>CAMPQE020000049.1:0-1406250 GCA_946902985.2 Meconema thalassinum
CTGCAACGATGTGAACTTCAAGAATATGTAAGCTACATTCTTGTGTACTTTTTCTAGAATAGAGTAGTTGAGAAGTTAAATTTCTATTTCGCTTAGAAATTACCAACACTTTAATTTAATTTGTTTTTGCTTCGTTCTGACAGCTAAGTCTATCGAGACTGTAGTCAGAGATACCAGTGGTAGTTGACAGTGATTTTACAGTCATGAGAAAAGGTATTTCAGTCCAAGTAACATAAATAAAGAGGTTTTTCGTTGATTTAAATATTGTTGTAGTAGAAGGTAGCTTGGATCTTCAAATTATTCAACTTAAAGATTTCAACAGTATTAAAGACAAATTTCATAACGATCATGTGTAAATCCATTTGAAAATAATAATAATAATAATAATATATTTCTATAATAATCATAAACAAATTATAAAATAATTATAAATAATCAAATTCAGGGAAGTGATAAAATAATTTTGTTTAATGCAGTAATAATAATAATAATTGAGTTTATTTAACATTATAAACAGTTAAAGATTTCAGAATGCATAGTTTAATAATAATAATAAATTCGAGTAAATATTGTTACGTGCCACCCCCTAGTAGCACTTTTGTTAACTGGATTATGGTGGGTTGAAGCATTACACAGATTGTTCCTTTAAAGAAATAATTAACTTTATTGCGGCCAGAAAGATACACCACTCAACAGCAAATACAAGCAATTAGAACCTTACTCCAGTTTCCTCAAGTCTCTTCCTTGTGGAGCGCACTTGCCCCTTTCACTTAGTCATGCAGTTAATCCTCCACTAATGAGACCAGTGTCCTAGGAATACCTGCACCTCTTCCTCATGTACACAAACTACAGTTACTTACGATAACCTGCTACACGCTGCTTCGCTGTCCACAAGCTGGGAAACAATGTCACTGGATTTCATAACTCGCACGGCACTTCGCCACAATACCTCTGTCGCTCAGTGAAATCACACTCCCTCAAAACACAGGCAGTCCCCTGTATGCTTCTCACTCCCTCGCTGTCAAGAGAATCAGCTTCACTGGGGGTTTCGCAAGTCACTTCGCCAACAATTGTCGCTCAAGGTAAGCGCTCGCACTAGCTCGAAAAACACACACTCACTGCTTGACAGGTCGCTCTTATATAGCAGGCCGGTGACTCAATAAATGCTTCTAGACCCATCCAGGGTTCACGGCTTCTCGAGGTTTCCATCACTGGCTGGGTCACAAATATTCTGGAACATCCCTTTGTCCTAGTAGTCCTGTTGCTTAAGGCGCACTCAATACACTGAGGCAGAGCACAGCCCAGCCCGGGGGCAGTTGTGACTCATGTGGCGAGCGATGAAACAAACCCACAGCCGTAACACCACCCCCTTCCTAAAAGGCTGATCGTCCCGATCAATCATTGGTCCGTCTGTGTCCCTCCGTAGGCTGCCAGGCGATCTCGATGCACGATATTCATATTCGCCCTCGGGCTCTGCTGGATCCTGTAGACGACATCGTTGATCCGTTTCACGACTCGGTACGGGCCCTCCCAGGAATTCTACAGTTTGGGTGACAGGCCTTTCTTCCGTAATGGGTTGAAGAGCCAGACCAGGTCGTCCTCGTGGAATCCGCCGGCATTCGTCTGTTGGTCGTATCGGGTCTTCATTCGGTCGGTCTCGATCCGCAGTCTCTTCCTCGCGAACGCGTGCACGTCCTCCAGTTAGTCGACCAGTTCTTGACGATACTGGCTTACCGGGACCGGATCATTCCCAGGTCGGCCGAAGGCAAGATCGACAGGTAGACGGAGTTCCCTCCCAAACATGGCCCGGGCTGGTGTGCACCCGGTGGCTTCATGCACGGCGGCGCGGTAGGTCAGGAGAAATAGTGGAAGATGTTGTCCCCATCCCTCTGGTGCTCGCTGACGACGATTCGGAGATGGTTCTCAATGGTGCGATTGAATCGCTCTACCATCCCGTCCGACTGAGGGTGTTGCGGCGTTGTCCTTGTCTTCCGGATTCCCAGCAGCTAGCATAGGTTCTGGAACACCTGCGACTCGAAGTTCCTCCCTTGGTCGGAGTGCAGCTCCAGGGGTACTCCGTACCGGCTAACGAATTCCTTCACCAGGGTCTCTGCGATCGTCGCGGCTTCTTGGTTAGGGAGCGCATACGCCTCCGGCCATTTGGTGAAGTAGTCGCTGACGACCAATATGTAGCGGTTCCCTGCCTCGCTTAACGGGAATGGCTCAGCAACATCGATGGCCACTCTCTCCATGGGGCCGCCCACGTTGTAGGTCTTCAGTGGACCCGTCGTCTTCGTCCTGGGCCCTTGCTGGCTGCGCAATCGTGGCACCTCGCGCAGTGGTTCTCCACGTCAATTCGGCATCCGATCCAGCAGAATCGCTCTCTCAGCTTCTCCAGGGTCTTCTTTATCCCTAGGTGTCAACCAGATGATCCTCCATGGACTTCCTTCATGACTTACTCCGTCATAGCCTTTGGAACGATGACTTGTTCCCGAGATGTCTTCCCGTCGGTGCTCTCCCAGGCACGGCAGATGAGGCTATCCCTTACAATCAGCGAGTCCCACTGCGCACAGTAGGACTTAAACTTTGGGCTGCAGTCACTCACAATGTTCCACCCGGGTCTGGGGACACAGGCCCTCTTCCATTCGGCTATCAGTCCCAGGTCATCATCTTCTGCTTGTGCCCGCGTGAAAGATTCGTAGCTCCAGCTCCCTTGAAGTTCCACGGTAGTCCGTCGGCATTGTATCCCGGTCTTCTCCTCCCTTCTGGTACAGAAGGTGCAGTCTTCGGGGCACGGCCTTCGTGACAGGGCGTCGGCGTTAGAATGCAGTTGGCCTTTCCTGTGCTGGATCTCGAAGTTGTACTGTTGAAGCCTCTCTAACCCCCACGCGAGTTGACCCTCGGGCTGCTTAAAGTTCAGGAGCCACCGCAGGGATGCATGGTCGGTCCTGATAAGAAATTCTTGCCCGTACAGGTAGGTACTTGTGGAAGTGTTCGATGGTCTTCACGATGGCGAGCAGTTCCTTCCTGGTGACGCAGTATTTCCTTTCGGGCTTTGACAAGGCTTTGCTGAAGTAGGCCACTACTCTCTCCTCGCCGTCCACTACCTGCGACAGGATTCCCCCTATACCAAAGTCGCTGGCATCGGTATCGACGATGAACCTTGTTCCAGGTCTGGGGTAGGCCAGAATAGGTGCGGTGCACAGAGCCTGCTTGAGTTATTCGAAGGCACTGTGGCATTCTGCTGTCCACGTGAAGAGTTGGTCCTTCTCAGTCAGTCGATGCAGTGGTTTGGCGATGTCGGCGAATCCTCTCACGAAGCGACGGTAATAAGTGCAGAGTCCCAGGAAGCTTCATAGATGGGACTTGTCCTTCGGAGCTGGCCACTCCCTCACAGCTGCGGTCTTCTCTGTGTCAGTGCGCACCCCTTCCTCGGAGACGATATGCCCAAGGTACTGGACCTGCTTCTGGAAGAGTTGACACTTCTTGGGGCTCAACTTCAGCTGGGCAGCCCGTAGCTTCATCAAGATCCCCTTCAGGTTGCTGTAGTGCTCCTCGAAGCTTCTTCCTAGAACGATGACGTCGTCTAGGTAGACCAGGCAGGTCTTCCAGTGCAGTCCCCTCAGAATGGACTCCATCAACCTTTTGAAGGTCGCAGGGGCGTTGCACAGACCGAATGGCACGACGGTGAACTGCCAGAGCCCGCTGCCCACAGAGAACGCCGTTTTATCGCGGTCCTTATGGTGGGCCTCCACCTGCCAGTAGCCGCTCTTCAAATCCAAGGTGGAGAACCACCTTGACCCTGATATGGTGTCCAGGGTGTCGTCGATCCGGGGTAGAGGGTAGCTGTCCTTCTTCGTGACGTCATTCACCCGCCTGTAATCCACGCAGAACCTGGTGGAACCGTCCTTCTTCTTCTCTAGCACGACCGGAGAACTCCAAGGACTATGTGATGGCTCGATCATTCCTTGCTCCTTCATCTCTTCTACCATCCGGTCGACTTCAGCTTGCTTGGCGAGCGGGACACGTCGGAATGGGGCTCTAATGGGTGCGCTGCCCCCAACGTCGATTCTGTGCTGGACCAAGCTTGTCCTACCGAAGTCTTTGCTCCCCACGGAGAAGACATCCTGGAATTCGTGTAGCAGGCCCCGAAGTTGGCGTGATTGTTCCTCGTCTAAATGGTCCTGGGATCCTTGGTACAGCTTCTGTAGTTCTTCTGGCAGGGCGCGTCTTCTTCGGTTGGCGGTCTGCAGGTATCCGTTCGTCGTGTCTGTGACGCAGGCAATCCAGGTAACGGGCTCGCAGACTCCTAGGTTGGTGTCCCGGAGAACCGTAATATCGTAGTCGTTCAGGTTGGACAGGCGGACGTACGGCCGAGACGTCGTGTTGATGAGAGTCTTGGCAACTAGCAATCCTTTTGTCTGGATGTCCTCATATTTTGTCTCGATGACAGCCGCCACTCCCTCAGCTGTTCCGTCGACAATAACGGCAGCGCTGACTTCCGTCCTGGCGGGAACGATGACGTCCTCTCTCAGCCTTACTCGTCGTGCGGTGATGGCCTCGTGTGCTGGTTGCAAAGCAAGTTCCTCACCTCCGAAGTGCAGAGTGTTGGTACTCAGATCCAAGATGATGATGTTCTGGTCCAGGAAGTCCAGTCCGATGATCACTTCATTTGATACGTCAGCCACAAGCACTGGATTCTTTATAGCCCGTCGACCAATGACGAACTCCAGTGATGCTTCGCCATGTACCGGTGCGGTCTCTCCGGTCGCGGTTATTAGCTGGAGGTTCCTTTGTGTGGGCTGCACTCTCCACTTCGGGATCACGGTGGGACTGACGATGGTCCACGATGCTCCCGTGTCGATTAGCATGGACCAGCTCTCTCCGTTGACGACTCCGTCGACCATCAGGCTGCTATTATCCCTCCGTAACTGCGTCACACGAACTTGGACTGCCGGGGCTTGACGACTGTCACAAGCCAAACTTTGCCCCCCAAGGCTGGCTGATACTTGCTTTCCTAGGCCACGCGATTTCCCTACGACTGACTGTCCCGACGGAAACCCTTGGCGGCGGCGATCACCGCAGTCCTTGGTCATGTGGCCTCTCTTACGGCAGGTCCAGCAGGTCGGTAGTCCTCTTCCGGACCGCCTCTCCGGTTGTCTTCCAGCGGTGTCGTTGCTGGTGGCGCCGCGACTATCGAAGAAACGGCTTAGCGCCTCCATCAATTCGTCAGCCAGGGGCTTGGTCTCGTTGGTTTTTACTGGTTCGTCGACGTCCACTTGGTGCACCCGCGCGTGCATTCTAGATGCCTGTTTTGCCATCTCGAACTCAAGTGCGTGGCTCAGCGCATCTGCCAGGGTCTTATTGCGCGCGAGTCGCAGCGCCTGTTGAGTGTCCGAGTCCCGTAGCCCGTCGGTGAAGGTCTGCGTCGCAATCTGTTCCAGAAATTCGACCGGCGCTGTTGGATAGGCGAGCCTTACGAGGCGTGCGATGTCCATCTCGAACTCCTGCAGGGTTTCCGCGCTCCTTTTTACCCGGGTCCGGAGCTGCATCTGGTAGTCCTGCTGAAGATGGCTATCTCCATATCGGGACTCCATATGGCCGATTAGTGAAGCATAGTCCTGGGATCCAGTTGGGATGGCCTGAAGGACGTTAAGGGCGTCCCCTCTCAGCGCTACAATGAGAGCTGTAGCCTAATCCGTGCTGTTCCAGTTGTCTATGGAACAGGCTGCCTCGAACTGACATAAGTAGGTGCTCCACGGGACCTTTCTGTCGAAGGTTGGGGGCGTCACTCTGCGCTGTCCCGTTCCTGATATTCCCGGTGTAACGGTGGGCGGGCGTTGGCGCAGCTCGGCAACATCCTTTTGTAGAGCGTTGAATCTCGCTACCATCCCCGTCGGCGGGCGTTGGCTCAGCTCAGCAATTTCCTTTTGTAAAGCGTTGAATTTCTCTTCCACCCCTGTCTGTGGGCGTTGGCGCAGCTCGGCAACTTCCTTTTGTAAGGCGTTGAATTTCTCCTCCACCCCCATCAGCGGGCGTTGGCGCAGCTCGGCAACTTCCACTTGTAAGGCGTCGAACTTCTTTTCCACTGCCGTGACTTCCTCTCGCATACCCAGTTCTAATTTCTTCAGGTCCTGTGTCAATTTATTCTGACCGTCTTCCATCTTCTTCTGGCCGTCCTCTATCCTCTTCAGGTCCTCCGCAAGCTTATTTTGACCTTCTTCCATCATCTTCTTCTGGCCGTCTTCTAATTTGGCAGTTAGGTCCTCGGCTAACTTCTTCTAGCCGTCTTCTAGTTTGGCAGTTAGGTCCTCGGCTAACTTCTTCTGGCCGTCCTCCATCTTCTTCTGGCCGTCTTCCATCTTCTTCAGGTCCTCCGCTAACTTATTCTGACCGTCTTCTAATTTGGAAGTTAGGTCTTCAGCTAAACTCTTCCGGCCGTCTTCCATTTTCTTCTGGCCGGCCTCCATCTTGGTTTCCATGCCACTTAACTTTTGTAGCAATGCTGCCAATTGCGCTTCCATTTTAGGTGATTGTCTTGTAAAGGGCATGCACTCACAGGATAATTAGAGAACTGTGGTAAAATGGCCTGCTCAGGTTTTGAAACCAGGACCTTCAGGTGTTGTGCTTGTGTTTGAGTTCGTAATCCGGCTTCTGACACCAGTTGTTACGTGCCACCACCCCTGTGGCACTTTTGTTAACTGGATTACGGTGGGTTGAAGCACAACACAGATTGTTCCTTAAAAGAAATAATTAACTTTATTGCGGCCAGAAAGATACACCACTCAACAGCAAATACAAGCAATTAGAACCTTACTCCAGTTTCCTCAAGTATCTTCCTTATGGAGCGCTCTTGTCCCTTTCACTTAGTCATGCAGTTAATCCTCCACTAATGAGACCCGTGTCCTAGGAATACCTGCACCTCTTCCTCATGTACACAAACTACAGTTACTTACGATAACCTGCTACACGCTGCTTCGCTGTCCACAAGCTGGGAAACAATGTCACTGGATTTCGTAACTCGCACGGCACTTCGCCACAATACCTCTGTCGCTCAGTGAAATCACACTCGCTCAAAACACAGGCAGTCCCCTGTATGCTTCTCACTCCCTCGCTGTCAAGAGAATCAGTTTCACTGGGGGTTTCGCAAGTCACTTCGCCAACAATTGTCGCTCAAGGTAAGCGCTCGCACTAGCTCGAAAAACACACACTCACTGCTTGACAGGTCGCTCTTATATAGCAGGCCGGTAACTCAATAAATGCTTCTAGACTCATCCAGGGTTCACGGCTTCTCGAGGTTTCCATCACTGGCTGGGTCACAAATATTATGGACCATCCCTTTGTCCTAGTAGTCATGTTGCGTAAGGCGCACGCAATACACTTAGGCAGAGCACAGCCCAGCCCGGGGGCAGTTGTGACTCATGCGGCGAGCGATGAAACAAACTCACAGCCGTAACAATATTATAAACCATTGAGAAGTTGAGGAGTTGAGTGTATAGTTAACTGTAATAATAATAATAACAATGATTATTTGAAAATGTTTGTAGGGAATAAATATCATATCAGTCAGTAAATAAATGGAGAAGTCAATGGCATATTTGTGAAATGCACCACAATATTAAGAAAGAGTAGAGGAACGGTAGGTGAATTAAGGATGAACATGTATAAAATAGGGCGTGGAGTTGTTAAATAAAGGTAGAAAGAAAATGACCAGAATTTTTTTTAACAATATTTCCTTATGGAAATTTTTTGTTTAAATCAGATCTTGGTAAAGATGAAGACGAATGCGTTGTTTAAAGGCAGGAATAGTGCACAGAATAAAAGAATAAACCATATGTTGATTTAAATATTGAAATATATATATACATGAACACCCTTTCTCCTAGAAGTAGCTGGTGATTCCTACTTTTTGTATGATCTTTTGTATTGATAGCAAATTTTATATGAAGCTTTTTTTTAATAGATATCCTTTTTGTATTATGTCAACGGGATAAGGAGTCTCCCCTATATTTGGCTAACGGTCACTTATAGTTGATGGTTGTGCTGTTAGGGGTTAGGGCACTTTCTATGTCCTTGGAAGGGGAAACCGTTCCTAAAGGCAGAAGATCCTACAGAAGGACAATGGCATAGAACCTGGACCCCTGGTTGGGGTAAGTGTAGATGGGGCACTTTAAGCTGCAGTGAAAGCAACCTGTCTAGAAAAAGGCACTTTGATAACAAACCCGGTGGTCCAGAAACCGTAGGTGGCAACCCCACCACTGGACTCGAGCTCATCAGGCTGATATCCTGATAGTTTTAAATTACACTTATCAAAGAAATAAAGGAAAATACAGGAATGATCTCAAGGTTGACGACAAAGGCTTTATTAAAGGACTGATTGGTTTTCGAATTGGTACATGGAATGTTAGGTCAATCATGACAGGAGGAATGAAGCAGCTGGAATCAGTGCTGGGTAATTACGGGTGTATACTAACAGCAGTCCAAGAGACAAGACTACCGAAAGGGATCATGAATGTTGGAAATCAATATATGATGTTTAATAGTAACGAAGATCGACCTGAATGGACTTCGGGAGTTGGAATTGTTGTACATAATAAGATATCTTCTGCTGTAAGTAAGTGGTTGCCCATAAATGATTGAATTTGTGCACTGATCTTGAAAGCATCCCCATATAACATATGTGTTGTAAATTGTCATGCACCATCAGAAGATGCGGAGGAGGAGGTGAAAAACAACTTTTATGCAGAATTGGAATCTACTGTAGATCATTTACTAAAACATGCTATTCGTCTCATACTGGGTGAATTTAATGCACCATCGGACCAGATAGTCTCCATGTCAATAGCAATGAAAATGGTATCAAAATGATCACATTTGCATATGACAGAAGAATGGTCATCAGCAGCACATATTTTCCACGTAAAGAAATACATAAAGCAACATGGATATCACCAGGTGGAGATACGAGGAATCAGATTGATCACATAATAGTAGATGGTACACATCGTGGGTGTGTTGAACAAGTACGAACATTCCGTGGAGCGGATATGAATTCAGATCATCTTCTAGTAGTAATGAAATTGCGCCTCAAGCTGTCTACCAAATGGCGAAAGCGAAAGCAAGAAATGGTCATCCCGGACAAAGATAAATTGGCCCTTACGTCTATGAGGGAAGAATATCAAGATAGAATCAAGGAGTGTGTATCTACATCAAATACATTAGAAGATGTGGAAGGGCAGTGGTCTGTTTTGCGGAGAGCAGTTCTACAAAGTGCAAATGAAGTTTTGGGACAGCGACCAAAAACCAAAAACAAACCCTGGTTTGATAATGAGTGTCAAGTCGCTGTGAAAAAAACAGAACAATAAAAAGATTGCAATGGGTGAAATATCCATCGGAAGATAATAATGCAGCGTATATGGAAGTGAGACGTATGACATATCGACTCATCCGACAGAAAAAACGGGATCATGGTAAGGCACTACTGACAGCAATAGAGGAATCCAAGAAAGCATCGAGATTCTTCTTTAGAATGGTTAACCCTGCGTGGGGAGTCTACAAGCAACATACACTAATACTAAAGGACGAAGATGGAGAAATTGTACCTCCTGAAGAACAGGCAGATCTATTTGGAAACATTTTGATCAGTTACTAAATGTTCATGTTGAGATGGATGCTATAAATGCACAGGTGCCAATGATGACGGCGGAAATGCAAGTACCTGAGCCAACTAATGATAAGATAAGACAAATTGTGGAATCTCTAAAGCACAACAAAGCTCCGGGAGGAAGTGGAATTACTGCCGAGTTGATTAGGTATGGTGGAGCAGTGTTAATGGAAAATCTGCAACAATTAATTGTTAATATTTGGAGGAAAGAAGTTATTCCAAGTGAGTGGAAGAGAGCCGTGATATGCCCCATTTTTAAGAAAGGTGATGCCACACAACCTTCTAACTACCGAGGGATTGCCTTACTCGAGATAGGATATAAAAATTTTACCTCACTGCTTATGAATCGACTTAGGCCATTTTTGGGAGACATTATAGGCTCATATCAATGTGGTTTTGTATCTGGTCGGTCTACTATCGACCACATCTTTACATTGAGGCAACTCATGGAGAAATTCTACGAATTTGACAAGGAATTGCATTTAATCTTTATTGATTTTCGTCAGGCCTATGACAGTATAAACCGTATAGTATTATGGACGGCTATGCACGAGATGGGCATTCCAATGAAGTACATAAGGTTGATCAAGACCTGTTACTCTGACTCTAGATGCCAGGTGCGGTTTGCAAATCAAGAATCAGAATCCTTTAGCGTTCAAAGTGGACTAAGACAAGGAGATCCTCTAGCCCCAGTCCTTTTCAATATAGCATTGGAAAAGATTAAACGTGGAACTGGTTGGAATAGGGAAATGGAGATGGTCGGATCCGACATAATTCTTGCATTTGCTGATGATGCGGTGATCATGGGGAACACTTTGGATCAGGTAACGACTGATACATCTAGATTCCTACTGGAAGCAAAGAAAATGGGGTTGGTGGTTAATGAATCGAAAACAAAATACATGATTATATCACGTCGACAGAATATTCCGATCGCTATCGACGTTGGAATGCACAAATTTGAGACAGTTGAGTCATTTAAATATTTAGGATCAATATTGTCAAACAAAAGTGAAATAGAAAAGGAAATAAGACAAAGAATCACCAACGCTACTCATGTTTCCTATGGCATGAATCGAATTTTCACTTCACGTCTAATATCTCAGGAAAACAAGATCCACCTATACATGACCCTAGTACGACCTGTTTTAATGTATGATTGTGAAACGTGGGCGACTCCAAGAACTTTTGAAGAACGTATATGTGCATTTGAAAGAAAAATGCTGCGGAAAATCTAAGACCCAAAATACTGCCCAGAAACTGACAGTTGGGAAAGACGGAGTAAAGAGGAGTTATATCGACGTTATAAAAAGGCAGACATCAGTAGAGAGATAGAGAGAAGACGATTACAATGGTTAGGACACATTATCAGAGCAGAAGGTACTCTCCCGAACCGTGTGTTCAATTTTCAGCCAACGGGAAAACGTCCAAGAGGTCGACCAAGAACGAGATGGAAAGATCGAGTTATGTTGGCACTGAACCAGGTAGATCCAGATGCAAGTATGGAAGATGCCAGGGATAGAAATCGTTGGTCTAATATATGCCACCATTATTTGAGAAGCTGAAATCATTCTTCCTGTTATGAAGTACAATGTTATAGCCTATATTATGTTATGCTTGCTATTTATATTGTAATCAAGAATTGTATACCCTTGTTTTTCTGCTATGGGTCTTAATGGCCTGTCACATGCAATAAATGATGATGATGATGATGATGATGATATATATATATATATATATATATATATATATATATATATATATTAATAATAATTATGCGACTTGAAGGTCGGCATTTAAAGAAAGAGTGTGGAGGCTAGAGGCCGTCCATTGGAATATGTATTTCCATGTTGTTAAAGTGATGTGGGAGCATATGCTGCTTAATTTTGAAAAGAAGGGTTGAGTCGTGTATCCGCCCCATATTTCTGTCCAACTCCATTTTCGTCAGACACATTATCACCTAAATCATTCTAATTTTCAATCAAGGAGCCTACTGATTATTTAGTTTTGTTAAAGCCTAGCCGGATCCTCAAATGAAATCAAATAAATACAGATATGTGAGTGTATAAAATAAATTTCGAATTACAAGTTGAATAGGAGTGATGCTTATGTAGTGATAAATAATGATAACTGTTGATATTCCTGAGTTTAGATATTGTTTATAAAAGAAAGATTATTACCGATGTTCTTTTTGAATATTAATAATAATAATAATAATAATAATACTGATGATTTTGAAAGTTTAATAGTTGTGTGAATTTATGGCATATAACATTTAAAAATTTTGAGGAATGAGTAAATGACATGATGTCAACAACAATTAACACATTGAGTCATGCAATATGGTTATTCAAAGAAAAAACAAGTAGTTCCGTGAAGAACTATACAGCCTATTTTCATATATCCTACTTATGTTAATTGCCACTATCAACATACACAATTTCAGTTTGATTGCTGTAATAGATTCGTAGATATTGAGAACCGACTAAATATTTCGGATGGTCGCCATGTTGGATTTTATATATGTAGGTCCTAGAGTTATGTACTGTTACATGCAGATTATTGTGAACGTGTAGTATTCAAACTTCAATCGCATAATTAGGACACAAGAAGAAACAAGGAGAGTTTAAAATTTTTCACAGCTGCCATCTTGAGGTTATGGAAATAATTGAAATAAATTAGATGCCAGTGGATTAAAATTCGTATAAGGATTTACTGTACCAAGTTTCACTGCACGCGGATGGTTAAATTGCGAGAAACGTCCATGTGAATATTTATAATTCGCGTCACCGCCATGTTGGATTTGTGATCACCAGGTTATTCAAAGTCCTATAGGTGAACTTAAGTTCATAGCCCCTATGAACATTAAAAAATGCAGTTTGATTGCTAAAATAGATTCGTAGATATTCAGTATCGTCTAAATATTTCGGATGGTCGCCATGTTGGATTGTTAAATGTAAAGGCCATAGAGTCATGTACCATTAAAGGAAAATTATTGCGTAGGTTCATTATTCAAACTTTCACTTCGATCGCATGACTACATCACAATAAATAAAATCTTAATTTTAAAATTCGCACTTCCGCCATCTTGAGGTTATGTAAACATTTGAACTAAATTAGATACCAGCGGATTACAATGTGTATAAATATTTCCTGTGCCAGGTTTCAGTGCGCTTGGAACATTAAATCGCGAGAAAGGTCTATTTAAAATTTTCAAATTCGCTTGGCCGCCATGTTCGTTTTGTAGTTAACTGGTTTTTGAAAGTCTTATAGATGGAATTCCAGTAGTGCCATTTATCTCCGTACAAAATTTCAGGGGTTTACCGCTAATAGTTTCAGAGATATAGAATGCCGGTGAAATATTTCGCACATCCGCCATCTTGTGATTATGTAAACAATTGAACGAAGTTAGATGTCGGTGCATTAAAATGTATATAAACATATACTGTACCAAGTTTCATTGCGTTTGGTTGGTCAAATCGCGAGAAACGTCTATTTAAAAGTCGCAAATTCGCTTGGCCGCCATGTTGGTTTTGTTGTTACCAGGTTTTCAAAAGTCACATAAGTGAACTTCTAGTAGTTCCCTCTATCACCATAGAAAATGTCAGGGTAATATCGGTAATAGTTTCGGAGATATTGAATGCTGGTGAAAAATTTCGCACAGCCGCCATGTTGGATTGGTGAGTCGTAACAAAATTTGAAGGGCACGGTCGAGGTCGCCGGGAATAGTGCTATGAACTTTCCGAGTTTCATTGAAATCGCTCCAGCCGTTTATATTTTATTAGGGGGGGACACACACACGAATCACACACACACACACACGCGCGCACACACACACGGACAAAAGGTGATCTCATAAGCCTATTTTTTCAAAATTGAAAATAGGCTAAAAATATGAAAATTCAATTATTTTTTTACAATGTTAAATTGAATTATGAATATGTGAGCATGGATTAAGACGACAGTCCATAGAAACAAATGTTTTGAAAAGAATCAATTAGGACATTGAGGTCATATAAAGAATGTTAATATTCTGACGTCATGTTGTCGAATATTGATATTTTCTTACAACCCAGTGTTCCTACACGAAAGAACTCGAATTATTCTAACACTGATACATTTCGATATCACATGAGGTGATACCTTTTACCATGTTTATAAACAATAAGTTTTCAACCTGAGCCATGAATGAACAATGATTTTCAAAACCATGAGTGATTTTGTTTTTGTGAAAACACAAAGTGGAAGTGAACAGTGTACAGGTAGGGGTCTATAAACAATGAGCCGCCTATCGTGTAAATACAACAATTTAGAGTAGGGACCGATACCCAGATGGACTATTAATTTCTGGTTATCCACAATTTAGAGTAGGGAGTGTTTTTGGTATGTGTTGGTATTTTTCTGGTGAAGTTGTTTTTTTTAGTGCTTTTGCATAATATCTTAGTATTTTAATTGTTAATAAAATGAGATAATTTTAAGGAATTGTGATATTACATTTCTCCTTTTTCGTCTCCCTTGCTTGTTAATTGCCATAATCAGTCATGCCAGCGATTAATTTAGTTTTGCCCGGATGGACCCTGAGATTTTAGTTCTTGTGCTAGACTGATTTTGGAAATTGGCAAATGTGTTCGTTAGACTTCCGTCGAAACGGGCACACTATGAAAACTCACAATCAAGTCGGAGAACATCCTTAAATGTTTGGATTTTTTTTAAATGCTATAGCTTACGAACAAAAAGTAATAGGTGCGTTCAAAAAGTAACGAGCCGGAGACTGTAATGCGCAAACCGGTGACGACAACGGCTAATCGTGGCGTGTGTAACGAGGTGTGGTTCTGACCAGAGCGTGGAAGGTCACAGCCTGTTGGTAGAGGGCACGCGTGCACGTCACGTGACGATAAAAAGCGAGCAGCAGCATGCATCAATCGTCCAACCAAGACCAAGACAGTAGGCCATTCGACATGCTTCCTGGTGTGGTTGAAGACTGTGGGGCACCCATTGGGCACACACTTTCCGCAAGTGCAGTCGTTCCTTCATGATGGTGTGCACACATCCGACTCTCAATCCGACCACGGCGGCTATGGCATTCACTGTCATTCGGCGGTCCTGGGTAATTAGTGCATCAACCAGCTGGGCGTTGTCGTCGGTAATGCAGGGGGGTGCCCCAGACCGAGCATCCTCGGCTAACGACACCCGTCCTTCCCTGAAGCGCTCGTGCCACGCCTTGACCCTTGCAAGGGACATGCAGTGTTCGCCGTACACTTGTAACATTCGGCGATGAATGTCCGTTCCCCCTACTCCTTCCGCTGTCAGAAACCGATCAACACCTCTTTGCTCTTCGTTTGACGCCTCCATGTCACTGTTTGCAATGCGTCTGGCAGCGTTGGACGATTGGTGCATGCTGCTTCTTGCTTTGTATCGTCACGTGACGTGCACGCGTGCCCTCTAGCGATGGGCTGTGACCTTCCACGCTCTGGTCGGAACCACACCTCGTTACACACGCCACGATTAGCCGATGTCGTCACCGGTTTGCGCATTACAGCCTCCGGGTCGTTACTTTTTGAACGCACCTTATAAATGCGGTTTCCCCAAAAAGTTGTGTTTCTACTTTTAGATGTTGTACTTACTATTAACTCTTAATGTTGTACTTAATATTAACAGTCAAATCGGGGACCGTCTTTAAATTTAAAAATAAAAAAAGTCGCTTGATATCTTAGATTTTTGTAAAAGAAAATCGATGTAACTGTTGAACGAAAAGTGAAAATGATGCTATTCTGTCTACAAGTTTAGATTAACTATCACAACTTGTGTACATCAAATAACTGGATATATACGAGGGGGAACGTCCCTAAATTAGAAAAAAAAAACACGTCATAATAAACTCTTATATTGCATAAACAAAATCTAATGCTCATAGCAGAGTATTTACAGCTTGTGGGCAAGAACATGTACAATGGATTTACGATGTTCAAAGGTTTAAAAAAAACATTTTCGCTAAAACTGACATTACAAAATATTAGCACTATAAACAACAATACACAAATTGCAGACATTTTACATTGAAGATAACATTTATTAGACATTGGCACATATTAAGACAACATTCATTTGTTTACAACTCGTCTTCTCTTTGAGGTTTCTTTGGGGGCGCTGCTAGACCTCTTTTGTACAGAGACTGCGGTGGCGGCATCATTGGTTTCATTTCCGATTTGCTCCGGGTCATCTTCTTCCTCGTCATCAAAGAAAGTGCGTTTGTTCAGGCATGCATCTCCTGCACATGGTGGTACATGGGAGGCCTCCTCTCCTGCATTCGCAGTTTCTTTGCGTCTCCCTTGCATCCACACCTTACCATGTGGAGGAGACGTTCAGACGCGGGCGGCAACGTAGACTGAATAGGAATGTGCCTTCCACATTCGAGTTTCCATCCCCAATCTTGCGGTGGAAGACGGTTGTCCTTCCAAGCTTGAACCTGGTGGTAGACGCGCATACAGTGTTGACGTACCGCAGCGGAAGAAGGATGAAGGCTAGGAAGAATCATGACGAAGTTTGGTGGTTTCTATCCCACGGTTTGGATGTACTTCTTAAATCGTGCGTTGTCTAGGCCCTCTTCTGATTTGCCTCCGTAGAGCTTGATGATAAATTCCTGTCCTGAATCAAACAAAAACATAGGTAATGTACAGTATACCAACTTCTAGTAGTCAGATAATTAAAAGATCATACCGGTATTATAAGAACAAGTACGAAAGAAAAGAACTAATTTACCTGCAGCTGCAATTTTATCTTGTGATGCGGTTTCGTCCAGGAAAACAGTGACTGTTTTACGGAGTTGTTGGTCCTTGTGCAGTTTATTGAAACCTACCAACGGACTCTTGTAATAAAAGGTGGAGGTGGTATCACATCCCATCAATGCCTGGACAAACAGTAAGTGAGCTGTCATTTCTCCGAGACCTTGATGCAGCTCCTGTACTACTGTAAATCTTTCGGGAGTTGGTTGAGTTACCCTGAACTAACAAAAAAATGGAATGGGCTGCGTCAAGTCTGCTATTAAAACAAGAAGATCTGAATCGTCGCCGACTACGACTGCTCTTTCCCCAGATTCAGCCTCTTTTTTTTTTTTTTTTTAGTTTCTACAATCAAAACGTCCGCGTCACTGGGTGCATGGAGGACTGGGATGTTTGCTTCCTGAAATGCTGCTCCTAGAAGGTTTACTTAATTCGTTTTGTTGTCAACGTTGGATAAAAACTGTTCTTTTGGTGCAGTCAAAATATTGGAAGATGTCACTTCTACCCTAGCTGACGACTTTCCGATGCAACGGCGGCCATGTGCAGCGTCTTTCGTACTCTCCTCGTAGCCGTCGAACACTATAATGACACTTTCCCCGTAATGCCTTCGTACCTAGTTCTTGTAGGCATTGAACACATCGTCGTAGGTTGCTGGGTGAGGCCAATGCACGCGGTGTATAAGATTGCCACCGTCTAGAACGAACTTCGGGTTATCAGGCATCTGACTGCTCACCTTGCAGACTTGGTCTATAACTTGATATATCTTCGACTTAACACCAGCACGGAGCCCAACGTTGTCGAACAAAGCTTGGGGATATGGCGTCAACTCGTGCCGCAAGCAGTCTTCCAACTCCTCCTCGGTTCTGACGACACAGGCGATGCGGTGGAACAATTGGTTGGGATTTACAACGACCGGTTCCTTGATGATCACGGGTGTCTTCTTCGTGGCAGCGAAAGTTGTCATTTGATCCTTCCGTTTTAGAGTGACGGTGTCAAATGACTTCCCCACAACACTTCTCACCGCCTTTTCGCCCAATTCATCGGCCAAATCACAATTGACGCTTTCGTCTGCAATTATTCCAGTTGGCAGGGAGACGAGATCTTTGTATTTCTTAAAGGGAGAATGTTGTTTTAGTCAATCAACGAATTTCTTCAAGTCTTTGGAGTCTCGAGACTGCCTGCATGCCAGCAAAGAGACGTGTTGTTCAGGTGTTTCACTTCTAATTCCTATACAGACTTCCACTGCTTCTATCACTTGTAGACTCGCCAGCAAAGTGCAAATCCAACGGGCTACGATTGCATCAGAGATACCTCGACCTTGAGTCAACCAACCGCTGACTTTCATTGATCTCATTAAAAACTGCTCGATGGTCATGTCAGCTCCTACCCCACACCAAAATTTATCCGATCGGCGGACAGTGAAAAAGCTTTCCTTGACGAACGACTCAAATTCCTTGTCTGTCAAAGTTGATTCAAATTGAGCCATGCTCTGAAGATAGATGTGAGTCGCCTTGACGTAGTGAATTTGTCCTGCGGCATGCAGGCAGTTTAGCATTCTTTGAACAGCGGATAGGTGAAGGCTCCAATCTCCGGATCTTCCTGCTCGAACAAAGTCATGAATGATCGCTGTCTGTCGAAAATATTGCAGCCACTGTTTCGAAGTTCGACTTTTTTCTTCCATTCCAGCCATCCACGACGAAACAGCCTGGAGTAGTTCTTCCACCTGGAGAAAGGATTCTTCTGAAGATCCGGTGTTAAAAACCTCTTCGTAAGCTAGATGACGAGTTTCGACGTCGGTGGCAGACAGATGTTTCTATTCCTGGCATGATTCCAAAACCAAATGGCCGATAGCAGCTCGAGAGAGGGAATGAGCACGCAAAGTTCTTGAATATGCGTGTCCGCCCATCATTTGGACAAAACCGCCTTTTTTACGTTTACTTAGTATATCACAAAATTTTAAAATATATTCCAAGAAATCAGGCTTCTTTCTTGAAATTTAAGGACGTTCCCCATCTTACATACGCAGTAATATAATAAACAGAAGTTCTGAAAGTTAAATTAATTATATAGACAAAAACAGCACCTTTTTATCACTTTTCGTTTAGGAGAAAACATTTTTTTTAAGTAGATAATAAGTGTTTTTTTTTCTTCAAAATTTAAAGACGGTCCCCGACTTGAATGTGTGTTTTCATAGTAGGTACAACACCTAGAAGTCGAAACTCAACTTTGGGCGAAAACCGCACCTTATTTCTACTTTTCGTTCATAAATTATAGCAGTTTTTTGAAAAATCCAAGATGGCGGGCGTTTTTTGAAGATTTAGGGGTGTTTCCCAAGACGATTTTTGGCGATTTTTCTGGGGATGTTCAGGGGGTCTTATAGAACATGTTTCTGAAGAAATTCGTTGTCATTTAATTTTTTCCGTATCCGGCTAAATTTTGCCCTAATATGACTATACTATGTTGGTTTTGAAGTTACCAAGGTTTCAAAAGGCACATAGGTGAGCTTCTAGTAGTTCCCTTTATCACCGTAAAAAAATCCAGGGTGATATCGGTAATAGTTTCGGAGATATTGAATGCTGGTAAAATATTTCGCACAGCCGCCATGTTGGATTGGTGAGACGTAACAAAATTTGAAGGGCTCGGTCGGGGTCGTCCAGTATAGTGCTATGAACTTACCGAGTTTCATTGAAATCGCTCCAGTCGTTAAGATTTTATTAGGGAGAACACACACACACACGAATCACACACATACGCACACACACACACACAGACACACGGACAAAAGGTGATCTCAAAAGCCTACTTTTTCATAAATGAAAATTGGCTAAAAATCAGAGGTTTGAATCCCAGCTTTGACTGAGGCCATCCTGTGTGTGATTTTTGCCCGGAGTCTTTCCACACTTCTTCCCGCCATTTTGATTTCGTTAAGATGGCGGTGATGTAAAGCATGACATGGAGGTGCCCTGTAATAGTAGGCTACTTTATTTCAAATCCGTAGCACTTACCGCAATCCTAAGCCCTATTAATTAGAGTTAAGCACACTATTACAGTTGTTGCTGTTTTTCATTTGAGGGGCTTGGACATCGAGGTCATTTAGCTCCGTGTACTTGAGTGTGTGTAGAATTCCATCTGGTAACCTGTGTTATTGGGATGGCCATATAAGTGAGTGTATATGCATTTCAGGTGAGAATTAGAAAGGATACGACCGTGGTCTTAAGTTAGCAACCATCCCGGTATTTGCCTGAAGAGCAGGATGGTAAGCAAGGTCTTGAATGGGAAGCAAGGAAGACGTCGTGTGAGGGGAGGACCTAGGACAAGATGGCTGGATAACGTGGAGGCGGATCTCAGAAAGATGGGAGTCAGAAGATGGAGAAATAAAGCAGTCAAGAGAGAAGAATGGGTGGAGATTGTCCGGGAGGCCAAGGCCCAACAGGGGCTGTTGCGCCAAGGATTAAGTTAGTAAATAAGAAGTGGGTAACCATGGAAAGCCACTTCCGGGATGGTTGAGGTGGAAATCGAATCCACCTCTTCTCAGTGTCACCTCACGAGGCTGAGCGTACCCCGTTCGAGCCCTCAGATTAGAACTAAATTTCTTGGCAGAGTCGGAATTCGACCCCGACAGCCACGAATACTAGCCACTACACCAGGAGGTGATCCACGTTGTTACTAGCAACACAGAAACACAGGTTATCAGACAAATTCATGGCTAGGGATCAGATTCTTAGGTTTTTACCTATTTAACCTATTTTCATTTATGAAAAAAATAGGCTTATGAGATCACCTTTTGTTCGTGTGTGTGTGTGTGTGTGTGTGTGTCCCAAATGAAATCTAAACGGCTGGAGAGATTCCAATGAAACTCGGTAAAGACATAGTACTATCTTGTCCGACCCCGACCGTGTCCTTCAAATTTTAATGCCTCCCCAATCCAACATGGCGGCTGTTTGAAATATTTCGCCAGCATTCTATATCTCCAAACTTACTACCGATATCACCCTGAACTTTTGTACGGTGAGAAATGCATTACAATAAGGTCACCTATGTGACTTTCAGAAACCTGTTAAGTACAAAACGGACTTGGCGGCCAGGCGAAGTTGAAACATTTAAATAGACGTTTCTCGCGATTTAACCATCCGAGCGCAGTGAAACTTGGTACATCAAAGGTTTATACACATTGTAATGCACTGTCATCAAAGTTAATTCAATATTTTACATAACCTTATGATGGTGGCTGTACGAAATTTTAAAATTAAGTTTTCATTTCTTGTGTCCTAATCATGCGATCAAAGTCAAATTTTGAATAATGAACCTACGCAGTAACCGGCATCTAACTCTATGGCCAGTAGGTAATAAAGAGCGGTTCTGGGACAGGGGCTAATGGGCAAAATGGCCGCCGCGCGCAACTGCCCTGTGTTATTCTTATGGAGAGGTCAGTCATAGCTGGGTCAGGGGCTAATGGGCAATATGGCTGCCACGCCCTGAGACATTGCATGACGTCACAGAGAGAGGTTGACAGTGTAACGTTGCTAAATGGAATATTTATTATTATTATTATTATTATTATTATTATTATTATTATTAGGTAATCATGCATTGATCACGTACAATCAAGACCAGTCTTATATTGCCCCACTTTATGGTGTAGTGGCTAGCATTTTTAGCTGTTACTTTAGAGACCCGGGTTTGAGTCCTGGCTCTGTCAAGAAATGTAATTCTAGGCTGAGGGTTGGAATAGTGTACACTCAAACTTGTGAGGCAAAAAAAATCAGAGCAGCTATGTTTAATTCATACCTCAGCCATTCTGCCAAACCGAACTGAACCTAACCTAACCTAACTTGAAAGTAAAAAGAAAAAAAAACTGAGAGCAAAAAATGTAATCAGAAAGTAACAGCAAATGTAAGAGCACATATAATAAACTTAGTTAAAACCTAACCTAACCTAAACTAACTTCACCTAACCTAACCTAACCCAACTTAACCTAACCTAACCTAACTTCAAAGTGCAAGCAAAAAAAGTGAGAGCAAAAATTGTAATGAAAAAATTAAGAGCAAATGTAAGAACACAAATAATAAACTTAGTTATAACCTTCCCTAACCTAACCTAACCTAACCTAACCAAGCATTTCCTCACCTAATTTCACCTAACCTAACTTCAAAGTAAATGCAAATATAAGAGCAAAAAATGACAGCAAAAAGTGAGATCAAATAGTGTATGCAAGAAAGTAAGAGCAAATGAGAGAGCACAAATAATAAACTTAGTTATAACCTAACCTAACCTAACCTAACCCACAGAAACCTCATTTTAAGATTTTAGATTTTACATTTTAACATTTTACATTTTAACATTATAGATTTTTGATTTTTTTCATTTTACTTTTTTAGATTTTACATTTTTAATTTTTTGTATTTCAGTTTTAGTTTTTTTTTAGATTTTACATTTTAAATTTAATATTTTTTGATTTTAGATTTAACAATTTCCATTTTCCGAAAAGAGTCACTTACCTAACCTCACCAAACCTAACTTTACCAAACCTAACTTAAGCTAATCCAAAGGGCTAATGCACATACACAAAGTATATAAGGACACATGCAACTCTCCTTATGCTAGTCTTATTGGCTACTGTACAACATGATCACTACCCCAACCGTCTTTTTTTTTTCATTTTGTTGTTTACTCATTTGTCAATTTTCCAATTTCCCATTTTCAGTTTTTTTAAATGTCAGTTTTAAGTTTTTTTTAATTTCATAATATGGAAACATGGATTTTGCATTTTGTTGTTTACACATTTGTCAATTTTCCAATTTCCCATTTTCAGTTTTTTTAATGTCAATTTTAAGTTTTTAAATTTCATGATATGGAAACATGGATTTTTGCATTTTGTTGTTTACACATTTGTCAATTTACCAAATTCCCATTTACAGTTTTTAAAATTTTAGTTCAATGTTTTTTCTATTTTGTCAATATGGAAACATAGATTTTCCAATTTGTGTGTTTTACATGTTCATTTTGCATTAGGAGTGGAGAGAGGTGGGTAGTAATTAAAAATGTACAAGCAGTGTCCATACAATATTTTTTATTTTAAATACATGTACACTATTTACACTTAAATACATTTTTATATATAGTCTATTTTTTGTTATAAATTGTACAGTTGTTTTTATTTTTGTTTTCTATTTTATTTATTTTTGATTATGAATACTATTTTTTTATTTGTATAGTGCCATGGTTTTATTTACTAAATAGTTTTGTTTTATGTATTTGCTAGTTGCAGGCAGAAGATTTTGATATTCATAACTTAACTCTTTAAGCATGGTCAATGGTTGAGTAATGACCATAGGCATGTGTACCTATACCATTAGCATCAATCACTCTTTTATCATCACCAGGACACAAAGCAATTTTGTTTAGCCTTATAGATGATATGTCATGTTGTTTAGAAGCGATAATGTTCATGGGTATTCTTTTTACATTGTTTTTCATGACACAATCCTTATAATCTTGAAAGCTTATACAATTTTTGACAACACCTCTGCTAATACCTTTAATCTTTTTGATTTCTTTACCATTTATGTCTAAAGCATACATTTTAGCTCTAAGTCCAACAAATGCTTTTATAATTTGTCCACAAGCCTCGTCTTTAAATTTCCCCAACGTTTTCTTGTTTGATGTAGAGTAACATATGTGATTAGTAGGATAATCTGATGTGTCCAGGTGTTGTAGGAAATCCAACTTGTCTTGATATACATCTGGGGTGTTAACCAAATATATGAACGAGTCAGTATCCATATACATGAGTTTAAGATTGTCCATGCCATAATAAGGTAGCAGGACATCATAGTGGTGGGAATACATGAGAGTTTTTGAAATATCCAGTATACACATTCCAATATATATAGGCTTATTGAATACAATGTTACGTTTAGCCATGTGGAAAGCAGCTAGGTTAGGGCCATAAATTGTTCTGTCGATAAATGTCGGCTTTGCTATTAGCTTTTCTGCCTTTTTGCTGTCAGTCACAAGACGTATGTCTATTCTTTTACGGATATTTTCCATTGTTTTCCCAAAAATGGCATTGTTGAATAATTTGTACAGATTTTTCTCAAAATCATTTTTGGCTTGTTTTCGAAGGTTGTTATTAAAATCAACGTATGCCTTTAACCAAGGTCTTTGTTTAAACTTTAACACACGATGAATTTTTATCAATTTTATTCCATGATCTAAAGCCTGTTTTAATGCCATGTAGTGAACAACATATCGCCTTCGATTTCCAAGATGAGGAATTAGTTTTTTCAGAGACGAATCCTTAGGTTGTGTACACTCTGGTAGGAAAGGTAAATCGTTGTGTAGATCATGAAGGTCAGATGGGTAATCAACATCAACGTCTAGAATGTATCCCACAGGATCGTCTTTCTTTAGTTTTTCTAGATCAACAGTATCTGGAGAAACCCACTGAAATCCACCATAAGGAAGGGAGTGGCACATAGCCCACCCGTATTGGTTGTTGGCATCATCATAGGTAATAAACTGCGATGGTTTCTCAGAATCATAGGTTTCCATGTATTTATTGTTAGCTTCAGCATACCGATGAGACACTTGGCATATGCCTCCACGTATTCCAGACTCGATTAGAAGAATCTGATCGTAATCCTGTAGCAATTCCAGTTCAATTCCTGTGTAAAGGAGCATTGCCTCAAAACTTAAACCAGGCGAAGTAAAAAAGTGTGCAGCATCCACTCGGTGTGTTTCTAGTGTTTTGTTTCTAAACGTTTCAAAGCTGTCTGCTAGAAGGAGTACATCTGAAGTTAGGTAGAGGTCACAATATTCCCCTAGAGTTTTAATGTTGAACTGATTCCACACATTTTTGGCATGTTCATAGTCTTCTTGACTAACATCTTCTTGACTTAATTTCTTAAAGAATGCCTCTTTTGGAGGTAAACACGTTTCACTTAACTTTTCCCAAGAGTCAATGTAGTCATAACAAAATACCCCTTTACGAGTCATGAGCATTGCATTTTCTTTTCCAAAGTACTTGTCTGTTTCAGGGTATGATGTTAAGTTGGAAACTAAGTTTTCCAAACTACTCGGCATTAACCGAAACGTGTCCACAAATCTAAGCTTAACATTTCCTACATATTTGGTAAAGGAAATGTACTTTTCTTTGGAGTTAGCGATAACATCCACTCTCTCAGTAGTACATCCCAATTGCTTTACAATGAAATTTGCGTCGTAGCCACTCATATTATGTAGAAACACAGGAACGGGGTTACGTGTTTTACACCTCAAATTACAGTTATTGTGAGCACTTCCACGGTATTCCCCTGTAATATGGCAGTGGTCTCGAACTTTCCAGTCCTGTTGGGTAAATGGTTTTTGACACAAATAACAGGTTTCAGAACATTGGAACTCTACTTCTTGATCCTCAGTTAAAGCCTTCGGAACATTTAAGCTGTAAAGGCGATCGATTTCATTAGCTATTGAAATCAAACAGTCCATAAACTTTTCTGCAGCGTCAGGTCCACGATAAATAAGAGGTCGGCTTGGAAGGTTTGTCTTTATGTGTTCCACAGCAGGTGAGAGTTTAACGTATATACCAAAGCTCATAGGAACATGACTCTGGTATGGCACTGTATAACTTGCTTCAGGATTGGGTAGACATGTTTGATAGGGTAACAGTATACTTTCAAAATCAGCATAGATAACGTAAGGTATTCTCAGCATTTTTTCAACATTTAAAAATTTAACAATGGAGTTTTTAATAGGCATTTCAACCCTAGCAATGTCATGCTGGACACACAAAGCTCTATGTTCTTTCAATTTTTCCATTCCTTGTTGTCCATATCGATTATCAAAGTGTGTAAAACACCGTTTACACGTATATATCTTATGTTCATAGCGGGTAATCTGATGTCTTACTAGTTTATCAAAATCTTTGATAAAGACGTAGTGGTTCTGAGCGGATGATGAACTTAACAGGAGGAGGTCGCGATGGTCTTGCAGCTCTTGATCCACAATCTTTAGAGGAAACACATTGTTGTCTTTTTCCAGTCCAAATACATTAATGGATATATCGTTGGCTTTTTCAAATTTGGGAATGTCAGCTAGTAATGTAGGAAATGATATTACAGAAAAATCATACTTGTTGTCCAGGTCCTTGTATTTACTAACGCGTTCAGCTTTCGTTTTAACCAGTTTTGCTAAAATGGCATACATAAAACACTTTTCATCCTTTAAGTTTTGAGGATTAATGCAGGCTTTTCTTGCTTGTATAGCTGCTGGTAATGGAATATATGTGCTGCCACGCAAGGGATTATACTTATTTATTTTCAATCGTACTCCTTCCACTGCTAACAAAGCCCAATTACTACCTTTTAGCACAGATTCCTCCATTTCCGTAGTTAACTTTGTAAATTGTGTTTCCAAGAAACTACTTAAGTCCGTTTCCAAAAATAGGGCCTGATTTCGTGTTTTAAAAGCACGATCTGTAATTTCATTGGTAGATGTATGAATGAATCTACATTCAGCCACAAGATTAACTTTTATCGACTTGTGCATTGCTAGTTCTTTCTGCATAGCTTGTATTATTTGCTGTTTGGACTCTTTAAGGTATGAATTTAAATCCTTGCACGTATCGCAACGAATGAAATAGGATTTAAGTCGACCTTCAAAAGATGTCTCATATTCAATAAGTCCATTTTTGTCAGGGACCAATGACAGTAGGTAATGTTTTGTAGGCTCTGCTTTTTGTCTTTTAGCTGCCGACACAACATTACAACATTCTTCATGACGACGTCCGTTGTAGGCATTGTTGAATGTACAGCCACACGTTTTACACTCATGAAATTCCCCACACGAAACTTCATGACGCTTCCTATGATAGTCCCGAAGAAAAGTCTTTCCACACTCTTTACACATATAGCTAGGAATGGGTTCTTCCATCACGAATGTTGATTTCTGCAAACAGCTGCTTACTGCGTATCACAAGGCTAGAGGTTGGTCGGAGAGACGGTCTTTCACGATGTGAACACCATGAGAGGTAGTAGTCAACTGGTGATATTCTTGTGAAGGGTCCTCTAATATACCCCTAGTCTAGACCAACAACTCTTTACAGCGTATGACAAGGCTGTAGACTGGACAGTGAGACGGTATTTCACGATGTGAACACTGTAACAAGTAGTAGTCAACTGATTATATACTTGCTAAGGGTTCTCTAATATACAATAGTCAAGACCAACAGCTACTTACTGAGTAGTACAAGGCTGTACAATAGTTGTTTTGACAGTCTTTCACGATGTGGTCACTGTGAATAATGGTAGTCAACTGATGATATTCTTGATAAGGGTCCTCTAATATACCCCTGGTTAAGGGTAACAGCTGTTCACTGCTTATGACAAGGCTAAAGACTGGTTGCTTCAACGGTCTTTCACAATGTAAACACTGTGACAGGTAGTAGTCAACTGAAAATATTCTTATGGCCTACTCAAGGTTATCAGGTACTTACTGCATATCAAAAGGCTGTACACTCATGTGTGTTAGGCACTCTTTCTTGCTAAGGACCCCAATATTCCCTACACAAGGCTATACATGTTAGTTCTAAACACTTAGTGGTTAATTGTATATTCAATTTTTGTACAAAGCTTATACAAGCACGTTTTATGAGGTAAAACTTTGTTAAATAACTGCATGCGACACGCAAAGTATGTTTCCGCTATCTAGCGGTGACTATGAGTACTACTTGAACGACCAGCATGCTACCTAGCGCTCCATTTCAACACTCGCTCACTGAACGATCAGCATGCTATCTAGCGGTCGATAGCAATACTCCTCAACTACCAGCCTGCTATCTATCGGTCAATATGACAACTCACTCAACTACCGACATGCTACATGGCTCTTTTGGTCAGTTTTTTGTTGGCTTTTTTTGGTCAGTTTTTGTTGGCTTTTTTGTTGGCCTTTGTTGGCTTTTGTTGGCTTTTGTTGGCTTTTTTGTTGGCTTTTGTTGGCTGTTGTTGGCTTTTGTTGGCTTTTGTTGGCTTTTGTATTAGCTCTTTCATATTTGCTCTTGCTTGTGGGGGCTTATTATTTGGTCTTGGAAAGTATGTCAGTCCTTTTTTTATGGCTGCAAAATGCTTACAGCCATGTTTGTAAGCAGCAACAACAACAACAACAACACACAAAATTCAAAAAAAATCCAAAGTACTCTAAGGTTTATCAATGACTCTCAACTCTTACACTTACCTCTATCCCATGCCTAGTCAAAAAAGTAGTGTATTTTTCAAATTTTTCAAAAAAATATTTGGAAAGTAGGCTATATTATTAAACTAAAAATCCTGAAAAGACATATGTTAACTCCAACACCTACCTCTATACCACTCTCAGTCCAAAAATAATGTATTTTTCAAATTTTCCAAAACATATTTCCGAAAATGGGTTATATTTCCGAAATTAAAAAGTTAACAAAAAATGTTTGTTTGACATAAATGAATGGCCTTTGCCTCCTCTACCACTGTACCAAGTCCCAGGTCTCCAGGACAAAAAAATAAAATTTTTAAAAAGGGTTTTATTTCCAAAATTAGGAATTTTACAAAAAAGTTTGTTTGACATAAATGAATGGCCTTTACACCCTCTACCCCCACACTAAGTCTCATGTCTCTAGGACAACAAAAATAAAATTTTCAAAATGGGCTTATATTTCCAAAATTAGGAATTCTACAAAAAAGTTTGTTTGACGTAAATCAATGGTCTTTACCCCCTCTATTCCAACACCAAGTCTCAGGTCTCTAGGTCAACAAAAATAAAATTTGGAAAAAATGGTCACTATTTTGGAAACTAGGAATTCTACAAAAAAGTTTGTTTAACATAAATGAAAGGTCTCTATCCCCTCTACTTGTAAACCAAGTTCCAGGTATGTGAGACAAAAATGAAAAAAGTTCAATTGGGAAAGTAGGCGATTTTTCATATAACCAAACATTCAAAAATGTGTTCATTGGGCTGCAAATAATGGCCTCTATGTCCTTTATTTTTATAATAAAACGTTTTTATTTTTTACATTTTTTTGAAAAAAGTTCAATTTTGAAATTTTTATAATTTAGAAACTAAAGAGTTTTCAAAAAATTTTGTTTGACATAAATGAATGGTCTTGACCCCCTCTACCCCCAAAATAAATTTCAAGTCTCTAGGACAAGAAATAACAGTAGTGGAGTAGGGGGGTTCTGCTTTACTTGGCGTGGCCGCCATCTTGGTTTGTTGGGCACAGGAGTGTCAAGTGAAGCAGAACCCCCCCTACTCCACTACTGTTATTTCTTGTCCTAGAGACTTGAAATTTATTTTGGGGGTAGAGGGGGTCAAGACCATTCATTTATGTCAAACAAAATTTTTTGAAAACTCTTTAGTTTCTAAATTATAAAAATTTCAAAATTGAACTTTTTTCAAAAAAATGTAAAAAATAAAAACGTTTTATTATAAAAATAAAGGACATAGAGGCCATTATTTGCAGCCCAATGAACACATTTTTGAATGTTTGGTTATATGAAAAATCGCCTACTTTCCCAATTGAACTTTTTTCATTTTTGTCTCACATACCTGGAACTTGGTTTACAAGTAGAGGGGATAGAGACCTTTCATTTATGTTAAACAAACTTTTTTGTAGAATTCCTAGTTTCCAAAATAGTGACCATTTTTTCCAAATTTTATTTTTGTTGACCTAGAGACCTGAGACTTGGTGTTGGAATAGAGGGGGTAAAGACCATTGATTTACGTCAAACAAACTTTTTTGTAGAATTCCTAATTTTGGAAATATAAGCCCATTTTGAAAATTTTATTTTTGTTGTCCTAGAGACATGAGACTTAGTGTGGGGGTAGAGGGTGTAAAGGCCATTCATTTATGTCAAACAAACTTTTTTGTAAAATTCCTAATTTTGGAAATAAAACCCTTTTTAAAAATTTTATTTTTTTGTCCTGGAGACCTGGGACTTGGTACAGTGGTAGAGGAGGCAAAGGCCATTCATTTATGTCAAACAAACATTTTTTGTTAACTTTTTAATTTCGGAAATATAACCCATTTTCGGAAATATGTTTTGGAAAATTTGAAAAATACATTATTTTTGGACTGAGAGTGGTATAGAGGTAGGTGTTGGAGTTAACATATGTCTTTTCAGGATTTTTAGTTTAATGATATAGCCTACTTTCCAAATATTTTTTTGAAAAATTTGAAAAATACACTACTTTTTTGACTAGGCATGGGATAGAGGTAAGTGTAAGAGTTGAGAGTCATTGATAAACCTTAGAGTACTTTGGATTTTTTTTGAATTTTGTGTGTTGTTGTTGTTGTTGTTGCTGCTTACAAACATGGCTGTAAGCATTTTGCAGCCATAAAAAAAGGACTGACATACTTTCCAAGACCAAATAATAAGCCCCCACAAGCAAGAGCAAATATGAAAGAGCTAATACAAAAGCCAACAAAAGCCAACAAAAGCCAACAACAGCCAACAAAAGCCAACAAAAAAGCCAACAAAAGCCAACAAAAGCCAACAAAGGCCAACAAAAAAGCCAACAAAAACTGACCAAAAAAAGCCAACAAAAAACTGACCAAAAGAGCCATGTAGCATGTCGGTAGTTGAGTGAGTTGTCATATTGACCGATAGATAGCAGGCTGGTAGTTGAGGAGTATTGCTATCGACCGCTAGATAGCATGCTGATCGTTCAGTGAGCGAGTGTTGAAATGGAGCGCTAGGTAGCATGCTGGTCGTTCAAGTAGTACTCATAGTCACCGCTAGATAGCGGAAACATACTTTGCGTGTCGCATGCAGTTATTTAACAAAGTTTTACCTCATAAAACGTGCTTGTATAAGCTTTGTACAAAAATTGAATATACAATTAACCACTAAGTGTTTAGAACTAACATGTATAGCCTTGTGTAGGGAATATTGGGGTCCTTAGCAAGAAAGAGTGCCTAACACACATGAGTGTACAGCCTTTTGATATGCAGTAAGTACCTGATAACCTTGAGTAGGCCATAAGAATATTTTCAGTTGACTACTACCTGTCACAGTGTTTACATTGTGAAAGACCGTTGAAGCAACCAGTCTTTAGCCTTGTCATAAGCAGTGAACAGCTGTTACCCTTAACCAGGGGTATATTAGAGGACCCTTATCAAGAATATCATCAGTTGACTACCATTATTCACAGTGACCACATCGTGAAAGACTGTCAAAACAACTATTGTACAGCCTTGTACTACTCAGTAAGTAGCTGTTGGTCTTGACTATTGTATATTAGAGAACCCTTAGCAAGTATATAATCAGTTGACTACTACTTGTTACAGTGTTCACATCGTGAAATACCGTCTCACTGTCCAGTCTACAGCCTTGTCATACGCTGTAAAGAGTTGTTGGTCTAGACTAGGGGTATATTAGAGGACCCTTCACAAGAATATCACCAGTTGACTACTACCTCTCATGGTGTTCACATCGTGAAAGACCGTCTCTCCGACCAACCTCTAGCCTTGTGATACGCAGTAAGCAGCTGTTTGCAGAAATCAACATTCGTGATGGAAGAACCCATTCCTAGCTATATGTGTAAAGAGTGTGGAAAGACTTTTCTTCGGGACTATCATAGGAAGCGTCATGAAGTTTCGTGTGGGGAATTTCATGAGTGTAAAACGTGTGGCTGTACATTCAACAATGCCTACAACGGACGTCGTCATGAAGAATGTTGTAATGTTGTGTCGGCAGCTAAAAGACAAAAAGCAGAGCCTACAAAACATTACCTACTGTCATTGGTCCCTGACAAAAATGGACTTATTGAATATGAGACATCTTTTGAAGGTCGACTTAAATCCTATTTCATTCGTTGCGATACGTGCAAGGATTTAAATTCATACCTTAAAGAGTCCAAACAGCAAATAATACAAGCTATGCAGAAAGAACTAGCAATGCACAAGTCGATAAAAGTTAATCTTGTGGCTGAATGTAGATTCATTCATACATCTACCAATGAAATTACAGATCGTGCTTTTAAAACACGAAATCAGGCCCTATTTTTGGAAACGGACTTAAGTAGTTTCTTGGAAACACAATTTACAAAGTTAACTACGGAAATGGAGGAATCTGAGCTAAAAGGTAGTAATTGGGCTTTGTTAGCAGTGGAAGGAGTACGATTGAAAATAAATAAGTATAATCCCTTGCGTGGCAGCACATATATTCCATTACCAGCAGCTATACAAGCAAGAAAAGCCTGCATTAATCCTCAAAACTTAAAGGATGAAAAGTGTTTTATGTATGCCATTTTAGCAAAACTGGTTAAAACGAAAGCTGAACGCGTTAGTAAATACAAGGACCTGGACAACAAGTATGATTTTTCTGTAATATCATTTCCTACATTACTAGCTGACATTCCCAAATTTGACAAAGCCAACGATATATCCATTAATGTATTTGGACTGGAAAAAGACAACAATGTGTTTCCTCTAAAGATTGTGGATCAAGAGCTGCAAGACCATCGCGACCTCCTCCTGTTAAGTTCATCATCCGCTCAGAACCACTACGTCTTTATCAAAGATTTTGATAAACTAGTAAGACATCAGATTACCCGCTATGAACATAAGATATATACGTGTAAACGGTGTTTTACACACTTTGATAATCGATATGGACAACAAGGAATGGAAAAATTGAAAGAACATAGAGCTTTGTGTGTCCAGCATGACATTGCTAGGGTTGAAATGCCTATTAAAAACTCCATTGTTAAATTTTTAAATGTTGAAAAAATGCTGAGAATACCTTACGTTATCTATGCTGATTTTGAAAGTATACTGTTACCCTATCAAACATGTCTACCCAATCCTGAAGCAAGTTATACAGTGCCATACCAGAGTCATGTTCCTATGAGCTTTGGTATATACGTTAAACTCTCACCTGCTGTGGAACACATAAAGACAAACCTTCCAAGCCGACCTCTTATTTATCGTGGACCTGACGCTGCAGAAAAGTTTATGGACTGTTTGATTTCAATAGCTAATGAAATCGATCGCCTTTACAGCTTAAATGTTCCGAAGGCTTTAACTGAGGATCAAGAAGTAGAGTTCCAATGTTCTGAAACCTGTTATTTGTGTCAAAAACCATTTACCCAACAGGACTGGAAAGTTCGAGACCACTGCCATATTACAGGGGAATACCGTGGAAGTGCTCACAATAACTGTAATTTGAGGTGTAAAACACGTAACCCCGTTCCTGTGTTTCTACATAATATGAGTGGCTACGACGCAAATTTCATTGTAAAGCAATTGGGATGTACTACTGAGAGAGTGGATGTTATCGCTAACTCCAAAGAAAAGTACATTTCCTTTACCAAATATGTAGGAAATGTTAAGCTTAGATTTGTGGACACGTTTCGGTTAATGCCGAGTAGTTTGGAAAACTTAGTTTCCAACTTAACATCATACCCTGAAACAGACAAGTACTTTGGAAAAGAAAATGCAATGCTCATGACTCGTAAAGGGGTATTTTGTTATGACTACATTGACTCTTGGGAAAAGTTAAGTGAAACGTGTTTACCTCCAAAAGAGGCATTCTTTAAGAAATTAAGTCAAGAAGATGTTAGTCAAGAAGACTATGAACATGCCAAAAATGTGTGGAATCAGTTCAACATTAAAACTCTAGGGGAATATTGTGACCTCTACCTAACTTCAGATGTACTCCTTCTAGCAGACAGCTTTGAAACGTTTAGAAACAAAACACTAGAAACACACCGAGTGGATGCTGCACACTTTTTTACTTCGCCTGGTTTAAGTTTTGAGGCAATGCTCCTTTACACAGGAATTGAACTGGAATTGCTACAGGATTACGATCAGATTCTTCTAATCGAGTCTGGAATACGTGGAGGCATATGCCAAGTGTCTCATCGGTATGCTGAAGCTAACAATAAATACATGGAAACCTATGATTCTGAGAAACCATCGCAGTTTATTACCTATGATGATGCCAACAACCAATACGGGTGGGCTATGTGCCACTCCCTTCCTTATGGTGGATTTCAGTGGGTTTCTCCAGATACTGTTGATCTACAAAAACTAAAGAAAGACGATCCTGTGGGATACATTCTAGACGTTGATGTTGATTACCCATCTGACCTTCATGATCTACACAACGATTTACCTTTCCTACCAGAGTGTACACAACCTAAGGATTCGTCTCTGAAAAAACTAATTCCTCATCTTGGAAATAGAAGGCGATATGTTGTTCACTACATGGCATTAAAACAGGCTTTAGATCATGGAATAAAATTGATAAAAATTCATCGTGTGTTAAAGTTTAAACAAAGACCTTGGTTAAAGGCATACGTTGATTTTAATAACAACCTTCGAAAACAAGCCAAAAATGATTTTGAGAAAAATCTGTACAAATTATTCAACAATGCCATTTTTGGGAAAACAATGGAAAATATCCGTAAAAGAATAGACATACGTCTTGTGACTGACAGCAAAAAGGCAGAAAAGCTAATAGCAAAGCCGACATTTATCGACAGAACAATTTATGGCCCTAACCTAGCTGCTTTCCACATGGCTAAACGTAACATTGTATTCAATAAGCCTATATATATTGGAATGTGTATACTGGATATTTCAAAAACTCTCATGTATTCCCACCACTATGATGTCCTGCTACCTTATTATGGCATGGACAATCTTAAACTCATGTATATGGATACTGACTCGTTCATATATTTGGTTAACACCCCAGATGTATATCAAGACAAGTTGGATTTCCTACAACACCTGGACACATCAGATTATCCTACTAATCACATATGTTACTCTACATCAAACAAGAAAACGTTGGGGAAATTTAAAGACGAGGCTTGTGGACAAATTATAAAAGCATTTGTTGGACTTAGAGCTAAAATGTATGCTTTAGACATAAATGGTAAAGAAATCAAAAAGATTAAAGGTATTAGCAGAGGTGTTGTCAAAAATTGTATAAGCTTTCAAGATTATAAGGATTGTGTCATGAAAAACAATGTAAAAAGAATACCCATGAACATTATCGCTTCTAAACAACATGACATATCATCTATAAGGCTAAACAAAATTGCTTTGTGTCCTGGTGATGATAAAAGAGTGATTGATGCTAATGGTATAGGTACACATGCCTATGGTCATTACTCAATCATTGACCATGCTTAAAGAGTTAAGTTATGAATATCAAAATCTTCTGCCTGCAACTAGCAAATACATAAAACAAAACTATTTAGTAAATAAAACCATGGCACTATACAAATAAAAAAATAGTATTCATAATCAAAAATAAATAAAATAGAAAACAAAAATAAAAACAACTGTACAATTTATAACAAAAAATAGACTATATATAAAAATGTATTTAAGTGTAAATAGTGTACATGTATTTAAAATAAAAAATATTGTATGGACACTGCTTGTACATTTTTAATTACTACCCACCTCTCTCCACTCCTAATGCAAAATGAACATGTAAAACACACAAATTGGAAAATCTATGTTTCCATATTGACAAAATAGAAAAAACATTGAACTAAAATTTTAAAAACTGTAAATGGGAATTTGGTAAATTGACAAATGTGTTAACAACAAAATGCAAAAATCCATGTTTCCATATCATGAAATTTAAAAACTTAAAATTGACATTAAAAAAACTGAAAATGGGAAATTGGAAAATTGACAAATGTGTAAACAACAAAATGCAAAATCCATGTTTCCATATTATGAAATTAAAAAAAACTTAAAACTGACATTTAAAAAAACTGAAAATGGGAAATTGGAAAATTGACAAATGAGTAAACAACAAAATGAAAAAAAAAGACGGTTGGGGTAGTGATCATGTTGAACAGTAGCCAATAAGACTAGCATAAGGAGAGTTGCATGTGTCCTTATATACTTTGTGTATGTGCATTAGCCCTTTGGATTAGCTTAAGTTAGGTTTGGTAAAGTTAGGTTTGGTGAGGTTAGGTAAGTGACTCTTTTCGGAAAATGGAAATTGTTAAATCTAAAATCAAAAAATATTAAATTTAAAATGTAAAATCTAAAAAAAAACTAAAACTGAAATACAAAAAATCAAAAATGTAAAATCTAAAAAAGTAAAATGAAAAAAATCAAAAATCTATAATGTTAAAATGTAAAATGTTAAAATGTAAAATCTAAAATCTTAAAATGAGGTTTCTGTGGGTTAGGTTAGGTTAGGTTAGGTTATAACTAAGTTTATTATTTGTGCTCTCTCATTTGCTCTTACTTTCTTGCATACACTATTTGATCTCACTTTTTGCTGTCATTTTTTGCTCTTATATTTGCATTTACTTTGAAGTTAGGTTAGGTGAAATTAGGTGAGGAAATGCTTGGTTAGGTTAGGTTAGGTTAGGTTAGGGAAGGTTATAACTAAGTTTATTATTTGTGTTCTTACATTTGCTCTTAATTTTTTCATTACAATTTTTGCTCTCACTTTTTTTGCTTGCACTTTGAAGTTAGGTTAGGTTAGGTTAAGTTGGGTTAGGTTAGGTTAGGTGAAGTTAGTTTAGGTTAGGTTAGGTTTTAACTAAGTTTATTATATGTGCTCTTACATTTGCTGTTACTTTCTGATTACATTTTTTGCTCTCAGTTTTTTTTTCTTTTTACTTTCAAGTTAGGTTAGGTTAGGTTCAGTTCGGTTTGGCAGAATGGCTGAGGTATGAATTAAACATAGCTGCTCTGATTTTTTTTGCCTCACAAGTTTGAGTGTACACTATTCCAACCCTCAGCCTAGAATTACATTTCTTGACAGAGCCAGGACTCAAACCCGGGTCTCTAAAGTAACAGCTAAAAATGCTAGCCACTACACCATAAAGTGGGGCAATATAAGACTGGTCTTGATTGTACGTGATCAATGCATGATTACCTAATAATAATAATAATAATAATAATAATAATAATAATAAATATTCCATTTAGCAACGTTACACTGTCAACCTCTCTCTGTGACGTCATGCAATGTCTCAGGGCGTGGCAGCCATATTGCCCATTAGCCCCTGACCCAGCTATGACTGACCTCTCCATAAGAATAACACAGGGCAGTTGCGCGCGGCGGCCATTTTGCCCATTAGCCCCTGTCCCAGAACCGCTCTTTATTACCTACTTGTGGGCTCCACTATTTATACACTCCCTAGCCACTCCGGGCATGTGACTGGATTATCCAATGTCGTTTTTCTCCTCCATTGATATTGTGTCTATTTTATACATAAAATATTCTGTTTACATGGTGTTTTACACGAACAAATGACTTCATAGTTCTTGCCTGTATTGTTATAGTTCCCTTCAAGTACCATATTTTCCATAGAATCTCTAATTCGTAATATAAATGGGCGTGTCCTATGTCGCGCCCCACGGATTTCTGTAGGTTAGGGATTCACCGAATCGACACCTGCCAAGGAGCGGTCGGTACGCAACTCTGCTGTCCTGGCCTTCATCCTATGTATTGGTGATCTACTTTGCCAGTCTCCCTTGTCAACATATATTTTAAAATTCTACGTCTCTTTTTCCAGTGAAAACTTTGCTTGTAATTAAAACTGCTTCACTTAATTTGTTGTCGTGCATATTCTTGATTAAAACGTTGCCAACTATCAACTCTAGAATTTTATCAAGTATGTGGCCTAGGTCTTAAACCATAGACTAAGGGGCACAATACGTCCCTGCCGATTACTGAGATAACTATGGATATTGATTTATAAATATGAAGTTCAAAGGGATTGTATATCCACTTCAAGCCGGGAGTTATGCCCCAAATACACGGAAGAGAACGGATAGATGCAGAAAGATGGCGCACAAGGCCTTTCATGTTCACCGTCGATATATATCGGCTCCACATTTATTTTTATATGTTAACAATGAAATATCTCTATTACTGTATTTTACATTTCTTATAACTGATTAAGATGTGTGTAAGTATTTCTACCCTTATTATTCTCGTTTCCACAGTGTTGGGAAGGAGATTAAGAGAGCTCCTATGGGGCAACGGTTCTTTCTTACAGGCGGAGTTTATAAGAACAAACTTCTTGTGTAGAAGTGACGCTCCCAGCAAACGTTAACATGTTTCTGTTTGTTGGTGTCTACCCTCTGATGTTTTTGTTCTTTGCCGTCAGTGATCCATCATGTGTGATATTTCTCAATATGTACGTTGGTGTTTTAGATTAAATCCACTTTATTACCTCTATGTTGTGTTAATTCAGAATGAAATTTGGAGAGGAGATGGTGAGGTGTGTCCAAGGCCTATGAAGACGTCCAATCCCGCATTTGCCTTGTATTGCAAATGAGAATAAATACTATAGCGTTCCGTAGAAAGCCGACGCACAGTGTGGCAAGGGTGTCTCAAATACGTCATTAATTCTAATTTTACTGAATAGGATTTCCATGTTATACATCATTATCAAGGACATGTTTGTGTCTTACGAAAAGTGAAAATACAGTTCATTTGGCATTTGTTTATTAATACAATCGTTGTTAAACATAGTACAAATTATAACTGTAGCAAAATAATTATTATGGAAATGCAGAAAAAACTTAAATCACATGTTTTAGTTAGTTAGTTATTGTTGTTTTAAGGGGCGGAACTGCGAGGTCATCTGCCCCTAAATCACATGAATCCTCAGAACTAGTGAAAGTACATTTGTCTCAATTACTACCATCACTCCCTTCATCATCATCATCATCCCGACTCCTGGGACTAATAATTGTGTGTATGAATGGAGATTTTGGTAAATCTAATGCTTCTTTCGGAAGGCCTTGAAGATTTATTGATGTGTAACATCTTCCCACTCGGTTGCTGGATATTTTTGTGGGAGTGATTTTGAAAAATGGGACGGAAGTGGATCGGAACGATCGAGGTGTCACCAGCTGGTTGGATCGAACGGAAGTGAAAGACGCACTGCAAACTCGATCGATCCAGCAGGCAGTGGTAAGATCCAGCTGGCAGTGGTAAGAGAAACAATGAGCGCGTGGTGTCGGAAATTGATACCATGACGTACTCTCGGCCATGTGGAATGTATATGACATACTGAACGGAAAACGCTCATGCGAACTCTGGTGTAATGTGATTGAAACAAAGCACATGGTACATATTCGAAGTCTTCGTATCAGTATTTAAATGGTAAAATGCCTTAACATCAAACATTGTAAGCAGTCGGCATTGCCGGTATTATGTTTCAGCACAATGGCTATTCAAATATTAACCCACATAACGGTAATGCAGTCATCAGTATAATATAATCGTTGTGGTTATACGAGAATTGAGCAAGCCTTCATGAACTATCGCTGAATACATTCTCTTTACTCAAGGGAGGGCCTATTCATCAGGCATTTTAAACTCAATTTCACACAGGAACATTATCGAAAGAAGCAAAATATAAATGAAATTTAATTCCGTAATGCAGTATTATTGGAACGTGGAAATAAGTCACCATCTTGTGCACAAAATTTGCTTAGTCGAAATAGCCGTGGGGTTAGCGCCTATGACTGTGAATCTAGAGATCTCGGGTTTGAATCCCGGACGGGGTAGATATTTTTGCTACCAGATTATCATTTAAACGACATTTATCATATCAATATGACTCATTTGAACAGAGTCCAAGTGAATTACGTTTGGTGTGTGAATCAAGAGGGCCTGTTTCTAAGGAATTTAAGGTTATGAGCGGTGTCGCATCTATTAATCTAGTTGATCCATATCGTATTCTTTATTTCGGCTACTGCTGGTGGAAGCTACAAATTATCTAATAAAATGAGTTCCGTATTATAAACTCCAATATCTGTAAAACACTCCCTTTTACAATAGATTAATATTTGTGCTAATAATACTATAAAATACCGGTGTATCAACAATTTCACGTGAGGATTCTTCTATATCAGATGTTACACATCATATGCGACTACTGTAAGGCTCGTTTTTTTTCTTGGAAGTTTCCTCTTGCTGGTAATAATTGGATCAGAACTCACCAAAAAGTATCTTAAAATATCGGCATTTGTTTTCTGTCGACTACATTTTCTGGAATAATTTCCTCAGCAATTTTTGAAGTCCTTATTACGTGCTTCCTGTGCTTTCTCTGTTAATTGTTGTATAAGATGCAATGTGGACGATACTGTATCATGTATCAAATATGTGTGCAGTGTAGGAGACATGTTGCACCATGGGTATTTGTGAGCAAAATATCTTGCCGTGCTATAGGCAAAAACTCTAATTTTTTCATGATTTCCAGAAGTTTTCTTCTTGTGATGAACAATTTATTTGAGCTGTTACCTGAAATACAGTATACCCAGACTTGATTTTATTTGACGCCCTCCGATTTTCTCTGTTCATGATATTATTGTCACTTAGAAAAAGTAGCAAAACGTAGCAGCAATACTAAACTGATCTACAATATGGAGACCACAACCACTATAAAAAATCAACAATGCATGCTCGGACTGCCTTGGAACATAACTATTTACTTTCTTATTTCTCAAGATGGTAAATATAGGCACACGTTTAAAACAACGATTTTTTCTGACAAACCAATATTACTACATAACAACTAAAATATCATTACATACGTCAACACGAAGGTCCCTTGGCGAAACAATGAAAGAATTCCGAAAACACGATTTATCTGCTCTGCAATATCTCAACTACTGTGGGCTCCCCAAGCGGAACGCAGTGTGGTCAAGATCACAATGTCTTCTAGTGTTCTGTTATACAAAAAATATCATACGACCAATTTCAGTTTTTGAATTAAAGCCACATTTGATGCACTCTTGCCCCACTGTGCGACGGTGGGTTTCAAATCCAGTTCTCTTCAGAGCGGGGAAGTACCCTGACCACATGGCCTGGATCTTGAAATTTTGTGATATTTTAAATAAGCTCAGCTCCTTTCCTCAAGCCATTTCTTATGATACCGACTACATTTCTATAGCTTTTGAAATAGGCAATGAGTTGGAGCGAAGCTATTGAAATGTAAGTCATCGTCACTACAGTCAGAACTTCTCCAAGCATTATTTTGTCCGGTGAACACTACTGGTGATTCATCAGTGATATAGAAACACTGCCTCATGTCTTGAATCTTTTCCAGTTTTGCAACGATGAAATCCCGGCACCATATAATTATGCCCTGCATTGTTGTCAGAAGAAAGGTTATAACGTCCAAGAACAAGTCGGTGTCATATCATAAATAGCACAGTGCAAGGTGGCTGGAGAAGAATGCCTACTAGATTAAGAAAGGTTTCCTTATAAATCCATCCAGGAGGATTACACACCACTTCGGCTAGCCTTAAGAAGGAAACACATGATGGCTTATCACATTACATTTCACCTTTGTTGGCAGCCCGGACCAACGGAAAGTTTATATCTAGAAAACGAATGCTGTTTCGCAGTACCGCAGTAATTCTAATAACTGCTGTTGATATATAATGTAAATACAGTCGGCCTACTGCTTGCAGTAGAAGCGTTATGTAGTGGCAGAATGTATGTTTAATAGTCTACACAACACTCTATCCATGTGCGCTCACTGCAATTGGCTTACTCGAAGTTTTTACAATTTTACAGCCGTAATCATAAATTCTGCAGTGTTTTCTGAAAATATTCATGTGGAATATGTTCTATATGACATAACGTGAGCGATGTATACGTTCATTCTTAAAAGCTGTCAGGTAGAACTGTTGAGGGCCAAGACTCTTGTAAGTGACCTGTGAGACTGAAATGGGACAAGAGGTTGGATTAGCCCCTGATAGTCTTACTGCTAGAAATTGCTTATTGCATAGTATTTCTTCAGCCCTTAAACCTATTTCTTCCTTTATTGCACTGTTCACCACAATTTCTTTCACACTAAGATTTACTAGACCTATAAAGGAAGGATGGCTTTTTTAAGATAAGACTTGTATAATGCAGTAAGATGCACTGGAGAATAAGAAAGTAGGGGCAGATCACCTCGGTGTTCTGCACCTTGAAGCCTCAATAACTTACTACCTAAAACAAGAAAGTAATTTCAGTCAGTGGAATATCTAATATATCCTCACTTAAAGTTGGAACTCAACATTGAAGGAGTAAGCCGATCAAAAAGCGATTACCCAATAAATGTACTGACCAACCACAAGGTGGATGTTGTTCTACTGCAAGAGACCCATTGTGAAAACCAGGATCAGCTTTATGCGAGATGCAAGATTGTGGGATATACCCTGCTTAACGCAACATTTCACAAAAGTTAAGGCACTGCAACGTATGCAAAGAGCAACATAGATAAAATTGACATAATAAGCACAAATGTGGACAACAATATGTTTGCCTCCAAAATGAAAATTGCAGGTACTGAAATTATAAACATCTATAAGCCTCCCTGTCAACCTTGGATCCTGAGTGAGACCATCCAGAACATTCACCACCCAGCTGTAATCCTCGGAGATTTTAACAGCAAGAATACTAACTGAGGTTATAATTATACCAACAAAGAGGGCCAAGGTGTGTCGGAATGGGCTGATGCAGAAGACCTCTTCTTAATGCACGATGCCAAAGAAAGGGGCTCCTTTCACTCTGCCAGATGGAATAAGGACTATAACCCTGATCTGTGCTTTGTCTCAAAGGACTCGTTTGGAAAACCCCTAAAGTGCAGCAGGATTATTCTAGACAACTTCCCCCGAAGTCAGCACAGACCAGCACTTGTCAAAGTTGGCCTAGAAATGCCTGTCGTCAGATCAGTTCCACTGCCACGTTGGAATTTCACCAAAGCCAACTGGTCAAAATTCACCAGCGAATTGTAGCATAATATACAGTGGATCCCACATAAAATAGGTCATTACGAGCGCTTCGCTGGACTAATTTGTGCTATTGCAAGGAAACATATCCCAAGAGGATACAGAAGGACCTATATTCCTGGTTGGAGTCCTAAATGCAATGAACTATATGAGGAGTATAAACTCACCAGTGATCCTGAAGTTGCCAACGAACTACTACAGTCTTCAGACTCAGCTAGAAGAGAAATATGGACCAACCTAATGGAAAATACGAATTTTCAACACTCCAGTCGAAAAGCATGGTCTCTTTTAAGGAGACTTGGTAGCAGCACTCCAAAATTCAGTTCCAAGTGCACCAAGATAAAGCCAGATGCGATAGCAAGCAGATTAGTTAGTCTGACAAGAAAACCTGCCGATACTGACAAGAAAGAAGCAAACAGAATTCAGTTAGAACTAAAATCTAAGATGTTTCATGCAGAAACATCCCAGTTTACAGCTGATATCACGGCTGCTGAAGTTTCAACTGCGCTAAAAGAAGTAAAATCAGGAAAAGCAACTGGGTTGGATGGTCTTTACCCAGAATTCCTACAACGTTGTGATCCTCGAACAATTGAGTGGCTTGCTAAATTTTATAGCAACATCTTACGCGATGGTCAACTTCCACCAGCAATCAAAAGAACTAAAGTAGTTGCTGTACTCAAACCTGGGAAAAGTGGAGATAGTGCAGAAGATTACAGGCCTATTGCCCTCCTGAGCGTCTGTTACAAGCTGCTGGAAAGAATAATATATAATAGAATCTCAATTACAGTTCTTGAGCATATACCAAATGAGCAAGCTGGCTTCAGACCAAAGCGCAGTTGTACCGACCAGGTGTTGGCCCTAACCACTCACATAGAGAGAGGATTTCAAGATCGAAAGAAGACCGTATCTGTGTTTGTGGATCTCGCGGCAGCATACGATACAGTTTGGCGAAAAGGAATGATCCTCAGATTCCTGAAAATAATCCCTTGCAAGAAACTTGCCATCCTACTGAATAATATGCTGGTCAACAGAGTGATTGAAGTTCACCTAAATGGCAACGTAAGCAGATCTCACAAACTAAATGATGGATTACCACAAGGTTCGGTCCTTGTCCCATTGCTGTTCAATATTTACACCGCAGACTTACCTCCTACTAGTGCTAGAAAGTTCGTATACGCTGACGATCTTGCATTGACAGCTCAGTCCAACGACTTTGCAACAGCAGAAATCGTACTTACGGAAGATCTCTGCAGACACGACAAGTTCTTCCAAACCTGGAGACTAAAACCAATTATAGCAAAAACAGAGGTCAGCTGCTTTCATCTGAGCACTAAACAAGCCAATTACATTCCTAGGGTTCAATACCAGGGTCACCTACTGAAATTCAATCCTCATCCTAAATATTTAGGCGTCATCTTGGATCGATCCTTGACTTACAGTGAACATCTAGGCAAAACATCTGCTAAAATCAAAACCCGCAACAACATCCTACACAAACTCACAGGAACGGGCTGGAGCCCAACAGCATCCACCCTCAGAACTTCAGCACTTGCCCTAGTGTATCCAGTAGCAGAATATTGCTACCCAGTATGGCTTAACAGCGTACATGCAAAGAAGATAGACGTACAGCTAAACGACACAATGAGGACTGTATCAGGAACCATCCAATCTACACCTTTGGAATGGTTACCAGTACTCTCCAACATCCCGCCTCCTCATCTTCGAAGACAAATGGCACTGAAGAGAGAATGGCTTAAATGTTGTGACAACCCTCTTCTGCCAATTCATCTAGACTGCTCACCTAAAGATCTCAGGCTGAAATCCCGGAATCCTTCTTGGAGACAAGGAAGTTGGTCCAAGAGCAGTTTCAAGTGAATAAAGCTTGGCGCAATGAGTGGCTGACTTCAAATCCAGACAGATTAGGTCTTATCTCGGATCCAGTTAAGCAGCCCCCTGGTTTCGACCTTCCCAGGAAAATCTGGACGTCGCTGAACCGTATAAGAACTCAACACGGTAGGTGTCAATTCTGGAAGCACAAATGGAAAATTGCCCAGAATCCTTTCTGCAACTGTGCAGATGTGCCTCAGACCATCAGTCACATCGCTATGGATTGCCCACTCCGAAGGTTCAATGGTCCAATAAAGGAGATTCATCAAGCTAGTGATGAAGCTTTAGAATGGTTGGAGAAATTAGATATCCAGCTCTAACAAAACTGATGCTACTTGCAGATCAAGGTCTCAATCTGTATATATTTGTACTGTAAATACTGTAGAATGTAAATAATTGTATATTACATCTTCGTGCCATACAATATATATATATACTTAAAGTTGGGCTGTTCTGTAAAGTTACATTATATGTTATTAATTTTGTAGAAGCGTAAGATAATACCTCATAAATTAATGATTCATTTTTGTCGCTAGGTTATAAAAGAAGAAACCCATGATGACGAGAGGGATGCAAATACAAATGAGTAAGTAGACAACAAAATAAGGATTTGTTTTGCTGAATGCAAACTAAAATATTGGCTTTTAATAAGTTATCCTCTTTTTATATATGTCATTTAACATATTTATTGTGTTATTGTCTGACATAAGTTGATAATGATGTTAAGTATTTTAGCAGACCAGAAACTAACCATTTTCATTCAGGGTATTTCTGTAGATACAGGGTGTCACTAAGTATGTGGGACTCCATTTGGACCTGACAAGCAAAACATGTCCGGTAAACATATGGTGTGTGTGCCTTGTTTGTGGTGTGCATAACACAGACGATGCTAGTTGGTCATGTGTGGAGGGCACATAGGCCACTTGTACGCTTCGTCACTATTCAAGTCCAAACAAATGTATAGGGCGTCAGGGACCGACATCGTGGGGTGCTCCTTCTCCCGATCTCAAACCATTAGACTTCTACTTATGGGCTCATTTAAAGGCCATTGTGAATGCCACACCAATTCATAACGTGGGCATGCAGGCATATCGAAACCTTGTACCAAAACTTAGGCAGTTAGGTCGCCAACATAAAGGACGTTGGCTGATTAAATACCCTTACTTACCTAACTCACCTGTCCGACAGTATCTTCAATATTCCTTTACAGGTCAAACTAGTCGTTCAAAAGAAAATGTCTTCCCTCTCAAATTAATAATAATATGTTTATTGCAGCAAACTGGCCATACAAATTAACATAACACTAATCACAACAAAACTTGATCAATGATACATATCTTTCTGTACATGTAACGACATGATATCTGTCACATAACTCTCCACAGAGACTACATATACAGGTCGCGCATGGGTCATGGAATCTCTCAGTCCGGCTGAACTTATGGTGGAAGTTGGCTAAGATGGTAATTCGCCTCCTTCCAATCCTTTCTAGTCATAGCATTTGTACTGTAGAAATCGACCCATGTCCTGTTGTTCGGATTCCGCGTTAAAAGGTGGTCCCGCTGGCTCATGATTGCAAAAGCTTCCTTTGACTGGCGGTGCTGATAGAGCAATTATCACCACATGGCTTTAACAAAATGTCGGACGAGTGACGAGTGACATCAGTCCCTTGTTGATAGACCTAGCGAGTCTGCTGGCTCACCTTAGAGGAGTGACAAGTGAGAAGGCTCCCTGGGTAGATTATTAGCTTGGGATTAACCTAACCCCCAAGGGAAGATGTTGAAGAAAAAGAAGTGGGTTTCGGACTGGAGAAAAAGGATGGAGAAATAGGACGCGAGTCCAACAGAAGTTATAATTTTAACTTTAAGTATACTCAAAGGCAGCTGCCACTGCAAATCCGCTTTCCGATACCTAAAGTGGGTAGGGACCTGGGCGAAGCTAACAGGAAACGCAGCTGGAACTTGGGCTATTCGTAAGAAAGCTGCTATAGCGTATTCCCTCTCAAGCATAAATATACCTACTATGGGGTAGGGTGGTGGTCTGGCAAGACAAAGAGGAACAGATTTATTATGTATCTGTTCAAAGGAGTTTGTTTCTAAACAAGTATTTTGAAGAATACAAATAATTTGAATCAGCCGTGATATTTTAGTTCTTGAAATTGTAGAATTTCTAAAAAGCGACCGAATGCTTCCAAGAAGGATAGGAATAAAGCAATTATACCCTTGGGAATAATTTGGTAAGAGGACCAATACTTGCATTTAGAAATGACTAAGCTTTTACCCAGCAAGGCGCCGACTAAAAGTTTAGACAATGAGAAACACTTAAATTTTGAAAAACCAACCATAAGTGGTAGAGAGAATCTCCACAAGCAGGAAGCTGGCGTAGCGAGCTATGCTTGCCTTACTTGCCAGTTAGAATGAGCTATCAAAGCTAAGCGAGACTTTAATAAGTTAATAATTAAGAGTTCTTGCTCAAAAGCAACAAGTAGTGAAAACCTTATCAATGGATTTATTTTTATTAAAGAGGGCATAAACCTAGGGAGAGTCAGGGAAGACAGGATCTTGCCTAACCGTTATTTCAGAGAAATGATAGAGCAAAAGAAAAAAATCAAATTTATTTGACATTGCAAAAAGGTGTAATGAATTTAAGACATATATAATTTGAGTTTACAAACAATTGGGGTCGCAGACCTCCGAAAACATCTAAAGCTTACGCCAGGCAATTGACAATTCTTTTCGTTTTAAACCTTTTATATACTTTAAAATCTTCGTAAGATTTTGAAATAGCTAAGATTAATAAATAAAAAATGTTAAGCTAATTAACGTAATTAGGGTTAAACAATAAATCAAGTACAAGGTGTGTACTTTAAGGATTTCTAGATAGGTATCTTAGAAATATGAACAAATAACAACTTCGAAAGTAACAACAAAAAACAGGAAGAAATGAAATAGAAGTTTCTAGAACTCCTATGTTTAAGTAGGGATCACGAGAAAAATAGGGCAAATTTCCCTTTCCTGAAACCTAGAGATAACTCACTTTTGATTAGAAAGAATTAGAAGGGAGAAACAATATACTTTAAGGCGTGTACTAGACACGAAGTTTTACAGACATTAATTCGTTATACGTGGAGCAAGTAAGGGAGGGCACTTATTGAGAGTGACACCTCGTTGAAAAAAGACCTAAAGTAACAATTTTATTATTTTAGTTTGCTAGTAAAGGGTTTGGGAAAGACCAAATGGGATTGTGGAAGAGTGTTCATGGCCGTATTTATTGTACTCGGACGAGCGCGACGCGGATGAAAATTTGAACAGGCACTGTTTTCACTATAGTCTGTTGATATAGTTGAAAAGTTCACTGTAGTAGCACAAAAAGGTTTATGGCAAAGAAAGTTATTGCAATGGTGGAAAATAACTAGTTACACAAGATTTGCGAGAGTCTATTGCTTGAAAAACTTTTAGGATATAGTTGAATGCCCCATAAAAATCCCAACGGAGGAAGAAAAATTAGATATTGATTAGCAGTTCATAAGGAAGATTCCTTAGTTTGAAAAAGTATTCCCAAATGTGAGTGGAAAGTACTAGAAGGGTTTACTCGTAGATGAATTGTTCGGCATGGAAAATTCCAGAACAATCATGACTGAAGAATAGGGCAAAAGTTAGTCCAGCGGTGGAACGAGCTAAGTATTCGATAGACAGTGGGCAATTTAATGGTGTCCCATGTTGTGAGGAAATCTCTCATTTAATCAGCATAAGAAATGCTGCTTCATGTTAAAGTTAGCTTAGACAGACAAAGCCCAACATAGAAAATCCCGCGAAGGATGATTATTGCCCCAAATAAGAAATCTCACACTGTCTATAAAACGATCATTAAAAAGCATGTAGCTATTTAAAATCAATTAAAATAAGTTGAAGAACGTTGAACGGCGAATCCTCAGTGACCGTTAGTCAGGGATTCACAACATGGCGAAGATTTGAAAGTTTGTCTCTCGAGGTGAGGAGACGAGCTTTAGTTAAGCTCCGACTGACTAGTTTGACTTCAGACGTACAAATGAGGCCAGCTCAACGGAGCGCGGAGAGGCCAGGGAAGGGAAAAAGTTGGGGATAGGAAACAAAAGGAATACATATAAGAAAAGCCAACTTTGAAATAATAATTTCTCTTGGTGAAATGATCTTCAAAGAGTTGATAGCAGGCGTCACTAGCGCAGCCTGGTGGGTGAAAAAGTAGACGAAGTTCTCTTGATCACGGAGATGATAGCTGGCGATAGCGCTGAGATCTGGTGGCTTGATTGCTAATGAAGTCCTCTCGTGAAGGGTAAAATTGAGGAACTTCAGAGATTCGCTGCTAGATGACGCTAGGTGGGTCATGGAAGATATATATCTAGAACAGACTTACGGATAGTGTAAGAAACATATACTAACAAAGAGAAATCAGGAGATCACTGTTGGTGTTTGCGAAAAAAGGAAGGGATGAACTAAAGCAAAGAGAAGCAAAAGCTTACTCTGTCTTACCGTGTATTCCAAAGAATGCACCACTCCCGACTAGCAAGGTGATCGAGGGGGAGAAGGTAGTGGGAGAGAAGGAGGATATAACGGTCACACACGTAGAAAGCATTAATCTTTAAAGCACACACATTTATTTTCTTGAGGCATAGTTCAAATAATCTAGAAGTGTGTTGGTGGCCGTCTGTAGAGGACGAGTCGAACCTCCAAGCATCATTAGTAGTCGGTGGCAACGAATTCTCACGTTGACCGCCGATGATGGGAAAAGTCAGCGAAGTGCCGCGTGAGGACACATTAAGGAGAAGCTTGATGATTTAGTTGAAAAAAGGGTAATGATTCTCGTTCACTTAAATACACTAAACAGAGGCATGAGTGAAAGCACAAGGTGAGAGCGAAAACACACAGAAATCTCTGTTGGTGGTTTTCACGGAATAAAACTAGCAAACGCAATATGGGTACAAACTACGTAAGTTGTGTATTCAAGGAATATACCAACATCGATTGTCAAATGGTTGGTTGGTTGATCCTTAAGTTCAGGGGCTGCGACATCGCGGTCATGTAGCCCGTTGTACTTTGGGTGTGTGTATAATCTGTCTGATAACCGGTGTTAATTGTGCTGACTGTATTAGTGCGTGTTATCTGTTTTTTAATTAAAGTACAGACTGCAACGTAGAAATTTTCAAATAGTTCCTACTTTTGCCGCCAAGCACCACCGTCAACGACTACTAGATCAAGTTCAAAACTTAGCTATCAGACGCCACCGCAGTCTGCTCTTGGCAACGAACGTAGAAACCTAAGAGCGTTGTTTACATTCTTAACTTATCCAATTTAGTTTCACACAGTGGAAGGTTCTTTAACATGCCATAAATCTATGACATGGGACCGCCGGCTTTACTTCCCTTCTGAAGGCATACTGAGAGATTTTTAACGCTCTTAAAAATCCGACGGCTTCGGCCGAGTTTGAACGCGATTGTCAGATGAAGCGCTAGAGGAAATTGGTGCCTCCTGGTACTTAGGAAGCAATATAAACCAAGCTAAAGAGATACATAAAAGATGGGTTGTCATATGGTAACATCATATGTAGATGCAGCTAGTGGAAAGTCATTTTTGAGGCCGAGATCTGGAGTGTGATGCTATAAATATGTGAAACTTGGTTAATTCCCTCTGCAGGAATGGGAAAATAGGAGCATTTGAATGTGGTGTTATTGGAGAATGTTGGAGATAGAGTGGCTAGATGGAGTAAGAAATTAGGGGTATTGAGATGAATGGGGATAGATGACTCTGGTGAGTGGTAATGAAAGGAGGAGAATGGTAGGGCTCATATTTAGGCACCAGAAATAGCAAGTTTTCCGTAGTAATTGAAACAAGAGTAAAGGACATGAGCTATAGGCGTAAAGCAAGGTTTGAATATGTAAAATAAATTGCTTCGGTTGTAGGTTTTAGTGGCAATGTAAAGACGAATTATTTATCTTAACAATGGGAGAAATGAAGTGCAGCATTGAAACTCAAACATGAACGACAAGAAGAACAAACACAACGACAACAGTAAAGTATCCTTTTCACTCAGCATTTTAGCCGCCTTGCGAGAGTTCAGCTCAATTATGGGCAAGAAGAGACGCTATTACATAATTATGCTCATCGGTGATCCATAGGCGAATTTCAGTAGGGATGCGAAGGGTGCACCCTTAAACACCTTGTCCTTTATTGCATGCGGCATGCAATAATCTAATGCCTATGGATCGGAAAAATTTGGTGGCTAAGAAACAATCCCAACACACTCATGCTCACAGAGCTATGACTCCAAAGTTTCCAACAAGACTACACTATATTTTCTGTCAAATAAAATTCAATTGATAAACATTCACACTGTGTGAAAAGCATATTATTGAGCAATGAAAACGGTATCAGATCTGGATATTTCTAAAGACTAATTTCCTGGTGTGATATTAATGAATGTTTCTCCAATTATAATTTCTTTACTTTGAACTCTATACCTTGACTATTATTTCACTTCCGTTAACAATGTACCATACTTCAAACTGTTAGTACTAACTATTTCAGGCCGATATGTCCTGATACGTTGAATCCGGCTGCAATGAAGATATATAGTGTTGGTATTAGAGGAAGACAATATACTAACACTTACTCTACAGAAAAATGTTCTATAAAGCAAAAATTGAAAAAATATACATGTAGCGTATGCGAAGCTAAGTCTTTTTCGAGAGGAAATTTGAAGACGCACATGCTGATCCATAGCGGTGAAAAGCCGCATTTATGTAGTGTAAGCGAAGCTAAATTTACTCGGAGAGGTGATATGATTAAACACATGCTAATCCATAGCGGGAAAAAACCGCATTCATGTGGTTTATGCGAAGCTAAATTTACCCGAAGAGAATCTTTGAATACACACTTTCTAATCCATAGCGGCGAGAAGCCGCATACATGTAGTGTATGCGAAGCTAAATTTACTCGGCGGGGACATTTGAATACACACATGCTGATCCATAGCAGCGAGAAGCCGCACTCATGTAGCGTATGCGACGCCAAATTTAGTCGGGCAGGTGATTTGAAACGACACATGTTCATCCACAGCAACAGTAAGCCATATTCATGTAGCGAATGCAAAGGTAAATTTGCTAGGAGAGGTGATTTCAATACGCACGTTCTAATCCATAGCGGCGAGAAGCCGCATTCATGTGGTGTATGCAAGGCCAAATTTACTCAGAGAGGAGTATTGAAACAACACATGCTAATTCATAGCGGCATAAGGCCATACTCATGTAGCGTATGTGAAGCCAAATTTTCACAGAGAGGAAGTTTGAATAAACACATGCTAATCCATAGCGGCAAGAGGCCACATTTATGTACTGTATGCGAAGCCAAATTTACTGGGAAAGGAGATTTGACAAAACACATGCTTATCCATAGCGGAATTAAGCCATATTCATGTGGCGTGTGCTAAGCGAAATTTAGGCAGAAAGGACATTTGATTAAACATATGGTTACTCATACAGGAGGGATGCCATACGCGAAGCTAAATTTAGCCAGAAAGTAATTTTGAAGTCACACATCCTTATCCATACTGGAAGGTCGCCATATTCCTGTAACCTGTGCGATGCTAAATTTTACCAAGGACGATATTCGAAGAAAAACTTGCTAATCCACAGCCACGAGAAGCTTGATTAAAGTACCAATTTTTCTGGTTTCATAATAATATTTTTAAAGACAATACGAAAAACTAAAACATTATTCTTCTATATACATATTTTCTTATTTTTTCTTTCAGTCTATTGTCATTACTTAAATTTTCAAGTATTATTTCAAATTTGGTATTTTTAATTAATTAAAGCGAACCATACACCTATTGTTTTAACACCATCATAAATTAAGTGTACAGGTTGTATAGCATTATTCATTTCACCAAAATCACTATCCGACATATTAAACCGTGTAGGCAGAAATGTCCCAAATTTTCGCACTCACAAAGTACATGATCACCATATGCTGTTTTCAATTTCCGAATCTTGATAATGCGGAATGGAATATGCGTTGGCAATTCGCTGAGCTTCTTTGTCTCCTAGCCACATGCTTGTCCCCCAGCATTCAAAACATTCATTGTAGTATTCTATAAACAAAACAAAAGCATATCTATTACACACTACAGCAGCTTGTAATAATATTGTGCATATAGGTATTTTGCACTATGCATTGCTAATAAATTATACTATTTATGCAACAAATGGCCTAACTGTAGCAGATACTACTTTTCTGCATATAACACAAGTGATAAGTGCTACTGCACACTTGACTCAGGCTATCAAGTGTCCACAAGGCATAAATACAACACTTCGTTCTTCTTCTTAACAAATTTTACATAACTGTTGGTCACACTTTGGTATTTGTTGGTCAGACATACCTATTATTTTTCACCCTCATAATTTGTACCGCGTGTTCTAACTCTAAAGGCACTTTTATCTCTTGTGCTGCAATCACATTTTGTTCACGAATAGTGTTCACAAATTCCTGACCTTTAAGCAACATCATGTATCTACAGTTAGGTAACCAACGAGCGTGTTCCACAAAAGGGTCATCCGTCATTTGCCAATCAGTAGGATATAAAGGGCGGTTCTGGCACAGGGGCTAATGCGTAAGATGGCGACCGCGCGCAACCAGCCCTATGTTATTCTTATGGAGGGGTCAGTCAGAGCTGGCACAGGGGCTAATGCGCAAAATGGACGCCACGCCCTGAGACCGTGAATAATGTCACAGGGGGAGTTCGACCGTGTAGTCGATAAATGGAATATTTATTATTATTATTATTGTTAATTTTATTAGATAATTATTGATTGATAGCTTGCCACGATGGGTGAGTGGTTATTGTGTTGGACTACCAACCCCAAGCTTGCAGGTTCACTCTTGGTCGTGATAAGTGATTTTTGAAAGGCGGCAAAAATTAAGACACGCATGTCATACGATGTTGGCATGTAAAAGAACCAAGGGAGAGGTCGGCTATTTAGTTGCTAAATGGAATATTTATTGTTTTTATTATTATTATAATTATTATGAGGTAATTATTGATTGATCATGTACAATCAAGACCAGCCTTATATTGCCCCACTTTATGCTGTAGTGGCTAGCATTCTTGGCTGTTAATGTGGAGGCTCGGGTTCGAGTCCTGGGTCTGTCAAGAAATTTAATTCTAGGCTGAGGGTCGGAATAGGGTACACTCAACCTTGTGAGGCAAAACTGACAGGAGCTGGCTTTTGATTCATACCGCTACAATTCTGCCTAACCCAACTTCACCTAACTTAACCTAACCTAACCAGATTCCACCTTACCTAATCTAACTTAACCTAACTTCAAAGTCAGAATGTGCAATACATTTATTGTTTTTTTATACCCTCATAAATTAGATTTAGAGAATGTCCACTACGATTTAGATCCTCGAGCACAATTTTCTGGCATATATCATTAAAACGTGTAGAAAGGAATGTCTGAAAATTTTCACTAACACATAGTACACGTTCACCATACATTGTGTCACCTTTTTGAATGTTAATGATACGGTAATTCAGGGAGCTTTTTTCTCTCTAATCAACAGTTCTACCCCTATAGCATTGTGAATATTTATTGTAGTAGCCTATAAAGAAACAAAAAAATCATATCTATTACAGTTTAGCTATAAGTGACCAGAACCACTATAACATTTTATTCTAATAAGGAGATTTCCATAATGATACGAAAAAAGAGCTTACCATAATGATGGATTGTGTAAGTAAACGTCTTTTGCTGCATGATGCCACTACTAAACTGATACTCATACAACAGACAAGTGAGTTCATGTTTCGCTGACGTAATCGTATGTTCCCAAGCACTTCCTGTGTGTTGCACGCGCTGTAGTGGCTAAATTTGAAACTAGATGAAATGATTTGCTGACGTAATCGTATGTTTCCCCGCACTCACACGCAGGCCCCTGTGGATGGGTCCTTGTGGACGAGTCCCTGTGGACGGGTCATTGTTGACGGGTCCTTGTGGACGAGCCCCAATGGAAGGCTCCTTGTTGACAGGTCCTTTTTGACTAATCCCTTTAGACCGGTCCCTTTGGACTGGTCCCTAATGCTATGATGAAATTAAACGTTGTTCCACATGAAACGCAAGCGAAGAGCCGATCGATACTATGAATTAACATGGTTTTTTTTGTTTTTACACATGTGCTCTTGGGGTTTTTGTAAGAGGGCGGGCTTTTTAAATACAGATTTATAGATGAGTTTTTTTAAATTACCAAAATATCCAAAACTAATAGGTCATTAGCTTTTTAATATCTCATGAACCAATAAGGGTAGGGACTTGTATGAGAGGTCGTTGGACTTGAGGTGACATGCTGTTTTTGAATGTATTACTTATTTTTGTCAAAAGGGCCTAACTACACTTTTGTTAATACCTCGCTAACTAATAATCAGAGAGGGTCAAGTGAGGTGTCATGGGACTCAGGATCGTCAACCCTTTTCCATGACCAATGAATTTACCCAAAAGATCTAATACAGCATGGTCATTGACCTATGATTTTATAAACTAATCATTGGAGAGGGTCAAGTGAGGTGTCATAGGACTTAGAATGGTTAACCCTTTCCCATGACCAATGAATTTACCCCCAAAAATCCAAAACAGCAAGGTCATTGACCTAAGATTTTATAAACTGATAATCGAATATCAACGTGTGAGGTGGACCCGTCAACAAGGACCCGTCCTCCGGGGCCCGTAAAATAAGTGACTCCCTTCAAAAAAGAACCCGTCCAAAGTGTGCGTACGGGGAACATACGATTACGTCAGCAAAACATCTCATCTAGAGTTTTAAATTTAGCCACTATGACGCGCTCAACACAGGAAGTGCGTGGAAACATACGATTACGTCAGCGAAACATGAACTCACTTGTCTGTTCTAAGAGTATAACTTTAGTAGTGGAATCAAGCAGCAAAGGACGTTTTCTTACACTCAATCCATCATTATGGTAAACTCTTTTTTTCTTATCATCATGGAAAGCTCTTAGAATAAAATGATATATATATATATAGTGGTTCTGGTCACTTATAGCTAAACTGTAATATAATTTTTTTTTGTTTCTTTATAGGCTACTACAATAAACATTCTCAATGCTATGGGGCAGAACTGCGGATTAGAGAGAAAAAAGCTCACTGAATTACCAATGCATACTCCATTCCGTATCATCAACATTCAAAAAGTGGACACAATGTATGGTGAACGTGTACTATGTGTTAGTGAAAATTTTCAGACATTCCTTCCTACACGTTTTAATGATATGTCAGAAAGTGTGCTCGAGGATCTAAATCATGGTGGACATTCTCTATATCTAATTTATGAGGGTATAAAAAACAATAGATGTATTGTACGTTTTAACGAATTAAAAAACTCTTATGCTGAATAATAATTAATACGGTTTTTATTTCTTACTACCCCCACCCTACCCCAGTAGTTTTTAAGAGTTCTACAAACACCCTCTTTCTCCACATTCCTCCACACATTTTGGAACTTTTTGATCACACCTCGTAGGGTTAGGTTAGGTTGAGTTAAGCTACGACCGCCATCTTGGAACTTTATGATCACACCTCGTAGGTTTAGGTTAGGTTAGGCTAGGTTTAGTTTAGCTATGATTTGATCACACCTCGTAGGTTTAGGTTAAGTTTGGTTAGGTTAGGTTAAGAAAGGCCACGGCCGCCATTTTCAAAATTTTTGAACACACCTTGTAGGTTAGGTTAGGTTAGGCTAGGTTTGGTTAAGTCGCAGCCACCTTTTTGGAACTTTTTGATCTCAACTCGTAGGTTAGGTTAAGTTAATCTACGGCCGCCATATTGTTAGGTTAGGCTAGGTTAATTAAGCTGCGGTCGCCATCTTGTTAGGTTAAGCTAGGTTAAGTTAAGCTACGGCCGCCATCTTGGCGGTGGAGCGGTGGCGGTGGGTATAGAACTGTTACAAACACACTACTGCACAGTTTTTTCCTAGGCACCTACAATTTATTTTTGGAGTAGAGGGGGTAAAGGTCTTTCATTTACGTTAAACAAACATTTTTGTAAAATTCTTTAGTTTCCAAAATATAGGCAATTTTAAAAATTGACCTTTTTTGGAAAAATTGAAAATGTGTTAAGTTTTGTTCTAACGTTAAAGGACTTAGATAAAATGTGATTGAGTCTATATATGAGTTTTTAGAATGATTAGTTTTCAAAATATTGTCTATTTTCAAATTTGAACCTTTTTGGATTTTGTCCCAGAGACCTAGGACTTGGAATTTTGGGTAGAGGGGGTAAATACCTGTCATTTATGTCAAACACGTTTTTTGTAAATTTCATAGTTTACAAAATATAGCCCATTTGTTAAAATGAACATTTTTTGGAAAAAATGTCAAAAATTCCATGTTTTGTTCTAACGATTAAGGACATAAAAGCCATTGGTTTGAGTCTATATATGACTTATTGCGCCTAATATCAATCGCGCCTACTACCAATCGCGCCTACTATCAATCGCATATACTAATAGCGCCTGCTATCAATCGCGCCTACTACCAATCACGCCTACTATCAATCGCGCCTACTATCAATCGCACCTACTATCAATTACGTCCACTACCAATCGCGCCTAATATCAATCGCGTCTACTAATAGCGCCTGCTATCAATTGCGCCCTATTTGCGCCTACTGTCAATTGCTCCTACTATCAATAGCACCTACTAGCAATTACACCCACTACCAATCGCGCCTACTGTGAATTGTGCCTACTATCAATTGCGCCTACTACCAATCACGCCTACTAGTAATTGCGTCTACTACCAATTGCGCCTACTACCAATCGCGCCTAGTACTAATCGCGCCTACTATCAATCACGCCAACTGTCAATTGAACCTACTATCAATCGCGCCTACTATCAATAGCGCCTACTCGTAATTGCGTCTACTACCGATTGAGCCTACTACCAATCGCGCCTACTACTAATCGTGCCTACTATCAATCGTGCCTACTATCAATCGCGCCTACTGTCAATTGGACGTAATTGATAATAGGCGCCATTAATAGTAGGTTCAATTGACAGTAGGCGCGATTGATAGTAGGCGCGATTAGTAGTAGGCGCAATTGGTAGTAGACGCAATTACTAGTAGGCGCGATTGGTAGGTGTTAGAGTTAACATATGACTTTATATATATTTTTTTAGTTTAAACATATAGTCTACTTTCCCATTCACCTTTTTTTGAAAAGAAAATAATGTTCTTGACTAGGCAAGGGGTAGAGGTAAGAGTACGAGTTGAGAGTACCTTAGAGTACTTTAGATTTTTTGAAAGTTTAGTGTGTTGTTGTTGTTGCTTACAAACATGGCAGTAAGCATTATGTTGTGATAAAATTGACTGATATACTTTCCAAGACCAAGAGAAAAAATCCACTAAATGCATTGACAAAATAACTTGTCAAATAAGCCAACACAAAATGCCCAACATAAGACCCCACATAAACTAATACATAACCTAATTTGTAAAAGGTTAAACACTTGCATGGTATTACATTTTAGGTAATGCATGCGAAACATGAACTCACTTGTCTGTTGTATGAAAAGGACTCGTCAACAATGGACACTGCTTGCACATTTTTAATTACTACCCACCTTTCTCCACTCCTAATGCAAAATGAGCATGTAAAACACCAATTGAAAAAATCCATGTTTCCATATTGACAAATAGGAAAAAAACATTAAACTGAAATTTTAAAAACTGTAAATGGGAATTTGGTAAACTGACCAATGTGAAAACAACAAATTGGAATATCCATGTTTCTATATCATGAAATTGAATAACTTTAAACTGACATTTTAAGAACTGTAAATGGGAAATTGTGAAATTGATAAATGTGTAAACAAAAAAATGTGAAATCCAAGTTTCTATATTATGAAATTGAAAAAAATAAAACTGACATTAAAAAGAACTGAAAATGGGAAATTGGAAAATTGACATATGTGTAAACAACAAATGAAAAAAAAATATCCGGTGGGGGTCGTGATCATATTGTACAGTAACCTATAAGACTAGCATAAGGATAGTTGCATGACATGTAAAAAAAATGGAAAACATCCATGTTTCCATATTAACAAATAGAACACAAACATTAAACTGAAATTTTAAAAAGCTGCAAATGTGAATTTGGTAAATTGATAAATGTGAAAACAACAAATTGGAAAATCCATGTTTCTATATCATGAAATTGAAAAACTTTAAACTGACATTTTAAGAACTGAAAATGGGAAATTGTGAAATTAATAAATGTGTAAACAACAAAACGCAAAATCCATGTTTCTATATCATGAAATTGAAAAACTTTAAACTGACATTTTAAGAACTGAAAATGGGAAATTGTGAAATTAATAAATGTGAAAACAACAAATTGGAAAATCCATGTTTCTATATTATGAAATTGAAAAACTAAAACTGACATTAAAAAAACTGAAAATGGGAAATTGGAAAATTGACATATGTGTAAACAACAAAATGAAAAAAAAATCCGTTTGGGGTAGTGATCATGTTGTACAGTAACCTGTAAGACTAGCATAAGGATAGTTGCATGTACCTTATATACTTTGTGTATGTGCATTAGCCATTGGATTAGCTTAAGTTAGATTTGGTAAAGTTAGGTTTAATGAGGTTAGGTATGTGATCGTGTAGTTTACTCTTTTAGGAAAATGTAAAAAGATAAAATCTAAAAACCAAAAATCTTAAATTTCATATGTAAAATCTAAAAAAAAAAAAAATTAAAACAAGTCTAAAATTTAAAATGTTAAAATGTAAAATCTAAAATGTTTAAATGAGGTTTCTGCGGGTTATGACAACACGTTTATGATTTAGTCCATGTTGATGTGTGGTATCCAATTACTGCTGACTTTGCATGATCATTACCCATTGTCTTGATCAACACCTGGGGTTTCAAATTACTGCAGCGTTAGTCATAGCAATAGAACTGTGTGCTCTCTGCCATGTCAGCAACATGACACCGGAAGGAACACCTGTATAATATCCAATGACTGCTAACTTTGTATAATCATCACCCATTGTCGTGATGAACACCTGGAGGGGGGGGTTAAATTACTGCAGCGTTAGTCATAGCAACAGAACTGTGCGCTCTCTGCCATGTCTGTAATATGACACAGGAAATAACAAGACGTCTTACTGTACGTACCATCTCCTCAGTTTTAGCATCTTAAGAACAAGTATTGTTCTCTTTCAACTACAAATGACTCGTTAGAACACATCCATCCACCAAGTTAGATCCCTTGACCTGCTCTCAAATGGCATGTGCTTCGTGTACTAGGGTGTGTGCATTAGCCCTAACCTAACGTTACGTACGAACTAAATAGTATGTGACTTGTTAGCTCTTACCATGCACGTGCACAAGTGAGCACTTGTGTGTTAGGTCATATTACACATGAACTTGCATTTTCTCACGTAAGTGCATTTCTCTGTTCCACAAGATACAAATTTGATTGCTGGATTGTATCCTGCACTGTTTATGCGATATAGCTTTGCCAGGTAGTTCTCTACATATAGCAATTTTACCACTGCTCTACCTACGCCTTTTGCTCTTTTGGCTTTCTTACAGTCTAGTGTGTGATAGACAGCATTAACTATATATCAAACCCAGTTCACCTTTGTATTTGTAATCCAAGTAATAATTTGAAAATACACAAATGTAATCAGTTTTAAACGTTATCTCTGTTTTGTTTTGTTTAATATGTTTATGGCATGCATATTAACCTGAAATCGATCCCTGGTGAAAGGCTAGCAGCTTAACCACTGCACCAAAATACCCTTGTTTCTTAGTTCAACTCGTTCTATGCCTCAGACCTGGAAATCGAGTTAAGACCGCCAGTACAAGAGCTAAAAGTGCTTACCACTGCAACACAAAAAAATTGATACCTGGTAACATTAGACAACCGGAAATGATTATATTTCTGTTAGCAATGCATTTTGTCATCAGCCTACTGTCTGAGTACTGACAGCAACACAGTTTAGTTTAGAACAAGCGAGTGTGTGTGTGTGTGTATAGATTATTAGCCTCAAGTATTTAAAGCTTGTTGTGTGTAGCGACCATTTTGTCTCGGTAACCACTGAGCATTTTTGTGTTTCAGCTATTATCTTTAACCAATCAATTAAAGATAGTCTACTCTTAATTCTTGATAAATCAGAGTTTGCGTACACCGTTTCACATTTATTAACCCATACCTGCAACCTATACTCTCTCTATACTGTAGTTTGATCTGAAAACAAGTTTCAATGGTAAAAGACTTGTCAGTCACCATACATGTAGCCTACACTAATTTTTCTCTACCTAGCTATGTTTCATCACGCATGGTAAACATCTCACATGTTCGTATCCGATTATTAGTTTATAAAATCTCAGGTCGATGACCTTGATGTATTGGGTATTTTGGTTAAATTCATTGGCTATGGGGGAAAGGGTTGACCGTTCTAAGTCCTATGACACCTCACATGTTGATATTCGATTATCAGTTTATAAAATCTTAGGTCAATGACCTTGCTGTTTTGGATTTTGGGGGTAAATTCATTGGTCATGGGAAAGGGTTAACCATTCTAAGTCCTATGACACCTCACTTGACCCTCTCCAATGATTAGTTTATAAAATCATAGGTCAATGACCATGCTGTATTAGATCTTTTGGGTAAATTCGTTGGTAATGGAAAAGGGTTGACGATCCAGAGTCCCATGACACCTCACTTGACCCTCTCTGATTATTAGTTAGCGAGATATTAACAAAAGTGTAGTTAGGCCCTTTTGACAAAAAATAAATAATGCATTCAAAAACAGAATGTCACCTCAAGTCCAACGACTTCTCATACAAGTCCTTACCCTTATTGGTTCATGGGATATTAAAAAGCTAATGACATATTAGTTTTGGATCTTTTGGTAATTAAAAAAAACTCATCTATAAATCTGTATTCAAAAAGCCCGCCCTGCACATGTGTAAAAACAAAAAACAAACATGTTAATTCATAGTAGCGATCGGCTCTTCGCTTGCGTTTACTTTCATCATAGCATTAGGGACCAGTCCAAAGGGACCAGTCTAAAGGGATTAGTCAAAAAGGACCCGTCAACAAGGACCCTTCCATAAGGGCTCGTCCACAAGGACCCGCCAACAATGACCCGTCAACAATGACCCGTCTACTGGGACTTGTCCACAAGGACCCGTCCACAGGGTCCTGCGTGTGCGTGCGGGGAAACATACGATTACGTCAGCAAATTATTTCAACTAGTTTCAAATTTAGCCACTACGGCGCGTGCAACACACAGGAAGTGCGTGGGAACATACGATTTCGTCAGCGAAACATGAACTCACTTGTCTGTTGTATGAGTATCAGTTTAGTAGTGGCATCATGCAGCAAAAGACGTTTACTTACACAATCCATCATTATGGTAAGCTCTTTTTTCTTATCATTATGGAAATCTCCTTATTAGAATACAATGTTATAGTGGTTCTGGTCACTTATAGCTAAAATGTAATAGACATAAATTTTTGTTTCTTTATAGGCTACTACAATAAATATTCTCAATGCTATGGGGGTAGAACTGTTGATTAGAGAGAAAAAAAGCTCCCTGAATTACCAATGCATACTTTTTTCCGTATCATTAACATTCAAAAAGGTGACACAATGTATGGTGAACGTGTACTATGTGTTAGTGAAAATTTTCAGACATTCCTTTCTTCACGTTTTAATGATATATGCCAGAAAAGTGTGCTCGAGGATCTAAATCGTAGTGGACATTCTCTAAACATAATTTATGAGGGTATAAAAAAACAATAAATGGATTGCACATTCTGACTTTGAAGTTAGGTTAGGTTAGGTTAGATTAGGTAAGGTGGAATCTGGTTAGGTTAGGTAAGGTTAGGTTAGGTTAGGTTAGGTGAAGTTGGGTTAGGCAGAATGGTAGCGGTATGAATCAAAAGCCAGCTCCTGTCAGTTTTGCCTCACAAGGTTGAGTGTACCCCATTCCAACCCTCAGCCTAGAATTAAATTTCTTGACAGAGCCAGGACTCGAACCCGAGCCTCCACAGTAACAGCCAAGAATGCTAGCCACTACAGCATAAAGTGGGACAATATAAAGCTGTTCTTGAGTGTACATGATCAATCAATAATTACCTCATAATAATAATAATAATAATAATAATAATAAAAACAATTAATATTCCATTTAGCAACTAAATAGCTGACCTCTCCCTGGGTTCTTTTACATGCCAACATCGTATGACATGCGTTTCTTAATTTTTGCCGCCTTTCAAAAATCACTTACCACGACCAAGTGCGAACCTGCAAGCTTAGGGTTGGTAGTCCAACACAATAACCACTCACCCATCTTGCCAAGCTATCAATCAATAATTATCTAATAAAATTAACAATAATAATAATAATAATAAATATTCCATTTATCGACTACACGGTCGAACTCCCCCTGTGACATTATTCACGTTCTAAGGGCGTGGCGTCCATTTTGCGCATTAGCCCCTGTGCCAGCTCTGACTGACCCCTCCATAAGAATAACATAGGGCTGGTTGCGCGCGGCCGCCTACTTACGCGTTAGCCCCTGTGCCAGAACCGCCCTTTATATCCTACTCCAATCCTTTAATGCAAATCCACAATGAAAACATATTGTTTTATCCCCTTAGCTCCACTTAGCCTTTTTGTAAGGTGTTTTATATTAATGGCCAAACATTTTTATTAGATTCTAAACGTTTTTCAACAGACCAGTACTCTGGGTGTGCTAGCGCTTTAGTCTTCCAAACTCCTAAATTTCAAAAGCGCATGTCAATTCAACACCGTCTATGGTATATGGGCCACATATATCAACACTACCATTGGCTGGTAATGCATTATTATTATTATGTATTTGTGATTCAGCAACGTAAGTAGTAGCCAATGGCCTTGTGGTTCGGTAAAATGGATACACCGGTATGTTACCCATTTGTTTTCCAAGCATGTAAGGACAACGAGGAGATCATCGCAAATGGTCTCGAAAGGGATCATCCCCTTCTACCCGGTGTGAAAGTTCAACATGACAAAACACACAACGCACACATCTTCTCGGTTCAAGTAATAAAAACCAGCTTCAGCAAGTTTATGTGCTGACAAAAAGCCTAAAGGCCAAGATTCAAATGTTAACCATCGATCGTTTTCTCATTTTAAATTAAACCCACGTGGTAAACCGACTTGCTCACTTGTTGTATTTGGTTCTAAAGCCATATCTTATAATAAACCATTTTTAAATTTTTATTGTAAGTTATTAACGTTGCACAAGAGCACAGAGTACTTTAAATCACAACGTATGATTGTTCACTGTCTGTTCACTACGTTAATGACGCATGACCACACCTAAAAACAAACAAAATAACCAACCACTCAATCAATCAATACTTGTAAATAAAACTTAAACGTTAATTGGTATTAAAGGAAAACACCATCAAAAAAAATGTATGTCCGCACTTACAGTAACCCATATACTTAATTTTATTATAAAGCTGCAGTTATTCTCATCCCCTCTAACCAACATATATAACAAAAATGAATGTCATGTCGTTTTGTCCAAATTATCTTGTTCAAACCTGTGGATATTCGTTGAGTCCATGGGGATCGACACGTCAGATGAACATTTTTGTTTAAAAAAAATGCAACATGGCCTTGTATTTTTCCCGGTCAACAACCATTATGGTCTTGTACCGGTTGCCAATACATAGTCATTAATGAAGACAGCAATCATTGTCCCAGTCATGTACAGGTAATGAATTTTTATCTAGGGGTTTCAATAGCGATAAAATAAAATAGCATTTTAAGTTAGGCTGACCTGAGTTTTCAGTAGTTCACTGCCTGGAAACAATGGTTGTACTCTAGTGCGCCTCGGGTTATCAGTGACTGCTACGGCGGTAAAGCTTTTCTTTCCAGGTTTCCAAAAATAAATAAAATAAACCACCATAAATACCTAAATAAAGGTTCATTCATGCATTTAACAAAATAAAATGTCAAACAATAAAACAAGTTAGTTTAAAAAAACTTCACCTTGACTTGTACTGGCTTGTAGCTGTTGTCTTCTATTGGGCTCAAAAGTGCAATGGTCTCTCTCTCAGATATGTCAGCTATACCGGTTATCTGGAAACAAATAAATAAATCATTAATTACCTTATCAATAACTACAAATTGAAGGTTCATTAGCAGGACATCATTAAAAGAAATCATTAATATGTACTTACCGAAAACAAAAACGATTTTCTCCCAAAGTTCATTTCAGAGCTCTGCTGTTTACGTCTGTTTGGTAAAATGACAAGTGCCTTACTAACGCAATACTTATCAGTCTGCTTAGCGTTTTGACCTTGAACTGTTGTCTGTCTCGCACATGTTTCCCACGCCTGCCCACATTCCTCAAGTGCGATAAGATTCATATACCTTATAATAGTTCATTTTTTAAATAAAGAACCAAAATGGCTGCCTCTTATACATCGCTAGTACTACTGCATAAGAACCAACATGGCGGCTGTTTAAACGCCAGACCTGTTAGCCGCCACCAGCCAAGTAATATGACACTGTACTTTCTGCCCACGCAGACATTCTTGCCTTATCAGCTGCAGCAGCTCTGTCTAGATCCAGTATTCAGTCTCCAGCAAGCAGGACTATGTGTGTTAGCATTGGCTCTGGCAAGGTCTCTGGCTAGATCCAGTATTCAGTCTCCAGCAAGCAGGACTATGTGTGTTAGCATTGAAAACATGAGTGTCTTAGTATTATGAATCCTAAACAGTTTACTGTAATGCTAATTATTAGCAAGCGGCCATCCTTAATACAATGCCATGTGAACCACATACCTTCACCCAGTTCAATATTTAGTTTATAACATCTCAGGGACAATGACCTTACCGTTTTGGCACATGACTTGGTCTACCGAATGTTGTAGGTTTTCATATTCTACAACCATTTGCTTTGCCAAACAGCGGTCTCCCTTATTACAGTTTACTATCATGTTAAAGATCCCCTTCAGGAGTAAAAAATGTTAGGACGCTTCACACATTTTGGAATATTAAACTCCATTTGTCATAGGAAATATCAGAAAACGAACCGTCATAAGCCGTCCCCACCGCTCCCCCCTAAATAACGATCCATTTCTTCTCGGCACTGTTACTATGGTCTGCAACAGGCTTGTTCAAACACACGCCCAGCGGTATCGTCTGTCTACCACCACTTAACACGGCCACTATGGTCTGCAACAGGCTTGTTCAAACACACGCCCAGCGGTACCGTCTGTCTACCACCACTTTACATTTACAATTTAAAATTATTTAAAATACAGTAACAATATTTTATCGTTTCATCGTTAGGGCCCCTTTGTCAACAATTATTATCATTTGTCATATTACTGATCAGCAATTACTAACATGTTTAAAGATCGCCATAAGGGATTTTCGAAACATTCGCCTTCATTCGTTCGTCAGAGAAAAATATTGGAAAGCGAAACCTCACCCTGTCGTTCTGCCATACATCACCCCGTCAAAATAGCTATTTGCTGTATTCACCATAGCCGGTGATAGCCTCGTCTTAACAGACGTCCAGAGATACCGGCTTTCTGTCTATAACCACGTTTAATTTTTTAAAGTTTAATTATTTATAATATTACATTATTTTCAGCGTTAGGCCCCTCTGTATTTTTTTCAAAAAATTAAAAAATACATTCAAAAGGGAAATGTCACTCCAAGTCCAACAACCCCTCATACAAGTCCGTAGCCTTATTGATTCACAAAATATTAACAAAAGTGCAGTTAGGCCCTTTTGACAAAAATGAATCATACATTCAAAAACGGGGCGTCATTCCAAGTCCACCAACCCCTTATACAAGTCCGTAGCCTTATTCGTTCTAAAAATATTAACAAAAGTGGTGCACTTATCCCTTTTTTGGTTAGATTGAAAAAAAAACACTCATTAAATCATTATTCAAAAAGCCCGCCCTCTTACAAAATCTTCAAGTGCACCTGCGTAAAAAACGAAAACGAAAATGTTAATTCATAGCGCCATCCAGCAGTACGCATTCGATTTATGTGGAACAAAGTTTAATTTCATATTAGCAGCGGACTTCATACATGTCACATTTGGAATGTGACTTATACTATAAAAAAAAACAATTTCGCCCTCTAGTAGGGGTAGGTTTTATTTTGGGGATAAAATGAGTTGTGCATTGTTAAGAGGGCGTCACCCTGGGTCCAACGATATGTTGCACGCCAAAATCGGACCATGGGTTCGCGAGTAATCCACATGAGATTTCAGCGTAGCCGAGCGGCTATTGTCACTGGTTTAAACCCCCCTCACTCCCCTACTGAGGATCTTGTAGTGATTGGATGGAGAGAAATGCACCGATAGTTATTGACGTCTGACTTTTCACCTTTTTATGAAACGCATGAATAAGAGCTGCGGTCCTTTTAGTTGGTATCTCGGTAGTTTTCCAAATCTGTTGGAGAGTTAGTAAGACAGGTTCCAGTGCGCTGTCATCCAGGAGCTTCCAGTGTTCTGCGATTACCGAGACCTCGCCAGGGGATTTGTTATCTTTTTGTGAAGTGATGATCTTTCGCTCTGAGATGTCTGGCGGAAAAGGAGCTGGATTATTTGGAACTAAATTTGAAATTGGAGTGAAAGTGGAGTGGATCACAGTTGAGAGGGTTTTTAAAGTATGTAGCTAAAATTTGACAGTTACCCTTGTCACTGTGCGTGATTTGGTTGGTGATCGGGTCGCGGAAGTTTCCGTATTTGAGGCGCAATTTAGAGGGCTGTTTTTTACCTTGGAGCACTCCAGTCGTTCAAGGTCTGGCGAGGTTTGAGTGGGATTTTTTTTTCTGAGAATTGATTCTGAAGTAATTTGTGTTTCTCTGTGTCGGGTCGAAGAAGTCTGTGTCTGCAGTTTTTCCGTGTGTTTTTCGGAATGAATTTAAACTTGATCTTAGACATGCAATGACCCGAGTATAGATTGGCGCCTAGAAGGACTTTGACATTCTGTATTTCTTTTGATGATCCGACAGAAATGGCTACATGGTCAAGTTGGAATTGTACAAGTATATATTTGAAAAACGCGGAAGTTAGCACTAGTTTGTTATTCCCACAGAGTTCAATTAAGGCTGTGCTACCGAAAAATAGAATATTGATTTTATTTTATTTTTTCTTCTTAATCTGTTGTATAGGTCTTTGGGACTCGTTATATGCCACTTTTGTAAAATATGGACTGTCCGTTTGTTCAGGATATGGCTTCAAAGTGTCTACTTTGAGGGTTAAAGGTACATACGTCACGACAAAACTAATAACCGGAGAATTTCGAAATTTCTGTGCAATAACCCTTGTAATTGTAGCTTCATTGTAAACTATTTGTATTTCGAAATTCAACATTTTTCATAGAAGGATCATCTTTCAATAGCCTTTTTTATTTTTAAAAAATATCTATATTAACTTCAAACTTATTCAATTTGTAGAGGCTCTAATTCTGAGCAGTTCGAATGTTTGATGAAAGAAACAGTTTATTGATATAACCGTGACGTATGTACTTTTCAAATCGACAAAACGGTAGCTACTCAGGCTACACGATAGGCTACCCGCACTAACAGTTGCACGCACAAGCACCGAGCCTCATTCCCCTTCCCTAATACCCAGCATCGCACCTCCCATTCCGAGTTCTCCTTCCCTTACGCAGCATTCCATTCTACTTACCGTGCAACGCAAAGGAAAATCTCTCATGCGCGCCGAGTCGATGACTCTTCCAGTCAGACTGCAGTAGACTAGTCTTGAGAAAGTACTAGAAGAAGATATCTCGCCCCCTTGCCCGTTTCCTAATTCTGTGTTTGTGTTTTTTGATTGAAAGAGCAGCAGTTTATCCCGACAAAAGATATCCTGTATCATTTTTTAATATTCCCACATTATTCAACAATGCCACGAAAACATCATTCTTCTAAGTTTATAGTAAATTAACATACTGTACATAGGGTGCTTCAAAATGGTCTAGCCAAACTTAGGGAAATTATTCTGTGTCAAAATGAAGAAATAAGTTCCCATAAAGATGGGTCTTAAGCCCTTTATTTGCTGTCTATATGTTGAGTTATTCTGAATAAAATATGAGTAAAATAACTGTTACATAGTACTTATTTTTTCCCCGTTAAATTTAGATAAATACCTACAATCTTTTAATGTATGATTCGATTTTATTCAATAGTGCATCTATCGATTGGACATAAAATATTACATATTCTGTTGTTCTTTTATATGGTTTATGGTGTAGTCACGTCCTAGTTCGTGAACCATGGGCAATGGATAAGTGGTCTGGTAAGTGTTTCTGACAGGATACTAGTTACTATCGAAAAGGAGTCGGCATCTTGGGCATATTTTGAGTCGTGGCCCTCCTCATGATCAACAACTTACTTGTTTGTTTCCTGGTGTGAAACTCAGAGGCCCTGCGTAAGTTATGCTAGCAACTCGCTTCAATTGTAATCTCTAAACGTGCCAAAAAGGTCTTGATTAAGCCTCGAACCTATGGGAGAGATGGAGTCCCACTCATCTGATAGATTAGGGACTCCTTGGAAACGAACTGGTATTCGATAGGGTGCTTTTAATATCGAGGGTGGTTATGGGAAGAGGAAAGCAGAGCTAACTGAGTCAGCAAGTAGGATGGGATTGAATATTCTAGGGATTAGTGAAGTTCAGAAAGGGAGAGAGGAGATCCAAGTTACACCTGTCAGGTGTAAAACGATGCAGGACAAAGTGGGGAGTAAGGTTGTATGTCCAGAAAACCTTGGAGCTTCGCATAATTTATGTAAGGTACCGGTACGTACGTAAATGAACGATTAATGTGGATAGATTTGGAAATGTCGGGAAATCGGTCAGGATTATTTCAGTTTACACTCCATGTGAAGGGACGGATCAGGATGAAATAGACTTTATAAGGCACTGAGTGATGTAGTAGTGAGAGTTAACAGTAAGGGTAGTGTAGTACTGATGGGGGTTTTCAATGCTAGCATATAAATGGAATTGAGGAGTATGAAAAGGTTATGGGTAAGAGGAGTGAGGATAGGGAAGCAAACACCAATGGAAAATGTTTATTGGACTTCTGTGCTAGCATGATGTTGTCTGTGGCGAACTCATTCTCGAAGCATAAGGAGATTCACAGATACACAAGGGAGGGTAGAGACTATATCATTACTGACTTTGAATTTGGTAAATTGATAAGTAATTGAAGGGTATTCCGTTTTTTTCTTCAATGAAACAGACCACAAACTGTTCTACTGTGAACTGAGCATAGTTAGACCTAAAGTGCAGAAAGTGAGGGCTGTTTGCAGACGGATTAGGGTTTAAAATTTCCAGGATAAGGAACTTAGGCAAAAATATAATATGGATTAATTCCAACGAGTAGATGGTAAAGAATTGCAGGACATTAGACAGACTAGTCAAAATACAAGGATGCAGTACTATAAGTAGCAAATGTAGTCTTATGTGTTGGGACAACCGTGTGTAAAGACAGGAACAAGCGAAAATACTGATGGAATGACATAGTGAAGTCTGCTTGTGAAATTAAAAGAAGGCTTACAAAGAATGGTTCCTAGCAAGTAATCCTGGAGAAGAGAACTACTTATATAATCGAAACGAACAGGACCAAAGAAATAATAGAGTAAAAAATATCACGGTAGGAATTTGGAGATAAATTAGAATAGTTAGGTCAAGTGGCAGTAAAGCCTTTATGGAGTGTAAGAAAGAATCACTGAAATTGAGGAACAATAGAGTGAATCACTTGACAGCTTCCAGGATTGGTCCCTTCGTTGAACGTTTACCTCATATTCCTTGCCACAATCTTGTCAAACCAATTTCGCATCCTAACAAGAAGTTCCGAGACGAACTAAAGAGCCTACATTTCGTAAAATTTAAGATTCATGCCGATGATTAATCTATATGAACCTATCTAGAACAATGACGAAATTATGTTGGTAATATTGAAATTTCTAATTTGTTCGAAATATACCTCGTATAGTGTAGCCTAATAGAGCTCTACAGTTGGCAGCCCTGGTGACTGAATATATTCTTAGTTCCATAACTTAAGGTACAGAATACACAATTTGGCTGAAGTCCAATGGATAGCAAGGACGTTACATGCAGTTGGACATTGGATCTATCAGCGCGCGTTAAATTCGTGTTGGCAACAATGTCAAGCATGTGTAGTCAGAAATAATCTGAAATATTATGATCACTAATTGTGCCAATTTTGGATGAAATCCATTTGTTAGTAAAGAAGTTACATATATTTCAAGATTGGACCTATCAGCTGACTTATAATCATGTTGGCAACACTGACGTATATTAGTTACTCCAAATTAATCTAGAATGTCAGGTACTATACGTGTGCAAAGTTTAGAGATGTTGGCTTGCATAATTTCTGATACATTGATATTAGGGTAAAAAATAGAGACAGCATTTATTAATAGTTGGCAGCCCTGGTTGCTCTTGAGCATACGCATAGTCATATCTGTTATAGTACACATAGCACATATGAAATTTGGTTGAAATCCAATTGATAGTATAGAAGTTACAGGTAATTAAACATTGGTCCTATCAGCAGGCTTAGAATCATGTTGGTAGAACTGACGTATATTAGTTACACCAAATTATTCTAGAATGCCAGATACTATACGTGTGCATAGTTTAAGGCTGTCGGCTTGCATACTTTCTGATATATTGGTATTTGGATAAAATAAATAGAGATAGAATTTAATAACAGTTGGCAGCCCTGGTGGTTCTTAAGAATATGCTCCGTTATATCCGTTTACCTACACATAGTACATACGGAATTTGGTTGAAATACAATTGATAGTGTAGAAGTTATATGCATTAAAAATTGGACCTATCATCAGGCATAGAATCATTTTGGCAACACTGCCATACATGGCCTCCTTGAAATTAAACTGAATTATTATTATCTATATGTGTGCCAATTATGAAATAGCTCCTATGCTTACTTTCCAAGATATCAAACATGGAGCTCAAATTTCAATTGTGGTTTTTCAGCAATTGGTAGCACTGACATAATTTTCAAATATGGGCTTGAGATATTCTGGTATAGGTCTTTACTCATATCTAATTTGGTTTCGATTGCTGTAGCCAATTAGGAGTTGATAGCGGGGAGACACACACACAGACAGACAGATACACATTTGCCCGGATCGATCTCATAAGTCTACTTTTTCATCATTTTTGCAAAATGTGAAATGTAGGATAAAAATTTCACCTCAGTTGCCGTCACATTTGGTAGAGAAATAAGGACGCTGTTGTGGAAATGTATTGACACAGTACTGGCAATATTGTCACCGAAAGTGGATTCTTCTTGGATCAAGACATTCATTCTTATGAGCCAGTCGTGATGGTTTGGTTGCTTGCAATGGCGTTGTAGAAATCAAATACCTTGCCTCCGTCACTGAATCGTATTTCAGAGAAGTGGTGACTAAAAACAATGCCAGGAGTAAAATTGCAATTGAAGCGAAGCCCCAACTACTTCCTCCAGATTCAAAGTCGATTGAATATCAACAGGAGAAAAAGGTGCAATTTTTTAGTATATACTAAGAATGGAGAAATCATCGTTGAAAGGATAGAAAAGGATGGATTGTTATGGCAAACAAAAATGCTTCGAAAACTGGTACGATTTTATAAGGAATGCATTTTGTCAAAACTTTTAGTCAGTTGAGTTGTTCGAGGCACGAAGCATAAAAATCCAAGGTCCCTCCTTTGCGCTAGAGGTTCAACGACTAAATAAGGCCGCAGATACCAACAAACGAAAGAAGAGGAAGCAATCGGACACCTTCACACAGAACAAGAAGTTTACATTTATAGCAATAAATTGTATATTTGCTCATAATACTATAAGTGTGTTTTTGGTTTACAGAATGTTAAACATTCATTATACTTATAAAATTTTGCATACGTAAACTTTGAATTTCATTACTGAATGAACAGCCGTTTTGTTTATATAAATCACCATCTGTTGAGTTGGTACATTATTGTCGTTTTTTTATTATTATTTTTTAATGTTTTACATTTCATAGAGACAGTTTTGAAGTTTTGTCAACGCACAATAAAATTGTTTATGATCCATAGAATCACTTATTTTGAGTTGTAATTCTTATAATCATACAGTAACACGCCGGCCTCTTTTATTCGGCTGGACGATGGCAAGGCACAAGGCTGAAAATAAGCGTACGACTCGGAAAGCAGATCTGTGTGACTCGGAACCGAGTTACACAATGAAGGAGGGGAGGGTGTTGTGCAAACTGCGCGAATGAGGCTTAGTGGAGGGGAGTAGGGGAAGTGTAGTGCACTGGCTGTAGCAGGCGAGAGGCAGCAGTGCTGCTATCTCTTGTCCAGCAATTGACAGCAGAACCAGTAGCACGGCCTTAAACGTTCTCTATTCTGGTTGGTTCTGGAATGTGCTCGATGATCACCAACCATATGCCTGTATTTTCGTTCTTTTCCAATTTGAGCATTGAAGTCGTCCAGGAGAAATGTGGCATGTGATTTAGGAATTTTAGATAGGATTTCATCCAATTTCCCCAGAAGATTTCCCACAGTCTCTGCGTTCCGTTTGTTGTCTTGGTTGATGGCTGCGTGAACATTCACAAACGTGTACACTTTATTGACAAATTTGACACAACGAGTGGATAGCCTATTGGATAAGGGGTTGAAGCTGATTGATCCGAGGATTTTGTTACTAACAACGAAACCAGTGCCAAGATGAGGAGCTCCTTTGAAGATAATCTTGTCAGTTTTGCTTTTTAAGACTCTGAAACCTTGAGTTTCGAATGAATCGTTATCCGTGTAGAGTGTTTCTTGGATCGCAGCTATCCGATGTTTGGTGAGGGTGTCGGTTAAGTGTTCAAGTTTGCCGACTTTGAGAAGTGAATTGGCGTTGATGGTGACACAACAGTTCACAACATTGCACTTGAGTTTGGATGTAACAGATAGTTCAAGAGACTCCGAATTCTCCTTCAAGCATGAGGGTGCAGACTCCCCAGAATCCTGTCTGCTTGCGACTTGGATTGCCTACCACCTGGAGTAATTTTTCCGTTTGATTCTTCATTTTGAGCAGTTGAGAAATGTGCTTAGATTTGTACCCAAAGTACAACTAAGGTTGTTAGCGTCAGAGGGCCTAAGTTATTATTGGCTACTGTTTTACGGCTTTAAGCCAACCCTCTTCTTTTCTCCGGGTTTGGGAACAGCAACAGCAACTGCTGAGTTACTCGATCCAACCCGCAGGTGCGGTTCGTCGTTATGCCCATTCAAAGAGCGCCTGGTGGTTTTTGGCTTCTTATCCTCCCAGAATCTCTTCAAGAATGCACTGTGTTGCATCTTGCGATCTGTTGACCACTTCCCTCCAGTTTTCTTTATGTGTTTCTCCCAAAATTTATGGTTGGCTACTTTTGTCCTAAGAGCTCCACGATTGTCTATGATGTAGTCTGGATATTCATTTCTTGGAGGTCTGCCTTAGTTCCTTCTAGCCATTTTATCTTGACCTTCTTTGAGTTGCTTACTTTGAATAATCTCTTAGTTAGTCTGTCGCTGGTCAATCTGTTGATATGGCCATAGCAATTCAGGCGTCGCTTCCGTACAGCATCAGTGAACCTGTCAGTGAAGGAGTAGAGGTCCACTGTTCATTCTGTAGATATGGCCATAGCAATTCAGGCGTCGCTTCCGTACAGCATCAGTGAGCCTGTCAGTGAAGGAGTAGAGGTCCGCTGTTCATTCTGTAGATATGGCCATAGCAATTCAGGCGTCGCTTCCGTACAGCATCAGTGAGCCTGTCAGTGAAGGAGTAGAGGTCCACTGTTCATTCTGTAGATATGGCCATAGCAATTGAGGCGTCACTTCCGTATGGCATCAGTGAGCCTGACAGTGAAGGAGTAGAGGTCCACTGTTCATTCTGTAGATATGGCCATAGCAATTCAGGTATCGCTTCCGTACAGCATCAGTGAACCTGTCAGTGAAGGAGTAGAGGACCGCTGTTCATTCTGTAGATATGGCCATAGCAATTCAGGTGTCACTTCCATACACCATCAGTGAGCCTGTCAGTGAAGGAGTAGAGGACCGCTGTTCATTCTGTAGATATGGCCATAGCAATTCAGGCGTCGCATCCGTACACCATCAGTGAGCCTGTCAGTGAAGGAGTCGAGGTCCACTGTTCATTCTGTAGATATGGCCATAGCAATTCAGGCGTCACTTCCGTACAGCATCAGTGAACCTGTCAGTGAAGGAGTAGAGGTCCACTGTTCATTCTGTAGATATGACATCGCTTCTGTACAGCATCAGTGAGCCTGTCAGTGAAGGAGTAGAGGTCCGCTGTTCATTCTGTAGATATGGCCACAGCAATTCAGGCGTCGCTTCCGTACAGCATCAGTGAGCCTGTCAGTGAAGGAGTAGAGGTCCACTGTTCATTCTGTAGATATGGCCATAGCAATACAGGCGTCACTTCCGTACACCATCAGTGAACCTGTCAGTAAAGGAGTAGAGGACCGCTGTTCGTTCTGTAGATATGGCCATAGCAATTCAGGCGTCACTTCCGTACAGCATCAGTGAACCTGTCAGTGAAGGAGCAGAGGTCCACTGTTCATTCTGTAGATATGGCCATAGCAATTCAGGCGTCACTTCCGTACAGCATCAGTGAGCCTGTCAGTGAAGGCGTAGAGGTCCGCTGTTCATTCTGTAGATATGGCCATAGCAATTCAGGCGTCACTTCCGTATGGCATCAGTGAACCTGTCAGTAAAGGAGTAGAGGTCCGCTGTTCATTCTGTAGATATGGCCATAGCAATTCAGGCGTCACTTCCGTATGGCATCAGTGAACCTGTCAGTGAAGGAGTAGAGGTCCGCTGTTCATTCTGTAGATACGGCCATAGCAATTCAGGCGTCGCTTCCGTATGGCATCAGTGAGCCTGTCAGTAAAGGAGTAGAGGTCCACTGTTCATTCTGTAGATATGGCCATAGCAATTCAGGCGTCACTTCCGTATGGCATCAGTGAACCTGTCAGTAAAGGAGTAGCGGACCGCTGTTCATTCTGTAGATATGGCCATAGCAATTCAGGCGTCACTTCCGTACAGCATCAGTGAGCCTGTCAGTGAGGGAGTAGCGGTCCACTGTTCATTCTGTAGATATGGCCATAGCAATTCAGGCATCGCCTCCGTACAGCATCAGTGAGCCTGCCAGTGAAGGAGTAGAGGTCCGCTCTTCATTCTGTAGATACGGCCATAGCAATTCAGGCGTCACTTCCGTACGGCATCAGTGAGCCTGTCAGTGAAGGAGTAGAGGTCCGCTGTTCATTCTGTAGATATGGCCATAGCAATTCAGGCATCGCTTCCGTATGGCATCAGTGAACTTGTCAGTGAAGGAGTAGAGGTCCGCTCTTCATTCTGTAGATATGGCCATAGCAATACACGTATCGCTTCCGTACAGCATCAGTGAGCCTGTCAGTGAAGGAGTAGAGGTCCGCTGTTCATTCTGTAGATATGGCCATAGCAATTCAGGCGTCACTTCCGTACGGCATCAGTGAGCCTGTCAGTGAAGGAGCAGAGGTCCGCTGTTCATTCTGTAGATATGGCCATAGCAATTCAGGCGTCACTTCCGTACAGCATCAGTGAACCTGCCAGTGAAGGAGTAGAGGTCCACTGTTCATTCTGTAGATATGACATCGCCTCCGTACGGCATCAGTGAACCTGTCAGTGAAGGAGTAGCGGTCCACTGTTCATTCTGTAGATATGGCCATAGCAATTCAGGCGTCGCCTCCGTACGGCATCAGTGAGCCTGTCAGTGAAGGAGTAGCGGTCCGCTGTTCATTCTGTAGATATGACATCGCCTCCGTACGGCATCAGTGAACCTGTCAGTGAAGGAGTAGCGGTCCACTGTTCATTCTGTAGATTTGGCCATAGCAATTCAGGCGTCGCCTCCGTACAGCATCAGTGAGCCTGTCAGTGAAGGAGTAGCGGTCCGCTGTTCATTCTGTAGATATGGCCATAGCAATTCAGGCGTCACTGCCGTATGGCATCAGTGAGCCTGTCAGTGAAGGAGTCGAGGTCCACTGTTCATTCTGTAGATATGGCCATAGCAATTCAGGCGTCACTTCCGTACAGCATCAGTGAACCTGTCAGTGAAGGAGTAGAGGTCCACTGTTCATTCTGTAGATATGACATCGCTTCTGTACAGCATCAGTGAGCCTGTCAGTGAAGGAGTAGAGGTCCGCTGTTCATTCTGTAGATATGGCCACAGCAATTCAGGCGTCGCTTCCGTACAGCATCAGTGAGCCTGTCAGTGAAGGAGTAGAGGTCCACTGTTCATTCTGTAGATATGGCCATAGCAATACAGGCGTCACTTCCGTACACCATCAGTGAACCTGTCAGTAAAGGAGTAGAGGACCGCTGTTCGTTCTGTAGATATGGCCATAGCAATTCAGGCGTCACTTCCGTACAGCATCAGTGAACCTGTCAGTGAAGGAGCAGAGGTCCACTGTTCATTCTGTAGATATGGCCATAGCAATTCAGGCGTCACTTCCGTACAGCATCAGTGAGCCTGTCAGTGAAGGCGTAGAGGTCCGCTGTTCATTCTGTAGATATGGCCATAGCAATTCAGGCGTCACTTCCGTATGGCATCAGTGAACCTGTCAGTAAAGGAGTAGAGGTCCGCTGTTCATTCTGTAGATATGGCCATAGCAATTCAGGCGTCACTTCCGTATGGCATCAGTGAACCTGTCAGTGAAGGAGTAGAGGTCCGCTGTTCATTCTGTAGATACGGCCATAGCAATTCAGGCGTCGCTTCCGTATGGCATCAGTGAGCCTGTCAGTAAAGGAGTAGAGGTCCACTGTTCATTCTGTAGATATGGCCATAGCAATTCAGGCGTCACTTCCGTATGGCATCAGTGAACCTGTCAGTAAAGGAGTAGCGGTCCGCTGTTCATTCTGTAGATATGGCCATAGCAATTCAGGCGTCACTTCCGTACAGCATCAGTGAGCCTGTCAGTGAGGGAGTAGCGGTCCACTGTTCATTCTGTAGATATGGCCATAGCAATTCAGGCATCGCCTCCGTACAGCATCAGTGAGCCTGCCAGTGAAGGAGTAGAGGTCCGCTCTTCATTCTGTAGATACGGCCATGGCAATTCAGGCGTCACTTCCGTACGGCATCAGTGAGCCTGTCAGTGAAGGAGTAGAGGTCCGCTGTTCATTCTGTAGATATGGCCATAGCAATTCAGGCATCGCTTCCGTATGGCATCAGTGAACTTGTCAGTGAAGGAGTAGAGGTCCGCTCTTCATTCTGTAGATATGGCCATAGCAATACACGTATCGCTTCCGTACAGCATCAGTGAGCCTGTCAGTGAAGGAGTAGAGGTCCGCTGTTCATTCTGTAGATATGGCCATAGCAATTCAGGCGTCACTTCCGTACGGCATCAGTGAGCCTGTCAGTGAAGGAGCAGAGGTCCGCTGTTCATTCTGTAGATATGGCCATAGCAATTCAGGCGTCACTTCCGTACAGCATCAGTGAACCTGCCAGTGAAGGAGTAGAGGTCCACTGTTCATTCTGTAGATATGACATCGCCTCCGTACGGCATCAGTGAACCTGTCAGTGAAGGAGTAGCGGTCCACTGTTCATTCTGTAGATATGGCCATAGCAATTCAGGCGTCGCCTCCGTACGGCATCAGTGAGCCTGTCAGTGAAGGAGTAGCGGTCCGCTGTTCATTCTGTAGATATGACATCGCCTCCGTACGGCATCAGTGAACCTGTCAGTGAAGGAGTAGCGGTCCACTGTTCATTCTGTAGATTTGGCCATAGCAATTCAGGCGTCGCCTCCGTACAGCATCAGTGAGCCTGTCAGTGAAGGAGTAGCGGTCCGCTGTTCATTCTGTAGATATGGCCATAGCAATTCAGGCGTCACTGCCGTATGGCATCAGTGAGCCTGTCAGTGAAGGAGTAGAGGTCCGCTGTTCATTCTGTAGATATGGCCATAGCAATACAGGCGTCACTTCCGTACAGCATCACTGAGCCTGTCAGTGAAGGAGCAGAGGTCCGCTGTTCATTCTGTAGATATGGCCATAGCAATTTAGGCATCGCTTCCGTACAGAATCAGTGAGCCTGTCAGTGAAGGAGCAGAGGTCCGCTGTTCATTCTGTAGATATGGCCATAGCAATTCAGGTATCGCTTCCGTACAGCATCAGTGAACCTGTCAGTGAAGGAGTAGAGGTCCGCTGTTTATTCTGCAGATATGGCCATAGCAATACAGGTATCGCTTCCGTATGGCATCAGTGAGCCTGTCAGTGAAGGAGTAGCGGTCCGCTGTTCATTCTGTAGATATGGCCATAGCAATTCAGGTGTCACTTCCGTATGGCATCAGTGAGCCTGTCAGTGAAGGAGTAGTGGTCCACTGTTCATTCTGTAGATATGGCCATAGCAATTCAGGCGTCACCTCCGTATGGCATCAGTGAGCCTGTCAGTGAAGGAGTAGTGGTCCGCTGTTCATTCTGTAGATATGGCCATAGCAATTCAGGCGTCACTTCCGTACAGCATCAGTGAACCTGTCAGCGAAGGAGTAGAGGTCCGCTGTTCATTCTGTAGATATGGCCATAGGAATTCAGGCGTCACTTCCGTACAGCATCAGTGAACCTGTCAGTGAAGGAGTAGAGGTCCGCTGTTCATTCTGTAGATATGGCCATAGCAATTCAAATGTCGCTTCCGTATGGCATCAGTGAGCCTGTCAGTGAAGGAGTAGAGGTCCGCTGTTCATTCTGTAGATATGGCCATAGCAATACAGGTATCGCTTCCGTACAGCATCAGTGAGCCTGTCAGTGAAGGAGTAGAGGTCCACTGTTCATTCTGTAGATATGGCCATAGCAATTCAGATGTCGCTTCCGTATGGCATCAGTGAGCCTGTCAGTGAAGGAGTAGAGGTCCGCTGTTCATTCTGTAGATATGGCCATAGCAATACAGGTATCGCTTCCGTACAGCATCAGTGAATCTGTCAGTGAAGGAGTAGAGGACCGCTGTTCATTCTGTAGATATGGCCATAGCCATTCAGGCGTCACTTCCGTACAGCATCAGTGAACCTGTCAGTGAAGGAGTAGAGGTCCGCTGGTCATTCTGTAGATATGGCCATAGCAATTCAGATGTCGCTTCCGTACACCATCAGTGAGCCTGTCAGTGAAGGAGTAGAGGTCCGCTGTTCATTCTGTAGATATGGCCATAGCAATTCAGGCGTCACTTCCGTACAGCATCAGTGAGTTTGTCAGTGAAGGAGTAGAGGTCCCCTGTTCATTCTGTAGATATGGCCATAGCAATTCAGGTGTCACTTCCGTACAGCATCAGTGAGCCTGTCAGTGAAGGAGTAGAGGTCCACTGTTCATTCTGTAGATATGGCCATAGCAATTCAGGCGTCACTTCCGTACAGCATCAGTGAGCCTGTCAGTGAAGGAGTAGAGGTCCACTGTTCATTCTGTAGATATGGCCATAGCAATTCAGGCGTCGCATCCGTACACCATCAGTGAGCCTGTCAGTGAAGGAGTAGAGGTACACTGTTCATTCTGTAGATATGGCCATAGCAATTCAGGCGTCACTTCCGTACAGCATCAGTGAGCCTGTCAGTGAAGGAGTAGAGGTCCACTGTTCATTCTGTAGATATGGCCATAGCAATTCAGGCGTCGCATCCGTACACCATCAGTGAGCCTGTCAGTGAAGGAGTAGAGGTCCACTGTTCATTCTGTAGATATGGCCATAGCAATACAGGCGTCACTTCCGTACGACATCAGTGAGCCTGCCAGTTAAGGAGTAGAGGTCCACTGTTCATTCTGTAGATATGGCCATAGCAATTCAGGCGTCACTTCCGTACAGCATCAGTGAGCCTGTCAGTGAAGGAGTAGAGGACCGCTGTTCATTCTGTAGATATGGCCATAACAATTCAGGCGTCGCTTCCGTATGGCATCAGTGAGCCTGTCAGTGAAGGAGTAGCGGTCCGCTGTTCATTCTGTAGATATGGCCATAGCAATTCAGGCGTCACTTCCATACAGCATCAGTGAACCTGTCAGTGAAGGAGTAGCGGTCCGCTGTTCATTCTGTAGATATGGCCATAGCAATTCAGGCGTCGCTTCCGTACAGCATCAGTGAGCCTGTCAGTGAAGGAGCAGAGATCCACTGTTCATTCTGTAGATATGGCCATAGCAATACAGGTATCGCTTCCGTACAGCATCAGTGAACCTGTCAGTGAATGAGTACAGGTCCACTGTTCATTCTGTAGATATGGCCATAGCAATTCAGGCGTCACTTCCGTACAGTGTCAGTGAGCCTGTCAGTGAAGGAGTAGAGGTCCACTCTTCATTCTGTAGATATGGCCATAGCAATTCAGGCGTCACTTCCGTACAGCATCAGTGAGCCTGTCAGTGAAGGAGTAGAGGACCGCTGTTCATTCTGTAGATATGGCCATAGCAATTCAGGCGTCGCTTCCGTACAGCATCAGTGAGCCTGTCAGTGAAGGAGTAGAGGTCCTCTGTTCATTCTGTAGATATGGCCATAGCAATACAGGCGTCACTTCCGTACAGCATCAGTGAGCCTGTCAGTGAAGGAGTAGCGGTCCGCTGTTAATTCTGTAGATATGGCCATAGCAATTGAGGCGTCGCTTCCGTACAGCATCAGTGAGCCTGTCAGTGAAGGAGTAGAGGTCCGCTGTTCATTCTGTAGATATGGCCATAGCAATTCAGGCGTCACTTCCGTACAGCATCAGTGAGCCTGTCAGTGAAGGAGTAGCGGTCCGCTGTTAATTCTGTAGATATGGCCATAGCAATTGAAGCGTCGCTTCCGTACAGCATCAGTGAGCCAGTCAGTGAAGGAGTAGCGGTCCGCTGTTAATTCTGTAAATATTGCCATAGACATTCAGGCGTCGCTTCCGTATGGCATCAGTGAGCCTGTCAGTAAAGGAGTAGAGGTCCGCTGTTCATTCTGTAGATATGGCCATAGCAATACAGGCGTCACTTCCGTACAGCATCAGTGAGCCTGTCAGTGAAGGAGTAGCTGTCCGCTGTTAATTCTGTAGATATGGCCATAGCAATTGAGGCGTCGCTTCCGTACAGCATCAGTGAGCCAGTCAGTGAAGGAGTAGAGGTCCGCTGTTCATTCTGTAGATATGGCCATAGACATTCAGGCGTCGCTTCCGTATGGCATCAGTGAGCCTGCCAGTGAAGGAGTAGCGGTCCACTGTTCATTCTGTAGATATGGCCATAGCAATACAGGCGTCACTTCCGTACAGCATCAGTGAGCCTGTCAGTGAAGGAGTAGAGGTCCTCTGTTCATTCTGTAGATATGGCCATAGCAATACAGGCGTCACCTCCGTACAGCATCAGTGAGCCTGCCAGTGAAGGAGTAGAGGTCCACTGTTCATTCTGTAGATATGGCCATAGCAATTCAGGCGTCGCTTCCGTACAGCATCAGTGAGCCTGTCAGTGAAGGAGTAGAGGTCCACTGTTCATTCTGTAGATATGGCCATAGCAATTGAGGCGTCACTTCCGTATGGCATCAGTGAGCCTGACAGTGAAGGAGTAGAGGTCCACTGTTCATTCTGTAGATATGGCCATAGCAATTCAGGTATCGCTTCCGTACAGCATCAGTGAAACTGTCAGTGAAGGAGTAGAGGACCTCTGTTCATTCTGTAGATATGGCCATAGCAATTCAGGTGTCACTTCCATACACCATCAGTGAGCCTGTCAGTGAAGGAGTAGAGGACCGCTGTTCATTCTGTAGATATGGCCATAGCAATTCAGGCGTCGCTTCCGTATGGCATCAGTGAGCCTGTCAGTGAAGGAGTAGAGGACCGCTGTTCATTCTGTAGATATGGCCATAGAAATTCAGGCGTCGCATCCGTACACCATCAGTGAGCCTGTCAGTGAAGGAGTCGAGGTCCACTGTTCATTCTGTAGATATGGCCATAGCAATTCAGGCGTCACTTCCGTACAGCATCAGTGAACCTGTCAGTGAAGGAGTAGAGGTCCACTGTTCATTCTGTAGATATGACATCGCTTCTGTACAGCATCAGTGAGCCTGTCAGTGAAGGAGTAGAGGTCCGCTGTTCATTCTGTAGATATGGCCATAGCAATTCAGGCGTCGCTTCCGTACAGCATCAGTGAGCCTGTCAGTGAAGGAGTAGAGGTCCACTGTTCATTCTGTAGATATGGCCATAGCAATACAGGCGTCACTTCCGTACACCATCAGTGAACCTGTCAGTAAAGGAGTAGAGGACCGCTGTTCATTCTGTAGATATGGCCATAGCAATTCAGGCGTCACTTCCGTACAGCATCAGTGAACCTGTCAGTGAAGGAGCAGAGGTCCACTGTTCATTCTGTAGATATGGCCATAGCAATTCAGGCGTCACTTCCGTACAGCATCAGTGAGCCTGTCAGTGAAGGAGTAGAGGTCCGCTGTTCATTCTGTAGATATGGCCATAGCAATTCAGGCGTCACTTCCGTATGGCATCAGTGAACCTGTCAGTAAAGGAGTAGAGGTCCGCTGTTCATTCTGTAGATATGGCCATAGCAATTCAGGCGTCACTTCCGTATGGCATCAGTGAACCTGTCAGTGAAGGAGTAGAGGTGCGCTGTTCATTCTGTAGATATGGCCATAGCAATTCAGGCGTCGCTTCCGTATGGCATCAGTGAGCCTGTCAGTAAAGGAGTAGAGGTCCACTGTTCATTCTGTAGATATGGCCATAGCAATTCAGGCGTCACTTCCGTATGGCATCAGTGAACCTGTCAGTAAAGGAGTAGCGGTCCGCTGTTCATTCTGTAGATATGGCCATAGCAATTCAGGCGTCACTTCCGTACAGCATCAGTGAGCCTGTCAGTGAAGGAGTAGCGGTCCACTGTTCATTCTGTAGATATGGCCATAGCAATTCAGGCATCGCCTCCGTACAGCATCAGTGAGCCTGCCAGTGAAGGAGTAGAGGTCCGCTCTTCATTCTGTAGATATGGCCATAGCAATTCAGGCGTCCCTTCCGTACGGCATCAGTGAGCCTGTCAGTGAAGGAGTAGAGGTCCGCTGTTCATTCTGTAGATATGGCCATAGAAATTCAGGCGTCGCTTCGGTACAGCATCAGTGAGCCTGCCAGTGAAGGAGTATAGGTCCGCTGTTCATTCTGTAGATATGGCCATAGCAATTCAGGTATCGCTTCCGTATGGCATCAGTGAACTTGTCAGTGAAGGAGTAGAGGTCCGCTCTTCATTCTGTAGATATGGCCATAGCAATACAGGTATCGCTTCCGTACAGCATCAGTGAGCCTGTCAGTGAAGGAGTAGAGGTCCACTGTTCATTCTGTAGATATGGCCATAGCAATTCAGATGTCGCTTCCGTATGGCATCAGTGAGCCTGTCAGTGAAGGAGTAGAGGTCCGCTGTTCATTCTGTAGATATGGCCATAGCAATACAGGTATCGCTTCCGTACAGCATCAGTGAACCTGTCAGTGAAGGAGTAGAGGACCGCTGTTCATTCTGTAGATATGGCCATAGCCATTCAGGCGTCACTTCCGTACAGCATCAGTGAACCTGTCAGTGAAGGAGTAGAGGTCCGCTGGTCATTCTGTAGATATGGCCATAGCAATTCAGATGTCGCTTCCGTACACCATCAGTGAGCCTGTCAGTGAAGGAGTAGAGGTCCGCTGTTCATTCTGTAGATATGGCCATAGCAATTCAGGCGTCACTTCCGTACAGCATCAGTGAGCTTGTCAGTGAAGGAGTAGAGGTCCCCTGTTCATTCTGTAGATATGGCCATAGCAATTCAGGTGTCACTTCCGTACAGCATCAGTGAGTCTGTCAGTGAAGGAGTAGAGGTCCACTGTTCATTCTGTAGATATGGCCATAGCAATTCAGGCGTCACTTCCGTACAGCATCAGTGAGCCTGTCAGTGAAGGAGTAGAGGTCCACTGTTCATTCTGTAGATATGGCCATAGCAATTCAGGCGTCGCATCCGTACACCATCAGTGAGCCTGTCAGTGAAGGAGTAGAGGTCCACTGTTCATTCTGTAGATATGGCCATAGCAATTCAGGCGTCACTTCCGTACAGCATCAGTGAGCCTGTCAGTGAAGGAGTAGAGGTCCACTGTTCATTCTGTAGATATGGCCATAGCAATTCAGGCGTCGCATCCGTACACCATCAGTGAGCCTGTCAGTGAAGGAGTAGAGGTCCACTGTTCATTCTGTAGATATGGCCATAGCAATACAGGCGTCACTTCCGTACGACATCAGTGAGCCTGCCAGTGAAGGAGTAGAGGTCCACTGTTCATTCTGTAGATATGGCCATAGCAATTCAGGCGTCACTTCCGTATGGCATCAGTGAGCCTGTCAGTGAAGGAGTAGAGGACCGCTGTTCATTCTGTAGATATGGCCATAGCAATTCACGCGCCGCTTCCGTATGGCATCAGTGAGCCTGTCAGTGAAGGAGTAGCGGTCCGCTGTTCATTCTGTAGATATGGCCATAGCAATTCAGGCGTCACTTCCATACAGCATCAGTGAACCTGTCAGTGAAGGAGTAGCGGTCCGCTGTTCATTCTGTAGATATGGCCATAGCAATTCAGGCGTCGCTTCCGTACAGCATCAGTGAGCCTGTCAGTGAAGGAGCAGAGATCCACTGTTCATTCTGTAGATATGGCCATAGCAATACAGGTATCGCTTCCGTACAGCATCAGTGAACCTGTCAGTGAATGAGTAGAGGTCCACTGTTCATTCTGTAGATATGGCCATAGCAATTCAGGCGTCACTTCCGTACAGTGTCAGTGAGCCTGTCAGTGAAGGAGTAGAGGTCCACTCTTCATTCTGTAGATATGGCCATAGCAATTCAGGCGTCACTTCCGTACAGCATCAGTGAGCCTGTCAGTGAAGGAGTAGAGGACCGCTGTTCATTCTGTAGATATGGCCATAGCAATTCAGGCGTCGCTTCCGTACAGCATCAGTGAGCCTGTCAGTGAAGGAGTAGAGGTCCTCTGTTCATTCTGTAGATATGGCCATAGCAATACAGGCGTCACTTCCGTACAGCATCAGTGAGCCTGTCAGTGAAGGAGTAGCGGTCCGCTGTTAATTCTGTAGATATGGCCATAGCAATTGAGGCGTCGCTTCCCTACAGCATCAGTGAGCCTGTCAGTGAAGGAGTAGAGGTCCGCTGTTCATTCTGTAGATATGGCCATAGCAATTCAGGCGTCACTTCCGTACAGCATCAGTGAGCCAGTCAGTGAAGGAGTAGAGGTCCCCTGTTCATTCTGTAGATATGGCCATAGACATTCAGGCGTCGCTTCCGTATGGCATCAGTGAGCCTGCCAGTGAAGGAGTAGCGGTCCACTGTTCATTCTGTAGATATTGCCATAGCAATACAGGCGTCACTTCCGTACAGCATCAGTGAGCCTGTCAGTGAAGGAGTAGAGGTCCTCTGTTCATTCTGTAGATATGGCCATAGCAATACAGGCGTCACCTCCGTACAGCATCAGTGAGCCTGCCAGTGAAGGAGTAGAGGTCCACTGTTCATTCTGTAGATATGGCCATAGCAATTCAGGCGTCGCTTCCGTACAGCATCAGTGAGCCTGTCAGTGAAGGAGTAGAGGTCCACTGTTCATTCTGTAGAGATGGCCATAGCAATTGAGGCGTCACTTCCGTATGGCATCAGTGAGCCTGACAGTGAAGGAGTAGAGGTCCACTGTTCATTCTGTAGATATGGCCATAGCAATTCAGGTATCGCTTCCGTACAGCATCAGTGAACCTGTCAGTGAAGGAGTAGAGGACCGCTGTTCATTCTGTAGATATGGCCATAGCAATTCAGGTGTCACTTCCATACACCATCAGTGAGCCTGTCAGTGAAGGAGTAGAGGACCGCTGTTCATTCTGTAGATATGGCCATAGCAATTCAGGTGTCACTTCCATACACCATCAGTGAGCCTGTCAGTGCAGGAGTAGAGGACCGCTGTTCATTCTGTAGATATGGCCATAGCAATTCAGGCGTCGCTTCCGTACAGCATCAGTGAGCCTGTCAGTGAAGGAGTCGAGGTCCGCTGTTCATTCTGTAGATATGGCCATAGCAATTCAGGCGTCGCTTCCGTATGGCATCAATGAGCCTGTCAGTGAAGGAGTAGAGGACCGCTGTTCATTCTGTAGATATGGCCATAGCAATTCAGGCGTCGCATCCGTACACCATCAGTGAGCCTGTCAGTGAAGGAGTCGAGGTCTACTGTTCATTCTGTAGATATGGCCATAGCAATTCAGGCGTCACTTCCGTACAGCATCAGTGAACCTGTCAGTGAAGGAGTAGAGGTCCACTGTTCATTCTGTAGATATGACATCGCTTCTGTACAGCATCAGTGAGCCTGTCAGTGAACGAGTAGAGGTCCGCTGTTCATTCTGTAGATATGGCCATAGCAATTCAGGCGTCGCTTCCGTACAGCATCAGTGAGCCTGTCAGTGAAGGAGTAGAGGTCCACTGTTCATTCTGTAGATATGGCCATAGCAATACAGGCGTCACTTCCGTACACCATCAGTGAACCTGTCAGTAAAGGAGTAGAGGACCGCTGTTCATTCTGTAGATATGGCCATAGCAATTCAGGCGTCACTTACGTACAGCATCAGTGAACCTGTCAGTGAAGGAGCAGAGGTCCACTGTTCATTCTGTAGATATGGCCATAGCAATTCAGGCGTCACTTCCGTACAGCATCAGTGAGCCTGTCAGTGAAGGAGTAGAGGTCCGCTGTTCATTCTGTAGATATGGCCATAGCAATTCAGGCGTCACTTCCGTATGGCATCAGTGAACCTGTCAGTAAAGGAGTAGAGGTCCGCTGTTCATTCTGTAGATATGGCCATAGCAATTCAGGCGTCACTTCCGTATGGCATCAGTGAACCTGTCAGTGAAGGAGTAGAGGTCCGCTGTTCATTCTGTAGATATGGCCATAGCAATTCAGGCGTCGCTTCTGTATGGCATCAGTGAGCCTGTCAGTAAAGGAGTAGAGGTCCACTGTTCATTCTGTAGATATGGCCATAGCAATTCAGGCGTCACTTCCGTATGGCATCAGTGAACCTGTCAGTAAAGGAGTAGCGGTCCGCTGTTCATTCTGTAGATATGGCCATAGCAATTCAGGCGTCACTTCCGTACAGCATCAGTGAGCCTGTCAGTGAAGGAGTAGCGGTCCACTGTTCATTCTGTAGATATGGCCATAGCAATTCAGGCATCGCCTCCGTACAGCATCAGTGAGCCTGCCAGTGAAGGAGTAGAGGTCCGCTCTTCATTCTGTAGATATGGCCATAGCAATTCAGGCGTCACTTCCGTACGGCATCAGTGAGCCTGTCTGTGAAGGAGTAGAGGTCCGCTGTTCATTCTGTAGATATGGCCATAGAAATTCAGGCGTCGCTTCGGTACAGCATCAGTGAGCCTGCCAGTGAAGGAGTATAGGTCCGCTGTTCATTCTGTAGATATGGCCATAGCAATTCAGGCATCGCTTCCGTATGGCATCAGTGAACTTGTCAGTGAAGGAGTAGAGGTCCGCTCTTCATTCTGTAGATATGGCCATAGCAATACAGGTATCGCTTCCGTACAGCATCAGTGAGCCTGTCAGTGGAGGAGTAGAGGTCCGCTGTTCATTCTGTAGATATGGCCATAGCAATTCAGGCGTCACTTCCGTATGGCATCAGTGAGCCTGTCAGTGAAGGAGTAGAGGTCCACTGTTCATTCTGTAGATATGGCCATAGCAATTCAGGCATCGCTTCCGTATGGCATCAGTGAGCCTGTCAGTGAAGGAGTAGCGGTCCGCTGTTCATTCTGTAGATATGGCCATAGCAATACAGCTATCGCTTCCATACAGCATCAGTGAACCTGTCAGTGAAGGAGTAGAGGTCCGCTGTTCATTCTGTAGATATGGCCATAGCAATACAGGTATCGCTTCCGTACGGCATCAGTGAGCCTGTCAGTGAAGGAGTAGCGGTCCGCTGTTCATTCTGTAGATATGGCCATAGCAATTCAGGCGTCACTTCCGTACGGCATCAGTGAGCCTGTCAGTGAAGGAGTAGAGGTCCGCTGTTCATTCTGTAGATATGGCCATAGCAATTCAGGCGTCACTTCCGTAAAGCATCAGTGAGCCTGTCAGTGAAGGAGTAGTGGTCCACTGTTCATTCTGTAGATATGACATCGCCTCCGTACAGCATCAGTGAACCTGTCAGTGAAGGAGCAGAGGTCCGCTGTTCATTCTGTAGATATGGCCATATCAATTCAGGCGTCACTTCCGTACAGCATCAGTGAGCCTGTCAGTGAAGGAGTAGAGGTCCGCTGTTCATTCTGTAGATATGGCCATAGCAATTCAGGCGTCACTTCCGTACGGCATCAGTTAGCCTGTCAGTGAAGGAGCAGAGGTCCGCTGTTCATTCTGTAGATATGGCCATAGCAATTCAGGCGTCACTTCCGTACAGCATCAGTGAACCTGCCAGTGAAGGAGTAGAGGTCCACTGTTCATTCTGTAGATATGACATCGCCTCCGTACGGCATCAGTGAACCTGTCAGTGAAGGAGTAGCGGTCCACTGTTCATTCTGTAGATATGGCCATAGCAATTCAGGCGTCGCCTCCGTACGGCATCAGTGAGCCTGTCAGTGAAGGAGTAGCGGTCCGCTGTTCATTCTGTAGATATGACATCGCCTCCGTATGGCATCAGTGAACCTGTCAGTGAAGGAGTAGCGGTCCACTGTTCATTCTGTAGATATGGCCATAGCAATTCAGGCGTCGCCTCCGTACAGCATCAGTGAGCCTGTCAGTGAAGGAGTAGCGGTCCGCTGTTCATTCTGTAGATATGGCCATAGCAATACAGGCGTCACTTCCGTACAGCATCACTGAGCCTGTCAGTGAAGGAGCAGAGGTCCGCTGTTCATTCTGTAGATATGGCCATAGCAATTTAGGCATCGCTTCCGTACAGCATCAGTGAGCCTGTCAGTGAAGGAGCAGAGGTCCGCTGTTCATTCTGTAGATATGGCCATAGCAATTCAGGTATCGCTTCCGTACAGCATCAGTGAACCTGTCAGTGAAGGAGTAGAGGTCCGCTGTTTATTCTGCAGATATGGCCATAGCAATACAGGTATCGCTTCCGTATGGCATCAGTGAGCCTGTCAGTGAAGGAGTAGCGGTCCGCTGTTCATTCTGTAGATATGGCCATAGCAATTCAGGTGTCACTTCCGTATGGCATCAGTGAGCCTGTCAGTGAAGGAGTAGTGGTCCACTGTTCATTCTGTAGATATGGCCATAGCAATTCAGGCGTCACCTCCGTATGGCATCAGTGAGCCTGTCAGTGAAGTAGTAGTGGTCCGCTGTTCATTCTGTAGATATGGCCATAGCAATTCAGGCGTCACTTCCGTACAGCATCAGTGAACCTGTCAGCGAAGGAGTAGAGGTCCGCTGTTCATTCTGTAGATATGGCCATAGCAATTCAGGCGTCACTTCCGTATGGCATCAGTGAGCCTGTCAGTGAAGGAGTAGTGGTCCACTGTTCATTCTGTAGATATGGCCATAGCAATTCAGGCGTCGCTTCCGTACAGCATCAGTGAGCCTGTCAGTGAAGGAGTAGAGGTCCGCTGTTCATTCTGTAGATATGGCCATAGCAATTCAGGCGTCACTTCCGTACAGCATCAGTGAACCTGTCAGTGAAGGAGTAGAGGTCCGCTGTTCATTCTGTAGATATGGCCATAGCAATTCAAATGTCGCTTCCGTATGGCATCAGTGAGCCTGTCAGTGAAGGAGTAGAGGTCCGCTGTTCATTCTGTAGGTATGGCCATAGCAATACAGGTATCGCTTCCGTACAGCATCAGTGAGCCTGTCAGTGAAGGAGTAGAGGTCCACTGTTCATTCTGTAGATATGGCCATAGCAATTCAGATGTCGCTTCCGTATGGCATCAGTGAGCCTGTCAGTGAAGGAGTAGAGGTCCGCTGTTCATTCTGTAGATATGGCCATAGCAATACAGGTATCGCTTCCGTACAGCATCAGTGAACCTGTCAGTGAAGGAGTAGAGGACCGCTGTTCATTCTGTAGATATGGCCATAGCCATTCAGGCGTCACTTCCGTACAGCATCAGTGAACCTGTCAGTGAAGGAGTAGAGGTCCGCTGGTCATTCTGTAGATATGGCCATAGCAATTCAGATGTCGCTTCCGTACACCATCAGTGCGCCTGTCAGTGAAGGAGTAGAGGTCCGCTGTTCATTCTGTAGATATGGCCATAGCAATTCAGGCGTCACTTCCGTACAGCATCAGTGAGCTTGTCAGTGAAGGAGTAGAGGTCCCCTGTTCATTCTGTAGATATGGCCATAGCAATTCAGGTGTCACTTCCGTACAGCATCAGTGAGCCTGTCAGTGAAGGAGTAGAGGTCCACTGTTCATTCTGTAGATATGGCCATAGCAATTCAGGCGTCACTTCCGTACAGCATCAGTGAGCCTATCAGTGAAGGAGTAGAGGTCCACTGTTCATTCTGTAGATATGGCCATAGCAATTCAGGCGTCGCATCCGTACACCATCAGTGAGCCTGTCAGTGAAGGAGTAGAGGACCACTGTTCATTCTGTAGATATGGCAATAGCAATTCAGGCATCGCTTCCGTATGGCATCAGTGAACTTGTCAGTGAAGGAGTAGAGGTCCGCTCCTCATTCTGTAGATATGGCCATAGCAATACAGGTATCGCTTCCGTACAGCATCAGTGAGCCTGTCAGTGGAGGAGTAGAGGTCCGCTGTTCATTCTGTAGATATGGCCATAGCAATTCAGGCGTCACTTCCGTATGGCATCAGTGAGCCTGTCAGTGAAGGAGTAGAGGTCCACTGTTCATTCTGTAGATATGGCCATAGCAATTCAGGCATCGCTTCCGTATGGCATCAGTGAGCCTGTCAGTGAAGGAGTAGAGGTCCGCTGTTCATTCTGTAGATATGGCCATAGCAATACAGCTGTCGCTTCCATACAGCATCAGTGAACCTGTCAGTGAAGGAGTAGAGGTCCGCTGTTCATTCTGTAGATATGGCCATAGCAATACAGGTATCGCTTCCGTACGGCATCAGTGAGCCTGTCAGTGAAGGAGTAGCGGTCCGCTGTTCATTCTGTAGATATGGCCATAGCAATTCAGGCGTCACTTCCGTACGGCATCAGTGAGCCTGTCAGTGAAGGAGTAGAGGTCCGCTGTTCATTCTGTAGATATGGCCATAGCAATTCAGGCGTCACTTCCGTAAAGCATCAGTGAGCCTGTCAGTGAAGGAGTAGCGGTCCACTGTTCATTCTGTAGATATGACATCGCCTCCGTACAGCATCAGTGAACCTGTCAGTGAAGGAGCAGAGGTCCGCTGTTCATTCTGTAGATATGGCCATAGCAATTCAGGCGTCACTTCCGTACAGCATCAGTGAGCCTGTCAGTGAAGGAGTAGAGGTCCGCTGTTCATTCTGTAGATATGGCCATAGCAATTCAGGCGTCACTTCCGTACGGCATCAGTGAGCCTGTCAGTGAAGGAGTAGAGGTCCGCTGTTCATTCTGTAGATATGGCCATAGCAATTCAGGCGTCACTTCCGTACAGCATCAGTGAACCTGCCAGTGAAGGAGTAGAGGTCCACTGTTCATTCTGTAGATATGACATCGCCTCCGTACGGCATCAGTGAACCTGTCAGTGAAGGAGTAGCGGTCCACTGTTCATTCTGTAGATATGGCCATAGCAATTCAGGCGTCGCCTCCGTACGGCATCAGTGAGCCTGTCAGTGAAGGAGTAGCGGTCCGCTGTTCATTCTGTAGATATGACATCGCCTCCGTACGGCATCAGTGAACCTGTCAGTGAAGGAGTAGCGGTCCACTGTTCATTCTGTAGATATGGCCATAGCAATTCAGGCGTCGCCTCCGTACAGCATCAGTGAGCCTGTCAGTGAAGGAGTAGCGGTCCGCTGTTCATTCTGTAGATATGGCCATAGCAATTCAGGCGTCACTTCCGTATGGCATCAGTGAGCCTGTCAGTGAAGGAGTAGAGGTCCGCTGTTCATTCTGTAGATATGGTCATAGCAATACAGGCGTCACTTCCGTACAGCATCAGTGAACCTGTCAGCGAAGGAGTAGAGGTCCGCTGTTCATTCTGTAGATATGGCCATAGCAATTCAGGCGTCACTTCCGTATGGCATCAGTGAGCCTGTCAGTGAAGGAGTAGTGGTCCACTGTTCATTCTGTAGATATGGCCATAGCAATTCAGGCGTCGCTTCCGTACAGCATCAGTGAACCTGTCAGTGAAGGAGTAGAGGTCCGCTGTTTATTCTGCAGATATGGCCATAGCAATACAGGTATCGCTTCCGTATGGCATCAGTGAGCCTGTCAGTGAAGGAGTAGCGGTCCGCTGTTCATTCTGTAGATATGGCCATAGCAATTCAGGTGTCACTTCCGTATGGCATCAGTGAGCCTGTCAGTGAAGGAGTAGTGGTCCACTGTTCATTCTGTAGATATGGCCATAGCAATTCAGGCGTCACCTTCGTATGGCATCAGTGAGCCTGTCAGTGAAGTAGTAGTGGTCCGCTGTTCATTCTGTAGATATGGCCATAGCAATTCAGGCGTCACTTCCGTACAGCATCAGTGAAATTGTCAGCGAAGGAGTAGAGGTCCGCTGTTCATTCTGTAGATATGGCCATAGCAATTCAGGCGTCACTTCCGTATGGCATCAGTGAGCCTGTCAGTGAAGGAGTAGTGGTCCACTGTTCATTCTGTAGATAAGGCCATAGCAATTCAGGCGTCGCTTCCGTACAGCATCAGTGAGCCTGTCAGTGAAGGAGTAGAGGTCCGCTGTTCATTCTGTAGATATGGCCATAGCAATTCAGGCGTCACTTCCGTACAGCATCAGTGAACCTGTCAGTGAAGGAGTAGAGGTCCGCTGTTCATTCTGTAGATATGGCCATAGCAATTCAAATGTCGCTTCCGTATGGCATCAGTGAGCCTGTCAGTGAAGGAGTAGAGGTCCGCTGTTCATTCTGTAGGTATGGCCATAGCAATACAGGTATCGCTTCCGTACAGCATCAGTGAGCCTGTCAGTGAAGGAGTAGAGGTCCACTGTTCATTCTGTAGATATGGCCATAGCAATTCAGATGTCGCTTCCGTATGGCATCAGTGAGCCTGTCAGTGAAGGAGTAGAGGTCCGCTGTTCATTCTGTAGATATGGCCATAGCAATACAGGTATCGCTTCCGTACAGCATCAGTGAACCTGTCAGTGAAGGATTAGAGGACCGCTGTTCATTCTGTAGATATGGCCATAGCCATTCAGGCGTCACTTCCGTACAGCATCAGTGAACCTGTCAGTGAAGGAGTAGAGGTCCGCTGGTCATTCTGTAGATATGGCCATAGCAATTCAGATGTCGCTTCCGTACACCATCAGTGAGCCTGTCAGTGAAGGAGTAGAGGTCCGCTGTTCATTCTGTAGATATGGCCATAGCAATTCAGGCGTCACTTCCGTACAGCATCAGTGAGCTTGTCAGTGAAGGAGTAGAGGTCCCCTGTTCATTCTGTAGATATGGCCATAGCAATTCAGGTGTCACTTCCGTACAGCATCAGTGAGCCTGTCAGTGAAGGAGTAGAGGTCCACTGTTCATTCTGTAGATATGGCCATAGCAATTCAGGCGTCGCATCCGTACACCATCAGTGAGCCTGTCAGTGAAGGAGTAGAGGTCCACTGTTCATTCTGTAGATATGGCCATAGCAATTCAGGCGTCACTTCCGTACAGCATCAGTGAGTCTGTCAGTGAAGGAGTAGAGGTCCACTGTTCATTCTGTAGATATGGCCATAGCAATACAGGCGTCACTTCCGTACGACATCAGTGAGCCTGCCAGTGAAGGAGTAGAGGTCCACTGTTCATTCTGTAGATATGGCCATAGCAATTCAGGCGTCACTTCCGTATGGCATCAGTGAGCCTGTCAGTGAAGGAGTAGAGGACCGCTGTTCATTCTGTAGATATGGCCATAGCAATTCAGGCGTCGCTTCCGTATGGCATCAGTGAGCCTGTCAGTGAAGGAGTAGCGGTCCGCTGTTCATTCTGTAGATATGGCCATAGCAATTCAGGCGTCACTTCCATACAGCATCAGTGAACCTGTCAGTGAAGGAGTAGAGGTCCGCTGTTCATTCTGTAGATATGGCCATAGCAATACAGGTATCGCTTCCGTACAGCATCAGTGAACCTGTCAGTGAATGAGTAGAGGTCCACTGTTCATTCTGTAGATATGGCCATAGCAATTCAGGCGTCACTTCCGTACAGTGTCAGTGAGCCTGTCAGTGAAGGAGTAGAGGTCCACTCTTCATTCTGTAGATATGGCCATAGCAATTCAGGCGTCACTTCCGTACAGCATCAGTGAGCCTGTCAGTGAAGGAGTAGAGGACCGCTGTTCATTCTGTAGATATGGCCATAGCAATTCAGGCGTCGCTTCCGTACAGCATCAGTGAGCCTGTCAGTGAAGGAGTAGAGGTCCTCTGTTCATTCTGTAGATATGGCCATAGCAATACAGGCGTCACTTCCGTACAGCATCAGTGAGCCTGTCAGTGAAGGAGTAGCGGTCCGCTGTTAATTCTGTAGATATGGCCATAGCAATTGAGGCGTCGCTTCCGTACAGCATCAGTGAGCCTGTCAGTGAAGGAGTAGAGGTCCGCTGTTCATTCTGTAGATATGGCCATAGCAATTCAGGCGTCACTTCCGTACAGCATCAGTGAGCCAGTCAGTGAAGGAGTAGAGGTCCGCTGTTCATTCTGTAGATATGGCCATAGACATTCAGGCGTCGCTTCCGTATGGCATCAGTGAGCCTGCCAGTGAAGGAGTAGCGGTCCACTGTTCATTCTGTAGATATGGCCATAGCAATACAGGCGTCACTTCCGTACAGCATCAGTTAGCCTGTCAGTGAAGGAGTAGAGGTCCTCTGTTCATTCTGTAGATATGGCCATAGCAATACAGGCGTCACCTCCGTACAGCATCAGTGAGCCTGCCAGTGAAGGAGTAGAGGTCCACTGTTCATTCTGTAGATATGTCCATAGCAATTCAGGTGTCACTTCCGTACAGCATCAGTGAGCCAGTCAGTGCAGGAGTAGAGGTCCGCTGTTCATTCTGTAGATATGGCCATAGCAATTCAGGCGTCACTTCCGTACAGCATCAGTGAACCTGCCAGTGAAGGAGTAGAGGTCCGCTCTTCATTCTGTAGATATGGCCATAGCAATACAGGTATCGCTTCCGTACAGCATCAGTGAGCCTGTCAGTGAAGGAGCTGAGGTCCACTGTTCATTCTGTAGATATGGCCATAGCAATTCAGGCGTCACTTCCGTACAGCATCAGTGAGCCAGTCAGTGAAGGAGTAGAGGTCCGCTGTTCATTCTGTAGATATGGCCATAGCAATTGAGGCGTCGCTTCCGTACAGCATCAGTGAGCCTGCCAGTGAAGGAGTAGAGGTCCACTGTTCATTCTGTAGATATGGCCATAGCAATTCAGGTGTCACTTCCGTACAGCATCAGTGAGCCTGTCAGTGCAGGAGTAGAGGTCCGCTGTTCATTCTGTAGATATGGCCATAGCAATTCAGGTGTCACTTCCGTACAGCATCAGTGACCCTGTCAGTGCAGGAGTAGAGGTCCGCTGTTCATTCTGGAGATATGGCCATAGCAATTGAGGTGTCACTTCCGTACAGCATCAGTGAGCCTGTCAGTGAAGGAGCAGAGGTCCACTGTTCATTCTGTAGATATGGCCATAGCAATTCAGGTGTCACTTCCGTACAGCATCAGTGAGCCTGTCAGTGTTGGAGTAGAGGTCCGCTGTTCATTCTGTAGATATGGCCATAGCAATTCAGGTGTCACTTCCGTACAGCATCAGTGAGCCTGTCAGTGCAGGAGTAGAGGTCCGCTGTTCATTCTGTAGATATGGCCATAGCAATTCAGGTGTCACTTCCGTACAGCGTCAGTGAGCCTGTCAGTGAAGGAGCAGAGGTCCACTGTTCATTCTGTAGATATGGCCATAGCAATTCAGGTGTCACTTCCGTACAGCATCAGTGAGCCTGTCAGTGAAGGAGTAGCGGTCCGCTGTTCATTCTGTAGATATGGCCATAGCAATTCAGGTGTCACTTCCGTACAGCATCAGTGAGTCTGTCAGTGCAGGAGTAGAGGTCCGCTCTTCATTCTGTAGATATGGCCATAGCAATTCAGGCGTCACTTCCGTACAGCATCAGTGAGCCTGCCAGTGAAGGAGTAGAGGTCCGCTGTTCATTCTGTAGATATGGCCATAGCAATTCAGGTGTCACTTCCGTACAGCATAAGTGAGCCTGTCAGTGCAGGAGTAGAGGTCCGCTGTTCATTCTGTAGATATGGCCATAGCAATTCAGGCGTCACTTCCGTACAGCATCAGTGAGCCTGTCAGTGAAGGAGTAGCGGTCCGCTGTTCATTCTGTAGATATGGCCATAGCAATTCAGGCGTCGCTTCCGTACAGCATCAGTGAGCCTGTCAGTGAAGGAGTAGAGGTCCTCTGTTCATTCTGTAGATATGGCCATAGCAATTCAGACGTCACTTCCGTACAGCATCAGTGAACCTGCCAGTGAAGGAGTAGAGGTCCACTGTTCATTCTGTAGATATGGCCATAGCAATTCAGGTGTCACTTCCGTATGGCATCAGTGAGCCTGCCAGTGAAGGAGTAGAGGTCCACTGTTCATTCTGTAGATATGGCCATAGCAATTCAGGTGTCACTTCCGTATGGCATCAGTGAGCCTGTCAGTGAAGGAGTAGCGGTCCACTGTTCATTCTGTAGATATGGCCATAGCAATTCAGGCGTCACTTCCGTACAGCATCAGTGAGCCTGTCAGTGAAGGAGTAGCGGTCCACTGTTCATTCTGTAGATATGGCCATAGCAATTCAGGCATCGCCTCCGTACAGCATCAGTGAGCCTGCCAGTGAAGGAGTAGAGGTCCGCTCTTCATTCTGTAGATATGGCCATAGCAATTCAGGCGTCACTTCCGTACGGCATCAGTGAGCCTGTCTGTGAAGGAGTAGAGGTCCGCTGTTCATTCTGTAGATATGGCCATAGACATTCAGGCGTCGCTTCCGTATGGCATCAGTGAGCCTGCCAGTGAAGGAGTAGCGGTCCACTGTTCATTCTGTAGATATGGCCATAGCAATACAGGCGTCACTTCCGTACAGCATCAGTGAGCCTGTCAGTGAAGGAGTAGAGGTCCTCTGTTCATTCTGTAGATATGGCCATAGCAATACAGGCGTCACCTCCGTACAGCATCAGTGAGCCTGCCAGTGAAGGAGTAGAGGTCCACTGTTCATTCTGTAGATATGGCCATAGCAATTCAGGCGTCGCTTCCGTACAGCATCAGTGAGCCTGTCAGTGAAGGAGTAGAGGTCCACTGTTCATTCTGTAGATATGGCCATAGCAATTGAGGCGTCACTTCCGTATGGCATCAGTGAGCCTGACAGTGAAGGAGTAGAGGTCCACTGTTCATTCTGTAGATATGGCCATAGCAATTCAGGTATCGCTTCCGTACAGCATCAGTGAAACTGTCAGTGAAGGAGTAGAGGACCTCTGTTCATTCTGTAGATATGGCCATAGCAATTCAGGTGTCACTTCCATACACCATCAGTGAGCCTGTCAGTGAAGGAGTAGAGGACCGCTGTTCATTCTGTAGATATGGCCATAGCAATTCAGGCGTCGCTTCCGTATGGCATCAGTGAGCCTGTCAGTGAAGGAGTAGAGGACCGCTGTTCATTCTGTAGATATGGCCATAGAAATTCAGGCGTCGCATCCGTACACCATCAGTGAGCCTGTCAGTGAAGGAGTCGAGGTCCACTGTTCATTCTGTAGATATGGCCATAGCAATTCAGGCGTCACTTCCGTACAGCATCAGTGAACCTGTCAGTGAAGGAGTAGAGGTCCACTGTTCATTCTGTAGATATGACATCGCTTCTGTACAGCATCAGTGAGCCTGTCAGTGAAGGAGTAGAGGTCCGCTGTTCATTCTGTAGATATGGCCATAGCAATTCAGGCGTCGCTTCCGTACAGCATCAGTGAGCCTGTCAGTGAAGGAGTAGAGGTCCACTGTTCATTCTGTAGATATGGCCATAGCAATACAGGCGTCACTTCCGTACACCATCAGTGAACCTGTCAGTAAAGGAGTAGAGGACCGCTGTTCATTCTGTAGATATGGCCATAGCAATTCAGGCGTCACTTCCGTACAGCATCAGTGAACCTGTCAGTGAAGGAGCAGAGGTCCACTGTTCATTCTGTAGATATGGCCATAGCAATTCAGGCGTCACTTCCGTACAGCATCAGTGAGCCTGTCAGTGAAGGAGTAGAGGTCCGCTGTTCATTCTGTAGATATGGCCATAGCAATTCAGGCGTCACTTCCGTATGGCATCAGTGAACCTGTCAGTAAAGGAGTAGAGGTCCGCTGTTCATTCTGTAGATATGGCCATAGCAATTCAGGCGTCACTTCCGTATGGCATCAGTGAACCTGTCAGTGAAGGAGTAGAGGTGCGCTGTTCATTCTGTAGATATGGCCATAGCAATTCAGGCGTCGCTTCCGTATGGCATCAGTGAGCCTGTCAGTAAAGGAGTAGAGGTCCACTGTTCATTCTGTAGATATGGCCATAGCAATTCAGGCGTCACTTCCGTATGGCATCAGTGAACCTGTCAGTAAAGGAGTAGCGGTCCGCTGTTCATTCTGTAGATATGGCCATAGCAATTCAGGCGTCACTTCCGTACAGCATCAGTGAGCCTGTCAGTGAAGGAGTAGCGGTCCACTGTTCATTCTGTAGATATGGCCATAGCAATTCAGGCATCGCCTCCGTACAGCATCAGTGAGCCTGCCAGTGAAGGAGTAGAGGTCCGCTCTTCATTCTGTAGATATGGCCATAGCAATTCAGGCGTCCCTTCCGTACGGCATCAGTGAGCCTGTCAGTGAAGGAGTAGAGGTCCGCTGTTCATTCTGTAGATATGGCCATAGAAATTCAGGCGTCGCTTCGGTACAGCATCAGTGAGCCTGCCAGTGAAGGAGTATAGGTCCGCTGTTCATTCTGTAGATATGGCCATAGCAATTCAGGTATCGCTTCCGTATGGCATCAGTGAACTTGTCAGTGAAGGAGTAGAGGTCCGCTCTTCATTCTGTAGATATGGCCATAGCAATACAGGTATCGCTTCCGTACAGCATCAGTGAGCCTGTCAGTGAAGGAGTAGAGGTCCACTGTTCATTCTGTAGATATGGCCATAGCAATTCAGATGTCGCTTCCGTATGGCATCAGTGAGCCTGTCAGTGAAGGAGTAGAGGTCCGCTGTTCATTCTGTAGATATGGCCATAGCAATACAGGTATCGCTTCCGTACAGCATCAGTGAACCTGTCAGTGAAGGAGTAGAGGACCGCTGTTCATTCTGTAGATATGGCCATAGCCATTCAGGCGTCACTTCCGTACAGCATCAGTGAACCTGTCAGTGAAGGAGTAGAGGTCCGCTGGTCATTCTGTAGATATGGCCATAGCAATTCAGATGTCGCTTCCGTACACCATCAGTGAGCCTGTCAGTGAAGGAGTAGAGGTCCGCTGTTCATTCTGTAGATATGGCCATAGCAATTCAGGCGTCACTTCCGTACAGCATCAGTGAGCTTGTCAGTGAAGGAGTAGAGGTCCCCTGTTCATTCTGTAGATATGGCCATAGCAATTCAGGTGTCACTTCCGTACAGCATCAGTGAGTCTGTCAGTGAAGGAGTAGAGGTCCACTGTTCATTCTGTAGATATGGCCATAGCAATTCAGGCGTCACTTCCGTACAGCATCAGTGAGCCTGTCAGTGAAGGAGTAGAGGTCCACTGTTCATTCTGTAGATATGGCCATAGCAATTCAGGCGTCGCATCCGTACACCATCAGTGAGCCTGTCAGTGAAGGATTAGAGGTCCACTGTTCATTCTGTAGATATGGCCATAGCAATTCAGGCGTCACTTCCGTACAGCATCAGTGAGCCTGTCAGTGAAGGAGTAGAGGTCCACTGTTCATTCTGTAGATATGGCCATAGCAATTCAGGCGTCGCATCCGTACACCATCAGTGAGCCTGTCAGTGAAGGAGTAGAGGTCCACTGTTCATTCTGTAGATATGGCCATAGCAATACAGGCGTCACTTCCGTACGACATCAGTGAGCCTGCCAGTGAAGGAGTAGAGGTCCACTGTTCATTCTGTAGATATGGCCATAGCAATTCAGGCGTCACTTCCGTATGGCATCAGTGAGCCTGTCAGTGAAGGAGTAGAGGACCGCTGTTCATTCTGTAGATATGGCCATAGCAATTCACGCGCCGCTTCCGTATGGCATCAGTGAGCCTGTCAGTGAAGGAGTAGCGGTCCGCTGTTCATTCTGTAGATATGGCCATAGCAATTCAGGCGTCACTTCCATACAGCATCAGTGAACCTGTCAGTGAAGGAGTAGCGGTCCGCTGTTCATTCTGTAGATATGGCCATAGCAATTCAGGCGTCGCTTCCGTACAGCATCAGTGAGCCTGTCAGTGAAGGAGCAGAGATCCACTGTTCATTCTGTAGATATGGCCATAGCAATACAGGTATCGCTTCCGTACAGCATCAGTGAACCTGTCAGTGAATGAGTAGAGGTCCACTGTTCATTCTGTAGATATGGCCATAGCAATTCAGGCGTCACTTCCGTACAGTGTCAGTGAGCCTGTCAGTGAAGGAGTAGAGGTCCACTCTTCATTCTGTAGATATGGCCATAGCAATTCAGGCGTCACTTCCGTACAGCATCAGTGAGCCTGTCAGTGAAGGAGTAGAGGACCGCTGTTCATTCTGTAGATATGGCCATAGCAATTCAGGCGTCGCTTCCGTACAGCATCAGTGAGCCTGTCAGTGAAGGAGTAGAGGTCCTCTGTTCATTCTGTAGATATGGCCATAGCAATACAGGCGTCACTTCCGTACAGCATCAGTGAGCCTGTCAGTGAAGGAGTAGCGGTCCGCTGTTAATTCTGTAGATATGGCCATAGCAATTGAGGCGTCGCTTCCCTACAGCATCAGTGAGCCTGTCAGTGAAGGAGTAGAGGTCCGCTGTTCATTCTGTAGATATGGCCATAGCAATTCAGGCGTCACTTCCGTACAGCATCAGTGAGCCAGTCAGTGAAGGAGTAGAGGTCCCCTGTTCATTCTGTAGATATGGCCATAGACATTCAGGCGTCGCTTCCGTATGGCATCAGTGAGCCTGCCAGTGAAGGAGTAGCGGTCCACTGTTCATTCTGTAGATATGGCCATAGCAATACAGGCGTCACTTCCGTACAGCATCAGTGAGCCTGTCAGTGAAGGAGTAGAGGTCCTCTGTTCATTCTGTAGATATGGCCATAGCAATACAGGCGTCACCTCCGTACAGCATCAGTGAGCCTGCCAGTGAAGGAGTAGAGGTCCACTGTTCATTCTGTAGATATGGCCATAGCAATTCAGGCGTCGCTTCCGTACAGCATCAGTGAGCCTGTCAGTGAAGGAGTAGAGGTCCACTGTTCATTCTGTAGATATGGCCATAGCAATTGAGGCGTCACTTCCGTATGGCATCAGTGAGCCTGACAGTGAAGGAGTAGAGGTCCACTGTTCATTCTGTAGATATGGCCATAGCAATTCAGGTATCGCTTCCGTACAGCATCAGTGAACCTGTCAGTGAAGGAGTAGAGGACCGCTGTTCATTCTGTAGATATGGCCATAGCAATTCAGGTGTCACTTCCATACACCATCAGTGAGCCTGTCAGTGAAGGAGTAGAGGACCGCTGTTCATTCTGTAGATATGGCCATAGCAATTCAGGTGTCACTTCCATACACCATCAGTGAGCCTGTCAGTGCAGGAGTAGAGGACCGCTGTTCATTCTGTAGATATGGCCATAGCAATTCAGGCGTCGCTTCCGTACAGCATCAGTGAGCCTGTCAGTGAAGGAGTCGAGGTCCGCTGTTCATTCTGTAGATATGACATCGCTTCTGTACAGCATCAGTGAGCCTGTCAGTGAACGAGTAGAGGTCCGCTGTTCATTCTGTAGATATGGCCATAGCAATTCAGGCGTCGCTTCCGTACAGCATCAGTGAGCCTGTCAGTGAACGAGTAGAGGTCCGCTGTTCATTCTGTAGATATGGCCATAGCAATTCAGGCGTCGCTTCCGTACAGCATCAGTGAGCCTGTCAGTGAAGGAGTAGAGGACCGCTGTTCATTCTGTAGATATGGCCATAGCAATTCAGGCGTCGCATCCGTACACCATCAGTGAGCCTGTCAGTGAAGGAGTCGAGGTCTACTGTTCATTCTGTAGATATGGCCATAGCAATTCAGGCGTCACTTCCGTACAGCATCAGTGAACCTGTCAGTGAAGGAGTAGAGGTCCACTGTTCATTCTGTAGATATGACATCGCTTCTGTACAGCATCAGTGAGCCTGTCAGTGAACGAGTAGAGGTCCGCTGTTCATTCTGTAGATATGGCCATAGCAATTCAGGCGTCGCTTCCGTACAGCATCAGTGAGCCTGTCAGTGAAGGAGTAGAGGTCCACTGTTCATTCTGTAGATATGGCCATAGCAATACAGGCGTCACTTCCGTACACCATCAGTGAACCTGTCAGTAAAGGAGTAGAGGACCGCTGTTCATTCTGTAGATATGGCCATAGCAATTCAGGCGTCACTTCCGTACAGCATCAGTGAACCTGTCAGTGAAGGAGCAGAGGTCCACTGTTCATTCTGTAGATATGGCCATAGCAATTCAGGCGTCACTTCCGTACAGCATCAGTGAGCCTGTCAGTGAAGGAGTAGAGGTCCGCTGTTCATTCTGTAGATATGGCCATAGCAATTCAGGCGTCACTTCCGTATGGCATCAGTGAACCTGTCAGTAAAGGAGTAGAGGTCCGCTGTTCATTCTGTAGATATGGCCATAGCAATTCAGGCGTCACTTCCGTATGGCATCAGTGAACCTGTCAGTGAAGGAGTAGAGGTCCGCTGTTCATTCTGTAGATATGGCCATAGCAATTCAGGCGTCGCTTCTGTATGGCATCAGTGAGCCTGTCAGTAAAGGAGTAGAGGTCCACTGTTCATTCTGTAGATATGGCCATAGCAATTCAGGCGTCACTTCCGTATGGCATCAGTGAACCTGTCAGTAAAGGAGTAGCGGTCCGCTGTTCATTCTGTAGATATGGCCATAGCAATTCAGGCGTCACTTCCGTACAGCATCAGTGAGCCTGTCAGTGAAGGAGTAGCGGTCCACTGTTCATTCTGTAGATATGGCCATAGCAATTCAGGCATCGCCTCCGTACAGCATCAGTGAGCCTGCCAGTGAAGGAGTAGAGGTCCGCTCTTCATTCTGTAGATATGGCCATAGCAATTCAGGCGTCACTTCCGTACGGCATCAGTGAGCCTGTCTGTGAAGGAGTAGAGGTCCGCTGTTCATTCTGTAGATATGGCCATAGAAATTCAGGCGTCGCTTCGGTACAGCATCAGTGAGCCTGCCAGTGAAGGAGTATAGGTCCGCTGTTCATTCTGTAGATATGGCCATAGCAATTCAGGCATCGCTTCCGTATGGCATCAGTGAACTTGTCAGTGAAGGAGTAGAGGTCCGCTCTTCATTCTGTAGATATGGCCATAGCAATACAGGTATCGCTTCCGTACAGCATCAGTGAGCCTGTCAGTGGAGGAGTAGAGGTCCGCTGTTCATTCTGTAGATATGGCCATAGCAATTCAGGCGTCACTTCCGTATGGCATCAGTGAGCCTGTCAGTGAAGGAGTAGAGGTCCACTGTTCATTCTGTAGATATGGCCATAGCAATTCAGGCATCGCTTCCGTATGGCATCAGTGAGCCTGTCAGTGAAGGAGTAGCGGTCCGCTGTTCATTCTGTAGATATGGCCATAGCAATACAGCTATCGCTTCCATACAGCATCAGTGAACCTGTCAGTGAAGGAGTAGAGGTCCGCTGTTCATTCTGTAGATATGGCCATAGCAATACAGGTATCGCTTCCGTACGGCATCAGTGAGCCTGTCAGTGAAGGAGTAGCGGTCCGCTGTTCATTCTGTAGATATGGCCATAGCAATTCAGGCGTCACTTCCGTACGGCATCAGTGAGCCTGTCAGTGAAGGAGTAGAGGTCCGCTGTTCATTCTGTAGATATGGCCATAGCAATTCAGGCGTCACTTCCGTAAAGCATCAGTGAGCCTGTCAGTGAAGGAGTAGTGGTCCACTGTTCATTCTGTAGATATGACATCGCCTCCGTACAGCATCAGTGAACCTGTCAGTGAAGGAGCAGAGGTCCGCTGTTCATTCTGTAGATATGGCCATATCAATTCAGGCGTCACTTCCGTACAGCATCAGTGAGCCTGTCAGTGAAGGAGTAGAGGTCCGCTGTTCATTCTGTAGATATGGCCATAGCAATTCAGGCGTCACTTCCGTACGGCATCAGTGAGCCTGTCAGTGAAGGAGCAGAGGTCCGCTGTTCATTCTGTAGATATGGCCATAGCAATTCAGGCGTCACTTCCGTACAGCATCAGTGAACCTGCCAGTGAAGGAGTAGAGGTCCACTGTTCATTCTGTAGATATGACATCGCCTCCGTACGGCATCAGTGAACCTGTCAGTGAAGGAGTAGCGGTCCACTGTTCATTCTGTAGATATGGCCATAGCAATTCAGGCGTCGCCTCCGTACGGCATCAGTGAGCCTGTCAGTGAAGGAGTAGCGGTCCGCTGTTCATTCTGTAGATATGACATCGCCTCCGTATGGCATCAGTGAACCTGTCAGTGAAGGAGTAGCGGTCCACTGTTCATTCTGTAGATATGGCCATAGCAATTCAGGCGTCGCCTCCGTACAGCATCAGTGAGCCTGTCAGTGAAGGAGTAGCGGTCCGCTGTTCATTCTGTAGATATGGCCATAGCAATTCAGGTGTCACTTCCGTATGGCATCAGTGAGCCTGTCAGTGAAGGAGTAGAGGTCCGCTGTTCATTCTGTAGATATGGCCATAGCAATACAGGCGTCACTTCCGTACAGCATCACTGAGCCTGTCAGTGAAGGAGCAGAGGTCCGCTGTTCATTCTGTAGATATGGCCATAGCAATTTAGGCATCGCTTCCGTACAGCATCAGTGAGCCTGTCAGTGAAGGAGCAGAGGTCCGCTGTTCATTCTGTAGATATGGCCATAGCAATTCAGGTATCGCTTCCGTACAGCATCAGTGAACCTGTCAGTGAAGGAGTAGAGGTCCGCTGTTTATTCTGCAGATATGGCCATAGCAATACAGGTATCGCTTCCGTATGGCATCAGTGAGCCTGTCAGTGAAGGAGTAGCGGTCCGCTGTTCATTCTGTAGATATGGCCATAGCAATTCAGGTGTCACTTCCGTATGGCATCAGTGAGCCTGTCAGTGAAGGAGTAGTGGTCCACTGTTCATTCTGTAGATATGGCCATAGCAATTCAGGCGTCACCTCCGTATGGCATCAGTGAGCCTGTCAGTGAAGTAGTAGTGGTCCGCTGTTCATTCTGTAGATATGGCCATAGCAATTCAGGCGTCACTTCCGTACAGCATCAGTGAACCTGTCAGCGAAGGAGTAGAGGTCCGCTGTTCATTCTGTAGATATGGCCATAGCAATTCAGGCGTCACTTCCGTATGGCATCAGTGAGCCTGTCAGTGAAGGAGTAGTGGTCCACTGTTCATTCTGTAGATATGGCCATAGCAATTCAGGCGTCGCTTCCGTACAGCATCAGTGAGCCTGTCAGTGAAGGAGTAGAGGTCCGCTGTTCATTCTGTAGATATGGCCATAGCAATTCAGGCGTCACTTCCGTACAGCATCAGTGAACCTGTCAGTGAAGGAGTAGAGGTCCGCTGTTCATTCTGTAGATATGGCCATAGCAATTCAAATGTCGCTTCCGTATGGCATCAGTGAGCCTGTCAGTGAAGGAGTAGAGGTCCGCTGTTCATTCTGTAGGTATGGCCATAGCAATACAGGTATCGCTTCCGTACAGCATCAGTGAGCCTGTCAGTGAAGGAGTAGAGGTCCACTGTTCATTCTGTAGATATGGCCATAGCAATTCAGATGTCGCTTCCGTATGGCATCAGTGAGCCTGTCAGTGAAGGAGTAGAGGTCCGCTGTTCATTCTGTAGATATGGCCATAGCAATACAGGTATCGCTTCCGTACAGCATCAGTGAACCTGTCAGTGAAGGAGTAGAGGACCGCTGTTCATTCTGTAGATATGGCCATAGCCATTCAGGCGTCACTTCCGTACAGCATCAGTGAACCTGTCAGTGAAGGAGTAGAGGTCCGCTGGTCATTCTGTAGATATGGCCATAGCAATTCAGATGTCGCTTCCGTACACCATCAGTGAGCCTGTCAGTGAAGGAGTAGAGGTCCGCTGTTCATTCTGTAGATATGGCCATAGCAATTCAGGCGTCACTTCCGTACAGCATCAGTGAGCTTGTCAGTGAAGGAGTAGAGGTCCCCTGTTCATTCTGTAGATATGGCCATAGCAATTCAGGTGTCACTTCCGTACAGCATCAGTGAGCCTGTCAGTGAAGGAGTAGAGGTCCACTGTTCATTCTGTAGATATGGCCATAGCAATTCAGGCGTCACTTCCGTACAGCATCAGTGAGCCTATCAGTGAAGGAGTAGAGGTCCACTGTTCATTCTGTAGATATGGCCATAGCAATTCAGGCGTCGCATCCGTACACCATCAGTGAGCCTGTCAGTGAAGGAGTAGAGGACCACTGTTCATTCTGTAGATATGGCAATAGCAATTCAGGCATCGCTTCCGTATGGCATCAGTGAACTTGTCAGTGAAGGAGTAGAGGTCCGCTCCTCATTCTGTAGATATGGCCATAGCAATACAGGTATCGCTTCCGTACAGCATCAGTGAGCCTGTCAGTGGAGGAGTAGAGGTCCGCTGTTCATTCTGTAGATATGGCCATAGCAATTCAGGCGTCACTTCCGTATGGCATCAGTGAGCCTGTCAGTGAAGGAGTAGAGGTCCACTGTTCATTCTGTAGATATGGCCATAGCAATTCAGGCATCGCTTCCGTATGGCATCAGTGAGCCTGTCAGTGAAGGAGTAGAGGTCCGCTGTTCATTCTGTAGATATGGCCATAGCAATACAGCTGTCGCTTCCATACAGCATCAGTGAACCTGTCAGTGAAGGAGTAGAGGTCCGCTGTTCATTCTGTAGATATGGCCATAGCAATACAGGTATCGCTTCCGTACGGCATCAGTGAGCCTGTCAGTGAAGGAGTAGCGGTCCGCTGTTCATTCTGTAGATATGGCCATAGCAATTCAGGCGTCACTTCCGTACGGCATCAGTGAGCCTGTCAGTGAAGGAGTAGAGGTCCGCTGTTCATTCTGTAGATATGGCCATAGCAATTCAGGCGTCACTTCCGTAAAGCATCAGTGAGCCTGTCAGTGAAGGAGTAGCGGTCCACTGTTCATTCTGTAGATATGACATCGCCTCCGTACAGCATCAGTGAACCTGTCAGTGAAGGAGCAGAGGTCCGCTGTTCATTCTGTAGATATGGCCATAGCAATTCAGGCGTCACTTCCGTACAGCATCAGTGAGCCTGTCAGTGAAGGAGTAGAGGTCCGCTGTTCATTCTGTAGATATGGCCATAGCAATTCAGGCGTCACTTCCGTACGGCATCAGTGAGCCTGTCAGTGAAGGAGTAGAGGTCCGCTGTTCATTCTGTAGATATCGCCATAGCAATTCAGGCGTCACTTCCGTACAGCATCAGTGAACCTGCCAGTGAAGGAGTAGAGGTCCACTGTTCATTCTGTAGATATGACATCGCCTCCGTACGGCATCAGTGAACCTGTCAGTGAAGGAGTAGCGGTCCACTGTTCATTCTGTAGATATGGCCATAGCAATTCAGGCGTCGCCTCCGTACGGCATCAGTGAGCCTGTCAGTGAAGGAGTAGCGGTCCGCTGTTCATTCTGTAGATATGACATCGCCTCCGTACGGCATCAGTGAACCTGTCAGTGAAGGAGTAGCGGTCCACTGTTCATTCTGTAGATATGGCCATAGCAATTCAGGCGTCGCCTCCGTACAGCATCAGTGAGCCTGTCAGTGAAGGAGTAGCGGTCCGCTGTTCATTCTGTAGATATGGCCATAGCAATTCAGGCGTCACTTCCGTATGGCATCAGTGAGCCTGTCAGTGAAGGAGTAGAGGTCCGCTGTTCATTCTGTAGATATGGTCATAGCAATACAGGCGTCACTTCCGTACAGCATCAGTGAACCTGTCAGCGAAGGAGTAGAGGTCCGCTGTTCATTCTGTAGATATGGCCATAGCAATTCAGGCGTCACTTCCGTATGGCATCAGTGAGCCTGTCAGTGAAGGAGTAGTGGTCCACTGTTCATTCTGTAGATATGGCCATAGCAATTCAGGCGTCGCTTCCGTACAGCATCAGTGAACCTGTCAGTGAAGGAGTAGAGGTCCGCTGTTTATTCTGCAGATATGGCCATAGCAATACAGGTATCGCTTCCGTATGGCATCAGTGAGCCTGTCAGTGAAGGAGTAGCGGTCCGCTGTTCATTCTGTAGATATGGCCATAGCAATTCAGGTGTCACTTCCGTATGGCATCAGTGAGCCTGTCAGTGAAGGAGTAGTGGTCCACTGTTCATTCTGTAGATATGGCCATAGCAATTCAGGCGTCACCTCCGTATGGCATCAGTGAGCCTGTCAGTGAAGTAGTAGTGGTCCGCTGTTCATTCTGTAGATATGGCCATAGCAATTCAGGCGTCACTTCCGTACAGCATCAGTGAAATTGTCAGCGAAGGAGTAGAGGTCCGCTGTTCATTCTGTAGATATGGCCATAGCAATTCAGGCGTCACTTCCGTATGGCATCAGTGAGCCTGTCAGTGAAGGAGTAGTGGTCCACTGTTCATTCTGTAGATATGGCCATAGCAATTCAGGCGTCGCTTCCGTACAGCATCAGTGAGCCTGTCAGTGAAGGAGTAGAGGTCCGCTGTTCATTCTGTAGATATGGCCATAGCAATTCAGGCGTCACTTCCGTACAGCATCAGTGAACCTGTCAGTGAAGGAGTAGAGGTCCGCTGTTCATTCTGTAGATATGGCCATAGCAATTCAAATGTCGCTTCCGTATGGCATCAGTGAGCCTGTCAGTGAAGGAGTAGAGGTCCGCTGTTCATTCTGTAGGTATGGCCATAGCAATACAGGTATCGCTTCCGTACAGCATCAGTGAGCCTGTCAGTGAAGGAGTAGAGGTCCACTGTTCATTCTGTAGATATGGCCATAGCAATTCAGATGTCGCTTCCGTATGGCATCAGTGAGCCTGTCAGTGAAGGAGTAGAGGTCCGCTGTTCATTCTGTAGATATGGCCATAGCAATACAGGTATCGCTTCCGTACAGCATCAGTGAACCTGTCAGTGAAGGATTAGAGGACCGCTGTTCATTCTGTAGATATGGCCATAGCCATTCAGGCGTCACTTCCGTACAGCATCAGTGAACCTGTCAGTGAAGGAGTAGAGGTCCGCTGGTCATTCTGTAGATATGGCCATAGCAATTCAGATGTCGCTTCCGTACACCATCAGTGAGCCTGTCAGTGAAGGAGTAGAGGTCCGCTGTTCATTCTGTAGATATGGCCATAGCAATTCAGGCGTCACTTCCGTACAGCATCAGTGAGCTTGTCAGTGAAGGAGTAGAGGTCCCCTGTTCATTCTGTAGATATGGCCATAGCAATTCAGGTGTCACTTCCGTACAGCATCAGTGAGCCTGTCAGTGAAGGAGTAGAGGTCCACTGTTCATTCTGTAGATATGGCCATAGCAATTCAGGCGTCGCATCCGTACACCATCAGTGAGCCTGTCAGTGAAGGAGTAGAGGTCCACTGTTCATTCTGTAGATATGGCCATAGCAATACAGGCGTCACTTCCGTACGACATCAGTGAGCCTGCCAGTGAAGGAGTAGAGGTCCTCTGTTCATTCTGTAGATATGGCCATAGCAATACAGGCGTCGCATCCGTACACCATCAGTGAGCCTGTCAGTGAAGGAGTAGAGGTCCACTGTTCATTCTGTAGATATGGCCATAGCAATTCAGGCGTCACTTCCGTACAGCATCAGTGAGCCTGTCAGTGATGGAGCAGAGATCCACTGTTCATTCTGTAGATATGGCCATAGCAATACAGGTATCGCTTCCGTACAGCATCAGTGAGCCTGTCAGTGAAGGAGTAGAGGTCCGCTGTTCATTCTGTAGATATGGCCATAGCAATTCAGGCGTCGCTTCCGTACAGCATCAGTGAGCCTGTCAGTGATGGAGCAGAGGTCCGCTGTTCATTCTGTAGATATGGCCATAGCAATTCAGGTGTCACTTCCGTACAGCATCAGTGACCCTGTCAGTGCAGGAGTAGAGGTCCGCTGTTCATTCTGTAGATATGGCCATAGCAATTGAGGTGTCACTTCCGTACAGCATCAGTGAGCCTGTCAGTGAAGGAGCAGAGGTCCACTGTTCATTCTGTAGATATGGCCATAGCAATTCAGGTGTCACTTCCGTACAGCATCAGTGAGCCTGTCAGTGAAGGAGTAGTGGTCCACTGTTCATTCTGTAGATATGGCCATAGCAATTCAGGTGTCACTTCCGTATGGCATCAGTGAGCCTGTCAGTGAAGGAGTAGTGGTCCACTGTTCATTCTGTAGATATGGCCATAGCAATTCAGGCGTCACCTCCGTATGGCATCAGTGAGCTTGTCAGTGAAGTAGTAGTGGTCCGCTGTTCATTCTGTAGATATGGCCATAGCAATTCAGGCGTCACTTCCGTACAGCATCAGTGAAATTGTCAGCGAAGGAGTAGAGGTCCGCTGTTCATTCTGTAGATATGGCCATAGCAATTCAGGCGTCACTTCCGTATGGCATCAGTGAGCCTGTCAGTGAAGGAGTACAGGTCCACTGTTCATTCTGTAGATATGGCCATAGCAATTCAGGCGTCGCTTCCGTACAGTGTCAGTGAACCTGTCAGTGAATGAGTAGAGGTCCACTGTTCATTCTGTAGATATGGCCATAGCAATTCAGGCGTCACTTCCGTACAGTGTCAGTGAGCCTGTCAGTGAAGGAGTAGAGGTCCACTCTTCATTCTGTAGATATGGCCATAGCAATTCAGGCGTCACTTCCGTACAGCATCAGTGAGCCTGTCAGTGAAGGAGTAGAGGACCGCTGTTCATTCTGTAGATATGGCCATAGCAATTCAGGCGTCGCTTCCGTACAGCATCAGTGAACCTGTCAGTGATGGAGCAGAGATCCACTGTTCATTCTGTAGATATGGCCATAGCAATACAGGTATCGCTTCCGTACAGCATCAGTGAACCTGTCAGTGAATGAGTAGAGGTCCACTGTTCATTCTGTAGATATGGCCATAGCAATTCAGGCGTCACTTCCGTACAGTGTCAGTGAGCCTGTCAGTGAAGGAGTAGAGGTCCACTCTTCATTCTGTAGATATGGCCATAGCAATTCAGGCGTCACTTCCGTACAGCATCAGTGAGCCTGTCAGTGAAGGAGTAGAGGACCGCTGTTCATTCTGTAGATATGGCCATAGCAATTCAGGCGTCGCTTCCGTACAGCATCAGTGAGCCTGTCAGTGAAGGAGTAGAGGTCCTCTGTTCATTCTGTAGATATGGCCATAGCAATACAGGCGTCACTTCCGTACAGCATCAGTGAGCCTGTCAGTGAAGGAGTAGCGGTCCGCTGTTAATTCTGTAGATATGGCCATAGCAATTGAGGCGTCGCTTCCGTACAGCATCAGTGAGCCTGTCAGTGAAGGAGTAGAGGTCCGCTGTTCATTCTGTAGATATGGCCATAGCAATTCAGGCGTCACTTCCGTACAGCATCAGTGAGCCAGTCAGTGAAGGAGTAGAGGTCCGCTGTTCATTCTGTAGATATGGCCATAGACATTCAGGCGTCGCTTCCGTATGGCATCAGTGAGCCTGCCAGTGAAGGAGTAGCGGTCCACTGTTCATTCTGTAGATATGGCCATAGCAATACAGGCGTCACTTCCGTACAGCATCAGTTAGCCTGTCAGTGAAGGAGTAGAGGTCCTCTGTTCATTCTGTAGATATGGCCATAGCAATACAGGCGTCACCTCCGTACAGCATCAGTGAGCCTGCCAGTGAAGGAGTAGAGGTCCACTGTTCATTCTGTAGATATGTCCATAGCAATTCAGGTGTCACTTCCGTACAGCATCAGTGAGCCAGTCAGTGCAGGAGTAGAGGTCCGCTGTTCATTCTGTAGATATGGCCATGGCAATTCAGGCGTCACTTCCGTACAGCATCAGTGAACCTGCCAGTGAAGGAGTAGAGGTCCGCTCTTCATTCTGTAGATATGGCCATAGCAATACAGGTATCGCTTCCGTACAGCATCAGTGAGCCTGTCAGTGAAGGAGCTGAGGTCCACTGTTCATTCTGTAGATATGGCCATAGCAATTCAGGCGTCACTTCCGTACAGCATCAGTGAGCCAGTCAGTGAAGGAGTAGAGGTCCGCTGTTCATTCTGTAGATATGGCCATAGCAATTGAGGCGTCGCTTCCGTACAGCATCAGTGAGCCTGCCAGTGAAGGAGTAGAGGTCCACTGTTCATTCTGTAGATATGGCCATAGCAATTCAGGTGTCACTTCCGTACAGCATCAGTGAGCCTGTCAGTGCAGGAGTAGAGGTCCGCTGTTCATTCTGTAGATATGGCCATAGCAATTCAGGTGTCACTTCCGTACAGCATCAGTGACCCTGTCAGTGCAGGAGTAGAGGTCCGCTGTTCATTCTGTAGATATGGCCATAGCAATTGAGGTGTCACTTCCGTACAGCATCAGTGAGCCTGTCAGTGAAGGAGCAGAGGTCCACTGTTCATTCTGTAGATATGGCCATAGCAATTCAGGTGTCACTTCCGTACAGCATCAGTGAGCCTGTCAGTGTTGGAGTAGAGGTCCGCTGTTCATTCTGTAGATATGGCCATAGCAATTCAGGTGTCACTTCCGTACAGCATCAGTGAGCCTGTCAGTGCAGGAGTAGAGGTCCGCTGTTCATTCTGTAGATATGGCCATAGCAATTCAGGTGTCACTTCCGTACAGCGTCAGTGAGCCTGTCAGTGAAGGAGCAGAGGTCCACTGTTCATTCTGTAGATATGGCCATAGCAATTCAGGTGTCACTTCCGTACAGCATCAGTGAGCCTGTCAGTGAAGGAGTAGCGGTCCGCTGTTCATTCTGTAGATATGGCCATAGCAATTCAGGTGTCACTTCCGTACAGCATCAGTGAGTCTGTCAGTGCAGGAGTAGAGGTCCGCTCTTCATTCTGTAGATATGGCCATAGCAATTCAGGCGTCACTTCCGTACAGCATCAGTGAGCCTGCCAGTGAAGGAGTAGAGGTCCGCTGTTCATTCTGTAGATATGGCCATAGCAATTCAGGTGTCACTTCCGTACAGCATAAGTGAGCCTGTCAGTGCAGGAGTAGAGGTCCGCTGTTCATTCTGTAGATATTGCCATAGCAATTCAGGCGTCACTTCCGTACAGCATCAGTGAGCCTGTCAGTGAAGGAGTAGCGGTCCGCTGTTCATTCTGTAGATATGGCCATAGCAATTCAGGCGTCGCTTCCGTACAGCATCAGTGAGCCTGTCAGTGAAGGAGTAGAGGTCCTCTGTTCATTCTGTAGATATGGCCATAGCAATTCAGACGTCACTTCCGTACAGCATCAGTGAACCTGCCAGTGAAGGAGTAAAGGTCCACTGTTCATTCTGTAGATATGGCCATAGCAATTCAGGTGTCACTTCCGTATGGCATCAGTGAGCCTGCCAGTGAAAGAGTAGAGGTCCACTGTTCATTCTGTAGATATGGCCATAGCAATTCAGGTGTCACTTCCGTATGGCATCAGTGAGCCTGTCAGTGAAGGAGTAGCGGTCCACTGTTCATTCTGTAGATATGGCCATAGAAATTCAGGTGTCACTTCCGTATGGCATCAGTGAGCCTGTCAGTGAAGGAGTAGCGGTCCACTGTTCACTCTGTAGATATGGCCATAGCAATTTAGGGGTCACTTCCGTATGGCATCAGTGAGCCTGCCAGTGAAGGAGTAGAGGTCCACTGTTCATTCTGTAGATATGGCCATAGCAATTCAGGCGTCACTTCCGTATGGCATCAGTGAGCCTGTCAGTGAAGGAGTAGAGGACCGCTGTTCATTCTGTAGATATGGCCATAGCAATTCAGGCGTCACTTCCGTATGGCATCAGTGAGCCTGTCAGTGAAGGAGTAGAGGACCGCTGTTCATTCTGTAGATATGGCCATAGCAATTCAGGCGTCGCTTCCGTATGGCATCAGTGAGCCTGTCAGTGAAGGAGTAGCGGTCCGCTGTTCATTCTGTAGATATGGCCATAGAAATTCTGGCGTCACTTCCATACAGCATCAGTGAACCTGTCAGTGAAGGAGTAGCGGCCCGCTGTTCATTCTGTAGATATGGCCATAGCAATTCAGGCGTCGCTTCCGTACAGCATCAGTGAGCCTGTCAGTGAAGGAGCAGAGGTCCACTGTTCATTCCGTAGATATGGCCATAGCAATACAGGTATCGCTTCCGTACAGCATCAGTGAACCTGTCAGTGAAGGAGTAGAGGTCCACTGTTCATTCTGTAGATATGGCCATAGCAATTCAGGCGTCACTTCCGTACAGTGTCAGTGAGCCTGTCAGTGAAGGAGTAGAGGTCCACTCCTCATTTTGTAGATATGGCCATAGCAATTCAGGCGTCACTTCCGTACAGCATCAGTGAGCCTGTCAGTGAAGGAGTAGAGGACCGCTGTTCATTCTGTAGATATGGCCATAGCAATTCAGGCGTCGCTTCCGTACAGCATCAGTGAGCCTGTCAGTGAAGGAGTAGAGGTCCTCTGTTCATTCTGTAGATATGGCCATAGCAATACAGGCGTCACTTCCGTACAGCATCAGTGAGCCTGTCAGTGAAGGAGTAGCGGTCCGCTGTTCATTCTGTAGATATGGCCATAGCAATTGAGGCGTCGCTTCCGTACAGCATCAGTGAGCCTGTCAGTGAAGGAGTAGAGGTCCGCTGTTCATTCTGTAGATATGGCCATAGCAATTCAGGCGTCACTTCCGTACAGCATCAGTGAGCCAGTCAGTGAAGGAGTAGAGGTCCGCTGTTCATTCTGTAGATATGGCCATAGCAATACAGGCGTCACTTCCGTACAGCATCAGTGAGCCTGTCAGTGAAGGAGTAGCGGTCCGCTGTTCATTCTGTAGATATGGCCATAGCAATTCAGGCGTCACTTCCATACAGCATCAGTGAACTTGTCGGTGAAGGAGTAGCGGTCCGCTGTTCATTCTGTAGATATGGCCATAGCAATTCAGGCGTCGCTTCCGTACAGCATCAGTGAGCCTGTCAGTGAAGGAGTAGAGGTCCTCTGTTCATTCTGTAGATATGGCCATAGCAATACAGGCGTCAATTCCGTACAGCATCAGTGAGCCTGTCAGTGAAGGAGTAGAGGTCCTCTGTTCATTCTGTAGATATGGCCATAGCAATACAGGCGTCACTTCCGTACAGCATCAGTGAGCCTGCCAGTGAAGGAGTAGAGGTCCACTGTTCATTCTGTAGATATGGCCATAGCAATTCAGGTGTCACTTCCGTACAGCATCAGTGAGCCTGTCAGTGCAGGAGTAGAGGTCCGCTGTTCATTCTGTAGATATGGCCATAGCAATTCAGGCGTCACTTCCGTACAGCATCAGTGAACCTGCCAGTGCAGGAGTAGAGGTCCGCTCTTCATTCTGTAGATATGGCCATAGCAATTCAGGTGTCACTTCCGTATGGCATCAGTGAGCCGGTCAGTGAAGGAGTAGCGGTCCACTGTTCATTCTGTAGATATGGCCATAGCAATTCAGGTGTCTTCCGTATGGCATCAGTGAGCCTGCCAGTGAAGGAGTAGAGGTCCACTGTTCATTCTGTAGATATGGCCATAGCAATTCAGGCGTCACTTCCATACAGCATCAGTGAGCCTGTCAGTGAAGTAGTAGCGGTCCGCTGTTCATTCTGTAGATATGGCCATAGCAATTCAGATGTCGCTTCCGTATGGCATCAGTGAGCCTGCCAGTGAAGGAGTAGAGGTCCACTGTTCATTCTGTAGATATGGCCATTGCAATTCAGGCGTCACTTCCGTACGACATCAGTGAGCCTGTCAGTGAAGGAGTAGCGGTCCGCTGTTCATTCTGTAGATATGGCCATAGCCATTCAGATGTCGCTTCCGTATGGCATCAGTGAGCCTGTCAGTGAAGGAGTAGCGGTCCGCTTTTCATTCTGTAGATATGGCCATAGCAATTCAGGCGTCGCTTCCGTACAGCATCAGTGAGCCTGTCAGTGAAGGAGTAGCTGTCCGCTGTTCATTCTGTATATGGCCATAGCAATTCAGGTGTCACTTCCGTACAGCATCAGTGAGCCTGTCAGTGCAGGAGTAGAGGTCCGCTGTTCATTCTGTAGATATGGCCATAGCAATTCAGGCATCGCTTCCGTATGACATCAGTGAGCCTGTCAGTGAAGGAGTAGAGGTCCACTGTTCCTTCTGTAGTTATGGCCATAGCAATTCAGGTGTCACTTCCGTACAGCATCAGTGAGCCTGTCAGTGCAGGAGTAGAGGTCCACTGTTCATTCTGTAGATATGGCCATAGCCATTCAGGCGTCACTTCCGTACAGCATCAGTGAGCCTGCCAGTGAAGGAGTAGCGGTCCGCTGTTCATTCTGTAGATATGGCCATAGCAATTCAGGTATCGCTTCCGTACAGCATCAGTGAGCCTGCCAGTGAAGGAGTAGAGGTCCGCTGTTCATTCTGTAGATATGGCCATAGCAATTCAGGTATCGCTTCCGTACAGCATCAGTGAGCCTGTCAGTGAAGGAGTAGAGGTCCGCTGTTCATTCTGTAGATATGGCCATAGCAATACAGGTATCGCTTCCGTACAGCATCAGTGAGCCTGTCAGTGAAGGAGTAGCGGTCCGCCGTTCATTCTGTAGATATGGCCATAGACATTCAGGTGTCGCTTCCATACACCATCAGTGAGCCTGTCAGTGAAGGAGTAGCGGTCCGCTGTTCATTCTGTAGATATGGCCATAGCAATACAGGTATCGCTTCCGTACAGCATCAGTGAACCTGCCAGTGAAGGCGTAGAGGTCCACTGTTCATTCTGTAGATATGGCCATAGCAATTCAGGTGTCACTTCCGTATGGCATCAGTGAGCCTGCCAGTGAAGGAGTAGAGGTCCACTGTTCATTCTGTAGATATGGCCATAGCAATTCAGGTGTCACTTCCGTATGGCATCAGTGAGCCTGTCAGTGAAGGAGTAGCGGTCCACTGTTCATTCTGTAGATATGGCCATAGCAATTCAGGTGTCACTTCCGTATGGCATCAGTGAGCCGGTCAGTGAAGGAGTAGCGGTCCACTGTTCATTCTGTAGATATGGCCATAGCAATTCAGGTGTCACTTCCGTATGGCATCAGTGAGCCTGCCAGTGAAGGAGTAGAGGTCCACTGTTCATTCTGTAGATATGGCCATAGCAATTCAGGCGTCACTTCCATACAGCATCAGTGAGCCTGTCAGTGAAGTAGTAGCGGTCCGCTGTTCATTCTGTAGATATGGCCATAGCAATTCAGATGTCGCTTCCGTATGGCATCAGTGAGCCTGCCAGTGAAGGAGTAGAGGTCCACTGTTCATTCTGTAGATATGGCCATAGCAATTCAGGCGTCACTTCCGTACGACATCAGTGAGCCTGTCAGTGAAGGAGTAGCGGTCCGCTGTTCATTCTGTAGATATGGCCATAGCCATTCAGATGTCGCTTCCGTATGGCATCAGTGAGCCTGTCAGTGAAGGAGTAGCGGTCCGCTTTTCATTCTGTAGATATGGCCATAGCAATTCAGGCGTCGCTTCCGTACAGCATCAGTGAGCCTGTCAGTGAAGGAGTAGCTGTCCGCTGTTCATTCTGTATATGGCCATAGCAATTCAGGTGTCACTTCCGTACAGCATCAGTGAGCCTGTCAGTGCAGGAGTAGAGGTCCGCTGTTCATTCTGTAGATATGGCCATAGCAATTCAGGCATCGCTTCCGTATGACATCAGTGAGCCTGTCAGTGAAGGAGTAGAGGTCCACTGTTCCTTCTGTAGATATGGCCATAGCAATTCAGGTGTCACTTCCGTACAGCATCAGTGAGCCTGTCAGTGCAGGAGTAGAGGTCCACTGTTCATTCTGTAGATATGGCCATAGCCATTCAGGCGTCACTTCCGTACAGCATCAGTGAGCCTGCCAGTGAAGGAGTAGCGGTCCGCTGTTCATTCTGTAGATATGGCCATAGCAATTCAGGTATCGCTTCCGTACAGCATCAGTGAGCCTGCCAGTGAAGGAGTAGAGGTCCGCTGTTCATTCTGTAGATATGGCCATAGCAATTCAGGTATCGCTTCCGTACAGCATCAGTGAGCCTGTCAGTGAAGGAGTAGAGGTCCGCTGTTCATTCTATAGATATGGCCATAGCAATACAGGTATCGCTTCCGTACAGCATCAGTGAGCCTGTCAGTGAAGGAGTAGCGGTCCGCCGTTCATTCTGTAGATATGGCCATAGACATTCAGGTGTCGCTTCCATACACCATCAGTGAGCCTGTCAGTGAAGGAGTAGCGGTCCGCTGTTCATTCTGTAGATATGGCCATAGCAATACAGGTATCGCTTCCGCATGGCATCAGTGAGCCTGCCAGTGAAGGAGCAGAGGTCCGCTGTTCATTCTGTAGATATGGCCATAGCAATACAGGTATCGCTTCCGTACAGCATCAGTGAACCTGCCAGTGAAGGAGTAGCGGTCCACTGTTCATTCTGTAGATATGGCCATAGCAATACAGGTATCGCTTCCGTACAGCATCAGTGAGCCTGCCAGTGAAGGAGCAGAGGTCCGCTGTTCATTCTGTAGATATGGCCATAGCAATACAGGTATCGCTTCCATACACCATCAGTGAGCCTGTCAGTGAAGGAGTAGCGGTCCGCTGTTCATTCTGTAGATATGGCCATAGCAATACAGGTATCGCTTCCGTACAGCATCAGTGAACCTGCCAGTGAAGGAGTAGCGGTCCACTGTTCATTCTGTAGATATGGCCATTGCAATACAGGTATCGCTTCCGTATGGCATCAGTGAGACTGTCAGTGTAGGAGCAGAGGTCCGCTGTTCATTCTGTAGATATGGCCATAGCAATACAGGTATCGCTTCCGTACAGCATCAGTGAGCCTGTCAGTGAAGGAGTAGAGGTCCGCTGTTCATTCTGTAGATATGGCCATAGCAATTCAGGCGTCGCATCGGTACAGCATCAGTGAACCTGTCAGTGAAGGAGTAGAGGTCCGCTGTTCATTCTGTAGATATGGCCATAGCAATTCAGATGTCGCTTCCGTACACCATCAGTGAGCCTGTCAGTGAAGGAGTAGAGGTCCACTGTTCATTCTGTAGATATGGCCATAGCAATTCAGATGTCGCTTCCGTACAGCATCAGTGAGCCTGTCAGTGAAGGAGTAGAGGTCCGCTGTTCATTCTGTAGATATGGCCATAGCAATACAGGCGTCACTTCCGTACGACATCAGTGAGCCTGTCAGTGAAGGAGTAGAGGTCCGCTGTTCATTCTGTAGATATGGCCATAGCAATACAGGCGTCACTTTCGTACGACATCAGTGAGCCTGCCAGTGAAGGAGTAGAGGTCCACTGTTCATTCTGTAGATATGGCCATAGCAATTCAGGCGTCGCTTCCGTATGGCATCAGTGAGCCTGTCAGTGAAGGAGTAGAGGTCCACTGTTCATTCTGTAGATATGGCCATAGCAATTCAGGCGTCACTTCCGTACAGCATCAGTGAACCTGTCAGTGAAGAAGTAGAGGTCCGCTGTTCATTCTGTAGTTATGGCCATAGCAATACAGGTATCGCTTCCGTATGGCATCAGTGAGCCTGTCAGTGAAGGAGCAGAGATCCGCTGTTCATTCTGTAGATATGGCCATAGCAATACAGGTATCGCTTCCGTATGGCATCAGTGAGCCTGTCAGTGAAGGAGCAGAGGTCCGCTGTTCATTCTGTAGATATGGCCATAGCAATTCAGATGTCGCTTCCGTACACCATCAGTGAGCCTGTCAGTGAAGGAGTAGCGGTCCACTGTTCATTCTGTAGATATGGCCATAGCAATTCAGATGTCGCTTCCGTACAGCATCAGTGAGCCTGTCAGTGAAGGAGTAGAGGTCCGCTGTTCATTCTGTAGATATGGCCATAGCAATACAGGTATCGCTTCCGTATGGCATCAGTGAGCCTGTCAGTGAAGGAGCAGAGGTCCGCTGTTCATTCTGTAGATATGGCCATAGCAATACAGGTATCGCTTCCGTACAGCATCAGTGAGCCTGTCAGTGAAGGAGTAGAGGTCCACTGTTCATTTTGTAGATATGGCCATAGCAATTCAGGCGTCACTTCCGTACAGCATCAGTGAGCCAGTCATTGAAGGAGTAGAGGTCCGCTGTTCATTCTGTAGATATTGCCATAGCAATTGAGGCGTCGCTTCCGTACAGCATCAGTGAGCCTGCCAGTGATGGAGTAGAGGTCCACTGTTTATTCTGTAGATATGGCCATAGCAATTCAGGTGTCACTTCCGTACAGCATCAGTGAGCCTGTCAGTGCAGGAGTAGAGGTCCGCTGTTCATTCTGTAGATATGGCCATAGCAATTCAGGTGTCACTTCCGTACAGCATCAGTGAGCCTGTCAGTGCAGGAGTAGAGGTCCGCTGTTCATTCTGTAGATATGTCCATAGCAATTCATGTGTCACTTCCGTACAGCATCAGTGAGCCTGTCAGTGCAGGAGTAGAGGTCCGCTGTTCATTCTGTAGATATGGCCATAGCAATTCAGGTGTCACTTCCGTACAGCTTCAGTGAGCCTGTCAGTGAAGGAGCAGAGGTCCACTGTTCATTCTGTCGATATGGCCATAGCAATTCAGGTGTCACTTCCGTACAGCATCAGTGAGCCTGTCAGTGAAGGAGTAGCGGTCCGCTGTTCATTCTGTAGATATGGCCATAGCAATTCAGGTATCACTTCCGTACAGCATCAGTGAGCCTGTCAGTGCAGGAGTAGAGGTCCGCTGTTCATTCTGTAGATATGGCCATAGCAATTCAGACGTCACTTCCGTACAGCATCAGTGAGCCTGCCAGTGAAGGAGTAGAGGTCCGCTGTTCATTCTGTAGATATGGCCATAGCAATTCAGGTGTCACTTCCGTACAGCATCAGTGAGCCTGTCAGTGCAGGAGTAGAGGTACGCTGTTCATTCTGTAGATATGGCCATAGCAATTCAGGCGTCACTTCCGTACAGCATCAGTGAGCCTGTCAGTGAAGGAGTAGCGGTCCGCTGTTCATTCTGTAGATATGGCCATAGCAATTCAGGCGTCGCTTCCGTACAGCATCAGTGAGCCTGTCAGAGAAGGAGTAGAGGTCCTCTGTTCATTCTGTAGATATGGCCATAGCAATTCAGACGTCACTTCCGTACAGCATCAGTGAACCTGCCAGTGAAGGCGTAGAGGTCCACTGTTCATTCTGTAGATATGGCCATAGCAATTCAGGTGTCACTTCCGTATGGCATCAGTGAGCCTGCCAGTGAAGGAGTAGAGGTCCACTGTTCATTCTGTAGATATGGCCATAGCAATTCAGGTGTCACTTCCGTATGGCATCAGTGAGCCTGTCAGTGAAGGAGTAGAGGTCCACTGTTCATTCTGTAGATATGGCCATAGCAATTCAGGCGTCACTTCCGTACAGCATCAGTGAGCCTGTCAGTGAAGGAGTAGCGGTCCACTGTTCATTCTGTAGATATGGCCATAGCAATTCAGGTGTCACTTCCGTATGGCATCAGTGAGCCTGTCAGTGAAGGAGTAGCGGTCCACTGTTCATTCTGTAGATATGGCCATAGCAATTCAGGTGTCACTTCCGTATGGCATCAGTGAGCCTGTCAGTGAAGGAGTAGAGGTCCACTGTTCATTCTGTAGATATGGCCATAGCAATTCAGGCGTCACTTCCATACAGCATCAGTGAGCCTGTCAGTGAAGGAGTAGCGGTCCGCTGTTCATTCTGTAGATATGGCCATAGCAATTCAGATGTCGCTTCCGTATGGCATCAGTGAGCCTGCCAGTGAAAGAGTAGAGGTCCACTGTTCATTCTGTAGATATGGCCATAGCAATTCAGGCGTCACTTCCGTACGACATCAGTGAGCCTGTCAGTGAAGGAGTAGCGGTCCGCTGTTCATTCTGTAGATATGGCCATAGCAATTCAGATCTCGCTTCCGTATGGCATCAGTGAGCCTGTCAGTGAAGGAGTAGCGGTCCGCTGTTCATTCTGTAGATATGGCCATAGCAATTCAGGCGTCGCTTCCGTACAGCATCAGTGAGCCTGTCAGTGAAGGAGTAGCGGTCCGCTGTTCATTCTGTAGATATGGCCATAGCAATTCAGGTATCACTTCCGTACAGCATCAGTGAGCCTGTCAGTGCAGGAGTAGAGGTCCGCTGTTCATTCTGTAGATATGGCCATAGCAATTCAGACGTCACTTCCGTACAGCATCAGTGAGCCTGCCAGTGAAGGAGTAGAGGTCCGCTGTTCATTCTGTAGATATGGCCATAGCAATTCAGGTGTCACTTCCGTACAGCATCAGTGAGCCTGTCAGTGCAGGAGTAGAGGTCCGCTGTTCATTCTGTAGATATGTCCATAGCAATTCATGTGTCACTTCCGTACAGCATCAGTGAGCCTGTCAGTGCAGGAGTAGAGGTCCGCTGTTCATTCTGTAGATATGGCCATAGCAATTCAGGTGTCACTTCCGTACAGCTTCAGTGAGCCTGTCAGTGAAGGAGCAGAGGTCCACTGTTCATTCTGTCGATATGGCCATAGCAATTCAGGTGTCACTTCCGTACAGCATCAGTGAGCCTGTCAGTGAAGGAGTAGCGGTCCGCTGTTCATTCTGTAGATATGGCCATAGCAATTCAGGTATCACTTCCGTACAGCATCAGTGAGCCTGTCAGTGCAGGAGTAGAGGTCCGCTGTTCATTCTGTAGATATGGCCATAGCAATTCAGACGTCACTTCCGTACAGCATCAGTGAGCCTGCCAGTGAAGGAGTAGAGGTCCGCTGTTCATTCTGTAGATATGGCCATAGCAATTCAGGTGTCACTTCCGTACAGCATCAGTGAGCCTGTCAGTGCAGGAGTAGAGGTACGCTGTTCATTCTGTAGATATGGCCATAGCAATTCAGGCGTCACTTCCGTACAGCATCAGTGAGCCTGTCAGTGAAGGAGTAGCGGTCCGCTGTTCATTCTGTAGATATGGCCATAGCAATTCAGGCGTCGCTTCCGTACAGCATCAGTGAGCCTGTCAGAGAAGGAGTAGATGTCCTCTGTTCATTCTGTAGATATGGCCATAGCAATTCAGACGTCACTTCCGTACAGCATCAGTGAACCTGCCAGTGAAGGCGTAGAGGTCCACTGTTCATTCTGTAGATATGGCCATAGCAATTCAGGTGTCACTTCCGTATGGCATCAGTGAGCCTGCCAGTGAAGGAGTAGAGGTCCACTGTTCATTCTGTAGATATGGCCATAGCAATTCAGGTGTCACTTCCGTATGGCATCAGTGAGCCTGTCAGTGAAGGAGTAGAGGTCCACTGTTCATTCTGTAGATATGGCCATAGCAATTCAGGCGTCACTTCCGTACAGCATCAGTGAGCCTGTCAGTGAAGGAGTAGCGGTCCACTGTTCATTCTGTAGATATGGCCATAGCAATTCAGGTGTCACTTCCGTATGGCATCAGTGAGCCTGTCAGTGAAGGAGTAGCGGTCCACTGTTCATTCTGTAGATATGGCCATAGCAATTCAGGTGTCACTTCCGTATGGCATCAGTGAGCCTGTCAGTGAAGGAGTAGAGGTCCACTGTTCATTCTGTAGATATGGCCATAGCAATTCAGGCGTCACTTCCATACAGCATCAGTGAGCCTGTCAGTGAAGGAGTAGCGGTCCGCTGTTCATTCTGTAGATATGGCCATAGCAATTCAGATGTCGCTTCCGTATGGCATCAGTGAGCCTGCCAGTGAAAGAGTAGAGGTCCACTGTTCATTCTGTAGATATGGCCATAGCAATTCAGGCGTCACTTCCGTACGACATCAGTGAGCCTGTCAGTGAAGGAGTAGCGGTCCGCTGTTCATTCTGTAGATATGGCCATAGCAATTCAGATCACGCTTCCGTATGGCATCAGTGAGCCTGTCAGTGAAGGAGTAGCGGTCCGCTGTTCATTCTGTAGATATGGCCATAGCAATTCAGGCGTCGCTTCCGTACAGCATCAGTGAGCCTGTCAGTGAAGGAGTAGCGGTCCGCTGTTCATTCTGTAGATATGGCCATAGCAATTCAGGTGTCACTTCCGTACAGCATCAGTGAGCCTGTCAGTGCAGGAGTAGAGGTCCGCTGTTCATTCTGTAGATATGGCCATAGCAATTCAGGCATCGCTTCCGTATGGCATCAGTGAGCCTGTCAGTGAAGGAGTAGAGGTCCACTGTTCATTCTGTAGATATGGCCATAGCAATTCAGGTGTCACTTCCGTACAGCATCAGTGAGCCTGCCAGTGAAGGAGTAGCGGTCCGCTGTTCATTCTGTAGATATGGCCATAGCAATTCAGGTATCGCTTCCGTACAGCATCAGTGAGCCTGCCAGTGAAGGAGTAGAGGTCCGCTGTTCATTCTGTAGATACGGCCATAGCAATTCAGGTATCGCTTCCGTACAGCATCAGTGAGCCTGTCAGTGAAGGAGTAGAGGTCCGCTGTTCATTCTGTAGATATGGCCATAGCAATACAGGTATCGCTTCCGTACAGCATCAGTGAGCCTGCCAGTGAAGGAGCAGAGGTCCGCTGTTCATTCTGTAGATATGGCCATAGCAATACAGGTATCGCTTCCATACACCATCAGTGAGCCTGTCAGTGAAGGAGTAGCGGTCCGCTGTTCATTCTGTAGATATGGCCTTAGCAATACAGGTATCGCTTCCGTACAGCATCAGTGAACCTGCCAGTGAAGGAGTAGCGGTCCACTGTTCATTCTGTAGATATGGCCATAGCAATACAGGTATCGCTTCCGTATGGCATCAGTGAGCCTGTCAGTGAAGGAGCAGAGGTCCGCTGTTCATTCTGTAGATATGGCCATAGCAATACAGGTATCGCTTCCGTACAGCATCAGTGAGCCTGTCAGTGAAGGAGTAGAGGTCCGCTGTTCATTCTGTAGATATGGCCATAGCAATTCAGGCGTCGCTTCGGTACAGCATCAGTGAACCTGTCAGTGAAGGAGTAGAGGTACGCTGTTCATTCTGTAGATATGGCCATAGCAATTCAGATGTCGCTTCCGTACACCATCAGTGAGCCTGTCAGTGAAGGAGTAGAGGTCCACTGTTCATTCTGTAGATATGGCCATAGCAATTCAGATGTCGCTTCCGTACAGCATCAGTGAGCCTGTCAGTGAAGGAGTAGAGGTCCGCTGTTCATTCTGTAGATATGGCCATAGCAATACAGGCGTCACTTCCGTACGACATCAGTGAGCCTGTCAGTGAAGGAGTAGAGGTCCGCTGTTCATTCTGTAGATATGGCCATAGCAATACAGGCGTCACTTCCGTACGACATCAGTGAGCCTGCCAGTGAAGGAGTAGAGGTCCACTGTTCATTCTGTAGATATGGCCATAGCAATTCAGGCGTCGCTTCCGTATGGCATCAGTGAGCCTGTCAGTGAAGGAGTAGAGGTCCACTGTTCATTCTGTAGATATGGCCATAGCAATTCAGGCGTCACTTCCGTACAGCATCAGTGAACCTGTCAGTGAAGGAGTAGAGGTCCGCTGTTCATTCTGTAGATATGGCCATAGCAATACAGGTATCGCTTCCGTATGGCATCAGTGAGCCTATCAGTGAAGGAGCAGAGGTCCGCTGTTCATTCTGTAGATATGGCCATAGCAATACAGGTATCGCTTCCGTACAGCATCAGTGAGCCTGTCAGTGAAGGAGTAGAGGTCCGCTGTTCATTCTGTAGATATGGCCATAGCAATTCAGGCGTCGCTTCGGTACAGCATCAGTGAGCCTGTCAGTGAAGGAGTAGAGGTCCACTGTTCATTCTGTAGATATGGCCATAGCAATTCAGGCATCGCTTCCGTATGACATCAGTGAGCCTGTCAGTGAAGGAGTAGAGGTCCACTGTTCCTTCTGTAGATATGGCCATAGCAATTCCGGTGTCACTTCCGTAGAGCATCTGTGAGCCTGCCAGTGAAGGAGTAGCGGTCCGCTGTTCATTCTGTAGATATGGCCATAGCAATTCAGGTATCGCTTCCGTACAGCATCAGTGAGCCTGCCTGTGAAGGAGTAGAGGTCCGCTGTTCATTCTGTAGATATGGCCATAGCAATTCAGGTATCGCTTCCGTACAGCATCAGTGAGCCTGTCAGTGAAGGAGTAGAGGTCCGCTGTTCATTCTGTAGATATGGCCATAGCAATACAGGTATCGCTTCCGCACAGCATCAGTGAGCCTGTCAGTGAAGGAGTAGCGGTCCGCTGTTCATTCTGTAGATATGGCCATAGACATTCAGGTGTCGCTTCCATACACCATCAGTGAGCCTGTCAGTGAAGGAGTAGCGGTCCGCTGTTCATTCTGTAGATATGGCCATAGCAATACAGGTATCGCTTCCGTACAGCATCAGTGAACCTGTCAGTGAAGGAGTAGCGGTCCACTGTTCATTCTGTAGATATGGCCATAGCAATACAGGTATCGCTTCCGTACAGCATCAGTGAGCCTGCCAGTGAAGGAGTAGCGGTCCGCTGTTCATTCTGTAGATATGGCCATAGCAATACAGGTATCGCTTCCGCATGGCATCAGTGAGCCTGCCAGTGAAGGAGCAGAGCTCCGCTGTTCTTTCTGTAGATATGGCCATAGCAATACAGGTATCGCTTCCGTACAGCATCAGTGAACCTGCCAGTGAAGGAGTAGCGGTCCACTGTTCATTCTGTAGATATGGCCATAGCAATACAGGTATCGCTTCCGTACAGCATCAGTGAGCCTGCCAGTGAAGGAGCAGAGGTCCGCTGTTCATTCTGTAGATATGGCCATAGCAATACAGGTATCGCTTCCATACACCATCAGTGAGCCTGTCAGTGAAGGAGTAGCGGTCCGCTGTTCATTCTGTAGATATGGCCATAGCAATACAGGTATCGCTTCCGTACAGCATCAGTGAACCTGCCAGTGAAGCAGTAGCGGTCCACTGTTCATTCTGTAGATATGGCCATTGCAATACAGGTATCGCTTCCGTATGGCATCAGTGAGCCTGTCAGTGTAGGAGCAGAGGTCCGCTGTTCATTCTGTAGATATGGCCATAGCAATACAGGTATCGCTTCCGTACAGCATCAGTGAGCCTGTCAGTGAAGGAGTAGAGGTCCGCTGTTCATTCTGTAGATATGGCCATAGCAATTCAGGCGTCGCTTCGGTACAGCATCAGTGAACCTGTCAGTGAAGGAGTAGAGGTCCGCTGTTCATTCTGTAGATATGGCCATAGCAATTCAGATGTCGCTTCCGTACACCATCAGTGAGCCTGTCAGTGAAGGAGTATAGGTCCACTGTTCATTCTGTAGATATGGCCATAGCAATTCAGATGTCGCTTCCGTACAGCATCAGTGAGCCTGTCAGTGAAGGAGTAGAGGTCCGCTGTTCATTCTGTAGATATGGCCATAGCAATACAGGCGTCACTTCCGTACGACATCAGTGAGCCTGTCAGTGAAGGAGTAGAGGTCCGCTGTTCATTCTGTAGATATGGCCATAGCAATACAGGCGTCACTTCCGTACGACATCAGTGAGCCTGCCAGTGAAGGAGTAGAGGTCCACTGTTCATTCTGTAGATATGGCCATAGCAATTCAGGCGTCGCTTCCGTATGGCATCAGTGAGCCTGTCAGTGAAGGAGTAGAGGTCCACTGTTCATTCTGTAGATATGGCCATAGCAATCCAGGCGTCACTTCCGTACAGCATCAGTGAACCTGTCAGTGAAGGTGTAGAGGTCCGCTGTTCATTCTGTAGTTATGGCCATAGCAATACAGGTATCGCTTCATTATGGCATCAGTGAGCCTGTCAGTGAAGGAGCAGAGATCCGCTGTTCATTCTGTAGATATGGCCATAGCAATACAGGTATCACTTCCGTACAGCATCAGTGAGCCTGTCAGTGAAGGAGTAGAGGTCCGCTGTTCATTCTGTAGATATGGCCATAGCAATTCAGGCGTCGCTTCGGTACAGCATCAGTGAGCCTGTCAGTGAAGGAGTAGAGGTCCACTGTTCATTCTGTAGATATGGCCATAGCAATTCAGATGTCGCTTCCGTACAGCATCAGTGAGCCTGTCAGTGAAGGAGTAGAGGTCCGCTGTTCATTCTGTAGATATGGCCATAGCAATACAGGTATCGCTTCCGTATGGCATCAGTGAGCCTGTCAGTGAAGGAGCAGAGGTCCGCTGTTCATTCTGTAGATATGGCCATAGCAATACAGGTATCGCTTCCGTACAGCATCAGTGAGCCTGTCAGTGAAGGAGTAGAGGTCCACTGTTCATTTTGTAGATATGGCCATAGCAATTCAGGCGTCACTTCCGTACAGCATCAGTGAGCCAGTCATTGAAGGAGTAGAGGTCCGCTGTTCATTCTGTAGATATGGCCATAGCAATTGAGGCGTCGCTTCCGTACAGCATCAGTGAGCCTGCCAGTGATGGAGTAGAGGTCCACTGTTCATTCTGTAGATATGGCCATAGCAATTCAGGTGTCACTTCCGTACAGCATCAGTGAGCCTGTCAGTGCAGGAGTAGAGGTCCGCTGTTCATTCTGTAGATATGGCCATAGCAATTCAGGTGTCACTTCCGTACATCATCAGTGAGCCTGTCAGTGCAGGAGTAGAGGTCCGCTGTTCATTCTGTAGATATGGCCATAGCAATTCATGTGTCACTTCCGTACAGCATCAGTGAGCCTGTCAGTGCAGGAATAGAGGTCCGCTGTTCATTCTGTAGATATGGCCATAGCAATTCAGGTGTCACTTCCGTACAGCTTCAGTGAGCCTGTCAGTGAAGGAGCAGAGGTCCACTGTTCATTCTGTCGATATGGCCATAGCAATTCAGGTGTCACTTCCGTACAGCATCAGTGAGCCTGTCAGTGAAGGAGTAGCTGTCCGCTGTTCATTCTGTAGATATGGCCATAGCAATACAGGCGTCACTTCCGTACGACATCAGTGAGCCTGTCAGTGAAGGAGTAGAGGTCCGCTGTTCATTCTGTAGATATGGCCATAGCAATACAGGCGTCACTTTCGTACGACATCAGTGAGCCTGCCAGTGAAGGAGTAGAGGTCCACTGTTCATTCTGTAGATATGGCCATAGCAATTCAGGCGTCGCTTCCGTATGGCATCAGTGAGCCTGTCAGTGAAGGAGTAGAGGTCCACTGTTCATTCTGTAGATATGGCCATAGCAATTCAGGCGTCACTTCCGTACAGCATCAGTGAACCTGTCAGTGAAGAAGTAGAGGTCCGCTGTTCATTCTGTAGTTATGGCCATAGCAATACAGGTATCGCTTCCGTATGGCATCAGTGAGCCTGTCAGTGAAGGAGCAGAGATCCGCTGTTCATTCTGTAGATATGGCCATAGCAATACAGGTATCACTTCCGTACAGCATCAGTGAGCCTGTCAGTGAAGGAGTAGAGGTCCGCTGTTCATTCTGTAGATATGGCCATAGCAATTCAGGCGTCGCTTCGGTACAGCATCAGTGAGCCTGTCAGTGAAGGAGTAGAGGTCCACTGTTCATTCTGTAGATATGGCCATAGCAATTCAGATGTCGCTTCCGTACAGCATCAGTGAGCCTGTCAGTGAAGGAGTAGAGGTCCGCTGTTCATTCTGTAGATATGGCCATAGCAATACAGGTATCGCTTCCGTATGGCATCAGTGAGCCTGTCAGTGAAGGAGCAGAGGTCCGCTGTTCATTCTGTAGATATGGCCATAGCAATACAGGTATCGCTTCCGTACAGCATCAGTGAGCCTGTCAGTGAAGGAGTAGAGGTCCACTGTTCATTTTGTAGATATGGCCATAGCAATTCAGGCGTCACTTCCGTACAGCATCAGTGAGCCAGTCATTGAAGGAGTAGAGGTCCGCTGTTCATTCTGTAGATATTGCCATAGCAATTGAGGCGTCGCTTCCGTACAGCATCAGTGAGCCTGCCAGTGATGGAGTAGAGGTCCACTGTTTATTCTGTAGATATGGCCATAGCAATTCAGGTGTCACTTCCGTACAGCATCAGTGAGCCTGTCAGTGCAGGAGTAGAGGTCCGCTGTTCATTCTGTAGATATGGCCATAGCAATTCAGGTGTCACTTCCGTACAGCATCAGTGAGCCTGTCAGTGCAGGAGTAGAGGTCCGCTGTTCATTCTGTAGATATGTCCATAGCAATTCATGTGTCACTTCCGTACAGCATCAGTGAGCCTGTCAGTGCAGGAGTAGAGGTCCGCTGTTCATTCTGTAGATATGGCCATAGCAATTCAGGTGTCACTTCCGTACAGCTTCAGTGAGCCTGTCAGTGAAGGAGCAGAGGTCCACTGTTCATTCTGTCGATATGGCCATAGCAATTCAGGTGTCACTTCCGTACAGCATCAGTGAGCCTGTCAGTGAAGGAGTAGCGGTCCGCTGTTCATTCTGTAGATATGGCCATAGCAATTCAGGTATCACTTCCGTACAGCATCAGTGAGCCTGTCAGTGCAGGAGTAGAGGTCCGCTGTTCATTCTGTAGATATGGCCATAGCAATTCAGACGTCACTTCCGTACAGCATCAGTGAGCCTGCCAGTGAAGGAGTAGAGGTCCGCTGTTCATTCTGTAGATATGGCCATAGCAATTCAGGTGTCACTTCCGTACAGCATCAGTGAGCCTGTCAGTGCAGGAGTAGAGGTACGCTGTTCATTCTGTAGATATGGCCATAGCAATTCAGGCGTCACTTCCGTACAGCATCAGTGAGCCTGTCAGTGAAGGAGTAGCGGTCCGCTGTTCATTCTGTAGATATGGCCATAGCAATTCAGGCGTCGCTTCCGTACAGCATCAGTGAGCCTGTCAGAGAAGGAGTAGAGGTCCTCTGTTCATTCTGTAGATATGGCCATAGCAATTCAGACGTCACTTCCGTACAGCATCAGTGAACCTGCCAGTGAAGGCGTAGAGGTCCACTGTTCATTCTGTAGATATGGCCATAGCAATTCAGGTGTCACTTCCGTATGGCATCAGTGAGCCTGCCAGTGAAGGAGTAGAGGTCCACTGTTCATTCTGTAGATATGGCCATAGCAATTCAGGTGTCACTTCCGTATGGCATCAGTGAGCCTGTCAGTGAAGGAGTAGAGGTCCACTGTTCATTCTGTAGATATGGCCATAGCAATTCAGGCGTCACTTCCGTACAGCATCAGTGAGCCTGTCAGTGAAGGAGTAGCGGTCCACTGTTCATTCTGTAGATATGGCCATAGCAATTCAGGTGTCACTTCCGTATGGCATCAGTGAGCCTGTCAGTGAAGGAGTAGCGGTCCACTGTTCATTCTGTAGATATGGCCATAGCAATTCAGGTGTCACTTCCGTATGGCATCAGTGAGCCTGTCAGTGAAGGAGTAGAGGTCCACTGTTCATTCTGTAGATATGGCCATAGCAATTCAGGCGTCACTTCCATACAGCATCAGTGAGCCTGTCAGTGAAGGAGTAGCGGTCCGCTGTTCATTCTGTAGATATGGCCATAGCAATTCAGATGTCGCTTCCGTATGGCATCAGTGAGCCTGCCAGTGAAAGAGTAGAGGTCCACTGTTCATTCTGTAGATATGGCCATAGCAATTCAGGCGTCACTTCCGTACGACATCAGTGAGCCTGTCAGTGAAGGAGTAGCGGTCCGCTGTTCATTCTGTAGATATGGCCATAGCAATTCAGATCTCGCTTCCGTATGGCATCAGTGAGCCTGTCAGTGAAGGAGTAGCGGTCCGCTGTTCATTCTGTAGATATGGCCATAGCAATTCAGGCGTCGCTTCCGTACAGCATCAGTGAGCCTGTCAGTGAAGGAGTAGCGGTCCGCTGTTCATTCTGTAGATATGGCCATAGCAATTCAGGTATCACTTCCGTACAGCATCAGTGAGCCTGTCAGTGCAGGAGTAGAGGTCCGCTGTTCATTCTGTAGATATGGCCATAGCAATTCAGACGTCACTTCCGTACAGCATCAGTGAGCCTGCCAGTGAAGGAGTAGAGGTCCGCTGTTCATTCTGTAGATATGGCCATAGCAATTCAGGTGTCACTTCCGTACAGCATCAGTGAGCCTGTCAGTGCAGGAGTAGAGGTCCGCTGTTCATTCTGTAGATATGTCCATAGCAATTCATGTGTCACTTCCGTACAGCATCAGTGAGCCTGTCAGTGCAGGAGTAGAGGTCCGCTGTTCATTCTGTAGATATGGCCATAGCAATTCAGGTGTCACTTCCGTACAGCTTCAGTGAGCCTGTCAGTGAAGGAGCAGAGGTCCACTGTTCATTCTGTCGATATGGCCATAGCAATTCAGGTGTCACTTCCGTACAGCATCAGTGAGCCTGTCAGTGAAGGAGTAGCGGTCCGCTGTTCATTCTGTAGATATGGCCATAGCAATTCAGGTATCACTTCCGTACAGCATCAGTGAGCCTGTCAGTGCAGGAGTAGAGGTCCGCTGTTCATTCTGTAGATATGGCCATAGCAATTCAGACGTCACTTCCGTACAGCATCAGTGAGCCTGCCAGTGAAGGAGTAGAGGTCCGCTGTTCATTCTGTAGATATGGCCATAGCAATTCAGGTGTCACTTCCGTACAGCATCAGTGAGCCTGTCAGTGCAGGAGTAGAGGTACGCTGTTCATTCTGTAGATATGGCCATAGCAATTCAGGCGTCACTTCCGTACAGCATCAGTGAGCCTGTCAGTGAAGGAGTAGCGGTCCGCTGTTCATTCTGTAGATATGGCCATAGCAATTCAGGCGTCGCTTCCGTACAGCATCAGTGAGCCTGTCAGAGAAGGAGTAGAGGTCCTCTGTTCATTCTGTAGATATGGCCATAGCAATTCAGACGTCACTTCCGTACAGCATCAGTGAACCTGCCAGTGAAGGCGTAGAGGTCCACTGTTCATTCTGTAGATATGGCCATAGCAATTCAGGTGTCACTTCCGTATGGCATCAGTGAGCCTGCCAGTGAAGGAGTAGAGGTCCACTGTTCATTCTGTAGATATGGCCATAGCAATTCAGGTGTCACTTCCGTATGGCATCAGTGAGCCTGTCAGTGAAGGAGTAGAGGTCCACTGTTCATTCTGTAGATATGGCCATAGCAATTCAGGCGTCACTTCCGTACAGCATCAGTGAGCCTGTCAGTGAAGGAGTAGCGGTCCACTGTTCATTCTGTAGATATGGCCATAGCAATTCAGGTGTCACTTCCGTATGGCATCAGTGAGCCTGTCAGTGAAGGAGTAGCGGTCCACTGTTCATTCTGTAGATATGGCCATAGCAATTCAGGTGTCACTTCCGTATGGCATCAGTGAGCCTGTCAGTGAAGGAGTAGAGGTCCACTGTTCATTCTGTAGATATGGCCATAGCAATTCAGGCGTCACTTCCATACAGCATCAGTGAGCCTGTCAGTGAAGGAGTAGCGGTCCGCTGTTCATTCTGTAGATATGGCCATAGCAATTCAGATGTCGCTTCCGTATGGCATCAGTGAGCCTGCCAGTGAAAGAGTAGAGGTCCACTGTTCATTCTGTAGATATGGCCATAGCAATTCAGGCGTCACTTCCGTACGACATCAGTGAGCCTGTCAGTGAAGGAGTAGCGGTCCGCTGTTCATTCTGTAGATATGGCCATAGCAATTCAGATCTCGCTTCCGTATGGCATCAGTGAGCCTGTCAGTGAAGGAGTAGCGGTCCGCTGTTCATTCTGTAGATATGGCCATAGCAATTCAGGCGTCGCTTCGGTACAGCATCAGTGAGCCTGTCAGTGAAGGAGTAGCGGTCCGCTGTTCATTCTGTAGATATGGCCATAGCAATTCAGGTGTCACTTCCGTACAGCATCAGTGAGCCTGTCAGTGCAGGAGTAGAGGTCCGCTGTTCATTCTGTAGATATGGCCATAGCAATTCAGGCATCGCTTCCGTATGGCATCAGTGAGCCTGTCAGTGAAGGAGTAGAGGTCCACTGTTCATTCTGTAGATATGGCCATAGCAATTCAGGTGTCACTTCCGTACAGCATCAGTGAGCCTGCCAGTGAAGGAGTAGCGGTCCGCTGTTCATTCTGTAGATATGGCCATAGCAATTCAGGTATCGCTTCCGTACAGCATCAGTGAGCCTGCCAGTGAAGGAGTAGAGGTCCGCTGTTCATTCTGTAGATATGGCCATAGCAATTCAGGTATCGCTTCCGTACAGCATCAGTGAGCCTGTCAGTGAAGGAGTAGAGGTCCGCTGTTCATTCTGTAGATATGGCCATAGCAATACAGGTATCGCTTCCGTACAGCATCAGTGAGCCTGCCAGTGAAGGAGCAGAGGTCCGCTGTTCATTCTGTAGATATGGCCATAGCAATACAGGTATCGCTTCCATACACCATCAGTGAGCCTGTCAGTGAAGGAGTAGCGGTCCGCTGTTCATTCTGTAGATATGGCCTTAGCAATACAGGTATCGCTTCCGTACAGCATCAGTGAACCTGCCAGTGAAGGAGTAGCGGTCCACTGTTCATTCTGTAGATATGGCCATAGCAATACAGGTATCGCTTCCGTATGGCATCAGTGAGCCTGTCAGTGAAGGAGCAGAGGTCCGCTGTTCATTCTGTAGATATGGCCATAGCAATACAGGTATCGCTTCCGTACAGCATCAGTGAGCCTGTCAGTGAAGGAGTAGAGGTCCGCTGTTCATTCTGTAGATATGGCCATAGCAATTCAGGCGTCACTTCCATACAGCATCAGTGAGCCTGTCAGTGAAGGAGTAGCGGTCCGCTGTTCATTCTGTAGATATGGCCATAGCAATTCAGATGTCGCTTCCGTATGGCATCAGTGAGCCTGCCAGTGAAAGAGTAGAGGTCCACTGTTCATTCTGTAGATATGGCCATAGCAATTCAGGCGTCACTTCCGTACGACATCAGTGAGCCTGTCAGTGAAGGAGTAGCGGTCCGCTGTTCATTCTGTAGATATGGCCATAGCAATTCAGATCTCGCTTCCGTATGGCATCAGTGAGCCTGTCAGTGAAGGAGTAGCGGTCCGCTGTTCATTCTGTAGATATGGCCATAGCAATTCAGGCGTCGCTTCCGTACAGCATCAGTGAGCCTGTCAGTGAAGGAGTAGCGGTCCGCTGTTCATTCTGTAGATATGGCCATAGCAATTCAGGTATCACTTCCGTACAGCATCAGTGAGCCTGTCAGTGCAGGAGTAGAGGTCCGCTGTTCATTCTGTAGATATGGCCATAGCAATTCAGACGTCACTTCCGTACAGCATCAGTGAGCCTGCCAGTGAAGGAGTAGAGGTCCGCTGTTCATTCTGTAGATATGGCCATAGCAATTCAGGTGTCACTTCCGTACAGCATCAGTGAGCCTGTCAGTGCAGGAGTAGAGGTCCGCTGTTCATTCTGTAGATATGTCCATAGCAATTCATGTGTCACTTCCGTACAGCATCAGTGAGCCTGTCAGTGCAGGAGTAGAGGTCCGCTGTTCATTCTGTAGATATGGCCATAGCAATTCAGGTGTCACTTCCGTACAGCTTCAGTGAGCCTGTCAGTGAAGGAGCAGAGGTCCACTGTTCATTCTGTCGATATGGCCATAGCAATTCAGGTGTCACTTCCGTACAGCATCAGTGAGCCTGTCAGTGAAGGAGTAGCGGTCCGCTGTTCATTCTGTAGATATGGCCATAGCAATTCAGGTATCACTTCCGTACAGCATCAGTGAGCCTGTCAGTGCAGGAGTAGAGGTCCGCTGTTCATTCTGTAGATATGGCCATAGCAATTCAGACGTCACTTCCGTACAGCATCAGTGAGCCTGCCAGTGAAGGAGTAGAGGTCCGCTGTTCATTCTGTAGATATGGCCATAGCAATTCAGGTGTCACTTCCGTACAGCATCAGTGAGCCTGTCAGTGCAGGAGTAGAGGTACGCTGTTCATTCTGTAGATATGGCCATAGCAATTCAGGCGTCACTTCCGTACAGCATCAGTGAGCCTGTCAGTGAAGGAGTAGCGGTCCGCTGTTCATTCTGTAGATATGGCCATAGCAATTCAGGCGTCGCTTCCGTACAGCATCAGTGAGCCTGTCAGAGAAGGAGTAGAGGTCCTCTGTTCATTCTGTAGATATGGCCATAGCAATTCAGACGTCACTTCCGTACAGCATCAGTGAACCTGCCAGTGAAGGCGTAGAGGTCCACTGTTCATTCTGTAGATATGGCCATAGCAATTCAGGTGTCACTTCCGTATGGCATCAGTGAGCCTGCCAGTGAAGGAGTAGAGGTCCACTGTTCATTCTGTAGATATGGCCATAGCAATTCAGGTGTCACTTCCGTATGGCATCAGTGAGCCTGTCAGTGAAGGAGTAGAGGTCCACTGTTCATTCTGTAGATATGGCCATAGCAATTCAGGCGTCACTTCCGTACAGCATCAGTGAGCCTGTCAGTGAAGGAGTAGCGGTCCACTGTTCATTCTGTAGATATGGCCATAGCAATTCAGGTGTCACTTCCGTATGGCATCAGTGAGCCTGTCAGTGAAGGAGTAGCGGTCCACTGTTCATTCTGTAGATATGGCCATAGCAATTCAGGTGTCACTTCCGTATGGCATCAGTGAGCCTGTCAGTGAAGGAGTAGAGGTCCACTCTTCATTCTGTAGATATGGCCATAGCAATTCAGGCGTCACTTCCATACAGCATCAGTGAGCCTGTCAGTGAAGGAGTAGCGGTCCGCTGTTCATTCTGTAGATATGGCCATAGCAATTCAGATGTCGCTTCCGTATGGCATCAGTGAGCCTGCCAGTGAAAGAGTAGAGGTCCACTGTTCATTCTGTAGATATGGCCATAGCAATTCAGGCGTCACTTCCGTACGACATCAGTGAGCCTGTCAGTGAAGGAGTAGCGGTCCGCTGTTCATTCTGTAGATATGGCCATAGCAATTCAGATCTCGCTTCCGTATGGCATCAGTGAGCCTGTCAGTGAAGGAGTAGCGGTCCGCTGTTCATTCTGTAGATATGGCCATAGCAATTCAGGCGTCGCTTCGGTACAGCATCAGTGAGCCTGTCAGTGAAGGAGTAGCGGTCCGCTGTTCATTCTGTAGATATGGCCATAGCAATTCAGGTGTCACTTCCGTACAGCATCAGTGAGCCTGTCAGTGCAGGAGTAGAGGTCCGCTGTTCATTCTGTAGATATGGCCATAGCAATTCAGGCATCGCTTCCGTATGGCATCAGTGAGCCTGTCAGTGAAGGAGTAGAGGTCCACTGTTCATTCTGTAGATATGGCCATAGCAATTCAGGTGTCACTTCCGTACAGCATCAGTGAGCCTGCCAGTGAAGGAGTAGCGGTCCGCTGTTCATTCTGTAGATATGGCCATAGCAATTCAGGTATCGCTTCCGTACAGCATCAGTGAGCCTGCCAGTGAAGGAGTAGAGGTCCGCTGTTCATTCTGTAGATATGGCCATAGCAATTCAGGTATCGCTTCCGTACAGCATCAGTGAGCCTGTCAGTGAAGGAGTAGAGGTCCGCTGTTCATTCTGTAGATATGGCCATAGCAATACAGGTATCGCTTCCGTACAGCATCAGTGAGCCTGCCAGTGAAGGAGCAGAGGTCCGCTGTTCATTCTGTAGATATGGCCATAGCAATACAGGTATCGCTTCCATACACCATCAGTGAGCCTGTCAGTGAAGGAGTAGCGGTCCGCTGTTCATTCTGTAGATATGGCCTTAGCAATACAGGTATCGCTTCCGTACAGCATCAGTGAACCTGCCAGTGAAGGAGTAGCGGTCCACTGTTCATTCTGTAGATATGGCCATAGCAATACAGGTATCGCTTCCGTATGGCATCAGTGAGCCTGTCAGTGAAGGAGCAGAGGTCCGCTGTTCATTCTGTAGATATGGCCATAGCAATACAGGTATCGCTTCCGTACAGCATCAGTGAGCCTGTCAGTGAAGGAGTAGAGGTCCGCTGTTCATTCTGTAGATATGGCCATAGCAATTCAGGCGTCGCTTCGGTACAGCATCAGTGAACCTGTCAGTGAAGGAGTAGAGGTACGCTGTTCATTCTGTAGATATGGCCATAGCAATTCAGATGTCGCTTCCGTACACCATCAGTGAGCCTGTCAGTGAAGGAGTAGAGGTCCACTGTTCATTCTGTAGATATGGCCATAGCAATTCAGATGTCGCTTCCGTACAGCATCAGTGAGCCTGTCAGTGAAGGAGTAGAGGTCCGCTGTTCATTCTGTAGATATGGCCATAGCAATACAGGCGTCACTTCCGTACGACATCAGTGAGCCTGTCAGTGAAGGAGTAGAGGTCCGCTGTTCATTCTGTAGATATGGCCATAGCAATACAGGCGTCACTTCCGTACGACATCAGTGAGCCTATCAGTGAAGGAGCAGAGGTCCGCTGTTCATTCTGTAGATATGGCCATAGCAATTCAGATGTCGCTTCCGTACAGCATCAGTGAGCCTGTCAGTGAAGGAGTAGAGGTCCGCTGTTCATTCTGTAGATATGGCCATAGCAATTCAGGCGTCACTTCCGTACAGCATCAGTGAACCTGTCAGTGAAGGAGTAGAGGTCCGCTGTTCATTCTGTAGATATGGCCATAGCAATACAGGTATCGCTTCCGTATGGCATCAGTGAGCCTATCAGTGAAGGAGCAGAGGTCCGCTGTTCATTCTGTAGATATGGCCATAGCAATACAGGTATCGCTTCCGTACAGCATCAGTGAGCCTGTCAGTGAAGGAGTAGAGGTCCGCTGTTCATTCTGTAGATATGGCCATAGCAATTCAGGCGTCGCTTCGGTACAGCATCAGTGAGCCTGTCAGTGAAGGAGTAGAGGTCCACTGTTCATTCTGTAGATATGGCCATAGCAATTCAGGCATCGCTTCCGTATGACATCAGTGAGCCTGTCAGTGAAGGAGTAGAGGTCCACTGTTCCTTCTGTAGATATGGCCATAGCAATTCCGGTGTCACTTCCGTAGAGCATCAGTGAGCCTGCCAGTGAAGGAGTAGCGGTCCGCTGTTCATTCTGTAGATATGGCCATAGCAATTCAGGTATCGCTTCCGTACAGCATCAGTGAGCCTGCCTGTGAAGGAGTAGAGGTCCGCTGTTCATTCTGTAGATATGGCCATAGCAATTCAGGTATCGCTTCCGTACAGCATCAGTGAGCCTGTCAGTGAAGGAGTAGAGGTCCGCTGTTCATTCTGTAGATATGGCCATAGCAATACAGGTATCGCTTCCGTACAGCATCAGTGAGCCTGTCAGTGAAGGAGTAGCGGTCCGCTGTTCATTCTGTAGATATGGCCATAGACATTCAGGTGTCGCTTCCATACACCATCAGTGAGCCTGTCAGTGAAGGAGTAGCGGTCCGCTGTTCATTCTGTAGATATGGCCATAGCAATACAGGTATCGCTTCCGTACAGCATCAGTGAACCTGTCAGTGAAGGAGTAGCGGTCCACTGTTCATTCTGTAGATATGGCCATAGCAATACAGGTATCGCTTCCGTACAGCATCAGTGAGCCTGCCAGTGAAGGAGTAGCGGTCCGCTGTTCATTCTGTAGATATGGCCATAGCAATACAGGTATCGCTTCCGCATGGCATCAGTGAGCCTGCCAGTGAAGGAGCAGAGGTCCGCTGTTCTTTCTGTAGATATGGCCATAGCAATACAGGTATCGCTTCCGTACAGCATCAGTGAACCTGCCAGTGAAGGAGTAGCGGTCCACTGTTCATTCTGTAGATATGGCCATAGCAATACAGGTATCGCTTCCGTACAGCATCAGTGAGCCTGCCAGTGAAGGAGCAGAGGTCCGCTGTTCATTCTGTAGATATGGCCATAGCAATACAGGTATCGCTTCCATACACCATCAGTGAGCCTGTCAGTGAAGGAGTAGCGGTCCGCTGTTCATTCTGTAGATATGGCCATAGCAATACAGGTATCGCTTCCGTACAGCATCAGTGAACCTGCCAGTGAAGGAGTAGCGGTCCACTGTTCATTCTGTAGATATGGCCATTGCAATACAGGTATCGCTTCCGTATGGCATCAGTGAGCCTGTCAGTGTAGGAGCAGAGGTCCGCTGTTCATTCTGTAGATATGGCCATAGCAATACAGGTATCGCTTCCGTACAGCATCAGTGAGCCTGTCAGTGAAGGAGTAGAGGTCCGCTGTTCATTCTGTAGATATGGCCATAGCAATTCAGGCGTCGCTTCGGTACAGCATCAGTGAACCTGTCAGTGAAGGAGTAGAGGTCCGCTGTTCATTCTGTAGATATGGCCATAGCAATTCAGATGTCGCTTCCGTACACCATCAGTGAGCCTGTCAGTGAAGGAGTATAGGTCCACTGTTCATTCTGTAGATATGGCCATAGCAATTCAGATGTCGCTTCCGTACAGCATCAGTGAGCCTGTCAGTGAAGGAGTAGAGGTCCGCTGTTCATTCTGTAGATATGGCCATAGCAATACAGGCGTCACTTCCGTACGACATCAGTGAGCCTGTCAGTGAAGGAGTAGAGGTCCGCTGTTCATTCTGTAGATATGGCCATAGCAATACAGGCGTCACTTCCGTACGACATCAGTGAGCCTGCCAGTGAAGGAGTAGAGGTCCACTGTTCATTCTGTAGATATGGCCATAGCAATTCAGGCGTCGCTTCCGTATGGCATCAGTGAGCCTGTCAGTGAAGGAGTAGAGGTCCACTGTTCATTCTGTAGATATGGCCATAGCAATCCAGGCGTCACTTCCGTACAGCATCAGTGAACCTGTCAGTGAAGGTGTAGAGGTCCGCTGTTCATTCTGTAGTTATGGCCATAGCAATACAGGTATCGCTTCATTATGGCATCAGTGAGCCTGTCAGTGAAGGAGCAGAGATCCGCTGTTCATTCTGTAGATATGGCCATAGCAATACAGGTATCACTTCCGTACAGCATCAGTGAGCCTGTCAGTGAAGGAGTAGAGGTCCGCTGTTCATTCTGTAGATATGGCCATAGCAATTCAGGCGTCGCTTCGGTACAGCATCAGTGAGCCTGTCAGTGAAGGAGTAGAGGTCCACTGTTCATTCTGTAGATATGGCCATAGCAATTCAGATGTCGCTTCCGTACAGCATCAGTGAGCCTGTCAGTGAAGGAGTAGAGGTCCGCTGTTCATTCTGTAGATATGGCCATAGCAATACAGGTATCGCTTCCGTATGGCATCAGTGAGCCTGTCAGTGAAGGAGCAGAGGTCCGCTGTTCATTCTGTAGATATGGCCATAGCAATACAGGTATCGCTTCCGTACAGCATCAGTGAGCCTGTCAGTGAAGGAGTAGAGGTCCACTGTTCATTTTGTAGATATGGCCATAGCAATTCAGGCGTCACTTCCGTACAGCATCAGTGAGCCAGTCATTGAAGGAGTAGAGGTCCGCTGTTCATTCTGTAGATATGGCCATAGCAATTGAGGCGTCGCTTCCGTACAGCATCAGTGAGCCTGCAAGTGATGGAGTAGAGGTCCACTGTTCATTCTGTAGATATGGCCATAGCAATTCAGGTGTCACTTCCGTACAGCATCAGTGAGCCTGTCAGTGCAGGAGTAGAGGTCCGCTGTTCATTCTGTAGATATGGCCATAGCAATTCAGGTGTCACTTCCGTACATCATCAGTGAGCCTGTCAGTGCAGGAGTAGAGGTCCGCTGTTCATTCTGTAGATATGGCCATAGCAATTCATGTGTCACTTCCGTACAGCATCAGTGAGCCTGTCAGTGCAGGAATAGAGGTCCGCTGTTCATTCTGTAGATATGGCCATAGCAATTCAGGTGTCACTTCCGTACAGCTTCAGTGAGCCTGTCAGTGAAGGAGCAGAGGTCCACTGTTCATTCTGTCGATATGGCCATAGCAATTCAGGTGTCACTTCCGTACAGCATCAGTGAGCCTGTCAGTGAAGGAGTAGCTGTCCGCTGTTCATTCTGTAGATATGGCCATAGCAATACAGGCGTCACTTCCGTACGACATCAGTGAGCCTGTCAGTGAAGGAGTAGAGGTCCGCTGTTCATTCTGTAGATATGGCCATAGCAATACAGGCGTCACTTTCGTACGACATCAGTGAGCCTGCCAGTGAAGGAGTAGAGGTCCACTGTTCATTCTGTAGATATGGCCATAGCAATTCAGGCGTCGCTTCCGTATGGCATCAGTGAGCCTGTCAGTGAAGGAGTAGAGGTCCACTGTTCATTCTGTAGATATGGCCATAGCAATTCAGGCGTCACTTCCGTACAGCATCAGTGAACCTGTCAGTGAAGAAGTAGAGGTCCGCTGTTCATTCTGTAGTTATGGCCATAGCAATACAGGTATCGCTTCCGTATGGCATCAGTGAGCCTGTCAGTGAAGGAGCAGAGATCCGCTGTTCATTCTGTAGATATGGCCATAGCAATACAGGTATCACTTCCGTACAGCATCAGTGAGCCTGTCAGTGAAGGAGTAGAGGTCCGCTGTTCATTCTGTAGATATGGCCATAGCAATTCAGGCGTCGCTTCGGTACAGCATCAGTGAGCCTGTCAGTGAAGGAGTAGAGGTCCACTGTTCATTCTGTAGATATGGCCATAGCAATTCAGATGTCGCTTCCGTACAGCATCAGTGAGCCTGTCAGTGAAGGAGTAGAGGTCCGCTGTTCATTCTGTAGATATGGCCATAGCAATACAGGTATCGCTTCCGTATGGCATCAGTGAGCCTGTCAGTGAAGGAGCAGAGGTCCGCTGTTCATTCTGTAGATATGGCCATAGCAATACAGGTATCGCTTCCGTACAGCATCAGTGAGCCTGTCAGTGAAGGAGTAGAGGTCCACTGTTCATTTTGTAGATATGGCCATAGCAATTCAGGCGTCACTTCCGTACAGCATCAGTGAGCCAGTCATTGAAGGAGTAGAGGTCCGCTGTTCATTCTGTAGATATTGCCATAGCAATTGAGGCGTCGCTTCCGTACAGCATCAGTGAGCCTGCCAGTGATGGAGTAGAGGTCCACTGTTTATTCTGTAGATATGGCCATAGCAATTCAGGTGTCACTTCCGTACAGCATCAGTGAGCCTGTCAGTGCAGGAGTAGAGGTCCGCTGTTCATTCTGTAGATATGGCCATAGCAATTCAGGTGTCACTTCCGTACAGCATCAGTGAGCCTGTCAGTGCAGGAGTAGAGGTCCGCTGTTCATTCTGTAGATATGTCCATAGCAATTCATGTGTCACTTCCGTACAGCATCAGTGAGCCTGTCAGTGCAGGAGTAGAGGTCCGCTGTTCATTCTGTAGATATGGCCATAGCAATTCAGGTGTCACTTCCGTACAGCTTCAGTGAGCCTGTCAGTGAAGGAGCAGAGGTCCACTGTTCATTCTGTCGATATGGCCATAGCAATTCAGGTGTCACTTCCGTACAGCATCAGTGAGCCTGTCAGTGAAGGAGTAGCGGTCCGCTGTTCATTCTGTAGATATGGCCATAGCAATTCAGGTATCACTTCCGTACAGCATCAGTGAGCCTGTCAGTGCAGGAGTAGAGGTCCGCTGTTCATTCTGTAGATATGGCCATAGCAATTCAGACGTCACTTCCGTACAGCATCAGTGAGCCTGCCAGTGAAGGAGTAGAGGTCCGCTGTTCATTCTGTAGATATGGCCATAGCAATTCAGGTGTCACTTCCGTACAGCATCAGTGAGCCTGTCAGTGCAGGAGTAGAGGTACGCTGTTCATTCTGTAGATATGGCCATAGCAATTCAGGCGTCACTTCCGTACAGCATCAGTGAGCCTGTCAGTGAAGGAGTAGCGGTCCGCTGTTCATTCTGTAGATATGGCCATAGCAATTCAGGCGTCGCTTCCGTACAGCATCAGTGAGCCTGTCAGAGAAGGAGTAGAGGTCCTCTGTTCATTCTGTAGATATGGCCATAGCAATTCAGACGTCACTTCCGTACAGCATCAGTGAACCTGCCAGTGAAGGCGTAGAGGTCCACTGTTCATTCTGTAGATATGGCCATAGCAATTCAGGTGTCACTTCCGTATGGCATCAGTGAGCCTGCCAGTGAAGGAGTAGAGGTCCACTGTTCATTCTGTAGATATGGCCATAGCAATACAGGTGTCACTTCCGTATGGCATCAGTGAGCCTGTCAGTGAAGGAGTAGAGGTCCACTGTTCATTCTGTAGATATGGCCATAGCAATTCAGGCGTCACTTCCGTACAGCATCAGTGAGCCTGTCAGTGAAGGAGTAGCGGTCCACTGTTCATTCTGTAGATATGGCCATAGCAATTCAGGTGTCACTTCCGTATGGCATCAGTGAGCCTGTCAGTGAAGGAGTAGCGGTCCACTGTTCATTCTGTAGATATGGCCATAGCAATTCAGGTGTCACTTCCGTATGGCATCAGTGAGCCTGTCAGTGAAGGAGTAGAGGTCCACTGTTCATTCTGTAGATATGGCCATAGCAATTCAGGCGTCACTTCCATACAGCATCAGTGAGCCTGTCAGTGAAGGAGTAGCGGTCCGCTGTTCATTCTGTAGATATGGCCATAGCAATTCAGATGTCGCTTCCGTATGGCATCAGTGAGCCTGCCAGTGAAAGAGTAGAGGTCCACTGTTCATTCTGTAGATATGGCCATAGCAATTCAGGCGTCACTTCCGTACGACATCAGTGAGCCTGTCAGTGAAGGAGTAGCGGTCCGCTGTTCATTCTGTAGATATGGCCATAGCAATTCAGATCTCGCTTCCGTATGGCATCAGTGAGCCTGTCAGTGAAGGAGTAGCGGTCCGCTGTTCATTCTGTAGATATGGCCATAGCAATTCAGGCGTCGCTTCCGTACAGCATCAGTGAGCCTGTCAGTGAAGGAGTAGCGGTCCGCTGTTCATTCTGTAGATATGGCCATAGCAATTCAGGTATCACTTCCGTACAGCATCAGTGAGCCTGTCAGTGAAGGAGTAGAGGTCCACTGTTCCTTCTGTAGATATGGCCATAGCAATTCAGGCGTCGCTTCGGTACAGCATCAGTGAGCCTGTCAGTGAAGGAGTAGAGGTCCGCTGTTCATTCTGTAGATATGGCCATAGCAATTCAGGCGTCGCTTCGGTACAGCATCAGTGAGCCTGTCAGTGAAGGAGTAGAGGTCCACTGTTCATTCTGTAGATATGGCCATAGCAATTCAGGCATCGCTTCCGTATGACATCAGTGAGCCTGTCAGTGAAGGAGTAGAGGTCCACTGTTCCTTCTGTAGATATGGCCATAGCAATTCCGGTGTCACTTCCGTAGAGCATCAGTGAGCCTGCCAGTGAAGGAGTAGCGGTCCGCTGTTCATTCTGTAGATATGGCCATAGCAATTCAGGTATCGCTTCCGTACAGCATCAGTGAGCCTGCCTGTGAAGGAGTAGAGGTCCGCTGTTCATTCTGTAGATATGGCCATAGCAATTCAGGTATCGCTTCCGTACAGCATCAGTGAGCCTGTCAGTGAAGGAGTAGAGGTCCGCTGTTCATTCTGTAGATATGGCCATAGCAATACAGGTATCGCTTCCGTACAGCATCAGTGAGCCTGTCAGTGAAGGAGTAGCGGTCCGCTGTTCATTCTGTAGATATGGCCATAGACATTCAGGTGTCGCTTCCATACACCATCAGTGAGCCTGTCAGTGAAGGAGTAGCGGTCCGCTGTTCATTCTGTAGATATGGCCATAGCAATACAGGTATCGCTTCCGTACAGCATCAGTGAACCTGTCAGTGAAGGAGTAGCGGTCCACTGTTCATTCTGTAGATATGGCCATAGCAATACAGGTATCGCTTCCGTACAGCATCAGTGAGCCTGCCAGTGAAGGAGTAGCGGTCCGCTGTTCATTCTGTAGATATGGCCATAGCAATACAGGTATCGCTTCCGCATGGCATCAGTGAGCCTGCCAGTGAAGGAGCAGAGGTCCGCTGTTCTTTCTGTAGATATGGCCATAGCAATACAGGTATCGCTTCCGTACAGCATCAGTGAACCTGCCAGTGAAGGAGTAGCGGTCCACTGTTCATTCTGTAGATATGGCCATAGCAATACAGGTATCGCTTCCGTACAGCATCAGTGAGCCTGCCAGTGAAGGAGCAGAGGTCCGCTGTTCATTCTGTAGATATGGCCATAGCAATACAGGTATCGCTTCCATACACCATCAGTGAGCCTGTCAGTGAAGGAGTAGCGGTCCGCTGTTCATTCTGTAGATATGGCCATAGCAATACAGGTATCGCTTCCGTACAGCATCAGTGAACCTGCCAGTGAAGGAGTAGCGGTCCACTGTTCATTCTGTAGATATGGCCATTGCAATACAGGTATCGCTTCCGTATGGCATCAGTGAGCCTGTCAGTGTAGGAGCAGAGGTCCGCTGTTCATTCTGTAGATATGGCCATAGCAATACAGGTATCGCTTCCGTACAGCATCAGTGAGCCTGTCAGTGAAGGAGTAGAGGTCCGCTGTTCATTCTGTAGATATGGCCATAGCAATTCAGGCGTCGCTTCGGTACAGCATCAGTGAACCTGTCAGTGAAGGAGTAGAGGTCCGCTGTTCATTCTGTAGATATGGCCATAGCAATTCAGATGTCGCTTCCGTACACCATCAGTGAGCCTGTCAGTGAAGGAGTATAGGTCCACTGTTCATTCTGTAGATATGGCCATAGCAATTCAGATGTCGCTTCCGTACAGCATCAGTGAGCCTGTCAGTGAAGGAGTAGAGGTCCGCTGTTCATTCTGTAGATATGGCCATAGCAATACAGGCGTCACTTCCGTACGACATCAGTGAGCCTGTCAGTGAAGGAGTAGAGGTCCGCTGTTCATTCTGTAGATATGGCCATAGCAATACAGGCGTCACTTCCGTACGACATCAGTGAGCCTGCCAGTGAAGGAGTAGAGGTCCACTGTTCATTCTGTAGATATGGCCATAGCAATTCAGGCGTCGCTTCCGTATGGCATCAGTGAGCCTGTCAGTGAAGGAGTAGAGGTCCACTGTTCATTCTGTAGATATGGCCATAGCAATCCAGGCGTCACTTCCGTACAGCATCAGTGAACCTGTCAATGAAGGTGTAGAGGTCCGCTGTTCATTCTGTAGTTATGGCCATAGCAATACAGGTATCGCTTCATTATGGCATCAGTGAGCCTGTCAGTGAAGGAGCAGAGATCCGCTGTTCATTCTGTAGATATGGCCATAGCAATACAGGTATCACTTCCGTACAGCATCAGTGAGCCTGTCAGTGAAGGAGTAGAGGTCCGCTGTTCATTCTGTAGATATGGCCATAGCAATTCAGGCGTCGCTTCGGTACAGCATCAGTGAGCCTGTCAGTGAAGGAGTAGAGGTCCACTGTTCATTCTGTAGATATGGCCATAGCAATTCAGATGTCGCTTCCGTACAGCATCAGTGAGCCTGTCAGTGAAGGAGTAGAGGTCCGCTGTTCATTCTGTAGATATGGCCATAGCAATACAGGTATCGCTTCCGTATGGCATCAGTGAGCCTGTCAGTGAAGGAGCAGAGGTCCGCTGTTCATTCTGTAGATATGGCCATAGCAATACAGGTATCGCTTCCGTACAGCATCAGTGAGCCTGTCAGTGAAGGAGTAGAGGTCCACTGTTCATTTTGTAGATATGGCCATAGCAATTCAGGCGTCACTTCCGTACAGCATCAGTGAGCCAGTCATTGAAGGAGTAGAGGTCCGCTGTTCATTCTGTAGATATGGCCATAGCAATTGAGGCGTCGCTTCCGTACAGCATCAGTGAGCCTGCCAGTGATGGAGTAGAGGTCCACTGTTCATTCTGTAGATATGGCCATAGCAATTCAGGTGTCACTTCCGTACAGCATCAGTGAGCCTGTCAGTGCAGGAGTAGAGGTCCGCTGTTCATTCTGTAGATATGGCCATAGCAATTCAGGTGTCACTTCCGTACATCATCAGTGAGCCTGTCAGTGCAGGAGTAGAGGTCCGCTGTTCATTCTGTAGATATGGCCATAGCAATTCATGTGTCACTTCCGTACAGCATCAGTGAGCCTGTCAGTGCAGGAATAGAGGTCCGCTGTTCATTCTGTAGATATGGCCATAGCAATTCAGGTGTCACTTCCGTACAGCTTCAGTGAGCCTGTCAGTGAAGGAGCAGAGGTCCACTGTTCATTCTGTCGATATGGCCATAGCAATTCAGGTGTCACTTCCGTACAGCATCAGTGAGCCTGTCAGTGAAGGAGTAGCTGTCCGCTGTTCATTCTGTAGATATGGCCATAGCAATACAGGCGTCACTTCCGTACGACATCAGTGAGCCTGTCAGTGAAGGAGTAGAGGTCCGCTGTTCATTCTGTAGATATGGCCATAGCAATTCAGGTGTCACTTCCGTACAGCTTCAGTGAGCCTGTCAGTGAAGGAGCAGAGGTCCACTGTTCATTCTGTCGATATGGCCATAGCAATTCAGGTGTCACTTCCGTACAGCATCAGTGAGCCTGTCAGTGAAGGAGTAGCGGTCCGCTGTTCATTCTGTAGATATGGCCATAGCAATTCAGGTATCACTTCCGTACAGCATCAGTGAGCCTGTCAGTGCAGGAGTAGAGGTCCGCTGTTCATTCTGTAGATATGGCCATAGCAATTCAGACGTCACTTCCGTACAGCATCAGTGAGCCTGCCAGTGAAGGAGTAGAGGTCCGCTGTTCATTCTGTAGATATGGCCATAGCAATTCAGGTGTCACTTCCGTACAGCATCAGTGAGCCTGTCAGTGCAGGAGTAGAGGTACGCTGTTCATTCTGTAGATATGGCCATAGCAATTCAGGCGTCACTTCCGTACAGCATCAGTGAGCCTGTCAGTGAAGGAGTAGCGGTCCGCTGTTCATTCTGTAGATATGGCCATAGCAATTCAGGCGTCGCTTCCGTACAGCATCAGTGAGCCTGTCAGAGAAGGAGTAGAGGTCCTCTGTTCATTCTGTAGATATGGCCATAGCAATTCAGACGTCACTTCCGTACAGCATCAGTGAACCTGCCAGTGAAGGCGTAGAGGTCCACTGTTCATTCTGTAGATATGGCCATAGCAATTCAGGTGTCACTTCCGTATGGCATCAGTGAGCCTGCCAGTGAAGGAGTAGAGGTCCACTGTTCATTCTGTAGATATGGCCATAGCAATTCAGGTGTCACTTCCGTATGGCATCAGTGAGCCTGTCAGTGAAGGAGTAGAGGTCCACTGTTCATTCTGTAGATATGGCCATAGCAATTCAGGCGTCACTTCCGTACAGCATCAGTGAGCCTGTCAGTGAAGGAGTAGCGGTCCACTGTTCATTCTGTAGATATGGCCATAGCAATTCAGGTGTCACTTCCGTATGGCATCAGTGAGCCTGTCAGTGAAGGAGTAGCGGTCCACTGTTCATTCTGTAGATATGGCCATAGCAATTCAGGTGTCACTTCCGTATGGCATCAGTGAGCCTGTCAGTGAAGGAGTAGAGGTCCACTGTTCATTCTGTAGATATGGCCATAGCAATTCAGGCGTCACTTCCATACAGCATCAGTGAGCCTGTCAGTGAAGGAGTAGCGGTCCGCTGTTCATTCTGTAGATATGGCCATAGCAATTCAGATGTCGCTTCCGTATGGCATCAGTGAGCCTGCCAGTGAAAGAGTAGAGGTCCACTGTTCATTCTGTAGATATGGCCATAGCAATTCAGGCGTCACTTCCGTACGACATCAGTGAGCCTGTCAGTGAAGGAGTAGCGGTCCGCTGTTCATTCTGTAGATATGGCCATAGCAATTCAGATCTCGCTTCCGTATGGCATCAGTGAGCCTGTCAGTGAAGGAGTAGCGGTCCGCTGTTCATTCTGTAGATATGGCCATAGCAATTCAGGCGTCGCTTCCGTACAGCATCAGTGAGCCTGTCAGTGAAGGAGTAGCGGTCCGCTGTTCATTCTGTAGATATGGCCATAGCAATTCAGGTATCACTTCCGTACAGCATCAGTGAGCCTGTCAGTGAAGGAGTAGAGGTCCACTGTTCCTTCTGTAGATATGGCCATAGCAATTCAGGCGTCGCTTCGGTACAGCATCAGTGAGCCTGTCAGTGAAGGAGTAGAGGTCCGCTGTTCATTCTGTAGATATGGCCATAGCAATTCAGGCGTCGCTTCGGTACAGCATCAGTGAGCCTGTCAGTGAAGGAGTAGAGGTCCACTGTTCATTCTGTAGATATGGCCATAGCAATTCAGGCATCGCTTCCGTATGACATCAGTGAGCCTGTCAGTGAAGGAGTAGAGGTCCACTGTTCCTTCTGTAGATATGGCCATAGCAATTCCGGTGTCACTTCCGTAGAGCATCAGTGAGCCTGCCAGTGAAGGAGTAGCGGTCCGCTGTTCATTCTGTAGATATGGCCATAGCAATTCAGGTATCGCTTCCGTACAGCATCAGTGAGCCTGCCTGTGAAGGAGTAGAGGTCCGCTGTTCATTCTGTAGATATGGCCATAGCAATTCAGGTATCGCTTCCGTACAGCATCAGTGAGCCTGTCAGTGAAGGAGTAGAGGTCCGCTGTTCATTCTGTAGATATGGCCATAGCAATACAGGTATCGCTTCCGTACAGCATCAGTGAGCCTGTCAGTGAAGGAGTAGCGGTCCGCTGTTCATTCTGTAGATATGGCCATAGACATTCAGGTGTCGCTTCCATACACCATCAGTGAGCCTGTCAGTGAAGGAGTAGCGGTCCGCTGTTCATTCTGTAGATATGGCCATACCAATACAGGTATCGCTTCCGTACAGCATCAGTGAACCTGTCAGTGAAGGAGTAGCGGTCCACTGTTCATTCTGTAGATATGGCCATAGCAATACAGGTATCGCTTCCGTACAGCATCAGTGAGCCTGCCAGTGAAGGAGTAGCGGTCCGCTGTTCATTCTGTAGATATGGCCATAGCAATACAGGTATCGCTTCCGCATGGCATCAGTGAGCCTGCCAGTGAAGGAGCAGAGGTCCGCTGTTCTTTCTGTAGATATGGCCATAGCAATACAGGTATCGCTTCCGTACAGCATCAGTGAACCTGCCAGTGAAGGAGTAGCGGTCCACTGTTCATTCTGTAGATATGGCCATAGCAATACAGGTATCGCTTCCGTACAGCATCAGTGAGCCTGCCAGTGAAGGAGCAGAGGTCCGCTGTTCATTCTGTAGATATGGCCATAGCAATACAGGTATCGCTTCCATACACCATCAGTGAGCCTGTCAGTGAAGGAGTAGCGGTCCGCTGTTCATTCTGTAGATATGGCCATAGCAATACAGGTATCGCTTCCGTACAGCATCAGTGAACCTGCCAGTGAAGGAGTAGCGGTCCACTGTTCATTCTGTAGATATGGCCATTGCAATACAGGTATCGCTTCCGTATGGCATCAGTGAGCCTGTCAGTGTAGGAGCAGAGGTCCGCTGTTCATTCTGTAGATATGGCCATAGCAATACAGGTATCGCTTCCGTACAGCATCAGTGAGCCTGTCAGTGAAGGAGTAGAGGTCCGCTGTTCATTCTGTAGATATGGCCATAGCAATTCAGGCGTCGCTTCGGTACAGCATCAGTGAACCTGTCAGTGAAGGAGTAGAGGTCCGCTGTTCATTCTGTAGATATGGCCATAGCAATTCAGATGTCGCTTCCGTACACCATCAGTGAGCCTGTCAGTGAAGGAGTAGAGGTCCACTGTTCATTTTGTAGATATGGCCATAGCAATTCAGGCGTCACTTCCGTACAGCATCAGTGAGCCAGTCATTGAAGGAGTAGAGGTCCGCTGTTCATTCTGTAGATATGGCCATAGCAATTGAGGCGTCGCTTCCGTACAGCATCAGTGAGCCTGCCAGTGATGGAGTAGAGGTCCACTGTTCATTCTGTAGATATGGCCATAGCAATTCAGGTGTCACTTCCGTACAGCATCAGTGAGCCTGTCAGTGCAGGAGTAGAGGTCCGCTGTTCATTCTGTAGATATGGCCATAGCAATTCAGGTATCGCTTCCGTATGGCATCAGTGAGCCTGTCAGTGAAGGAGCAGAGGTCCGCTGTTCATTCTGTAGATATGGCCATAGCAATACAGGTATCGCTTCCGTACAGCATCAGTGAGCCTGTCAGTGAAGGAGTAGAGGTCCACTGTTCATTTTGTAGATATGGCCATAGCAATTCAGGCGTCACTTCCGTACAGCATCAGTGAGCCAGTCATTGAAGGAGTAGAGGTCCGCTGTTCATTCTGTAGATATGGCCATAGCAATTGAGGCGTCGCTTCCGTACAGCATCAGTGAGCCTGCCAGTGATGGAGTAGAGGTCCACTGTTCATTCTGTAGATATGGCCATAGCAATTCAGGTGTCACTTCCGTACAGCATCAGTGAGCCTGTCAGTGCAGGAGTAGAGGTCCGCTGTTCATTCTGTAGATATGGCCATAGCAATTCAGGTGTCACTTCCGTACATCATCAGTGAGCCTGTCAGTGCAGGAGTAGAGGTCCGCTGTTCATTCTGTAGATATGGCCATAGCAATTCATGTGTCACTTCCGTACAGCATCAGTGAGCCTGTCAGTGCAGGAATAGAGGTCCGCTGTTCATTCTGTAGATATGGCCATAGCAATTCAGGTGTCACTTCCGTACAGCTTCAGTGAGCCTGTCAGTGAAGGAGCAGAGGTCCACTGTTCATTCTGTCGATATGGCCATAGCAATTCAGGTGTCACTTCCGTACAGCATCAGTGAGCCTGTCAGTGAAGGAGTAGCTGTCCGCTGTTCATTCTGTAGATATGGCCATAGCAATACAGGCGTCACTTCCGTACGACATCAGTGAGCCTGTCAGTGAAGGAGTAGAGGTCCGCTGTTCATTCTGTAGATATGGCCATAGCAATTCAGGTGTCACTTCCGTACAGCTTCAGTGAGCCTGTCAGTGAAGGAGCAGAGGTCCACTGTTCATTCTGTCGATATGGCCATAGCAATTCAGGTGTCACTTCCGTACAGCATCAGTGAGCCTGTCAGTGAAGGAGTAGCGGTCCGCTGTTCATTCTGTAGATATGGCCATAGCAATTCAGGTATCACTTCCGTACAGCATCAGTGAGCCTGTCAGTGCAGGAGTAGAGGTCCGCTGTTCATTCTGTAGATATGGCCATAGCAATTCAGACGTCACTTCCGTACAGCATCAGTGAGCCTGCCAGTGAAGGAGTAGAGGTCCGCTGTTCATTCTGTAGATATGGCCATAGCAATTCAGGTGTCACTTCCGTACAGCATCAGTGAGCCTGTCAGTGCAGGAGTAGAGGTACGCTGTTCATTCTGTAGATATGGCCATAGCAATTCAGGCGTCACTTCCGTACAGCATCAGTGAGCCTGTCAGTGAAGGAGTAGCGGTCCGCTGTTCATTCTGTAGATATGGCCATAGCAATTCAGGCGTCGCTTCCGTACAGCATCAGTGAGCCTGTCAGAGAAGGAGTAGAGGTCCTCTGTTCATTCTGTAGATATGGCCATAGCAATTCAGACGTCACTTCCGTACAGCATCAGTGAACCTGCCAGTGAAGGCGTAGAGGTCCACTGTTCATTCTGTAGATATGGCCATAGCAATTCAGGTGTCACTTCCGTATGGCATCAGTGAGCCTGCCAGTGAAGGAGTAGAGGTCCACTGTTCATTCTGTAGATATGGCCATAGCAATTCAGGTGTCACTTCCGTATGGCATCAGTGAGCCTGTCAGTGAAGGAGTAGAGGTCCACTGTTCATTCTGTAGATATGGCCATAGCAATTCAGGCGTCACTTCCGTACAGCATCAGTGAGCCTGTCAGTGAAGGAGTAGCGGTCCACTGTTCATTCTGTAGATATGGCCATAGCAATTCAGGTGTCACTTCCGTATGGCATCAGTGAGCCTGTCAGTGAAGGAGTAGCGGTCCACTGTTCATTCTGTAGATATGGCCATAGCAATTCAGGTGTCACTTCCGTATGGCATCAGTGAGCCTGTCAGTGAAGGAGTAGAGGTCCACTGTTCATTCTGTAGATATGGCCATAGCAATTCAGGCGTCACTTCCATACAGCATCAGTGAGCCTGTCAGTGAAGGAGTAGCGGTCCGCTGTTCATTCTGTAGATATGGCCATAGCAATTCAGATGTCGCTTCCGTATGGCATCAGTGAGCCTGCCAGTGAAAGAGTAGAGGTCCACTGTTCATTCTGTAGATATGGCCATAGCAATTCAGGCGTCACTTCCGTACGACATCAGTGAGCCTGTCAGTGAAGGAGTAGCGGTCCGCTGTTCATTCTGTAGATATGGCCATAGCAATTCAGATCTCGCTTCCGTATGGCATCAGTGAGCCTGTCAGTGAAGGAGTAGCGGTCCGCTGTTCATTCTGTAGATATGGCCATAGCAATTCAGGCGTCGCTTCCGTACAGCATCAGTGAGCCTGTCAGTGAAGGAGTAGCGGTCCGCTGTTCATTCTGTAGATATGGCCATAGCAATTCAGGTATCACTTCCGTACAGCATCAGTGAGCCTGTCAGTGAAGGAGTAGAGGTCCACTGTTCCTTCTGTAGATATGGCCATAGCAATTCAGGCGTCGCTTCGGTACAGCATCAGTGAGCCTGTCAGTGAAGGAGTAGAGGTCCGCTGTTCATTCTGTAGATATGGCCATAGCAATTCAGGCGTCGCTTCGGTACAGCATCAGTGAGCCTGTCAGTGAAGGAGTAGAGGTCCACTGTTCATTCTGTAGATATGGCCATAGCAATTCAGGCATCGCTTCCGTATGACATCAGTGAGCCTGTCAGTGAAGGAGTAGAGGTCCACTGTTCCTTCTGTAGATATGGCCATAGCAATTCCGGTGTCACTTCCGTAGAGCATCAGTGAGCCTGCCAGTGAAGGAGTAGCGGTCCGCTGTTCATTCTGTAGATATGGCCATAGCAATTCAGGTATCGCTTCCGTACAGCATCAGTGAGCCTGCCTGTGAAGGAGTAGAGGTCCGCTGTTCATTCTGTAGATATGGCCATAGCAATTCAGGTATCGCTTCCGTACAGCATCAGTGAGCCTGTCAGTGAAGGAGTAGAGGTCCGCTGTTCATTCTGTAGATATGGCCATAGCAATACAGGTATCGCTTCCGTACAGCATCAGTGAGCCTGTCAGTGAAGGAGTAGCGGTCCGCTGTTCATTCTGTAGATATGGCCATAGACATTCAGGTGTCGCTTCCATACACCATCAGTGAGCCTGTCAGTGAAGGAGTAGCGGTCCGCTGTTCATTCTGTAGATATGGCCATAGCAATACAGGTATCGCTTCCGTACAGCATCAGTGAACCTGTCAGTGAAGGAGTAGCGGTCCACTGTTCATTCTGTAGATATGGCCATAGCAATACAGGTATCGCTTCCGTACAGCATCAGTGAGCCTGCCAGTGAAGGAGTAGCGGTCCGCTGTTCATTCTGTAGATATGGCCATAGCAATACAGGTATCGCTTCCGCATGGCATCAGTGAGCCTGCCAGTGAAGGAGCAGAGGTCCGCTGTTCTTTCTGTAGATATGGCCATAGCAATACAGGTATCGCTTCCGTACAGCATCAGTGAACCTGCCAGTGAAGGAGTAGCGGTCCACTGTTCATTCTGTAGATATGGCCATAGCAATACAGGTATCGCTTCCGTACAGCATCAGTGAGCCTGCCAGTGAAGGAGCAGAGGTCCGCTGTTCATTCTGTAGATATGGCCATAGCAATACAGGTATCGCTTCCATACACCATCAGTGAGCCTGTCAGTGAAGGAGTAGCGGTCCGCTGTTCATTCTGTAGATATGGCCATAGCAATACAGGTATCGCTTCCGTACAGCATCAGTGAACCTGCCAGTGAAGGAGTAGCGGTCCACTGTTCATTCTGTAGATATGGCCATTGCAATACAGGTATCGCTTCCGTATGGCATCAGTGAGCCTGTCAGTGTAGGAGCAGAGGTCCGCTGTTCATTCTGTAGATATGGCCATAGCAATACAGGTATCGCTTCCGTACAGCATCAGTGAGCCTGTCAGTGAAGGAGTAGAGGTCCGCTGTTCATTCTGTAGATATGGCCATAGCAATTCAGGCGTCGCTTCGGTACAGCATCAGTGAACCTGTCAGTGAAGGAGTAGAGGTCCGCTGTTCATTCTGTAGATATGGCCATAGCAATTCAGATGTCGCTTCCGTACACCATCAGTGAGCCTGTCAGTGAAGGAGTATAGGTCCACTGTTCATTCTGTAGATATGGCCATAGCAATTCAGATGTCGCTTCCGTACAGCATCAGTGAGCCTGTCAGTGAAGGAGTAGAGGTCCGCTCTTCATTCTGTAGATATGGCCATAGCAATACAGGCGTCACTTCCGTACGACATCAGTGAGCCTGTCAGTGAAGGAGTAGAGGTCCGCTGTTCATTCTGTAGATATGGCCATAGCAATACAGGCGTCACTTCCGTACGACATCAGTGAGCCTGCCAGTGAAGGAGTAGAGGTCCACTGTTCATTCTGTAGATATGGCCATAGCAATTCAGGCGTCGCTTCCGTATGGCATCAGTGAGCCTGTCAGTGAAGGAGTAGAGGTCCACTGTTCATTCTGTAGATATGGCCATAGCAATCCAGGCGTCACTTCCGTACAGCATCAGTGAACCTGTGAGTGAAGGTGTAGAGGTCCGCTGTTCATTCTGTAGTTATGGCCATAGCAATACAGGTATCGCTTCATTATGGCATCAGTGAGCCTGTCAGTGAAGGAGCAGAGATCCGCTGTTCATTCTGTAGATATGGCCATAGCAATACAGGTATCACTTCCGTACAGCATCAGTGAGCCTGTCAGTGAAGGAGTAGAGGTCCGCTGTTCATTCTGTAGATATGGCCATAGCAATTCAGGCGTCGCTTCGGTACAGCATCAGTGAGCCTGTCAGTGAAGGAGTAGAGGTCCACTGTTCATTCTGTAGATATGGCCATAGCAATTCAGATGTCGCTTCCGTACAGCATCAGTGAGCCTGTCAGTGAAGGAGTAGAGGTCCGCTGTTCATTCTGTAGATATGGCCATAGCAATACAGGTATCGCTTCCGTATGGCATCAGTGAGCCTGTCAGTGAAGGAGCAGAGGTCCGCTGTTCATTCTGTAGATATGGCCATAGCAATACAGGTATCGCTTCCGTACAGCATCAGTGAGCCTGTCAGTGAAGGAGTAGAGGTCCACTGTTCATTTTGTAGATATGGCCATAGCAATTCAGGCGTCACTTCCGTACAGCATCAGTGAGCCAGTCATTGAAGGAGTAGAGGTCCGCTGTTCATTCTGTAGATATGGCCATAGCAATTGAGGCGTCGCTTCCGTACAGCATCAGTGAGCCTGCCAGTGATGGAGTAGAGGTCCACTGTTCATTCTGTAGATATGGCCATAGCAATTCAGGTGTCACTTCCGTACAGCATCAGTGAGCCTGTCAGTGCAGGAGTAGAGGTCCGCTGTTCATTCTGTAGATATGGCCATAGCAATTCAGGTGTCACTTCCGTACATCATCAGTGAGCCTGTCAGTGCAGGAGTAGAGGTCCGCTGTTCATTCTGTAGATATGGCCATAGCAATTCATGTGTCACTTCCGTACAGCATCAGTGAGCCTGTCAGTGCAGGAATAGAGGTCCGCTGTTCATTCTGTAGATATGGCCATAGCAATTCAGGTGTCACTTCCGTACAGCTTCAGTGAGCCTGTCAGTGAAGGAGCAGAGGTCCACTGTTCATTCTGTCGATATGGCCATAGCAATTCAGGTGTCACTTCCGTACAGCATCAGTGAGCCTGTCAGTGAAGGAGTAGCTGTCCGCTGTTCATTCTGTAGATATGGCCATAGCAATACAGGCGTCACTTCCGTACGACATCAGTGAGCCTGTCAGTGAAGGAGTAGAGGTCCGCTGTTCATTCTGTAGATATGGCCATAGCAATACAGGCGTCACTTTCGTACGACATCAGTGAGCCTGCCAGTGAAGGAGTAGAGGTCCACTGTTCATTCTGTAGATATGGCCATAGCAATTCAGGCGTCGCTTCCGTATGGCATCAGTGAGCCTGTCAGTGAAGGAGTAGAGGTCCACTGTTCATTCTGTAGATATGGCCATAGCAATTCAGGCGTCACTTCCGTACAGCATCAGTGAACCTGTCAGTGAAGAAGTAGAGGTCCGCTGTTCATTCTGTAGTTATGGCCATAGCAATACAGGTATCGCTTCCGTATGGCATCAGTGAGCCTGTCAGTGAAGGAGCAGAGATCCGCTGTTCATTCTGTAGATATGGCCATAGCAATACAGGTATCACTTCCGTACAGCATCAGTGAGCCTGTCAGTGAAGGAGTAGAGGTCCGCTGTTCATTCTGTAGATATGGCCATAGCAATTCAGGCGTCGCTTCGGTACAGCATCAGTGAGCCTGTCAGTGAAGGAGTAGAGGTCCACTGTTCATTCTGTAGATATGGCCATAGCAATTCAGATGTCGCTTCCGTACAGCATCAGTGAGCCTGTCAGTGAAGGAGTAGAGGTCCGCTGTTCATTCTGTAGATATGGCCATGGCAATACAGGTATCGCTTCCGTATGGCATCAGTGAGCCTGTCAGTGAAGGAGCAGAGGTCCGCTGTTCATTCTGTAGATATGGCCATAGCAATACAGGTATCGCTTCCGTACAGCATCAGTGAGCCTGTCAGTGAAGGAGTAGAGGTCCACTGTTCATTTTGTAGATATGGCCATAGCAATTCAGGCGTCACTTCCGTACAGCATCAGTGAGCCAGTCATTGAAGGAGTAGAGGTCCGCTGTTCATTCTGTAGATATTGCCATAGCAATTGAGGCGTCGCTTCCGTACAGCATCAGTGAGCCTGCCAGTGATGGAGTAGAGGTCCACTGTTTATTCTGTAGATATGGCCATAGCAATTCAGGTGTCACTTCCGTACAGCATCAGTGAGCCTGTCAGTGCAGGAGTAGAGGTCCGCTGTTCATTCTGTAGATATGGCCATAGCAATTCAGGTGTCACTTCCGTACAGCATCAGTGAGCCTGTCAGTGCAGGAGTAGAGGTCCGCTGTTCATTCTGTAGATATGTCCATAGCAATTCATGTGTCACTTCCGTACAGCATCAGTGAGCCTGTCAGTGCAGGAGTAGAGGTCCGCTGTTCATTCTGTAGATATGGCCATAGCAATTCAGGTGTCACTTCCGTACAGCTTCAGTGAGCCTGTCAGTGAAGGAGCAGAGGTCCACTGTTCATTCTGTCGATATGGCCATAGCAATTCAGGTGTCACTTCCGTACAGCATCAGTGAGCCTGTCAGTGAAGGAGTAGCGGTCCGCTGTTCATTCTGTAGATATGGCCATAGCAATTCAGGTATCACTTCCGTACAGCATCAGTGAGCCTGTCAGTGCAGGAGTAGAGGTCCGCTGTTCATTCTGTAGATATGGCCATAGCAATTCAGACGTCACTTCCGTACAGCATCAGTGAGCCTGCCAGTGAAGGAGTAGAGGTCCGCTGTTCATTCTGTAGATATGGCCATAGCAATTCAGGTGTCACTTCCGTACAGCATCAGTGAGCCTGTCAGTGCAGGAGTAGAGGTACGCTGTTCATTCTGTAGATATGGCCATAGCAATTCAGGCGTCACTTCCGTACAGCATCAGTGAGCCTGTCAGTGAAGGAGTAGCGGTCCGCTGTTCATTCTGTAGATATGGCCATAGCAATTCAGGCGTCGCTTCCGTACAGCATCAGTGAGCCTGTCAGAGAAGGAGTAGAGGTCCTCTGTTCATTCTGTAGATATGGCCATAGCAATTCAGACGTCACTTCCGTACAGCATCAGTGAACCTGCCAGTGAAGGCGTAGAGGTCCACTGTTCATTCTGTAGATATGGCCATAGCAATTCAGGTGTCACTTCCGTATGGCATCAGTGAGCCTGCCAGTGAAGGAGTAGAGGTCCACTGTTCATTCTGTAGATATGGCCATAGCAATTCAGGTGTCACTTCCGTATGGCATCAGTGAGCCTGTCAGTGAAGGAGTAGAGGTCCACTGTTCATTCTGTAGATATGGCCATAGCAATTCAGGCGTCACTTCCGTACAGCATCAGTGAGCCTGTCAGTGAAGGAGTAGCGGTCCACTGTTCATTCTGTAGATATGGCCATAGCAATTCAGGTGTCACTTCCGTATGGCATCAGTGAGCCTGTCAGTGAAGGAGTAGCGGTCCACTGTTCATTCTGTAGATATGGCCATAGCAATTCAGGTGTCACTTCCGTATGGCATCAGTGAGCCTGTCAGTGAAGGAGTAGAGGTCCACTGTTCATTCTGTAGATATGGCCATAGCAATTCAGGCGTCACTTCCATACAGCATCAGTGAGCCTGTCAGTGAAGGAGTAGCGGTCCGCTGTTCATTCTGTAGATATGGCCATAGCAATTCAGATGTCGCTTCCGTATGGCATCAGTGAGCCTGCCAGTGAAAGAGTAGAGGTCCACTGTTCATTCTGTAGATATGGCCATAGCAATTCAGGCGTCACTTCCGTACGACATCAGTGAGCCTGTCAGTGAAGGAGTAGCGGTCCGCTGTTCATTCTGTAGATATGGCCATAGCAATTCAGATCTCGCTTCCGTATGGCATCAGTGAGCCTGTCAGTGAAGGAGTAGCGGTCCGCTGTTCATTCTGTAGATATGGCCATAGCAATTCAGGCGTCGCTTCCGTACAGCATCAGTGAGCCTGTCAGTGAAGGAGTAGCGGTCCGCTGTTCATTCTGTAGATATGGCCATAGCAATTCAGGTATCACTTCCGTACAGCATCAGTGAGCCTGTCAGTGCAGGAGTAGAGGTCCGCTGTTCATTCTGTAGATATGGCCATAGCAATTCAGACGTCACTTCCGTACAGCATCAGTGAGCCTGCCAGTGAAGGAGTAGAGGTCCGCTGTTCATTCTGTAGATATGGCCATAGCAATTCAGGTGTCACTTCCGTACAGCATCAGTGAGCCTGTCAGTGCAGGAGTAGAGGTCCGCTGTTCATTCTGTAGATATGTCCATAGCAATTCATGTGTCACTTCCGTACAGCATCAGTGAGCCTGTCAGTGCAGGAGTAGAGGTCCGCTGTTCATTCTGTAGATATGGCCATAGCAATTCAGGTGTCACTTCCGTACAGCTTCAGTGAGCCTGTCAGTGAAGGAGCAGAGGTCCACTGTTCATTCTGTCGATATGGCCATAGCAATTCAGGTGTCACTTCCGTACAGCATCAGTGAGCCTGTCAGTGAAGGAGTAGCGGTCCGCTGTTCATTCTGTAGATATGGCCATAGCAATTCAGGTATCACTTCCGTACAGCATCAGTGAGCCTGTCAGTGCAGGAGTAGAGGTCCGCTGTTCATTCTGTAGATATGGCCATAGCAATTCAGACGTCACTTCCGTACAGCATCAGTGAGCCTGCCAGTGAAGGAGTAGAGGTCCGCTGTTCATTCTGTAGATATGGCCATAGCAATTCAGGTGTCACTTCCGTACAGCATCAGTGAGCCTGTCAGTGCAGGAGTAGAGGTACGCTGTTCATTCTGTAGATATGGCCATAGCAATTCAGGCGTCACTTCCGTACAGCATCAGTGAGCCTGTCAGTGAAGGAGTAGCGGTCCGCTGTTCATTCTGTAGATATGGCCATAGCAATTCAGGCGTCGCTTCCGTACAGCATCAGTGAGCCTGTCAGAGAAGGAGTAGAGGTCCTCTGTTCATTCTGTAGATATGGCCATAGCAATTCAGACGTCACTTCCGTACAGCATCAGTGAACCTGCCAGTGAAGGCGTAGAGGTCCACTGTTCATTCTGTAGATATGGCCATAGCAATTCAGGTGTCACTTCCGTATGGCATCAGTGAGCCTGCCAGTGAAGGAGTAGAGGTCCACTGTTCATTCTGTAGATATGGCCATAGCAATTCAGGTGTCACTTCCGTATGGCATCAGTGAGCCTGTCAGTGAAGGAGTAGAGGTCCACTGTTCATTCTGTAGATATGGCCATAGCAATTCAGGCGTCACTTCCGTACAGCATCAGTGAGCCTGTCAGTGAAGGAGTAGCGGTCCACTGTTCATTCTGTAGATATGGCCATAGCAATTCAGGTGTCACTTCCGTATGGCATCAGTGAGCCTGTCAGTGAAGGAGTAGCGGTCCACTGTTCATTCTGTAGATATGGCCATAGCAATTCAGGTGTCACTTCCGTATGGCATCAGTGAGCCTGTCAGTGAAGGAGTAGAGGTCCACTGTTCATTCTGTAGATATGGCCATAGCAATTCAGGCGTCACTTCCATACAGCATCAGTGAGCCTGTCAGTGAAGGAGTAGCGGTCCGCTGTTCATTCTGTAGATATGGCCATAGCAATTCAGATGTCGCTTCCGTATGGCATCAGTGAGCCTGCCAGTGAAAGAGTAGAGGTCCACTGTTCATTCTGTAGATATGGCCATAGCAATTCAGGCGTCACTTCCGTACGACATCAGTGAGCCTGTCAGTGAAGGAGTAGCGGTCCGCTGTTCATTCTGTAGATATGGCCATAGCAATTCAGATCTCGCTTCCGTATGGCATCAGTGAGCCTGTCAGTGAAGGAGTAGCGGTCCGCTGTTCATTCTGTAGATATGGCCATAGCAATTCAGGCGTCGCTTCCGTACAGCATCAGTGAGCCTGTCAGTGAAGGAGTAGCGGTCCGCTGTTCATTCTGTAGATATGGCCATAGCAATTCAGGTGTCACTTCCGTACAGCATCAGTGAGCCTGTCAGTGCAGGAGTAGAGGTCCGCTGTTCATTCTGTAGATATGGCCATAGCAATTCAGGCATCGCTTCCGTATGGCATCAGTGAGCCTGTCAGTGAAGGAGTAGAGGTCCACTGTTCATTCTGTAGATATGGCCATAGCAATTCAGGTGTCACTTCCGTACAGCATCAGTGAGCCTGCCAGTGAAGGAGTAGCGGTCCGCTGTTCATTCTGTAGATATGGCCATAGCAATTCAGGTATCGCTTCCGTACAGCATCAGTGAGCCTGCCAGTGAAGGAGTAGAGGTCCGCTGTTCATTCTGTAGATATGGCCATAGCAATTCAGGTATCGCTTCCGTACAGCATCAGTGAGCCTGTCAGTGAAGGAGTAGAGGTCCGCTGTTCATTCTGTAGATATGGCCATAGCAATACAGGTATCGCTTCCGTACAGCATCAGTGAGCCTGCCAGTGAAGGAGCAGAGGTCCGCTGTTCATTCTGTAGATATGGCCATAGCAATACAGGTATCGCTTCCATACACCATCAGTGAGCCTGTCAGTGAAGGAGTAGCGGTCCGCTGTTCATTCTGTAGATATGGCCTTAGCAATACAGGTATCGCTTCCGTACAGCATCAGTGAACCTGCCAGTGAAGGAGTAGCGGTCCACTGTTCATTCTGTAGATATGGCCATAGCAATACAGGTATCGCTTCCGTATGGCATCAGTGAGCCTGTCAGTGAAGGAGCAGAGGTCCGCTGTTCATTCTGTAGATATGGCCATAGCAATACAGGTATCACTTCCGTACAGCATCAGTGAGCCTGTCAGTGAAGGAGTAGAGGTCCGCTGTTCATTCTGTAGATATGGCCATAGCAATTCAGGCGTCGCTTCGGTACAGCATCAGTGAACCTGTCAGTGAAGGAGTAGAGGTACGCTGTTCATTCTGTAGATATGGCCATAGCAATTCAGATGTCGCTTCCGTACACCATCAGTGAGCCTGTCAGTGAAGGAGTAGAGGTCCACTGTTCATTCTGTAGATATGGCCATAGCAATTCAGATGTCGCTTCCGTACAGCATCAGTGAGCCTGTCAGTGAAGGAGTAGAGGTCCGCTGTTCATTCTGTAGATATGGCCATAGCAATACAGGCGTCACTTCCGTACGACATCAGTGAGCCTGTCAGTGAAGGAGTAGAGGTCCGCTGTTCATTCTGTAGATATGGCCATAGCAATACAGGCGTCACTTCCGTACGACATCAGTGAGCCTGCCAGTGAAGGAGTAGAGGTCCACTGTTCATTCTGTAGATATGGCCATAGCAATTCAGGCGTCGCTTCCGTATGGCATCAGTGAGCCTGTCAGTGAAGGAGTAGAGGTCCACTGTTCATTCTGTAGATATGGCCATAGCAATTCAGGCGTCACTTCCGTACAGCATCAGTGAACCTGTCAGTGAAGGAGTAGAGGTCCGCTGTTCATTCTGTAGATATGGCCATAGCAATACAGGTATCGCTTCCGTATGGCATCAGTGAGCCTATCAGTGAAGGAGCAGAGGTCCGCTGTTCATTCTGTAGATATGGCCATAGCAATACAGGTATCGCTTCCGTACAGCATCAGTGAGCCTGTCAGTGAAGGAGTCGAGGTCCGCTGTTCATTCTGTAGATATGGCCATAGCAATTCAGGCGTCGCTTCGGTACAGCATCAGTGAGCCTGTCAGTGAAGGAGTAGAGGTCCACTGTTCATTCTGTAGATATGGCCATAGCAATTCAGGCATCGCTTCCGTATGACATCAGTGAGCCTGTCAGTGAAGGAGTAGAGGTCCACTGTTCCTTCTGTAGATATGGCCATAGCAATTCCGGTGTCACTTCCGTAGAGCATCAGTGAGCCTGCCAGTGAAGGAGTAGCGGTCCGCTGTTCATTCTGTAGATATGGCCATAGCAATTCAGGTATCGCTTCCGTACAGCATCAGTGAGCCTGCCTGTGAAGGAGTAGAGGTCCGCTGTTCATTCTGTAGATATGGCCATAGCAATTCAGGTATCGCTTCCGTACAGCATCAGTGAGCCTGTCAGTGAAGGAGTAGAGGTCCGCTGTTCATTCTGTAGATATGGCCATAGCAATACAGGTATCGCTTCCGTACAGCATCAGTGAGCCTGTCAGTGAAGGAGTAGCGGTCCGCTGTTCATTCTGTAGATATGGCCATAGACATTCAGGTGTCGCTTCCATACACCATCAGTGAGCCTGTCAGTGAAGGAGTAGCGGTCCGCTGTTCATTCTGTAGATATGGCCATAGCAATACAGGTATCGCTTCCGTACAGCATCAGTGAACCTGTCAGTGAAGGAGTAGCGGTCCACTGTTCATTCTGTAGATATGGCCATAGCAATACAGGTATCGCTTCCGTACAGCATCAGTGAGCCTGCCAGTGAAGGAGTAGCGGTCCGCTGTTCATTCTGTAGATATGGCCATAGCAATACAGGTATCGCTTCCGCATGGCATCAGTGAGCCTGCCAGTGAAGGAGCAGAGGTCCGCTGTTCTTTCTGTAGATATGGCCATAACAATACAGGTATCGCTTCCGTACAGCATCAGTGAACCTGCCAGTGAAGGAGTAGCGGTCCACTGTTCATTCTGTAGATATGGCCATAGCAATACAGGTATCGCTTCCGTACAGCATCAGTGAGCCTGCCAGTGAAGGAGCAGAGGTCCGCTGTTCATTCTGTAGATATGGCCATAGCAATACAGGTATCGCTTCCATACACCATCAGTGAGCCTGTCAGTGAAGGAGTAGCGGTCCGCTGTTCATTCTGTAGATATGGCCATAGCAATACAGGTATCGCTTCCGTACAGCATCAGTGAACCTGCCAGTGAAGGAGTAGCGGTCCACTGTTCATTCTGTAGATATGGCCATTGCAATACAGGTATCGCTTCCGTATGGCATCAGTGAGCCTGTCAGTGTAGGAGCAGAGGTCCGCTGTTCATTCTGTAGATATGGCCATAGCAATACAGGTATCGCTTCCGTACAGCATCAGTGAGCCTGTCAGTGAAGGAGTAGAGGTCCGCTGTTCATTCTGTAGATATGGCCATAGCAATTCAGGCGTCGCTTCGGTACAGCATCAGTGAACCTGTCAGTGAAGGAGTAGAGGTCCGCTGTTCATTCTGTAGATATGGCCATAGCAATTCAGATGTCGCTTCCGTACACCATCAGTGAGCCTGTCAGTGAAGGAGTATAGGTCCACTGTTCATTCTGTAGATATGGCCATAGCAATTCAGATGTCGCTTCCGTACAGCATCAGTGAGCCTGTCAGTGAAGGAGTAGAGGTCCGCTGTTCATTCTGTAGATATGGCCATAGCAATACAGGCGTCACTTCCGTACGACATCAGTGAGCCTGTCAGTGAAGGAGTAGAGGTCCGCTGTTCATTCTGTAGATATGGCCATAGCAATACAGGCGTCACTTCCGTACGACATCAGTGAGCCTGCCAGTGAAGGAGTAGAGGTCCACTGTTCATTCTGTAGATATGGCCATAGCAATTCAGGCGTCGCTTCCGTATGGCATCAGTGAGCCTGTCAGTGAAGGAGTAGAGGTCCACTGTTCATTCTGTAGATATGGCCATAGCAATCCAGGCGTCACTTCCGTACAGCATCAGTGAACCTGTCAGTGAAGGTGTAGAGGTCCGCTGTTCATTCTGTAGTTATGGCCATAGCAATACAGGTATCGCTTCATTATGGCATCAGTGAGCCTGTCAGTGAAGGAGCAGAGATCCGCTGTTCATTCTGTAGATATGGCCATAGCAATACAGGTATCACTTCCGTACAGCATCAGTGAGCCTGTCAGTGAAGGAGTAGAGGTCCGCTGTTCATTCTGTAGATATGGCCATAGCAATACAGATGTCGCTTCCGTACAGCATCAGTGAGCCTGTCAGTGAAGGAGTAGAGGTCCGCTGTTCATTCTGTAGATATGGCCATAGCAATTCAGGCGTCGCTTCGGTACAGCATCAGTGAGCCTGTCAGTGAAGGAGTAGAGGTCCACTGTTCATTCTGTAGATATGGCCATAGCAATTCAGATGTCGCTTCCGTACAGCATCAGTGAGCCTGTCAGTGAAGGAGTAGAGGTCCGCTGTTCATTCTGTAGATATGGCCATAGCAATACAGGTATCGCTTCCGTATGGCATCAGTGAGCCTGTCAGTGAAGGAGCAGAGGTCCGCTGTTCATTCTGTAGATATGGCCATAGCAATACAGGTATCGCTTCCGTACAGCATCAGTGAGCCTGTCAGTGAAGGAGTAGAGGTCCACTGTTCATTTTGTAGATATGGCCATAGCAATTCAGGCGTCACTTCCGTACAGCATCAGTGAGCCAGTCATTGAAGGAGTAGAGGTCCGCTGTTCATTCTGTAGATATGGCCATAGCAATTGAGGCGTCGCTTCCGTACAGCATCAGTGAGCCTGCCAGTGATGGAGTAGAGGTCCACTGTTCATTCTGTAGATATGGCCATAGCAATTCAGGTGTCACTTCCGTACAGCATCAGTGAGCCTGTCAGTGCAGGAGTAGAGGTCCGCTGTTCATTCTGTAGATATGGCCATAGCAATTCAGGTGTCACTTCCGTACATCATCAGTGAGCCTGTCAGTGCAGGAGTAGAGGTCCGCTGTTCATTCTGTAGATATGGCCATAGCAATTCATGTGTCACTTCCGTACAGCATCAGTGAGCCTGTCAGTGCAGGAATAGAGGTCCGCTGTTCATTCTGTAGATATGGCCATAGCAATTCAGGTGTCACTTCCGTACAGCTTCAGTGAGCCTGTCAGTGAAGGAGCAGAGGTCCACTGTTCATTCTGTCGATATGGCCATAGCAATTCAGGTGTCACTTCCGTACAGCATCAGTGAGCCTGTCAGTGAAGGAGTAGCTGTCCGCTGTTCATTCTGTAGATATGGCCATAGCAAATCAGGTATCACTTCCGTACAGCATCAGTGAGCCTGTCAGTGCAGGAGTAGAGGTCCGCTGTTCATTCTGTAGATATGGCCATAGCAATTCAGGCGTCACTTCCGTACAGCATCAGTGAGCCTGCCAGTGAAGGAGTAGAGGTCCGCTGTTCATTCTGTAGATATGGCCATAGCACTTCAGGTGTCACTTCCGTACAGCATCAGTGAGCCTGTCAGTGCAGGAGTAGAGGTCCGCTGTTCATTCTGTAGATATGGCCATAGCAATTCAGGCGTCACTTCCGTACAGCATCAGTGAGCCTGTCAGTGAAGGAGTAGCGGTCCGCTGTTAATTCTGTAGATATGGCCATAGCAATTCAGGCGTCGCTTCCGTACAGCATCAGTGAGCCTGTCAGAGAAGGAGTAGAGGTCCTCTGTTCATTCTGTAGATATGGCCATAGCAATTCAGACGTCACTTCCGTACAGCATCAGTGAACCTGCCAGTGAAGGCGTAGAGGTCCACTGTTCATTCTGTAGATATGGCCATAGCAATTCAGGTGTCACTTCCGTATGGCATCAGTGAGCCTGCCAGTGAAGGAGTAGAGGTCCACTGTTCATTCTGTAGATATGGCCATAGCAATTCAGGTGTCACTTCCGTATGGCATCAGTGAGCCTGTCAGTGAAGGAGTAGCGGTCCACTGTTAATTCTGTAGATATGGCCATAGCAATTCAGGTGTCACTTCCGTATGGCATCAGTGAGCCTGTCAGTGAAGGAGTAGCGGTCCACTGTTCATTCTGTAGATATGGCCATAGCAATTCAGGTGTCACTTCCGTATGGCATCAGTGAGCCTGTCAGTGAAGGAGTAGAGGTCAACTGTTCATTCTGTAGATATGGCCATAGCAATTCAGGCGTCACTTCCATACAGCATCAGTGAGCCTGTCAGTGAAGGAGTAGCGGTCCGCTGTTCATTCTGTAGATATGGCCATAGCAATTCAGATGTCGCTTCCGCATGGCATCAGTGAGCCTGCCAGTGAAAGAGTAGAGGTCCACTGTTCATTCTGTAGATATGGCCATAGCAATTCAGGCGTCACATCCGTACGACATCAGTGAGCCTGTCAGTGAAGGAGTAGCGGTCCGCTGTTCATTCTGTAGATATGGCCATAGCAATTCAGATGTCGCTTCCGTATGGCATCAGTGAGCCTGTCAGTGAAGGAGTAGCGGTCCGCTGTTCATTCTGTAGATATGGCCATAGCAATTCAGGCGTCGCTTCCGTACAGCATCAGTGAGCCTGTCAGTGAAGGAGTAGCGGTCCGCTGTTCATTCTGTAGATATGGCCATAGCAATTCAGGTGTCACTTCCGTACAGCATCAGTGAGCCTGTCAGTGCAGGAGTAGAGGTCCGCTGTTCATTCTGTAGATATGGCCATAGCAATTCAGGCATCGCTTCCGTATGGCATCAGTGAGCCTGTCAGTGAAGGAGTAGAGGTCCACTGTTCATTCTGTAGATATGGCCATAGCAATTCAGGTGTCACTTCCGTACAGCATCAGTGAGCCTGCCAGTGAAGGAGTAGCGGTCCGCTGTTCATTCTGTAGATATGGCCATAGCAATTCAGGTATCGCTTCCGTACAGCATCAGTGAGCCTGCCAGTGAAGGAGTAGAGGTCCGCTGTTCATTCTGTAGATATGGCCATAGCAATTCAGGTATCGCTTCCGTACAGCATCAGTGAGCCTGTCAGTGAAGGAGTAGAGGTCCGCTGTTCATTCTGTAGATATGGCCATAGCAATACAGGTATCGCTTCCGTACAGCATCAGTGAGCCTGTCAGTGAAGGAGTAGCGGTCCGCTGTTCATTCTGTAGATATGGCCATAGACATTCAGGTGTCGCTTCCATACACCATCAGTGAGCCTGTCAGTGAAGGAGTAGCGGTCCGCTGTTCATTCTGTAGATATGGCCATAGCAATACAGGTATCGCTTCCGTACAGCATCAGTGAACCTGTCAGTGAAGGAGTTGCGGTCCACTGTTCATTCTGTAGATATGGCCATAGCAATACAGGTATCGCTTCCGTACAGCATCAGTGAGCCTGCCAGTGAAGGAGCAGAGGTCCGCTGTTCATTCTGTAGATATGGCCATAGCAATACAGGTATCGCTTCCATACACCATCAGTGAGCCTGTCAGTGAAGGAGTAGCGGTCCGCTGTTCATTCTGTAGATATGGCCTTAGCAATACAGGTATCGCTTCCGTACAGCATCAGTGAACCTGCCAGTGAAGGAGTAGCGGTCCACTGTTCATTCTGTAGATACGGCCATAGCAATACAGGTATCGCTTCCGTATGGCATCAGTGAGCCTGTCAGTGAAGGAGCAGAGGTCCGCTGTTCATTCTGTAGATATGGCCATAGCAATACAGGTATCGCTTCCGTACAGCATCAGTGAGCCTGTCAGTGAAGGAGTAGAGGTCCGCTGTTCATTCTGTAGATATGGCCATAGCAATTCAGGCGTCGCTTCGGTACAGCATCAGTGAACCTGTCAGTGAAGGAGTAGAGGTCCGCTGTTCATTCTGTAGATATGGCCATAGCAATTCAGATGTCGCTTCCGTACACCATCAGTGAGCCTGTCAGTGAAGGAGTAGAGGTCCACTGTTCATTCTGTAGATATGGCCATAGCAATTCAGATGTCGCTTCCGTACAGCATCAGTGAGCCTGTCAGTGAAGGAGTAGAGGTCCGCTGTTCATTCTGTAGATATGGCCATAGCAATACAGGCGTCACTTCCGTACGACATCAGTGAGCCTGTCAGTGAAGGAGTAGAGGTCCGCTGTTCATTCTGTAGATATGGCCATAGCAATACAGGCGTCACTTCCGTACGACATCAGTGAGCCTGCCAGTGAAGGAGTAGAGGTCCACTGTTCATTCTGTAGATATGGCCATAGCAATTCAGGCTTCGCTTCCGTATGGCATCAGTGAGCCTGTCAGTGAAGGAGTAGAGGTCCACTGTTCATTCTGTAGATATGGCCATAGCAATTCAGGCGTCACTTCCGTACAGCATCAGTGAACCTGTCAGTGAAGGAGTAGAGGTCCGCTGTTCATTCTGTAGATATGGCCATAGCAATACAGGTATCGCTTCCGTATGGCATCAGTGAGCCTGTCAGTGAAGGAGCAGAGGTCCGCTGTTCATTCTGTAGATATGGCCATAGCAATACAGGTATCGCTTCCGTACAGCATCAGTGAGCCTGTCAGTGAAGGAGTAGAGGTCCGCTGTTCATTCTGTAGATATGGCCATAGCAATTCAGGCGTCGCTTCGGTACAGCATCAGTGAGCCTGTCAGTGAAGGAGTAGAGGTCCACTGTTCATTCTGTAGATATGGCCATAGCAATTCAGGTGTCGCTTCCGTACAGCATCAGTGAGCCTGTCAGTGAAGGAGTAGAGGTCCGCTGTTCATTCTGTAGATATGGCCATAGCAATACAGGTATCGCTTCCGTATGGCATCAGTGAGCCTGTCAGTGAAGGAGCAGAGGTCCGCTGTTCATTCTGTAGATATGGCTATAGCAATACAGGTATCGCTTCCGTACAGCATCAGTGAGCCTGTCAGTGAAGGAGTAGAGGTCCGCTGTTCATTCTGTAGATATAGCCATAGCAATTCAGATGTCGCTTCCGTACAGCATCAGTGAGCCTGTCAGTGAAGGAGTAGAGGTCCGCTGTTCATTCTGTAGATATGGCCATAGCAATACAGGCGTCACTTCCGTACGACATCAGTGAGCCTGTCAGTGAAGGAGTAGAGGTCCGCTGTTCATTCTGTAGATATGGCCATAGCAATACAGGCGTCACTTCCGTACGACATCAGTGAGCCTGCCAGTGAAGGAGTAGAGGTCCACTGTTCATTCTGTAGATATGGCCATAGCAATTCAGGCGTCGCTTCCGTATGGCATCAGTGAGCCTGTCAGTGAAGGAGTAGAGGTCCGCTGTTCATTCTGTAGATATGGCCATAGCAATTCAGGCGTCGCTTCCGTACAGCATCAGTGAGCCTGCCAGTGAAGGAGTAGAGGTCCGCTGTTCATTCTGTAGATATGGCCATAGCAATTCAGGCGTCACTTCCGTACAGCATCAGTGAACCTGTCAGTGAAGGAGTAGAGGTCCACTGTTCATTCTGTAGATATGGCCATAGCAATTCAGGCGTCACTTCCGTACAGCATCAGTGAGCCTGTCAGTGAAGGAGTAGCGGTCCGCTGTTCATTCTGTAGATATGGCCATAGCAATTCAGGCGTCGCTTCCGTACAGCATCAGTGAACCTGTCAGTGAAGGAGTAGAGGTCCACTGTTCATTCTGTAGATATGGCCATAGCAATTCAGGCGTCACTTCCGTACAGCATCAGTGAGCCTGTCAGTGAAGGAGTAGCGGTCCGCTGTTCATTCTGTAGATATGGCCATAGCAATTCAGGCGTCGGTTCCGTATGGCATCAGTGAGCCTGTCAGTGAAGGAGTAGCGGTCCGCTGTTCATTCTGTAGATATGGCCATAGCAATTCAGGCGTCACTTCCATACAGCATCAGTGAACCTGTCAGTGAAGGAGTAGCGGTCCGCTGTTCATTCTGTAGATATGGCCATAGCAATTCAGGCGTCACTTCGGTACAGCATCAGTGAACCTGTCAGTGAAGGAGTAGAAGTCCGCTGTTCATTCTGTAGATATGGCCATAGCAATTCAGGCGTCACTTCCATACAGCATCAGTGAACCTGTCAGTGAAGGAGTAGCGGTCCGCTGTTCATTCTGTAGATATGGCCATAGCAATTCAGGCGTCGCTTCGGTACAGCATCAGTGATCCTGTCAGTGAAGGAGTAGAGGTCCGCTGTTCATTCTGTAGGTATGACCATAGCAATTCAGGCGTCACTTCCGTACAGCATCAGTGAACCTGTCAGTGAAGGAGTAGCGGTCCACTGTTCATTCTGTATATATGGCCATAGCAATTCAGGCGTCGCTTCCGTACGGCATCAGTGAGCCTGCCAGTGAAGGAGTAGAGGTCCGCTGTTCATTCTGTAGATATGTCCATAGCAATTCAGGCGTCGCTTCCGTACAGCATCAGTGAGCCTGTCAGTGAAGGAGTAGAGGTCCTCTGTTCATTCTGTAGATATGGCCATAGCAATTCAGGCGTCGCTTCCGTACGGCATCAGTGAGCCTGCCAGTGAAGGAGTAGAGGTCCGCTGTTCATTCTGTATATATGGCCATAGCAATTCAGGCGTCGCTTCGGTACAGCATCAGTGAACCTGTCAGTGAAGGAGTAGAGGTCCGCTGTTCATTCTGTAGGTATGGCCATAGAAATTCAGGCGTCGCTTCGGTACAGCATCAGTGAGCCTGTCAGTGAAGGAGTAGACGACCGCTGTTCATTCTGTAGATATGGCCATAGCAATTCAGGCGTCACTTCCGTACAGCATCAGTGAGCCTGTCAGTGAAGGAGTAGCGGTCCGCTGTTCATTCTGTAGATATGGCCATAGCAATTCAGGTGTCACTTCCGTACGGCATCAGTGAGCCTGTCAGTGAAGGAGTAGCGGTCCGCTGTTCATTCTGTAGATATGGCCATAGCAATTCAGGCGTCACTTCCATACAACACCAGTGAACCTGTCAGTGAAGGAGTAGCGGTCCCCTGTTCATTCTGTAGATATGTCCATAGCAATTCAGGCGTCGCTTCCGTACAGCATCAGTGAGCCTGTCAGTGAAGGAGTAGAGGTCCTCTGTTCATTCTGTAGATATGGCCATAGCAATACAGGCGTCACTTCCGTACAGCATCAGTGAGCCTGTCAGTGAAGGAGTAGAGGTCCTCTGTTCATTCTGTAGATATGGCCATAGCAATACAGGCGTCACTTCCGTACAGCATCAGTGAGCCTGCCAGTGAAGGAGTAGAGGTCCACTGTTCATTCTGTAGATATGGCCATAGCAATTCAGGTGTCACTTCCGTACAGCATCAGTGAGCCTGTCATTGAAGGAGTAGAGGTCCGCTGTTCATTCTGTAGATATGGCCATAGCAATTGAGGCGTCGCTTCCGTACAGCATCAGTGAGCCTGCCAGTGATGGAGTAGAGGTCCACTGTTCATTCTGTAGATATGGCCATAGCAATTCAGGTGTCACTTCCGTACAGCATCAGTGAGCCTGTCAGTGCAGGAGAAGAGGTCCGCTGTTCATTCTGTAGATATGGCCATAGCAATTCAGGTGTCACTTCCGTACATCATCAGTGAGCCTGTCAGTGCAGGAGTAGGGGTCCGCTGTTCATTCTGTAGATATGGCCATAGCAATTCATGTGTCACTTCCGTACAGCATCAGTGAGCCTGTCAGTGCAGGAATAGAGGTCCGCTGTTCATTCTGTAGATATGGCCATAGCAATTCAGGTGTCACTTCCGTACAGCTTCAGTGAGCCTGTCAGTGAAGGAGCAGAGGTCCACTGTTCATTCTGTCGATATGGCCATAGCAATTCAGGTGTCACTTCCGTACAGCATCAGTGAGCCTGTCAGTGAAGGAGTAGCTGTCCGCTGTTCATTCTGTAGATATGGCCATAGCAATTCAGGTATCACTTCCGTACAGCATCAGTGAGCCTGTCAGTGCAGGAGTAGAGGTCCGCTGTTCATTCTGTAGATATGGCCATAGCAATTCAGGCGTCACTTCCGTACAGCATCAGTGAGCCTGCCAGTGAAGGAGTAGAGGTCCGCTGTTCATTCTGTAGATATGGCCATAGCACTTCAGGTGTCACTTCCGTACAGCATCAGTGAGCCTGTCAGTGCAGGAGTAGAGGTCCGCTGTTCATTCTGTAGATATGGCCATAGCAATTCAGGCGTCACTTCCGTACAGCATCAGTGAGCCTGTCAGTGAAGGAGTAGCGGTCCGCTGTTAATTCTGTAGATATGGCCATAGCAATTCAGGCGTCGCTTCCGTACAGCATCAGTGAGCCTGTCAGAGAAGGAGTAGAGGTCCTCTGTTCATTCTGTAGATATGGCCATAGCAATTCAGACGTCACTTCCGTACAGCATCAGTGAACCTGCCAGTGAAGGCGTAGAGGTCCACTGTTCATTCTGTAGATATGGCCATAGCAATTCAGGTGTCACTTCCGTATGGCATCAGTGAGCCTGCCAGTGAAGGAGTAGAGGTCCGCTGTTCATTCTGTAGATATGGCCATAGCAATTCAGGCGTCACTTCGGTACAGCATCAGTGAACCTGTCAGTGAAGGAGTAGAAGTCCGCTGTTCATTCTGTAGATATGGCCATAGCAATTCAGGCGTCACTTCCATACAGCATCAGTGAACCTGTCAGTGAAGGAGTAGCGGTCCGCTGTTCATTCTGTAGATATGGCCATAGCAATTCAGGCGTCGCTTCGGTACAGCATCAGTGATCCTGTCAGTGAAGGAGTAGAGGTCCGCTGTTCATTCTGTAGGTATGACCATAGCAATTCAGGCGTCACTTCCGTACAGCATCAGTGAACCTGTCAGTGAAGGAGTAGCGGTCCACTGTTCATTCTGTATATATGGCCATAGCAATTCAGGCGTCGCTTCCGTACGGCATCAGTGAGCCTGCCAGTGAAGGAGTAGAGGTCCGCTGTTCATTCTGTAGATATGTCCATAGCAATTCAGGCGTCGCTTCCGTACAGCATCAGTGAGCCTGTCAGTGAAGGAGTAGAGGTCCTCTGTTCATTCTGTAGATATGGCCATAGCAATTCAGGCGTCGCTTCCGTACGGCATCAGTGAGCCTGCCAGTGAAGGAGTAGAGGTCCGCTGTTCATTCTGTATATATGGCCATAGCAATTCAGGCGTCGCTTCGGTACAGCATCAGTGAACCTGTCAGTGAAGGAGTAGAGGTCCGCTGTTCATTCTGTAGGTATGGCCATAGAAATTCAGGCGTCGCTTCGGTACAGCATCAGTGAGCCTGTCAGTGAAGGAGTAGACGACCGCTGTTCATTCTGTAGATATGGCCATAGCAATTCAGGCGTCACTTCCGTACAGCATCAGTGAGCCTGTCAGTGAAGGAGTAGCGGTCCGCTGTTCATTCTGTAGATATGGCCATAGCAATTCAGGTGTCACTTCCGTACGGCATCAGTGAGCCTGTCAGTGAAGGAGTAGCGGTCCGCTGTTCATTCTGTAGATATGGCCATAGCAATTCAGGCGTCACTTCCATACAGCATCAGTGAACCTGTCAGTGAAGGAGTAGCGGTCCGCTGTTCATTCTGTAGATATGTCCATAGCAATTCAGGCGTCGCTTCCGTACAGCATCAGTGAGCCTGTCAGTGAAGGAGTAGAGGTCCTCTGTTCATTCTGTAGATATGGCCATAGCAATACAGGCGTCACTTCCGTACAGCATCAGTGAGCCTGTCAGTGAAGGAGTAGAGGTCCTCTGTTCATTCTGTAGATATGGCCATAGCAATAAAGGCGTCACTTCCGTACAGCATCAGTGAGCCTGCCAGTGAAGGAGTAGAGGTCCACTGTTCATTCTGTAGATATGGCCATAGCAATTCAGGTGTCACTTCCGTACAGCATCAGTGAGCCTGTCATTGAAGGAGTAGAGGTCCGCTGTTCATTCTGTAGATATGGCCATAGCAATTGAGGCGTCGCTTCCGTACAGCATCAGTGAGCCTGCCAGTGATGGAGTAGAGGTCCACTGTTCATTCTGTAGATATGGCCATAGCAATTCAGGTGTCACTTCCGTACAGCATCAGTGAGCCTGTCAGTGCAGGAGTAGAGGTCCGCTGTTCATTCTGTAGATATGGCCATAGCAATTCAGGTGTCACTTCCGTACATCATCAGTGAGCCTGTCAGTGCAGGAGTAGAGGTCCGCTGTTCATTCTGTAGATATGGCCATAGCAATTCATGTGTCACTTCCGTACAGCATCAGTGAGCCTGTCAGTGCAGGAATAGAGGTCCGCTGTTCATTCTGTAGATATGGCCATAGCAATTCAGGTGTCACTTCCGTACAGCTTCAGTGAGCCTGTCAGTGAAGGAGCAGAGGTCCACTGTTCATTCTGTCGATATGGCCATAGCAATTCAGGTGTCACTTCCGTACAGCATCAGTGAGCCTGTCAGTGAAGGAGTAGCTGTCCGCTGTTCATTCTGTAGATATGGCCATAGCAATTCAGGTATCACTTCCGTACAGCATCAGTGAGCCTGTCAGTGCAGGAGTAGAGGTCCGCTGTTCATTCTGTAGATATGGCCATAGCAATTCAGGCGTCACTTCCGTACAGCATCAGTGAGCCTGCCAGTGAAGGAGTAGAGGTCCGCTGTTCATTCTGTAGATATGGCCATAGCACTTCAGGTGTCACTTCCGTACAGCATCAGTGAGCCTGTCAGTGCAGGAGTAGAGGTCCGCTGTTCATTCTGTAGATATGGCCATAGCAATTCAGGCGTCACTTCCGTACAGCATCAGTGAGCCTGTCAGTGAAGGAGTAGCGGTCCGCTGTTAATTCTGTAGATATGGCCATAGCAATTCAGGCGTCGCTTCCGTACAGCATCAGTGAGCCTGTCAGAGAAGGAGTAGAGGTCCTCTGTTCATTCTGTAGATATGGCCATAGCAAGTCAGACGTCACTTCCGTACAGCATCAGTGAACCTGCCAGTGAAGGCGTAGAGGTCCACTGTTCATTCTGTAGATATGGCCATAGCAATTCAGGTGTCACTTCCGTATGGCATCAGTGAGCCTGCCAGTGAAGGAGTAGAGGTCCACTGTTCATTCTGTAGATATGGCCATAGCAATTCAGGTGTCACTTCCGTATGGCATCAGTGAGCCTGTCAGTGAAGGAGTAGCGGTCCACTGTTCATTCTGTAGATATGGCCATAGCAATTCAGGTGTCACTTCCGTATGGCATCAGTGATCCTGTCAGTGAAGGAGTAGCGGTCCACTGTTCATTCTGTAGATATGGCCATAGCAATTCAGGTGTCACTTCCGTATGGCATCAGTGAGCCTGTCAGTGAAGGAGTAGAGGTCAACTGTTCATTCTGTAGATATGGCCATAGCAATTCAGGCGTCACTTCCATACAGCATCAGTGAGCCTGTCAGTGAAGGAGTAGCGGTCCGCTGTTCATTCTGTAGATATGGCCATAGCAATTCAGATGTCGCTTCCGTATGGCATCAGTGAGCCTGCCAGTGAAAGAGTAGAGGTCCACTGTTCATTCTGTAGATATGGCCATAGCAATTCAGGCGTCACTTCCGTACGACATCAGTGAGCCTGTCAGTGAAGGAGTAGCGGTCCGCTGTTCATTCTGTAGATATGGCCATAGCAATTCAGATGTCGCTTCCGTATGGCATCAGTGAGCCTGTCAGTGAAGGAGTAGCGGTCCGCTGTTCATTCTGTAGATATGGCCATAGCAATTCAGGCGTCGCTTCCGTACAGCATCAGTGAGCCTGTCAGTGAAGGAGTAGCGGTCCGCTGTTCATTCTGTAGATATGGCCATAGCAATTCAGGTGTCACTTCCGTACATCATCAGTGAGCCTGTCAGTGCAGGAGTAGAGGTCCGCTGTTCATTCTGTAGATATGGCCATAGCAATTCAGGCATCGCTTCCGTATGGCATCAGTGAGCCTGTCAGTGAAGGAGTAGAGGTCCACTGTTCATTCTGTAGATATGGCCATAGCAATTCAGACGTCACTTCCGTACAGCATCAGTGAACCTGCCAGTGAAGGCGTAGAGGTCCACTGTTCATTCTGTAGATATGGCCATAGCAATTCAGGTGTCACTTCCGTATGGCATCAGTGAGCCTGCCAGTGAAGGAGTAGAGGTCCGCTGTTCATTCTGTAGATATGGCCATAGCAATTCAGGCGTCACTTCGGTACAGCATCAGTGAACCTGTCAGTGAAGGAGTAGAAGTCCGCTGTTCATTCTGTAGATATGGCCATAGCAATTCAGGCGTCACTTCCATACAGCATCAGTGAACCTGTCAGTGAAGGAGTAGCGGTCCGCTGTTCATTCTGTAGATATGGCCATAGCAATTCAGGCGTCGCTTCGGTACAGCATCAGTGATCCTGTCAGTGAAGGAGTAGAGGTCCGCTGTTCATTCTGTAGGTATGACCATAGCAATTCAGGCGTCACTTCCGTACAGCATCAGTGAACCTGTCAGTGAAGGAGTAGCGGTCCACTGTTCATTCTGTATATATGGCCATAGCAATTCAGGCGTCGCTTCCGTACGGCATCAGTGAGCCTGCCAGTGAAGGAGTAGAGGTCCGCTGTTCATTCTGTAGATATGTCCATAGCAATTCAGGCGTCGCTTCCGTACAGCATCAGTGAGCCTGTCAGTGAAGGAGTAGAGGTCCTCTGTTCATTCTGTAGATATGGCCATAGCAATTCAGGCGTCGCTTCCGTACGGCATCAGTGAGCCTGCCAGTGAAGGAGTAGAGGTCCGCTGTTCATTCTGTATATATGGCCATAGCAATTCAGGCGTCGCTTCGGTACAGCATCAGTGAACCTGTCAGTGAAGGAGTAGAGGTCCGCTGTTCATTCTGTAGGTATGGCCATAGAAATTCAGGCGTCGCTTCGGTACAGCATCAGTGAGCCTGTCAGTGAAGGAGTAGACGACCGCTGTTCATTCTGTAGATATGGCCATAGCAATTCAGGCGTCACTTCCGTACAGCATCAGTGAGCCTGTCAGTGAAGGAGTAGCGGTCCGCTGTTCATTCTGTAGATATGGCCATAGCAATTCAGGTGTCACTTCCGTACGGCATCAGTGAGCCTGTCAGTGAAGGAGTAGCGGTCCGCTGTTCATTCTGTAGATATGGCCATAGCAATTCAGGCGTCACTTCCATACAGCATCAGTGAACCTGTCAGTGAAGGAGTAGCGGTCCGCTGTTCATTCTGTAGATATGTCCATAGCAATTCAGGCGTCGCTTCCGTACAGCATCAGTGAGCCTGTCAGTGAAGGAGTAGAGGTCCTCTGTTCATTCTGTAGATATGGCCATAGCAATACAGGCGTCACTTCCGTACAGCATCAGTGAGCCTGTCAGTGAAGGAGTAGAGGTCCTCTGTTCATTCTGTAGATATGGCCATAGCAATAAAGGCGTCACTTCCGTACAGCATCAGTGAGCCTGCCAGTGAAGGAGTAGAGGTCCACTGTTCATTCTGTAGATATGGCCATAGCAATTCAGGTGTCACTTCCGTACAGCATCAGTGAGCCTGTCATTGAAGGAGTAGAGGTCCGCTGTTCATTCTGTAGATATGGCCATAGCAATTGAGGCGTCGCTTCCGTACAGCATCAGTGAGCCTGCCAGTGATGGAGTAGAGGTCCACTGTTCATTCTGTAGATATGGCCATAGCAATTCAGGTGTCACTTCCGTACAGCATCAGTGAGCCTGTCAGTGCAGGAGTAGAGGTCCGCTGTTCATTCTGTAGATATGGCCATAGCAATTCAGGTGTCACTTCCGTACATCATCAGTGAGCCTGTCAGTGCAGGAGTAGAGGTCCGCTGTTCATTCTGTAGATATGGCCATAGCAATTCATGTGTCACTTCCGTACAGCATCAGTGAGCCTGTCAGTGCAGGAATAGAGGTCCGCTGTTCATTCTGTAGATATGGCCATAGCAATTCAGGTGTCACTTCCGTACAGCTTCAGTGAGCCTGTCAGTGAAGGAGCAGAGGTCCACTGTTCATTCTGTCGATATGGCCATAGCAATTCAGGTGTCACTTCCGTACAGCATCAGTGAGCCTGTCAGTGAAGGAGTAGCTGTCCGCTGTTCATTCTGTAGATATGGCCATAGCAATTCAGGTATCACTTCCGTACAGCATCAGTGAGCCTGTCAGTGCAGGAGTAGAGGTCCGCTGTTCATTCTGTAGATATGGCCATAGCAATTCAGGCGTCACTTCCGTACAGCATCAGTGAGCCTGCCAGTGAAGGAGTAGAGGTCCGCTGTTCATTCTGTAGATATGGCCATAGCACTTCAGGTGTCACTTCCGTACAGCATCAGTGAGCCTGTCAGTGCAGGAGTAGAGGTCCGCTGTTCATTCTGTAGATATGGCCATAGCAATTCAGGCGTCACTTCCGTACAGCATCAGTGAGCCTGTCAGTGAAGGAGTAGCGGTCCGCTGTTAATTCTGTAGATATGGCCATAGCAATTCAGGCGTCGCTTCCGTACAGCATCAGTGAGCCTGTCAGAGAAGGAGTAGAGGTCCTCTGTTCATTCTGTAGATATGGCCATAGCAAGTCAGACGTCACTTCCGTACAGCATCAGTGAACCTGCCAGTGAAGGCGTAGAGGTCCACTGTTCATTCTGTAGATATGGCCATAGCAATTCAGGTGTCACTTCCGTATGGCATCAGTGAGCCTGCCAGTGAAGGAGTAGAGGTCCACTGTTCATTCTGTAGATATGGCCATAGCAATTCAGGTGTCACTTCCGTATGGCATCAGTGAGCCTGTCAGTGAAGGAGTAGCGGTCCACTGTTCATTCTGTAGATATGGCCATAGCAATTCAGGTGTCACTTCCGTATGGCATCAGTGATCCTGTCAGTGAAGGAGTAGCGGTCCACTGTTCATTCTGTAGATATGGCCATAGCAATTCAGGTGTCACTTCCGTATGGCATCAGTGAGCCTGTCAGTGAAGGAGTAGAGGTCAACTGTTCATTCTGTAGATATGGCCATAGCAATTCAGGCGTCACTTCCATACAGCATCAGTGAGCCTGTCAGTGAAGGAGTAGCGGTCCGCTGTTCATTCTGTAGATATGGCCATAGCAATTCAGATGTCGCTTCCGTATGGCATCAGTGAGCCTGCCAGTGAAAGAGTAGAGGTCCACTGTTCATTCTGTAGATATGGCCATAGCAATTCAGGCGTCACTTCCGTACGACATCAGTGAGCCTGTCAGTGAAGGAGTAGCGGTCCGCTGTTCATTCTGTAGATATGGCCATAGCAATTCAGATGTCGCTTCCGTATGGCATCAGTGAGCCTGTCAGTGAAGGAGTAGCGGTCCGCTGTTCATTCTGTAGATATGGCCATAGCAATTCAGGCGTCGCTTCCGTACAGCATCAGTGAGCCTGTCAGTGAAGGAGTAGCGGTCCGCTGTTCATTCTGTAGATATGGCCATAGCAATTCAGGTGTCACTTCCGTACATCATCAGTGAGCCTGTCAGTGCAGGAGTAGAGGTCCGCTGTTCATTCTGTAGATATGGCCATAGCAATTCAGGCATCGCTTCCGTATGGCATCAGTGAGCCTGTCAGTGAAGGAGTAGAGGTCCACTGTTCATTCTGTAGATATGGCCATAGCAATTCAGGTGTCACTTCCGTACAGCATCAGTGAGCCTGCCAGTGAAGGAGTAGCGGTCCGCTGTTCATTCTGTAGATATGGCCATAGCAATTCAGGTATCGCTTCCGTACAGCATCAGTGAGCCTGCCAGTGAAGGAGTAGAGGTCCGCTGTTCATTCTGTAGATATGGCCATAGCAATTCAGGTATCGCTTCCGTACAGCATCAGTGAGCCTGTCAGTGAAGGAGTAGAGGTCCGCTGTTCATTCTGTAGATATGGCCATAGCAATACAGGTATCGCTTCCGTACAGCATCAGTGAGCCTGTCAGTGAAGGAGTAGCGGTCCGCTGTTCATTCTGTAGATATGGCCATAGACATTCAGGTGTCGCTTCCATACACCATCAGTGAGCCTGTCAGTGAAGGAGTAGCGGTCCGCTGTTCATTCTGTAGATATGGCCATAGCAATACAGGTATCGCTTCCGTACAGCATCAGTGAACCTGTCAGTGAAGGAGTTGCGGTCCACTGTTCATTCTGTAGATATGGCCATAGCAATACAGGTATCGCTTCCGTACAGCATCAGTGAGCCTGCCAGTGAAGGAGCAGAGGTCCGCTGTTCATTCTGTAGATATGGCCATAGCAATACAGGTATCGCTTCCATACACCATCAGTGAGCCTGTCAGTGAAGGAGTAGCGGTCCGCTGTTCATTCTGTAGATATGGCCTTAGCAATACAGGTATCGCTTCCGTACAGCATCAGTGAACCTGCCAGTGAAGGAGTAGCGGTCCACTGTTCATTCTGTAGATATGGCCATAGCAATACAGGTATCGCTTCCGTATGGCATCAGTGAGCCTGTCAGTGAAGGAGCAGAGGTCCGCTGTTCATTCTGTAGATATGGCCATAGCAATACAGGTATCGCTTCCGTACAGCATCAGTGAGCCTGTCAGTGAAGGAGTAGAGGTCCGCTGTTCATTCTGTAGATATGGCCATAGCAATTCAGGCGTCGCTTCGGTACAGCATCAGTGAACCTGTCAGTGAAGGAGTAGAGGTCCGCTGTTCATTCTGTAGATATGGCCATAGCAATTCAGATGTCGCTTCCGTACACCATCAGTGAGCCTGTCAGTGAAGGAGTAGAGGTCCACTGTTCATTCTGTAGATATGGCCATAGCAATTCAGATGTCGCTTCCGTACAGCATCAGTGAGCCTGTCAGTGAAGGAGTAGAGGTCCGCTGTTCATTCTGTAGATATGGCCATAGCAATACAGGCGTCACTTCCGTACGACATCAGTGAGCCTGTCAGTGAAGGAGTAGAGGTCCGCTGTTCATTCTGTAGATATGGCCATAGCAATACAGGCGTCACTTCCGTACGACATCAGTGAGCCTGCCAGTGAAGGAGTAGAGGTCCACTGTTCATTCTGTAGATATGGCCATAGCAATTCAGGCTTCGCTTCCGTATGGCATCAGTGAGCCTGTCAGTGAAGGAGTAGAGGTCCACTGTTCATTCTGTAGATATGGCCATAGCAATTCAGGCGTCACTTCCGTACAGCATCAGTGAACCTGTCAGTGAAGGAGTAGAGGTCCGCTGTTCATTCTGTAGATATGGCCATAGCAATACAGGTATCGCTTCCGTATGGCATCAGTGAGCCTGTCAGTGAAGGAGCAGAGGTCCGCTGTTCATTCTGTAGATATGGCCATAGCAATACAGGTATCGCTTCCGTACAGCATCAGTGAGCCTGTCAGTGAAGGAGTAGAGGTCCGCTGTTCATTCTGTAGATATGGCCATAGCAATTCAGGCGTCGCTTCGGTACAGCATCAGTGAGCCTGTCAGTGAAGGAGTAGAGGTCCACTGTTCATTCTGTAGATATGGCCATAGCAATTCAGGTGTCGCTTCCGTACAGCATCAGTGAGCCTGTCAGTGAAGGAGTAGAGGTCCGCTGTTCATTCTGTAGATATGGCCATAGCAATACAGGTATCGCTTCCGTATGGCATCAGTGAGCCTGTCAGTGAAGGAGCAGAGGTCCGCTGTTCATTCTGTAGATATGGCCATAGCAATACAGGTATCGCTTCCGTACAGCATCAGTGAGCCTGTCAGTGAAGGAGTAGAGGTCCGCTGTTCATTCTGTAGATATAGCCATAGCAATTCAGATGTCGCTTCCGTACAGCATCAGTGAGCCTGTCAGTGAAGGAGTAGAGGTCCGCTGTTCATTCTGTAGATATGGCCATAGCAATACAGGCGTCACTTCCGTACGACATCAGTGAGCCTGTCAGTGAAGGAGTAGAGGTCCGCTGTTCATTCTGTAGATATGGCCATAGCAATACAGGCGTCACTTCCGTACGACATCAGTGAGCCTGCCAGTGAAGGAGTAGAGGTCCACTGTTCATTCTGTAGATATGGCCATAGCAATTCAGGCGTCGCTTCCGTATGGCATCAGTGAGCCTGTCAGTGAAGGAGTAGAGGTCCGCTGTTCATTCTGTAGATATGGCCATAGCAATTCAGGCGTCGCTTCCGTACAGCATCAGTGAGCCTGCCAGTGAAGGAGTAGAGGTCCGCTGTTCATTCTGTAGATATGGCCATAGCAATTCAGGCGTCACTTCCGTACAGCATCAGTGAACCTGTCAGTGAAGGAGTAGAGGTCCACTGTTCATTCTGTAGATATGGCCATAGCAATTCAGGCGTCACTTCCGTACAGCATCAGTGAGCCTGTCAGTGAAGGAGTAGCGGTCCGCTGTTCATTCTGTAGATATGGCCATAGCAATTCAGGCGTCGCTTCCGTACAGCATCAGTGAACCTGTCAGTGAAGGAGTAGAGGTCCACTGTTCATTCTGTAGATATGGCCATAGCAATTCAGGCGTCACTTCCGTACAGCATCAGTGAGCCTGTCAGTGAAGGAGTAGCGGTCCGCTGTTCATTCTGTAGATATGGCCATAGCAATTCAGGCGTCGGTTCCGTATGGCATCAGTGAGCCTGTCAGTGAAGGAGTAGCGGTCCGCTGTTCATTCTGTAGATATGGCCATAGCAATTCAGGCGTCACTTCCATACAGCATCAGTGAACCTGTCAGTGAAGGAGTAGCGGTCCGCTGTTCATTCTGTAGATATGGCCATAGCAATTCAGGCGTCACTTCGGTACAGCATCAGTGAACCTGTCAGTGAAGGAGTAGAAGTCCGCTGTTCATTCTGTAGATATGGCCATAGCAATTCAGGCGTCACTTCCATACAGCATCAGTGAACCTGTCAGTGAAGGAGTAGCGGTCCGCTGTTCATTCTGTAGATATGGCCATAGCAATTCAGGCGTCGCTTCGGTACAGCATCAGTGATCCTGTCAGTGAAGGAGTAGAGGTCCGCTGTTCATTCTGTAGGTATGACCATAGCAATTCAGGCGTCACTTCCGTACAGCATCAGTGAACCTGTCAGTGAAGGAGTAGCGGTCCACTGTTCATTCTGTATATATGGCCATAGCAATTCAGGCGTCGCTTCCGTACGGCATCAGTGAGCCTGCCAGTGAAGGAGTAGAGGTCCGCTGTTCATTCTGTAGGTATGTCCATAGCAATTCAGGCGTCGCTTCCGTACAGCATCAGTGAGCCTGTCAGTGAAGGAGTAGAGGTCCTCTGTTCATTCTGTAGATATGGCCATAGCAATTCAGGCGTCGCTTCCGTACGGCATCAGTGAGCCTGCCAGTGAAGGAGTAGAGGTCCGCTGTTCATTCTGTATATATGGCCATAGCAATTCAGGCGTCGCTTCGGTACAGCATCAGTGAACCTGTCAGTGAAGGAGTAGAGGTCCGCTGTTCATTCTGTAGGTATGGCCATAGAAATTCAGGCGTCGCTTCGGTACAGCATCAGTGAGCCTGTCAGTGAAGGAGTAGACGACCGCTGTTCATTCTGTAGATATGGCCATAGCAATTCAGGCGTCACTTCCGTACAGCATCAGTGAGCCTGTCAGTGAAGGAGTAGCGGTCCGCTGTTCATTCTGTAGATATGGCCATAGCAATTCAGGTGTCACTTCCGTACGGCATCAGTGAGCCTGTCAGTGAAGGAGTAGCGGTCCGCTGTTCATTCTGTAGATATGGCCATAGCAATTCAGGCGTCACTTCCATACAGCATCAGTGAACCTGTCAGTGAAGGAGTAGCGGTCCGCTGTTCATTCTGTAGATATGTCCATAGCAATTCAGGCGTCGCTTCCGTACAGCATCAGTGAGCCTGTCAGTGAAGGAGTAGAGGTCCTCTGTTCATTCTGTAGATATGGCCATAGCAATACAGGCGTCACTTCCGTACAGCATCAGTGAGCCTGTCAGTGAAGGAGTAGAGGTCCTCTGTTCATTCTGTAGATATGGCCATAGCAATACAGGCGTCACTTCCGTACAGCATCAGTGAGCCTGCCAGTGAAGGAGTAGCGGTCCGCTGTTCATTCTGTAGATATGGCCATAGCAATTCAGGTATCGCTTCCGTACAGCATCAGTGAGCCTGCCAGTGAAGGAGTAGAGGTCCGCTGTTCATTCTGTAGATATGGCCATAGCAATTCAGGTATCGCTTCCGTACAGCATCAGTGAGCCTGTCAGTGAAGGAGTAGAGGTCCGCTGTTCATTCTGTAGATATGGCCATAGCAATACAGGTATCGCTTCCGTACAGCATCAGTGAGCCTGTCAGTGAAGGAGTAGCGGTCCGCTGTTCATTCTGTAGATATGGCCATAGACATTCAGGTGTCGCTTCCATACACCATCAGTGAGCCTGTCAGTGAAGGAGTAGCGGTCCGCTGTTCATTCTGTAGATATGGCCATAGCAATACAGGTATCGCTTCCGTACAGCATCAGTGAACCTGTCAGTGAAGGAGTTGCGGTCCACTGTTCATTCTGTAGATATGGCCATAGCAATACAGGTATCGCTTCCGTACAGCATCAGTGAGCCTGCCAGTGAAGGAGCAGAGGTCCGCTGTTCATTCTGTAGATATGGCCATAGCAATACAGGTATCGCTTCCATACACCATCAGTGAGCCTGTCAGTGAAGGAGTAGCGGTCCGCTGTTCATTCTGTAGATATGGCCTTAGCAATACAGGTATCGCTTCCGTACAGCATCAGTGAACCTGCCAGTGAAGGAGTAGCGGTCCACTGTTCATTCTGTAGATATGGCCATAGCAATACAGGTATCGCTTCCGTATGGCATCAGTGAGCCTGTCAGTGAAGGAGCAGAGGTCCGCTGTTCATTCTGTAGATATGGCCATAGCAATACAGGTATCGCTTCCGTACAGCATCAGTGAGCCTGTCAGTGAAGGAGTAGAGGTCCGCTGTTCATTCTGTAGATATGGCCATAGCAATTCAGGCGTCGCTTCGGTACAGCATCAGTGAACCTGTCAGTGAAGGAGTAGAGGTCCGCTGTTCATTCTGTAGATATGGCCATAGCAATTCAGATGTCGCTTCCGTACACCATCAGTGAGCCTGTCAGTGAAGGAGTAGAGGTCCACTGTTCATTCTGTAGATATGGCCATAGCAATTCAGATGTCGCTTCCGTACAGCATCAGTGAGCCTGTCAGTGAAGGAGTAGAGGTCCGCTGTTCATTCTGTAGATATGGCCATAGCAATACAGGCGTCACTTCCGTACGACATCAGTGAGCCTGTCAGTGAAGGAGTAGAGGTCCGCTGTTCATTCTGTAGATATGGCCATAGCAATACAGGCGTCACTTCCGTACGACATCAGTGAGCCTGCCAGTGAAGGAGTAGAGGTCCACTGTTCATTCTGTAGATATGGCCATAGCAATTCAGGCTTCGCTTCCGTATGGCATCAGTGAGCCTGTCAGTGAAGGAGTAGAGGTCCACTGTTCATTCTGTAGATATGGCCATAGCAATTCAGGCGTCACTTCCGTACAGCATCAGTGAACCTGTCAGTGAAGGAGTAGAGGTCCGCTGTTCATTCTGTAGATATGGCCATAGCAATACAGGTATCGCTTCCGTATGGCATCAGTGAGCCTGTCAGTGAAGGAGCAGAGGTCCGCTGTTCATTCTGTAGATATGGCCATAGCAATACAGGTATCGCTTCCGTACAGCATCAGTGAGCCTGTCAGTGAAGGAGTAGAGGTCCGCTGTTCATTCTGTAGATATGGCCATAGCAATTCAGGCGTCGCTTCGGTACAGCATCAGTGAGCCTGTCAGTGAAGGAGTAGAGGTCCACTGTTCATTCTGTAGATATGGCCATAGCAATTCAGGTGTCGCTTCCGTACAGCATCAGTGAGCCTGTCAGTGAAGGAGTAGAGGTCCGCTGTTCATTCTGTAGATATGGCCATAGCAATACAGGTATCGCTTCCGTATGGCATCAGTGAGCCTGTCAGTGAAGGAGCAGAGGTCCGCTGTTCATTCTGTAGATATGGCCATAGCAATACAGGTATCGCTTCCGTACAGCATCAGTGAGCCTGTCAGTGAAGGAGTAGAGGTCCGCTGTTCATTCTGTAGATATAGCCATAGCAATTCAGATGTCGCTTCCGTACAGCATCAGTGAGCCTGTCAGTGAAGGAGTAGAGGTCCGCTGTTCATTCTGTAGATATGGCCATAGCAATACAGGCGTCACTTCCGTACGACATCAGTGAGCCTGTCAGTGAAGGAGTAGAGGTCCGCTGTTCATTCTGTAGATATGGCCATAGCAATACAGGCGTCACTTCCGTACGACATCAGTGAGCCTGCCAGTGAAGGAGTAGAGGTCCACTGTTCATTCTGTAGATATGGCCATAGCAATTCAGGCGTCGCTTCCGTATGGCATCAGTGAGCCTGTCAGTGAAGGAGTAGAGGTCCGCTGTTCATTCTGTAGATATGGCCATAGCAATTCAGGCGTCGCTTCCGTACAGCATCAGTGAGCCTGCCAGTGAAGGAGTAGAGGTCCGCTGTTCATTCTGTAGATATGGCCATAGCAATTCAGGCGTCACTTCCGTACAGCATCAGTGAACCTGTCAGTGAAGGAGTAGAGGTCCACTGTTCATTCTGTAGATATGGCCATAGCAATTCAGGCGTCACTTCCGTACAGCATCAGTGAGCCTGTCAGTGAAGGAGTAGCGGTCCGCTGTTCATTCTGTAGATATGGCCATAGCAATTCAGGCGTCGCTTCCGTACAGCATCAGTGAACCTGTCAGTGAAGGAGTAGAGGTCCACTGTTCATTCTGTAGATATGGCCATAGCAATTCAGGCGTCACTTCCGTACAGCATCAGTGAGCCTGTCAGTGAAGGAGTAGCGGTCCGCTGTTCATTCTGTAGATATGGCCATAGCAATTCAGGCGTCGGTTCCGTATGGCATCAGTGAGCCTGTCAGTGAAGGAGTAGCGGTCCGCTGTTCATTCTGTAGATATGGCCATAGCAATTCAGGCGTCACTTCCATACAGCATCAGTGAACCTGTCAGTGAAGGAGTAGCGGTCCGCTGTTCATTCTGTAGATATGGCCATAGCAATTCAGGCGTCACTTCGGTACAGCATCAGTGAACCTGTCAGTGAAGGAGTAGAAGTCCGCTGTTCATTCTGTAGATATGGCCATAGCAATTCAGGCGTCACTTCCATACAGCATCAGTGAACCTGTCAGTGAAGGAGTAGCGGTCCGCTGTTCATTCTGTAGATATGGCCATAGCAATTCAGGCGTCGCTTCGGTACAGCATCAGTGATCCTGTCAGTGAAGGAGTAGAGGTCCGCTGTTCATTCTGTAGGTATGACCATAGCAATTCAGGCGTCACTTCCGTACAGCATCAGTGAACCTGTCAGTGAAGGAGTAGCGGTCCACTGTTCATTCTGTATATATGGCCATAGCAATTCAGGCGTCGCTTCCGTACGGCATCAGTGAGCCTGCCAGTGAAGGAGTAGAGGTCCGCTGTTCATTCTGTAGGTATGTCCATAGCAATTCAGGCGTCGCTTCCGTACAGCATCAGTGAGCCTGTCAGTGAAGGAGTAGAGGTCCTCTGTTCATTCTGTAGATATGGCCATAGCAATTCAGGCGTCGCTTCCGTACGGCATCAGTGAGCCTGCCAGTGAAGGAGTAGAGGTCCGCTGTTCATTCTGTATATATGGCCATAGCAATTCAGGCGTCGCTTCGGTACAGCATCAGTGAACCTGTCAGTGAAGGAGTAGAGGTCCGCTGTTCATTCTGTAGGTATGGCCATAGAAATTCAGGCGTCGCTTCGGTACAGCATCAGTGAGCCTGTCAGTGAAGGAGTAGACGACCGCTGTTCATTCTGTAGATATGGCCATAGCAATTCAGGCGTCACTTCCGTACAGCATCAGTGAGCCTGTCAGTGAAGGAGTAGCGGTCCGCTGTTCATTCTGTAGATATGGCCATAGCAATTCAGGTGTCACTTCCGTACGGCATCAGTGAGCCTGTCAGTGAAGGAGTAGCGGTCCGCTGTTCATTCTGTAGATATGGCCATAGCAATTCAGGCGTCACTTCCATACAGCATCAGTGAACCTGTCAGTGAAGGAGTAGCGGTCCGCTGTTCATTCTGTAGATATGTCCATAGCAATTCAGGCGTCGCTTCCGTACAGCATCAGTGAGCCTGTCAGTGAAGGAGTAGAGGTCCTCTGTTCATTCTGTAGATATGGCCATAGCAATACAGGCGTCACTTCCGTACAGCATCAGTGAGCCTGTCAGTGAAGGAGTAGAGGTCCTCTGTTCATTCTGTAGATATGGCCATAGCAATACAGGCGTCACTTCCGTACAGCATCAGTGAGCCTGCCAGTGAAGGAGTAGAGGTCCACTGTTCATTCTGTAGATATGGCCATAGCAATTCAGGTGTCACTTCCGTACAGCATCAGTGAGCCTGTCAGTGCAGGAGTAGAGGTCCGCTGTTCATTCTGTAGATATGGCCATAGCAATTCAGGCGTCACTTCCGTACAGCATCAGTGAACCTGCCAGTGAAGGAGTAGAGGTCCACTCTTCATTCTGTAGATATGGCCATAGCAATACAGGTATCGCTTCCGTACAGCATCAGTGAGCCTGTCAGTGAAGGAGCTGAGGTCCACTGTTCATTCTGTAGATATGGCCATAGCAATTCAGGCGTCACTTCCGTACAGCATCAGTGAGCCAGTCAGTGAAGGAGTAGAGGTCCGCTGTTCATTCTGTAGATATGGCCATAGCAATTGATGCGTCGCTTCCGTACAGCATCAGTGAGCCTGCCAGTGAAGGAGTAGAGGTCCACTGTTCATTCTGTTGTTATGGCCATAGCAATTCAGGTGTCACTTCCGTACAGCATCAGTGAGCCTGCCAGTGCAGGAGTAGAGGTCCGCTGTTCATTCTGTAGATATGGCCATAGCAATTCAGGTGTCACTTCCGTACAGCATCAGTGAGCCTGTCAGTGCAGGAGTAGAGGTCCGCTGTTCATTCTGTAGATATGGCCATAGCAATTCAGGTGTCACTTCCGTACAGCATCAGTGAACCTGTCAGTGAAGGAGCAGAGGTCCACTGTTCATTCTGTAGATATGGCCATAGCAATTCAGGTGTCACTTCCGTACAGCATCAGTGAGCCTGTCAGTGAAGGAGTAGAGGTCCGCTGTTCATTCTGTAGATATAGCCATAGGAATTCAGGTGTCACTTCCGTACAGCATCAGTGAGCCTGTCAGTGCAGGAGTAGAGGTCCGCTGTTGATTCTGTAGATATGGCCATAGCAATTCAGGTGTCACTTCCGTACAGCATCAGTGAGCCTGTCAGTGAAGGAGCAGAGGTCCACTGTTCATTCTGTAGATATGGCCATAGCTATTCAGGTGTCACTTCCGTACAGCATCAGTGAGCCTGTCAGTGAAGGAGCAGAGGTCCACTGTTCATGCTGTAGATATGGCCATAGCAATTCAGGTGTCACTTCCGTACAGCATCAGTGAGCCTGTCCGCGAAGGAGTAGCGGTCCGCTGTTCATTCTGTAGATATGGCCATAGCAATTCAGGTGTCACTTCCGTACAGCATCAGTGAGCCTGTCAGTGCAGGAGTAGAGGTCCGCTGTTCATTCTGTAGATATGGCCATAGCAATTCAGGCGTCACTTCCGTACAGCATCAGTGAGCCTGCCAGTGAAGGAGTAGAGGTCCGCTGTTCATTCTGTAGATATGGCCATAGCATTTCAGGGGTCACTTCCGTACAGCATCAGTGAGCCTGTCAGTGCAGGAGTAGAGGTCCGCTGTTCATTCTGTAGATATGGCCATAGCAATTCAGGCGTCACTTCCGTACAGCATCAGTGAGCCTGTCAGTGAAGGAGTAGCGGTCCGCTGTTCATTCTGTAGATATGGCCATAGCAATTCAGGCGTCGCTTCCGTACAGCATCAGTGAGCCTGTCAGTGAAGGAGTAGAGGTCCTCTGTTCATTCTGTAGATATGGCCATAGCGATTCAGACGTCACTTCCGTACAGCATCAGTGAACCTGCCAGTGAAGGCGTAGAGGTCCACTGTTCATTCTGTAGATATGGCCATAGCAATTCAGGTGTCACTTCCGTATGGCATCAGTGAGCCTGCCAGTGAAGGAGTAGAGGTCCACTGTTCATTCTGTAGATATGGCCATAGCAATTCAGGTGTCACTTCCGTATGGCATCAATGAGCCTGTCAGTGAAGGAGTAGCGGTCCACTGTTCAATCTGTAGATATGGCCATAGCAATTCAGGTGTCACTTCCGTATGGCATCAGTGAGCCTGTCAGTGAAGGAGTAGCGGTCCACTGTTCATTCTGTAGATATGGCCATAGCAATTCAGGTGTCACTTCCGTATGGCATCAGTGAGCCTGCCAGTGAAGGAGTAGAGGTCCACTGTTCATTCTGTAGATATGGCCATAGCAATTCAGGCGTCACTTCCATACAGCATCAGTGAGCCTGTCAGTGAAGGAGTAGCGGTCCGCTGTTCATTCTGTAGATATGGCCATAGCAATTCAGATGTCGCTTCCGTATGGCATCAGTGAGCCTGCCAGTGAAGGAGTAGAGGTCCACTGTTCATTCTGTAGATATGGCCATAGCAATTCAGGTATCGCTTCCGTACAGCATCAGTGAGCCTGTCAGTGAAGGAGTAGAGGTCCGCTGTTCATTCTGTAGATATGGCCATAGCAATACAGGTATCGCTTCCGTACAGCATCAGTGAGCCTGTCAGTGAAGGAGTAGCGGTCCGCTGTTCATTCTGTAGATATGGCCATAGACATTCAGGTGTCGCTTCCATACACCATCAGTGAGCCTGTCAGTGAAGGAGTAGCGGTCCGCTGTTCATTCTGTAGATATGGCCATAGCAATACAGGTATCGCTTCCGTACAGCATCAGTGAACCTGTCAGTGAAGGAGTAGCGGTCCACTGTTCATTCTGTAGATATGGCCATAGCAATACAGGTATCGCTTCCGTACAGCATCAGTGAGCCTGCCAGTGAAGGAGTAGCGGTCCGCTGTTCATTCTGTAGATATGGCCATAGCAATACAGGTATCGCTTCCGTATGGCATCAGTGAGCCTGCCAGTGAAGGAGCAGAGGTCCGCTGTTCATTCTGTAGATATGGCCATAGCAATACAGGTATCGCTTCCGTACAGCATCAGTGAACCTGCCAGTGAAGGAGTAGCGGTCCACTGTTCATTCTGTAGATATGGCCATAGCAATACAGGTATCGCTTCCGTACAGCATCAGTGAGCCTGCCAATGAAGGAGCAGAGGTCCGCTGTTCATTCTGTAGATATGGCCATAGCAATTCAGGCGTCACTTCCGTACAGCATCAGTGAGCCTGTCAGTGAAGGAGTAGCGGTCCGCTGTTCATTCTGTAGATATGGCCATAGCAATTCAGGCGTCGGTTCCGTATGGCATCAGTGAGCCTATCAGTGAAGGAGTAGCGGTCCGCTGTTCATTCTGTAGATATGGCCATAGCAATTCAGGCGTCACTTCCATACAGCATCAGTGAACCTGTCAGTGAAGGAGTAGCGGTCCGCTGTTCATTCTGTAGATATGGCCATAGCAATTCAGGCGTCACTTCGATACAGCATCAGTGAACCTGTCAGTGAAGGAGTAGAAGTCCGCTGTTCATTCTGTAGATATGGCCATAGCAATTCAGGCGTCACTTCCATACAGCATCAGTGAACCTGTCAGTGAAGGAGTAGCGGTCCGCTGTTCATTCTGTAGATATGGCCATAGCAATTCAGGCGTCGCTTCGGTACAGCATCAGTGATCCTGTCAGTGAAGGAGTAGAGGTCCGCTGTTCATTCTGTAGGTATGACCATAGCAATTCAGGCGTCACTTCCGTACAGCATCAGTGAACCTGTCAGTGAAGGAGTAGCGGTCCACTGTTCATTCTGTATATATGGCCATAGCAATTCAGGCGTCGCTTCGGTACAGCATCAGTGAACCTGTCAGTGAAGGAGTAGAGGTCCGCTGTTTATTCTGTAGGTATGGCCATAGAAATTCAAGCGTCGCTTCGGTACAGCATCAGTGAGCCTGTCAGTGAAGGAGTAGACGACCGCTGTTCATTCTGTAGATATGGCCATAGCAATTCAGGCGTCACTTCCGTACAGCATCAGTGAGCCTGTCAGTGAAGGAGTAGCGGTCCGCTGTTCATTCTGTAGATATGGCCATAGCAATTCAGGTGTCACTTCCGTACGGCATCAGTGAGCCTGTCAGTGAAGGAGTAGCGGTCCGCTGTTCATTCTGTAGATATGGCCATAGCAATTCAGGCGTCACTTCCATACAGCATCAGTGAACCTGTCAGTGAAGGCGTAGCGGTCCGCTGTTCATTCTGTAGATATGTCCATAGCAATTCAGGCGTCGCTTCCGTACAGCATCAGTGAGCCTGTCAGTGTAGGAGTAGAGGTCCTCTGTTCATTCTGTAGATATGGCCATAGCAATACAGGCGTCACTTCCGTACAGCATCAGTGAGCCTGTCAGTGAAGGAGTAGAGGTCCTCTGTTCATTCTGTAGATATGGCCATAGCAATACAGGCGTCACTTCCGTACAGCATCAGTGAGCCTGCCAGTGAAGGAGTAGAGGTCCACTGTTCATTCTGTAGATATGGCCATAGCAATTCAGGTGTCACTTCCGTACAGCATCAGTGAGCCTGTCAGTGCAGGAGTAGAGGTCCGCTGTTCATTCTGTAGATATGGCCATAGCAATTCAGGTGTCACTTCCGTACAGCATCAGTGAGCCTGTCAGTGAAGGAGCAGAAGTCCACTGTTCATTCTGTAGATATGGCCATTGCAATTCAGGTGTCACTTCCGTACAGCATCAGTGAGCCTGTCAGTGAAGGAGTAGAGGTCCGCTGTTCATTCTGTAGATATAGCCATAGCAATTCAGGTGTCACTTCCGTACAGCATCAGTGAGCCTGTCAGTGCAGGAGTAGAGGTCCGCTGTTCATTCTGTAGATATGGCCATAGCAATTCAGGTGTCACTTCCGTACAGCATCAGTGAGCCTGTCAGTGAAGGAGCAGAGGTCCACTGTTCATTCTGTAGATATGGCCATAGCAATTCAGGTGTCACTTCCATACAGCATCAGTGAGCCTGTCAGTGAAGGAGCAGAGGTCCACTGTTCATTCTGTAGATATGGCCATAGCAATTCAGGTGTCACTTCCGTACAGCATCAGTGAGCCTGTCCGTGAAGGAGTAGCGGTCCGCTGTTCATTCTGTAGATATGGCCATAGCAATTCAGGTGTCACATCCGTACAGCATCAGTGAGCCTGTCAGTGCAGGAGTAGAGGTCCGCTGTTCATTCTGTAGATATGGCCATAGCAATTCAGGCGTCACTTCCGTACAGCATCAGTGAGCCTGCCAGTGAAGGAGTAGAGGTCCGCTGTTCATTCTGTAGATATGGCCATAGCAATTCAGGGGTCACTTCCGTACAGCATCAGTGAGCCTGTCAGTGCAGGAGTAGAGGTCCGCTGTTCATTCTGTAGATATGGCCATAGCAATTCAGGCGTCACTTCCGTACAGCATCAGTGAGCCTGTCAGTGAAGGAGTAGCGGTCCGCTGTTCATTCTGTAGATATGGCCATAGCAATTCAGGCGTCGCTTCCGTACAGCATCAGTGAGCCTGTCAGTGAAGGAGTAGAGGTCCTCTGTTCATTCTGTAGATATGGCCATAGCAATTCAGACGTCACTTCCGTACAGCATCAGTGAACCTGCCAGTGAAGGCGTAGAGGTCCACTGTTCATTCTGTAGATATGGCCATAGCAATTCAGGTGTCACTTCCGTATGGCATCAGTGAGCCTGCCAGGGAAGGAGTAGAGGTCCACTGTTCATTCTGTAGATATGGCCATAGCAATTCAGGTGTCACTTCCGTATGGCATCAATGAGCCTGTCAGTGAAGGAGTAGCGGTCCACTGTTCAATCTGTAGATATGGCCATAGCAATTCAGGTGTCACTTCCGTATGGCATCAGTGAACCTGTCAGTGAAGGAGTAGCGGTCCACTGTTCATTCTGTAGATATGGCCACGGCAATTCAGGTGTCACTTCCCTATGGCATCAGTGAGCCTGCCAGTGAAGGAGTAGAAGTCCACTGTTCATTCTGTAGATATGGCCATAGCAATTCAGGCGTCACTTCCATACAGCATCAGTGAGCCTGTCAGTGAAGGAGTAGCGGTCCGCTGTTCATTCTGTAGATATGGCCATAGCAATTCAGATGTCGCTTCCGTATGGCATCAGTGAGCCTGCCAGTGAAGGAGTAGAGGTCCACTGTTCATTCTGTAGATATGGCCATAGCAATTCAGGCGTCACTTCCGTACGACATCAGTGAGTCTGTCAGTGAAGGAGTAGCGGTCCGCTGTTCATTCTGTGGATATGGCCATAGCAATTCAGATGTCGCTTCCGTATGGCATCAGTGAGCCTGTCAGTGAAGGAGTAGCGGTCCGCTGTTCATTCTGTAGATATGGCCATAGCAATTCAGGCGTCGCTTCCGTACAGCATCAGTGAGCCTGTCAGTGAAGGAGTAGAGGTCCGCTGTTCATTCTGAAGATATGGCCATAGCAATACAGGTATCGCTTCCGTACAGCATCAGTGAGCCTGTCAGTGAAGGAGTTGCGGTCCGCTGTTCATTCTGTAGATATGGCCATAGACATTCAGGTGTCGCTTCCATACACCATCAGTGAGCCTGTCAGTGAAGGAGTAGCGGTCCGCTGTTCATTCTGTAGATATGGCCATAGCAATACAGGTATCGCTTCCGTACAGCATCTGTGAACCTGTCAGTGAAGGAGTAGCGGTCCACTGTTCATTCTGTAGATATGGCCATAGCAATACAGGTATCGCTTCCGTACAGCATCAGTGAGCCTGCCAGTGAAGGAGTAGCGGTCTGCTGTTCATTCTGTAGATATGGCCATAGCAATACAGGTATCGCTTCCGTATGGCATCAGTGAGCCTGCCAGTGAAGGAGCAGAGGTCCGCTGTTCATTCTGTAGATATGGCCATAGCAATACAGGTATCGCTTCCGTACAGCATCAGTGAACCTGCCAGTGAAGGAGTAGCGGTCCACTGTTCATTCTGTAGATATGGCCATAGCAATACAGGTATCGCTTCCGTACAGCATCAGTGAGCCTGCCAATGAAGGAGCAGAGGTCCGCTGTTCATTCTGTAGATATGGCCATAGCAATACAGGTATCGCTTCCATACACCATCAGTGAGCCTGTCAGTGAAGGAGTAGCGGTCCGCTGTTCATTCTGTAGATATGGCCATAGCAATACAGGTATCGCTTCCGTACAGCATCAGTGAACCTGCCAGTGAAGGAGTAGCGGTCCACTGTTCATTCTGTAGATATGGCCATAGCAATACAGGTATCGCTTCCGTATGGCATCAGTGAGCCTGTCAGTGAAGGAGCAGAGGTCCGCTGTTCATTCTGTAGATATGGCCATAGCAATACAGGTATCGCTTCCGTACAGCATCAGTGAGCCTGTCAGTGAAGGAGTAGAGGTCCGCTGTTCATTCTGTAGATATGGCCATAGCAATTCAGGCGTCGCTTCGGTACAGCATCAGTGAACCTGTCAGTGAAGGAGTAGAGGTCCGCTGTTCATTCTGTAGATATGGCCATAGCAATTCAGATGTCGCTTCCCTACACCATCAGTGAGCCTGTCAGTGAAGGAGTAGAGGTCCACTGTTCATTCTGTAGATATGGCCATAGCAATTCAGATGTCGCTTCCGTACAGCATCAGTGAGCCTGTCAGTGAAGGAGTAGAGGTCCGCTGTTCATTCTGTAGATATGGCCATAGCAATACAGGCGTCACTTCCGTACGACATCAGTGAGCCTGTCAGTGAAGGAGTAGAGGTCCGCTGTTCATTCTGTAGATATGGCCATAGCAATACAGGCGTCACTTCCGTACGACATCAGTGAGCCTGCCAGTGAAGGAGTAGAGGTCCACTGTTCATTCTGTAGATATGGCCATAGCAATTCAGGCGTCGCTTCCGTATGGCATCAGTGAGCCTGTCAGTGAAGGAGTAGAGGTCCACTGTTCATTCTGTTGATATGGCCATAGCAATTCAGGCGTCACTTCCGTACAGCATCAGTGAACCTGTCAGTGAAGGAGTAGAGGTCCGCTGTTCATTCTGTAGATATGGCCATAGCAATACAGGTATCGCTTCCGTATGGCATCAGTGAGCCTGTCAGTGAAGGAGCAGAGGTCCGCTGTTCATTCTGTAGATATGGCCATAGCAATACAGGTATCGCTTCCGTACAGCATCAGTGAGCCTGTCAGTGAAGGAGTAGAGGTCCGCTGTTCATTCTGTAGATATGGCCATAGCAAATCAGGCGTCGCATCGGTACAGCATCAGTGAGCCTGTCAGTGAAGGAGTAGAGGTCCAATGTTCATTCTGTAGATATGGCCATAGCAATTCAGATGTCGCTCCCGTACAGCATCAGTGAGCCTGTCAGTGAAGGAGTAGAGGTCCGCTGTTCATTCTGTAGATATGGCCATAGCAATACAGGTATCGCTTCCGTATGGCATCAGTGAGCCTGTCAGTGAAGGAGCAGAGGTCCGCTGTTCATTCTGTAGATATGGCCATAGCAATACAGGTATCGCTTCCGTACAGCATCAGTGAGCCTGTCAGTGAAGGAGTAGAGGTCCACTGTTCATTCTGTAGATATGGCCATAGCAATTCAGGCGTCACTTCCGTACAGCATCAGTGAGCCAGTCAGTGAAGGAGTAGAGGTCCGCTGTTCATTCTGTAGATATGGCCATAGCAATTGAGGCGTCGCTTCCGTACAGCATCAGTGAGCCTGCCAGTGAAGGAGTAGAGGTCCACTGTTCATTCTGTAGATATGGCCATAGCAATTCAGGTGTCACTTCCGAACAGCATCAGTGAGCCTGTCAGTGCAGGAGTAGAGGTCCGCTGTTCATTCTGTAGATATGGCCATAGCAATTCAGGTGTCACTTCCGTACAGCATCAGTGAGCCTGTCAGTGCAGGAGTAGAGGTCCGCTGTTCATTCTGTAGATATGGCCATAGCAATTCTGGTGTCACTTCCGTACAGCATCAGTGAGCCTGTCAGTGAAGGAGCAGAGGTCCGCTGTTCATTCTGTTGATATGGCCATAGCAATTCAGGTGTCACTTCCGTACAGCATCAGTGAGCCTGTCAGTGCAGGAGTAGAGGTCCACTGTTCATTCTGTTGATATGGCCATAGCAATTCAGGTGTCACTTCCGTACAGCATCAGTGAGCCTGTCAGTGCAGGAGTAGAGGTCCGCTGTTCATTCTGTAGATATGGCCATAGCAATTCTGGTGTCACTTCCGTACAGCATCAGTGAGCCTGTCAGTGCAGGAGTAGAGGTCCACTGTTCATTCTGTTGATATGGCCATAGCAATTCAGGTGTCACTTCCGTACAGCATCAGTGAGCGTGTCAGTGAAGGAGTAGAGGTCCGCTGTTCATTTTGTAGATATGGCCATAGCAATTCAGGTGTCACTTCCGTACAGCATCAGTGAGCCTGTCAGTGCAGGAGTAGAGGTCCGCTGTTCATTCTGTAGATATGGCCATAGCAATTCAGGTGTCACTTCCGTACAGCATCAGTGAGCCTGTCAGTGAAGGAGGAGAGGTCCACTGTTCATTCTGTAGATATGGCCATAGCAATTCAGGTGTCACTTCCGTACAGCATCTGTGAGCCTGTCAGTGCAGGAGTAGAGGTCCGCTGTTCATTCTGTAGATATGGCCATAGCAATTCAGGCGTCACTTCCGTACAGCATCAGTGAGCCTGCCAGTGAAGGAGTAGAGATCCGCTGTTCATTCTGTAGATATGGCCATAGCAATTCAGGTGTCACTTCCGTACAGCATCTGTGAGCCTGTCAGTGCAGGAGTAGAGGTCCGCTGTTCATTCTGTAGATATGGCCATAGCAATTCAGGCGTCACTTCCGTACAGCATCAGTGAGCCTGTCAGTGAAGGAGCAGAGGTCCACTGTTCATTCTGTAGATATGGCCATAGCAATTCAGGTGTCACTTCCGTACAGCATCAGTGAGCCTGCCAGTGAAGGAGTAGAGGTCCACTGTTCATTCTGTAGATATGGCCATAGCAATTCAGGTGTCACTTCCGTATGGCATCAGTGAGCCTGTCAGTGAAGGAGTAGCGGTCCACTGTTCATTCTGTAGATATGGCCATAGCAATTCAGGTGTCACTTCCGTATGGCATCAGTGAGCCTGTCAGTGAAGGAGTAGCGGTCCACTGTTCATTCTGTAGATATGGCCATAGCAATTCAGGTGTCACTTCCGTATGGCATCAGTGAGCCTGCCAGTGGAGGAGTAGAGGTCCACTGTTCATTCTGTAGATATGGCCATAGCAATTCAGGCGTCACTTCCATACAGCATCAGTGAGCCTGTCAGTGAAGGAGTAGCGGTCCGCTGTTCATTCTGTAGATATGGCCATAGCAATTCAGATGTCGCTTCCGTATGGCATCAGTGAGCCTGCCAGTGAAGGAGTAGAGGTCCACTGTTCATTCTGTAGATATGGCCATAGCAATTCAGGCGTCACTTCCGTACAGCATCAGTGAGCCTGTCAGTGAAGGAGCAGAGGTCCACTGTTCATTCTGTAGATATGGCCATAGCAATTCAGGTGTCACTTCCGTACAGCATCAGTGAGCCTGCCAGTGAAGGAGTAGAGGTCCACTGTTCATTCTGTAGATATGGCCATAGCAATTCAGGTGTCACTTCCGTATGGCATCAGTGAGCCTGTCAGTGAAGGAGTAGCGGTCCACTGTTCATTCTGTAGATATGGCCATAGCAATTCAGGTGTCACTTCCGTATGGCATCAGTGAGCCTGTCAGTGAAGGAGTAGCGGTCCACTGTTCATTCTGTAGATATGGCCATAGCAATTCAGGTGTCACTTCCGTATGGCATCAGTGAGCCTGTCAGTGAAGGAGTAGCGGTCCGCTGTTCATTCTGTAGATAGGGCCATAGCAATTCAGGCGTCGCTTCCGTACAGCATCAGTGAGCCTGTCAGTGAAGGAGTAGCGGTCCGCTGTTCATTCTGTAGGTATGGCCATAGCAATTCAGGTGTCACTTCCGTACAGCATCAGTGAGCCTGTCAGTGCAGGAGTAGAGGTCCGCTGTTCATTCTGTAGATATGGCCATAGCAATTCAGGCATCGCTTCCGTATGGCATCAGTGAGCCTGTCAGTGAAGGAGTAGAGGTCCACTGTTCATTCTGTAGATATGGCCATAGCAATTCAGGTGTCACTTCCGTACAGCATCAGTGAGCCTGCCAGTGAAGGAGTAGCGGTCCGCTGTTCATTCTGTAGATATGGCCATAGCAATTCAGGTATCGCTTCCGTACAGCATCAGTGAGCCTGCCAGTGATGGAGTAGAGGTCCGCTGTTCATTCTGTAGATATGGCCATAGCAATTCAGGTATCGCTTCCGTACAGCATCAGTGAGCCTGTCAGTGAAGGAGTAGAGGTCCGCTGTTCATTCTGTAGATATGGCCATAGCAATACAGGTATCGCTTCCGTACAGCATCAGTGAGCCTGTCAGTGAAGGAGTAGCGGTCCGCTGTTCATTCTGTAGATATGGCCATAGACATTCAGGTGTCGCTTCCATACACCATCAGTGAGCCTGTCAGTGAAGAAGTAGCGGTCCGCTGTTCATTCTGTAGATATGGCCATAGCAATACAGGTATCGCTTCCGTACAGCGTCAGTGAACCTGTCAGTGAAGGAGTAGCGGTCCACTGTTCATTCTGTAGATATGGCCATAGCAATACAGGTATCGCTTCCGTACAGCATCAGTGAGCCTGCCAGTGAAGGAGTAGCGGTCCGCTGTTCATTCTGTAGATATGGCCATAGCAATACAGGTATCGCTTCCGTATGGCATCAGTGAGCCTGCCAGTGAAGGAGCAGAGGTCCGCTGTTCATTCTGTAGATATGGCCATAGCAATACAGGTATCGCTTCCGTACAGCATCAGTGAACCTGCCAGTGAAGGAGTAGCGGTCCACTGTTCATTCTGTAGATATGGCCATAGCAATACAGGTATCGCTTCCGTACAGCATCAGTGAGCCTGCCAGTGAAGGAGCAGAGGTCCGCTGTTCATTCTGTAGATATGGCCATAGCAATACAGGTATCGCTTCCATACACCATCAGTGAGCCTGTCAGTGAAGGAGTAGCGGTCCGCTGTTCATTCTGTAGATATGGCCATAGCAATACAGGTATCGCTTCCGTACAGCATCAGTGAACCTGCCAGTGAAGGAGTAGCGGTCCACTGTTCATTCTGTAGATATGGCCATAGCAATACAGGTATCGCTTCCGTATGGCATCAGTGAGCCTGTCAGTGAAGGAGCAGAGGTCCGCTGTTCATTCTGTAGATATGGCCATAGCAATACAGGTATCGCTTCCGTACAGCATCAGTGAGCCTGTCAGTGAAGGAGTAGAGGTCCGCTGTTCATTCTGTAGATATGGCCATAGCAATTCAGGCGTCGCTTCGGTACAGCATCAGTGAACCTGTCAGTGAAGGAGTAGAGGTCCGCTGTTCATTCTGTAGATATGGCCATAGCAATTCAGATGTCGCTTCCGTACACCATCAGTGAGCCTGTCAGTGAAGGAGTAGAGGTCCACTGTTCATTCTGTAGATATGGCCATAGCAATTCAGATGTCGCTTCCGTACAGCATCAGTGAGCCTGTCAGTGAAGGAGTAGAGGTCCGCTGTTCATTCTGTAGATATGACCATAGCAATACAGGCGTCACTTCCGTACGACATCAGTGAGCCTGTCAGTGAAGGAGTAGAGGTCCGCTGTTCATTCTGTAGATATGGCCATAGCAATACAGGCGTCACTTCCGTACGACATCAGTGAGCCTGCCAGTGAAGGAGTAGAGGTCCACTGTTCATTCTGTAGATATGGCCATAGCAATTCAGGCGTCGCTTCCGTATGGCATCAGTGAGCCTGTCAGTGAAGGAGTAGAGGTCCACTGTTCATTCTGTAGATATGGCCATAGCAATTCAGGCGTCACTTCCGTACAGCATCAGTGAACCTGTCAGTGAAGGAGTAGATGTCCGCTGTTCATTCTGTAGATATGGCCATAGCAATACAGGTATCGCTTCCGTATGGCATCAGTGAGCCTGTCAGTGAAGGAGCAGAGGTCCGCTGTTCATTCTGTAGATATGGCCATAGCAATACAGGTATCGCTTCCGTACAGCATCAGTGAGCCTGTCAGTGAAGGAGTAGAGGTCCGCTGTTCATTCTGTAGATATGGCCATAGCAATTCAGGCGTCGCTTCGGTACAGCATCAGTGAGCCTGTCAGTGAAGGAGTAGAGGTCCACTGTTCATTCTGTAGATATGGCCATAGCAATTCAGATGTCGCTTCCGTACAGCATCAGTGAGCCTGTCAGTGAAGGAGTAGAGGTCCGCTGTTCATTCTGTAGATATGGCCATAGCAATACAGGTATCGCTTCCGTATGGCATCAGTGAGCCTGTCAGTGAAGGAGCAGAGTTCCGCTGTTCATTCTGTAGATATGGCCATAGCAATACAGGTATCGCTTCCGTACAGCATCAGTGAGCCTGTCAGTGAAGGAGTAGAGGTCCGCTGTTCATTCTGTAGATATAGCCATAGCAATTCAGATGTCGCTTCCGTACACCATCAGTGAGCCTGTCAGTGAAGGAGTAGAGGTCCACTGTTCATTCTGTAGATATGGCCATAGCAATTAAGATGTCGCTTCCGTACAGCATCAGTGAGCCTGTCAGTGAAGGAGTAGAGGTCCGCTGTTCATTCTGTAGATATGGCCATAGCAATACAGGCGTCACTTTCGTACGACATCAGTGAGCCTGTCAGTGAAGGAGTAGAGGTCCGCTGTTCATTCTGTAGATATGGCCATAGCAATACAGGCGTCACTTCCGTACGACATCAGTGAGCCTGCCAGTGAAGGAGTAGAGGTCCACTGTTCATTCTGTAGATATGGCCATAGCAATTCAGGCGTCGCTTCCGTATGGCATCAGTGAGCCTGTCAGTGAAGGAGTAGAGGTCCGCTGTTCATTCTGTAGATATGGCCATAGCAATTCAGGCGTCGCTTCCGTACAGCATCAGTGAGCCTGCCAGTGAAGGAGTAGAGGTCCGCTGTTCATTCTGTAGATATGGCCATAGCAATTCAGGCGTCACTTCCGTACAGCATCAGTGAGCCTGTCAGTGAAGGAGTAGCGGTCCGCTGTTCATTCTGTAGATATGGCCATAGCAATTCAGGCGTCGCTTCCGTACAGCATCAGTGAACCTGTCTGTGAAGGAGTAGAGGTCCACTGTTCATTCTGTAGATATGGCCATAGCAATTCAGGCGTCACTTCCGTACAGCATCAGTGAGCCTGTCAGTGAAGGAGTAGCGGTCCGCTGTTCATTCTGTAGATATGGCCATAGCAATTCAGGCGTCGGTTCCGTATGGCATCAGTGAGCCTGTCAGTGAAGGAGTAGCGGTCCGCTGTTCATTCTGTAGATATGGCCATAGCAATTCAGGCGTCACTTCCATACAGCATCAGTGAACCTGTCAGTGAAGGAGTAGCGGTCCGCTGTTCATTCTGTAGATATGGCCATAGCAATTCAGGCGTCACTTCGGTACAGCATCGGTGAACCTGTCAGTGAAGGAGTAGAGGTCCGCTGTTCATTCTGTAGATATGGCCATAGCAATTCAGGCGTCACTTCCATACAGCATCAGTGAACCTGTCAGTGAAGGAGTAGCGGTCCGCTGTTCATTCTGTAGATATGGCCATAGCAATTCAGGCGTCGCTTCGGTACAGCATCAGTGATCCTGTCAGTGAAGGAGTAGAGGTCCGCTGTTCATTCTGTAGGTATGGCCGTAGCAATTCAGGCGTCACTTCCGTACAGCATCAGTGAACCTGTCAGTGAAGGAGTAGCGGTCCGCTGTTCATTCTGTAGATATGGCAATAGCAATTCAGGCGTCGCTTCCGTACGGCATCAGTGAGCCTGCGAGTGAAGGAGTAGAGGTCCGCTGTTCATTCTGTAGATATGGCCATAGCAATTCAGGCGTCGCTTCGGTACAGCATCAGTGAACCTGTCAGTGAAGGAGTAGAGGTCCGCTGTTCATTCTGTAGGTATGGCCATAGAAATTCAGGCGTCGCTTCGGTACAGCATCAGTGAGCCTGTCAGTGAAGGAGTAGAGGACCGCTGTTCATTCAGTAGATATGGCCATAGCAATTCAGGCGTCACTTCCGTACAGCATCAGTGAGCCTGTCAGTGAAGGAGTAGCGGTCCGCTGTTCATTCTGTAGATATGGCCATAGCAATTCAGGTGTCACTTCCGTACGGCATCAGTGAGCCTGTCAGTGAAGGAGTAGAAGTCCACTGTTCATTCTGTAGATATGGCCATAGCAATTCAGGCGTCACTTCCGTACAGTGTCAGTGAACCTGTCAGTGAAGGAGTAGAGGTCCACTGTTCATTCTGTAGATATGGCCATAGCAATTCAGGCGTCGCTTACGTATGGCATCAGTGAGCCTGTCAGTGAAGGAGTAGAGGTCCATTGTTCATTCTGTAGATATGGCCATAGCAATTCAGGCGTCGCTTCCGTATGGCATCAGTGAGCCTGCCAGTGAAGGAGTAGAGGTCCGCTGTTCATTCTGTAGATATGGCCATAGCAATTCAGGTGTCACTTCCGTACGGCATCAGTGAGCCTGTCAGTGAAGGAGTAGAGGTCCACTGTTCATTCTGTAGATATGGCCATAGCAATTCAGGCGTCACTTCCGTACAGTGTCAGTGAACCTGTCAGTGAAGGAGTACAGGTCCACTGTTCATTCTGTAGATATGGCCATAGCAATTCAGGCGTCACTTCCGTATGGCATCAGTGAGCCTGTCAGTGAAGGAGTAGCGGACCGCTGTTCATTCTGTAGATATGGCCATAGCAATTCAGGCGTCACTTCCGTACAGCATCAGTGAGCCTGTCAGTGAAGGAGTAGAGGTCCACTGTTCATTCTGTAGATATGGCCATAGCAATCCAGGTGTCACTTCCGTACAGCATCAGTGAACCTGTCAGTGAAGGAGTAGAGGTCCACTGTTAATTCTGTAGATATGGCCATAGCAATTCAGGTGTCACTTCCGTACACCATCAGTGAGCCTGTCAGTGAAGGAGTAGAGGACCGCTGTTCATTCTGTAGATATGGCCATAGCAATTCAGGCGTCGGTTCGGTACAGCATCAGTGAACCTGTCAGTGAAGGAGTAGAGGTCCACTGTTCATTCTGTAGATATGGCCATAGCAATTCAGGTATCGCTTCCGTACAGCATCAGTGAACCTGTCAGTGAAGGAGTAGAGGTCCACTGTTCATTCTGTAGATATGGCCATAGCAATTCAGGCATCGCCTCCGTACGACATCAGTGAGCCTGTCAGTGAAGGAGTAGCGGTCCACTGTTCATTCTGTAGATATGGCCATAGAAATTCAGGCGTCGCTTCGGTACAGCTTCAGTGAGCCTGTCAGTGAAGGAGTAGAGGTCCGCTGTTCATTCTGTAGATATGGCCATAGAAATTCAGGCGTCGCTTCGGTACAGCATCAGTGAGCCTGCCAGTGAAGGAGTATAGGTCCGCTGTTCATTCTGTAGATATGGCCATAGCAATTCAGGCGTCACTTCCGTACAGCATCAGTGAACCTGTCAGTGAAGGAGTAGCGGTCCACTGTTCATTCTGTAGATATGGCCATAGCAATTAAGGTGTCACTTCCGTACAGCATCAGTGAACCTGCCAGTGAAGGAGTAGAGGTCCGCTGTTCATTCTGTAGATATGGCCATAGCAATTCAGGCGTCGCATCCGTACAGCATCAGTGAGCCTGTCAGAGAAGGAGTAGCGGTCCGCTGTTCATTCTGTAGATATGGCCATAGCAATTCAGGCGTCGCATCCGTACAGCATCAGTGAGCCTGTCAGGGAAGGAGTAGAGGTCCGCTGTTCATTCTGTAGATATGGCCATAGCAATTCAGGCGTCGCTTCCGTACAGCATCAGTGAGCCTGTCAGTGAAGGAGTAGAGGTCCGCTGTTCATTCTGTAGATATGGCCATAGCAATTCAGGCGTCACTTCCGTACAGCATCAGTGAGCCTGTCAGTGAAGGAGTAGAGGTCCGCTGTTCATTCTGTAGATATGGCCATAGCAATTCAGATGATGCTTCCGTATGGCATCAGTGAGCCTGTCAGTGAAAGAGTAGAAGTCCACTGTTCATTCTGTAGATATGGCCATAGCAATTCAGGCATCGCTTCCGTATGGCATCAGTGAACCTGTCAGTGAAGGAGTAGAGGTCCGCTGTTCATTCTGTAGATATGGCCAGAGCAATTCAGGTGTCACTTCCGTATGGCATCAGTGAGCCTGTCAGTGAAGGAGTAGCGGTCCGCTGTTCATTCTGTAGATATGGCCATAGCAATTCAGGCGTCACTTCCGTACAGCATCAGTGAACCTGTCAGTGAAGGAGTAGAGGTCCGCTGTTCATTCTGTAGATATGGCCATAGAAATTCAGGTATCGCTTCCGTACAGCATCAGTGAGCCTGCCAGTGAAGGAGTAGAGGTCCGCTGATCATTCTGTAGATATGGCCATAGCAATTCTGATGTCGCTTCCGTATGGCATCAGTGAGCCTGTCAGTGAAGGAGTAGAGGTCCGCTGTTCATTCTGTAGATATGGCCATAGCAATTCAGGCGTCACTTCCGTACAGCATCAGTGAACCTGCCAGTGAAGGAGTAGAGGTCCACTGTTCATTCTGTAGATATGGCCATAGCAATTCAGGCGTCACTTCCGTACAGCATCAGTGAACCTGCCAGTGAAGGAGTAGAGGTCCGCTGTTCATTCTGTAGATATGGCCATAGCAATTCAGGCGTCACTTCCGTACAGCATCAGTGAGCCTGTCAGTGAAGGAGTAGAGGTCCGCTGTTCATTCTGTAGATATGGCCATAGCAATTCAGATGTCGCTTCCGTATGGCATCAGTGAGCCTGTCAGTGAAGGAGTAGAGGTCCGCTGTTCATTCTGTAGATATGGCCATAGCAATTCAGATGTCGCTTCCGTATGGCATCAGTGAGCCTGCCAGTGAAGGAGTAGAGGTCCGCTGTTCATTCTGTAGATATGGCCATAGCAATTCAGGCATCGCTTCCGTATGGCATCAGTTAACCTGTCAGTGAAGGAGTAGAGGTCCACTGTTCATTCTGTAGATATGGCCATAGCAATTCAGGCATCGCTTCCGTATGGCATCAGTGAACCTGTCAGTGAAGGAGTAGAGGTCCACTGTTCATTCTGTAGATATGGCCATAGCAATTCAGGCGTCGCTTCCGTACAGCATCAGTGAACCTGTCAGTGAAGGAGTAGAGGTCCGCTGTTCATTCTGTAGATATGGCCATAGCAATACAGGTATGGCTTCCGTACAGCATCAGTGAGCCTGTCAGTGAAGGAGTAGAGGTCCACTGTTCATTCTGTAGATATGGCCATAGCAATTCAGGCGTCACTTCCGTACAGCATCAGTGAGCCTGTCAGTGAAGGAGTAGAGGTCCACTGTTCATTCTGTAGATATGGCCATAGCCATTCAGGCGTCACTTCCGTATGGCATCAGTGAACCTGTCAGCGAAGGAGTAGAGGTCCACTGTTCATTCTGTAGATATGGCCATAGCCATTCAGGCGTCACTTCCATATGGCATCAGTGAACCTGTCAGTGAAGGAGTAGAGGTCCACTGTTCATTCTGTAGATATGGCCATAGCCATTCAGGCGTCACTTCCGTATGGCATCAGTGAGCCTGTCAGTGAAGGAGTAGGGGTCCACTGTTCATTCTGTAGATATGGCCATAGCCATTCAGGCGTCACATCCGTATGGCAACAGTGAACCTGTCAGTGAAGGTGTAGTGGTCCGCTGTTCATTCTGTAGATATGGCCATAGAAATTCAGGCGTCACTTCCGTAGAGTATCAGTGAACCTGTCAGTGAAGGAGTAGAGGTCCGCTGTTCATTCTGTAGATATGGCCATAACAATACAGGTATCGCTTCCGTACAGCATCAGTGAGCCTGTCAGTGAAGGAGTAGAGGTCCGCTGTTCATTCTGTAGATATGGCCATAGCAATTCAGGCGTCACTTCCGTACAGCATCAGTGAGCTTGTCAGTGAAGGAGTAGAGGTCCCCTGTTCATTCTGTAGATATGGCCATAGCAATTCAGGCGTCACTTCCGTACAGCATCAGTGAGCCTGTCAGTGAAGGAGTAGAGGTCCACTGTTCATTCTGTAGATATGGCCATAGCCATTCAGGCGTCACTTCCGTATGGCATCAGTGAACCTGTCAGTGAAGGAGTAGAGGTCCACTGTTCATTCTGTAGATATGGCCATAGCAATTCAGGCGTCACTTCCGTACAGCATCAGTGAACCTGCCAGTGAAGGAGTAGAGGTCCACTGTTCATTCTGTAGATATGGCCATAGACATTCAGGCGTCGCTTCCGTATGGCATCAGTGAACCTGTCAGTGAAGGAGTAGAGGTCCACTGTTCATTCTGTAGATATGGCCATAGCAATACAGGCGTCACTTCCGTACAGCATCAGTGAACCTGTCAGTGAAGGAGTAGAGGTCCGCTGTTCATTCTGTAGATATGGCCATAGCAATACAGGCGTCACTTCCGTACAGCATCAGTGAGCCTGTCAGTGAAGGAGTAGAGGTCCACTGTTCATTCTGTAGATATGGCCATAGCAATACAGGCGTCACTTCCGTACAGCATCAGTGAGCCTGCCAGTGAAGGAGTAGAGGTCCGCTGTTCATTCTGTAGATATGGCCATAGCAATTCAGGTGTCGCATCCGTACAGCATCAGTGAACCTGTCAGTGAAGGAGTAGAGGTCCAATGTTCATTCTGTAGATATGGCCATAGCAATTCAGGCATCGCCTCCGTACGACATCAGTGAGCCTGTCAGTGAAGGAGTAGCGGTCCACTGTTCATTCTGTAGATATGGCCATAGAAATTCAGGCGTCGCTTCGGTACAGCATCAGTGAGCCTGTCAGTGAAGGAGTAGAGGTCCGCTGTTCATTCTGTAGATATGGCCATAGAAATTCAGGCGTCGCTTCGGTACAGCATCAGTGAGCCTGCCAGTGAAGGAGTATAGGTCCGCTGTTCATTCTGTAGATATGGCCATAGCAATTCAGGCGTCACTTCCGTACAGCATCAGTGAACCTGTCAGTGAAGGAGTAGCGGTCCACTGTTCATTCTGTAGATATGGCCATAGCAATTAAGGTGTCACTTCCGTACAGCATCAGTGAACCTGCCAGTGAAGGAGTAGAGGTCCGCTGTTCATTCTGTAGATATGGCCATAGCAATTCAGGCGTCGCATCCGTACAGCATCAGTGAGCCTGTCAGAGAAGGAGTAGCGGTCCGCTGTTCATTCTGTAGATATGGCCATAGCAATTCAGGCGTCGCATCCGTACAGCATCAGTGAGCCTGTCAGTGAAGGAGTAGAGGTCCGCTGTTCATTCTGTAGATATGGCCATAGCAATTCAGGCGTCGCTTCCGTACAGCATCAGTGAGCCTGTCAGTGAAGGAGTAGAGGTCCGCTGTTCATTCTGTAGATATGGCCATAGCAATTCAGGCGTCACTTCCGTACAGCATCAGTGAGCCTGTCAGTGAAGGAGTAGAGGTCCGCTGTTCATTCTGTAGATATGGCCATAGCAATTCAGATGTCGCTTCCGTATGGCATCAGTGAGCCTGTCAGTGAAAGAGTAGAAGTCCACTGTTCATTCTGTAGATATGGCCATAGCAATTCAGGCATCGCTTCCGTATGGCATCAGTGAACCTGTCAGTGAAGGAGTAGAGGTCCGCTGTTCATTCTGTAGATATGGCCATAGCAATTCAGGTGTCACTTCCGTATGGCATCAGTGAGCCTGTCAGTGAAGGAGTAGCGGTCCGCTGTTCATTCTGTAGATATGGCCATAGCAATTCAGGCGTCACTTCCGTACAGCATCAGTGAACCTGTCAGTGAAGGAGTAGAGGTCCGCTGTTCATTCTGTAGATATGGCCATAGAAATTCAGGTATCGCTTCCGTACAGCATCAGTGAGCCTGCCAGTGAAGGAGTAGAGGTCCGCTGATCATTCTGTAGATATGGCCATAGCAATTCTGATGTCGCTTCCGTATGGCATCAGTGAGCCTGTCAGTGAAGGAGTAGAGGTCCGCTGTTCATTCTGTAGATATGGCCATAGCAATTCAGGCGTCACTTCCGTACAGCATCAGTGAACCTGCCAGTGAAGGAGTAGAGGTCCACTGTTCATTCTGTAGATATGGCCATAGCAATTCAGGCGTCACTTCCGTACAGCATCAGTGAACCTGCCAGTGAAGGAGTAGAGGTCCGCTGTTCATTCTGTAGATATGGCCATAGCAATTCAGGCGTCACTTCCGTACAGCATCAGTGAGCCTGTCAGTGAAGGAGTAGAGGTCCGCTGTTCATTCTGTAGATATGGCCATAGCAATTCAGATGTCGCTTCCGTATGGCATCAGTGAGCCTGTCAGTGAAGGAGTAGAGGTCCGCTGTTCATTCTGTAGATATGGCCATAGCAATTCAGATGTCGCTTCCGTATGGCATCAGTGAGCCTGCCAGTGAAGGAGTAGAGGTCCGCTGTTCATTCTGTAGATATGGCCATAGCAATTAGGGCATCGCTTCCGTATGGCATCAGTTAACCTGTCAGTGAAGGAGTAGAGGTCCACTGTTCATTCTGTAGATATGGCCATAGCAATTCAGGCATCGCTTCCGTATGGCATCAGTGAACCTGTCAGTGAAGGAGTAGAGGTCCACTGTTCATTCTGTAGATATGGCCATAGCAATTCAGGCGTCGCTTCCGTACAGCATCAGTGAACCTGTCAGTGAAGGAGTAGAGGTCCGCTGTTCATTCTTTAGATATGGCCATAGCAATTCAGGCGTCGCTTCCGTATGGCATCAGTGAGCCTGTCAGTGAAGGAGTAGAGGTCCGCTGTTCATTCTGTAGATATGGCCATAGCAATACAGGTATGGCTTCCGTACAGCATCAGTGAGCCTGTCAGTGAAGGAGTAGTGGTCCACTGTTCATTCTGTAGATATGGCCATAGCAATTCAGGCGTCACTTCCGTACAGCATCAGTGAGCCTGTCAGTGAAGGAGTAGAGGTCCACTGTTCATTCTGTAGATATGGCCATAGCCATTCAGGCGTCACTTCCGTATGGCATCAGTGAACCTGTCAGCGAAGGAGTAGAGGTCCACTGTTCATTCTGTAGATATGGCCATAGCCATTCAGGCGTCACTTCCATATGGCATCAGTGAACCTGTCAGTGAAGGAGTAGAGGTCCACTGTTCATTCTGTAGATATGGCCATAGCCATTCAGGCGTCACTTCCGTATGGCATCAGTGAGCCTGTCAGTGAAGGAGTAGGGGTCCACTGTTCATTCTGTAGATATGGCCATAGCCATTCAGGCGTCACTTCCGTATGGCCACAGTGAACCTGTCAGTGAAGGTGTAGTGGTCCGCTGTTCATTCTGTAGATATGGCCATAGAAATTCAGGCGTCACTTCCGTAGAGTATCAGTGAACCTGTCAGTGAAGGAGTAGAGGTCCGCTGTTCATTCTGTAGATATGGCCATAACAATACAGGTATCGCTTCCGTACAGCATCAGTGAGCCTGTCAGTGAAGGAGTAGAGGTCCGCTGTTCATTCTGTAGATATGGCCATAGCAATTCAGGCGTCACTTCCGTACAGCATCAGTGAGCTTGTCAGTGAAGGAGTAGAGGTCCCCTGTTCATTCTGTAGATATGGCCATAGCAATTCAGGCGTCACTTCCGTACAGCATCAGTGAGCCTGTCAGTGAAGGAGTAGAGGTCCACTGTTCATTCTGTAGATATGGCCATAGCCATTCAGGCGTCACTTCCGTATGGCATCAGTGAACCTGTCAGTGAAGGAGTAGAGGTCCACTGTTCATTCTGTAGATATGGCCATAGCAATTCAGGCGTCACTTCCGTACAGCATCAGTGAACCTGCCAGTGAAGGAGTAGAGGTCCACTGTTCATTCTGTAGATATGGCCATAGACATTCAGGCGTCGCTTCCGTATGGCATCAGTGAACCTGTCAGTGAAGGAGTAGAGGTCCACTGTTCATTCTGTAGATATGGCCATAGCAATACAGGCGTCACTTCCGTACAGCATCAGTGAACCTGTCAGTGAAGGAGTAGAGGTCCGCTGTTCATTCTGTAGATATGGCCATAGCAATACAGGCGTCACTTCCGTACAGCATCAGTGAGCCTGTCAGTGAAGGAGTAGAGGTCCACTGTTCATTCTGTAGATATGGCCATAGCAATACAGGCGTCACTTCCGTACAGCATCAGTGAGCCTGCCAGTGAAGGAGTAGAGGTCCGCTGTTCATTCTGTAGATATGGCCATAGCAATTCAGGTGTCGCATCCGTACAGCATCAGTGAGCCTGTCAGTGAAGGAGTAGAGGTCCACTGTTCATTCTGTAGATATGACATCGCCTCCGTACGACATCAGTGAGCCTGTCAGTGAAGGAGTAGAGGTCCACTGTTCATTCTGTAGATATGGCCATAGCAATTCAGGTGTCACTTCCGTACAGCATCAGTGAGCCTGTCAGTGAAGGAGTAGAGGTCCACTGTTCATTCTGTAGATATGGCCATAGCAATTCAGGCGTCGCTTCGGTACAGCATCAGTGAACCTGTCAGTGAAGGAGTAGCGGTCCGCTGTTCATTCTGTAGATATGGCCATAGCAATTCAGGCGTCACTTCCGTACGGCATCAGTGAGCCTGTCAGTGAAGGAGTAGAGGTCCACTGTTCATTCTGTAGATATGGCCATAGCAATTCAGGTGTCGCTTCCGTACAGCATCAGTGAACCTGTCAATGAAGGAGTAGAGGTCCGCTGTTCATTCTGTAGATATGGCCATAGCAATTCAGGCGTCACTTCCGTATGGCATCAGTGAGCCTGTCAGTGAAGGAGTAGAGGTCCGCTGTTCGTTCTGTAGATATGGCCATAGCAATTCAGGTGTCACTTCCGTACAGCATCAGTGAGCCTGTCAGTGAAGGAGCAGAGGTCCACTGTTCATTCTGTAGATATGGCCATAGCAATTCAGGCATCGCTTCCATACAGCATCAGTGAACCTGTCAGTGAAGGAGTAGTGGTCCACTGTTCATTCTGTAGATACGGCCATAGCAATTCAGGCGTCACTTCCGTACAGCATCAGTGATCCTGTCAGTGAAGGAGTAGTGGTCCACTGTTCATTCTGTAGATATGGCCATAGCAATTCAGGCGTCACTTCCGTATGGCATCAGTGAGCCTGTCAGTGAAGGAGCAGAGGTCCGGTGTTCATTCTGTAGATATGGCCATAGCAATTCAGGCGTCACTTCCGTATGGCATCAGTGAGCCTGTCAGTGAAGGAGTAGCGGTCCACTGTTCATTCTGTAGATATGGCCATAGCAATTCAGGCATCGCTTCCGTACGGCATCAGTGAGCCTGTCAGTGAAGGAGTAGCGGTCCGCTGTTCATTCTGTAGATATGGCCATAGCAATTCAGGCGTCACTTCCGTATGGCATCAGTGAGCCTGTCAGTGAAGGAGTAGAGGTCCACTGTTCATTCTGTAGATATGGCCATAGCCATTCAGGCGTCACTTCCGTATGGCATCAGTGAGCCTGTCAGTGAAGGAGTAGAGGTCCACTGTTCATTCTGTAGATATGGCCATAGCCATTCAGGCGTCACTTCCGTATGGCAACAGTGAACCTGTCAGTGAAGGTGTAGCGGTCCGCTGTTCATTCTGTAGATATGGCCATAGAAATTCAGGCGTCACTTCCGTAGAGTATCAGTGAACCTGTCAGTGAAGGAGTAGAGGTCCGCTGTTCATTCTGTAGATATGGCCATAGCAATACAGGTATCGCTTCCGTACAGCATCAGTGAGCCTGTCAGTGAAAGAGTAGAGGTCCGCTGTTCATTCTGTAGATATGGCCATAGCAATTCAGGCGTCACTTCCGTACAGCATCAGTGAGCATGTCAGTGAAGGAGTAGAGGTCCCCTGTTCATTCTGTAGATATGGCCATAGCAATTCAGGCGTCACTTCCGTACAGCATCAGTGAGCCTGTCAGTGAAGGAGTAGAGGTCCACTGTTCATTCTGTAGATATGGCCATAGCCATTCAGGCGTCACTTCCGTATGGCATCAGTGAACCTGTCAGTGAAGGAGTAGAGGTCCACTGTTCATTCTGTAGATATGGCCATAGCAATTCAGGCGTCACTTCCGTACAGCATCAGTGAACCTGCCAGTGAAGGAGTAGAGGTCCACTGTTCATTCTGTAGATATGGCCATAGACATTCATGCGTCGCTTCCGTATGGCATCAGTGAACCTGTCAGTGAAGGAGTAGAGGTCCACTGTTCATTCTGTAGATATGGCCATAGCTATACAGGCGTCACTTCCGTACAGCATCAGTGAACCTGTCAGTGAAGGAGTAGAGGTCCGCTGTTCATTCTGTAGATAAGGCCATAGCAATACAGGCGTCACTTCCGTACAGCATCAGTGAGCCTGTCAGTGAAGGAGTAGAGGTCCACTGTTCATTCTGTAGATATGGCCATAGCAATACAGGCGTCACTTCCGTACAGCATCAGTGAGCCTGCCAGTGAAGGAGTAGAGGTCCGCTGTTCATTCTGTAGATATGGCCATAGCAATTCAGGTGTCGCATCCGTACAGCATCAGTGAGCCTGTCAGTGAAGGAGTAGAGGTCCACTGTTCATTCTGTAGGTATGACATCGCCTCCGTACGACATCAGTGAGCCTGTCAGTGAAGGAGTAGAGGTCTACTGTTCATTCTGTAGATATGGCCATAGCAATTCAGGTGTCACTTCGGTACAGCATCAGTGAGCCTGTCAGTGAAGGAGTAGAGGTCCACTGTTCATTCTGTAGATATGGCCATAGCAATTCAGGCGTCGCTTCGGTACAGCATCAGTGAACCTGTCAGTGAAGGAGTAGCGGTCCGCTGTTCATTCTGTAGATATGGCCATAGCAATTCAGGCGTCACTTCCGTACGGCATCAGTGAGCCTGTCAGTGAAGGAGTAGAGGTCCACTGTTCATTCTGTAGATATGGCCATAGCAATTCAGGTGTCGCTTCCGTACAGCATCAGTGAACCTGTCAGTGAAGGAGTAGAGGTCCGCTGTTCATTCTGTAGATATGGCCATAGCAATTCAGGTGTCACTTCCGTACAGCATCAGTGAGCCTGTCAGTGAAGGAGCAGAGGTCCACTGTTCATTCTGTAGATATGGCCATAGCAATTCAGGCGTCGCTTCGGTACTGCATCAGTGAGCCTGCCAGTGAAAGAGTAGAGGTCCGCTGTTCATTCTGTAGATATGGCCATAGCAATTCAGGCGTCACTTTGGTATGGCATCAGTGAGCCTGTCAGTGAAGGAGTAGAGGTCCGCTGTTCATTCTGTAGATATGGCCATAGCAATTCAGGTGTCACTTCCGTACAGCATCAGTGAGCCTGTCAGTGAAGGAGCAGAGGTCCACTGTTCATTCTGTAGATATGGCCATAGCAATTCAGGCATCGCTTCCATACAGCATCAGTGAACCTGTCAGTGAAGGAGTAGTGGTCCACTGTTCATTCTGTAGTTATGGCCATAGCAATTCAGGCGTCGCTTCCGTATGGCATCAGTGAACCTGTCAGTGAAGGAGTAGATGTCCGCTGTTCATTCTGTAGATATGGCCATAGCAATTCAGGCATCGCTTCCGTACAGCATCAGTGAACCTGTCAGTGAAGGAGTAGCGGTCCGCTGTTCATTCTGTAGATATGGCCATAGCAATTCAGGCGTCACTTCCGTACAGCATCAGTGAACCTGCCAGTGAAGGAGTAGAGGTCCGCTGTTCTCCTCTTAATCCACATTCCATTTTCTCTTGAGGGACCATAACTTTTCCAGAGAATTTTCCTTCCATGTTTTTCAATGTCTGCAACATTAGAGTGGCCACCCAGACACACGGTTGCTGAGGCATATAAAGCTTCCGGCAATACAACTGGCTTGTAATGTCCGCGATATGACTCTTTTGTAGTGGTAATTCCATGTCAGTCTCTACGCCTTATGAAGTTTGGTGGTTCTTTCTACATTGGCACTGCTGTCCAGTCCTGATGGTAGTAGGATTTCTCCAAGATATTTGAAGGAGGAAACCTGTGAAATTGTGCCGTTTTTCAATTCTAGCGTAGTTCTTTTTCTGTTTTGATGTAGATTTTCCATGAACTTGGTTTTCTTGTACGATGTCTGGAGGCCTGCCTTTCATGCTATATTGTGTGGTCTCTGTATGGCATATCTTGTTTCATTCTTGGTCTTAGTAATGATTGCTAGATCATCAGCAAATGCTAAACATTTCACATTGAACTTGCTTCCTAACTTTCCGATGTTCACACCTTTCATCCTTTCCCATTCTCTAATTACTTTGTCTAGAACTAAGTTAAACAGAATAGGGGAGATGCCGTCTCCTTGACGAACGCCCGTACATATTTCAACGGGCTCAGAGATTTCTGCAAGGAATTTCACTTTAGAGGTCGTATTCGTGAGAGTCTACCGGATAAGAGCTCTGGTCTTCTTGTCCACTCCGAGTTCTTCTAGAGTATCAAAAAGTGCCTGTCTGTCCACAGAGTCATACGCCTTCTGAAAGTCCACAAAAGTGACGAAAGTGCTGGCACTTCGGCAAATCTTTAATATCGTCTTCAAGTTCCATATTTGTTCTGGACATGATCGACCTTTCCTGAAACCCGCTTGGTACTCGCCAATCAGATGATTTATTATTATTATTATTATTGTGTTTTATTTGTAATGCCACACGCTAAATGAAATTAGCCCTAAATACGTGAGTCCCTGCTCCTCCTCAGCCTTAGTAATACTTTACCGCTGAGTTCATGCTCGCGAATGTAGTGGAAATCATTAGCAGCAATCTTATTCCAAAGACCTCAAATATATTGCGTGATTAAAACGATCACAGATCCGAATATCATCACCTCCCGTTTGGACAGGAAGTGTCTACAAATAGATTCTATACGTACCAGCGATACACCATGGCTTTCAGTAGCGAAGGTGGCTAAATCAAGCATTGCTGAAGTAACTTCAGGGATGATGTAAGGTAGAATGTTCGAACCCCGAGCTAGTAGATATTTTGTTGGATTAATTTCGTTTGCAGTGGATTTAGTGTGTGTGCATATCCACCAGTTCCAACGAGTGATTTTTATTTGATCCTGAAAAGGACCTTTTTATCTGATGCTACGTAGCGAGGTTGGATGACAACATAATGATCTGTAGAACGAAAGCAAGGTACTCTGCATATTCAGGGTAGCAAGTGTTTGGAATGTTAACCACCTCGGTTTAAAGGGAAATGAGACTCACTCAGGCCGCCGCACGTGTCAAGTCTAAGCCCTCTGTAACACCGTGTTGTAAACCATTCCTCATTCTTACGCTGTGTCACGTCAAAGCCCTCTGTAACCCCAAGATAAAACGCAATCCGTATTCTTACGTTTGACAAATATAACAAAGTATTAATTGATCCACTTAAGAGAAATGCCATAGTGTATTCAGTTCATTACACTGGTAACATGACTTTTCTTAATAAATATATGCTGTGAGAAACTGACGTTAGTAGAAAAGAAGCTAACATTAGAATGAGCCTGCTGAATTGATTTTCAAATCTTTATCATCTACTCGAGACCAACTTAAATAATCCTGGAAGAGGTTTTCCGTGGCATCCATCTTCTACTCCAGATAATATGCCGCGAGAATATCACAGGATGCGTAATTCTCATTACTCCTTGACAAAATGTTGTTTCTGCTACTTATGATGCTCAGCTGAATAGCGCATGCGATCGAGCTGGCGGTGGCTGCACATTTTAATGCCATCACAACAGAAGAAAATAACTGAAGATAAGTATTTGAACCCATAAGAACGTTTTAGATTTTAAAAAAATCAAGCGTCCAGCGCAAAAAGTTGTCACTTTCCATCTTTGCGTAGTGTGTAAGCATCCGTGGCTGAAATGGTAACGTGTTGGACTGCGGATGGAAAGACTTGGGGTTCGATACCTGTTAGGGGGAGAGGTTTATAATTTGTTTTCGATACGTGTTTTCGTCTCTGTCGACCGATTTACCAATGTCTTACGACAGGAATGATATAAGATGTCACAGTGACCGTAATTATTGAGGATGGGGCACTAGTAATACAGCGAGTAGATGCATTTCCCGGTTGGATTCCATGAACGTTACGTAGTGTTCGAATCTCGTATTACACGAAACATCTTAATATGAACGCCTCAATTAGAGTTCTCTTCTTTCTGTTGGAATATAATAACTAGATAATACCAAGGGAATTTCTCAGGAACACGTGTACTGGCAATCAGAATCTCCTTCGATATGTTGTTGTTTTTGTTTCATTTGAGGGGCTAGAACATCGCGGTCATTTAGCCCCGTGTACTTGGGTCTGCTTAAGTAGAAGTTCTCTGATAACCTGTAACTTAGCGGTGTCTGTATTAATGTGTCTATTAGCAATTCCGAATGCGTAGTGGGGCTTTGCTCTTTTCAGAGACTCCTTTCAGTGTACTGTAAATATAGTGTAAGGCACTGATAAAAAAAAATCTAATGAATTGAATTAAGGTGAGGATTGGGAAAGAGGCAAGTTAGAAACCATCCCGGCATTTGCCTGGTGTAGAAGTGGGAATCCACAGAAAACCTCTTCCAGGCTGACTGAGGTGGGAATCGAACCCACCTCTGCTCAGTTTTGGCCAACGAGGCTTAGTGTACCCTGTTCCACCCTTCAGAGTAGCAAGAAATTTCTTGTCAGAGCCGGGAATCGAACCCTGACTTCTGGAGCGATATGTTATGTTAATATTGTACAATACCCAAGGGGTATGCACCCCTTAGAGATCATCCCCCCCATCATCTGTCTAAATCTCATAAAAGGCAACCCTTTAAAAGCCTACCCAATATCCATCAATACTATAAGGGCAGCTGGCTACTCCATAAAGCAGCTCAACCCTTGCGTAATTATGACACACAGCGACATACTACAAACTGGTTCAACTATGCCACAACGCGCTGACAGAACAGAGGCTAAAGGTATAAAAGGTGCCTTAAGTGGGTCACGAGGATCTCGCCATCATCAGTGCTTCGACGAGACAGCCGGAGGCTAACGACAGTGTCAACCGAGGTGAGTCAGTCAGTCAGTGTTCAGAATCCTACTTTTGTAACCTAACACCCACAGTTTGTACTCACATTATAACATCACAAGATCCCTTAAAAGGGACTAACAGTTACTCATTGCTGACCAATAAACACTTGGTCAGTCTCTTACACTTGCATTACTGATCTACACTCTTCTTCACGTCCCAACGTCCTTCCTTACTCCCGTCACAGTCAGACGTGACACACCGTAGTAATAACGCCAACTCAGACGTCATTGTATTCCTCACAGCGGCTCGCGTGCTCAAGTGAAGCGCGTGCCGAACCGCTAACACTAGCAAGGTGATTATATAATAAGTAGCCGGCTGGGCGACTAGTACATCGACCCGCGTGCTAAGGCTACATCCCTTAAACCACATTTACAGTCTTTATAGGAGCGCCCCCTAGTTCCTAGCACACCACAACACACTACACTGGTCAGCTTGCCCCTCCAAAGGCAGCTACCCCCTTTTAGACACTCCATTCAAAATCAATACAGTAACTCTTCCGTTTTAGGTCCTACCACCCCTAAATAAGGGATCTAAAACAGATGGTGGAGGCGGGGTACTACGCGCAGTAACAGGACTCAACCAACGAGCCCTCGTAGTCAAAACGACCCCCTCTGAACCGCAAAAAGCCAAGCAGATAGTGAAAAATTTTTTCCCCCAGACAGAAAGCACCATATTTTTTTTTGGTGCTCTAAACTAGCTACACAAGGGAAAGGCTTGATAAACCAACCCCCTAGCCCCATACAGAACTAGAGAGATATAGGAATACACTGGCAAACACGCACAGATTTTTTTTTCTCTCTATTGTTACTTTAGGCCCATACACTTCAGGCAGAATGGCACCTCATGAAGAGATTGCAAGCCATGAAGGTAATAGGGGTATGCCAATATTAGTAGCATTATTGGCTAGATGCCAAAGGCACATACAGATCAGGCAAACACAAATACGGACACTCAAAACAGAAAATCGGGACAATACAGGGCAAACAGCCATACACTCCGTCAGAGGGTAGGACAGCGCGATTAAGATGCGCACATAAGCACTTGCAAACAGGCCATATGCCTCAATAGGCAGTACACCCAAATTTGGGACGAATACCGTGAACTCCAAACCAACAAGGCCATTTTTGAGTTCATGGTAGGGCCACCAGCCCAGCCGAGAGAGGACATAAGCGTAGATACGCTAACTCGACAATTTGCGAGGATGTCCCTCTCGACAAGTACTGCCACGCAGTGGCAGGAGTTCGCCGTGGCCACAGTCCAGGAGACGGCCAGGTTAGGCTCCAACATACTAAAGAATACATCCTACACAGACACACGTCCTCCAGCTCCGGATCGGAAGGCAATTTTGCCAAGCCGAGGGGAAGAGCCTAGAACAATCCCCTCGGACCGGATGAACGAGAGGGAGTTGAAGCCAGGACCTTCAATCACACATAATACGACAGAGGGACAACAGGAGGTAACCTCGTCATGGGCTGACGACGTAGAGCCTGACCTACCACATATAAAGCCTACATACACTCACACAGATAGGCTAACACAGTGGCAGGAGTCTGCCGTGGCCACGGGCCAGAAAGCGGACAGGCTACACGACACCACATTGGCAGGACAAAAACAGGCACTTAAGCGGCCCTCACCGCCAGTTCAAAGGGCAAATTTGCCAGAACGGAGGCGAACACCGGCATTAGTCCCTCAGGATGCACGGTACACGCACATACAGATTAAACAGGCATTACCATACAATACACGGGGATTAGGAAAGGTATTATTACCCACCCCACAAAACCTCGCAGTCAAACATACATACACTCCCGCAAAATCTGCTAAGATAGCGCCAAGCGCAATAATGCCCTTAAATACAGGTACACTTAGACCTAGAAACACGCGCTACGGTGGAAGTAGGGCAAGGCTTACTTTGCTAGAAATTCCGCCGGAAAACAGCAAAGAAACACCTCAATGGATTTCAGAGGCCTATAATATCGTAACAGGGCAAAACCCTTCACCTTTCTGAGCACTGAAGCTCGAAAGACGATAACGACTTCCACCAAGGCCAAAGAAATAAAATAACATCACTTCCCCCATCATAAATGGCCACACAAGTTCTTTCACGCGGGAGATATCAGAAAATAGACCGACAATTACATAGTAAACATAAACTGCGCATTTTTTTTTCTTTCTCGTATTTTATGTATATACAGGGCAACATGGCCAAATTAGAAGTGAGTAATTTTAAATCCTTCTGTGTTTTTTTTTGGGAGCCATGGCATCTTTCTATTAGGCCATCACTAAGCCAAGTGAAAGCCCATCAGGCTTAAGGCCGGAAAGAGATATTTTGAACACAACTTAGGCATAAAATCACAGCATAGAGCTTAAGGGAGTCTTTCTAAGTAGAAATGACTAGACGTTCTACATTATGGTTCCACAGTTTGACAGATTCTCTTGTTGCGGGCGAAAACCGTAAGCTTGGCAAGAATTAAGAATCTCAAACTAGTTTCAAAAAAAAAAAAATTTTGGGAGGTGTGCTTTAACCAACTAAAAAGCCCAATTGCACGCCGGGATGAGACACTGTCATTTTGGTGAGTTACAATTACTTTGATAGGCAGGTTTGACTCCCACAGTGCACTGGCTTTGCTCGTGACGTGGATACAAGGGTATCAGTTACGTCTGGCAATGGCCTTCCTAAGGTGTACTAGACAGTGTCGGTAGATTCCCCTGAGACGTAACCAGATTACGGTAGTACTCACGTTACCAAAATGGTAAATACTACACTCAGGTCCCAATCACCATTTTTTTTCAAAAACATAGTGCTCACGACATAATTTTTAGAGACTAACGCCACCTACTATTATTTTCTTTCAATGTGCTCTCTTAATGCAGAGCGGGGCATAAATAATTTTTTTTTGTTTCACACATTTAGCCCAAGAAAGAAAAATGGCCAAATAAACTATATATATATTTTATACATAGGTATACATAACACAACACTCGGGGACACAAGTGTAGTCAATGGAAGGTTTTTTTACAGACGGCCAATGCATATGAGATTTCCGAAGTGAAATGCCATGGCCTGTGGTTTGGATTCCAAGTAGAACGGAAATCCCGTGGCACATGATCTCCAGAAATGGTCACGTTAAACCACAAAATTCCCCTCTTGCCTTTTTATAATGCGAAGAGCACTAACAGAAAGCAGGCTGATTAAGAACACATGTTCGGATACACAGCGTTATCGAAACAAGTAAACAAGCGAGCGCGCAAGACATTGCAACCTGACACCATCATACTCAGCAGTAAAGCAGACCTCAGTGATAAACTGCGAGCCTTACAGACGACAGTTCCCAAAGCACACTGCACGGAATCATTCATAGCCAACCCAAGAACCCTATATCTTCAAAATTTACACTACGAGGAGAGGGCAAAAATAAGCAAACTCCTCGCAGGAAGGTATACTAGGGGTTGCGCATAGAAAAACACACAGCCCATTTGCCATAGTGTAGGCGGCACAGAAATGGCCACCAAATCTTTACAGACAACCGGCTTCGAACCCATGTCCACACACAAAAAAACCTCGTACCGAAAACTAACTAAACAACGGTATTTTCGGTACGAGAAACACAAACAAAATACAGACAGAATGCCCGCAGAACATGAACAACGCAGACATATAACACAGAGAATTACATAGAACACGGGTTTGAACCCCAGAGAAAATTGCACGCCAGGGAAAAACAAGCAGACGGCCTTCCAATCACACCAAAATTGGCCCATATAACGGCTTAGACAGATAATACTACATTCCTGCGGCCAAATGACAGGCATAAAATTCCAGAAATACACTTGACAGGGAAAATGGACTTTCCAGACAGAGACATATAAATTTCGTAAGACAACGGTCTTACGGCATAATGGCCACACAACGGCAATAGTAGCAGGGCGGATTACCACATCGGGCCGCCAGGAATTTAACACAATGACCACACTGGCATACGTGCAGAAAAACACGCAACAGTGGTTAACCTACATAAAATCCCGGCCTGAAGTTACACACACAAACTGATGACTTGCAGACTTAGCCACTTTGCAACACTGTCGATGACAAAACGCGATTGTGTAGTGGCAGTGACCATGAATAAACAAATGCAGAACAATCATAACACTATACATTTTTCAACACTGCGAAAGCATTTATCAACAAGCAGACGTCACAGACCAAAACTTGTCGCAGGCCCAGAGTAGCACGTTCGTAAAGACGTTGGCAGGCCACGGGAGCTTCCTACCCATACACAATATACACAGTAGGACTTAGCCCTACAGCAGACCAGGCGTCCGCGTGGTGTAGCGGAGCGTAGTCACACACACACACACAAACGCGCTCACCAATCAGGGGCGAACATAGGGACTTTGAGGAAACGGGACCTCCCCTTAACAACTTCTTTTTGCGACCCTAGTCCCGAAACAAATCATTCCAGGCGACTAGGACTTAGCCCTATAACGGACCAGAGTAGGTCGTGAAGCTTCGCTATCCCAAAGCGCGGATAGAAAACCAACATGGACCAAGGAAGGATGACAAGAGAACATGCTAACAGCGTCCCACTCTACTCCCTTCCCATAACCTTTTCACGTCCAAACATAAACAACGCAGACACATGAACACGACCAGCACAGCTACACTACACTACAAAGTATACATAAGGGTTGGTAAACTTCATGTGTTTACAGAAAGGGCATGCTACGCCTTGAGCCCCACCGCTATCACCTGAATGAGAGGGGTGCATCGGCCAACACCAACTAAGCGTAATGCACATCTCCATATGAGAGATGAGGCCATAAGTAATAAATACTAACCATTTTTTTTTTAAATTTAAATCATCCCGCATGAGAGGAAAATATATTAGTATTATGCCTCAACCTACACCTATCCATACATGAGTGCAAACGCCTCATATCCAGACGCATGCATGTATATCCCATCCATTCACCAGGGGATATTGATATCAGACCGGCATGGATTTTTATTTTATTTTTTGCAACCCCGGGAATTACCTGCCCCGTTCCACTCACTGTAGGAGCATCCCAGCACAAAAACCGGTTCCAGGCCGCCACTAACGCGGAATTCGGAAGTGCGCAACCTCCTCCTACCCTGCTTTAACCCACTCTACAGATAACTACCCCCAGATCACAATAACAGGGTACCTGACGCCACAGACCCTACTAACACCTCCATCAAGGTTAAAAAAGAGCATTATCGCTGGAGAAGCTGATATAGCACAGGTAGCCTAAAGTAGTCTACGTATGTAGAGGTTTTACCAGCCCACCACACTGGAAGTATTTTACATTTGACACTTTTTACACAGGTTACACCTATATTTAAAAAAAAAAAAAAGGGAATCTGAAACACCCTGGCTGATGATACCGGCGTTAGCCAAAGGTCAAAAGCACAACACTAGGAGCAGAGCTGGGGAAGGCGATGTGGACCCTTACCCCAGTCGGCTCATCAAATTACTGACGACTAGACCAAATAGACGAACCACGTAAGGTCAAAGCATTCGCGGCCTGGTCGGGCAAGCTCTGGAATCCTAGGTGCGCATAAACCGCCCCTGGGAGGAAGGGATGCTAAACCCACTTTGAGCCACGGTCGTCGAAGCCAAGACCTGCAGGGAGACTTTCTGAGAATGGCGGGAGAAATAGCTCACTCCGCGTCGGCCTCGGGAGCTATCCCTAGAGACGACCATATTATGACTAGACTGTTAGTTAAATTTACGTAAGTAGGACTTCCATGGCGGGGAGTCAGACTCCTATTCGTCAGGAGTGAAGCAGGATCCAAGGGTTCAGCAGGACCAATCCTAGATCCGACAAGTCCTTACCCCGCGAGGTGAAGGTGAAGACCACGACGGTAATCAATAATGCAGAATGAAATATGAATATATATATATGGAATGTACGCGCTCATTCGGTCCTGCGCCCACGTAAATGGACGACAACGGGTCGCCAGAGTTCTTAAATGAGTAGCATAGCGGGCACTCAAAAGGGTTCAGTGGGCCAACCCAGCAATGCCGATTAAGGCGAAGAGGACTCCCCGGACGCTCACTTCCCGGAGGACATATGAATACAAATATTGCGGCCGACACAGGCAAAGAGGACTCCCCGGACGCTTTTTTCCCGGAGGATATTATGCCATTGGACCACACTGTCCAATGCCCACATAAATGACGACGCATCGGGCAGTCAGAGGGCATTAAGAGATGGGGCATTGCGCGCCCCTCACAGGAGCCAAGTGGGCGGCTCACCTACGTCGAATAGGAACAGCACCCGGTTATGAACACGAAAGTTACAGCGGGCGAAACGGTTAGCTTAGTGGCACCGTAAGCACCTGCGAATAGGTTAGTACTAGTATTAAGACCTAGAATAGATGTCGACAATAGTATTAAAACGGAGGGGACTACGAGGCATTGTTGGGTTCCGGTCCCGACAATGTACTACAAGGGCGCCCCCGCGAGAGAAATCAAGCGGCCAGCCTCCATCTAAATCTTAGTACTTAAGTCATAGTGCCATGTTAAGGTCACTTAGATGTAAGCAAATTTACTGACAGCTGTTGCTAATAATAGCACAGCACATTTCGGCTTTAGAATAAGGTCCACTCGGCATGTAAATACAGAATAGTTTTACAGTTAAGTAATTTTATCAATAAGTTAAATAAGTAGTATAAGAGAACGCCGTTCGGCGCCTGATGACCCACAAATCCGTCATCAGGGTAAGTCCGATAACTCATGATAAGTTATTATAATGTAGCATAGTCTTACATTTAAGACAATTTTTTTTAATACATATATTGAGGTAAAATTTCGGCGCCTGGCGGCCCAAATTCGTTGCCAGGGTAAGCCCAATACTACAACACATTAGGAAATGACGTCACGGCACCATATAGGGTAAGCCCGGCCATATATCGAGTAATAATAACCATGCCATTCTTTTCACAGGTAAAAAGGGGCTTCAGACTGTGGCAACGCTGCCACAGGAAGCGGCATATGGAATAGGGAATTTCAATGTTGTGTTAACCTCTCCATTTTTTTTTGCAGGCATTGTCACCTAGAATATGACACGTGTAATTATGATTTTGCTGCCAGATAGCAGCAACATGCTATTTAATGCCCCCTTATTGTAGTATTATACCTGTGCATACTAACCTCCATTTAACATTCATTCTCACTTACACACTCACTACATTTTTTTTTTACAGCTACACGTCAATAATCTGCACAGCAGGAATGATGCCTGTGGGGCATCAGGCTTGCTGGCAGATCTGCATAAAACAAAAACACTTGAAGCGTCAAAATGCGACGCAGCTTACGGCGATGAGGGCGCAACCGGCATGTGGCGGCGACCCTCATGGCCAAGTGTGCAAGCATTCACCCACAGAGGATGCTTCACAGACTAGGTATTAAGAATACACTGCAAGCGGTACGACCACTCAACCGTGCCAAGAGGTGGCCGTATAGGATCAGCCGTGATACGGCAAGCGTACGTACAAACAGGTAGCGTGCACGCGAGGATCCAAACAAAAACTAGAATTATAAGGGTTTAGCGCGCTTAAGTAGACATAAGGTCATTGTAGTTCATAATTTTAAAGAGTAAACTACATACATATTCATGCGCCCACGGGCAATTATTCCAATGGAAATTCCTAAATGTCAGCATCGCAACATAATACATTAAACACTATATATATTTTTGTCTGTTTATCAAGTTCACGTGTACACGATGTCTATATTTTTGTTTTGTTTTGTTTCGTTTGCTAAGGTAACACGTAACCAATGTCTGTGAATTGTTTTCTTTCATTTTTCTCTCTTCTAACTTCCCCATTTGTCAGGGTGTTCCGTTTTATCCCACACCAATAAATACATTTTAAATATTTCCTTTAAATTATACCCTGGAACACCCATTTTTTTCTATTCTCTCCTATCTTCTTTATTGCAGGGAGCACTTTTTCCCCAAGATAGGGCGGACGACGCAATCATCCGTTCGGCCCTGGGTTTTTCCTCCCTGCACAACTATGTAACCATGTATAACCATGTTTTTTTTCTTTTTTATGCCGACAACGGCAATGGCGATTGTGCCTCAATAGCAATTATTTTCTTTATTCAACAATGTTAATGCACATTTCACCATGCAATGTAAAATTTATATACATATATATCTATGTACACCCCATAACCCTCCCCTCTGAACACGGGCTGACCGCACACCTACACTTCTGCACGACGACACCCGTTCCATACGACGACGCTTACGACGCCACCACCAGAAGAGACGAGGGGGATTCAAAAACTACTACGACAACATCCCAACCCCAAGTGCCCTTCCCGGTCGCGAGGACGCGACCAAATGGAGGAAGAGGCTTGTACAATACCCAAGGGGTATGCACCCCTTAGAGATCATCCCCCCCATCATCTGTCTAAATCTCATAAAAGGCAACCCTTTAAAAGCCTACCCAATATCCATCAATACTATAAGGGCAGCTGGCTACTCCATAAAGCAGCTCAACCCTTGCGTAATTATGACACACAGCGACATACTACAAACTGGTTCAACTATGCCACAACGCGCTGACAGAACAGAGGCTAAAGGTATAAAAGGTGCCTTAAGTGGGTCACGAGGATCTCGCCATCATCAGTGCTTCGACGAGACAGCCGGAGGCTAACGACAGTGTCAACCGAGGTGAGTCAGTCAGTCAGTGTTCAGAATCCTACTTTTGTAACCTAACACCCACAGTTTGTACTCACATTATAACATCACAAGATCCCTTAAAAGGGACTAACAGTTACTCATTGCTGACCAATAAACACTTGGTCAGTCTCTTACACTTGCATTACTGATCTACACTCTTCTTCACGTCCCAACGTCCTTCCTTACTCCCGTCACAGTCAGACGTGACACACCGTAGTAATAACGCCAACTCAGACGTCATTGTATTCCTCACAGCGGCTCGCGTGCTCAAGTGAAGCGCGTGCCGAACCGCTAACACTAGCAAGGTGATTATATAATAAGTAGCCGGCTGGGCGACTAGTACATCGACCCGCGTGCTAAGGCTACATCCCTTAAACCACATTTACAGTCTTTATAGGAGCGCCCCCTAGTTCCTAGCACACCACAACACACTACACTGGTCAGCTTGCCCCTCCAAAGGCAGCTACCCCCTTTTAGACACTCCATTCAAAATCAATACAGTAACTCTTCCGTTTTAGGTCCTACCACCCCTAAATAAGGGATCTAAAACAATATCCATGTCAGATTTTTTAACTTTCTGTCATTACAGGTCACGTGGCATAACCTGCTGAATCGATCGTATTTTCATTATAAATCTGCATAATTCAACGTAATCTTCACAGGAATAGATCGTAAGTTAATAAATGTGGCAATGTGACTTAGTAGGTGTGGCTGAATATCACATCCCCACTAAAATAGAGCACGGGCAGTCGTTCATAAAGTATGCCCACGTCTGGATTCGAAGTATCATTCTACCCGTTCTCACCCACCGTTGTAACAGTCCGAATACTTCCCCTTAATTTATATGTTTTATAAGCAGCAAAATTAATTATTATTATTATTATTATTATTATTATGTATATTTTAATTATCATATCGATTCTAGATTTATTCCATAATTTCTTTATATATATAGAAGGGGTTTAATTATTGTTTGGCGGAAGTTATAAAATGGAGATTTTAGTTAGATTCGTTATAGGTTATATTTTATACAAGACTTGATTGGGAAATATGTCGTTCAACGTGTCGTCAGTTTCGCCACGGGTAGTCCGCCAAAAATAGACTTGACTTTCGAGATATATGTACAAACATTCCGGGGACGCGAGGCTTCTAGACAAAGCAAGTTGGTCAGTTAGCGCTGACGTCACGAATTCTCGGAAGAACATCGCATCAGGACGCTGATTTAAAATTACTTCAGAAGCAACCCCACGTGGTTAACCCAACTAATGAAGAGGCATGATCAGAACTTAGGGATCTGGAGTGGGGAGCTACGTCATCAGGATACCTAATTGATTGGTCGAGAAATACTGCAGAGTGGGGAAGTTCATCTTCCATAAAAACCAATGGTCATCTACACTCAAGCCCCCAATCTTCTCAGATTTTCTGAATCTTCACGTCTATCAGACATCTTCGCTGCGAGATCGCAACTTATCAGTTCAAGAAGTTTTAAAATTAATACTACTGACGTGAATATGATCGTGTCCTTGATCATATTCACAAAAGTGAATTTTGGAGCAAAGCCATTCACATATGTCAGTCGGGAGACGGGACAAATTGGTTCCCTGCCCGTATCAAGATAAGGATCTATACAATATTGAGGCAGAACCAAACAACATCCGCCAGCAAGATCAGAGGGAAAACCAGACTACCACTATGAAGAAGACGGCCGTGAGTTCCTTTACTAAATCCAATCAAGTCTCTGTAATTCTGTTTATGGCAAATTAGAATCCAGCTTTTGTTTAAATTTAATTCATATTCCATTTTGTAACTCTCGCCAATTTAATATAACTTCCAGATTTTTTTTAAATTCATTTGTTTCTCTTTTTACGTCTTTTGCTGCTTTAAATTTTGATCAATTAAATTTTGTTCTTAAGTAATGGTAGGACTTTCATTTCCAGTAGCTAGCTTTAGACATAATGCATACCTTCTCCCAGTAGCGATAAGACAATTGGTTAATGGCTCAGCTATACCACGGCTTGAGAGAAAGACATTTCGAGTGCTCTATCACTATTTTAATTAAATACTTTGGCACATCTAAAGTAAATGTTAGGTGTCCTGGCGCCCACACGAGCTGATTATAATCATTGCTAATGAACAGGTAAGAGGTAAGTATGCTATTGGTGGTGTGAGTAAAGCGGTGCTTGTTCTTGTTGCGATTCTTCTACTGTACTCCAGGAGAACGCAATATTGGAGCCCCGCCAGGAACGTAACCTTTGGTCACTTAGAAGGACCGGGAACGTTACATTTGACGCCCAACTGTGGAGATTTTGATATATGTATGTTTACCTGCAAGGTTGGTAACGAAACGTTACATTTGTGCGCTCAACGTGGAGCAAAAACGTTACATTTGGCGCCACAAGCGTAGGCCCGAAAACCAATTGTTTGTCGTGAAGGGAAAAGGATATATTTCAGTGCAAGTATTTTTGGGGGTGATAATAAGTTTTTTTGTGTGTGTCGGTATGGCGGATAAAGATAAGATGAAGCTGCGAAGTGGTATAATGGTGACGGGAGATGGTGAAGAGAATGGTAGTAGCGTGAATCTGGAGATGGAGATAGACGAAGCTAGGAATTTAGCGGAGGTAAATTCTAATGCGACTAGTGTAGAGGGTAGTTCATCGGAGATGTCAGCACAGGATAGCATTTTGAGCATATTAGTTCAAATGAGACAGGAAAATAATAATAAATTTGAGCAACTAAATAAAGAATTAAAACATGAAATGGAAAGTAATAATCAAAAATTAAATAAAGAATTAAAACATGAAATGGAAAGTAATAATCAAAAATTAAATAAAGAATTAAAGCATGAAATGGAAAGTAATAATCAAAAATTAAATAAAGAATTAAAACAGGAGATGGAAAGTAATAATCAAAAATTAAATAAAGAATTAAAACAGGAGATGGAAAATAATGGTCAGAAGTTAAATAAAGAATTAAAACAGGAGATGGAAAGTAATAATCAAAAATTAAATAAAGAATTAAAACAGGAGATGACGAAATTAAATCAGGGACTAAAGCATAATAGTCAGAAAGTAGATAAGGTCGTCAAAGAGACAGAGAGGTTAGGTAAGATGTATGAGCAGCTTGAAGTAGATATTATAACATTTAAAGAAACAGTGAAGGAAGACATTCAGAGGTACATGAAGGTGGAAGCAGGTCAAATAAGGGTAGAAATTGAACAAAAGTTACAGGTGGTAGGAAATGAAATTAGGGAGCTTAACCAGCAGATAGGGGAGAAAGTTAAGGAAGTAACGGTTGAGATAAAAGAGCATAGTAAGAGAGAGGAGAAGAGAATTAATGAAAAGATAAGAGTAGAAATAACGAGGATAAGGAAAGTAGTAAATACTCAGGAGATGAAAATGCAGAAAGCCATTGATGAAGAAAATAGACGGATGAAAGAAGAATTCAATGTTAGCATAAAGGAATCACAGCAGGAGATGAGGAAGAGCTTTCAGAGAATGGTAGATGAAAGAATGAGCATTAAATTAGCTGGTCTGGAGAAACGTATGTTGGATCGAATGCAACAAGGGGTCTCAGACAAGCACGAAAAACAGAAGGTGGAAGGGGGGAAGGCCAGGAAGGGAAGGAAGGAGAAAAAGCAGAATATTACGGTAGAGAAGACATTAGTTGAAAATAGAATAGATGTTGAGGAGGGGCAGGAAATAGATGAGAGTAGAGAAAAAGAGCAGCAGTTAACGAAGACGTTAGAGAAAAATCGTGTAGAGGATGAAGAAATGCTGGATGTAGGAAAGAGGAGTTTAGAGGTAAGTAACGAGCAGATTATCGAAGTTAGAAGTCCTAGGAGTAGAAAGGAAGTAGAGAAACAGATTACGATGCTAGAAGAAATGGAAGGAAGATTGAAAGAAAGAGATAAAGAATATAGAATGCAATGGCTTACAGTAGTGGCTACGGTAGGTGAAACTAGGGGAGAGGGGAAGTGTAGTTTTGTGGTTGATAAGAGTAGTACTGAGGAGGAAGAAACTATCGTTCTTAGAAGAGAAGAAATAATTACAGTGAAACGAGAGAAAGAAAAAGAGGAGGATGATAAAAAGTTAGGAAGGCACGGTAGGGCATTCATGTAATGCGAGGTCAGATTTCCAGTCGTTGATATTCCCAGCCAATACTCTATTTAGTGGTTATGACCTAAATGTAAGAGATGATCTCTTGTGCGATTATGATGAAAAGGTGACAAAACCTAGTGATATTGAAAATTTAAATTCCGTCATTAGCATAAATGTGTTGAGGGCGCGTATAGATACGCTTATAGATACAGGGTGTGTCAAGAGTTGCATTAGCTTGTCATTTTATAATAGGATGAGAGACGAAGGTGTAATATTTCAAGAAATCCCTATCAAATCAACTTTTGTAATAACAGCTGTAGGTAAAAAGTCTCATGTCATTTCTAAGCAGGTTCTGGTGGAAATTTGTATTAATAATGTAATAGGTATGCAGGTATGTTTGGTGATCCCAAACCTTGTGTTTTCCTTGATATTGGGTACTGATTGGTTGTCTGCTAATCAGGTTCAGGTGTGTTACGATGAGAGGTGTATTAGAATGAAATGGGGGAAGAAAGCTGTGATTATTGCATTTAATGAGCCAGGTAAGAGTGATTATTCTCAAAGAGTGTGCGTTATTAAAGTGATTTTGTCAGGTGACAATAAGGTGGGAAGTAGTGACGATGGTTTTAATTTTATTGGCAGTTTGCTGACTAATGACAATCTAGAGGATGCATTATGTCAGGCTGTGGAAGAAAGTTCTTTAGGCATTGATCAGAGGGATCAATTATTGGATGTTTTAGTAAGGAATAGTAGAGTTTTTGAGAATCGGATTGGCGAGGCCAATTGCTACACACACTCATTAAATGTAATTGATCGCAAAGTCTTTGTAGGTAATAGATACCCTATCCCATTTAAATACCAAGAGGCAGTACAACTGCAGATTGACGACATGTTAAGAGATAAAATCATTGAACCATCCTTAAGCCCATATGCTAACTCCTTAAGTACCGTACCTAAAGATGAGTACACCCTTTAAGAAAATACGTGGAATGAGTCAGGTAAGGACTCGTGTGTAACGGAACAACATGTGTCAATGCCCTGGTATACAATTAGTAGTTTTAAAGAGATAGGTAACTAAGTTTACAAGAGGCATATCCGACTGTTGACACATATACTGGAACGAGTGAGTTATCTGAATCAGATAAGCGAAGGGTGACCTAGTACCTTATATTTTGGAAATAATGGGGTAACTTGCACTCAAATATTATGCCTATGTATAAAACTATGCTTTCTTGTTTTATGTGATATAGGTAAAATTTTGTAAATTCATTACAGAGTACTTGCGAGGAATCAAGTATGCAGGATTATCACATGCGTGTGATGTGTCGTGTGATGAATTAGTGAAGGCAATATTTATTATAATTATTCTGGAGACAAGAAAAATAACGATTTGAATTAAAACGATACAAGTCTCTCAGAATATCTGCCTAACAAACGAGTGTTAGTATGAATGAAATCATACATATCAGGAAGAAAGAAATGAACATTGACGCTTTAAAGCAACAACAAAGTATTCATTGTTGTAAATATTGAAGGGTATATATGTATATTTTTAATGTTGAAGGGTATAATTTTGTATGATGCTGTTAATTGTTAGGTTAAATGTGTATATAATTTGTTCGCCCAAATCTAAGATTGGACAAAAAATTCTAAGGGCGATGTAACAGTCCGAATACTTCCCCTTAATTTATATGTTTTATAAGCAGCAAAATTAATTATTATTATTATTATTATTATTATTATTATGTATATTTTAATTATCATATCGATTCTAGATTTATTCCATAATTTCTTTATATATATAGAAGGGGTTTAATTATTGTTTGGCGGAAGTTATAAAATGGAGATTTTAGTTAGATTCGTTATAGGTTATATTTTATACAAGACTTGATTGGGAAATATGTCGTTCAACGTGTCGTCAGTTTCGCCACGGGTAGTCCGCCAAAAATAGACTTGACTTTCGAGATATATGTACAAACATTCCGGGGACGCGAGGCTTCTAGACAAAGCAAGTTGGTCAGTTAGCGCTGACGTCACGAATTCTCGGAAGAACATCGCATCAGGACGCTGATTTAAAATTACTTCAGAAGCAACCCCACGTGGTTAACCCAACTAATGAAGAGGCATGATCAGAACTTAGGGATCTGGAGTGGGGAGCTACGTCATCAGGATACCTAATTGATTGGTCGAGAAATACTGCAGAGTGGGGAAGTTCATCTTCCATAAAAACCAATGGTCATCTACACTCAAGCCCCCAATCTTCTCAGATTTTCTGAATCTTCACGTCTATCAGACATCTTCGCTGCGAGATCGCAACTTATCAGTTCAAGAAGTTTTAAAATTAATACTACTGACGTGAATATGATCGTGTCCTTGATCATATTCACAAAAGTGAATTTTGGAGCAAAGCCATTCACATATGTCAGTCGGGAGACGGGACAAATTGGTTCCCTGCCCGTATCAAGATAAGGATCTATACAATATTGAGGCAGAACCAAACAACATCCGCCAGCAAGATCAGAGGGAAAACCAGACTACCACTATGAAGAAGACGGCCGTGAGTTCCTTTACTAAATCCAATCAAGTCTCTGTAATTCTGTTTATGGCAAATTAGAATCCAGCTTTTGTTTAAATTTAATTCATATTCCATTTTGTAACTCTCGCCAATTTAATATAACTTCCAGATTTTTTTTAAATTCATTTGTTTCTCTTTTTACGTCTTTTGCTGCTTTAAATTTTGATCAATTAAATTTTGTTCTTAAGTAATGGTAGGACTTTCATTTCCAGTAGCTAGCTTTAGACATAATGCATACCTTCTCCCAGTAGCGATAAGACAATTGGTTAATGGCTCAGCTATACCACGGCTTGAGAGAAAGACATTTCGAGTGCTCTATCACTATTTTAATTAAATACTTTGGCACATCTAAAGTAAATGTTAGGTGTCCTGGCGCCCACACGAGCTGATTATAATCATTGCTAATGAACAGGTAAGAGGTAAGTATGCTATTGGTGGTGTGAGTAAAGCGGTGCTTGTTCTTGTTGCGATTCTTCTACTGTACTCCAGGAGAACGCAATATTGGAGCCCCGCCAGGAACGTAACCTTTGGTCACTTAGAAGGACCGGGAACGTTACATTTGACGCCCAACTGTGGAGATTTTGATATATGTATGTTTACCTGCAAGGTTGGTAACGAAACGTTACACCGTGTCCACCAGGAACTTACCCGATTCAGCCACAACTGCAACGTGGAAACCACGCGCTGCACGTGCACTAGTTACAGTGGCCATCCCACCTCAAACGTTATTATCCATGTCAAAGTCTTCATTCATGGGTTATGATATTGATTTAACTTTCTACCATTAAAGATCACGGAGCATAACTATTAATTCGAAGATATTACTAGTATGTGTGTTCTTTCAAGGAGCAATAAATCTGATAAAAGATGGTATATTGGCTTTCACGGCCGGTCTTTTTTTTTTTTTGCTAGATCTATGGCTCAATTGCATTGCTATAACACTGGCAGACCGCAGAGCAATATCGACCATCGAGAGAATTGTAATGTTAGTTGGGTTTAATAAAAATAAATAATAAGGGGCTTGTGAACCCCTCTGCATATAAGTTATATTTATTTTATATCGGTGGGATTTTCTTTGCCGTGTGGAACTCTCTTATAAACCAGTTTTTTGTGACCCTCTTGTCTCGTGACTTCATTTCTGTCGTTTACAATGTTAGCCGTGTTTATACAATTCATTACAACCCTGTAATAATTATCTCCCTCTCATTTAAAATATTGTGTTTATACAATTCATTACAACCCTGTAATAATTATCTGCCTCTCATTTAAAATATTGTTTTCTACGTCTTTGATGTTGAGTAGGTTGCCTAAATGCTATATAGCTGGTAGCCAAATTTCCATTTATATTGATACGTAAAATACCACCTAAATTGCAATTCGAATCTCGCCTTGTGACAATAATTCAAGTTCAAAAATACGGGTTCAGTACCCATACTGAGTTAATATTGGTGATTACGGTTCCTGCTGTCCTCTTGCCCGTATTTACACATCTCGTTATATTACCCCGGTTTAGGGAGAGGGACCGATGTCATTCGTCACCTAACACAAATCATGTTATTATTCAGAAAGAAGCTCTGCTGAGAGAAATTGATTTGTATAACCTCTGTGTCTCAGGATTCGAGAATAACCCAATTGTCACGGAGAGAGTCCATGTGCCGCAGCAGGAGCGAGAGGGGAGGAATGTGACAGTATTGCACGTGAGTGGGTCTCCCACAGTAGCAGTGACCCTCCTTCTCCCCCATTCATTCTTTTATTTGCAACTGGGGGTGTCTCTCCCGGTGGCGACTTCGGTACACAAAGCACGTGAACGATTATACATAACAATTAAATAGCAAATAAACTAGAGTATTTGCACAATTCGTCAGTCTTTTCTGAGCCTTGTAAGTGCTGAGTTAGCTGTTTGCCACCACAGTGCAGATAGTTATCATTCGCATACAAAGGAAATTGTAGAAGCCATAATTCTAACTTATCAGCGGGGTTTTAAAATGTCTTTAGCTTTTGGGTCTTTATTATTCAAAATGAAAATTCAAGGTCTTATGTATTTATTAATTATTATTATTATTCGTTTAAGCCCACTACGGAGCTCTTATGACTAGTTCTTCTTCGATTCTCTTTTTCCGTTCCCAATATGTCTTGAGCCCTGCTGAAAATGTCTCCTTTCTCTCCTGCGAAAGGGGCTTCCTACATTTAGGGACTCTAGTTGGTGGGGTACAAGACTCTAACAAAACACAAAATTTAGAACGATATTCTACATCAAGGTCAGCAATTCCAGCAGAATCCAAGTCCTTTAGTACTTCATTAAGCCACAATCTTCCAGTCTTGTAGGTTAAGATCTTGGTAAGCATGTTGCTGGTTATTCGTTGTAGGTGCCCTTAGAACTTAAGCCTCCTACGTCGCATACTGGTATTGGCTGATTCGAACTGTTGATACACGTCAGAATTAGATTTCAAACGGTAGGTTCCAACTGGGAGCAATCTCGGGCCATGAATTTTCCTGAGGATACTTCTTTCGGCTTTCTCCAGGTCATCTATTGTGCCTTTTCTGTTCATCAAGAGGGTCTCTGCGGCGTACAGAAACTGTGGTCTGACAGCAGATCTGTAGTGACAGATCTTAGCATTCCTCGCAATGCATTTCTTGTTGTACAAATTGTACAAATTGTTGGATGGTTGGTATGCTGCGTTGAGTTTGTTACGCCTTGTTAAGATGGAGGTGCCATCTCTAGCATTGGGGTGGACCCATTCACCAAGATAATGAATGCGATTGACTCTTCCAATCGTTCCATGTAAGGTCGTCAAAGGGCTGTTTCCGGAGTGCCGATTTCAAAGTACTTGGTCTTATCGTAAGATATCTGTAATCAAGACTTCACCGCTATCTCGTGCAGGGCTTGGACAGCATCCTTAGAGTTGTTGGCTAAGAATGCAAAGTCATCTGCGAAGGCAAGGCACCTGATCTCGATTCTTCGAGTCCCAGTTCCAATGGCAACTGGTTTCATTCCTAGATTCCTCAATGTGCATTCCCAGGTCTTGATGACTTTATCAAGCACCAAATTAATCAGAATGCGTGAGAGGCCATCGCCCTGTCGTATTCCGGTTCCTTGATAGTTCTCCTCTAAACTTCACATTAGAAGTTGTATCCGTGAGAGTCTGTTTGATGAGGGTGCGTGTGTTATAATCCACACCTCCTTCATGTAGTATTGAGAAGAGTGTCTGGTGGTCGATGGAATCATAAGCTTTTGCGAAGTCAAATTAAACAAATTAGACAAATTCAACACCTTATACCCAACATCTTCAAACCAGGCACGCGGACAAAAGTACAATATTTTTCTCAAAGTAATCTGTTAGTTACTTCCGGAAGAGAATATACTACATCATGCCGAACAGATGCCAGAACAAGTCAGGGATCAACTTGGAACCTAAGAGCGAATGGAGAACATGACCAAATAAAGTTCAAATGCACCGTCTCTAGTCGGGCGTAGCATTAAACGGGTTAAACACTCCTTTATGTTCGGTAGAAGGCTCTAAGATTGCAGCAAGTAGAGAGTTCCAGTTATGAATGGCACTGTTTAGGTAAGAATATTGTTACGGCCCAGCCTTCAATTAGGCCTTCACTCCAATTTACCCAAATCCCATAATAATAATAAACTGTACAGCGCAGTCACTGCTTACATATGAAGCAACATTGCCTCACGATCACAACTCCCAATAGATAAGTAAGGATCCCAAGAGGCGAACAGATCCAGTTGCACGGACGGACGGACCGGAGGAGGGACTGACGGCGGGCACCCTCCGAATCGGGACGGAAGTCCCACGGGGCCCAACGGCAGCTCTTCTAAACTTAAGACCTCACCTCAAAGGTGAGTGTGCTTGAGCTATCCTTATTCCCATCGCTCAAACCTCTCACCACAGACCTGTTACTCGACTGCAAATTAACAGTCAAATACATCTAGAACATGGGTCTTTATTCACTTATTTCGCATGTTAAGGTCAGCCAATCTTTCATCCTCTCGCCTCCACAATCCACACTACCTTGCAGTCCCCACGTCCAACTGTTCAATTTCCAAATCAGCATTCAACATGCACGCTCGCCGCTCGCGCGCTGGCGATGACTTTCCCTGTGACCTTGCTTGCAGGCGCTACGCGCAAATCCTTAACGAATTTGAAGCGTCATTTCCCCCAAAAGAACACCCCAAGGGAGTGCCCTACTTATTGGAGTCACAGGGGTTAATCTGCAGATAAGAGCGGTTTAACACGATCTCGATTACCTGTCGCGCTCCACACAAAAAAAATACTAGAATGAAAACACTGTCCAATATATTTCCCCGGCCCCTTCATACACTACACTCACCCCGCCTATACCCATGTCCTTCAAAACTTTCTAAACATCAACACAAACCCCGCATAACCCTCGCAAAGAGAACACACAACCGCTAGATCCAAAACACTGGTGGAATAGCACCTGGCCCGATTTACGTTCAGTAGGATCCTGGATATAGCTCCCCCAGCCCTTCATGCTCAATGCACTCCCGGACAAGATCCAAAACAACCCCTTATGTATCGTTCACAACCCTCCTTACCCACAATTACATTCGCCGACATACAACACTAGTCAGGGATTCAACAATGAACAAAGAGCACCGGAGGCATACTAGCCAAACTGAGAAATTCAACACAATCTTACAACCCCCTACAATCTCTCATGCCCTTATAAAAGGCTATCACACACATAATCCAGTCCCACACATGACAGGCAAACGACCCCTTCACATTAAATACACTCAATATACGTAGCATTTCATCCCAATGCTCAGACACGAACACGAACGAGATAAAAAATCAGGGCAAATCACACGCAAGAGGAGAACACTTAAGCTTAGAGAGAGAGACTATGTATCCTTTCTTTGTATTACTGACCAGGGGCGGATGGGTGTGTAAAGTGCGTTATGTCACAATTCACTAGTTTTGAGAAAATCAAGTTCTAAAGTTCAATTCGAAGCCCAAATACGAGTTGTGGAATGTAGGTAATTTGAGTTATGTCTACAGGAGCCTAATACTGTTCACAACAATGGGATAATTCGTCATAATAAATTCCATGTAAATTCACGTACCGGTAGTTACGGAGCCAAACAACACGAGGTGTCTGATAATTTATGACTTAACACACTTTGCACACCCACATCTCACCTATGTAGGCTAATATAAAGCTCAATGTTGGTTTGTTTGTCTGATATTTGTTTAAATATACACCGTTTCTCCGATTTGAACCCGATTTTGCCTAGTTATCCTTTGGAATCCTGCGCGTAACACTGTCTACTTGAAATTTCAAACAGACCTCTCCATTCCCTGTATTTAGGCCCTTGGCACAAATCTACACCGTTTCACCGAACTGAACCAAATTTTACATACTTACCTTTCGAAGCCTAACATATAACACTGTGTACCTGAAATTCAGACATCCCTATCCATTTCCTAGATTTAGGCCGTTGGGCACATACACGAAGGATCGAATTAGTAGTAGAAGAACCAATTTACGCTCATTTTAAGCCTCGCAAAGCAAGAAACAATACTCGGGACGTAAAGTAGTTTAGTTAAGTTTGGTGAAATGGTGCATATTGGTATAAATAACAGACAAATGGACCTGAAATCTACGTTTCGGAGCCATAGAGCCAATCGTGTCGGAAGTAGTGTAACTGCAAGAATATTTAAATAAGTCTCTTTTAGGCTGGCATGGCCAAGGACTAGGAACTTATGATCAATGCTTATTAAAGCTAATAAAAATATCTGTTCCGCTCTGGAAGACATAATGCTTTTTAACTAAGCTCATAACATACACTGTTAATATCTCCAGTCAGCAAAGCAATAGGTACCGCAACAGGGCATGTCACTAGCCAACAAGCAGAACAGCTGGGAAATGACGATTGACAATGGACTACGTGACCTTCAAGTAGGTGAGAATTTAGTTTAATAATCACACAGTGATAATGAGTGATGCTAGGTGTAAGAATTCATTAATAATATTGTTGAGCAACTTCACGAAGAGCGCGAATGAGTAATGCGCTTAGTCACTCAAACTGACATACCTCTCTTTTCACGCACAGAATGAAGTGTTGAATAGTGCTCAGTGTGGTAAGTCATGACGGGAAGGACATAACGCACTTTGCACACTCGAAATCTGGCCGATGTCAATATAACACGTAATACACAACTCAATAACTTCGTAACCGTCCACAATATAACATTACGCGCAAGCCTTTCGCCTTTTCTTGACTTAACGCACTTTACACACCTACCCATCTTATTTCTCCTATTCTATCACTGAGCATTCCATTCTACTGGTTTTTTCTTTTTTTTTGGAAATGAAGGAAATTGTATTTGTCTCATCCTCTCTTAGGGTATGATTGATGGCCCTGAGAAGGGCAGTTTGGGCACCCAGAGGAGGGTGTGAGAGGAATGGTAAAAATCACTGAAATTCTCATTTCTTTTTTGGAGCTGCCTTTGCACCTTTGCTGCCTTCTTAGCCCTAGAAAGAGCTTTCTAAAGCTTAGGGGCAGGTGCAGCACGCTTCTTCTCTGTGGGTTTATTGGAGATGGCCTTCTTGGTGGCTGCTTTCGCCTAGGACTTCTTGGCCTTGGGAAGGCGCTTCACCTTAGGGGCAGCAGACCGCTGGCCTTCTCGGGCTTGGCTGCCGAGGTGAGCTTGATGGAACCGGAAGCCCCCTTTCCCTTGGTCTGCACCAGCTCACCTCTCCAAAGATTCATCCTTCCTCTAGCCCCCGAGTAGGAGGAATACCTCCCGGTACTAACACGATACCCGTGAAAGTGGCAGCCATTTGACCTGTAGGTTAATTTCTACAGAGGGAAGGAAACCTATAGTAATCTGTCTCTCTCAACAGTGCCTGAAAAGTCCTACGGGATTAAGGACCTAAGCTGGGGACGCCCCAGGGAGTTCCGGGACAATTGCTTCCTCGTTAGTCCTGTATCATCCTGAAAGGCCCTGCCTCCTGAGCAGGGTAAGCAAGCCTCACCTAGAGCTACTCTCGTTCCTTAGGGCCCTCCTCCTTGATAATAAACCCTTAGTTGGATACTAAAAGAATGAAAGTAAAGTCTTCTGGAAATTAAATTAGCCCTGGGGACATCTCGCATCTCTAACAGAGTCATATTTGGCCTGAAAGACAACAAAACAGCATCCTTTACCTCGCCTTAGTGAGAGAGACTCCTCACAGTTCCGATGCAGAGACACCGCATAAGTATTCGAACCAGGTCCTGAAAGAGTGAGATGAATACGTTAACATTCAGGATGTTACACTGCCACGAGAGGCCGAAGAGGGCTGTGAGCCTCTCAAGCAGCTGTTACGGAGGAGGTTTAACCAGCATCTGCACCTCCCGGATAACGAACCTACAGCCATCCTTCTTGAAAGCTTAGGCCCCTTTATGGAGGTCCCCTACGTGTGAGAACACCTCTCTAGTCGTTGTTTGTTTGGCCCAAGAACAATGATATGTTATACGAAGTGCATTTCTGTATTTTGGTTAAGTGTAATGTAAGTAAGAACATGCAATGAGAAAATGTATGACTAAGTAGAAGGGTGAATGTATGATTGAAAGAGAGTGATTAAGAACTGTCTAATTGATATTATTCCTACTAGCTGAGTTTGTAAACAGTGTGAGTATTCCCCCTCCCCAAATCCCTCCCTCTTTAAAATCTCTAGTCATAAACTTATTAAAATAAATAAGAGCATATCTCTAAATGAAAGCACTTTGTGGTACCTGTCTCCACTTATAATCTAGTAAAGCTTTCCTCGCTTTACTATGTCCAATTCTAAGGGATTGGGAAACAAATTAGAGCATCTTCTAACTCACCATGAAAGGGAAGGCTGGATCGAACGTTCATTTAAAGCCTCGTTGGAAGAATACGTACAATGCGAGAGGTTTATTTATGCCGAGCAAGGCGATAAAAAACGGCATAGGTATCTTAGGCACGGACCGTATTGTAGTACCGAGAATTATTATAATCGTTGACGTGTTAAGATTCAAAATTGTCCCCACGAATACCGTATATCTGAGAGCTCAGGATTTATTTTCCAAGAGTTATAGGCGGTTAATTTATCACGAATTGGACGGCCTTCTTCCTACGTGTGTTATTAGCTGCTAATCTCTGCCATGGCGCCATTTTTTTACGGCAGAAATAACCGTCACAAGCAGTGATTAGGTGCGCCTTTGTGTTTGAATTACCGGCTACTGAAAACGCACTTTGAAAAGTCACTCACTATGAAGACAGGAATTTACGAGCACATCTAAGAAAAATCGATAAGTAATGAGGTGGGTATAAACCCCCAAGTATAGACATGATTTAACACTGTAAAACTTCAGTGCTTTGAAAACAAGGGTCGGAAACACTCACTTAACTGCGAGTATAATGCTATATTATGATATATCTCTCTTTAGGGGCAGATGACCTAGCTATTCTGCCCCCATAAAGCTACAATAATTGTTATTCTCTGGGCGGAAAGATCCTCGTAACCTTTTTTTTGTAAGCTCCTTCAGGGCCCTCAGGTCATCAGCCAGGTGCACTCGAGTAATGCTCAAGCCAACGGTTGACCACCGGAGTAGTATCTTGTCGGAAGGCCCTTTCTAATGCTTCCTCCTCAGTAGAGAGGCTGTGGGGGTTCTGCTTCAAATACCGTTATTTATGCAAATGAGGGGGGCGTGGCAAGGTCAATGACCTTGAGGTAGGTCATGGTCAATGACCTTGAGGTAGGTCATTGACCCCCAAGGTCGCCGGGACCCCGGAAAGTAAACAAACCTTGGAGGGTCCAGGAACCGGTTTGAGGGGGTGTGGGTGGAGGGGAGGGGTGGGGGGGAGGGGGGAGGGTGGGGGAGGGTGGAGGGTGGGGGAGGGGTGGGGGACGAGGGGGGAAGGATGGAAGAGGCTCTGCACGAGACCCTCCTCGACCCAGTCTCTCTCTTGGACTGAGCGCCTTCTCTGATATTATCCTGGGCTATATAGCTTTGCTTTGAGCCCGATGAGATCCGAGTGTTGCCGAAGGTTTCCGAATCCTTGGTTGTGAATGATTCGTCAGAGAATTGAACGGTCAACTGGTGTGTGTGTGTGACGTCACAGCAGATTACGGGATGTGAGGTAGGTCATGGACGGGAGTGTTTTGAATGGAAAACATGAATGGCGGTGGATGGCGGTGGTTGTTGAACCCTGACGTGGTAGGTTGGTTAGGTGTGAATGGGTCTGAGAGACAAACAAGATGGGGTTGAAAGCGCTCAATGGTAAACAAACATCAATGGTATCTGGAGTAGTGAATGGAATTGAGAGAGAGAGGGGGAATGAACTGGTTGTTGAATGTGCTCAATGGTAAACAAACGTCAATGAATCTGGAGTAGTATTTCCTGTAAATGGTAGGGTGGGGGTAGGATACAAATCGCATGGCATGTTGAGTCGGCCAGCTCGACATGAAATAAAAACAAGAAGGTGTACACCAGATCTGATTTATTAATCCATGAATTATATGTGGCATTAAAACCTAGCCACTTAACAAAAAGTTTATTGCCACGTTTTTGTACAATTTTTTTCAACAAGATAATGCTTGGGATATTGCGTCCTTTGCAGTTCCTCCATGTAGAATCCTCCTTGGATTGGCTGCTTGTTGAGGTCATCAAGTAAATAAACAACTGGATTAGAAAGTTTTACCTTGCGAATACGAAATATTTCTGTGCTCCAGTTTGGTGTGTATTCTTTGGCGAAGATTGTTTTATGTTTACTGATGCGCACATAATCACCAATACGTAATTGATGACGTCGTGGATCTACTGTTTTGATTTTGTGATGAATGCGATCCAATTGCGCAATGTTCTTGGTTACAAGGCGTGGTTTCATTTTGATGGTTCTATGTTTAGTGTTGTTGTAACGTGTCACCAGGTCGCCTACAAGTTCAAGCCAGCGATAGGATCCTCTTGCTGTAAATTGTTCCCACATGCGCGTCTTGAGTGTGCGGTTGAAACGTTCTACAACACTTGCCTTTAGATTGCTAAAAGTGGAATAGTGATAGATGTCAAGTGATTTGAGATAAGCGGAAAAAGTCTTGTTGAAAAATTCTTTGCCTTGATCTGTTTGAAGCAAACGAGGTTGTCGTCTTGACCGCTGAACGATGGTCTTGAATGCAGCGGTGACCAGTTGTGCAGATTTATTCCGAACAGGTTCAACAAAGGCCATTTTGGAATAAACGTCGATGACGGTGAGCAGATAGTTGACCCCGTTGTTAGCTTTGGCATAGGGAATCATTTCAACCAGATCAGCTTGCCAAAGATCGTCAACGCCCCGTGTGATGACATGACGACGATGGTAGAGACGACGAGCTGGTCTATGCAACTCGCGAGCAATGCCAGCCTTAACAGGCGAGGGTGTATGAACACGTTGACTCATTAGACAATAATGCCAGCATGACGAAGCTCCTCTTCTATTTCTAAAACTTCCGCCTCGTGTCCGGTATGACCAGCCTGTTCTGATGCACGCAACAGTTGCAGACGTTTAACCAACTTATTTGGATTGTTCCAATAGGCGAAATCGATGAATGGTTTCAAAGTATTAAACGTGATACCGGACGCTGAATTTGCACGGCGAACACTTGCATAGGCGGGAAACAATTTTGATATGATGGTTTTATATTTGAAGCTCTTATTAGCATTTACTGCTTCAGAACGTTTATAATTACGTCTAAAACCATTTGTAGCCATCAAGATGTCTTTATACTTTTCAAGATCTTCTTTATCATACTCCTCGGTAGAAGGTGTACGTGAAAATAAAAGTTCTAAAAGACCTGGCGTCAATTTATAACGAACTGTTTTAACAATCAAAACATTGTCACTTATCTTGATTGGTGAATCGCCAATTCGAAATCTATTGTTTTCATAGCGAACACCATAGGTAGTATCAGTTTTCTTAGTAAAAAGATCTTCAAGGAAGGGAGTAACCAACGCACCATAATTTTGTAGTAAAATGGATTTTAACCGCACATATTGTTCGGGCGTATTTAATATTTCTTTAAGAGTAGGCTGCTTTTCTTTGGCTCTAGTGGGTGTTTCAGCAATTATTGATGTTTTCAAAAACTGGGGCAGCGGTGATTCTTTGGAGCTAGAAGACGGAAGCAATGGAGAAAAAACATCCTCAGGTTCTTCATCATTTTCTTCCTCCTCTTCAATTGTTTGTGTTTCTTTTGAGCGTGTACTAGGTTTTGATGTTCCTTTCAACACAGCCTCCAGAGGTGACTTCAAATGTTTTTCGACAAACAGTTCACTGTCGGCATGTGCACGTTTTAGATAGCGAAACTTTTGTCGAATGCTATTTCGTGCACGGATTATGTGCTTTTTTAATTGACTCCCTGTTGTCGCCATGACATCTGAACAAATGATGTTCAGAAAAGCAATGCAGCTACTTAAATACGAATGAAATGATCAAATCCCATGCGGTAGCGTCCATTGTTGATGTTGCTCTGCTTATCAATAACAAGACAACTGTGGTGATGAGCGTTCCAACACATGGCACACAACTGTGTAAAGGCTTGAAAGGTCATGTCTGGGTTCACGTGATCATCGTAGACGTGATGCATGTTGCGCTCATCCTGTCGGAAGAGAACAATCACGTTGGCATTGTCACGAATTAACTGTTTTGGTATTCGCGAATAGGTTTGAGCGAGATAAAAACAATCAATATATTTATGACGTCCCATGCTAAAGTAAGCCTGAATAATACCCTGTCGTTCTGTGGCCACATCGTCAAAAATCATAAGTGAATGGGGGCGAACATTGTCTGGAGAAATGACATCTTCGTGTGCTGCGAATGTGAAGTAGCCCATGTTGCGCAGACCTGACATGACCTGTTCCAAGAACACATACAGCGGTTGATACAGCGATTTGGCAAAAATATAGATATTTTGAAAGCGCACTCCGTTTAAGGAGGTGATGAGGGTAAGCAGAAGATTGGTTTTTCCACATCCCGACGGGCCGGCGATGAGACAGCGAATGGAGGATGGGAAGAGTGATCCATGACGTTGTTCGGACGATGTTGAGAAGAGGTGTGAAACCAAGTCTCCCACCGGAAGTGAATGTTGTTGCTTAATAATCTGCATATCAACTAAATGTGAAAGGGGAAGAGCTGGTCTCTATATACATGAGGCAAACGGGTGTTTCAGTTCCAGTGTAACCATGGACGCCTTTGGAAGAACTCTCAAAACAAATGAACGATTTGCTTTGACAAACGATCCAAAACATGATACAGATCCGGCTACTAAACGATATGTCGATGCTAATGTATTGTCACGCACTACAGATGGCAATTACGACTTTAATGGAAAGCGATTGACCAATATAACAGAACCCGTATTACCCTCGGACGCATGTTCAAAAAAGTATGTAGATTATTACCGATTACGACGTATCAAAGGAGATTATGAGGCTCAGAATAAACGTATTACAGGCGTTGCAGATCCTGTGAACGATCAAGATGTGTGCACCAAAGCCTATATGTTAACCAATGCTGTGGTGTTAACAGAAGCAAAGGACTATGACGTACACCAACGTCGAATCACTCAGCTGGCTCTTCCAACAAACAACACGGACGCTGCTCGAAAGGACTATGTAGATAACAAGGTGAAACAGGTGCTCAGTATTGTGCCCACCCTAACTGCAAAGGGCTATACAGCAAATAATGCACGCCTTGTGCATGTGGCCGATCCTGAAGATGATCAAGATGTTTGTACAAAACGGTTTTTAAACTCTGAAATGGAAAAGGTGTGGGAAATTAAGGAGAACGCTCTACAGATGAAGCGAAGACGAATAGCAGAAGTTGCTGATCCTGTGCAACCTCACGACGTGACGACCAAACGATTTTTGGAACAACGGTTATCGCTTTTTATTAAATCAATACCCTCTATATTTCTGCTTCACATTGTAAACCAACAACCGGTAAAAGATCCCAATAACCTCGCCTACATACTACGTTCGGGGTATGACAATTACCGTTTAATGTATGATGGTGCCATTCGTGTAATTGAGTATGCACCAGATTTGAAACATTTAGAGGTACGATTAAACGGTAGTGTTCAACCACTTATTGATCAACCGGTGAAAGCCGGAGACAAATTATTATTTCACTTGAAACTCTCGTCTGAAGAAAAAGAGGCGGGGAAAACGATGAACGATTTTCCTCTGTATATAGAACTTGAATATACAGCCACCATTGAATAAATAACTACAGGTTCCCTTCCTGAGGAGCGTTAGTTGTGTTCTATACTTTGCGGTGTGAGGTTGTCTTGTTCTTTGGTCGCGATGGTGAAACAGAGATATGTGGTGAAGAAGAGGAAGAAGTTGTCAAGAAAGGGAGGCTTTAAAGCTATTCTTCATGCGGCACGTCAAGCTTCGCGCGGAGAAACAAATAGTGAGTTGGCTATTAAGAAAGCACTCCGAGCAGCACGATTGCATGCGAATCCCAAAAGTAAACTACGTTTTAGAAAACGTGCCCGAGTTATTCCTGTGCCGAAACGTGGTGGATTTTTACCTGCACTGTTTGCTGGACTAGCAGCCCTGGGTTCACTTCTTGGAGGAGCAAGTGCGGTAGCACGAACGGTGAAAGCTGTTGAGGAGGCGAAGCAACAGTTGAAGGAAAGTGAAAGGCATAATAAAACTATGGAGGCCATAGCACTGCGCGGTAAAGGTGTGCACATGAAGCTAGCACCCTACAAGAAAGGACTCGGCATTTACATGTCGCCAAAAAACGGTTAATCGATGCACTGCCACGACGAGCCATGACGCATGAGGAAGTTATAAGATATGCAAAACAGCTTAAGATCTCCCACTTTCGAGGCGTGTTTATGCGCAACCAACTACCGTCTCGACCACGGAGCCATGAAAGTGCAGTTGTCAATTTGGATGACAGTCATGGACCGGGAACGCATTATGTGGCCTACATAAAGCATGGGCGAACCGTGTGGTACTTTGACAGTTTTGGAAATCTTCCTCCTCCGACAGAGCTTGTTCGCTATTTTGGAAGCAGTGCAACAATACACTATAATGTGAAACGAGTGCAAAATTTTAACACGCAACAGTGCGGTCGTCTATGTTTGACTTTTCTATATAAGACCGAGCACGGCGGGTGACGTGGTCATTATGACAACAGAAAGTAGAACGTTTACAGTGCACGGACAAGGTGCGGAAGTAACTGTTGACTTTTATCCTCCTATTGAATTGGGACGACGACCCTACGTGCTGGGACTTGTTTCGTTTGAAGGTTATAATAGAATCTGCAACATAATTGAAGACGTCAATGATAAGTTCTACTACGATGACTATGTGTTAACTCTACCGTCTGGCAGCTACACCGTAGATGATATTCACGATCACATCTACACAACTCTCACCAAAGAATTTAGTCTAAAAGCATTTCTGGACGGGACACGCAAGTTTGAACTCATAGCCAACAACGTGACACATCGCTGCAGTATTCTTTCTTCTTTTAGGATTGATTTTAAATCTCAACCAGATTCGATTGGGTCATTGTTAGGCTATTCACCACAAGTGTTAGTACCGAACGTGATACACAAGTCTGACCAACCGGTGAAAATAATTGAAGATCATCACGTATCTGTCACGTATAATATTATTACAGACGTCTACACCAATCAAGATCCCTCGCATTCGCTTTATGATTTTATTGTTACTTCACCTGGTGGTTATATCATCCGCGAAAACCCGTCGGTGGTGCTCTATCATCCTGTGAGTGTGACCAACATCAGGAATATTACCTTAAGACTGGTGAATAGAAACCAACGTCTCATCCGATTAGACCCTCATACACCTGTGACCTACAAACTGTATTTGAAGCCAGCATGAAACAAGTGTATAAAGCGGCAACGCTGTCAAGAGCAGGTGTTAGTTGTGCTCAACGCGTGTACAGGTTAACACGTGTCAACAAGCAGATCCTACAACAACTTGGTTACATCTTACGTCATGAATTCGATTCTAGACGTGACAAACCCTGTCGAAGTTCAGGAGGGTATTGTAAGAATTGAACACCATTCCTACCAACCGTATACTCAGGGACTAAATAATAATGATGAGATTCGAATTACTATTAACCAACAAGATATCTACACGCTTCCACATGAAAGTTACATCCAGATTGAAGGGCAACTCACCAAATTGGATGGTACCATTCCAACAACGTCAAAGTTGGCCAACAATGCTTTGGCCTTTTTGTTTTCTGAGGTTCGCTACGTGATCAACGGTATTGAAGTGGATACTACTCGAAATGTTGGCATAACAAGTGTCATGAAACTTTATCCCTCGTACGGAAGCGAAGAGAGTAAAGCTTTTTGTATGGCTGGTTGGTGTCCCAACTCAACCAACGACTGGATGATTAACGATGATGGTACATTTACTGGACATTTACCTCTAAAATTAATACTAGGCTTTGCAGAGGATCATAAGCGCATTGTTGTGAACGCAAGACAGGATCTGATTCTTGTACGAGACAGGAGTGATTATAATGCGCTAAAGGGAGCTGATACAGCGCCAATAGATACAAAAATTCTACTGCAACGAATTCTATGGAAAGTACCGCACGTTACTCTATCAGATCAGAAAAAATTGAGTCTGCTCAAGATTGTGGAGAAGGATACAGCTTTACCCATTCAATTTAGAAGCTGGGAGCTGCATGAATACCCTGTATTACCACTCTCCGATACACATACTTGGTCTATAAAAACCTCACGGTATACAGAGCGGCCACTCTACGTCCTGGTTGGATTTCAAACAGATCGCAAATATCAACAGAATAAAGATGCATCAAAATTTGACCACATCCAATTACGAAATATACGACTTTTTTTGAACGGAGTTACCTTTCCCTATGAGGGAATGGATTTAAACTTTAACAAGAACAAATATGGTAAGCTCTATGACATGTTTGTAAACTTTCAGTCTTCCTATTATCAGAAAGAGGCATGTCCGCTATTATCACCACAAGACTTCAAGTCCAAGGCGCCTCTGGTGGTGATGGACTGTTCGTATTTGGAGGAGTCGATGAAGGAAACAACAATTGATATCAGACTAGAATTTGAAACATCTACAGTTATTCCAGAAAAAACAACAGCCTATTGCCTTATTGTTCACGAGGCGCAAGTGTTTTATCAACCGCTGTCCAATATGGTGACCAGAGTATAAATAGCATGTCTTCCTGTATTGCCCTTCACAGTCATGGAAAGCTACGATGAAGTCACAACCCCCTCTGCGAGGTGGGTCTGCAAATGTGAAAGTGATTCACCAGGTTCAGATGAAGATTCAAGGTTTACCATTTATCGCGCCCTAGTGAGTGAAGCTATAACTGCCTATCACAAGAATCATACTGTGCTTAGAATGCCGCCGCATCTGGTTCACTATTTACCAGATGGATTCATGTCTACGTTTGGTATTCATGACAGGGGCTACAACAACAAGCCCATCGCTAATCAAACAAATAATGTGGACGATGGCGTTGCCAAAGCTTCATCTTGTCATGTTGGAGAGCGGGTAGATTGCATGGACTGCAAATGCGATCGTTGCTCAACAAGTCGAGACGCTGATGCAGCATTTGAGATTTATCGCACCCTGGTGAGTTTAGCAATACGCGCCTACCATAAAGCACAATTTCTTCGTGAAATGCCGCAGCATCTGATTGCCTATTTACCAGCTGGATTTCTGACCGCGTACGGTGCACACGACATTGACCTTAATTGGGATAAGCTACCATTACACCTCCGTATGTCGGCGGATGTTGCAGCCTGCCGTCCTTGTCGTAGACACTTTATGCATCGAGGAGATTCTCACTGTGATTGGGATGGTCCAAATCCTATGATAAAAAATTGTAAGCGATGTACTGATAACTTTATGAATAAAATTGTGTAATTGATTCTTTGTGTGTATATTATTTTCCCGCTCCTATCCAATCAGTTAGTTGTTAAGAAGCAGCGGTGGTGGAAGGTGTGATATCCGTCGCCATGCCGAAAACATTGATTGTCGACGTGCAGGGTTTCAAGGTGAACGGAAACAAGTTTGTATTTAAAGAAGTAGGAATTATTGACTGTACAACCATGTGGGCACCAAGAGTAACCAGTTTTGTCTTTGAACCACCGTTTCCATTGCATTTGCAGTCAGACGAGGACAGAAGACAAACAGAGTGGTTGCAACGCAATTTGGGACTAGTCTGGAAAGAAGGCGACATTCCTTACCAGCATCTATCACTTGTTCTGAAAGCTCACTTGTTTGGTGCTGACCTTGTATTTGTAAAGGGAAGTGAAAAAAGGAATGGTTGCGTCAGTATGTTAATTCAACATGTCAACTTGTTGACCTTCATGATCTGGGATGTCCTGCACTGTACAACCTGTCCGTGCCTGATGAACCTCTACAAAATAAAACACTTCAAAATGTTTGGAAGCTTTTTGATTGGCTAGCTCGCAGAGCATGTCAAAACTTGCATGTTGAGTGCAAAGCGTTGTAACGTCAGCTTCAGTGTGAGACATACCAGTGATCAGTGTGGACGTGTAGTAATATGGCAGCAATTGAAGGTTTGGACTCAAACCCCACAGAGCGAGCTATTGTCAAGTTTTTTGCCTGTAAAAAAAAGCTTGACAGTTTCACAGATGAGGAATTGAACGCTTTACCCAAGGCGTTCCTTTTTTATGTTGCTTCAAACGCGGTGAAAAATATTTGGCACAGTGTACCTAGTGAGTGGAGCAGAGATCCTGGTCTGCGTGAACTACAACCATGCACTGACTTTAGTCATCACCAGCAAGTGTCTATCACTAAAATGCCATCCATTAGACAGTGTGGAACGTGTCAGCTCATCAAATTGTACCACGGCCATACAAATATACCGTCCTGTAAAGACTTTGCTTCATCATTCCATGGTTGCGATGACGAAGACGAAGAAGAGACAGCAGCGGCAGTATCGCCAGCACCAAAAAGTAAGACAACGCTTGAAAAAGATATGCCAGACCTTTGCTGGTCATGGTCTAGTTAACAAGGCCATTGATCTACTTCCCATTGAACTGCATATTCCTGGCTATCAATTTTGTGGACCTGGAACTAAACTAAGCCAACGTCTAGCACAAGGGAACTCTGGAATCAACATATTGGATGCAGCGTGTAGAGATCATGACATTGCTTACAACAACAAGAATATAGAAGTACGTCGAGTTGCAGACCGCATTCTTCTAAGAAAGGCCATGCAGCGTGTGATGTCATCTACTGCTTCTATTGGTGAGAAGATTGCAGCCTTGATTGTAGCAGGAGCGATGAAGTCAAAGCTATTGATTGGTGGTGGATTAGTGAGGAAAAGGACAAAGTAATAAACATGAATCAAATATTGTGAAGTATTTATTTGAGAGTCAGTCCACCAGTTCATAGTATACACAAAATATGGTTTAGTTTTCTTCTTGTAAAAAACATACAATTTTAATAAAAAGAATTGAAAATGAAAGTGTGTTCTTTTTTTTACTAGGTGTGGAAATGTCCATAAGGCAAGCTATTTACACCATCCCACAGACGTTTATTGTCATATGCTGTCAGCGATGTTTTATTTTGATTTACTGTAAAAATATTATGGTTCTTTGAAAGAATGCGTGTTTGCTGGTATAAGCGAGAGGTGTTTGCGTAGAGTACACATCGATATTCCTCAACATTGAGGAATTGTGTGACGCTACGAAGAACACCCTTCGCTTTGCATTGACCTTTATTCTTTTGTGTTGAAAATGCGTACATTTTCGGCGCCAAAGCCACAAATTCTGTCATAACATCACCGGCGCACTCATCCTGAAATAGACCTATTTTTTTTATTCATGGGAATTATGCCAAACATATTGTTAACCTCATAGTTTGAGGTATCAAAGTAATTTGGATGTTCTCTCATCACTGAGTAAACATCTATCGTATTGGTTTGATAAATAAGACTGTCTGTATCCATATACAGTAATTTTACATCTCCAAACTTTTGTTTGGCAAACTCATAATGAAATTGATACATTACAAATTTTGAAAAGTCAAGTATTACCATTCCCAAGTAAATTGGTTTGTTATACATGATTTCTGTCTTTGACAATACAATGGTTACTAAATCAGTTTCAATAACTCGTACAGAATGGAAATTAGGCATAGCTATATATTTTCGTGCGCCATATCGACCGTCCCAGTGGTTTACCAAATGAATAGTTCTATGCTTTCGAATATTTTCCATTGATTTACCGTAGCACGCATTGTTCATTAATTTATAAAAATTTGATTCAAATGTGGTCTTGGCGTGCTGCCGATGATGAGTATTCAATTGCATGTACGGTTGTAACCATGGTTTTTGGTCAAAGCAAATAATGCGGTGAATGGATTGCAGTTTCAAACCATGTTTCAAACATTGCATTAAATTTTCAATGTGTATGACGTACCGATTTTTTGAATTTAACGTTGTCAGCAACTTTTTATTGTTGGAACGTGAACTGGGAGGTTGTAATTTTTCAACACAAAATGGTAGATCAGAATGATCATTGTGTATCTCACAGGGATATAATAAGTCGACCTCTAGAACGTAGCCACGCGTGTCATTGCTCAACACATCTTTTAAATTAAAATTTGAAACTTCATCTGAAGTCAACCATCGAAAATTTTGATATGGAAGAGGTTTTTCCATAGCATATCCGTATAAATTGTTACAATCTAGGTAGGTGAGGTATGATGTAGGTTGGTTTGGTTTGTATGTATCCATATATGGATTATTTGCTTTGGCGTGCTTTTGCACAAGCGAAACAAGACCACCACGTATTCCACGTTCAAAAAAGAGTAACATGTCGATGTCTGTTAATAGTTCCAGTTCTGTGTCAGTCACCTTCAACATACAGTCCCAACTATATCCGGCAAGGGTGTAGTAATGGGCTGGATCTAGATTGTAGATTTCAAGACACAGTTTGCGAAAGTGTTCAAACACGTCTGTCAAAAGTAGTGTATCAATTTTGAGGTATAAATCAGCATACTCGCCCAAAGTTGATATCTTGAACACGTCCCATACTTTTTGGGCGTGTAAATAGTCTTCTTCAGAAATATGACTTTTTGTTAAGTCATTGTAAAATTTGTCCTTTGAAGGGAGTGCAGTTTCCTGTAAACATGCCCAATTGTTTACATAATTATAGGGAAACACTCCTTTTCGAATGCATAATTCAAATTGTTTGGCATCAGTAAAGTGTTGACGTACAAAATGCAAATTGTTTGGGTGAAGCCCTTGAACAAGCGCATCCAATGATGATGCGAGGAATCTATACGAATCTAAAAATCGTATACTGATTCCATTTCGCCATTTCGAAAACGAAATAAAATTTTCATGATTTTGTGGAATTAAAGAAAACTTTTGGTTTTCAAGGTTAACAAATTCCTTAATAATTAGATGACTGTCATACCGAGACATGTTGTGCAAGAAACAAGAAATATAGCGTGCTCTTTTATAGGCCAAATTACATGCACTATGAGCCGCTCCTCTAAATTTGCCAGTGTACCGATTATGGTCTCTCACTGGCGTGTCACAAGTTGCTATTGGTTTTTGACAAATGTGGCAAGTGGTTGCTGTTGCAAAAGCCACCTCGTCTGCATCCAACATTTGAAGCGGAATTGGGTTTTCCAGGATATTGTACACCCGATCTGCCAAGGCATCCAATTCATTTAAAAACCAAGCAGCAGCATTTGCATCGCGATAAGATTTGAAGTATGAAAGTGAAGGGTCATATGAACAAATCACGTTTAGAGCACAACTGAATGGCACATGTTGCTGTACTTGTTGAGTGTACGGGCGTGCTGGATCCGGGTTACATGTGTCAATGGGTGTGGTTAAACATTCAAAATCTGCATATACTGTAAATGGAAGCGGTTCTTGACGAGACACATTTTGAAATTTCATACTGGCTTTATCCTTTTCTGGGAATGTAATTTGTACAGCTGGTTGTGTAATGCAATCAATAGTATGGGCTGTCAACTTTTGATTGCTAGTAAAATATTGCAAACAGCGATCACATATATATACCCTATTTTTACTCTTTGTAACTTGTGAACGAACTAGTCTGGAAAGATCTTTGATATAACAATAATGGTTGCACAATTCCCCTTCAATGTACAATAAATTAAAATGCTTTTCTTTTTTTTCCTTTGTCACATAGAGTGGCCCAATAACTTTGTCCCCTTCAACTCCGTATACATTAATGGAGTAAAGCAGATTTTTAGATTCAAAACGAGAAATGGCGTTGAGGTCCATTGGGAATTCTATGTCTGCTAAATTTAGACTGATCATTAATTCCATAAATTTCTGGTGATATTTTCCCATTCTGTGAACATTTTCAGTTGCAGGACTTAACCCAGCAGCCAGGGACCACACAAAGCAAAAAACGTCATTATTATCCACATTGATGACTGCGTGATGTTTTTCCAACTGTTTAGGCAAATTAACATGAGATGAACCACTGTTCATGGGATCAAAGGTGCATACATTAATTTTAAGATGATTGATAGCTTCCAGCGATTTGCCACTTTCCAATTCTTGAAACTCGGCAAAGCGCGTCATGAGCTTATCAACAATGTTTTTACTATACCAACTGTGTATATTATCAGTGCGGTACAATTCACACATTTTCGTATGTAAATAAATCGGTTTGGTTATTTCAACACCTTGTTTTAAAATAACAAAATCACATAATAACTCAGCGTTAATCTTTAACGCTACATGTTCTCTTAAACAGTCTTGCATTTTATTTTGAAAAATGTTGTAGCTAGCGTTTAAAAATTCATTTGGGTCTAAAAATTTAGCATCGTTATTAATTTTAAAGCTACATAACTTATTATTGAAACAACTATCCACGTTCTGCCAACTAAGTTCTGGTGCTGACGTCATGACACTTACAGTAATTACATTTACTACAAAAACAGCAAATCACTGAACAGTTTGCAGAGAATGAAAACAAAGTTTATTGTCTCTGCAAATTCTGTTTTAACATTAACAAATTTTAAATTTTATTTGATTCTTCAATAAATTCTACCAAACATCTTTTGTTTTCTAGTCCCAGATATTTTAGGTAGATGGTTCCTTTGTTGAGGTCATTTACAGCTTCGTCGTTGAGTTCCATGAACCTCGCAGGTAAGAAGACAGCGAAATCTTCTAGTTCACAAACTATTCTTCCCACATATTTCGTGCTTACCCTGCGAACAGCTCTCACCAAATAGGACTCGTTAACTGGCAGGTCCTGTAATCGTTTAGTCTCCAGACCTGTTGCTCTGCCAATGAGATTCGCAACTGTTATAGCAGACATATTGGTTCTGAAAGGTAATTATAAAGTGTTTAGGTAAACTATTAAAAATGTTCAGGTACCCTCCACCTTTATTTATTAGCACATTAACTCAAACCCTGATCTATAGACTAAACCATCAAATGTGTACACAAAACTTATTTGCTAAGACGAGGAGTCTCCTAACAGCGCTCAGTCCCAGTAAATCAGTCGGATAGAGCGAGATAAGATAATATCTCTTTTGACTGACGTCAAGCCTGGTAATGACTGTTAGTTGCAATAATAGTTTCATATATCCACTTGAGTAGTGTGTCCTGCATCCCCATCCAAACCTCTAGACTAAACCATCAAATGTGTATACAAAACTTATTTGCTAAGACGAGGAGTCTCCTAACAGCGCTCAGTCCCAGTAAATCAGTCGGATAGAGCGAGATAAGATAATATCTCTTTTGACTGACGTCAAGCCTGGTAATGACTGTTAGTTGCAATAATAGTTTCATATATCCACTTGAGTAGTGTGTCCTGCATCCCCATCCAAACCTCTAGACTAAACCATCAAATGTGTATACAAAACTTATTTGCTAAGACGAGGAGTCTCCTAACAGCGCTCAGTCCCAGTAAATCAGTCGGATAGAGCGAGATAAGGTAATATCTCTTTTGACTGACGTCAAGCCTGGTAATGACTGTTAGTTGCAATAATAGTTTTATATACCCATTTGATATTATTATTATCCACTTGGTAAATATTTAAGGTCAACTGTATAACCATCGACAGATAGAGAAACTAAAAGTACTGTGTTCAATATTACCTGATAGAAGATCTTTGCAGCAAAGCGATGTGTATACTACCAACTCGTGGACTTCTGTGGCTAGCAACAATAATGTCAGGGCTTATATACCCTTACAATCAGAGGCAACACACCGGTTTGCCCGCTTTCTCAGTAACTGGATGACCTCCATATTTAGTGTCCGCTTTCTCAGTAACTGGATGACCTCCATATTTAGTATAAATGAACCTGCTACTTTACAAAGAATTATCATTCACTGCTGCTATGTCGGATCATGAAAACACCCATCATGGGGATGAAGAAGAAGAATCCGCAAATTGGGATTCATCTTTAGACATTTTCATGTAAGTAATATTCATTTTTTTTTAAATTGATACCAGGCTAAAAAAATTAAATCAAAGCCTAGAACGCTAACCAATTAACCATGGGACCGGAATATATTTTTAATTAAGACAATACAAACACCCAGTCCCCAAGCCAGGGGAATTAATCACCAGAAAATACAATCCCCACAGACCTCCCAAAAGTCTAACCCAGGACCCTCCAGTTCAGAGGCTAACAGCAGCCAAGAACAGTATAGTTGAGCCACACAGCTATACACATAGTTGTATCTTGTCTCGCAATAAACAGTCAAGTTAATTATTACACTATTGTTTAAATGCAATGTCAAGCTTGGCTAACACTATTGCTGTTAATGTTAATAGCGTTTGTCAAATTGTGGTCAAGTAGCTTTGAACACTTAGATAGGCGTTAAGGTTTTATAAACTTAGCCGGGTGTGACCTTTGTGTAATAACTTGTACTAGTCGAGAATGCAAATTGTATGCAAGTAGTACTTTCTTCAACACTTGTTCATATATATTAACTATAATAACAGCAGCTCCACTCACTAAAGCGCAGCGTTATGTCATAGGGCTCAAGTCGCCCACGGGTGTTAACTAGAAAGACATGCACTTGACCTCTCCAGAGGTCGCACAATCATTATTCATTACCTACCATTAGTTTCATTACTCATTAATTCATCCTGCAAAACTTTTAATTTAATTTCATAGCTAGTTTTTTTTGTCGTGTGACCTCCTCAGAGGCCGAGTGCAGGTCTTTCTATTCGACGTCCGTGGGCGAGCTGCGCGTCGGTATGGAGTGGATGAAGATGAAACTGGGCAAGGATGTGGAAGGAATCGGCCGTGGCCTATCAGAAGGTACCGTCCCAGCATTTGCATGTGGAAGGAATCGGCCGCGGTCTATCAGAAGGTACCGTCCCAGCATTTGCCTGGTGTTGAAAATGGGAAACCACGGAAAACCATTTCAAGGACGGCCGACGGTGGGACTCGAACCCACGCGTCTACCGAGTCCGTCCTGACAAGCTTTTAATTGAATTTCATGGCTAGTTTTTGTCGTGTGACCTCCTCAGAGGCCGAGTGCAGATCTTTCTATTCGACGTCCGTGGGCGAGCTGCGCGTCGGAATGGAGTCGATGAAGATGAAACTGGGCAAGGATGTGGAAGGAATCGGCCGTGGCCTATCAGAAGGTACCGTCCCAGCATTTGCATGTGGAAGGAATCGGCCGCGGCCTATCAGAAGGTACCGTCCCAGCATTTGCCTGGTGTTGAAAATGGGAAACCACGGAAAACCATTTCAAGGACGGCCGACGGTGGGGCTCGAACCCACGCGTCTACCGGGTCAGCAGAGAGCTTGAACCCGTGACCTAATGTTGCGCTACAGACTAGTTGGAAAAAAAACTTTCTTTTTTCTCCCAGTCCCACTTAAGAAACATGACTAATTTATTGTAATTTAATGCAAATTGTATTACCGGTTGAAGACCTGTTAAATTTATTGCCAAGACATACTGCTTTAACAAAAATAGAAGTTAATAGCCTACATCCTCAATCTTGATACCAGTCTAATGTCAAACAGGCTTTCAATATCTTAAAGTTGTGACAGTATCATTAAAATTGTGTTGGGCTGTTATGTAAATTAGCAGTAGTATACCAGCTCTCACCGCTGATCTGCAGTTTAAATCTCACTTACTTCATGTGAGATCTGTGTAAGGTACGGCAAAAGTTGAATTGTTGTTGTTTGAGTCTTCAGTCTTTTGACTGGTTTGATGCAGCTCTCCATGTCTCCCTGTCCTGAGCTAATCGTTTCATCTCTACATAGCTCCAACATCCCTACATCGGAGGCAATCTGTTTAACATATTCTAACCTTGGTCTACCCCTACAGTTCTTGTCCTCGACCCTTCCTTCCATAACTAAGCTTGCTATTCCTGGGTGTCTTAGTATGTGTCCTACCAACCTATCTCTTCTCTTCATTAGCAGTCGCCAGAAACATCTCTCCTCTCCCATCGTCTTAATACCTCTTTGTTTGTAACCCTATCTACCCATCCGATCTTCATCATTCTCCTGTAACACCACATTTCAAATGCTTCTATTCTCATCTTTTCTGCTGCACCAATAGTCCAAGTTTCACTTCCATAGAGCGCCACGCTCCAGACAAAGGCTTTCAAAAATGACTTCCTAATACCTAAATCTATATTCGATGTCAGCAGATTCCTTTTTTTGTAGAAATGCTTTCTTTGTCTGAGCCAACCTACTTGCTTCGTCCATCACTGGTTATTCTGCTTCCTAAGTAACAGAAGTCTCCTACTTCCTTCAGCTTTTCACCTGTCAATTTGATCTCCATAGAGGTTTCTGATTTATTTCGGTTGCATTCCAGTATTTATGTTTTACATTTATTTTCATCATGTATTCTTTCCGTAAGACGGAGTCCATACCATTCAAAAACTCATTCAAATCCTCAGGCTTGTCGGCCAAGATGACAATGTCATCAGCAAATCTCAGAGTTGAAATTATTTCTCCTTGAACCTTCACGCCCACTTTAAATTTTTCTCTAATTTCCTTCATTGCTTGTTCAATGAAAAGATTGAAAAGTATGGGTGATAAGTTGCAGCCTTGCCTTACACTTTTCTGAATACCAGCTTCTCTCTCATGTCCTTCAACTCGAATGACTGCTGTCTGGTTTCTGTACAGATTGTATATCACACTCCTATCCCTGTACTTTATTCCAATTGATTTCAAAATGTCAAACAATTTAGTCCAATCAACTTTATCAAAAGCATTTTCTAAATCTACAAAAGCCATGAACGTTCTCTTATCTTTCCTTATTCTACCTTCTAAAATCAGCCTAAGACTTAGTACAGCTTCCCTTGTTCCTACATTTCTCCTGAAACCAAACTGATCTTCACCCAACTCTGTTTCTATTTGGCTTTCAATCCTCTTGTAAATCATTCTGGACAGGATCTTTGAAGCATGAGTAATCAAGACGGTTGAATTAAGGATAACAAAATTAACAGTATTATTCTCTTCTTGCAAAACATTTTTTAAACTCAGCTTCCAAAAGCTTACATATAGCAGAACGCGGATTTTAAAACTACAGAGGTGACAGCCGAGTTCAGCATTGCTTCCACTTACTTGTGTCAAGCTCTTCTCTGTCTTCTTTCCTATCAACCTCGCTTGGTCAACTCTTGTTCTCTTCCAACTCCAATAGTATTAGAGTATCCAAGGCCCTTGCCACATCTTTTCTGATTCCCTCCTTCTGCAAGAGGCCAGTCTTCTTTTCCCATTATTTCCTACCTTCTGCCTGTCAATTAATCATTGATGCAGAGAAGTGCAAGGAGTATGCCTCCATAACTTAGGAGGTTTTCTTCTGTGTACTTTAATTTTCCCTGACACAAACATCAAGACAGTTTATATTCTCGCCGCTAGATTGGGTATTCTAATGACATTGATAGACATTTTTTCTATTTTATAGTTTTTCGAATGACCGCGTCATCGCGGAGTTTTTCGTGCAGATGATGTTGATGATGGAGGCCGAGGCAGACAACGAAAGTGAAAATGAAAATGACAGTGCAACTGAAGAAGAGGAAGCGGAAGAAGAAGCCACAAAAAAATAAAAAATAAATGTAACAAAAAGAAAAAAAATAATAATAAAAAATATTCTTGTTTTGATTTATTTGTCTATCATTCCCACTTTTTTTTTTATATGAAGCTGAGCGAGCCAACATGTCAGGTGTCAATCTCAGAAATTCACTCCTGTGACGCACGCCTTCCATATCCTCAGCTCCATAACACTTAAATTCAAATCTCCCAAGTCAGCATAAATAAAAAAATCCTTCGGCTGCACTAGGTCTCTGTGATTATGCCTCCATGGCTTAGGGAGAAGCATGCCAACCTCTCACCGCTGGGTCTGTGTTTCAAATCCCAGTTACTCCATGTAAAATTTGTGCTGGACAAAACAGAAGCAGACTGGTTTTTCTCCGGGTACCCTAGTTTTCCAGACAAACTTTCATTCTACCAACACTCTCCACCATCATTTAATTTTATCAGTCATTTATTCAATCGCTGACTCAGAGGAGTGCGATAGGCTTCGACAGTCGGCACAGTTCATATCTTCACAACAAGATGGAATATTCCAATGTCATCAATAGACATTACACCATCTTGTTTTTATTTCATGTCGAGCTGGCTGAACCGACATGCCATGCGTTTTGTATCCCCCACCCATTAACAATTTGTTTACCGTTAAGTATTAGAAAAAAACAATCCCATCCATGACCTACACTACATTCTGCCTGTGACGTCCCAACCTCCATTCACAGTTCCATCTTCATTCACGTTTGTTTACCCGCCAACCTAGCACGTCAGGGTTCAACAACCACCGCCATCCACCGCCATTCATGTTTTCCATTCAAAACACTCCCGTCCATGACCTACCTCACATCCCGTAATCTGCTGTGACGTCACACACACACACCAGTTGACCGTTCAATTCTCTGACGAATCATTCACAACCAAGGATTCGGAAACCTTCGGCAACACTCGGATCTCATCGTGCTCAAAGCAAAGCTATATAGCCCAGGATAATATCAGAGAAGGCGCTCAGTCCAAGAGAGAGACTGGGTCGAGGAGGGTCTCGTGCAGAGCCTCTTCCATCCTTCCCCCCTCGTCCCCCACCCCACCCTTCCCTCCCCCCACCCCTCCCCTCCACCCACACCCCCTCAAACCGGTTCCTGGACCCTCCAAGGTTTGTTTACCTTCCGGGGTCCCGGCGACCTTGGGGGTCAATGACCTACCTCAAGGTCATTGACCATGACCTACCTCAAGGTCATTGACCTTGCCACGCCCCCCTCATTTGCATAAATAACGGTATTTGAAGCAGAACCCCCACAGCCTCTCTACTCTAGTCATTGTGAATTGCTGGGTCATGTATCTTAGATGGTGTGTAGGCAAAAACATCCCCAAGAATAAGAGATTGCCTTTGTTGAACTATAAGATGCATATGGGAAGAGCGATGATAAACTACAGGAAGACGGACCCTGTTGTCCATGCTAAGAAAAGAGGAAGACCTCGTAATTCTGGTCAAAATAAGGCTATTACTGATGAAGAAGTTCAGGAAGTCATCGAAAGGAAGATGCCTAGGAAGGTTGTAGCGCCACCCATTGCCGAGGTAAGGTTTGATAATGTTGGTCACATACCCAAATATGTTGAAGCAAAGAATGCTTCTAAGTGGCGATATCCTGGTTGTCATTCGAAATCCAGAATCATGTGTGTTAAATGTGATCAGGTTCTGTGTGTCATGAAAAACAATTGCTTCCAGGCCTACCATGAAAAGTAGCCTGCAATGACATAGGCTACGTCTTCAAGAAAAAGTGGTCTCATGATGAGACAATATTCCTCTGTATTTCTTTCCACTTGTAATTTTATAATGCTTAGTAGCTAAATGCCTTCACATTTGCTTGCATACTACATTTCACTTACTGTACAAACATCAAATTGTATTAAAAAGCAGTCCTAGTATTTTGAGCAACAGTCATTGAATATTCTCAAGTAAAACCTGAGGTCCACATCTGTGGACCTCATATACCCACTATATGGATGCCGTGAATTTTATATTTTCAGGAAAAGAGGTGTTCTTTTAGGTCTTCTCTAATGAATTATGTCTTCTCATAATGTGTCCAAAGTAGCTTTTTTTTATCAGGATTAAGCCCTCCAAGGAACACTCTGGTTTAATTTGCTGTAAAACTGACTTATTTGTTCTCTTCGCAGTCCATGGAACTCTAAGAACTTTTCTCCAACACCATAATTCGAAGGAATCTATTCTACGGCGTTCAGCTTTTCTTATGGTCCATGTCTCACATCCGTACACCACAACTGGAAAAACCATAGCCCTTACTATACGGATCTTTGTTTTTAAGGCTGGGTCTCTACTCCTTAAGATATTGTCCAGATTTGAAAATGCCTGTCTACCAAGTAGCAATCGATTTTTTATTTAATGGCTGCAGTCACCATCAGCAGAAATCTGTGAGCCAAGATAGTTAAAAATAGAGACTATGACCATTTTTTCTCGTCCTACTTGCCATTAATTGACAGTTGTTGATGTCATAATTTTTGTTTTCTTGACATTCAACATTACTGCAGCCTTTGAACTTTCCTCCTTCACTTTCAGTAAGAGATTTTTAAATCTTGTTCAGTCTCAGCCATCAGGATTGTATCATCTCTATATCTCAGGATGTTTATATTTAACCCAGCTATTTTCATTCCTGTTTCATCTTCATCTAACCCCACATTCCTCATAATATGTTCTGCATACAGATTAAAAAGGCAAGGTGGAAATATAGGCCTACAGCCATTTAGTTGTTCCATATAGGCCTATGGTTCTCACTGTAGCTTCTTGATCAGAGTATAAGTTCCGAACCAGGTTAATGATATGTTCTGGTACTAAAAGAACAATAGCCAATGCACCCATAAATTTGCAAAAAAACACTGTACAGATAAAATGATTGTTACGCTGCCCTGTTCATTGAAACTCTGAGTCAGCATCTCCATCTATGTCTCTTGCAAGTGTTTGGGATCTGCAGGTGTTAGTTAGGCTTCCCAGTTGGCCTCAAAGGTTTCAATACCCGTTGAAAGGAACTCTTCCTACCTCGTGGTGTGCGACTAGGTCTGGGTTCGATTCCCGGATCTGACAAGAAATATTATTGTGATTTGAGGAATGGAACGAGTGCTTTCCGCCTCGTGACGTACATCTGAGCAGGGTTTGATTCCCACCTCAGATATCTCGGAAATGGTTTCCCACCTCTACTTCTGGCGGATACCAGGATGGTTCCTAGCTTAAGGCCATGGCCCTTCCACATCCTCCCCTGAATGAGGCCTACATTAGGCTACCTACACAGTACACACACTTATATATCAATGACAATAACACAGGTTATCAGACAAAAGGCCACGTACACTCAAGTACACGGGGCCGATTGACACGAAGTCAAAGCGCCTTAAATGAAACTTTAAGACCTTCTTAGATTTCGCCTTTGAATAAGGTTTGACAAACATGGTAGCCTACAACGCCGTGACGTTTACAGCTGAATTTCCTTTAGTTTTAGTCAGTTTATTTTGCAACAATTGACATCCTTTTTACGATTCATGATAACCTTTTGTAATGCTACTGAACTGAAACCTCATTGTCGTCGAAGCTTGCAATATAACCTGCTTTGTAATTCGCATTTCTTGTCTCCATAACTTGGTGGAAAGACAAAACTTGTGTTGTGATGACATGCTTTACAGCGGAGGTAATAGGCTATTTAAATGCCCAATGCAAATTTTCTGTGACAGTCAATTCACAATATTTAATTGTCGACGACACAGAGGAGTGGCTATTTAACTAGGAACAACCTTATGACGACAATAGTTACCCTCATGTTAGTTGGAGTCGATAATGATTCTCGTTTGAAATGCGTGGTTTGTAACACAAGGACATCTTGGTAATTTGTGGATTCCGAATGACTGTATGCTATTAGTGGCGATTTACAATACCTGTACAGTAAACCAAGGTCAATTTCACGTGGCTAATTAAGTGTATTGATATATTTTTACCGTCAGTACTTCATTGTGTTACAAAATAATATTTAATTTACTCACCGCAAATCAGGTTTGTGTGTTCATAGGAAGATGGAGACTGAATATAGGATTTTTTATTTCCCTGCTTTATAAGCAGCCACAATTACTTTTTCATTTTATCAATTCAATCGCAATGATAACAACTTATTCTACCAGCGTCATGGTCGTATCTGTTTCACTGTTGATGACAAACATATAACCGCTCCTTATCACTGTGCACTTCCTCATCTGATTTATTGTATATGAGAATGACTTGGCGTAGCCTACTGGTATAAGTAAGGTCTTTAATTAATTCTTCAGGGCTTTTCTTGTGTTCTAGTTTCCTGAACACAATGGAGGAACAACTATTTATTAAGAGTGACCCAGACTGGTTGACTCATACAGTTGAAGTCTCTAACACTGTGAGTTGCATTTAGATTCGTTTATGGTGTAACATTGCATTCTTAGTGATGTGCATGACAAGTGAGGTTTAGTGACTTAACACACTACATAATGGTAAATGGCACGCTAACGTTTAGTAGCGTAACTCCGTACTCATATTGTGCGTGCTTATTTCTGATTGGGTCATACTTGTGTTACTTCGCAGGAGACAACTGTCTTGTTGCCCTTGGATAACGTGAAAGACGAGCCTGCTGATATATTTGACGATGCAAGGATAGCAGTTAAGGAGGAACATGAACTACAGGTAATTATCGGTTCTGCGATTTTTCTCTTGTAATGATTTTTAGAATGAATATTGTTTGGAAGATTGGAATACTTAGTCTTGTTTTCTATAAGAACGCCAACAGTAGCTGATGTTATTGTATTGATGCTGCAGTTCCACTCTGCTGGCACCCTGGATCCTATTATAGGTTAAGTCTACACAATGTGCCCTGTTATAACTCTATCATATAAGGCATTTGAGATATGATAGCCCTTAAGAGAATGCGCTGCTGGTTGCTATAGGCCAGTGGGGTAGAGCGAAGTCTGCCACAGCAAAGCAAGCTCGATACCGGCATAAAACAATGTTCAGTTTCTAACTTGGGCGTCAGCAATCGTAGCCTATTTCTAATGAATAATGAATAATTAGTAGCACTGAATGAAAGTAGAACGGGCGATAACATTATCTATTGTACATAAATTAGCCAAAATACCTCACTAAACGACGAGAAATAAATCAGGGAATGAAACTTAAATAGATGTTTCCTCCTCCGCTGTCTGTGACCCACCCAGCCATTCAAAATAGGATCACAACTTACATAGGCAAGATTCCAGCTGTGGCTGCCATTGTTCACATCTATCGTTATCAAAACAGTACTGCCAACCTTATTCTTACGTACTATGCCACACCTGCAACTGACCATTCTAACCTTCGTTTCGTCCAATCCAATGGTTTTGACAATGGATACAGCCTAACGCGTCCAGATCAATGGTTTTTGACAATAGTTACAGCCTAACGCGTCCAAATCATTGGTTTTTGACAATGGTTACAGCCTAACGCCTACAGATCAATGTTTTTTGACAATAGTTACAGCCTAACGTGTCCAGATCAATGGATTCTGACAATGGATACAACCTAACGCGTCCGGATCAATGGTTTTTGACAATAGTTACAGCCTAACGCATCCAGATCAATGGTTTATGACAATGGTTACAGCCTAACGCGTCCAGATCAATGGTTTTGGACAATAGTTACAGCCTAACGCGTGGAAATCAATGTTTTTTGACAATGGTTATAGCCTAACGCGCCCAGATCAATGTTTTTGACAATAGTTACAGCCTAACGCCTACAGATCAATGTTTTTTGAAAATAGTTACAGCCTAACGTGTCCAGATCAATGGATTTTGACAATGGATACAACCTAACGCGTCCAGATCAATGGTTTTTGACAATAGTTACAGCCTAACGCGTCCAGATCAATGGTTTTTGACAATGGTTACAGCCTAACGCGTGCAGATCAATGGTTTTTGACAATAGTTACAGCCTAACGCGTGCAAATCAATGTTTTTTGACAATGGTTACAGCCTAACGCGTCTTGATCAATGGCTTGGGCAATAATTACAGCCTAACCTGTCCAGATCAATGGTTACAGCCTAACGGGTCCAGATCAATGGTTTTTTGACAATGGTTACAGCCTAACGGGTCCAGACCAATGGTTTTTGACAATGGTTACAGCCTAACGCGTCCAGATCAATGGTTTCTGACAAAGGTTACAGCCTAACGCGTCCAGATAAATGGTTTTGGGCAATGGATACAGCCTTACGCATCCAGACAATGGCTTGGGCAATGGTTATAGCCTAACGCGTCCAGGTCAATGGTTTTTGACAATGGTTACAGCCTAACGCGTCCAGATCAATAGTTTTTGACAATAGTTACAGCCTCACGCGTGTAAATCAATGTTTTTGACAATAGTTACAGCCTAACGCCTCCAGATCAATTTTTTTGACAATAGTTACAGCCTAACGTGTCCAGATCAATGGTTTTTGACAATGGTTACAGCCTAACGGGTCCAGAACAATGGTTTTTGACAATAGTTACAGCCTAACGCGTTCAGATCAATGGTTTTTGACAATGTTTACAGCCTAACGTGTCCAGATCAATGGTTTTTGATAATAGTTACAGCCTAACGGGTCCAGATCAATGGTTTTTGACAATGGTTACAGCCTAACGCATCCAGATCAATGTTTTTTGACAATGGTTACAGCCTAACGCGTCCGGATCAATGATTTTTAATTAAACATTGATTTTGTATCCTACTTTTCTTTATCAACAGTGATTTTATATCCCGTATGTTGGCAACAATTTGTGCACCTCGGTGTGTGCCGTTAGAGTGCGCCTTGTTGACAGTTCAATGAGATGCAAGCGCTCTCGGAACATGGCAGCCGTTTTTAAAAGCGCAATAAATAACACATGTTTACGTACTTTAGCACATATATGAGGTGCAGTAGTGACCAGGGTTCCTACTTTCAATACGTTATATCGCCCAGAAGATGAAACAAGGACACAAGGTATGTAAAAGTCACATTCATGTCTGATGCAAATGTATAAGCCGCGTTCTACTTTCATTCAGAATTAATGAATAATCTTCACCACTTCTTTATTCTTCATTTTCTTGAAAACGTGACCGCCAACGGAACAAACAGAAAATCTTACATTCAGGTAATTGTGCTAAGCAATTACACGACCAATGCACTTTGCCTCTGGTAGTTCATTTGTCAACTCTTGATGGACAGGACCAGTTTGTAGAGTGCCATGTTCTCTAGAATAATTTGTATAAATTCTTGTTTAAGACAGCTTAAGCGGGGGCAGATGACGCCCCTTAAAACCTCCATTACTAACTTACTAACAGCTAAAGTGCATACGAAATTTGAGTACCAACCTGCCACGGCTACATGACCTGTTTACTTGTGCCGGGTCCACTTTGACCATCCCTAGTTGAGCTTTCCCTCAATTCTGATCCCGAAAGTTATAGGTACCGTGATCACCCTTTTTCTCACCCTAATTCGAAGTTTTCTGCAGTATATCCCTATATATCCCTAATTTCATAAGGGGTAAGACCTCTTCCTAACCTTCATGGTATAATGGTGTAATTGCTTAGCACAACTGCCTGGAATATAAGGTATTCTGATATATTCCACTTGTCATAAAAAGTAACTAAAAGGGTGGTGATCATGGAGACACGTTTTCCCCCAATGTGAAAGTTTTTATTTGGCGACGACGTGATTTAGAACCAGTAATAATAATAATAATAATAATAATAATAATATCGTATGGCCTCGGGTGCCTGGTTCAAGCTTTGTTAATTGACACCCAGAGGGTAGCTTGCATGTCGAATTTCGTCGTTCCTTTGAACGCTATGAAAGTCAAGGAGGTTAGATATCTAAACTCCTTGACACTTCAGCGCTTTCATGTAGAGAATGGAGGAACTTTGTGTTGGCGGAAAATCCCGAGATTAATTTTGCCATTGAACACGGCCTACTGAATTCAAATGGGTTCTTTAACATGCCAACAACGTATGACATGAATGTCGTGATTTTTGTCGCCTTTCAAAAATCACTTACCATGGTCAGGAGCGAACCTGCAAACTTTGGGGTTGGTAGTCCGACATTATAACCACTCACTCACCGTGGCAAGCTGTTAAGAACCAGTGATATCACGAAAATTTGCTCCATGATGCACTGCTTCTACACTTCTTTGAATGTGTTAAATAATTGCACTGCTTTGAATCTGATACTGATGTCTTCCCTATTGCACTTGTTAATATTTTTACACAATATAGCCGCCTCCTCCACGTCAACTATTAGATGATTTTATTACTGCAATCTGGCCGCCATGGCCATCAATAACGAAGTTACACTGCATACAGTTTTATAGAATATTATTTCTCCTCTTTAGCTCTGATATTGAACTTTGCAATTCGCAGCACGATTTCACACAGCACGACGATTGACCATGCGCTTAACAGTTCGCTAGTGTTTCATTAGTTCACCAAGAAAAAGTGTGAAATATTCGACGCGTTACTTGCAAATTCCGCACTTACTAATAAATGTTCTCCAGCGTATTATAAATGATATTAATGAATGTTTACAGCTTTCAGTACCATGCGGTCCAATGCACAAATCTCCGCACTTACGCTCTTTAGCGTTCGAAAAGTACTGTACAGTAATAAGTAAGCGTTTCCCGCTTCTTCCCTCTGTGACCAGTCAGGTTGCTCCTTCACCATATCCTACTACATAATTCCAAATATTTGTTACTGGCGCCGACAACCTAGACGTTAGGCCCCTTAAGGCAACAAATATCACCTCCATGTCTATTATTCCCTAATAGATAATGTCTTATATCATGCAGTAAATTTCCAACTCAGTTTATTGTGTTGTTTGTGTCTACTGTTATTTTAATATTTGTTTCCATCTCTTGAGTTTGATGAAGTTCACAGCTCACTCGATCCTTCCACAGCCCTCTCATGCATCTTTCTCCATGTAATAGCTCAGCTCGCAATCTCTTCGCATTATTTGATGTTACATGGTCTGACGTAGAATTCAGATATAGGCGCGCTTAATGATCAAGTGAACGGGGTGAATATGTTGTGCCCATATTGATCCGAGATACCCCTGAGTCGAAAGCCAAATCAACCCTCGTGAGATCCCTTCACCAGCAAACACACATGGATTTGAGCTGGTCCCAACACGAGACCGTTACTCTCAGGTTTTGGGTGTGGTTATGACGCTAGTCGAAGCACATGCTAATTAATAAACAGAAGGTTCAAATCTACTACAAATAACCACACATTTTAAGATAAAAATTCGTGTCCATAAGTGATTTCTTCACAAACTATCGCTAGCTCACTCTGTATTGGGGATCTGGTGGTTAGTCCACAAGCTAACTACAAAATAAACACTCCTGAAAATAAATTTCATCTGACATTACTGTCCGAATTAACTTCCAGGCGTCCTATATTCTGAAACGCTATTAAAATATAAGCTAAGAAATGGTACAAAAATAGTTCCAACGCAAATACAAATGTCAATTATTCATCAGATCTAGTTAAATTGCTCGTATCTTCGGTAGATACCTAATCCCCTGTTGTTCCACAACGATCAGTAACAGCTGACAAAGATACCAGAATAAAAATAATAAGTTATGATGGGACCACATCTACCATTTAAATTAATAAAATTAAATCCCGCTAGGTAAATCCCGTACAAAGTATCCTACAAAACGTCCCATCTGAAACTCATAAGCAAATGACATACAAGAAAAATATGTACAAGAATAAACATGATCTCGTTTGGGTGTCGTATTGTTGACAGCGCATCTGTTCCTTCAGAAAGTCGTCTCGCAATCAGTGAAGTCTCATATTTCTTATGTGGGTTATGTGTGTCGCTTGTGTTTGGATTGTATTCAAAATGATGGAAAACTGTGTATGATTTATTTCTACCTTTGTAAATGGACGCGTTTGTAAAACAAGTAATTTCTCTGCAGGATGATGCTGACCTGATTGAGGACATCAAGATAGAAGACTTTTCGATACCAGAGCTTGTTCCAAGAAGGGAAGAAATAGAAATTCCTCCTGTAGCGAGTGATGGAGTTTTGAAAGAGGTAAGAACCTTTCGGGTTACTACTTGTTGCACCTTATAAGAGACATCACTTGATCGCCATCTTCCTCTCACCATTGCAATTAAGGGTATATAAAATTGTGTATTCAGACCGTACTGATGACTGTTGTTAGGTTGGGATTGGTATAGAAGATACAAGTCGTGTGGAAGATTGCCTTCTGCTGGCTTAATAATCTTCTTCTTTTCCTTGAGCGTTTGCCCCGCGCGCTGTGGGGTCCATTTCGCTCTGTCTCGGGCTGCATCTGGATGGATGTTCACGCTTTGGAGGTCTTTATGAAGCGTTGTTTAGGTCGTCCTTTAGGTCTTCTGTATCCCGTCTGGCAATAGAGTCATCTTCGACCCGTAAAACATTCCCAAACCAACGAAGTCGGCTCTCATGCATCTTGTCTTGGATCGGTGCAACTCCAAACTGTTTTCTGATGCTGTCATTGGAAACGTGTCTTAACTTAGTGAGGCCCGCTGTCCATCTCAGCATCTTCGTTTCCATTACACTTAGGCGGCGTTCTGCCTCGACTGTAGTCGGCCAGCACTCACAACCATACAAGGCGACTGGCCGGATGACAGTACGATAGATTTTTGATTTTAAATGATCTTTCATACTGCGGTCGCATGTGACTCCGGTTGTTGTTCGCCACTTCATCCAGGCTGCCTGAGTTCTGGTATTGACCTCGGCCGTCAACAGTGATTGTGGACTCACACGCGTCAGATCTTCACCATTGACCGTGATGGTTCGTCTATCTGATGTCATGTACTCAGTTTTCTACAAGTTAAGGCGCAAACCATGTTGCACCAACCGGTCACACCATTCTTGAGTTTGGCTTTGCAGATCAAGCTTGTTTTCTGTTGCCAGCATCACGTCATCAGCATAAAGTAGGGTCCATGGTAATGGCCGGTGCAGGTCAACTGTCACGGTGTCGTTAACTAGAATGAAAATAAGCGGTGATAATGCAGAACCTTGATGGACGCCGACTGTGATGGGGAAGTCCTTGGATTGTCCTGAAGTTGTACGGACCTAACTTCTTGGCTGTGCATAAAGCAACTGCACTCAGTTAATAAGCTGCTCTGGCACATCATGTTTTCGTAGTGCTAGCCAGATGAGACTGTGAGGCACTGGCTTAATAATAAAGATAATAATAATTGACACATAAAATTTACTTCCACGAAATTGCATTTGAAATGATATGGGGGTGGTGGGAGAGGAAAAGAGATACATATTTCTTCAGATCCTCTCCTCAGAACTATAACACATGAGAAATGATCGGTGACAACTGCTATTTATTTATAAGTGGGAGAATGACAAACACATCATATTACTTACCATGAAATAATCTCAAATATCAAATTATGACGATTGACCCCCTTATACACTTAGATGGATCTATCAGAACAAACTCTGACTGAAAAATCCTTTCAAACGAAAGTATCACTTCTATCACTTATTATAACTAACGCTCTTCAAAATCAAACGTCGAAATGTGTGGATAGACTGATGAACCAGGATCTCATAATCTATAAATGTGTTTAATATAACGTTCCCTTCGAATATAAGACAAAAAAAACAGAAATGTCTACCTCGATATAAATACGAAATTCTAAATTCGTTTTCAAATCACGTACCCTTCCAGTGAACTATACTGAACAATAAAAATCGAATCACAAACCTAATCTAAACTGGAAACACTTAGGGGAAAGAATTTCCCTTGTTTACAATCAGCTGATCCGAAGTTAATAACCTCTCAAATGTTAGGCCTAAAATATCTAACTCAATATATATCACCAACACATCTCTTCACTTCGGGATGATAAGTGTGATTCATTTCTCGCTGAGGCTCCAAGATCACATGTATCTCCGTTGAACAATCAAGATGCTATTGTATGTGGTAATGCATATCATTTGTGTAGCTTAGTGGAAACTAACTCTCTCGAACCTCAACGTAAACAATTTGGCTCCCATGGCCTCGCAGATTGAGTCTCCCAATAGCTCTTAGTCAAATATTCACATGTTATAGGTTTACCTGCGTCACAAACTATGGGCGGTAAGTGGCTACAACCGTCACCAGTCGTTGTTATACACCTGCCACATGGCTTAACTTAAAATGGCACATTATTCATAATGCACACATACTACATGCGAATTACTCACACATTATAAACCTTACCTTTCGAATCACTAATATTCCACCTCAAATAATAACACGTGTTCAATCTCGCTGATCAATCAATCGCTTGCTTGTAAATTCAAAGGATTTCTCGCGGTGAATGAGCTGGCAGTCTCAACATTACTAAAAATATTTTATCACTGGTCATGTATTCTCACTCCATCCAGACGTCACACTCAATATACATAGTTATGTTCCAACATACACTTCTTCTAACGAACAGGTGATTTGTGATACGTTGTTTCTACTTAACAAGACACCTCCAAATCGCTACTTTAGCCTATCACAAATATCAAAAATTAAGGGGAAAAAAGTATCCTACCTGGACTATGTTATATTTACATTCACAACCCCTCTTTCTTAAACAGGAAATGACTAAGAAATGTTTTATTCCACCTCCGTAGTTTATGGCCAAGGACGGCCCCTTCCAAAATGCCTAATTCATAGTTATAATGTGGGCACTCATTTCGCTGATGTCTTACATCTCTCTCACATAAATGTTTTGTACACATTGCAATTAATTTCACTGTAATTTTTTTATTATGTGGCCCTATTATTATGGTACACTCTCTGTGGACTCCACCATTTATACACTCCCTAGCCACTCCGCTCATGTGACTGTGGACTCCACTATTTATACAGTCCCTAGCCACTCCGCTCATGTGACTGTGGACTCCACTATTTATACAGTCCCTAGCCACTCCGCTCATGTGACTGGATTCTCCACTGTCGTTTCTTCTCTTTGCGTATTGATATTGTGTCTAGTTTCTAAATAATATATTTTGTTTACTTTGTGTTTTACACGAACAAATGACTTCATAATTCTTGCTTGTATTTGTATAGTCCCCTTAAAATACCATAGTTTTCATAGAATCAATATATTTCTCTTTTTCGCGATCTGAATGGGAGTGTGTTCGCTGATCTATGACGCGCCCCACGATTTCTGTAGGCTGGAGATTCAGCGAATGGACACCTGCCAAGGAGTGGTCGGTACGCAATTCTGCTGTCCTGGCCTTCATCCTGTGTATAGGTGATCTATTTTGCCAGTCTCCCTTGTCAACATGTATTGTGAAATTGTACCTCTCTTTTTTGCAGTGAAAACTGAAATTACTATGTTTTTTGAGAAACAACATTCTTGTGTATAAGTGACGCTTCTAACAACCTTTAAAATATGTCTATTCTTGAAAGTTTTTGTTCCTTTCTTATTTAGAAGAGTAAGATAAAACCTCAGAAATTAATGAGTCATTTTGTCGCTAGGTTATAAAAGAAGAAACCCAAGATGACGAGAGGGATGCAAGTAGAAATCATCCAAATGAGTAAGTAGACACTAAAATAAGGTAAAATATTGTGGTTTTTTTTTCTGAATGCAAACGAAAAATGTTGGCTCTGAATAAGTTATACTCTTTTTATATTTGTAATTGAACATATTTATTTGTGTTATTGTCTGATATAAGTGGATATTGATATCTACTAGCCATTCTCATTCAGAGTTTTCACTGTTGAAGGTATTTCAGTCTTCTTCTTCGAGTCTTCAGTCTGTTGACTGGATTGATGCAGCGCTTCATGGCTTCCTGTTCTGAGATAATAGTTTCATCTCTACATACTGTAGCAACCTCATCCAACATCTGAGGCAATCTATTTAACATATTCTAACCTTGGTCTAACCCTACAGTTCTTGTCCCGGAGCCTTCTTTCCATAACTAAATTTGCTATTTTTGGGTGTCTTAGTTTTTGTCCTACCAACCTATCTCTTCTCTTCATTAGTAGTCAGCAGAGACGTCTCTCCTTTCTCACTCGTCCTAACTTAATGCCTCTTCGTTTGTAACTCTATCTACGCATCTGATCTCCATCATTCTCTTGTAACACCACTTTTCAAACGCTTCTATTCTCCTCTTTACTGCTGCAGCAACATTCCAAGTTATACTTCCTTAGATCGCCACGCTCCAGACAAATTATTTCAAAACCGGCTTTCTTATAAATAAGGTAATAATAATAATAACTGGCACCACAGTCCATGAGGGCCGAGGCCTACCAAGCGACTGCTGCCCAGCCATTTGGCATGCAGATATTAGGGTGACACGTGGTCAGCGCGTCAGGTCCCCTTGGCCGTTAATCTTGGTTTTCGTGACCGGGGCGCGGCCTCACTCTCAGACAGCTACTCAATTGTCCACACGAGGCTGAGTGCACCCCGGTAATAAATAAGGTACAAAACAAAATAAAGAGACACAATATTAGACTAACAATTATAACATGACATTGCATTTAAATCCACTTTTCCATTGATAACCAGCACCAACAGGGAGAGTGGCTGAGTCGCTCTATCAAAGAAAAGAATGAGCGCACGGTATTTTAATTTACTTAATTTAACGTACCCTATTAAAAGAGCTAATGTGAATTTTTATAATTAAATTCCATACTTTTTTTGCCCAGAATAATCTAAAGCGTTAGGCGAACCATATTCGGGAGCGTGCAAACTGCAGTCGATTTACTCCCGTATGAGTAGATCTGCCTGTGAAAAACTTATAAAAACCTCTCACGACACAATCCACAATTTAAAGCTTTCGCGTTTTATGGCAGCAAGGGTGTACCGGTTGGTGGTGGCGACCTGGCACTCGTAGTTATTGCTAATTCACTTAGGTGTTGTTGATTCTTTAGGTGATCTGCGAAATAGTGGTCACGTAGCCCCGTGTACTTGGGTATGAGTAAATGTCTGATAACCTGTATCACTGCGATGTCTGTAATACTGTAGTGTGTGTACTATTAATTAGGGTGGAGAAGTGAGAAACCACGTAAAACTACTTCCAGGATGGTTGAGGTAGGAATCGAACCCGCCTCTTCTCAGTTTTCCCTCACGAGGCTGAGTGTATCCCGTTCCAGCTCTCAAACCAGAATTAAAGTTCTTGGCAGAGCGGGGATTCGAACCCGGACCTCCCCGGTGACAGCCATGAATGCTAGCTACTACGCAACGAGCCGACCGATTCATTCACAGTCAGGGATACTGTGGTCATAAGGTTCCTATGTTAGAGTAATGTTCAAATTTGATCAGTGTGGGGCAAAGAACCAAGGCCCAAGCACTAAAAAGTAGTACCTTTGTGCCTGCGCCAGACGTGAGATGTACGCAACGTCGAGCCGGGATGGTCGCTGTGTCTACAGCGGCCCAGGGCATTTCAGTGACGTGTGACGTCAGGCAAGAGCGCAAGGTGCGAGTTGATTCCAGGCGGGTTGCGTATTCGGAACGACAATAGCTATACTGGATTATTCCCTCCCCCTCCTCCCACAAATGCAATCACTGCCAGGGAACTGAGCAAGAGAGCAGCGTGGTGGTGCTTCTAGCCCTAACGTGGTGGCACAGCTGTCAAGCTGTTGGCTTTTCACCAAGTGTTCGATTCCCGGTCAAAGCTTGTGAAATTTTCGAAGTGAAATGCCATGTCCTGTGCTTCGGATTCCACGTAAAATGGAGGTCCCGTGGCTCCTAATCATAAGATTCACAGTCACGTTAAACTACAATCTTCCTATTTCTGATCTAAATTGTATATACATGGGTTTCCTTACGTTAATGGCTTCTGGCCTCATAATTAGGCTACTCTTAAACAGCTTACCAGACAGGACTTCAGGTAATATTTACGATCGGCTACCTCTCTTCCCGCTAATCAGTGATATCTGGGAGACTTGCATATATATGGTGACCGGGGCGGAACATGAAGATTATCTGGCCCAAAGTCACACTCAGCGGCCTCTTCAAGCTGGAGTCTCATCTTAGGATGTCTGAATCAAAGGCCAAGAAGCCAGACTGAAGTGTCAAAGCATGTGATGTCATGTTACTAACATCAAAGCGGAAGAGAATACAGAGAACAGGTTTAAGTAGGACAAGAACACTTGCTGGAAAAACGAGTGGAGGCTCAAATCAGATCACGCCATAAGATGGCGCTATAAACTGGATATCATCCCTGTCTGCATTTAAAGAAACTCCTACTACCTCCCATTTCGAAGTCCATCTTTTTTGCAATTTATGTTGATAATAGCGCACTGATTTACATAAAGATAAATCATTGTGCAGTCCTAAAATGGCAGCATAGAAAAGAACCTGTGTGATCACTATTTTACACGGGCTAATGGGACGATTGCAGCCACTCACTGTGACCATGCTCAAGTACTGTATTATCCCCTCCGGAACAATGGCTGGCAGCGTGGTGCAGCGGCAACATTCTCGCCTGCTGTAGCCAAGGTTGCAGGATCGATATCTGGCACAATATATATATGGTATCCAGTGTGAATGTTTATAACCTATTTGTGATGGGAACTGTTTCTGATGTGTGGAAGACCCTATCACTTGTTACAGTGACCAGAAATTATCTGTGATGTGAGTTTGTGAAGGAAAAACCACTAGTCGTTATCATGCGAAGTCCTTGCAAAGAGAGCAGCATGTTCAACTTAGGTACATGGAATGTGAGAACACTATCTAAGCTTGGAAAATTGGAAGAAGTAAAGATCTCAATGATAAAGAGAGACCTGGATATGCTAGGTGTCTGTTGATCTCGACGGGCATGAAACGGCGACTTTCAATCAGACAATTTCAGGAAAATGATGAAGGTGGACTGAATGGAGTAGCAATAACCCTAAAAGGTAAATGATGTCAAAATGTTATGAGTACCTGTCATATTAGTGACATGAATATGATGGTAAAGATACAAGCTACTGACGTGGTATATTTTCCTACCACTAACAGTGAAGATGATGTTATAGAAGAAATGTATGATTGTATTCAAGAACTCTTTGTGCTAGTAGACACCAAAACTAATATTATCATAATGGGAGACTGCAATGCTTCAGTTGGTAGTCATGAAAATCTTAAACATGCTGGTAAATCCGGACTTGGTGAAATGAACTCGAGAGGTGAGCAATTACTAGAGTTTTGTGAACAACATGAACTATTAATAACTAATACATGCTTTGATGTTCTCAAAAGACGACGCTATGCATGGGTAGCTCCTGGAGATGGTAGAAAGCATCTGATAGACTATAATTATAATCGCAAGGCGGAGATACAGAAACCAAGTGCATACCAGTCACAGTTACCCAGGGGTAACATTAGTCGTAGCGAAGTGCAATACTCGATAGAGAAAGCAAGTGCATACCAGTCACAGGGGTTGATGTAGCCAGCGATCGTACATTAGTTGTAGCGAAGTGTAATACTCGATTCAGAAAACATAAAACGTACAGTTCTAAGAAATGGTGTTTAAATAAATTACACATTGCAGCTTTGGCTTCAAAATTCACAGAGAAAACTAATCAACAGTTAAAGCTCTGGATGGGATAACGTCAAGAAAAGCTTAATGACAGCCACTACATAAATCCTTGGTTAAAGAAGCCTTGGATGACCCAAGGAATTTTAGATCTCATTGAACAGAGGAACAGAATGAGAAGTAGGGATTTTGAACAATATACAGCACAAAAATATTCAATAACGGAAAAGTGTCGCTGATCAAAAGACAGCTGGATGAAGAAAATTGGTGAGGACATCGAAAAGGATTTAAAATCTGGGAAATCTGATAAAGCATATTTTGGAACAGGAATATTCTTAGAATCCTCTGTTGTTGTTTGAGTCTTCACTCTTTTGACTGGTTTGATGCAGCCTTCCATGCCTCCCTGTCCTGAGCTAATCGTTTCATCTCTACATAGCTCCGACACCCTACATCCGAGGCAATCTGTTTAACATATTCTAACCTTGGTCTACCCCTACTGTTTTTGTCCTCGACCCTTCCTTCCATAACTAAGCTTGCTATTCCTGGGTGTCTTAGTAAGTGTCCTACCAACCTATCTCTTCTCTTCATTAGCAGTCGCCAGAAACATCTCTCCTCTCCCACTCGTATTAATACCTCTTTAACCCTATCTACCCATCTGATCTTCACCATTCACCTGTAACACCACATTTAAAATGCTTCAATTCTCCTCTTTTCTGCTGCACCAATAGTCCAAGTTTCACTTCCATAGAGCGCCACGCTCCAGACAAAGGCTTTCAAAAATGACTTCCTAACACCTAAATCTATATTCGATGTCAGCAGATTCCTTTTTTGTAGAAATGCTTTCTTTGCCTGAGCCAACCTACTTTTAATATCCTCTTTGCTTCGTCCATCACTGGTTATTCTGCTTCCTAAGTAACAGAAGTCTCCTACTTCCTTCAGCTTTTCACCTGCCAATTTGATCTCCATAGAGGTTTCTGATTTATTTCAGCTGCATTCCAGTATTTTTGTTTTACATTTATTTATTTTCATCATGAATTCTTTCCGTAAGACGGAGTCCATACCATTCAAAAACTCATTCAAATCCTCAGGCTTGTCGGCCAAGATGACGATGTCATCAGCAAATCTCAGAGTTGAAATTATTTCTCCTTGAATCTTCACTCCCACTTAAAATTTTTCTCTAATTTCCTTCATTGCTTGTTCAATGTAAAGATTGAAAAGTATGGGTGATAAGTTGCAGCCTTGCCTTACACCTTTCTGAATACCAGCTTCTCTCTCATGTCCTTCAACTCGAATGACTGCTGTCTGGTTTCTGTACAGATTGTATATCACCCTCCTATCCCTGTACTTTATTCCAATCGATTTAAAAATGTCAAACAATTTAGTCCAATCAACGTTATCAAAAGCCTTTTCTAAGTCTACAAAAGCCATGAACGTTCTCTTATCTTTCCTTATTCTACCTTCCAAAATCAGCCTAAGACTTAGAACAGCTTCCCTTGTTCCTACATTTCTCCTGAAACCAAACTGGTCTTCACCCAACTCCGTTTCTATCTGGCTTTCAATCCTCTTGTAAATTATTCTAGACAGGATCTTTGATGCATGAGTAATCAAGCTTATTTTACGGTAATCTTCACATCTGTCAACTCCCATTTTCTTTGGTATAGGGATGATTACATTCTTCTTGAAATCAGGGGGTACCTCACCTGTCTCATAAATCCTACACACCAAGTGAAATAACCTGATCAGACCTTCATCTCCTATGCAGCGTAGCAACTCAATCGGTATATCATCCATGCCTGGTACTTTGTTCCTGCTTAAGTCTTCCAAAGCTCTATCAAATTCTGATCTCAATATTAAATCTCCTTTCGCATCCTCATCAATTTCCTCCTCCCTTTCCATTACATGATTCTCAATCTCCTTTCCCTGATACAAACTCTCTATGTAAGCTTTCCATCTCTCAACCTTTTCTTCCCTATCTGTTAGAGGCTTTCCATTTGTGTCCTTAATATTACAGCACTTAGTCTTCTTTTCCCCAAAAGTATTCTTAATCCTTCGATAAGCTGTGTCTACTTTTCCTAATTTCAGACAATCTTCTACACCTGCACATTTCTCTTTCAACCATTCTTCTTTCGCTTCCTTACACTTTTTGTTAACCTCATTTCTCAGACGTCTGTATTCTGCTTTCCCCTTTTCATCTCTTAGATTCTTGTGTTTCCGCCTTTCATCCATCAATTCTAGTATATCCTGAGTGATCCACGGTTTTCTACCTATTCTTTCTTTCCTACCAATGTTTTCTTCTGCGGATTTTGTTATTTCATTCTTCAAAAGTGCCCATTCGTCAGCAATTGAAGTTTGTTTAGGGTTTTTCATTAGTCCTTCCTTTATACTCTTCTTGAATCTTTCGTTTACATCCTTCTCTTTCAGTCTGTCTATTGCCCACCTTTTTGGCTTTTGACTTTTCTTCAGTTTCTTCAACTTTAATCTGCATTGTGATTGTGATCAGAGTTTATGTCAGCACCAGGATATGTTTTACAATCCAAAATCTGGTTTCGAAACCTCTGCTTGACCATAATGAAGTCGATTTGGTAACGCCCTGTATCTCCTGTTCTCATCCATGTGTATATTCTTCTATTGTGGTTATTGAATAAGGTGTTAGCTATGACCAATTCATGCTCGGTGCAGAATTCTACCAGCCTGCTTCCTCGATCATTCCTTTCACCTAATCCGAAATCTCCTACTATCTTACCTTCTCTGCCTTTTCCTACCACAACATTCCAATCTCCCATTACTATAACATTTTCATCACCCTTGATATACCTCAGAATTTCGTCTATTTCTTCGTAGACCTTTTCAACATCCTCATCATCAGCTTGACTGGTAGGCATATAGACTTGTACCACTGTGGTGCAGGTAGGTTTAGTATTGATTTTTGCTACAATAATCCGTTTACTATATTGTTCATAATATTCCACCCGCTGTCCAAGTTTCCTACTCAATATGAGGCCAACCCCTGCTTGGCCATTGTTTGATTTAGTGCTAATGACCCTATAGTCTCCTGACCAAAAGTCCTGTTCTTCCTGCCAGCGCATTTCACTAATCCCAACCTAATCCAACCTCAACCTATCCATTTCCCTTTCTAAGTTTTCTAACCTTCCACTTCCTAGCAGACTTCTAACATTCCACGCTCCGATCCGTAGAATGTCAGATTTCCTCTTTGTCACTTCTGTGATGTTAACCCCCTCTCGAGTAGTCCCCACCCGGAGATCCGAACGGGGGACTAGTTTACCTCCGGATTGAAATTTTACTAGGGAGGAGGCCATCATCACATGTAATTATGCATAGAGAGTGCATATCCTCGGGAATAGCATACGGCTGTAGTTTCCCGTTGCTTTCAGCCGTGCAGCAGGACGCAGTGTAGCCATTATTTGGCTTATATTATCAATATCTTAACCGTCTATAATCCTCTATTATAGCTAAATTGTGTTGAGTGTATGTTATTGCACATTTACATATCCTGTATTCCGCTGAGGAAGGTCGCCATGCACTACATATATTGACTCAAGGTAATAAATAGACATATTTAGAATAATGACGAAATCAAGTTGGTAATACCAACATTTGTAAGTACTGAAATTTGAAATACACCTGAAATAGAGTAGTCTGTTAGAGTTACTTACTACTGTTGGCTGCCCTGGTGACTATGAATATATTCTTAGTTCGATCTCTTAAGGTATTGAATGCACATACAAAATTTGGTTGAAGTATAATGGATAGTATGGACGTTACATGCTGTTTGATATTGGATTTATAAGTGCATGTAAAATCATTTTGGGAACAATGTAATGTATGTGATGCTCAGAATTAATCTGAAATATTACGATCTATTGTAGTGCCAATTTTGGATAAACTCCATTTGTGAGTATAGAAGTTCCATGTAATTAAAATTGAAACTATCAGAAAGACTAGAATCATGTCGGCAGTATGTCTAGAATGTCAGGAACCATACGTGTGCAAATTTTAGAGCTAATGGCCTGCAATTATTCTGATATATTGATATTAAGATTTAACAAAGAGGGAGAGCATTTATTAACCGTTGGCATCCCTGCTAGCTCTTACGATTACGCATAGCCAATACCGTTATGGTACACAAAGCACATAGGAAATTTGATTGAAATCCATTTGTTAGTATAGACCTATCAGCAGGCTTAAGAATCCTGTTGGCAGCACTGATGTACTGTTGGGTAGATTATTGGCTGAGGAATAACCTAACCACCAAGGGAAGATGATAAAGAGAAGGAGATGGGTTTCGGACCAAAGAAAAAGGATGGAGAAATAGGAGGAGAGTTTGACATCAGTTATGCCTAAGAGTTCTTGTTCAAATGCAACAAGTGGTGAAAACCCTATTAAGAGATTTATTTGCATTAAGTAGGGCATGAACCTAGGAAGAGTTAGGAAAGCCAGGATCTTGCCTAACTGTTATACTAAAAAAATGAAAAAGCGAAAAGGAACTCTTAATTTATTTAACAATTCAAAAGAATTTGATGAATTTAACAAATTTATATTTTCAATTTTGTTAACAATTTGGGGTCGCAGACCTCAGAAAACATTTAAAGTTTGCGCCAGGCAATTAACAATTCGTTAGGTTTGAAACCTTTATAAAATCCTCGCAAGATTTTGAAATAGCGAAGATAAAATACAAAATTTAAAGACAATCAAAGTTATTAAAGTTTGACAATAAATCGAGTACAAGGTGTGTGCTTTAAGAAATTCTGGGTAAATATCTTGAAAGGAGTAACAATTTCGAAAGTAACAACAACAAAAAGCAGGTAGAATAAAAGAGAAGTTCCTATAACTTCTTGTATTGAAGCTGAATTACTTTTTTTTAATAGTTACACAAATAGGGCAGGTCACTTACTGTGAAACCTGAAGAGAAAGTCGAAAGGAAGGTTCTAGACCTCCTATGTTTAAGTAGGAATCACGAGACAATGGGGCAAGTTTCCCTTTCGTGAAACCTAGAAATAACTCACTTATGAGTTGAAAGAATTGTATTCCCTAATTAGAAGGGAGAAACAAGATAATTTAAAACGTGTACTAGACACGTAGTTATGCAGACATTAATTAATGATATATAAACAAAAGGGGAGGGCACGTCTTTAGAGTGACACCTCATTGAAAAAGACCTAAAGTAACAATTTTATTATGGTTTGTTAGTAAAAGGTTTAGGAAAGATCAACTGGGATGGAAGGTAAATGTTCATGGCCGTATTTATAATAATCGGACGAGCGCGACGCGGAAGAAATACTGAAAGAACACTGTTTTCACTATAGTTTGTTGAATGGATGAAAAGTTCACTGTAGTAGCACAAAAGTTTATGGCAAAGAAAGTTATTGCAATTATGGAAAATAACTAGTTGCACTAGATAGGCGAAAGTCTATTGCTTGAGAAGGTTGTAGATTATCATTAAATACGCCAGAGCAAATTCCAACGGAGGAAAGAAAATTAGCTATTGCGCACTAATTCATACGGAAGATTCCTTAGTTTGAAATAGTATTCCCACATGTGAGTGGAAAATACATGACGGTACGACTTGTAGATAGAGTGCAGATTGTGGAAAATTCCAGAGTAATCCTAACTGAAGAATGGGGCCAAAGTTATTCCAGCGGTGGAACGAGCTAAATGTTTTATAGACAGTGGGTATTCAATAGTATCCCACGTTGTGAGAAGATTTCTCTTTTTAAGCATAAGAAATGCTGCTTTTTACTAAGATTGGCTTAGATAGACAAAAGCACAACATAGAAAATCCCGCGAAGGATGATTATTGCCCCAAATATAGTAATCTCACACTGCCTATAAAACGATGGTTAAAAGCATGTAGCTATTAAAAGACGATGAGGATGAGGTTAAAACCTGAAGTCGGTACTTATCTTTGCTTCATGGCGAAGGTGAAGTTCCCTTTGACGGTTGAGATTACAGTTCCAACATTGCGTGGAATTTAAAGATTGCCTCTAAAGTTCAGGAGGGTGGCTCTAGTTGAGCTCTGACTGAATCGACTGCCGACGTCCAAGTGAGACACACTCAGCGAAGCACAGAGGGACCAGGGAAGGGAAAAGAGTGGGGGTAGGAAACAAAAGGAATACATATAAGCATAACCAACATTGAAAAGTTAATTTCTCTTGATGAAAAGGTCTTCAAAGAGTTGATAGCAGGCAACACTAGCGCAGCATGGTGGGTGAAAAAGTAGACGAAGTTCTCTTGATCACGGAGATGATAGCTGGCGATGGCGATGAGATCTGGTGGCCAGATTGAAAAGGAGGTCCTCTTGCACAGGGAAGAATTGAGGAACTTCAGAGATTCGCTGCTAGATGACGCTAGGTGGGTCATGGAAGATATGTATCTAGAACAGACTCACGAATAATATAAGAGACATGACCGACAAAGAGAAATTAGAAGTTCACTGTTGGTGTTTGAGAAAAAGAACGGAATGAACAAGCACAGAGCAGTAAAAATATACTCTATCTTACTGTGTATTCCAAGAATACACCAAGCTGGGAGGGGCAAACACCAACACAGAGCAGGATAAACAATTAAACATTTTAAGGCAATGGAGCAATTAAAGACAGTGGTCTTGTGATCTGACCGTTAATGGTCAGGATTCTGACCACCCTGACTCCCCCATCCGTTCCAGGATAACACTCGGTCACTCTACCAGAAATCCAGACCAGGGGAGGAGAAACATCCCTAACCAGGACCAAGTCCCCCACTTTATAGTCGGGACTGGAAAGAAACCACCTCTGTCTCCGTTGCAAGGAAGTTAAATATTCCAAGTTCCACCTCTTCCAGAAAGAATCGCGGAGGGCTTCAAGTTTACGCCAAACAATAGGTAGATTAGATTCCCTGTAAGATCTGGAAAGGGGAGGAGGGGCAGAAAGAGAGGTGCCTATATGGAAGTGACAAGGTGTGAGTGGAAGCAGGTCATCAGGGTCATTGGAAAGCGGAGTTAAAAGGCGAGAATTAACAACACCTTCAATCAGAACGGAGAGTGAATTAAATTCTTCGTAAGTCAGAATGCGATTACCTAAAACCTTTCTTAAATGACGTTTAGTGAGCTTTACGCAGGATTCCCACCTACCACCGTGATGAGGAGCGTAGGGAGGTATAAAACGCCATTTGAAACCCTTTGAGTAGGAAAAATTAGAAATTTGTTCCATGGCAGGAGATGATGTGAGAGCTTTTTTTCCATAGGGAAGCTGCGCCTTGAAAAGTGGAAGCGTTATCAGAGAACATCTCTGAAGGAACACCACGCCTAGCAGCGAAGCGAGAGACAGCTGATAAAATGTAAGAAGTAGAGGCATTCGTTACTAGTTCCAAATGGATTGCGCCAGTAACCATGCAAACAAAGAGAGAAACATAGAGCTTACCAAACAATTTGCGTTTAGCTTCAGGGGAATTTCGTTGATATTGGAACGGACCCATATAGTCCACACCAGTTAGAGCAAATGAACGTATAGGAGAAGAGCGAAAGGAGGGCAGATCGCTCATTAATTGAGTATTGACTTTAGGTTTCGCTTTGAAGCAAGGAATGCACTTGTGAATTACAGAGGAAACTTCATGAATTCCATTTATAATCCAGTACTTTTCCCTTAAGAGGCAAAGTAGAGTGCGTGTACCAACATGCAGATTGCGATAATGAAACTCACGTATAATTAAGGAAGTTACGTGATGTTTAGAAGGCAAAATAACGGGATGCTTTTTGTCCTCAGAGAGCAATGATGGCGAGAGCCTACCACCTACCCTGAGTAACCCATTGCCATCAAGGAACGGGACTAAAGCGCAAAGATGACTGGATTTAGGAAGATCCCTTTTAGAAGAAAGTAAAGACAATTCAGAAGAAAAGGCTTCTTGCTGTGTCAGTTGTAAAACCTTAATGGTAGCGAGATTCAATTCATGATTGGTAAGGTGTGGTTTGGGGAGAAGAGGTTGGTCAACCACAAGATATTTCCATCTAAGAAGATAGGCGACAATTCGAATTAATTTATGAAAGGAAGAATAGCGGGACAACAAGGGGTGAGAAAAGTTGGAAACAAGACACGAAGCAGTAGATAGAGATACTTTAGTGTCAGGCAAGTTGGAGTTTGTAGCTGGAGGTTTAGAAGGCCAACAAGAAGAGTCTTCGGTTAACCACGAGGGCTCATGCCAGTACAACTGGGAAGCTGCCAATTGAGAGGGTAAACATACACGAGAGATAATGTCGGCTAGGTTATCAGCGCTGGGCACATGCCTCCATTGACATCCCGAAGAAAGAGTTTGAATCTTGGAAACCCTGTTTGCAACAAAGGTTTGCCAGTGAGCAGGGTTCTTGGCGATCCAAGAAAGGGTTATCATGGAATCGCTCCAGAGATAGATTTGCGAGAATTCGACTTTTAATACTTCCCGTAATTTTTTAACAAGTTCTGCAGCCATGAGTGCAGCACACAATTCAAGCCTAGGCAAAGTAATAGTTTTAAGAGGAGCTACCTTCGATTTGGCACAAGCAAGGTTGGAAACTGAAGATCCATTTAATGAACGGCGATAAACTAAATATGCGCAGCAACCGTAAGCTTTTTCGGAACTGTCCGCGAACACATGAAGGAAAAAAGATGCATTAGAATGAGTGTTATTTAAATTCCTGGGAATTTCAATAAGGGAAAGATCCAGCAAATTGCTGCGAAAAGAGAGCCATCGGTTAAGAAATGAAAGGGGAACAGTGTCATCCCATTCACATTTGAGCGACCACAGCTCTTGCATGAAAAGTTTGGCTATAACGATAACTGGGGCAAGGAATTGAAGCGGATCAAAAATTTTTGCAATTTCAGAGAGAATTTGTCGTTTTGTGTTACGGAGCTCATCAGCCAGCGAAACTTTGTAGATGAGAGTGTCAGTGCTGGTGCACCAATGAACTCGAAGAGTTTTTATGGATTCGGAGTTTCCACAAATTTCGACAGTGGAGGGATCTACGTCTTCAATAGGAAACTGGGCGAGAAACTCAGGGGAGTTGGAATTCCACTTATGAAATTCCTTAGCAATGCCTGAAGTTCTAAGGACACGAAAGAAGCTTCCTCCAGAGTGGGGAAGGACTGCAAATAATCGACAACATAGAATGACGTAGTTAGAGCTTCAGAAGCTTTAGAATCAAATAAATGACTATCTTGAGAGGCTAGCGAGTGTAGGGATCGGATAGCAAGGAAAGCGGAAGGTTTTAAGCCTTAAGTAACCGTTTTTAAACGAAATATCTTAATGGGCTTACTGGTTTCATCGCGCCACAAGATTCTTTGGAGATCTCGTTGTTCAGGCTGAATTAAAACTTGACGGTACATCTGTTTTATATCAGCTATAACAGCTATGGGAAATAATCGAAAGTTTAAGAGTTTAGCAGATAGATCTGACTGAATAGCAGGACCATAGTAAAGAGTGTCGTTAAGGCTGTTGCCATTAACGTCAGGTGATGAACCATTGAAAACAACTCGGATTTTATCCTTTACAAGAGGGTTTTTCCACACGGGATGATGATTTAAAAAACCATTTCAATTGGGGGCGTGCAATTCATCATCAGATTTGTTAACAACTTCCATATGATCTAAGCTTTCATACTCATCCATGAAATCAGTGTACTGCTGTTTAACGAGAGGTTCTTTCTTGAATTTGCTCTCGATAGCAAAGAGAGCTTTTCGAGCTTTGGGTTGAGAGTTAATAAGTTTAGGAGGATTATGTAATCTTGGCATTTGAACAATGAACCGGCCATCAGAAGAACGAGTGGTGGTGTTCAAAAAAAGTTGCTCACAGAATTCATTTTCTGAAGAGGTCACGTTAGGAGGATCAACGCTTTCGAGCCTCCAGAACTGTTCCAGGTCAGTATTGGCGAAGTAACATTGCGATGCGGGTTGGGGAGAATAATGGGGAAGTTGACCGGTGACGATCCATCCAAAATTAGTGTCTCTGGCGACCACGTTTGGGGATAACTTGCGAACCTGTTTACGAAGGCAATTCCAGAAAACATTGGCGCTAAAGAGTATGTCAATAGGGTTTTGTATGTTGAACAAAGGATCGGCTAGCCTTAAATGCGAGGGGATGTTTAACCCTGAAATATCCACAGAGTGACTTGGAGAGTCTTCTCCAATGCTATTGAGAATGAGACAATTCAGTTTGAGAAAGTTGTTTCTGTGACAAATGTCTCTTATGGTTAGCTTTGAGAACTGTAAAGCTTGCGATTTGGATCTGTTGATGCCCGATACGTTAATAGAAGTGGGGTTTACAGGTAGGCCTAGTTTTCTAATCAAAGAATTAGACACAAAATCATGAGTTGCCGCTGAATCAAGAAGACCGCGGGCACGGACCCAGTTGCCAACGTTATCCTGAACTTCGATTTGGACAGTAGACAATAATACTTGGGCACTACGAATGGACTTGGCATTTTGAATGTACGATGAAGCATTGGAACTGTTAGCATTATCATTTTTCTGAGAAGTGGATGCTGTCAATGACCTTGCCTGATCATGACGATGTAATAAAGTGTGATGAGCTTTTTCACAATGGAAGCAAAGTCTTGTGGACTTGCAATTTGAAGCAGAATGAGTGGGCGCTAGGCAGTTGAAGCAATGTTTGTTCTGGGAGACTAATTTTCTTCTGTCGTCGACTGACAGTTCTTTAAAGGATTTACATAGATATAAGGCATGGGAATCTTTACAAAGTATACACTTTAATGGTCCATTTAAACTCTTGCGAGGTTCGCTTTGAGTGTTTAAAACGAGAGAGCTAGCAATACGGCGTTCACTAGACCTAGTTGAGTAACCAGTGGTGTTTGCCTTAAATTTAGATGAGCTGGACCCAGGTTTTTGGGTACTAGACGCTAAGCGTTCACTTTTAGGTTTGATAGACATTAATTCAAATTTAAAACTCGGAGATAAGGGTTCACTTTGATTTGCTAGAGCGGTTAAGACCTGGCATCTGGCATTTATGAAAGTGACTAAATGCTCGTAAGGGTAATCGTCTTCTCTAGAAAGTTCAATCTCCCAAGCTTTGAGGGTAGCAGCATCAACTTTAGAAACCACTAAATGTATTAGGAAAGTATCCCAGTGTTCAGTGGGTTGATCTAATTGGGACAGAGCTTTAACGTGAAGTTGTGTAGTGTCAACGAGAGTACGCAAACTAGTGACGTCATTGTGCTGTGACGCAGGTAGGTTGAATAGAGCCTTCATATGGCGTTGAATACGTAACCGTAAATTTCTGTATCTTTCTTTCAACAAGTTAAAGGCAATGGGGTAATTTTCGGCACTTAAAGGGAGCGCTTCAACTAACTGCAGAGCTTGACCTCGAAGGATAGATCTCAAGTAATGAAACTTGTAGATGACTTGAATGTCTTCATTGTCATGAACAAGAGAGCAAAATAATTCATAGAAAGAATCCCAGGTAGATTCGTCTCCAGAGAAGTGGGGTAAATCAATTTTAGGTAGAATTGGCTTGGGCTTGTGAGTACCATCGCGGAAAGAAGTTTGTGGTGCGTGAAGGGAACCAAGAACAGAAGCGTCCTTTTTCTGCTCCTCTTCGAATTGGCGTATTATTTTGAAAGCAGAACCTATGCCTTCGTAATATTGGTTTTCTACTTCGACTCGATCTTCGGTTTGATTGAGCATACAAGTTTCTATTTCAGTTTGGACGTTACAATAATTTTCATATGAACGTTCAAAATCCCTTACACGATGTTTTAACAAGTCTAATTGAGCTTCTGAGGGATCTAGTTCTTTGATGTATTTTCTAAATCGGGTAATTTGTCCTTTATAGGATGCTCGTTTAGAAGTAAGTTTTTCATCCTTATCCTTTTCAGTAGGAGCCATGTCAAGGTAAGTAGATTAAAGTATAACTCACGAAACTGTGGAACCTTGGAAATGCTGTCAGGCTGGCAGCAGCAAATAAGTTGAAAGAAAGGGACACACCAAAGGAAACAGGAGCGGCCTCTTTCCCCTTCACAGGCTTTGCACGATGTAGTTATAGCTGAAAGATTCAAAGCAGGTATTAATAATTTGCAAGGTATTGTCAAATAACCCTTTAAAAAGAATAGCAAATGACAAATGGGCTCTCCCGGGTTTCTGGGACCAAATTTTGGGTAGATTATTGGCTGAGGAATAACCTAACCACCAAGGGAAGATGATAAAGAGAAAGAGATGTGTTTCGGACCAAAGAAAAAGGATGGAGAAATAGGAGGAGAGTTTGACATCAGTTATGCCTAAGAGTTCTTGTTCAAATGCAACATGTGGTGAAAACCCTATTAAGAGATTTATTTGCATTAAGTGGGGCATGAACTTAGGAAGAGTTAGGAAAGCCAGGATCTTGCCTAACTGTTATACTAAAAAAATGAAAAAGCGAAAAGGAACTCTTAATTTATTTAACAATTCAAAAGAATTTGATGAATTTAACAAATATATATTTTCAATTTTGTTAACAATTTGGGGTCGCAGACCTCAGAAAACATTTAAAGTTTGCGCCAGGCAATTAACAATTCGTTAGGTTTGAAACCTTTATAAAATCCTCGCAAGATTTTGAAATAGCGAAGATAAAATACAAAATTTAAAGACAATCAAAGTTATTAAAGTTTGACAATAAATCGAGTACAAGGTGTGTGCTTTAAGAAATTCTGGGTAAATATCTTGAAAGGAGTAACAATTTCGAAAGTAACAACAACAAAAAGCAGGTAGAATAAAAGAGAAGTTCCTATAACTTCTTGTATTGAAGCTGAATTACTTTTTTTTAATAGTTACACAAATAGGGCAGGTCACTTACTGTGAAACCTGAAGAGAAAGTCGAAAGGAAGGTTCTAGACCTCCTATGTTTAAGTAGGAATCACGAGACAATGGGGCAAGTTTCCCTTTCGTGAAACCTAGAAATAACTCACTTATGAGTTGAAAGAATTGTATTCCCTAATTAGAAGGGAGAAACAAGATAATTTAAAACGTGTACTAGACACGTAGTTATGCAGACATTAATTAATGATATATAAACAAAAGGGGAGGGCACGTCTTTAGAGTGACACCTCATTGAAAAAGACCTAAAGTAACAATTTTATTATGGTTTGTTAGTAAAAGGTTTAGGAAAGATCAACTGGGATGGAAGGTAAATGTTCATGGCCGTATTTATAATAATCGGACGAGCGCGACGCGGAAGGAATACTGAAAGAACACTGTTTTTCACTATAGTTTGTTGAATGGATGAAAAGTTCACTGTAGTAGCACAAAAGTTTATGGCAAAGAAAGTTATTGCAATTATGGAAAATAACTAGTTGCACTAGATAGGCGAAAGTCTATTGCTTGGGAAGGTTGTAGATTATCATTAAATACGCCAGAGCAAATTCCAACGGAGGAAAGAAAATTAGCTATTGCGCAGTAATTCATACGGAAGATTCCTTAGTTTGAAATAGTATTCCCACATGTGAGTGGAAAATACATGACGGTACGACTTGTAGATAGAGTGCAGATTGTGGAAAATTCCAGAGTAATCCTAACTGAAGAATGGGGCCAAAGTTATTCCAGCGGTGGAACGAGCTAAATGTTTTATAGACAGTGGGTATTCAATAGTATCCCACGTTGTGAGAAGATTTCTCTTTTTAAGCATAAGAAATGCTGCTTTTTACTAAGATTGGCTTAGATAGACAAAAGCACAACATAGAAAATCCCGCGAAGGATGATTATTGCCCCAAATATAGTAATCTCACACTGCCTATAAAACGATGGTTAAAAGCATGTAGCTATTAAAAGACGATGAGGATGAGGTTAAAACCTGAAGTCGGTACTTATCTTTGCTTCATGGCGAAGGTGAAGTTCCCTTTGACGGTTGAGATTACAGTACCAACATTGCGTGGAATTTAAAGATTGCCTCTAAAGTTCAGGAGGCTGGCTCTAGTTGAGCTCTGACTGAATCGACTGCCGACGTCCAAGTTAGACACACTCAGAGAAGCACAGAGGGACCAGGGAAGGGAAAAGAGTGGGGGTAGGAATACATATAAGCATAACCAACATTGAAAAGTTAATTTCTCTTGATGAAATGGTCTTCAAAGAGTTGATAGCAGGCTACACTAGCGCAGCATGGTGTGTGAAAAAGTAGACGAAGTTCTCTTGATCACGGAGATGATAGCTGGCGATGGCGATGAGATCTGGTGGCCAGATTGAAAAGGAGGTCCTCTTGCACAGGGAAGAATTGAGGAACTTCAGAGATTCGCTGCTAGATGACGCTAGGTGGGTCATGGATGATATATATCTAGAACAGACTCACGAATAATATAAGAGACATGACCAACAAAGAGAAATTAGAAGATCACTGTTGGTGTTTGAGAAAAAGGACGGAATGAACAAGCACAGAGCAGTAAAAATATACTCTATCTTACCGTGTATTCCAAGAATACACCAACTGTATAGAAGTTAAACCGAACTAAGGTAGAATGTCAGGTACTATACGTGTGCATAGTTTAGACCTGTTGGCTTGGATACTTTCTGATATATTGGTATTAGGTTTAAGACATAGAGAGAAAATTTATTAACAGTTGGCAGCCCTGGTGGCTCTTTACGCACAGTCATATCTCTTATAGTACACATAGTACATAGGACATTTGGTTGAACTCGATAGTATAGAAGTTTTAGAAATTGGACTTATTGGCAAGTTTAGAATCATGTTGGCAAGACTGTCAAGTATGGACTGCCGAAAATCAATTTGGAATGTTATTATCTATGTGTGTGCCAATTTTGGAAAAGTTCGCGTGAATATTTTCTGAGATATCCTATGTAGAGCTCAAATTCCAATTGCGATTTTCATCAGTTGGTAGCACTGATGTCAATTTCAAATATGGCCGTGAGATATTCAGGCATACCTCTTTATTCTTACCAAATTTGGCTTCGATAGCTGTAGCCGTTTAGGAGTTGATAAGGGGGACGCACAGACAGACAGAACGATAGACAGACACACATTTTCCCGGATCGTCCTCATAAGTCAACTTGTTCCTCATTTTTGCAAAATGAGAAAAGAAGGCTAACAACAATTTCCGTGACGAACTAGAGAGCCTACTTTTCTCGAAATGTAAGATTCATGCCAATTATTTATCTATATTGACCTAATTAGAATAAGGACGAAATTGAGTTGGTAATATCGAAATTTCTAATTAGTTCGAAATACAACTGGCATAATGTAGCCTAATAGAGCACTACGTTGGCAGCCCCGGTGACTGAATATATTCTTAGTTCCATCTCATAAGGTACTGAATACAAAATTTGGTTGTAGTCCAAAGGATAGCATGAACGTTGTATGTAGTTAGATATTGCACATATCAGCGCGCGTAAAATCATGTTGGCAACAATGTCATGCATGTGTTGGTCAGAAATAATCTGAACTATTATGATCTATTGTTGTGCCAATTTTGGATGAAATACATTTATTTGTATAGAAGTTACATGCATTTTAAAATTAGACCAATCAGCAGGCTTAGAACCATGTTGGAATCACTGACGTATATTAGTAACTCCAAATTAATCTAGAATGTAAGGTACTATACGTGTGCAAAGTTTAGAGCTGTTGGCTTGAATACTTTCTGATATATTGATATTAGGGTAAAAAAATAGAGACAGCATTTATTAACAGTTGGCAGCCCTGGTTGCTCTTAAGAATACGCATCGTCATATCTGTTGTAGTACACATAGCACATACGAAATTGGGTTGAAATCCAATTGATAGTATAGAAGTTATATGTATTTACAATTGGTCCTATCAGCAGGCTTAGAATCATGTTGGTAGTACTGAGGTCCATTAGTTACTCCAAATTATTCTAGAATATCAGGTTCTATACGTGTGCAATCTGTGCATAGTTTAAAGCTGTCTGTTAGCATTCTTTCTGATATATTGGTATTTGGATAAAAGCAATGGAGAGTGCATTTATTAACAGTTGGCAGCCCTGGTGGCTTTTAAGGATACGCTCAGTCATATCTGTCTATGTAGGCCTACACATAGTACATACGAAATTTGGTTGAAATCCAATTGATAGTGTAGAAGTTATATGCATTTGAAAATTGGACCTATCAGCAGGGTTAGAATCATTTTGGCTACACATTCATGTATGGGCTCCCGGAAATTAAACTGAAATATTATTATCTATATGTGTGCCAATTTTGGTATAGCTCCCATGCATACTTTCAAAGATATACAACATGGACCTGAAATTTCAATTGCGATTTTTCTGCAGTTGGTAGCACTGACATCATTTTCAAATACGGCAGTGAGATATTCAGATAGAGATGTTTACTCATACCAAATTTGGATTCGATTGCTGCAGCCGTTTAGGAGTTGATTGGAGGGGACACACACACACAGCCAGACAGACAGACACACATTTTCCCGGATCGATCTCATAAGTCTACTTTTTCCTCATTTTTACAAAATGCGAAAAGTAGGCTAAAAATAACACACGAAAATCCGTAGAAGGATAGTAAGCATAGACAGACTACGTGGTCACTCAGGGTATACTAGAATTAATGGATGAAGAACTAAAGAACAAGGACGCACGAAAAGTAAGGAAGAAAGCATAATACAGGTTACTGAAATTTGAGGTAAACAAGAGGTGCAAAGAAGACAAAGAATAATGTTTGAAAGAGAAATGTGCAAAGACTTGCTCATCATGTATCGGTTAGCACAGTTGTCTGTCGCTTCGGAAGTTGGGATTCGATTACTGGCTGTGCCATGAATTGTAATTTTGGTCTGAGTGCTGGATCGGGGTACACTCAGCATTTGGAGGTAATTTTGAGGACAGTTTGGTTCGATTCCCACCCCAGCCATCCACAAAGTTATTTTTCCGCGTCTCCCACTTCTTCTACAGGCAAACGAGATTTAATATCGGGATCTGATTTAGATTGGCCACTAGAAGGCCTATGTAATTAAGAACCAACATACATATGTGATATCCCTGAGTTTGCTACGTTACATAGCGGAATGGGATCTCATCTGTTTACTTCTCTTATAATTATGTCTGATTTTTTTGCCAGGCGTATCAAAGGTGACAAAAGTTTTTTTCAGGAAGTATAATATTACTCCTAACACTAGCAAAGTAGGATCTGACAGATGGGAGGATTATCATACAATGAATTTGATGATGGCTGCTTCAAAATTTCTGACTCGAGTAATTTACAAGATAATGTAACGACAGCCCAGTTAGGCGAAGAGCAGTTTTAGTCAGCAGAAGCGTAGGTTAAAGGGAATCTGTACTACGTATTAGGCTGATCTCGTTAGATAGAATAAGGATAGGGAAGAGAACGTTCGTGGTATTATTAGACTTAGATAAGACTGTTAATTTCGATGATTGTAGTAAACTATTTGGTATTTTGAAAAGGATTGGAATAAAATCGAGCGATAGGAGGGTGTATACACACTGAAACCAGTTGGTAGTTATTACATTCTTGGTACTGCATCTTTTTACTCGTACTCTTCAATCTATTCATTTAGGAAGTAATGGAGGGAAAGAGAACAAAACGTATAGCAGAAATAAAGGATAAAGTGAAAGTTATGTCGATTGATATTACTAAAGACAGTTATCTTAGCTTGTGGATTTGAATGTCATTCTAACCAGTATAACCTTATTGCCGAGAAAAGGATTTGTTATAAAATAAATGTATATAAAACAGAAATAAGGAAATACAGGCAGAAGAAGTGAATCATCTGGAGCAATTGGAAGAGTCCAATCGCCACTATAGAGAAGATGTAAGAATAAGGAAACGGGTTAGGGAGAGAAATCCCAAGAACTGGTTCAAACGGGAAAGATTATGTAATATACTTAATTTAAATCTTTTAGTAGAGGGCGAAAAGGGGAGGAAAGGAAATTAGAGTATTTTCATAGTCTGCTTGTATATGCCTACCCAGCACTAGAACCGATTGTACAGCAAACCAGTTTTTTTTTTTGGTGCGGTGCACTTTTTAGTTTTCAAGTTGTGGACAGAGTTTCTCTCTTAAAATATCACTGATTAACATGGTGAATAATTTCCGGGTTGAGATTTTGCCTAGTTTCAAAGCTATTTCAATCTTGAAAACTGAAGTAATTGCTTGAGGTTGAGAATCTCGTGATATGAGCAGAGTTGACCCATTAGACAGTTAGATACGAAGTTACCAAATTCCTCTGATGTGTAAAGTTATTGATTTTGACAGAGTATACATGAAAAAGGAGTAAATCCCCGTTACGCCTAGCCAATAGTTGTAGTTTTAAATGTAGCATAGATTCCTTCGTTGGTGAAATTGAAGTTTGACATCAAGAAAATAATACCTTGCCGGCAAGATAAAAATATAGCAGATTTGATTACTTGCAAGTATTAAAAGAGCTTCATAGATAGGTTAAAATAATGTGTAACTTATCTTTGCATGTTGGTTGGCTGACTGGCGGTGCTGATAGAGCATTTATCACTACAAGGCTTTCACAAAATGTCGGACGAGTGACGGCAGTCTCTTGTAGATAGACCGAGAGAATCTGCTGACTGCCCTTGGAAGAGTGACAAGCGAGAAGGCTCCCAATTAGCAAGGCGTCCTAGGGGGAGAAGGGAAAGTGTAGGATATAAGGGTCACAAACATAGGAAATCATAAATATTGTAAGCATACACATTTCTTTTCTTGAGACCAAATAATGAAGAAGTGTGTAGGTTGCCATCTGTAGAGGACGAGTCGAACATCTGAGCATAAGTAGTCGGTTCTCACGTTGACCGCAGGAGATGAGTGAGTTCAGCGAAGTGCCATGCGATGGCACACTGAGGAGAAGCATGATGGTTCTGTTGAAGGAGGGATAATGAATCTCGTTCGCTAAAGGACAATAAAGACGGGCATGAGCAAAAGCACAAGGCGGGAGCGAAAACACACAGAAATCTCTTTTGGGTGTTTTCGTGGGATAAAGAAAGAGTGAGATACTAGAGAAAACCCAAACGGGTACAAATTACGTAAAGTGTGTTTTCAAGGAATATACCATCACCGATTGTCAGATGAAGCGCCAAAGGAAGTTGGTTACTTGTGGCACTTAAGAAGAAATATGGACCAAGCGAAGGAGATACATAAAGAAGGGTTGACATATGCTAACATCATATATAAATGCAACTAGTGGGAAGTCACTTTTTAGACATGGTCTGGAGCAGGGTGCTATATGTAAGTATGTATGTGAAATTTGTTTCATTCCTTCTAGAGGAAAGGGAAAATAGAAGCACTTGAAAGTAGTGTTATTGGAAATTGTTGGAAATTGGTCGGTTAGATAGAGCAACAAAGGAAGGGAAATGAGACGAATGGGGGTAAGATGATTCTGGTGAGTGGTAATGAAAGGAAGAGATTCGAAGGGCACCAGGAATAGCAAATGTTCAGTAGTTATGGAAGCACGACCTCAGTAATGTTTTGTTTACACTCAGCATTTTAGCCTCTTTGCGAAAGCTCAGCCCAACAAGAGACGCTTTTACATAAATATGCTCATCGATGATCCATAGGCGAAAGTCAGCAGAAATGCGAAGGGTGCAAACTTAAACACGTTGTCGTTTATTGCTTCCGGCTTGTAGAAATCTACCGGCTTTGGATCTGAAGAATGTGGTGGCAAAGAAGCAATCCCATCACACTCATGCTCACAGAGCTATAACTCCATAATTTCCAACAAGACACAATATATTTTCTGTCATATGTAAATTCAATTGCAATACATTCTGACTCTATGAAGAGCATATTATTGAGCAATGAAAATTGTATCAAATCCTGATAATTCTTTAAGACTTATTTCCGGGTAGTGACATTAATGAAAGTACTTCCTATTATATATTTGACCACTTTAATCTCTATTACTAGGCTATTATTTCACTTGCTATAATAATGTACCATACTTCAAACTGTTAGTACTGACTATTTCAGGTCGATATGTCCTGATACGTTGAATCCGGCTGCAATGAAGATATATGAATTAGGTAATGGTGGAAAACAATATACTACCACTCCCTCAAGTGGAAAATGTTCTACCAAGCAAAACCTGGAAACAAATACATTAAGCGATAGTGGTAATACTCGATACACATGTAAACTATGCTATAGAAAGTTCAGTCTTAAACAATCCTATAAAGATCACATGCTGATTCATAGCGACAAGATAACATACTCATGTACTGTATGCGATGCCACCTTTACTTTCGAAGGAAATTTGAAGCGACACATCCTAACCCATAGTGATGAGCAGCCATATACATGTGCTGTGTGCGAAGCCACATTTACCCTCCGACAAACTCTGAAGACACACATGCTAACCCTTAGTGGTGAGAGACCGTATTCATGTGCCGTGTGCGAAGCCAAGTTTACTAGAGGAGGAAATTTGAAGACACACATGCTAACCCATAGTGGTGAGAGACCGTATTCATGTGCCGTGTGCGAAGCCAAGTTTACCCACAGAAGAGGTTTGAAAAGGCACATGCTAATTCATAGTGGTGAACGACCATATTCATGTACCGTGTGCGAAGCCACATTCACCGAAGGAGGATCTTTGAAGACACACATGCTAATCCATAGTGGTGAGAGACCATATTCATGTGCCGTGTGCGAAGCCAAATTCACCGAAGGAGGATCTTTGAAGACACACATGCTAATCCATAGTGGTGAAAGACCGTATACATGTGCCGTGTGCGAAGCCAGGTTTTCCAACAGAAGAGGTTTGAAGAGGCACATGCTAATTCATGGTGGTGAAAGACCATATTCATGTGCCGTGTGCGAAGCCAAGTTTACTCAAGGAGGACATTTGAAAACACACATGCTAACCCATAGTGGTGAGAGACCATATTCATGTGCCGTGTGCGAAGCCACATTCACCGAAGGAGGATCTTTGAAGAGACACATGCTAATCCATAGTGGTGAGAGACCGTATTCATGTGCCGTGTGCGAAGCCAAGTTTACCCACAGAAGAGGTTTGAAAAGGCACATGCTAATTCATAGTGGTGAACGACCATATTCATGTGCCGTGTGCGAAGCCAAGTTTACCCAAGGAGGACATTTGAAGACTCACATGCTAATCCATAGTGGTAAGAGACCATATTCATGTGCCGTGTGCGAAGCCACATTCACCGAAGGACGATCTTTGAAGAGACACATGCTAATCCATAGTGGTGAGAGACCGTATTCATGTGTCGTGTGCGAAGCCAAGTTTACTCAAGGAGGAAATTTGAAGACACACATGCTAACCCATAGTGGTGAGAGACCATATTCATGTGCCGTGTGCGAAGCCATGTTTATTCACCGAGGAGCTTTGAAGACACACATGTTTATCCATAGTGGTGAGAATCCACATTCATGTGCCGAGTGCGGAGCCATGTTTACCCAGAGAGGAAGTTTGAAGAGACACATGCTAATCCATAGTGGCAAGAAGACATAATCATGTAACCTGTGCGATGACAAATTTAATCATGGGCGACTTTTGAAGAAACTCATGCTATCCCACAGCCGTGAGACGCTTGATTAGGGTACCATCTGAGAAGTAGAAGTTGCTCACAAACAAGATTTATGAACAAACATCCTTAACCATAAAAGACGAAAAACTTTGTCGTGTAGTAAATGCAAAGACAGCCAAGCTCATCAAGGACATTTGAAGACATTTTTTCTAATAATAGGCATATTCAAGAAGCAAATGATATGTGAATTAAGAAAATTTTAATCATGATAACGTTGTTGTTTCGTACCTACCAAATTCCTCTGTATATTACCCGTTTTGAGAAACATCTCTCTTTGCTACCTCTTCATTTGTCACTCTTTCTACCCATCTTATATTCATCATTCTCTGTTTACACAACACATCTAATCCTTCTTTCCTTTCATTTTCTGCTGCGACAACAGTCCAAGTTTCAATTCCTTCGAGTGCCACTACCCAGAAAATTAAAAACTGTTTTTTACTTAAATCTATATTTAATATCTACGCCATTCTTATATATAAAAATGTCTTCCTTGCCCGAGAGAACCTACTTGTTATATCATCTTTGTATCGTCTATCACTGTTAACTAAGTAGCAGAAGTCTCCTACATACATAATCTATTCACCTGCCTACTTGACGACAATAGCGCTTGGAGATTTCCTTCGTCTGAATTTTAAATGTTTATATGTTCTGATTATGTGCCTGAATATATCTTGCTAAATCGTCTATGACGAGAATGTCAATATAAAAGGTCAGAGTTGAGAATATTTATCGTTGAACATTTAATTCTACAAGATTTTTTCTATTTTTTTCCGTTGCCTGTTCAATGTTTAATTTGGAAAATATGGGTGTAAAACTGCAGCCTTTCTTTACACCTTTGCGAATACCAGATTCTCTCGTATGTTCTTCAGCTCGTATAACTGACGTCTGATTTCTGTATATATTTAAGATCACCCTCCTTTCCCTGTACTCTATTCCAATCCTGGTCAGTATGTCAACCAAATTTCTCCAATCAGCGTCATTAAAAGCCTTTTCACTCTCGTCAAATAATATGAACGTTCTTTTATATTTACTTATTCTTTTTTCCAAGTTCAACCAAATACTTATTGCAGATTCCCCAGTTCCTACATTTCTACTCAGACAAAATAGATATTTACCAAACTCGCTTTCTCCCTGTCTTTCCCTAAATTATTCTAGTCTAGCACGTAAAAGCTTGAGCGTTCACGCTGATTGTACTGTAAATTTCTCATATATCAGCTTCTGGTTTCTTCGGTAAAGGGATGATACTCAGGTGTCAAGCTTATGCGTTCAAGCTAACAGCGGCTGCATATTTTAAAGCCATCACAACGAAAGAGAAGAACATAATATTTCATTTTCTTATGCCGGTCGACAAAGGAAAAATATTCGAACTGATAAGAACGTTTTAGATATAGAAAGTCAAGTGTCTAAAGCAAAAAGTTATTACTTTCTATCTTTGCGTATCGTATAAACATCCGTGGCTAGAAAGGTAACGCGTTGGACTGCGGATAGATAGAGTTGGGGTTCAATACTTGTTAGGGGGAGAGGTTTATAATTTGTTTATGTTACGTTTTATCGTCTGTGTCGACAGCTTTACCAATGTCTTACGCCAGAAATGATACTAGAGATCACAGTTACCGTAATTATAGAGTATGGGGCACTAGTAATAGTACACTAGTACATTTTGGATTCCATGAACGTTACATAGTGCTCGAATCCGATATTACACGAAACATCTTAATATGAACACCTCAAATTGAGTTGCCTTCATTTTGTTAGAATTTAATAACAAAACTATACCATAGGAAATTCCCACGAACAAGTATACTAACAATCTGAATCTCCTTTGATATGTTGTTGTTTCATTTGAGGATCTAGGACATCGCGGTAATTTAGCCCCGTGTACTTGGGTGTGTGTAGAAGTTCTCTGATAACTTGTGTTATAATGGTGCCTGTACTAATGTTTGTATTTGCAATTAAGATGACGATTGGGAAGGAGGCATATCAGAGACCGTCCAGCCAATAAGCTGTAGGAGAAGTGGAAATCCACAGAAGACCAGGGTGGCTAAGGAGGGAATCGAACCCACCTCTTCTCAGTTTTGACCCACGATGCTTAGTGTACCCCGTGCCCCCCTCAGAGCAGCATAACATTTCTTTTCTGAGCTGGGAATTGAACCCGGTGCTCTGGAGAGAAACTTCGATACGTTATGTTAATATATATATGTCAGTTTTTTTTAACTTTCTGCCATTACAGGTCAAGTGACATAACCTGCTGATTGGATCGTATTCTGTTTATACATCAGCAAAATTCAACTCACTCTTCACAGGAATATATCGTAAGTTAATAAATATGGACATTTGTCTTAGTAGGCGTGGCTCAATATTACATCCCCACTAAAATAGGGCACACGCTGTCAAGCAAGCAAGTATACCTACGTCTGGATACAAAGTACCATTATACCCGTACTCACCCATCGTGGCCGGCAGGTACTTTACTGATTCAGCCACAACTGCAACGTGGAAACCACGCGATGCACGTGCACTAGTTACAGTGGCCACCTCAAACGATATTATCCATGTCAAAGTCTTCAACCATGATAGCCTATATTTCCCTTTAGATTGATACATAAAATACCACTTAAATTTCACTTCGACTCTCGTCTTGTGTTCACAAAATATGGTTCAATTCCTCGTTGCGGAAATCACGACAAAAAGAGATGTAATGATACGATCTATTAAACAGGATTGCTACGTTGTGTTGGTAGCATTTTGAAGGACTGAATTTTATAATTATTCTCCCCTTCAATCTCATGCAAATTTACCCTGCCGGTCATGAGTCCAACTTATAGTATATTCTGTACATTACCCAGGGGCATGCATTCAGCCCTATTTACCTCAGCAGTACAGTAATTCCAATACCATGAGAGTGAAAGTTCAGGATGATTTGTGGGTAAATATTAGCTGATGTATTTTTCTTTAAGAGTTACAAGATGTAGCATAATTTTCACTCATGAACTCGTCATATTGAAGATAAAAGGAAGAAAGTTTGTAGTTTTAAGAGACCGTTAATCTCACGACCAAGAGCCACGGGGCCTACATTTTAATATGGATTCCGAACCACTTCGAACATCTCAAATGCATTGACCAGGAATCGAACCCGGTGACAGTGAAAGTTCATACGTCCCTTTTAACAACTGTGGATTTTAGAGACGTTGGGGTTCCGGAAATTTACTCTGAAGGCGATCTTTAACGAGCCAGTAAATCAACTGACACGCCTCCCTCGCATTTGCGCACCCTCAAATGCCAGCTCATTGCGCCAGGATTCGATCCTGCAACCTTGGGGACAGCAGGAGAGAAGATTACCGCTGAGCAATGCAGCCAGTCGCCTTGGTGAGAGGCAAGCAGCTTGACCACTGCGCCATCACACCCCATACTGAAGATGGTGAAAATAATGATAGAATTCGTGTTGACCAACTGACAGTTACTATTCAATTCAGGAACTTGTTCTGTGTAAATGTTCAAATTAGACAACTCTTCACAAAAACAGGTACGGTATGCGAAAGAAGGATTGTGTTATTATGAAAGCTGCTTAAAGACATTCAATTACAAAATAGCTAGTTGAAAATATATAATGGAAAGCAAATAACGTGTGTGAGCATCTTATTATCAATGAGATTTTAAAAAATACTTTTCTCATGCGAAGTAATTCCTTACAATACTTTGCCTGATGTGCCTTCCTCCCATTAGACCATCATTTGCTGCAGGTCAAAAGGATATTACGATTAATGAAATTTAATTTTAAGACAGGCAATTCCATTAATAACCAGAGTTGTATCTTGAAAGCTGTGAAGAGAAACAACAGGATGAAATGTACCTCGATATGCTTCATCCTGTTTTCCGTATTGTTCCTCCTCCTCCTCCCAATCATCATCGCTGTCCTCTCTATCTGGTTACACCAACTACAACAAAATGTGAAGAACTGCCCAGGTATTCACCATTCTCCCCGCTATATCAGGCGCATATTGCAATACCCGCTGCTCGAGGAGACACCGAAAACGTTGTTTCAAACGTCCAATGCATCGCTCAGCAACATTCCTGGCAGAACGGTGAGCAGCATTAAACGCTCCTCAGGCGAATATTCTGCAACATTTAAAATTGGGGTCGTCAGCCATGGCTCGTTGGGGTAGCCAGAATCACCTGTCAACCTTATTTCTTTAGTACTATTGCCAAGAACATTTCACATTGATAGAAGAATTCAAACATCTTCAAATACTAACCTATCAGCTGTTTGGCTGCCTTGCATGGAACCTTCTCGGCTAATGCTGCTTAAGAGTTGAGGTCATTCATACTGCAGCATCATGAACAGCTGAGCATCACACACCTGTGGGAGCAAGAGTAGAAGTTCGATGAGACGAGAATTTTCTTTCTTACATACACATTTTTTTTATTTTTTTTTAGATTGGGAGATTTTTATTGTGTTTCGGAAACTGTCGAGCAAGACCATACGGTGTGTGAAGAGATCTTACAATAGGTCAAGACTGGAAAAGATGGATGTTGTTGTTGTTTGAGTCTTCAGTCTTTTGACTGGTTTGATGCAGCCCTCCATGCCTCCCTGTCCTGAGCTAATCGTTTCATCTCTACATAGCTACCACACCCTACATCCTAGGCAATCTGTTTAATATATTCTAACCTTGGTCTACCCCAAGAGTTCTTGTCCTCGACCCTTCCTTCCTTAACTAAGCTTGCTATACCTGGGTGTCTTAGTATATTTTTACGGCTGTGAGTTTGTTTCATCGCTCGCCGCATGAGTCACAACTGCCCCCCGGGCTGGGCTGTGCTCTGCCTCAGTGTATTGCGTGTGCCTTATGCAACAGGATTACTAGGACAAAGGGATGGTCCAGAATATTCGTGACCCACACAGTGATGGAAACCTCGAGAAGCCGTGAACCCTGGATGGGTCTAGAAGCATTTATTGAGTCACCGGCCTGCTATATAAGAGCGACCTGTCAAGCAGTGTGTGTGTGTTTTTCGAGCTAGTGTGAGCATTTACCTTGAGCGACAGTTGTTGGTGACGTGACTTGCGAAACCCTTGTGAAGCTGATTCTCTTGACAGTGAAGGAGTGTGAATCATACGGAGAGGCTGTGTATTGAAGAGTGTGTTCTTACCTAGTGCGACAGAGGTCATTGTGGTGAATTGCAAAACAGTGAGTGACAGACATTGCGCAGCTGTTTCCAGCCAGCGTACGGGACCACCTCATTAGCGAGAGGATTAACTGCAAGGCCGAGTGAAAGGGTGAGTCGGGCTCCATACAGGAGGGAGATTCTGTAAGACAGCTATTGTTTCTATCTGCTTATTGTACGGTGTATATTTCTGACCTGCAAGCAATAAAGATAACTTTTCTTTAAAGGAACAATTGTGTTTGTGCTTTCACCCACCGTACCAGTTAACGGAACTTGCCACTAGGGGGTGGCACGTAACAATATGTCCTACTAACCTATCTCTTCTCTTCATTAGCAGTCGCCAGAAATATCTCTCCTCCCCCACTCGTCTTAATACCTCTTCGTTTGTAAGCCTATCTACCCATCTGATCTTCATCATTCTCCTGTAACACCACATTTCAAAAGCTTCAATTCTCCTCTTTTCTGCTGCACCAATAGTCCAACATTCACTTCCATACAGCGCCACGCTCCAGACAAAGGCTTTCAGAAATGACTTCCTAATACCTAAATCTATATTCGATGTCAACTGTTTCCTTTTTTGTTGGAATGCTTTCTTTGCCTGAGCCAACCTAATGTTTATAACCTCTTTGCTTCGTCCATCACTGGTTATTCTGCTTCCTAAGTAACAGAAGTCTCCTACTTCCTTCAGCTTTTCACCTGCCAAATTGATCTCCATAGAGGTTTCTGATTTATTTCGGCTGCATTCCAGTATTTTTGTTTTACATTTATTAATTTTCATCATGAATTCTTTCCGTTAGACGGAGTCCATACCATTCAAAAACTCATTCAAATCCTCAGGCTTGTCGGCCAAGATGACGATGTCATCAGCAAATCTCAGAGTTGAAATTATTTCTCCTTGAATCTTCACTCCCACTTTAAATTTTTCTCTGATTTCCTTCATTGCTTGTTCAATGTCAAGATTGAAAAGTATGGGTGATAAGTTGCAGCCATGCCTAACACCTTCCTGAATACCAGCTTCTCTCGCATGTCCTTCACCTCGAATGACTGCTGTCTGGTTTCTGTATAGATTGTAGATTACCCTCCTATCCCTGTACTTTATTCCAATAGATTTCAAAATGTCAAACAATTTAGTCCAATCAACGTTATTAAAAGCCTTTTCTAAGTCTACAAATGCCATGAACGTTCTCTTATCTTTCCTTATTCTATCTTCCAAAATCAGCCTAAGACTTAGTACAACTTCCCTTGTTCCTACATTTCTCCTGAAACCAAACTGGTCTTCACCCAACTCCGTTTCTATCTGGCTTTCAATCCTCTTGTAAATTATTCTAGACAGGATCTTTGAAGCATGAGTAATCAAGCTAGTAGTGTGTTTGTGAGAGTTCTAGCACCACCTCCACCTCCCCACCTCACAAGATGGCGGCGGCGCGATATCTCTCGAACGCATGGTCGGATTTTGACGAATGAGGTGTCATTGAACTCGGGCTGACACCCCCTTTCCAATGGACAACATATTTCCACTCCAAAAATAAAATCTACCCTACTAGCGGGTGAAATTGTAATTTTTTAGAGAATCTCTCTTTCCAATTGCAACATGTGAGAGTTTGAATGTCGATATGGATTTAAACGTTGTTCTATATAAAGTGCATGTGTTCGGTGGATAGCCACTATGAATTAACATGCTTGTTTTTTTTGTTTTGTTTTTTTATGCATGCCCACTCATGGCTTTTGTAAGAGGGTGGGGGAGTGGATCCCTGTGGACAAGTCCTTGTTGACAGGTCATTGTTGACAGGTCCTTGTGGACGAGTCCTTGTCCCTTTGGTCTGATCCCTTTGGACGGGTCCCTTTGGCCTGGTTCCTACGGACTAGCCCATGAATTTATTTAAATTATGTCAAAGGGCCTAACTACATTTATGTGTGTGTAGAATTGACGTTGTTCACTAATCCCCCACTACTATAAAGGGATAACGATATGAAAGGAAAGTGACGAAATACATGTGAACACGTGTGAAATGACCTTATTACCGTCCTCCTTGTGAAACAAGTCACATCCTGTTTTACTTCATACGTGAGAAAATGTGAGTTCATGTGTGTAATATGATCTAACACACAGGTGTTCACCTGTACACACGCACGATAAGAGCTAACAAGTCACAACCTGTTTTGACAGTGGTGGGAGGTAAAGGGGGGGTTAGTGTAAGAGAGAACACAGGTGAGGAGAGAAAGAAATATGTATTGCTCAGAATACATGTATAGCTGAGGACTGTACATAGGACTGCAGGTTAAGTACAACATGAGTAAATAAATAAATACAAGACACACAGGTTCACACAACATGTAATTTATTAATCCAAGAATTAAAGGCTGAGCTAAATCCCAACCATTTTACATATAGTTTATTTCCTTTTTGTTTCAACACTTTTTCCACAAGGTAATGTTTAGGAAACGCTGTCTTTTGAAGTTCTTGAAGATAAAGCCTGCCTTTTATGGGTTGATGGTTGAGGTCCTCGAGTAAATAGGTGACTGGACTGTTCAGGTTGACTTGACGAATTCGAAATAGTTCAGTCCCCCAATTTGGTGTGTAGCCCTTGTCGAAGACGGACTTGAATTTGCTCACACGAACATGGTCCCCAATGTTAAGGCGATGACGTTTAGGGTCTGCTGTTTTTATGGGGTTAAACTGTTTATCCAGTTGTGGAATATTTTTAGTTACAAGTCGTGGCTTGGTCCCAATGGTTCTGTGTTTGGTGTCGTTGTAACGTGACACTAACTCAGGTAACATATCCAACCAGCCAGAAGTGCCCTGAGCGGTAAACGCTTTCCACATATAGGTTTTCAATGTTCGGTTGAACCGCTCGACCACGCTGGCTTTGAGATTGCTGTACGTGGTGTAATGGTGAATATCCTTAGATTTGAGAAAACTGGAGAAATCCATGTTGAAAAATTCTTTTCCCTGGTCGGTTTCTAGCAGCTGAGGTTGACGTTTAGATTGTTGAATAATATGTTGAAAGGCTTTGGTGACTAGTGGACTAGACTTGCGACGCACAGGTTCAACAAACGCCATTTTGGAATAAACATCAATGACCGTCAACATATAGCGTACACCATCGTTAACGTTAGCATAGGGAATCATTTCAACTAAGTCTGCTTGCCAAAGTTCATCCACACCCTTTGAAATCACCTTGAGTCGCTGATAGTGACGTCTAGCTGGACGATGCAACTCGTGAGCAATGCCCATTTTAATGGGTGAGGGCTTAAACAATAATTTTGGCATTTCGAAGTTCTTCCTCAATTTCTTGAATTTCCCAATCGTGACCAGTATGGCCGGCTTGACGTGAAGCATGCAACAGCTGTAGTCGCTGGACGAGTTTATTTGGATTGTGCCAGTAGGTAACATCCACAAGGGGTTTTAATGGTTTAAATGTCACTCCTGAAGCGGACACTTTACGACGACCACTTTGACTAGTGGGGAACATTTTTGCAATGATGGTTTTATATTTTTGGGATATATTAGCATTCACTTGTTGAGTGGGATCATACTGTCTTTTGTGAGCATGGGTATCCAATAAAATGGATTTATATTTACTAAGGTCCTCTGACGTATAATCTTGAGATGAGGGAGTCCGAGAGAATAGTAGCTTCAACAGTCCTGGTGTTAATTTATAGTTGATCTTTTTAATGACAGCTTTAGTACGACTAAATGTAATCGATGAATCACCAATTTTAAAACTATCATTCTCATAGCGAACGCCATATGTGGTATCTGTGTTTCCAACAAATAGATTGGTGAAATAGAGTTCCAGTGTTGATCCATAATATTTTATTAAAATGTTTTTCAGTTGAGCTTTATGTTGAGGAGTGGCCAAGAGTTGTGAAAATGGAGACGATCTGGAAGGGCAAGGGGTTTCAACCATGGCCAAGGATTTCCTTTTTCTTAAAAACTCTGCAAGGGGTGATGCCTTTTTTTTTAGGCGTAAACACTTGTTCCTCATTATCCTCAACTTCGCTAACACTAGTTAAATCTTCCTGTTCCTCTTCATTTTCCTCTTTCCCTTTCTCAGAGACCTCGTGGCGCGTCTGACTGGTTTGTGAAACGGTAGGTAGCGTTTCAGATGGCTTGAAAGAGGGTTTCAACATAGCTTTTAGCGGAGGTGCTAAATGTTGTTGAATAAACAAAGCATGATCCTCACGCGATCGTTTCAATTGACGAAACTTTTGGCGAATAGTATTTTTTGCTCTAATAATATGCTTTTTCAATTGACTCTCTGCTAACGCCATGATGTCGTGACAAATGACTTGAGAGGGAATGATACAGTGCCTTAAATAGCAATAAAATGATCAAACCCTAAGCGATACCGCCCTTGGTTGAGTTCACTTTGTTTGTCAATCACTAAACAGGCATGACGTTGTGTGTTCCAGCACTTGCCACACAATTCTGTAAACATTTGAAAGGTCATATCCGGATTCACATGTTCATTATAAATGTAACTACTGTTCCTCTCGTCCTGGCGAAATAAAACAATGACATTGGCATTGTCACGAATCAACTGTTTGGACATTTTAGAATACGTTTGTCCAAGATAGAAGCAATCGATATGTTTGTGTCGACCCATGCTGAAATAGCTTTGAATGATACCTTGTCGTTCAGTGGATACATCATCGAAAATCATGAGTGAATCAGGCTTTACCTCATCCGGTGAAATAACATTTTCTTGCGTGGAAAATGTAAAATACCCCATATTCTCATTTTTTTAATCCAGACATGACTTGATCCAGAAACACGTAGAGGGGTTGGTAGAGAGATTTTGCGAAAATATAAATATTTTGAAAACACAGACCATTGGGCGCTGTAATAAGTGTCAGCAAAAGATTGGTCTTTCCACAGCCGGAAGGTCCCACAATGATGCAGCGAATGGAAGATGGAAACAGTGAACCATGACGTTGTTCACGTGATGTGGGGCAGAGATGGGAAACCATGTCCCTCACGGGGAATGACTCTTGCTGCTTAATTAGCTTCATTTCAACTAAGGCTTAGAGAGGCTAGCAGGCTGTCTATATACATCACACCGAGCCTTGTCATAAAACAGTAGACTCATACTACAGGTTGACGATGGATGTCTTTGGACGTGCGTTGATGGTCAAAGCTAGGTCTGTTCCCATACATGATCCTAAACAAGAAACAGATCCTGCTAATAAACACTATGTGGATAGGTCAGTAGTGCCACGCACAAAACAAGGAGATTATGACTTTAAAGGAAAGCGGTTAACTCATGTAAAACATCCTCAAGTGTCTACAGACGTTACTACAAAAAAGTATGTGGATTACAAGGTGTATGAGTTTTATGATAAAGTGCCTCAGTTTACAGTGGATGGTTATAGCGCTAATCATCACCGCATTATTCACGTGGAAGACCCACAAGGAGATAATGATGTCTGTACCAAGCGATACGTGACCTATGAAATGAAAAGGCTTTATAAATTTATCCCATCTGTATTTTTAGTGCATCTGACAAATGTAAAACCTGTGAATGAGAGAAACCATATACCGCTAGTTCATGACCAGCACTTGACCTATGTGCTTGCTTCAGGTTTAAGCCACTATCGACTACACTATAATGGAACCATTCACATCAAATATGCCATACCTGATGAGAACCATTTACAAATAGAGATAAATGGTCATAGGATGTTGGTCCATAACCATGAAATGGTCAATGCAGGAGACGAATTATCCTTTCATCTCCTGTTGACATGGAATGAAAAGCAAGCTGGAAAAACCATAAATGATTTCCCACTTTATGTAGAATTGGAATATACAGCCATGAAATAACAATCTGACGTTAGTTGTGACTTAAACTTTCTTGTGAAAGGTTGTTGGTCATCATCATCATGGTGAAACAAAGATATGTGGTGAGAAAGACAAAAAATATGAGCCTGTCCTTGGCAAAGCCTGGGTTTATGACATTCGTGGACAAGCCCTTACGAAAGAAAAAAAGAAAAAATAATGTGTTGACCATAAGGAAAGCTCTTCGAGTAGCACAGAGACATGTTATTGCAAAACGTCAGCGACAGGGTTCAAAACAAGGGCGAGTGATCCCCGTCCCCAAACGAGCGGGATCTTTACCTGCATTATTCGCCGGTCTGGCTGCTCTAGGTTCACTTTTAGGCGGCGCCAGTGCAGTGGCAAAAACCATTAAAGCCGTGCAACAGGGCAAGCAACAACTCAATGAAAGTCGGCGACACAATGAATCAATGGAGGCCATTGCTATGGGGGCTAGAAATGTCAATTTGAAGCCAGCCTTTTATCAACAAGGATTTGGAATTTCACCTTTTAGAAATAAATAAAAAAACATCTTTAACCTCAGCCATAGCAAGACATGCTCTGACGCATCAGCAAGTGGAAAGCTATGCTAAACAACTGAAGCTTTCTCATTTTCGAGGTGTGTTTATGCGAAACCAATTACCCTCACAACCCTGGAAACATGAATGTGCTGTTGTCAATATGGATGATCACCGAGGACCTGGAACACATTATGTAGCTTATGTCAAAGAGGGATCTACTGTATGGTACTTTGACAGTTTTGGGAATTTGCCCCCGCCCATGGAACTAGTGGCCTATTTTGGAAACAGGATCAAGATATATTATAATGTGAAACGTGAGCAAACTTTTAACAGCCAACAGTGTGGACGTTTGTGTTTAATTTTTTTATATAAGACGCAACATAAGCAAAAACGTCAACAGTATGTTGGTGGAAAGTAAGACGTTTACACTGCATGGACGTGGACCTGAAGTGAGTCTAGACTTTTACCCACCTATCGAATTGAGTGAAAAACCTTATGGTTTAGGACTTGTTTCTCTTGAAACGTACAATCGAATATACAACATACGTGAAAATGTGAACAACAAGTTTTACTATGATGATTCTGTGCTCACCTTGAACTCTGGTGGATACACGATAGATGACATTTATGAACACATTTATGTGGTATTGATCAATGAATATGGTTTAAAGTCATTTCTCGATGGAACGCGCAAGTTTGAACTTGTAGGAAATACCAACACTCATCGCTGCAGTATTTTTTCTACATTCAAAATTGACTTTAAAACTCACCCTGATTCCATTGGTCCATTACTAGGATTTAAACCACGTGTGTTAGAGCCCAACAAAAAACATGAATCAGACCATGAAGTGAAATTCATTGAGGACCATCATGTGTCGGTGACGTGTAATATTATTAATCAAGTGTACACCAATCAAGAACCGTCGCATTCGCTTTATGACTTTATTGTAACATCGCCCAATGGCTATATTATTCGTGAAAACCCTCCAGTGGTGCTTTTTCATTCTGTGGCTGTCGATGGTATTAGTAATGTAACATTAAGACTGATCAATAGAGAGCAACAACTCATTGATCTAGATTCTACCACACCAGTGACTTACAAGTTGGTGCTAAAACCACTATGAAGTTTGTATATAAAGCAACAGCACCGTCTAGGAATGGTGTTAGTTGTTTACCACGTGAATACACGTTAACGTCTCAGAACAAGCAGATTTTACAGCATTTGGGTTACCACATTAACCCCCGCGATGAATTATATTCTAGAGGTAGCGAACCACATCGAGGAGCAACCAGGAGTGGTAAGAATTGATCTCCATTCTTATCAAGCTCAAACACCTGGACTCAATAACAATGATGAAATTCAATTTGTTATCAACAACCAAGATATTTACACTCTACCGCATGAAAGTGTTATTCAGATTGAAGGTCGGCTCACCAAAGCCGATGGTTCTAATCCCACTACATCCAAGTTAGCCAACCATGCTTTCGCCTTCCTGTTTTCTGAAGTATGTTATGTCATTAACGATATCGTGGTGGATAGCACTCGAAATGTGGGTATTTCCAGTGTCATGAAACTATATCCCTCTTATAGTGAGGAAGAAGCTAAAACACTTTGCATGGCGGGTTGGTGCCCTGACTCGACCAATGACTGGATGGTACACACCGATGGCACCTTCACTGGATATTTACCTCTTAAACTGATTTTAGGCTTTGCTGAAGATCACCAGCGCATTGTGGTCAACGCAAGGCAAGTGCTTTATCTGGTGAGAGACAGGAGTGATAATAATGCACTCAAGGGAGTCGACAATGCCCCCATTGATTCAAAATTTCAACTACAACGCTTGCTATGGAAAGTGCCTCATGTGACCCTTAACGATAGCAAAAAACTGGACATACTCAAAATGGTAAAGAGAGATATACCTCTCCCCATGGAATTTAGAAGCTGGGCACTCCATGAGTACCCGTTATTGCCCACCACCAACACACACAGTTGGTCTATAAAAAGAGCCCGCTATACAGAGAGACCTCTCTACATGATTGTGGGTTTTCAAACGAATCGCAAGTATCAACAAACCAAAGATGTCACGCAATTTGATCACCTGCAATTGAGAAATGCACGTCTTTTCCTCAACGGTGCTGTGTTTCCCTATGAAGGGTTGGATTTAGATTTTTCAAAAAATAAGTTTGGCCCCCTGTACGACTTGTTTTCTAAATTTAGATGGTCGTATTATCAAAAAGAGAATTGTCCAATGTTGTCACCCCAAGCTTTTAAGACAAGGGCGCCACTGATTGTCTTTGACTGTTCCTACTTGGAAGAGTCTGTCAAACCATCCAATTTTGACATTCGACTAGATTTTGAAACGCATGACAATGTTCCAGCCAATACCACGGCCTACTGTCTGATTATTCATCACAAACAAGTCAACTATTATCCACTGTCCAACCAAGTGACAAGTGTATAAATAGCAGGTCAACACACATCAAACCACTCAGTCATGTCTTGCTTTCCAGCCTCAAGAGAAGTTACATCCATGAATTTAAAATCTGAGGAACAACGTTTCAAGACCTTTGCGACGTGGCCGGTGCCTTTTATAAACCCTCAAGCCTTAGCAGCCGCTGGATTCTACTATTTAAAAAGAAGAGATGAAGTGAAATGTGTGTTTTGTCCCATCATCTTAGACCAATGGCAAGAGAGCGATGAACCCATGCAGGAACATCAGCGCTGGTCACCTGCCTGCCCCTACCTGTGCAGAATGGAGGTGGGTAATATACCCTGTCATTCACGTTACCCCTCACTCATGCCTCTGAGTGATGAAAAAAGTTATGATACGTGTGGAATTTATGGTGCCGGTAGTGCTTCAGTGAGCAGCTCACAGTTAAAAACATCCAGTTTAGAGACATTGGGATATCATCAGTGTTATGGACACTATAAACACAAAAGACTTTTTTGTTGTATGAGATGGTACCGCCTCTATCCTAGAATGAAGAAAGAATGTAAAACTTGTTATGCTAATAAAATAATGAAATAAAAAAATTGGTTGTTGTTGTTATATTATTATTTCTTATGCACCCCCCCCCCCCCCCTGGCATATCCTAACCTCTATAGTGACTACTCGATGTTTTTCTTTTATTTTACTAGAATGGAATGTAAGTAAATGACATGGGTACACCTTACTGAACAATTGTCAGTCTGTGGTCAGTTGGACTTGATCCAGACAAGAGTGAACATGTTGCGTACACTGATTGTCGACTGTCAAGGGTTTAAAATTGGAGATAACAAATTTATATTTAAAGAAGTGGCCATCATCGATTGTTCCACTTTTTGGATATCGCAAGCTACTCATTTGGTGTTTAAACCACCTTATGCGTTTGATTTGTTGTGTGATAAAGACCGTAAACAAACCCAGTGGATTGAAACTCATATGCAACAAGACTGGAAGCAAGGAACCATTTCATATAAGCACCTGGACATGGTCATGAAAGCCCACTTATCTTCTGCCCATGTAATATTTGTGAAAGGTAGTGAAAAACGTCAATGGCTACAACCATTTTTAGCGTCTTACTGTCAATGTATCGATTTAATGGACATGGGCTGTCCATCGCTGCAAACACTCCTGGATCGCTGCCCCTGTGACAATATTACCCATAAAGCCTTGGCACAGGTGTGGCAATTATTTCATTGGCTATCCACCAATGCCTGCTGGGAGTTGTTAAATAAAATTAAAACTAAAGGTTTACCTGTGGATGACACCAGTGAGATTTCTACAAGCGACGTGTAAACATCAACGTGATACCATGGAGAAGGGGGATGCTACCGATAAAGCGATTGGAAAGTTCTTTGTGTGTAAAAAGAAACTAGACAGTTTTACTAAAGAAGAATTATTGGTTCTTCCAAAATCATTCATTTATTATGTCGCAGCAAATGCAGTGAAAGAAATCTGGCAACATGTACCAAAATCATGGACTCAAGACCCTGTGTTAAGTGAATTGCAACCATGTACGGATTATGATCACCATAAGCAAGTGGCTATGGTAAAAATACCCTCTATGCGACAGTGTGCTACTTGTCAGCTAGTCAAACTGTATCATGGTCATAAAAGTCAGTGTAAAGACTTTGTTTCCTCATACCACGGGTGTAATGAAGAAAAAAAGCAGCAACAACAAACATCATCCACAGAGGAGGAGGAAGATCAAACCTTTTTACCATCGATGGAAAAGGACATGCCAGACCTCTACTGGCAATGGCGTCATTGACAAAGTAATTCAATACTTGACTTTCGAAATCTACCTACCTGGTTTTTTATTTGTGTGGTCCTGGAACTTATCTTGAAGAACCTTTGCAGCGTGGTGATATACCTATTAATCCTTTAGATCGAGCATGCACCTTTATCACCACAGTCATCCTGCATTAAGACGTGTAGCGGATAAAGTATAGTTGAAAAGCTAAACAACTTTTGACATTCTGTGATGTCTCAGTGGGAGAGAGGTTGGCAGTCGTCATTGTGATTAGTGTTATAAAAGGAAAGTTAATAATGAGTGGACATGGACATTGAAAAGGATTGAGGAATTGGTATTTCTTTGTATTCTATTTTTGTAAAGCTCTATTTGTTGTGAAATAAAAACAAGGTTTACAAGATCACAATGTCTTTTATTTTAAAAAATGGTGATAGCCATTTCATTTTTTTCACACATGAATATTTACAATTTCCACTTTACATTTTTTTACATTCCCCTTGTTTAGTTTAAACATTCTGTACATTTTTGTTGTTGTGAAATAAAACAAGGTTTACCAGATCACAATGTCTTTTAATTCTAAAAATGGTGATAGTCATTTCTTCATTTTCTTTTTTTTTCACACACATGAATATTTACAATTTCCACTTGACATTTTTTACATTCCCCTTGTTTAGTTCACACATTCTGTACATTTTTTGTGAAATATAAATAAGGTTCACTAAATCACTATATCTTTTATTTTTTAAAAATGGTGATAGCCATTTCATTTTTTCACACATGAATATTTACAATTTCCACTTTTCATTTTTTACATTCCCTTGTTTAGTTTACACATTCTGTACATTTTTGTTGTTGTGAAATAAAAAACGAGGTTTACCAGATTACAATGTCTTTTTAATTTTAAAATGGTGATAGCCATTTCACTTTTTCACACATGGATATTTACCATTTCCACTTTACATTTTTTACATTCCCCTTGTTTAGTTCACACATTCAGTAAATTTTTTAAAATCTTTTCGTAATATACAAAAGCAAACGTTTTACACTAAAATGTATTACTTATCTTATTTTTACTAAACTACTGTAGCCTAACATTATACATTTTACTTACAGTTTTTTACAAAAAATATTACAATATAAAACACACTACAAATATTACAATATAGTGATCATTAGACTTAAGTAAAGTAATAGTCGTCAATACGACTGTTTCCCCAAGCAAGAGTATTAAATGTGTTGGGTATAATGAATCGTTTGTTGTCTTCATTACTTAAAGCAACTTTGTTCAACAAATTGGTATGTAGCTGATGATTTTTACTTCTAAATACACACATTTTCTTATATAATACAGGTGGGTTACTAACTATACAGTTTTTATAATCACTTATATCTAACTCTTTACTAACAACATTCTTTTTCACTCCTTTTAATTTTTTTACTACTACATCATCAATTGTCATATAGCTGTATGATTTAGATTTTGTGCCTACAAAGGTGTCTATAACAACACCAGCACATTCATCCTTAAATTTCCCAAGAACCTTCTTGTTTACTAGAGGTAAATGGTAAATATTATCCTTGGGGTAGTCACTTGTATCAAACCTATTTAGCTCAGTTTTGATATCCTCGTAAAAATCATCAGTTTTAAACTCATAAATAAAAGAATCTGTGTCAGTGTAGAGTAATTTAGCATTATCAAGATAGTTTCTCTTTACATAATCATAGTGAAATTCCTACATAAGTGTTTTTGACAATTCCAGAATGGTGTAACCCACATATATGGGTTTGTTGTAAGTTACTTTAAGACGATTCATTTGTATTACAACTAAATCCTCATGAATAATTGAACTGCTATGAAAGTTAGGCTTGCTTATTAAGTTGCTCGCACCATACCTTTTACCATCATTCTCCCACTTTGTAATCAGCTTTACATCAACTCGTTTATCAACATTCTCCATAGTCTTTCCAAAAACACTATTATTCATGAGTTTATAAAAATCCTTTTCAAACGCGTTTGTTGACTGTGTTCTTAAATTATTGTTTAGATCAATATACGGTTTGAGCCATGCTGACTGATGAAATTGCAATACGCGATGAATTTTAGTTAATTTCAATCCATGCTGTAGACACTGTTTCAAGTTTTGATAATGTATTACATATTTACATTTATCATTTACATTAGCAATTAACATTTTTGTTCGTGATGTGATGTATGGAGATTTCATATTCTCAGGACAAAATGGTAAATCACTATGATCATCATGTAACTCTTTAGGGTACTCAAGATTTACCTCTAAAATATATCCTTTATCATCGTTATCATTAAGAGTGTCAACATGAAAGACATCAATTTCAGGTTGTGTCAGCCAGCGAAAATCTTTCAGTGGTAGATATTGACTCATAGCCCAACCATATTGGTTATTTGCATCGAGGTAGACAATATACTTTGACTCTTCACAAGGGTTGTAGCTAGGCATGTATTTATTATTCGCTTTAGAGTACCGTCCACTACATTGGCTTAATCCACCTCGAATTGATGATTTTACAAAATTGATCATGTCTATATCAGTCATTAATTCTAAATTTACTTTCGGTTTTTTTTCAACATTGAACTGAAACTTAACCCAGGAGCTGTGAAATACTGACAAGGATCAAGGTCATAAGTTTTCATACATACATTCCGAAAATTTTCAAAAACATCTGCTAATAACAACACATCTGTCTTCAAATATATGTCTGAAAATTCTCCTAAAGTTTGAATGTCAAACTGTGCCCATACACGTTGTGCATGTAAATATTCCTGATCACTGATATGACTTGTGTTTAAGGAACTGTAAAATGCATCTTTCGGTGGTAAAGAACACTCCGCAAGACGTTCCACACAGCTAATATATTCATAAGGGAATATACCCTTTTGACGAATCAAATTAAAATCATCTTCTTTAGGAAAGACACGTTGAATTTCATGAAACTGATCTGATTTTAAATTACTAGTCAGCTTATCAAGACTACTCGGTATAAAGCGGAATGAATCTAAAAATCGCAGTTTAATGGTTTTTTTATTGCTAGTTTTGATGTATTTTGTGAACGATATGTATTGTTCCTTATTATTTGCAATAACATCAATTTTCACATCTGAAGCTCCAAATTCTTTAACGATAAAGTGGTTATCGTATTTGCTACCGTTATGTAGAATGACCGGAATTAATTTACTTACTCTATAATTTAAATTACATTCTTGGTGAGCAGCACCACGATATTTTCCTGTTAAATGATCATGATCGCGAACCCTGTCTGTACATAAACATTCACCACATATTAAACAATTAGTTTCATTTTCAAAATGCATATGCTCTGATGATGTTAGTGGCTCCATTGGAATGATCGTATTTAAAATAGAGGATATACGGATGGCATCTTTTTCAAGCCTTTCCATAAAAACTTTAGGTGCATCAGGTCCTCTATAGAGCTCAAACTTATTTAAAGAGTCATCGTAACTACATTTAATATAATATGCAAAGCTAAAAGGTTCATGAATGTGAGTAGTGTTGGTAAAAGGTTGGGCTGGATTCGATGAGCATGTATTAAATGGTTTTAGCAAAGCTTCAAAGTCAGCATATATAACAAATGGTACTCGAAGCTGTTTCTCATAATCCTTAAATTTTAGAATGTTATTTTTAGGAGTAGGTAATACCGTACAAACATGATTACACCCCCATTTTTGGTGTTGAGTTAGTTGGTCCTCTTTATGGAAATGTAGCAAACAACCATCACACAACCACTTTTTACCATTGTGTTTTGAAACCTGATTACTGACAAGTCTACTTAAACGTTTTATCCAACAATAGTGGGCATTTTCACCTTCGGTTATGTAAAGTAAATTTACATGAGCATCCTTTTTTTCCTGAGTATAATATAGAGGACCAACTATACTCTTATTTTCAATTTCATAAACATTAATACTTACATTGTTCAGCTCTTCAAAACGTTGAATGTCTTTTATCGCCATAGGAAATTCTATTTCTTTTAAATCTAACACTGAAGAATAGTGAGGATAAGATGACGTTCTCTCCACAGCCTTTTCTGCTGGATGGAGAGCTGAGGTTACAGCCCATGCAAAACATGCATGGTCACTATTCATAACGTTCACACAAGCTTTCTTTCGTTTAATCCATGCAGGTAAATCAATGTATGATGATGCTCGAAGGAGATTATATTAATTCATGTTGGTTTCTAAATAAAGTACTTCAACCAATGCCCAGCCCGACTCCCTTTCCTGGAACTCTTCACTCTTCACGATGATAGCACTTGAAATATTTTGATATATATCACTAATATTAGTTGATTCACTAACAATTACGTTTTTTGTATTAAAAGATTTGATATCCGTAATTTCACCTTCGCTCCCAGTTTTTACATAGAGGCCAAAAAGTTCAAAATTCATTTTAAATGTTTTATGCTCTAATAAAACATTTTCTACTAAGCCAAACACAGTAGGTTGAACATTTTTTTAAAATGATTCAATACTTTGAGTTTTTTCTTTACTATAAAGTCTATAACTAGCAATTCGACTTTTAAATGCACTACCAATTTGTTGAACATTTCCAGAATTTCTTTCATGGCAAGCGTTATTTTTATGATGAATACTGCGTAAATGTCCATGAATGAATGAAGAAGGTATATCAATATTACATACATCACAATGTGTTATCGAAGGTTCACCATTCTTCTTTCTTTTTGTTGCACAACTATTTTCACAATCTTGAGAACGTTTACGCTTTTGAGCATCACATTCATTTAAAGGTTCCGTGCTAGTTCTTGGTTTTACAGTTCTTAATTCTTGTTGTTCACCATGCACTTTAACCATGTGGGATTGATATCGCTTTACAGCAGAAAAACCAAGTTCACAAACTGAACATGAAAATGGTGCTGAACTAACATGCATTAAATTTACATGACGTGCAAGATTATCTTGTCTGTTAAATGTGGTAGCACAATGACTGCACACAAACATTGTAATGTCATGTTTAACATTTGCGTGTCGTTGAAGGCTGTCAGGTCTTGAGAACTGTTTCTTACAGTCACCACACTTGAACATAATGATCCCTTTCGAAATTACCTATAAAAGAAAGAAATCATAAATGTTAATAAATGATAAACAAAAGTACAATATAAATAGTTTAATTACATTCCAGTCAATGGTTATAGCAGTGTATTTAAATCGATCATCTGTGAACTCCTAGCAAGTCTAACTTCATGTAGTTATATCTGTCACTGACACCTAGCGGTGAACATTGGAACTTGATAGAGTGGGAGAAACCAGTGATCGCCACTTAAGTGAGCTAAGTGTGACGTCATAACCAATCTTAAAGCAAGTCTAAACTTGTAGAACATGTCACGTGATAGAAACCAGCGATCACCAGTTAAGTGAGCTAAGTGTGACGTCATAGCCAGTCTTAAAACAAGTCTAAACTTGTAGAACATGTCACATATTGGAAACCAGCGATAGCCAGTTAAGTGACCTAAGTGTGACGTCATAGTCAGTCTTAAAACAAGTTTAAACTTGTAAAACATGTCACATGACAAGGTTAAGTTAGGTAAAGTTAAGTGAACTGAGGTTAAGACTTTAAATAATCCCTCTGTCACTGACACCTAGCAATGAACATTCGAACTTAATAGAGTGGTAATCAAAATCTAACCTACAAATTTAGCTTTACACATCATGGTCAAGTAGTTCCAACTTTTTACTGCTAAATATACCATTTTCACTGACATGTAGTGGTGAACATTGGAAAATAATACTCTAGCTGTTTAAAAGTTATTAGAGGGGCACTTACCTTTTTATAATTGATCAACTGCTGCCACTGAATGAACAGATTGTAGGAATCTGGTAACCTACAGGTACCCAATTATCTGTAAACAAATTAATCAATCAATCAATCAATAAATACATTCCAATCATTAACTTCAACATCAATTAGTAATAAAAGACTACAATCCATTAATAATAAGTACTTACCTTGCAAAATAATTCAATGGTTTTCTACCAAAACGGCTTTTTTTACAACTCTTGAGCAGTAATAGAGCACTGTTCACTCAAAGCGAGTAATAAAGACTGACAGTAGGGAGATATATGACACCCCTCTTATATAAACTCTCATCGCTCGTGTCAGCAGTTTTTTGCAGATCATTGCAATTCCTTTCCCAATACAGCTGAGAGTCCAAAGCACACTAGGAACACCTGTGTGGTATCCAATGACTGCTGACTTTGCATAATCATCACCCATTGTCTTGATCAACACCTGAGGTTTCAAATTACTGCAGCGTCAGTCATAGCAACAGCAGTGTGCGCTCTCTGCCATGGCAGCTACATGACACCGGAAGGAACACCTGTGTAATATCCAATAACTGCTAACTTTGCATGATCATCACCCATTGTCTTAATGAACACTTGCGGTTTCAAATTACTGCAGCGTTAGTAATAGCAACAGATCTGCGCGCTCTCTGTCATGTCTGTAATATGACACAGGAAGTAGCAAGACGTCTTACTGCACGTGCCATCTCCTCAGTTTTAACATCTTAAGAACATGTATTATTCTCTTTCAACTACAAATGACTCGTTAGACACATCCATCCACCAAGTTAGATCCCTTGTATGTTCACATGTATTTCGTCACTTTACTTTCATATCGTTACCACATTATACTGGGGAACAACGTCAGTTCAACACACTGCTTTACACGAAAAATGTAGTTAGGCCCTTTGACATAATTTAAATAAATGCATGGGCTAGTCCAGAGCCTCCGTGGCTCAGGCAGCAGCACGCCGGCCTCTCACCGCTGGATCCGTGGTTCAAATCCCGGTCACTCCATGTGAGGTCTGTGCTGGACAAAGCGGAGGCAGACAGGTTTTTCTCCGGGTACTCCGGTTTTCCCTGTCAAAATTTCATTCCAGCAACACTCTCCACTATCATTTTATTTCATCTGTCATTCATTTAATCATTGCCCCAGAGGAGTGCGTCAGGCTATCTACCCAAATCTTTCTTCGTATAAATGTACACACACTTGTAAGCCTACATACATCACAGTGACACAAGTTACCAGAGAAATTCAACACACACTGAAGTACTCGGGGCTACAAGACCATGATGCCGCAAACCCCTAAAGAATCAACAACAACAACAACAATCGACTCTACTGCGGATCAAGGGCAACGAAATTTAATCGCTGTAGTCGAGTGTTGGAAAATGTGGTGTTATATGTGCATGTGCATGTATCCTCCCTATATTATTCTGCTACGGTCCCATTCTGGTTCTGTATCGAATATAAGGTCCTGTTAACACCAACCTACACATATGGGGTACCTACAGGTTCCGCATAACCCCATGTGTGCCCGAAACACACTCGCTTCCTCTTTAAATGCCTCACAATTAAATAAATACCTTTAAAATGTACATTTACAATGAGACCACCGTAACCTGGCGAGCCTGCCGCTAGAGCGCAGGGCAGCGCAGGGCAGCGCAGGGCAGCGCAGGGCAGCGCGGCGGCGGCAGCCATCTGGCGGGAGCACGGCATACTGCTTCCCTACTACCCCATAAACCTACATTCACGTTGCGAAAGCTCGCACGGGCCCACTAGTATACATATATATATATATTCGAATCCAGGATAGTACAATACAGTTGTTTACAAATTTAAATCATATTGAATTTTACTATATACATACATATTTTGTATATATCAAATTGATTTTGAGGCCCAGAATTCCACAGTCTTGATTACAGGAGCATTTGCTGAGGCCAGGTCATCCAGCGTGGAGGCTTCAGGCAATTTCGGGCAGACCAAGAGGTGTTCTGTATCTTGAAATCGCAGGTTGCATTTTCTGTTATGTAGCCAGTCCGCTTCAAATTGTATTTTCACCGCGTCACTCCAGTTCGCAGTCTGTTCAAATTCTTCCACGTCTGGTAAGGTAGTTGAAAACCAGTAGCCGGCTCTTCCTTTGGGTTTTGGCCATTACTTCCAGTTGTCCTGTTTCGCTATAGTTCTATACGGCGAGCGGAATATGTTGCAATTGCCTCAGTTATTCGAAGAAAGCTCTGTCTTAACTTGAGCAAGGGATGTGATGTTTCACTTCCAAACATGAGATGCAGCTATTCTTCGTCTAATATCCGGGGTTGCTATGCCAACAAGATGGTAGATTTTGTCAACTGGAGATAGTCGTAGGCAACCTGTTAAAATGCGGCCAGTCTCGTTGAGGGATAAGTATATATATTGTGCCCGCTGGCCGAAGGTTTCAGGGAGTCACCGGTTTCAAATGACCCTTCCGAGACCCTCTTCCAGTTAACACACAAGTATAGAGGACGACACATTCTTAGGCTGGTGTTGCACTAAAGTCTGCACTCGGGGGTATCGGGAATTGCTGAGGCTCGATCTTTAACCAGCTCAGAGGAATGCATCGATAACAAAACTAAACAAGAAAAGCAAGGTCAGTCTTATGTTAAAATCACGAATAAATTTTATTCAGAATAGATCCCTAGCCTAGCATGAGAGTTGCAAACGGCTAGACCGATTCTATTCTGCCCTGAAAGAAAATATAAAAAAGTCCTAATCAAGATCTAAATTACTCTCATGGTCCTAATAAAAAATTCTACTAAGAACGAACAAGCTAAGAGAATGGCACGTAGGATCAGCACTAAGCAATTACATCGAAAATGACTACGGGAGGATCAAACATCAAAGAATCTACAGCAAAACAAGACATTTACTTGTTTACAAATACTAGAAACATTTACATTTAACAGCAAGGGGAAAATTGGTCCTATGCTATGATGGGGTGCCATCTCTAACATTTATCTTTAGATTTATGTGTTTAGCTAGTCGTGAGGTGAGAACCAGAGGGTTCTATCTGACCTTAAGTTAATTTTTCAGGAGAGGTGTTTGAAGTTTGGAATTGCATAAAGTATGTAGTATTGAAGCCAGGTCTTTGCAAAGTATTTCAAAATGATAATACAAGTTTCTACTTGAACGAATTAACACCAAATATTACAATTACATAGATAACATAGGTATTTTAATGACATATTCCAAAGTTTGCATGCAGATAGAACTTTTTTGCTCTAAAATTTTCATAAGATGTTGGAGTCATAAGGTTCTTCATTTCAAAATTGCTTTGTAGAGCTCTACATCGACAGAGGGCATCCATTTCATCATGGAATGGATATCTGTAGTCTTCTCCTTTGAAATTTTCCTCCATGATATAGAAACTCTTGCTTCTGGAAGTCGGTATGGTACTTTTACCAGTCCTGTTGGTTCTACTCTTCGGTATCCTGACTTTATTCCACTCCTGAGTAGGCGGCTTCGGTGGCGTAGTCGGTAGCATGCTGAGCTTCTATGCCCAAGATAGCGGGTTCAAACCCGGCCGAAGCCGTCGGATTTTTAAGAGCGTTAAAAATCCCTCAGTATGCCTTCCTTCGGAGGGGAAGTAAAGCCGGCGGTCCCATGTCATAGATTTATGGCATGTTAAAGAACCTTCCACTAATTACACCTGTCTGAAGCTAAATTAGGTTAAAAATGTAAACAACGCTCAGGTTCCTACGTTCGTCGCCAGGAGCAGACTGCGGTGGCGTCTAGTAGCCAAGTTCTGAACTAGTAGTTGTCGACGGTGGCGTTTGGCGGCAAAAGTAGGAACTACTTCAGAAATTCAAATTATGCGGTCCTTACTTGAATTAAGAAACAGAAGCACACACTAATACAGTCATCACAAAAAACACCGGTTATCAGACAGATTCTACACACACCCAAAGTACACGGGGCTACATGACCGCGTTGTCGCAGCCCCTAACTGAGGAACCAACCAACAAAATTCCTCACAAAGGTCACACCGATCGGATTTTGGTAGGGGCAGATGACCTCGTAGTTCCGCTCCTCAAACAACAATAACTAACTAAACTAACTCGGATTTTGGTGCTAAAAAGTCCAGATTATATTCAGTGTTAAATATTGACAAGTACTTTGACAGTGTTACCGCATTATAGCAATTCTGTATGCAAACTTCTTTATACATCTCATACATTCTAGTTACATTTAAATCAGGACTTAAGTATTCCTTTTGTGTCACAGCCCTGCAGTAATGCGACTCTGCCCTTGGACATGATTCATCGTGCTTTTTAACAAAATCTTTACAGTTTTTGGAAATCCTCTCTTGTTTTCTTTCCTTTCTCATTGGATTTTGGAGTCCAGGATGTTTTACCTTCGTTAGAATGCACATTGTATATTACTTTTTGACTGACCAACAAGGTGTCTTGCACACTCTTACCTGCGTGCCATTCACTTGTAAAAAGTAAGAGAATGACTTACGTTTCTTACGGTCAACTTTCATGGTTCTCGGAGAAGATTTACACTCGGAGTTTTGTAAAATATGATGTTTTTCTCATATCTTGCAATGAATAAAATGAAATCATTATGGAATTCCGGTCATCTCTAGAAATCTTATGATAACACTTAAATTTGCACATACAGTCTGTATGTTTTGCTACCTTCACAGCCACCACTTTGTCGCAGTCTCTTTTCTATATTCTTTTTTATATTGTTGAGGGTTATGCCATCTCTTCCTGGACTTCTTAAGAGTTATAGCCGAACAGAAGTGAGCAACTCCAAACAGCTGATCCAGTGTGTACTGTCTAATAACATTCTGCAGATAGAACTATCTGGTTCTCAGCCTAGCAAACTGTTGCAGATAGAACCAAATTTACCTGCTTATTGTCTGGAAATTGTGAATGATATGGATGTTGCCGTCATGGATAACGATAGTACATGTCTCCCAGTACCATTTACAACGAAAAAATCAAAATCCTCAAAAAGTGTAGATAGAACCCTCTGGTTCTCACCTCACGTAGTCCTAAATATCATTAATTAATAAACGAGACGCGTTTATTACAAAGAAAATCAAGCTATGTGCACAATGTTGCAGAATAAAAAGAGAGCTATGCTAATACAACACAAATGTATACAATAATTCAGCACTCCTATGGTTGTGCAATTTGCACTGCCTGCGTACTCGATTTGTTACTGTTTGTAACAAACGGTCATAGTTTCTGAGTGTTAGTAAAGTAGAAAAAATAATAAAGCCTGCAAATGCGATGGTAATTAAACAATTACTTCGACTCATATTGCTACCAATCTGATGTGTGTGCTACAGTTATCACATCACCAATTGGTTGTCAACTATTCATGTGAAAATGTATCAAAATGTATCTAAAATAACAATAACTAAGTGTCGACATTTGGTCCAGATTTTTTTTATTTGCGAATTGACCACTTCTGATCACGCTACAATTTCATTTTTTCTTTGCCTGAAGTTTCCTCTTCCTCCAGTACTTCTTCATATGGGCGCTATGCTGTTTCTTCTGCTCATCCTTCCAGGCTCTTCCCTTCTTTGTGGTTCTTGTGACGTGAAACCCTTCCAAATTTTTAATTATGTACCGAAATGTTTCCCTGTTTGACATCTGAACTTCCTGGATGTTGGAATTTTTGAGATCTTTTCGAACTTCCTTAATCCATGTCGTTGTTGTCTTCTTGCTCCACCGGTAGTCGAATAACTGTTTGGTTAGTCTAGTTTTGTCCATTCTGTACAAGTGTCCGAGAAACGATAACCTCCTCTTCTTCATGGTCTCTGAGATTCTCTCCACATTTTTATAGACTTCATTGTTGGTCCGAAGTTTCCAGCCGGTTTCAGTCGGGACTGGGCCCATGATTTTCCGTAGTATTCTTCTTTCTAGGATCTCTAGCTTCACCAACTTGTAATTCATCGAGAGGCATTCGCTGGCATACTGGCATTCCGTTTTTACTACCGTGTTGTAATGTTTAAGTTTGGCATTCCATGAGATGCATTTCTTGTTGTAGATGTTTTAGTTAGCCCATAAGCTCTTTCCATTTTTGAGATACGATCTTCTACAGCAGCTTTCTCTAGGCCGTTCTCTTGTATGGTTTCACCGAGGTATTTGAACTTTTTCACCCTCTGAATCAGTCCAATCTCTGTTTCAAGGAATTGTGGTCCATATTTGTCATTCATCATGAACTTGGTCTTCCCTTTCGAGATCCTAAGTCCTGTCTTGCTAGCGATCTTTTCTAAGAGGTTGATCTGTATAGTCGCTTCTTCTAGGTTCTCTGAAAGTATCGCAAAATCATCAGCGAAAGCCAAGCAATTGACTATGATTCCTCCCGTTTTTCGTCTTAGGCAGATCGGGGCTATCTCTTGATTTTTAAGTTCGGAATTCCAAATTCTCACAATCCTCTCGAGGACACAGTTGAATAGTAATGGTGATAATCCATCACCCTGTCGCACACCTGTCTTGATTTCAAATGACTGAGACAATTCTCCCATGAACTTCACCTTAGAAGTTGTGGCTGTTAAGGTTTCTCTGATAATATTGGCCAGTTTGGTTTTGACTCCAAATTCTCTAATGATCTAATCTGGGGTCCCTCTGTCCACCGAGTCGAAGGCTTTTTTGAAGTCAATGAATGAAACCACTGTACTTTTGCCGTTCAGCGCTCTGTGGCAAATTATTGATTTCAAATTTAGGATTTGTTCGGCACAGGAGCGGCCTTTCCGGAACCCACCTTGGTATTCTCCAAGTTGCTTATCTAGGATTCCTTCTATTATATTCAGAAGTATCCTTGAGAGGATTTTGTAAGTGACTGGGAGTAGCGACACGCCTCTGTAGTTGTTAACATCTTGTTTGTTCCCTTTCTTATGGAGTGGGTGGATCAGCGCCGTTTTCCATTCGTCTGGTAGCTTTTCCGTCTCCCATATTTGTTGGAAGATATGGTGCATGTCGTCTAGGATTTCCGGTTCTGCCCACTTCAACATTTCTGCTGATATGGAGTCTTCCCCGCTTGCCTTGTTATTCTTGAGACTTTTCAGGGCTTCCTTTATTTCTTCTTTTGTTGGTGGCATATCATCTTCTGAGTTTATAGGATGAGTCTGAAATTCTAGTTTGTTGGTTGGAGGTGGGCAGTTGAGGAGTTTCTCAAAGTATCTGGCTAATATATTGCAGTTTTCTTGATTGTTCAGTCCAATTTTTCCTTCTTCGTTTTTAGAACTTATACTTGCAATTTGGTATCCTCTAAGCTTGTCCTTGAAGGTTTGGAAAAGTCTCTGGTGTTATTCTTAGTGAAGTCGTCCTGGAGGTTTTGTAACTTTGAATTCTCAAACGATCGTTTGGTCCTGCGGAATACCCCTGATGTTTCTTTCCTTTGGGTTCGGAATTGTTCCAAATGTTCCGTATCTCTTGAACATTTCCATTTTCTCCTTGTGTCGGATCTCTTTTCAAGTGCTTTCTCACATTCTTTATTCCACCAGATTGCACGTTTCCTCTTTGCCAGTCCGAATGTTTTCTTAGCGGCTTCATTGATCTTTGTACAATGATATTGCCAGGTCTTTGTTCTAGAAGAGCGGATTTCTTCTCTGAAGTTATTTATAATATCTCCATTGATGTTCATTCGATTGGTGTTGTATTTTTTCAACTTACGTGGATCCTTCTTTTGTTTTGGTGGAAGAAAACGTATTTTAACTTTGGAGAGATAGTGATCAGAGTCAAATTTACCATTTCTAATCACTTTAACATTCATCACCTCCCTAGTATTTGTCCTTGATATTGCTACATGGTCTAATTGGAATTCTCCTAGGTTGGGATTTGGAGATACCCATGTCTTTGCTTTTCTTGGAAGTTTCCGAAAATGAGTCGACATGAGATTCAACTGGAAGATTTTGCAGAGTCCAAGGAGCCGTTCGCCATTCTTGTTTGTCCTCCTGTGTGCTGGATAGTCTCCTACTATATCTCTGTATTTTCTTTCTGTCCCTATTTGTGCGTTGAAGTCTCCCAGAAGGATTTTTACATGGTTCACAGGTATCCGAGAAATTTCTGTTTCTAAGAGGTCCCAGAAGTCATCGACCTTCTGTGGGTTCTTCTTGTTGTCTTCGTTGATAAGAGCATGGCAATTTATGAGAGTATAATTCCTGCTTTTGCACTTGATTGTCAATGGGGATAATCTCTCAGATTTAGATGAAATGTCTGTGACACTATCCACTATGGTTTTGTTTATGTAGAAGGCAGTCCCAAGGAGAGGGGTGTTAGCCATTATCTTTATTGCTGGCTTTCCTTTGAATACTCTGTAGTGCTTTATATCAATGATGTGGTCATCTAGGAATCTGGTCTCTTGTACAGCCAAAATCTGGATTTGTTGGTCGTCCAGGAGCTTTTCCAATTCTTTCTGTTTTCCGACTCGCAGGAGTGAGTTGACGTTAATGGTCCCGATGAAGTATTTCCTCTTGAATTTCAATTTGGAGGGTGTTTCAAGACGCTCCGACTCATCTTGTATGCAGGTGGTGGGACTCCCCAGAATCCTAGGTCCCGATGCATTGCCTACTGCAATGGTGGATTTCTCTTTCAAGTTACCACCTGCGGTAGTGTTCTCATTTAGCGACATTTCCATTCTGCATATGAAATTGTGTTGTGTAGGTGTAGGAAATAAAATTCCGAAATAAGATCGGATTGTTAGTCCGAAATGATTGTTTTTTTTGTGGTTTACTCCACTAGGTTCTTCCGCTCTCTCTGCCGTTGGGAACTGAAATTCTTCATCCGCCTTTGAGACCGTTGACCAAGTTTCACCCTCCTCCTTTTATTATCTTTATTTAGGCTCAGCGGGAATTATGAGATTTGTTTAGTTTTACAAAATCCTATCTTTGATTATTAAAGCTTCACACAAATTATTTATTCCTCACAGTATAGTTGTTCAGTTGATGGACCTTTAAAAAGCGTTCAGTGTACTTAGGTAACGTGTGTATCCAACTAATGCATAATAACTTAATCATTTAATAGACACCGTGTGTCTCCACCAATACTTCATTTTATTATTAGACACCCTGTGTCTCACTCTTACAATTACGGATTCATCAATCCTGGCGCCCTTCGGTTAGGTACGACTGCAGTAGTTCGTTACCACCGGTATAACCACAATAACATGTCGGAGGTATTGATCCACCATCACGACTCATATCAATAATACTCTAATAATGTTAATTACAATAAGTGTGGATTCCTAAATTATACACGTTGTATATACTGGTCATAAAGATTATGTGTGTGTAAAATACATTCAAACAACGCTATGAATTAACATGAAGGCTTCTGATACAAACTAAAATGTGAGATTGTGCATTTATTAAACTGCCTCTTCCCTGAATGAGGTTCTCTAGTTCTCTAGTTACAAAATACTGTTGCATTCATTGCTTGTCTGGCTTCTCGTGAAAAAAATAAACCTGTTTTCAAGTATTGATCTGGCCAACAAATGTGAATAACGGAACTCTGCATTCCGCTTATAATAATGCTAAGAATTTCACAGCCTTCTAAATAAATAATAATGCACTACCTAAAATCAAGTGTGCTGTGTAGTGGTTTGGCTTATACATGTAACCTTGGCCTTGTTCTAACACCTGCCAAAACTAGTTTCTTTTTCATCAGCTTGACAAAATAAAAGTTGTTAATAACTGTTTGGATCGATACGAAATGGACATTGAAAATACAGCCTTCCTGGCGTTTATAAATTTTTAACAAAACTGTAACTTTCCACACGTCTTCTTATAATAGCTACCTGCATTGTGCACCGAAAAAATGAAACCAAACTAAAATTAAATCTACTGTTTCCAACTCATTACAATTAACGCTAGTGATACAAGATCTGACTTACAGATGCAGCGACAGTCGGTTCGAGACCCGCCATGGGATGTTGTAAGCGGTCTCCTCTACGGTTTTAAATCATTTTCTCATTGTTTCCGGTCACATTTCGCTGCCAATTCCCCAGGCATGATTTAACTATCCATCTGCATTTCGTGGTAGGGGTTATATACCAAGATTTGATATTTCAGTAGGATTATAATGTTGCCGTTGGTGATAATATTACACATGTTTAAAGAAAACTTGCACTTACTGATGCTAAGGTGCGGTAATAAATTGCCCGTTTTCACTCCGCCACTGGCGTTAAGGTATCGCTTGTGCGACGCTCACTCGTTACCTTCACGAATTATTTACACAAAATCAAAAATCATAACCACTGCCCATCCGGCAAAACATAAAAATATTCCTGTGGAATTACACGTTTATCAATTCACAGTTTACATAACACTTGGCTGCGACCATGTGGTCTTAGAGTTTGCGTTGCACGCTTCCATAATTTTCACTTCGTGAATCAAAATATTTCTCAGATTAAATGTTATTAATTGCACACAATTATTCGATTATCAGTTTATGCCCTTATGGCTGTCCATTTGACAAATATACTCGGATTTATCCATAGCACATGGATTCCCTTCACGGAACGTGTCCTTATTCGTGCTTCACATTCACATAGATGTTGCTTCATCAGACAACGAGTAAGTACTATCTTCACAAAATATGGCGTTCACTCTGCACATGAGTTAGCCACGTAAATTGACGGTTTCGTTCATAAGCGTTGTATACCGTATTTTAAATAAGCAGAATTACGTTGATTAAATAATTGTGGATTTATGGAATGTCTAAAGTGCATAAAAATGTAATTATAAGCGATATTGCTTCACCTTCTTCCCGCCGCTCGCAGGGTATGTTCAGTTACATTTCAGCATGGATCTTGGTCTTTGTTAGCTGTGCAAACATGCGTCATCATGCGTCAACGAGCGCAATATATATATATATATAATATTTTCGATTGCAAATACACATTATATAAATGCTTAACATTACATAACGTGTGAGTAGTTATACATCAATAAATACTAAAATACCGAAGTAGAAAAGTATGAACATGCTGGGATTTGATCCACGAACCTCTAAACTATGAGTCTAGGTTGCTACCGCTAGGCCACAGGTGCTCTACTCTAACACTTGGTTAACAACTCCATATTATTTTGTCTTGAAATCAACGATTAGTGTTTTCTGCTGTTTATATAAACCATTTGACACTAAATATGTATTATTTTGTTCAATACATTCCTAAAAGGATATAATCTTACGGAGTTAGGAAAATATATGGATTTACGAGCAAACAACAGCCACTCAACGGGACGCCAGGGACAAGCATGGTATGGCACGTCAGCCTCAGCTGTTAGTCACTACTGCGGTTTCTTATTCTATTTTAATATGCTAATATCCTACCGGCCACCTCCTTGAGGACAGATTAAATCTCCCTATGTACGATGAGTGTATTTGGAAATGCCAGGCCTTGTTGAATCATAAGTTACAGTTAGGCTACAAAACTTGCATGATTAATAATCCTCAATCTGTAACTATTTGGCTGATGACCTTGTAGTTTAGGCAAAAGACGCTTCCTACATTAAGGTATATTGTTGCTCAATTTGGTAGAGATCGGTTGATAAGTTTAGTCATAAATGATTTAAGCTCAAAACATTTGGGTGGACGCCAATTGTTTTTTGTTATGATGGTGGAGATAAACAACATGACACTGAGTTGACACTTGCTTGTTGTACCTCTGTACTGCACCCGAATCCTCCAATCAGCACCTATATCCACTGAGATGAAAAGGATTGCAGACACACAAATACCCAGCTCAAAATATCTAAGCGTTGTCTGCAAAGTAAGAATTGGGAATTCTAGAATCACATAGTGCAGATTTAAATAGTACTACCTGAACTGTTACATACTTCTACTATTATTTATATTTAATAGTGAATTCGAGAAACTCCGATCTCGAGGGGTGTTAAGGTCTAACTGTAGTGGGCGCCTGCAGCTATCCAGTAGTACCATTTACGAAGAATATAGAATGAGTAAGCGATCAGTTAAAATAAAATTGACTGAGTCACTAAAAGGTGCCAGCCGTTTATTCACTAAGGAACGATACATAAAATGTCCCTATCGCAAATAATCTGACTTAGTGTCCCATTTGACACTACAAAATGTTAACACAAAAAAAACTAAACTGACAATAACTATGTCCTAAAAAAATTGGAGAGTTCGGCACTCTATTCGAGCCCTTATTCCTCCCAAGAATAAATCTAGTGCATAATTGTGCACCTCAATAAACATGAAAATGATTTACAAAATATCAAACCCTTGTGAAATTCATTTGAACTTTCACGAAAAAAAATCAAATTATGAAACGACGTTAGTTTAGACATTGCCCTAGTCTATACGATTTGCGTTTCATTTCCTTGAATCGTGGTTCCAAATCTAAAATTGAAATTGTTAAAATATTAACTATCAAGTATTAATTATAAAGCTTATGTACAAATGTACACAAATTTGTGGTCAGCACAAATTATAATTTCTTACATGAAATTAGTTTAATTTTCGTTCTATCACGATCTCAAATAAATCTCTAAGATTTTTCTTTCACAATCACCACGCTTTCCTAGGTTAAAGTATTTAATACAAGTCGTTGCAAAATGAGCATTCGTGCCGAATGGTAAAGATTAGCACTGCTCTGAAATAATTTCGCCTAACTGGTGATAACTCCGATATTAAAGTAATTCTTTGCAAGACTATCAGTTACGTAAGAATAGTGGATTCTAAAAGTGCTTGGCATTATTTTCTCGTTCAACACTTCTCTTTCAAAAATTACACAAATAGTTGCTCTACTTTTCTAACATATCGTACAGACACTTGCCTCGATGCAATATAATATTTTCACACTATCTGTGAACAAACCGGGAAACATTTACACAATGCCCCCTTATTCAATAAAACGTAATTTCATCTACGTTCACTATCTTGCACGGAATTGAACTATAGCAACCATATCAATTGCATTCTATCTATAATGCACAACTCCTACAAAAACTTCCAGTATCCTGATACATTTATTCCTCGTGCTACAAAATTTCAAACTTTAACTACATCTGTACAGCTTTTTAAACATCTTGTATGAAGATTTTTTTACCTTAATCCGCGTATAAATTTCGTTGTGATAATACCGTAACTAACAATTTGACTAGTCTGCAAGTATTCAAAGAAATAAAAATACGAACACATCCTCTCCTTCTGGTGTTCCAAAATTCTGAATATAATTCAGTTAAATCTATATTGACCTATTTTACAGACACCGGACGACTTATAAAATATCGCCTGTCATTTCCTTTCGTTATTTAATTATATGTTCTGATCAATGACGTTCGAAGGTTTCCTTCATGAAATATAAATTTATTCAAAATTATAGAGACACTTTAACGCTCTAATTAAATCCTTAATTCACCAATGTGAATGTTCTCTTAACATTTCTTAATTGGAAAAATAGTTTAATCCTTTATTTTATCAACAGTATAGTTTCAAATAACTATCTGCCTTCTCTACTGCACATTGCCATTTAATTATAAATTGGATTTATTTGTCTAAAGTCTTTCATTTGTTAACAATTGATTGTCGTGTAAGTAGGCTTTAATTGCACGCTGTAAGCTTGTAATTGGGATTGAAACTTGAATCAACATCGTAAGTTTCGATTATTCCCGGATTTTTCCATGAAAATACCGAATTCCTTATCCTACAGTGCCGTGTCTAGATTTATCAATGCGTGTTCCATCTCACTATAAAATAACGTTGCGCATATTTAAAGCTTATTTAATGAATTTACAATCTACTATCTGAAATCTGAAAAATGGTTAATCGCTCATTAAACGTCAAAGTGACTTAAATCTCAATGAAAAATTGGCAATTAAAATGAATTTAACGGAATTGAAGAATCTACAAAAATTGATAATTATAATAATAAAAATGTTGGTCAATCACAGAATGAAACACAGAAAAGAAACTACTACTACAAACATGGGTTATATAATCTGACAGCTTCAGCTACCTTATGTTGAACGTCGAGATTCTTGGAGTACTTGCTTTTGACAAGCAGAGTTTTGCTCGAAACCTTCAAAAACAGCTGTTTCAGCCACCTGTGGTCCGTCTATGATGTCACCAGCGAAACTAGGTCAATGGCCAGAGTGGTGACCTCACCTCGCTCTCCTGGCTTCTTCTCGGTTCGTCGGCTACCCTTCAGCTTATCGTGATGAATCTTCATGCTTCGTTGGCTGCCCTTCAGCTTATCGTGTTGAATCTTCATGCTGCATCCCAGTAATGATTTACAAGCACATTTGGTCTGCTTCAAATCTCGTTCCATTATCGTTGTTTATGAGAGCATTTCAAGATGTGAGTGAAATCTCTTGTAGTATCGTAGTTCCATTCTGAGTTTTAGAGTATCGCGTGGTTGGTTCACCGCGATTTCCATATTTGTCAAAGTATTCTGGACTTAATTGCAGATTAATGTGCTTCAGCTTCCCTACTTAAATGCGATTAGCAGCAGGTCAATATCTGGTTCAAGTGTAAACCGATTTGACCTTCCCTTTGCCTGACTATAACTTGCATTTTAACACGGGTATAAGTACAGCAATACCTCCGTAGAATACTGCACTGAAGTATTAATTATTTGCTGCAGTAATATTTGCTGTAAGACCGTCGTGTAGAATAGTAGTTTGGTACTACGATCTGCGTGATATATTGCCTTCTGCCTGCAGTGACGTTTACCGTATGAATGAACTGGCTCCTCTCGTACGCTGCGTTCGCTTTGCGAATGGTTTTGTAGGTTTTGTTTCCCGTACGGTTTGAAACATATGATAAATCTTTCTGCCCCATTATTTTACTTCGCTATTATTGCAGTATGAACGTGGTGTTCTGTTTATTTATTGTTTAATTAACTTATGTTTAAATCGAATTCTTGTCCTTTATTATTTCTTGCCTACTCACCTTTTTCTGAAGTGTGTTTTTCTAGACGCACCGTACTGTCACACTTTCTCACAACTACTGTGCTCGCATCAGCAGTGACCCTCGCAATGTATATGGAGATATGCGCTGATTGGCTGTTGACACCCCTCCTCCCATCTGGAATGTTTGGCGCACTATGACGTCATTTCCACTATATATTGCCTTCATCGCCGTTGTACTGTGCCTGTCTACGTCTGTCTACATCTGACCACGGCAGCCTGCCTGACCACAACAAGGCCCTTATTGGGTCAGCACTGTTGGTAAACATAGTGTAGCTGGAACCACTCTAAGCGGCATGCCTCATTGTTTGAAATTTGTCGTGCTGGGCAAGTTCTGAGTCAACGACCTTCATCTCATCAACTCTGCAATGTGAAATTGTAACTGCTCGTAACCCGCCAGCCAGGTCACTACCAAGAGATCTGTTACTGCTGGTTACACTATGTCGAAGGAGCTACAATTTATTTTTTTCGGAAGCCATGCCGAGACTTCCTGAAAGAAGCCCTTTTTTGGAATTTACGACCCGCTCCCTGCGGGCCAGCTAACCCATAGCCGTGTTCCAGCACTGCACTTGAAACTTTGGATCGTGCTGAACCAACGCTTCGATTCTGCCCTGTCCGGGCAAAACAATACTACTTCCTGCTACTGTCTGAGCGAGTCTCCTGCAGGACGATTTTATGGGAAGATACTCTGTATCAAGTATCCAACCATTGGTATCGCCAACATTAATTAAGCTTGTTTAATACATTTTTTCAAGGCCAAGCCTTATCTTGCTTCTTGCTTTTTTGGATCTTTTCTTGAAAATACATTTTAATCGCCTGTTGTTAGGCTTTTTTATGCATTCGTATTGTAATTCATATTTTCTAGTCAATGTTTATTCTGAGTTTCCTGGAGAAACAATTCATTTTGAATTGCCTTCTTTTAACTATCATTCTAATGAAAATATTTGTTATTGATTCAAAAAATCAAATAAATGTATTAACTCTAGTTATCAATGTTTGGTCTCTTCCTTGTCGCTCTATTTACATTCCACTGTGTGCCCGAAACCTAATCCTCTGCTAATTCCCAGTTGGGGTGCTACTCCAACCACCCCTTTCCATGGTACATGAACCCGGGATCCAATCCGTTACCTTTACCCTGAGACCACATATTTATAATAAAAGAAATCTGTGTAATCTAATATTTACCGTGGCCAAACGCGGGAGCTCTGACGGGGAACACGAACAGTCACATCATACCATAAGCAGCTTAATTCCTGGAGAGTGGCTCTCTGCCTGGCGTTTCAAGGAGAGTGCTGAGTTATTTTACACTTCCAGCGATGCCAGTAACAATTGACGACAAGTTGTTAAATTCACGGGCGGCTTATAAGGGCCAACTTACCCGTTTTAAAAAATATATATCCTCCTTACCCAAGGATGAACAAAATCTTGACATCATTTCCCAGCGCTTGAAAGCTTACGAGCAAGCTTCCGAGAGGTATGATCTCGTACAGTTTGAAATTGAAATTAAAAGTTCAGAGCAACAATTAGATGAGAAGATGTTGAAAATAATTATTTTGAAACACACGCTCAGGTCGTAGATCTAGTTCGTGCGTTAACCGTGGAGTTAAGGGTAGAAGAAACTCTAGGGAGAATTAATAATGCGAACAATATAAAACCATTATTACCTAAAATTGAAATTCCACGCTTCTTGGGAAAGAAGACAGGTGGCAATCATTTCTTGAATTATTCTGTTCACTAGTGCATGAAAACACGGCAATTCCAGAAATTCAAAAATTCCATTATTTAAAATCTGTGTTAGAAGGCCCTTCCTCCTACTTATTAAAGAACTTCCCTTAACAGTAGAAAATTATAATATAGCCATAGATTTACTTAAAGGTCGTTAAGGCAATGAAAGATTATGCATTCAAAGACACATACAGGCTTTATTTAACCTACCTTCCTTACGTGCTGACAATCTGTCAACATTACGTGCCTTAGTGGATACTGCTCAACTACATGTTAGGGCGTTGGCAAGACTGAACCAGCCAGTCGAGCACTGGGATTTATTCTTAATTCATTTAATTACGTCCAAGTTTGATCCCGCAAGCTTAAAAGCATGGGAGATTGAGATAGCAAAGACTTCGTCATATACCTATGATTCTTTGCTTGCATTCATAAACAACAGATGTCAAGTTCTCTCGGCCGTAGCCGAGATACGTCAGGTGGTACAGATAACAAGTCTAATGTTGTCAAACCAGTCAGTACCAAAGTAAACAAATCTGCTATCGTTACTGTTCAACCTAACGCAACAGATTGTATTCTCTGCAAAGCCCCTCACAGGTTATATTCCTGCGTTGCCTTTAAAGCTCTTTCTACCGACGAAAGACGCAAATTAATAGCCCGAAGCAGATATTGCTTCAACTGTCTGTCAGCTAGGCATATGTTGTCTGATTGTTAATGTAAAAATACCTGTTCCCATTGCAAGGCTCAACATCATACCTTGCTTCACATGTTCGAAAAGCCACGTCAGGCTCCTTCCCCTGGAAGTTCCAAAGATTCATCCCCAGGAGCCAATGCGCAATCTTATACCCAGAGCTCTCGCTCGATTCGCAGTTCCCAGGAGCTGCTGTCAACCGTGTTATTAAAAGTTCAAGATTCTTCTGGTAGATGGCTTGAAGCACGTGCCTTATTGGATAATGCCGCCACCCATGACTTTATAAGTGAGCGCCTTATTAAAAAAGTTGGTCTTCCAAAGCAACCTACATTAATTCAGGTTACCGGTATCAAAAATAGCAATGTTAAATCTTTGCATTTTTTTAAAATTCACCTTAAAGATGCTGTTAATTGTAATACAACATTACAGTTGAATTGTCTTGCCATTGATACTATTGGCAGTAATACCCCTAGCACTTCTTTTGAAATTAGAATTTGGCAATTTCCTCATGACATTCAGTTGGCAGATCCGACATTTAATACAAGCGCTCCAGTAGACATACTTCTTAGTGCCCATGTATTTTGGCAATGTCTAAAATCAAAATATCACCAGGAGTGTTCGCTCATCATACCAAACTAGGCTGGTTAGTGACGGGTCAAGTCCCTCGTAAATCATTTTAACATTTCTCACAATGTCATTTTGTTAATACAAGTCTTGATCAAAACTCTGGATTCAGTTTCTCCTTCCTCAGTTGAAAATGAAATGTGTGAAAAACTGTTTTGCGAAACAACTACTCGCACTCTAGAGGGTAGATTTGTTGTAACCATGCCCCACGTGGATAATCCACCTCTTCATCTTGAAACACACCCTAGAGCCCTAAGAGCACTCTATGCTGTTGAAAGTAAATTTAAACGTGACCCTGTTGTAAAAACTCAATATTCTGGATTTATGGAAGAATATGAGGGGCCCGATCATATGGAGGTTGTTACCAGGAGAGATGATGCTTCATATAACCCACCTGAAGTCATTTATCTTAATCACCATCCTGTTTGGAAGAATGAAATTTTAAAGGAAATCATAAGAGTGGTCTTTAATGGCTCTGCCTTGGATGCCAATGGAACTTCTCTGAATGACACTTTATTATTTGTCCCCTCAATTCAATCGGATATTTCTTCTGTTTTTATAAATTTTCGCTTGTTCCCTATCGCTGTGATATCCGATATCAAACAGATGTATGGACAAATTTTTTTGAACAGCAACAGTGGGATCTGCAGAGAATTCTTTGGCGCGACGAGCCTACTAAGCCTGTCAAAAAATTTCGATTAAAAACACGAACATATGGACTAAAGCCTTCCGCTTTTTTAGACATACGTACGTTGAAATTACTTGCTGACCAGGATGGGCCGCTGTATTCTCCTACAGCTTCTGAAGCGTTAAAATCATCATTTTACGTTGATGATTTCCTTCATACATTTGAGTCAGTATCCGAAGCACTTCCAGTCTCTAAAGTTATGACAGCTTTGCTTTTGGGAGGCGGATTTTCCCTGCGCTAATGGAACTCTAATTCGGAGGAATTCCTTTCTAATTTTCCGTTAACTTCAGTCTATAACGCCTCAGTAGAACTTCTTCAAGAAAGTAATTCTATCAAAACTCTAGGCATCCATTAGAGTCCTCAAAAGGATTTTATTCTTTTTCAAAATTAGTCTCAGTGACATCCAACCGCAAACTAAGCGGCAAATTTTGTCTGAGATTGCGAAGATATTTGATCCTCTTCAGTTCTTGGCGCCAGTCATCCTCACGGCAAAGCTTTTCATGCAAGATCTTTGATCCTTGAAAACTGGTTGGGATGAACCAGTTCCTTCAGAATTGCCAAAAATTGGATTTCTTATAGAAATAGTTTGGAAGATCTTTCCAATGTTATTATCCCGCCAGTGATTATTCCCTTTCCCTCGGGTGGAGGATATGAACTTCATATTTTTCCTGATAGCTCATTGAAAGCTTATGGATGTTGTGCGTATATTGTTTGCCGTAATCTTGTCCAATCATATTTCTTTTCCAATTTAATTTGCGCTAAGTCTAAAGTGGCCCCTCTTAAAACTTTGTCGTTGCCACGCCTGGAACATTGTGCTGCCCTTCTGGTGGCTGAATTATCGGTCATAATCCGTCAATCTTTAAAAGTTCGATTTATCAAAACTTACTTTTGGAGTGACTCAGCCATCACGATGGCATGGATGGCCAAACCTCCCTCACATTTACGGGGGTGGATTATTCCGGTCCATTAGTTTATTTAAAATATTCCCCAGAGGCTAAAAAACGTATTTCTGGAAAACTATATATTTCTCTTTTAGTATGCATGGTTACCGGAGCAGTTCACTTAGAACTTGTTACCAATGCCTCTACTGCTTACTTTTTGGCAGCTTTTGCCAGATTTTCTGCCCGCCGAGGTCTTCCTTCAAAAGTGTAGAGTATCCAAAATTCAACAATTATCTAATCTTGAACAATGGCATCATGTATCTGGCAAGGAGAATCCTGCAGATGTCATTTCTCGGGGATGTTCCCCTCTTATGTTGGCTAACCTGACATTATACTGGCACGGCCCCCGTTGGCTTCTGCAGGAACCTTCCGCTTGGCCAAATTTTCCTCTTCCGGAATTATCAGATTTGCCGGATGCTGGGAAGATCACTGGATCCTCTCTTCTCGTTTCCGACTCCCCCCTTCCCTTGCAACGATATTCCTCTTTCGATAAATTGGCAAGGGTTATGGCTTGTCTCCTTCGATGGAAATATTTTGTTGTAGAACAACCCCTTATTCCTAAGCCCTATTTAACCCTTTCTGAATTAGGTTTAGCCTCTATAACAATCATATGGCTTACTCAACGGGAAATATTCTCTGAAGAATGTCAGACCTTGTCAGAAGGTCAATCCCTTAAGAAATCGAGCAGGCTTTCCTCTCTCGCCCCCTTTTTCGGACGCTGACGGCTTGCTGAGAGCTGGAGGACGTTTGTCTTTGTCTGAACTTTCTGAGGATAAGAAACATCCAGTTATTCTTCCCTCAAAACATCATGTCACCTCCTTAATTATTCGCCAGTATCATTACCATCATCTTCATGCTGGCACTCGCACATTACTTTCTGTCATTCGTGAAAGGTATTGGCTCATAAACGGGGTGCATGAAGTCAAATCTGTTATCCGGAAGTGCATTCCATGTTTTAAATCCAACCCTAAGATTACCGCTCAGCTCATGGGTGATCTTCCCACGTTTAGATCTGCGCCTGCCAGACATTTCACTTTTACGGGAATGGAATTTTTCCGGTCCATTTGTTTTTAAAAAATCCCCTGAGGCTAAAAAATGTATTTCTGGAAAACTATATATTTCTCTTTTTGTGTGCATGGTTACCGGAGCAGTTCACTTAGAACTGGGTTCCAATACCTCTACTGATTACTTTTTGGCAGCTTTTGCCAGATTTTCTGCCCGCCGAGGTCTTCCTTCAGAAGTGTTCTCGGATAATGCTAACAATTTTGTCGGAGCCTCTGAGCAAATGAAGAGAGCTCTTACTCAAAATTCAGCGTTAGGAAAGATTACTGATTATGCTCACCAGAGAAATTTCAAGTGGTACTTTATTCCCCCTTATGCACCTCATCAAGGTGGGCGTTGGGAGTCTTGTGTTAAACTCTCCAAGAAGCACCTTAGACGAGTTTGTGTTCGCACCCCCCTTTCTCATGAAGATTTTAATTCCTTAATTATTTTTATTGAGGGCATAATTAATTCTCGCCCTTTATCTCCCTTATCTAATGACCCTTCAGATCTTCTGCCGTTAACACCAGGTCATTTTCTTACTGGTGGTCCATTGACTGCCTCCCCCCTTTGTTATATTCTAATTCTGAATCTTCTTTAGCCATTTCTTGGCGCAAAATTGAAAGCTTGCGCAATAATTTTTGGCGTCGCTGGAGGTTGTAATACCTCGGTTTGCTTCAGCAGCGTGATAAATGGCGAATGTCCTGCTCTAACCTTCATGTAGGAGACTTGGTGCTTATGAACGATCCCAGACCCCCTCTTGTGTGGAATTTGGGTAGGGTTGTTGAGTGCTTTCCTGGCAGAGATGGTAGGATCCGCGTGGTAAAACTAAAACCTTCTGTTGGTCATTTTCTCAGGCCTGTCACCATGCTTGCTCCTACACCACGCGAAGCCTAACTCTTGCGCTTTCTTTCTGCAATTTTTTCTCTCGCCCGTCCCAGCATGTTCGCCTTTGCGAATGGTTTTGTAGGTTTTGTTTCCCGTACGGTTTGAAACATTTGTTCAATCTTTCTGTCCCATTATTTCACTTCGCTATAATTGCAGTATGAACGCGGTGCTCTGTTTATTTATTGTTTAGTTAACTTATGTTTTAATTAATTGCTGTTCGTTATTATTTCTTGCCTACTTACCTTTTTCTGAAGTGTGTTTTTCTAGACGCACCGCACTGTCACACTTTCTCACAACTACTGTGCTCGCATCAGCAGTGACCCTCGCAATGTATATCGAGATATGCGCTGATTGGCTGTTGATACCCCTCCTCCCATCTGGAATGTTCGGCGCACTATGACGTCATTTCCACTATATATTAACTTCATCGCCGTTCTACTGTGCCTGTCTACGTCTGTCTACATCTGACCACGGCTGCCTGCCTGACCACAACAAGGCCCTTATTGGGTCACCACTGTTGGTAAACATCGTGTAGCTGGAACCACTCTAAGCGGCATGCCTCATTGTTTGGAATTTGTCGTGCTGGGCAAGTTCTGAGTCAACGACCTTCATCTCATCAACTCTGCAATGTGAAATTGTAACTGCTCGTAACCCGCCAGCCAGGTCAATACCAAGAGATCTGTTACTGCTGGTTACACTTCGTCGAAGGAGCTACAATTTTTTTTTTCGGAAGCCATGCCGAGACTTCCTGGATGAAGCCTTTTTTTTTATTATTATTTTATGACCCGCTCCCTGAGGGCCAGCTAACCCATGGCCATGTACCAGCACTGCACTTGAAACTTTGGATCGTGCTGAACCAACGCTTCAGTTCTGCCCTGTCCGGGCAAAACAATACTACTTCTTGCTACTGTCTGAGCGAGTCTCCTGCAGGACGATTTTATGGGAAGATACTCTGTATCAAGTATCCAACCATTGGTAACGCCAACTTTAATTAAGCTTGTTTAATACATTTTTTCAAGGCCAAGCCTTTTCTTGCTTCTTGCTTTTTTGGATCTTTTCTTGAAAATACGTTTTAATCGCCTGTTGTTAGGCTTTTTATGCATTCGTATTGTAATTCATATTTTCTAGTCAATGTTTATTCTGAGTTTCCTAGAGAAACAATACATTTTGAATTGCCTTCTTTTAACTATCATTCTAATGAAAATATTTGTTATTGATTCAAAAAATCAAATAAATGTATTAACTCTAGTTATCAATGTTTGGTCTCTTCCTTGTCGCTCTATTTACATTTCACTGTGTGCCCGAATCCTAATCCTCTGCTAATTCCCAGTTGGGGTGCTACTCCAACCACCCCTTTCCATGGTACATGAACCCGGGATCCAATCCGTTACCTTTACCCTGAGACCACATATTTATAATAAAAATATCTGTGTAATCTAATATTTACAAATATTTCAGTTTACCGTGGCCAAACGAGGGAGCTCTGCCGGGGAACACGAACAGTCACATCAAACCATAAGCAGCTTAATTCCTGGAGAGTGGCTCTCTGCCTGGCGTTTCAAGGAGAGTGGTGAGTTATTTTACACTTCCAGCGATGCCAGTGACAATTGACGACAAGTTGTTTAATTCAAGGGCGGCTTATAAGGGCCAACTTACCCGTTTTAAAAAAATATATATCCTCCTTACCCAAGGATGAACAAAATCTTGACATCATTTCCCAGCGCTTGAAAGCTTACGAGCAAGCTTCCGAGAAGTATGATCTCGTACAGCTTGAAATTGAAATTAAAAGTTCAGAGCAACAATTAGATGAGAAGATGTTGAAAATAATTATTTTGAAACACACGCTCAGGTCGTAGATCTAGTTCGCGCTTTAACCGTGGAGTTAAGGGCAGAAGAAACTCTAGGGAGAATTAATAATGGGAACAATATAAAACCATTATTACTCAAAATTGAAATTCCACGCTTTTTTGGGAAAGAAGACAGGTGGCAATCATTTCTTGAATTATTCTGTTCACTAGTGCATGAAAACACGGCAATTCAAGAAATTCAAAAATTCCATTATTTAAAATCTGTGTTAAAAGGCCCTCCCATCCTACTTATTAAAGAACTTCCCTTAACAGTAGAAAATTAAAAATAGCCATAGATTTACTTAAAGGTCGTTATGGCAATGAAGGATTATGCATTCAAAGACACATACAGGCTTTATTTAACCTACCTTCCTTACGTGCTGACAATCTGTCAACATTACGTGCCTTAGGGGATACTGCTCAACAACATGTTAGGGCGTTGGCAAGACTGAACCAGCCATTCGAGCACTGGGATTTATTCTTAATTCATTTAATTAGGTCCAAGTTTGATCCCGCAAGCTAAAAGCATGCGGGATTGAGATAGCAAAAACTTCGTCATATACCTATGATTCTTTGCTTGCATTCAAAAACAACAGATGTCAAGTTCTCTCGGCCGTAGCCTGTCATACGTCAGCTGGTACAGATAACAAGTCTAATGTTGTCAAACCAGTCAGTACTAAAGTAAACAAATCTGCTATCTTTACTCTTCAACCTAACGCAACAGATTGTATTCTCTGCAAAGCACCTCTCAGGTTATATTCCTGCGTTGCCATTAAAGCTCTTTCTACCGACGAAAGACGCAAATTAATAGCCCAAAGCAGATATTGCTTCAACTGTCTGTCAGCTAGGCATATGTTGTCTGATTGTTTATGTAAAAATACCTGTTCCAATTGCAAGGCTCAACATCATACCTTGCTTCACATGTTTGAAAAGCAACGTCAGGCTCCTTCCCCTGGAAGTTCCAAAGATACATCCCCAGGAGCCAACGCGCAATCTTATACCCAGAGCTCTCACTCGATTCGAAGTTCCCAGGTGCTGCTGTCAACCGTGTTATTAAAAGTTCAAAATTCTTCTGGTAGATGGCTTGAAGCACGTGCCTTATTGGATAATGCCGCCACCCATGACTTTATAAGTGAGCGCCTTATTAAAAAATTTGGTCTTCCAATGCAACCTACATTAATTCAGGTTACCGGTATCAACAATAGCAATGTTAAATCTTTGCATATTTTAAAATTCACCTTAAAGATGCTGTTAATTGTAATACAACATTACAGTTGAATTGTCTTGCCATTGATACTATTGGCAGTAATACCACTAGCACTTCATTTGAAATTAGAAATTGGCAATTTCCTCATGACATACAGTTGGCAGATCCGACATTTTATACAAGCGCTCCAGTAGACATACTTCTTAGTGCCCATGTATTTTGGCAATGTCTACTTACTTCTAAAGTCAAAATATCACCAGGAGTGTTCGCTCATCATACCAAACTAGGCTGGTTAGTGACGGGTCAAGTCCCTCGTAAATCATTTTAACATTTCTCACAATGTCATTTTGTTAATAAAAGTCTTGATCAAAACTTAGAAAATTTTTGGAAAATTGAAACTATGGATTCAGTTTCACCATCCTCAGTTGAAAATGAAATGTGTGAAAAACTGTTTTGCGAAACAACTACACGCACTTTAGAGGGTAGATTTTTGTAATCATGCCCCGCGTGGATAATCCACCTCTTCATCTTGTTGAAACCCACCCTAGAGCCCTAAGAGCACTCTATGCTGTTGAAAGCAAATTTAAACGTGACCCTGTTGTAAAAACTCAATATTCTGCATTTATGGAAGAATATGAGGGGCTCGATCATATGGAGGTTGTTACCAGGAGAGATGATGCTTCATATAACCAACCTGAAGTCATTTATCTTAATCACCATCCTGTTTGGAAGAATGAAATTTTAAAGGAAAACATAAGAGTGGTCTTTAATGGCTCTGCCTTGGAGGCCAATGGAACTTCTCTGAATGACACTTTATTATTTGGCCCCTCAATTCAATCGGATATTTCTTCTGTTTTTATAAATTTTCGCTTGTTCCCTATCGCTGTGATATCCGATATCAAACAGATGTATTGACAAATTTTTTTGAACAGCAACAGTGGGATCTGCAGAGAATTCTTTGGCGCGACGAGCCTACTAAGCCTGTCAAAAAATTTCGATTAAAAACACGAACATATGGACTAAAGCCTTCCGCTTTTTTAGACATACGTACGTTGAAATTACTTGCTGACCAGGATGGGCCGCTGTATTCTCCTACAGCTTCTGAAGCGTTAAAATCATCATTTTACGTTGATGATTTCCTTCATACATTTGAGTCAGTATCCGAAGCACTTCCAGTCTCTAAAGTTATGACAGCTTTGCTTTTGGGAGGCGGATTTTCCCTGCGCTAATGGAACTCTAATTCGGAGGAATTCCTTTCTAATTTTCCGTTAACTTCAGTCTATAACGCCTCAGTAGAACTTCTTCAAGAAAGTAATTCTATCAAAACTCTAGGCATCCATTAGAGTCCTCAAAAGGATTTTATTCTTTTTCAAAATTAGTCTCAGTGACATCCAACCGCAAACTAAGCGGCAAATTTTGTCTGAGATTGCGAAGATATTTGATCCTCTTCAGTTCTTGGCGCCAGTCATCCTCACGGCAAAGCTTTTCATGCAAGATCTTTGATCCTTGAAAACTGGTTGGGATGAACCAGTTCCTTCAGAATTGCCAAAAATTGGATTTCTTATAGAAATAGTTTGGAAGATCTTTCCAATGTTATTATCCCGCCAGTGATTATTCCCTTTCCCTCGGGTGGAGGATATGAACTTCATATTTTTCCTGATAGCTCATTGAAAGCTTATGGATGTTGTGCGTATATTGTTTGCCGTAATCTTGTCCAATCATATTTCTTTTCCAATTTAATTTGCGCTAAGTCTAAAGTGGCCCCTCTTAAAACTTTGTCGTTGCCACGCCTGGAACATTGTGCTGCCCTTCTGGTGGCTGAATTATCGGTCATAATCCGTCAATCTTTAAAAGTTCGATTTATCAAAACTTACTTTTGGAGTGACTCAGCCATCACGATGGCATGGATGGCCAAACCTCCCTCACATTTACGGGGGTGGATTATTCCGGTCCATTAGTTTATTTAAAATATTCCCCAGAGGCTAAAAAACGTATTTCTGGAAAACTATATATTTCTCTTTTAGTATGCATGGTTACCGGAGCAGTTCACTTAGAACTTGTTACCAATGCCTCTACTGCTTACTTTTTGGCAGCTTTTGCCAGATTTTCTGCCCGCCGAGGTCTTCCTTCAAAAGTGTAGAGTATCCAAAATTCAACAATTATCTAATCTTGAACAATGGCATCATGTATCTGGCAAGGAGAATCCTGCAGATGTCATTTCTCGGGGATGTTCCCCTCTTATGTTGGCTAACCTGACATTATACTGGCACGGCCCCCGTTGGCTTCTGCAGGAACCTTCCGCTTGGCCAAATTTTCCTCGTCCGGAATTATCAGATTTGCCGGATGCTGGGAAGATCACTGGATCCTCTATTCTCGTTTCCGACTCCCATCTTCCCTTGCAACGATATTCCTCTTTCGATAAATTGGCAAGGGTTATGGCTTATCTCCTTCGATGGAAATATTTTGTTGTAGAACAACCCCTTATTCCTAAGCCCTATTTAACCCTATATGGCTTACTCAACGGGAAATATTCTCTGAAGAATGTCAGAACTTGTCAGAAGGTCAATCCCTTAAGAAATCGAGCAGGCTTTCCTCTTACGCCCCCTTTTTCGGATGCTGACGGCTTGCTGAGGGCAGGAGGACGTTTGTCTTTGTCTGAATTTTCTGAGGATAAGAAACATCCAATTATTCTTCCCTCTGGACATCATGTCACCTCCTTAATTATTCGCCAGTATCATTACCATCATCTTCATGCTGACACTCGCACATTACTTTCTGTCATTCGTGAAAGGTATTGGCTCATAAACGGAGTGCATGAAGTCAAATCTGTTATCCGGAAGTGCATTCCATGTTTTAAATCCAACCCTAAGATTACCCCTCAGCTCTTGGGTGATCTTCCCACGTTTAGATCTGCGCCTGCCAGACCTTTCACTTTTACGGGACTGGATTATTCCGTTACATTTGTTTTTAAAAAATCCCCTGAGTCTAAGAAATGTATTTCTGGAAAACTATATATTTCTCTTTCTGTGTGCATGGTTACCGGAGCAGTTCACTTAGAACTGGGTACCAATACCTCTACTGCTTACTTTTTGGCAGCTTTTGCCAGATTTTCTGCCCGCCGAGGTTTTCCTTCAGAAGTGTTCTCGGATAATGCTAACAATTTTGTCGGAGCCTCTGAGCAAATGAAGAGAGCTCTTACTCATAATTCAGCGTTAGAAAAGATTACTGATTTTCTGTCCGCCGAGGTCTTCCTTCAGAAGTGTTCTCGGATAATGCTAACAATTTTGTCGGAGCCTCTGAGCAAACTAAGAGAGCTCTTACTCATAATTCAGCGTTAGAAAAGATTACCGTTTTCTGACCGCCGAGGTCTTCCTTCAGAAGTGTTCTCGGATAATGCTAAAAATTTTGTCGGAGCCTCTGAGCAAATTAAGAGAACTCTTACTCAAAATTCAGCGTTAGAAAAGATTACTGATTATGCTCACTAGAGAAAGTTCAAGTGGCACTTTATCCCCCCTTATGCACCTCATCAAGGTGAGCGTTGGGAGTCGTTAAACTCTCCAAGAAGCACCTTAGACGAGTTTGTGGTCGCACCCCCCTTTCTCATGAAGAATTTAATTGCTTAATTATTTTTATTGAGGGAATAATTAATTCTCGCCCTTTATCTCCCTTATCTAATGACCCTTCAGATCTTCTGCCGTTAACGCCAGGTCATTTTCACACTGGTGGTCCATTGACTGCCCTCTCCCCCCCCCCCCCCCCTTTTGTTATATTTTAATTCTGAATCTTCTTTAGCAATTTCTTGGCGCAAAATTGAAAGCTTGCGCAATAATTTTTGGCGTCGCTGGTGGTTGGATTACCTCGGTTTGCTTCAGCAGCGTGATAATTGGCGAATGTCCTGCTCTAACCTTCATGTAGGGGACTTGGTGCTTATGAAAGATCCCAGACCCCCTCTTGTGTGGAATTTGGGTAGGGTTGTTGAGTGCTTTCCTGGCAGAGATGGTAGGATCCGCGTGGTAAAAATAAAACCTTCTGTTGGTCATTTTCTCAGGCCTATCACCATGCTTGCTCCTACACCACGCGAAGCCTAACTCTTGCGCTTTCTTTCTGCAAATTTTTCTCTCGCCCCTCCCAGCATGTTCGCCTTTGCGAATGGTTGTGTAGGTTTTGTTTCCCGTACGGGTTGAAACATATGTTCAATCTTTCTGCCCCAATATTTTACTTCGCTATTATTGCAGTATGAACGCGGTGTTCTGTTTATTTATTGTTTAATTAACTTATGTTTAAATTGAATTATTGTCCTTTATTATTTCTTGCCTACTCACCTTTTTCTGAAGTGTTTTTTTCTAGACGCACCGCACTGTCACAATTTCTCACAACTACTGTGCTTGCATCAGCAGTGACCCTCGCAATGTGTATGGAGATTTGCGCTGATTAGCTGTTGACACCCCTCCTCCCATCTGGAATGTTCGGCGCACTATGACGTCATTTCCACTATATATTACCTTCATCGCCGTTCTACTGTGCCTGTCTACGTCTGTCTACATCTGAACACGGCTGCCTGCCTGACCACAACAAGGCCCTTATAGGGTCAGCACTGTTGGTAAACATCGTGTAGCTGGAACCACTCTAAGCGGCATGCCTCATTGTTTGTACTTTGTCGTGCTGGGCAAGTTCTGAATCAACGACCTTCATCTCATCAACTCTGCAATGTGAAATTGTAACTCCTCGTAACCCGCCAGCCAGGTCACTACCAAGAGATCTGTTACTGCTGGTTACACTTCGTCGAAGGAGCTACAATTTATTTTTTTCGGAAGCCATGCCGAGACTTCCTGAAGGAAGCCTTTTTTTTTTGATTTTACGACCCGCTCCCTGCGGGCCAGCTAACCCATGACCTTGTTCCAGCACTGCACCTGAAACTTTGGATCGTGCTGAACCAACGCTCCGATTCTGCCCTGTCCGGGCAAAACAATACTACTTCCTGCTACTGTCTGAGCGAGTCTCCTGCAGGACGATTTTATGGGATGATACTCTGTATCAAGTATCCAACCATTGGTAACGCCAACTTTAATTAAGCTTGTTTAATACATTTTTTTAAGGCCAAGCCTTTTCTTGCTTCTTGCTTTTGTTGATCTTTTCTTGAAAATACTTTTTAATCGCCTGTTGTTAGGCTTTTTTATGCATTCGTATTGTAATTCATATTTTCTAGTCAATGTTTATTCTGAGTTTCCTGGAGAAACAATACATTTTGAATTGCCTTCTTTTAACTATCATTCTAATGAAAATGTTTGTTATTGATTCAAAAAATCAAATAAATGTATTAACTCTAGTTATCAATGTTTGGTGTCTTCCTTGTCGCTCTATTTACATTCCACTGTGTGTCCGAAACCTAATCCTCTGCTAATTCCCAGTTGGGGAGCTACTCCAACCACCCCTTTCCACGCTGTGTGTAATGGAAAGCTGCAAGTTCGCCTAGCAATGCTGGCTTGCACGGTGAGAGCTCTGCCTCACGCAAATGCACTGCCTTCTGAAGCCTCGCGCTTCGCTTACTATGCGTTGCACTGTTATAATAAATCTGTTTCTGGACTAGGTCTTACTCAGACCCGGTCAATGTAGAGAGTCTAGCCTCAGGATCTCTCTTCAAGTCTCCCCCACTCTTTCTCCTTCTGTGACGCGACTGCTAACCTCCCCAGGCTGTTGTCTCCTCTCTTGTGACGACACACTACCGCCTCAGGATATGCAATCCGCGCTTCAAGCGATGTCGGCCGGTCCATTCCAATAGGTTCACCTATTTATTGTTTAAATAATTTCTAAATTTCCATCCTTTCTTCTGGCCTTCCATAAATGTTACTAGTACTTTCTTGACATAATAAAGTACTCATTCTGAGTATGAAATCTTTTGATTTTATTTATTCTAAATAATTTTATTCCGTCATTTCTCAAATTTGCGGGTCTTAGTTCTCATCTCGTCTAAGTCATGGTCTTAGCCATTAATAAATTCGGGCGCAGTACATTTCTTTGTAGATCAGTGCGATAACGCTTTAGAATATGGATAGGCTACTTGTTTCAAACATGGTAGACGATTTTGTTCCATTGGTAGTCTGTCAACTGGGTGCCGTTATAAGATATTGCGTTTACATTTTGGATTATGTGTAAATACTTGCAAATAATATAAAATTGCTAATTCTGGCATTTCTCCAGATGGATATTAATAGATGTTATCTTTTCTCCAAATTCCAAAATTGTTATACTCATAACTTATAGATTTTTTTAAATGGCTCCTAGTCTACAGATGCTATTTAGTGTATTTTTCAAGAGAAGAAAATCAACACAGCTCCAACCCATTAACGTGCTTGTGAGTAAGACTTGAAAATGAGACCATAATTCGGAATCAAACCCGCGTCTCTTGTGGCATGGCAAGAGACGCTAGGTCCTTGCACGAATGTTGTTTTGATTACATTAGTCTAAAATAAAGAGTAATTTAATTAACAACATTAAAAAAGAACATTATGCAACCATAAATTTGCACAAAACACTGGACAGGTAAAATGATTGTTACGCTGCCCTGTTCATTGAAACTCGAAGTCAGCATCTCCATCTATGTCTCTTGCAAGTGTTTGGGATGTGCAGGACGGTGTTAGTTAGGCTTCCCAGATGGCCTCAAAGGTTTCAAGACCTGATGAAAGGAACTCTTTCCACCTCGTGATGTAGCTACTAGGGCAGGGTTCGATTCCCACCACAGCTATCTCGGAAATGGTTTCCCACTTCTACTCCTGGTGGATGGTTCCTAGCTTAAGGCTACGGCTGCCCCCTTCCACATCCTCCCCAAATTCCTTTACACACACTTATATAGCAATCACAATAACACAGGTTATCAGACAAAAGGCCACATACACTCAAGTACACGGGGCCGAGTGACACGAAGACAAAGTCCCTTTAATGAAACTATAAGTCTTTACTAGATTTCGCCTTTAAATTAGGTCTGACATACATGGTACAACGACGTGACGTTTACAACTGAATTTCCTTTAGTTTTAGCCAGTTTATTTAGGAGCAATTGACATTCTTTTTACGATTCATGATAACCGTTTCTAGAGCTACTTAACTGAAGTCTCATTGTCGTCAAAGCTGCTTTGTAATTCGTTTTATTTGTCTCCAAAATTTGGTAGACATGACAAAACCTGTGTTATTGTGACTTGTTTTACAGCGGAGGTAATACTTAAGTGCCCAGTGCAGATTTTCAGTGACAGATATCTCACAATATTTAATTGTCGAAGATACAGCGGTGTGGCTATTTAACTAGGAACAGCCTTATGACGACAAAGTACAAGTTACCCTCATGTTAGTTGGGACAGATAATGATTCTCGTTTGAACAGCGTGGTTTGTATTACATGGAGACCTTGGTATTATGTGGATTCCGAATGGCTGTGTGCTACTAGTGGCGATTTACAAATCCTGTACAGTAAACCAAGTTCTATTTCAAGTTCCTAATTGACCGTATTGATAGATTTTTACCGTCAGTAGATCTACTTTATTGTCTGACGAAATAATATTTAATCTACTCACCGCAAATCAAGTCTGTGTGTACATAGGAATTAGGAGACCTAAGATTAATGTAAGATCTTTTGTTTCCTTGCTGTTTAAGCAGCCACAATTACTTATTAATGTTATCAATTCAATTGCAATGATAACAACTTATTCGACCAGCGTCATGGTCGTATTTGTTTTACTGTTGTTGACAAACATATAACCGCTCCTTATCACTGTGCACTTCCTCATCTGATTTATTGTATATGAGAATGATTGGCGTAGCCTACTGGTATAAGTAAGGTCATTAAGTAATTCTTCTGTGCTTTACTTGTGTTCCAGTTTCCTGAACACAATGGAGGATCAACTATTTATTAAAAGTGAGCCAGACTGGTTGACACATACAGTTGAAGTCTCTAACACTGTGAGTTGCATTTTGATTCGTATATGGTGTAACATAGCATTCTTAGTGATGTGCATGACAAGTGAGGTTTAGTGACTTAACACACTACTTAATGGTAAATGGCGCGCTAACGTTTAGTAACGTAACTTAGTACTCATATCGTGTGTTCATATTTTTTATCGGGTCATACTTGTGTTACTTCGCAGGAGACAACTGTCCTGTTGCCCTCGGATAACTTGAAAGACGAGGCTGCTGATATATTTGACGATGAAAGAATACCAGTTAAGGAAGAACATGAACTACAGGTAATTATCCGTTCTGCGTTTTTTTTCTCTTGTAATATGGTAGCACTGAACGAAAGTAGAACAAGCGATAACATCCTCTATAGCACATGAATTAGCCAAAATACCTATCAAGCGACGAGAAATAAATCAGGGCATGAAGTTTAAATAGATGTTTCCTCCTCGGCGTCTGTGACCCACCCAGCCATCCCAAATATGATCACAACGTATATAAGCAAAATTCCAGCTGTGGCCGCCATTGTTCACATCAATCATCATCAAAACAGTACCGCCAACCTTGCCCTTTCGGTACTATGTCGCACGAACACCTGACCATTCTAACCTTCGTTTCATCCAGTCCAATGGTTTTTGATAATGGTTACAACCTAACGCGTTCCCATTATTTTTTATTAACAGCGTTTTTGTATCCCACTTTCGTTTATCAACAGTGATTTTGTATCCCACATGTTGGCAACATTTTTGCGCCAGCGGTATGTGCCGCTAGTGTGTGCCTTGTTGACAGTTGAACGAGATGCAAGCACTGTCGGAACATGGCAGCCGTTTTAGGTAGATTTCATTAGAAAGCTAACTATTGCAATGGGTCCCATGTTTCGACTTCCGGAAAATTTCGACATATCTTCGCGTTTCACATCCCCCAGACCCCAAAACCACCGTCAGTTCAAAAGTTTATATATAATTTATGTATGTATATATATATATATATATATATATATATATATATATATGTATATTTATATGTATATCAGTTTCTTGTTGACACGATAACTGCCGTAATTTTGCACCAATCACTTTGATTTTTTTACATAATATGTATCCCCTTAAAATCTCGGTCGAGTTCGTTAATGGGCAAAATCGGTCAAATGGGGTGAAAATGGGAGGCTTTTTTCGAAAAAGTGAAATATCGCTATAACACTCTTAATATCTGAAATATTGAATCCATTCAAAGTTCATACTATGTGTCGGACAAGGCCCTAAAATTTATGTTTGAAAAGTTTTTTGATAGCACCAACCATTGACCAAAGGGGTGGGAAAAAGTGGGTTTTTCGGGAAACATTAATCATATCTCTGTTAATAGGCACAATATCAAAACCGTACAAAATGGACAATATTCCTCCAATAATTACCTAAAACTATTGTCTGAAAGAATTTTTGATATGACCCACAATTACGCCACGGGGTGAGCAAAATGATTTAAATGATAAGAAAATGCCAAGTGCCAAGAGAGGTTGCCATGACAACTTTACTTTTAATTGATAAGGGATGAGCTATCAGCAGTTGCTATGACAACGCCACTGCACGAGATAACATTCAGTTTTCAATCTGTCTGTGGGAAGCGACTTCGGTATCCGAACTGGTAGCATGCTGAACTTCTATGCCCATGGTCGCGGGTTCAAACCCGCCTGAAGTCGTCGGATTTACTAAGAGCGCTAAAAAACCTGAGTTTGCTTTCCTTCGGAGGGGAAGTTCCAACGTTCGTTGCGAGTTGATGGTTCCGGTGGCATCTAGTAGCCAAGTTCACAGCTAGGTGTCGTTGATGGTAGTATTTTAGGTAGATTTCATTAGAAAGCTAACTATTGCAATGGGTACCATGTTTCAACTTCCGGAAAATTTCGACATATCTTCGCGTTTCACATCCCTCAGACACCAAAACCACCGTCACTTCAAAAGTTTATATAAAATTTATATATATATATATATATATATGTATATCAGTTTCTTGTGGACACGATAACTACCGTAATTTTGCACTAATCACTTTGAATTTTTTACCGAATATGTATACCCATAAAATCTCGGTCGAGTTCGTTACTGGGCTAAATCGGTCGAAGGGGATGAAAATGGGGGACTTTTTTCGAAAAAATGAAATATTGCTATAACTCTCTTAATATGTGAAATATCGAATCCGTTCAAAGGCGGATAAAGCCCAAAAATTTATGTTTGAAGAGTTTTTTATAGCACCAACCATTGACCAAAGGGGTGGCAAAAAGTGGGTTTTTCGGGAAACATTAATTATATCTCTCTCAATAGGCACAATATCAAAACCGTACAAAATGGACAATATTCCCCTAATAATTACCTAAAACTTTTGTCTGAAAGAATTTTTGATATCACCCACCATTACGCCAAGGGATGAGAAAAATGATTTCGGAATTATAAAAAAATGCCAATAGCTATCAGTGGTTGCCATGGCAACACTACTAAATTGATGAGGGATGAGCCATCAGACGTTGCCATGACAACGCACTTGCGCGAGATCAGATTCAGATTTCCATCTGACTGACTGTGAAGCGGCTTCCGTGACGTAACTGGTAGCATACTGAACTTCTATGCCCAAGGTCGTGGGTTCAAAGCCGGCCAAAGTCGTCGGATTTTCTAAGAGCGCTAAAAATCCCTCAGTATCCTTTCCTTTGGAGGGGAGGTTCCAACGTTCGGCACGAGTTACTGATTGCGGTGGCATCTAGTAGCCAAGTTCACAACTAGGTGTCGTTGACTGTAGTATCTGGTAGCAACATTAGGAACTACTGCTTGAAATTGAGCGTCTGCATTCCTTACCTGAATTACAGACTAATACAGCCATCACAATTCACACCGTTGATCAGACAGATTCTTCACTCACCAAAAGTACACGGGGTTACATGACCACGTTTGTCGCAGCCCCTAAACTGAGGAACCAACCAACATCTCTGCGGGAGGTATAATTTTGCGTGAAGAAGTGGCAGACCGTTACATAGTTACACATCAGTGTCGAAACCTTGCATAAGGACAGTGTGACCACAAGTATAAAAATGGACTCCAAATGACAAGAAGGTTACCGTCATCATAAGACAATAAAATGTTTAAAATATGCATAAAATGACGAAAAACAAAGTTAATTAATCTCCAATTATAAAATACTTTCACGCAATAAATGAGGTCTGATCCTTCTACGAAAACCTGCATATTCTGCCTATTTTCGCCTATCACCAAGTTTGTCCGGTGAAATCTACCTCCGCCTTCCGGCGTGCCGAGAGGACTTTTTTAAAAGAGCAATGAATAACACAAAACGTACTTTAGCACATATATGAGGTGCAGTAGTGACCAGGGTTCCTAATTTCAATACGTAATATCGCCCAGAAGTTGAAGCAAGGACACAAGGTATGTAAAAGTCACATTCATGTCTGATGCAAATGTATAAGCCGCGATCTACTTTCATTCAGAATTAATGAATAATCTTCACCACATATTTATTCTTCATTTTCTTGGAAATGTGACCACCTCAGGACAAATACAAAATTAGGCATTCAGGCAATTGTGCTAAGCAATTACGCGACTAATGCACTTTGCCTCTGGTAGTTCATTTGTCAATTCTTGATGGACAGGACCAGTTTGTAGAGTGCCATGTTCTCTAGAATAATGTGTATAAATTCTTGTTTAAGACAGCTTTAGTGGGGGAAGATGACGTCGTAGTTCCGCCCCTTAAAACCTCCATAACTAACTAACTAACAGCTAAAGTGCCTACAATAATCTGAGTATCAAGTTTCCACGACGACATTAATTGGAAGTTGCTTGAGACCCACATCACCTGAGTAGAGACCGTTAATTTTTCTGTTTACTTGTGTCGGGATTCCACTTTTCCATTTCTTCTCTTGACACCCCTAGTTTAGCTCTCCCTCAATTCTGATCCCGAAATTTATAGGTACCGGTACCATTATCATCATTTTTCACACTTTAATTGATAGTGTTCTCTTTAGTACCTGTTAAATATCCCTAATTTCTTAAGGGGCCAGACCTCTTTCTAACCATCTTGATATAATGGTGTAATTGCTTTGCACAACTGCCTGGAATAAAAGGTATTCTGATATATTCCACTTGTCATATCAAGTAACTAAATGGGCGGTGATCATTAAGACACGTTTTCTCCCACCGTGAATGGTTTTAGTTTGCTACGACGTGATTTAGAACCAGTGATATCAGAAATATTCTCTCCATGATGCACTGCTTCTACACATCTTTTAATGTGTTAAATAATTGCCATGCTTTGAGTCTGAGACTGATTTCTTCCCTATTGCACTTGTTAATATTTTTACACAACACAGCCGCCTCCTGCAATTTGGCCGCCATGGCCTTCAATAACGCAGTTACACTGCACACAGTTTTATAGAATAGCATTTCTCCTCTTTAGCTCTGGTATTAAACTTTGCAATTTGCAGCTCGATTTCACACAGCACGACGACTGACCATGCGGTGTACAGTTCGCAAGTGTTTCATTGGTTCACCAAAAAGTGTGTGAAATATTCGACGCGTTACTAGCATATTCCGCACTGGCAAATAAATGTGCTCCATCGTATAATAAATGTTTTCAATAAATGTTTACAGCTTTCAGTACCATGCGGCCCAATGCACTAATCTCCGCACTCACGCTGTTGAGCGTTCGACAAGTACTGTACAGTAATAAGTAAGCGTTTCTGGCGTCTTCCATCTGTGACCAGTCAGGTTGCTTCTTCACCATGTCCTCCTACATCATTCCAAATATTTGTTACTGGCGCCGATAACCTAGATGTTAGGCCCCTTAAAGCAACAATTATCATCACCATGTTTATTATTCCCACATATAATAATGCCTAATATCATGCAGTAATTTTCCAACTCAGTTTATTGTGTTGTTTGAGTCTACTATTATTTAAATATTTGTTTCCATCTCTTGAGTCTGATGAAGTTCACAGCTCACTCGATCCTTCCACAGCACCCTCATGCATATTTCTCCATGTAATATCTCAGCTCGCAATTTCTGCGCATAATTTGATGTTACGTAGTCTGACGTAGAATTCAGATATAGGCGCGCTTAATGATTAAGTGAACGGGGGAATATGTTGTGCCCATATTGATCCGAGATACCTCTGAGTCGAAAGCCAAATCAACCCTCGTGAGATCCCTTCACCAGCAAACACACATGGATTTGAGCTGGTCCCACACGAGACCGTTACTCTCAGGTTTTGGGTGTGGTTATGAAGCTAGTCCAAGCCCATGCTAATTAATAAAGAGAAGGTTCAAAATCTTAAGATTAAAACTCGTGTCTTTGAGTGATTTATTCACCAAAGGTCCCTAGCTTACTCTTTATTGTTGGTTAGTCCACAAGCTAACTAGGAAATAATCACTCCTGAAAATAAATTTCATCTTACATTACTGTCCGAATATCACCTCCAGAAGTCTTTATTCCGAGACTTCATTAAAATAGAAGCTAAGAAATGGTACAGAAATAGTTCCAACGCAAATACAAATGTGAATTATTCATCAGTTCTAATTACATTGCTCCTATCTTCGGTAGATGCCTAATCCCCTGTCGTTCCACATCGTTCAGTAACATCTGACAAAGAAACCAGAATAACAATAATAAGTACGATGGAACCACATCCACCAATTATATTAATTAAATGTGATCCCGCTAGCCAAATCCTGTACAAAGTATCCTACAAAACGTCGCGTCTGAAACTCATTCTTAAGCTGTACAAGAAGCAAATGACATACAAAGAAAATATGTACAATAATAAACATTTCACAATCAGTGAAGTCTCATATTTCTTATCTAGGTCTTGTGTGTTACATTGTGTTTGGATGGTATTCAAAATGATGGAACACTGTGTATGATTTATTTCCACCTATGTAAAGGAACGTGTTTGTAAAACAAGTAATTTCTCTGCAGGATGATACTGATCTCACTGAGGATATCAAGATAGAAGAATGTTCGATACCAGAGCTTGTTTCACGAAGGGAGGAAATAGAAAGTCCTTCATTAGCGAGTGATGGAGATTTGAAAGAGGTAAGTACCTTTTGGGTTACTACTTGTTGCACCTCATACGAGACATCACCTGATCTCCATCTTCCTCTCACCATTGCAATTAAGGGAATACAAAATAGTGTATTCAGACCGTACTGATGACAGATGGAAGCTTTCTGTTATTAGGTTGGGTTCGGTACAGAAGGTACAAGTCGTGTAGAAGATTGCCTGCTTCCGGCTTAATAATAAAGATAATAATGATAACTATGACACGTGAAATTTTCTTTCCTGAAATTGTACTTGAAATGATACCGGAGAGGAAATGTGATAAATATTCCTTTAGATCCTCTCCTCACTACTACAATACGTGAGAAATGATCGGTGACCACTTCTATTTATTTATATGAGGGAGAATGATAAACACATCATATCATTTACCGTGCATTAATCTCAAATATCAAGTTATAGCTATTAACTACCTTATGCAAATATTGCGGGATGAGTCCACCTGAACAAACAAAATCTGAATACTGAATATCAGATCAATCGAAATCCTATCAAACTAACGTATTGCTTCTATCACTGATTATATCAAACGTCGAAAAACCTGTAGGGAAAGCCTAGGTACAAAATCAAACTAATGAAAATACTTGAGTATTCTGATTATTTACACGAGCCTCGACTCGAACCTGTGACCCTTCACTCTACAATGGTTGATCTGCATGTGTGGATAGACCGAGGAACCAGGATCTCATAATCTATAAATGGGTTTTAAAATAACGTTCCCGTCCAATATAAGACATAAAACAGAAAAGTCTCCCTTCCAGTGAACTATACTGAACAATCAAAATCGAAACTGCAAATCCACAAATCTTATCTGAACTGGAAACACATAGGGGAAAGAACTTCCCTAGCTAACAGTCAGCTGATCCAATGTTAACGACCACTCAAATATTGAACTTACTATCGCCTCAGTAAGCCTCAAATATCAAACTCAATATCTATCACCAACACATCTGTTCTCTTCTGGATGATAAGTGTGATTCATTTCTCGCTGAGGCTCCAAGATCACATGTATCTCCGTTGAACAATCAAAACGCCATTGTATGTGGTTATGCATATCATTTGTATACGAAGTACGTCCAGAAAGTAAGTTCTGTTTGATAATAACATTATATTGTGTATAGATACAGAAAAATTATTTAAGTGAAAACCCAACTCACTCGAACCTAACCATGAACTATTTGGCTTCCTTGGCTCGCAGATAGAGTCTCTCACAGGCCTATGTCGAATATTCACATAATATAGGTTTACCTGCCTCGAAGAACATCATTATGCCTCGATGATTATCACAAACTATGGGCGGTAAGTGGTTACACCTGTCGCCACTCGTCGATATCCACGTATCACATGGCTTAACTAAAAATGGCACATTATTCATAACACACACATATTGCATGTGAATTACTCCACATTATAAACCTTACCTTCCAAATCACTAATATTCCACCTCGAATAATAACACGAGATCAATCTCGCTGATCGATCAATCGCCTGCATGTATATTCAAAGTGTTTCTCGGGGTGAATGACCTGGGAGTCTCAACATTACTAATAATATTCTATCACTGGTCATGAAATCATAAAATTCTCACTCCAACCTGACGTCTATCCGTGATTTCAAACTCGATATACATGGTTATGTTTCAACATACACTTCATCTAATGAACAGGTGACCAGAAATAAATACACAGTTCAAAAAAGTTAGGGGAACATGTTAAGTAACGTCTGGTATGTGAGCATTAATTATGTAGATGGGGTTCCAATGGTCGTACAGCATGCCTTGAGACCTTAGCTACTCAGGTTATGTCAAATCAAAGTTATTCTCCATCTGTAGACGTAGTCATGCATTAAAATTGTCAGGTGACCCCTCAAAACAAAGTGAATAGCGGTGCGTCCGTGTGTTGTTGGGAGGTACACAGACTACTGCGGTCATTTCAGCACGTTGTACGTAAACCAGCACATGGCATGAGACATCACAACGAGGTTCAAGTCGCAAGGGCTGTCACTTCCATCCAGGAAGGATGGACTATTCGTCATGTTGCTGTGCATCACAATGTCTCTCCATCGGTTATTCAACGCTTGTGGAATCGCTACAATGAGACAGGCCAGTTGACAAGGAGAGTTGGGCAAGGCCGTGGACGCATGGCAACCCCAAATGATGACCGATGTCTGACCATCTATGCGTCGCGGCTTCGTTCAGCAACTGCCAGAGAACTGCAACAAGACCTCAGGAGGGTCACTGGAGTCACGGTGTCCGACCAGACAGTAAGGAACAGGTTAAGAGATGTGTCCTTACGACCCAGACATCCTGTTCGAGTGACCCGTTTAACGCAGCAACATCACGCAGCTCACTTTCTGTTTGCGTGTACCCACGTCAACTGACATCTTGTTCAATGGAGACCTGTGTTGTTCACAGAGGAGTCCAGATTTCCACTGACACAGCGTGATGGACGTCAACGTGTATGGAGAGGCCGTGGTGGGCAGTACATGCCAAATGTTGTCCAGGAAGTCGACCGATTCGGACAAGGTTCAGTGATGGTGTGGGGTGGCATCAGTATTGATGGCCGTACGGATCTTGTCGTCGTCCATGGTAATCTTACTACTGCGGGGTACATCAAGCAGATACTGCTGCAGCATGCATACGGTGTTGGCCCTGAATTCGTACTCATGCACTTCAATGCCAGGGTGCATGTAGCGCGCATAACCAGAGTTGTCTTGCGAGAACTGGACATTCAAGAGATGGAATGGCCAGCAGTGAGTCCCGACCTTAATCCCATCAAGTATGTGTGGGATAGGTTTGACAGAAGTGTTCGTGGGTGCCCTGTTCCAACAAGGGCGCTCCAAGACCTCGAACAGGCTGTTATTGAAGAATGGGACCTGATACCGCAATGAGACTTCCGCCGAATTATACGGAGCATGCCATGAAGGTGCCAAGCTGTTATAAATGCTCGTGGAGGACATACACCATACTGAAGCTCTCCAACTGTGATATAATCCACCCAGGAGTACGGGTTTCTCTTTGTTTTCGCCACTATTTGGACATTTCCGTTTGTGTTCTGAAAATTAACGAGAATCTTTCGATATTCTTTTGTATACGTCAACTGTAAAGAATAAAGGTTTAGTAGGTTATTATACCTGGGTGTGAGGTATTGCTTTGTGGAGAACGGCATCCGTTGAAAAACATGTTCCCCTAATTTTTTTGAACTGTGTAACATCCTATAATCTAAAGGGTAACTTTCCTTACTTCTAACTATTCGTGATACGATGTTTCTACCTCCAAATCGCTACTTTAGGCTATCACAAATATCAAAAACTAAGGACAAAAAGTATCCTAACTGGACGATGTTATATTTACATTCACAAATCCTCTTCCATAAACAGGAAATGACGAAGAAATATAGAGCAAAAAGGATAACGTATCATGTTTTCATCCCCCTCCGTAGTTTATGGCCAAGGACGTCCCCTTTGATAACGACTAATTCATAATCATAAAGTAGCCACTCATTTCAATGATGCCTTACATCTTGCTCACACAAATGTTGTGTACACATTACAATTTATTTCACTGTAAACATTTTTGATTATGTTGCCTAATTAATATGATACACAAACTTTTACACACTCCCTAGCCACTGCGGTCATGTGACTGGATTCGTTTGTTCTCCTCACGCATGGTGTTTACTTGGTGTTTTACACGAACAAATGACTTCAAACTCCTCACCTTTATTTTTAGCCTACTTTTCACATTTTGCAAAAATGAGGAAAAAGTAGACTTATGAGATCGATCCGGGCAAATGTGTGTCTGTCTGTCCTTCTGTCTGTCTGTCTGTCTGTCTGTCTGTCTGTCTGGCTGTGTGTGTGTGTGTGTGTGTCCCTATCAACTCTTAAACGGCTGCAGCAATCGAAACAAAGTTTGTTAGGAGTAAAGATATATACCTGAATATCTCAATGCCGTATTTGAAAATGATGTCAGTGCTACCAACTGCTTAAAAATCCCAATTGAAATTTGAGCTCCATGTTGGATATCTTGGAAGGTATGAATGGGAGCTACTTCAAAATTGGCACACGTATAGATAATAATATTTCAGTTTAATTTCCAGGAGGCCATACATGGCAGTTTTGCCAAAATGATTATAAGCCTGCTGATAGGTCCAATTTTTAAATGCATGTAACTTCTACACTATCAATTGGAATTCAACCAAAATTTGTATGTGCTATGTTCACATAAACAGATATGACTAAGCGTATTCTTAAGATCCACCAGGGTTGCCAACTGTTAATAAATGCTCTCAATTACTTTTATCCAAATACCAATATATCAGAATGTATGCAAGCCGACACCTTTAAACCATGCACACGTATAGTACCTGACATTCTATATTAATTTGGTGTAACTTATATACGTCAGTGCTACCAACATGATTCTAAGCATGCTAAAATTCCAACTTTAAATACATGTAACTTCTATACTATCATTTGGATTTCAACCAAATTTCGTATGTGCTATGTGTACCATAACAGATATGACTATGCGTATTCTTAAGAGCAACCAGGGCTGCCAACTGTTAAAAAAGGCTGTCTCTATTTTTGTTACCCTAATATCAATATAGCAAAGTATGAAAGCCAATAGCTCTAAACTTTGCACACGTATAATTCTAGATTAATTTGGAGTTACTTATATACGTTAGTACTGCCAACATGATTCTAAGCCTGCTGGTAGGTCCATTTTTAAAATGCATGTAACTTCTATACTAACTAATGGATTCATTCAAGATTGGCACAACAATAGATCGTATTATTTCAGATTATTTCTGACCAATACATGCATGACATTTTTGCCAACATGATTTTACGCGCGCTGTTAGATCCAATGTTTAACTGCATGTAACGTCTATGCTATCCATTGGACTTAAACCACATTTTGTATTCTGTACCTTAAGAGATGGAACTAAGAATATATTCAGTCACCAGGGCGGCCAACTCTAGTGCTCTATTAGGCTACATTATGCCAGGTAGCCTGTACAGTATTTCGAACTTATTTGAAATTTCTATATTACCAACTTAATTTCGTCATTATTATAGATAGATCCATATAGATTAATCATTGGCTTGAAACTTTAAATTTTAAGAAAAGTAGGCTCTTTAGTTCGTCACGGAACTTCTTGTTATAGTTCCCTTCGATTACCATATTTTCCTTAGAATCATTATATTTGTCGAATTCGTGCTCTGAATGGGGTGTCTTCGCTGTTCTATGACGTGCCCCACGGATTTCTGTAGGCAGGAGGTTCACCGTATCGACACCTGCCAAGGAGTGGTCGGTACGCAACTCTGCTGTCCTGGCCTTCATCTTATGTATTGGTGACCTATCCTTCCAGTCTCCCCTGTCATCATGTATTGTGAAATTCTGCCTCTATTTTTACAGTGAAATATTTGCTTGTAATTTAAACTTCCTCACGTAATTTGTTGTCGAGCATAATCTTGATTAAATCGTTGCCAACTATCAACTCTAGAATTTTATCAAGTATGTGGCCTAGGTCTTAAATCATAGACTAAGGGGCACATTACGTTCCTGCCGATTACTGAAATAACTATGGTTATGTAGAGGACATTGATTTATAAATATGAAGTTCAAAGTCAATGTAGATCCACTTCAAGCTGGGAGTTATGCGCCCTAATCAGGGAAGAGAACTGATAGGTGCAGAAAGGTGTCGTACAAGGCCTTTCATGTTCACCGTCGATATATATCAGCTTCACTTTTATTTGTATGTTAACACTGAAAAATCTCCATTACTGTATTTTACATTTCTTGTAACTGATTAAGATGTGTGTAAGTATTTCTACCCTTATTATTCCCGTTTCCACAGTGTTTGGGAAGGAGATTGAGAGAGTTCCTATGGGGCAACGATTCTTTTTACAGCCGGAGTTTATGAGAACAAAATTCTTGTGTAGAAGTGACGCTCCCAGCAAACGTTAACATGTTTGTGTTTGTGGAACTTGTAGCTCACCCTTTAGGGTATCCGCTGGAAGCAGCTACAGACTAAGGCGAGCCGAACATGTCCTCGGACACTCCCGGCACTAAAAGCCATACGATAAATAAAATAAATAACTCTCTGATGTTTTTGTCCTTTGCCGTGAGCCATCATATGTGATATTTCTCAATATGTACGATACGATGTATTAGATTAAATCCACTTCATTACCTCTATGTAGTGTTTAATCAGAATGAAATTTGGTGAGGAGTTGGTAAGAGGTTTCCACAGCCTATTAAGACGTTCAATCCCGCATTTGCCTGAATTACAAATGAGAATAAATACTAGACCGTTTCAAAGAAGGCCGACGCACAGTGTGGAAAGAATGCCTCAAATGCGGCATTAATTCTTATTGTACTTAATAGGATTTGTAAGTTACACTTCATTATCAAAGACATGTTTGTGTCTTACGAAAAGTGAAAATACAGTTCATTTGACATTTTTTAAATTAATATAATATTTGTAAAACATAGTACAAATTATAACTGTAGCAAAATAATTGTTAAGGAAACGCAGAAAGCAGCTTGAATCACATGAATCCTCAGAACTAGTGAATGTACATTTGTCTCAACTACTACCATCATTCCCTTCATCATCATCATCATCATCCTCGTCGTCATCCCGATTCCTGGGACTAATCGTGTATATGAATGGAGATTTTTATAACTCTAATGCACTTTTCGGAAGGCCTTGAAGTTTTTTTTGGTAGTTTCCTCTTGCTGGTAATAAGTGGATCAGAACTCAACAAAAAGTAATTTATAATATCGGCATTTGTTTTCTGTCGACTACATTTTCTGGAATAATTTCCTCAGCAATTTTTGAAGTCCTTATCACGTGCTTCCTGTGCTTTCTCTGTTAACTGTCATATAAGACGCAATGTGGACGATACTGTATCATGTTGTGGTGTTTGTACACCACACCTAAAACAATTGAACTAAGAGTACTATATTGATATGCAATTGCAACGATAGTGCATGTATATATTTATTGTGTTTAAGGGTAATATAAAATCATATGTTCATTTTCATCCATTCTTGTAATTAGACGTCGACCCGAGATTTCAAACCGTAAATTTACAACCCCTCCCCCAATAAATATATTTCTTGAGTTCACTTGTGGAACTAACAACTGACAATAGATAACGCTTGAACCGTCATAAAACCGCTTATGAAGAGGCCCGAAGAGTGGAAAGGGAGCCACAACCAGGAGTGACCCTCGGTAGCCAACAGGCTAATTCTAAAAGATGTCGGAACAATGGACCCTACAGCTTTTTAGAATAAATTGTTTTACGACGAGAAAACTGCAACATTGTGATTTTTAAGGAATATACCGCTACATGACACCAATATGGAAGTGTGTCAGTGGGAGAGACCTTCACCCCCATATAGCCACTTGGTGCATGATAATGGACTTACTTCGGCCAATAGGAAGGAGCGTCACTTTCTGTAGACAACACTTTGATATTGCAATTGGCAGATCCCCTTCTGCTGGTGGGAGATATAATTGCCATATATAAGCCGGAACAGAGCTGTATGGAAAGGAAGAATATTATTATGTTTTCACTTGAAAGCACTCCAAATTCTAAACTTGGACCTCACTTGTTGAGATTCAAATACAAAATTTCATAAAGTTCAACTAGTAAACTCAGTGGAGATCTAGCTAGGATATTTCCAGCATTGCGCTGAATATCGAAGACGAGTGAAACCATTCTATTCACTCAACTAGGCGACAGTATCTGTGCAATTAGTGGGCAGATAGCTTTATCAGGTAGGATTGGTACTTGGGACCATGGAAGACCACGCGAGATGTCTACTTCAGGAACGAGATACCTCCGCCAACATCGCCCAGGAAGATCTACAACCCGGTGAGCTCATGCATATTTGTCTATTGCAAGTCGGACGTAAATACTATTAACTTCAATAATTTAAAGAAATAACTTCCCCTTTTTATGTTTATCTGTTTGAAAGGTCGCAAGACGTCATTCATCTCATCCTGTGTTCTTAATAAATTATTTTTACAATCTATGACTTTCTGTCAAGATTTACCCCATGCTAGACTTCCCAGAGGTCAAAATAAATAGAATAAGGTGTTTTTCAGCTAGCCACTGCTGCCCCTCCCCCGAAAGTAAAGAATCTCAATTTAATAAATATAAATGTATCTCACAACCGTCTGTTGGAGATTGGCGCCCTATTAACCGAGCTATTTACTGCACTCATTTTATATCACGAGCTATGAAACGTTACAACATGTCACCCAAGCATGGGCCAAGCTGTGCACTAGCCGCGAAACGTTACAACATGGCACTTCAACGTGGAGCTCGAAAGCTATAAAACACCTTAAAGAAATAAATAAAATTAGTAAATTGCATTTGGAAATAAAATTAATTGTTTTTCATAATAATAAAGTAACTTATATAAAGTGAATCATGGGAGATGAGAACGAGTTGATGACGTTACGTAGTGGTAACACAGTTAAGGGTACCGAGGCAGAGGTAGTGGAGAAAGACTTAGCTAGCGGGAGTAACAATGCTCAGAGTTGCGGCGAGGTAGACAAGTCGGTTGAATCACAGAATTGTACGATGGGGGGCGCGGAAGACCTAGAAAGGAGCAAAAACACAAATATAGAATCAGATACATTAGAAGAAAGGTTAATCAAGATGATGGGAGATATGTTCGCAAAAGTTGGTCAAGGTATTACAGAAATAAACCAGAAAATAGATCAATGGAATCAGGAACTAGCCCAAAGCACCAGAGAAGCAAAATATGAACTAGAGCAAAAGAAAATAGTATCACTGCCTATAATAAAACAGAATGTCGAATTCAACCAAAGATGGCAGGTGCTGGACAAGGAAAGAGAAGAAGATAAGAAGCTAGAAATAGTCAATAGTAGTTTATGTGAGAAAGAGCGAGAGGTAGAACAGAAAATGGAGGAAGTGAATGAAGATGAGAGTAGATTAGAAATACAGAATCAAGAGGAGGAAAGATTAGCTGAAATGAGATCAGAAGTAGAGCAGAAAGTAAAAATATGTCATAGCAAATTATGTAAGCCTAATCAAAAGTTATTGGAGAGAGTTGAGGAACTGGAGGAAGAGATGATAGATCAGAGAATGAGAGAGGAGAATATGTTTGAAGAACAGTTAGGAGTAGAAATATGGGAGGTAGAGAAAACAATAGGTACTCAGGATTGTAGAATCCAGGAAGTTGTTAAAGAGGAAAACAATCAGCTTGGAGTAAATGTTGAAAGTAGGATAGTGGAAATAGAGCAGGACATTAGGAAAAGTCTTCCTAAAGTAGTAGGAGTTTCTAGTAACGTAAACTTAGCTGAGATGGAGATGCGTGTGTTAGCACAAAGCCAGCAGGTAGATTACAGTGAACGAGGAAAGCAGATGACGGGAGTTAAAATCGGTAGGAGTAGGACAAAGCGGAAAAGCCAGGTCACATTGTTAGTTGAGATTGGAAAGAGATATAAAGATAAGGATGAAGATTACTATTTGGAATGGAGGTTAGAAGTAGAGATGTTAGGTGAAACGTTAGGAGGAGAGACTAAGAGTAGCTTTACTATAGATAAATATAGGCCTAGTAATGAGGAAGTAGAGACTATTATTATGAGAAGAGAAGAAATAGTAACAATGACACCGGGGAGAAAGAAAGAAATGAGAGCAATTGAACTAGGAATCTTAAATGAATAGTGGAGTGTATAGAGGGGTCGGAGACTTAGTCGTGTAGTTAAAATGTATTTATTTAATGTAATTAAAATAGGGAATTATGACGTAGATATTAAAGTATATACACAATAAGGAGGTAAAGAGTATTAATAGAGATTAAGGTCGTGGAGCATGTCAGCTCATTGTTTAAATAGAAGTGTGGGGGGCGTAGATTAAAATTCTGGTGGATTCTTGAAGCCGGAAATTGTGTATCAGTTCAGAGTTGAATGAAAAAGTGAGGGAGCAGCAAATAAAAGCTTATGCTTATAAACTAGGTAAAGACGGTGAACCGCTTATCGATATATAATGATATACTGTGTTACAATGTGCGTAGTCTGCAGAAGTAAGTATCCTAAGGATATCTGAGAAAGTAATAAGAGAAATGGTAAGTAACCAAATGAAAATAAGAACTATTATGACAACCATAATGATGATAATAATAATAATGTAGAGATTCGTGAATGATTTAAGAAGATGAGGTACAATAATGAGAATAAAATTAACGAGTTGAAGAAGTAAGTATCGATATGCAGTAAAGAAATTTCATTTGAGGACAGCGAAGTCATCAGTGACTACAGTTGGAGAAATTTAGAAGTGGTTTAGAAGTGATGGATGGTAAGGCAGGGTCTGAAATAACCAACATATGATGGAAATAAGGAAGTATTAAACTATAGGACATCTGGTACTTGGAGATGGATGTGTGTGTAAGTATGTGTGTGTGTGTGTAAATTTCACGTAAATGACGTGAGTGAGGTAACAAGTAAGGATGCCAGCGAGGTTTAATGCCGTTGAGCAATGAGGTTTCAGGTTGGTAAGTGGCCAAATGAAGTTATGGTGGAGGAAGGTTTTGGAGAAGTAAGTATGCCAGAAGAGATTAATAACTCTGAGCAGGAGGTTTTTGTAGTGTCTACGTGAATACGTGAAGTACTCGTAGATGTTGGGAGTTTTGAGGGGGTTTTTGTGGTGTCTACGTGAATACGTGAAGTACTCGTAGATGTTGGGAGTTTTGAGGAGGTTTTTGTGTTGTCTACGTGAATACGTGAAGTACTCGTAGATGTTGGGAGTTGTGAAGTATAAACAGAGCGAATGTATGCACACAAGGAAACAGAGTAATGAGGGAGTACACCCAAGAGATGATCAAAGTTATAGTTTCAAGATCTTAATACGCAAGTTTTGGAACTTAGCCAAATATATTTTGCAAGGCCAAATACCTAGTTAAACCACTGGTAAATGTTACTGATGATGAGCGATAGCCAGTTGATGGTGTGTTGTGTTGTTGTACGGCACACATAAAAAGTAAAACTAATAATAATAATAATAATAAATGGTTGGCTTAATATTTAAAAGTTATTGAAAGGAATTTGTTAAAATTCGAAGTTAATTGAGTAAAATATAGTAGGGTTGAAGAAGAGAAAGAGGTAAATAAAATACGACTAATTCGTGAGAAATTTAAATTGAGTAGCGGTTTACCAGTAGTTTGAGAGAGAAAGCATTGAGGGCTACTGAACTCTGAAGTTATGTCAGAAGCGATGACAGTAATTAGATGAGGCGGAGAAGAATTGAGGGTGTTTTTCATATAATAATGATTAAGATACAGGGTGTGAATATGATTTAGATTTGTGAGTAAGATAGTGTAGGATGGTTATAATAATAGTGTTAGATAAACAGTAATGGTAACGCATTGAGTTAATGTAAGGATATAAGGCTGGTAGGAGCGCAGGTAGTTGGTTAGATAGTGTACCACTATGTCGCTAAGTTGTCTAATTTTGATACCATGAAGTTTTGTTAAGAATAAATTTTCTGTAAGTAGTGACTACTGGGAAGAGTAATGTTTTGTTGAAAGATGGTGTTACACAAGGCAGAATACATATCTTATCCTCCGACTTGTAATTGCATTTTGTAAGAGCAAACACTTTGCGTGTGCAATTATCCGTGTAAAATTCAATCTTCTACAGTTGAAATGCTGTATGCCATAAAGAACACCCTTCGAGTGAAATAAGTTCAGACAATCTGGATAAGAAGAAACATTGAAAGAAATTACATTTTAAATGTATTGTTGATCTGAAGATTTGAGAGTGTTGTGTATATGTATTTAAGTGTTGTGTAATTGTTTTCAGGGGATGAGTCATTCTCAAAATTGGAAATTTATTCGTCGACTCATGGGGGCGATTGTGGTGTTTGTACACCACACCTAAAACAATTGAACTAAGAGTACTATATTGATATGCAATTGCAACGATAGTGCATGTATATATTTATTGTGTTTAAGGGTAATATAAAATCATATGTTCATTTTCATCCATTCTTGTAATTAGACGTCGACCCGAGATTTCAAACCGTAAATTTACAACCCCTCCCCCAATAAATATATTTCTTGAGCTCACTTGTGGAACTAACAACTGACAATAGATACCGCTTGAACCGTCATAAAACCGCTTATGAAGAGGCCGGAAGAGTGGAAAGGGAGCCACAACCAGGAGTGACCCTCGGTAGCCAACAGGCTAATTCTAAAAGATGTCGGAACAATGGACCCTACAGCTTTTTAGAATAAATTGTTTTACGACGAGAAAACTGCAACATTGTGATTTTTAAGGAATATACCGCTACATGACACCAATATGGAAGTGTGTCAGTGGGAGAGACCTTCACCCCAATATAGCCACTTGGTGCATGATAAAGGACTTACTTCGGCCAATAGGAAGGAGCGTCACTTTCTGTAGACAATACTTTGATATTGCAATTGGCAGATCCCCTACTGCTGGTGGGAGATATAATTGCCATATATAAGCCGGAACAGAGCTGTATGGAAAGGAAGAATATTATTATGTTTTCACTTGAAAGCACTCCAAATTCTAAACTTGGACCTCACTTGTTGAGATTCAAATACAAAATTTCATAAAGTTCAACTAGTAAACTCAGTGGAGATCTAGCTAGGATATTTCCAGCATTGCGCTGAATATCGAAGACGAGTGAAACCATTCTATTCACTCAACTAGGCGACAGTATCTGTGCAATTAGTGGGCAGATAGCTTTATCAGGTAGGATTGGTACTTGGGACCATGGAAGACCACGCGAGATGTCTACTTCAGGAACGAGATACCTCCGCCAACATCGCCCAGGAAGATCTACAACCCGGTGAGCTCATGCATATTTGTCTATTGCAAGTCGGACGTAAATACTATTAACTTCAATAATTTAAAGAAATAACTTCCCCTTTTTATGTTTATCTGTTTGAAAGGTCGCAAGACGTCATTCATCTCATCCTGTGTTCTTAATAAATTATTTTTACAATCTATGACTTTCTGTCAAGATTTACCCCATGCTAGACTTCCCAGAGGTCAAAATAAATAGAATAAGGTGTTTTTCAGCTAGCCACTGCTGCCCCTCCCCCGAAAGTAAAGAATCTCAATTTAATAAATATAAATGTATCTCACAACCGTCTGTTGGAGATTGGCGCCCTATTAACCGAGCTATTTACTGCGCTCATTTTATATCACGAGCTATGAAACGTTACAACATGTCACCCAAGCATGGGCCAAGCTGTGCACTAGCCGCGAAACGTTACAATGTGTCAAATATTTATGCAGTGTAGGAGACATGTTGCACCATGAGTATTTCTGAACGAAATATCTTGCCGTGCAATAGGCAAAACCTCTAAATTTTTCATGATTTCCAGAAGTTTTCTCCTTGTTATGAACATTTTATTTGAGCTAGTACCTGAAATACAGTGAACCCAGACAAGATTTTATTTGACGCCCTCCGATTTTCTCTGTTCATGATCTTATTGTCACTTAGAAAAACGTTGCAAAACGTAGCAGCAATACTCAACTGATCTACAATATGGAGGCCTCAGCCTGTAGAAAAAATCAACAATGCCTGCCCGGACTGCCTCGGAACATAACTATATACCTTCTTATATCTCGAGATGGTAAATATAATCAGATGTTTAAAGAACGATTTTTTCTGACAAACAAATATTACTATATAACAACTAAAAAGATCATTACATACCTGAACACGAGGGTTCCCTGGCGAAATAATGAAAAATTCCGAAAACACGACTCATGTTCACCGGAAACTAAGGGCTGTAAATCACCCGTGCAAGACACGTCTTGTCTGCTCTGCAATATCTCAACTACTCTGGGCTAACCCAAGCGAGACGCAGTGTGGTCAAGGTCACAACGTCTTTCAAAATGGTCGAGCAAGTCTTCTAATGTTCTGCTATACCAAAAATATCATATGACCAATTTCAGTTTTTGAATGAATGCCGCATTTGAGGCACTCTTGCCCCACTGTGCGACAAACCCAGTTGTCTTCACAGTGGGGAAGTGCCCTGTCCACATGGCCTGGATCATGAAGTTTTGTGATATTTTAAATAACCTCAGCTCCTTTCCTCAAGCCATTTCGTATGATAGCGACTACATTTATGATAGCTTTTGGAATAAGCAATGCGTTGGTGCAAAGATTTTGAAATGTAAGTCAACGTCACTGCAATCAGAACTGATCCAAGCATTCTTTTGTCTGGTGAACTCTACCGGCGATTCCTCAGTGAGATAGAAACACTGGCCCAGGTCCTTGAATCTTTTCCAGATTTGCAACTATCAAATCCCGGCACCATAAAATCATGCCCTGGATTGTGTTCAGAAGAGAGGTTATAACGTCCAAGAACAAGTCGGTGTCATATCATATATCGCTGTTCAAGGTGGCTGGAGATGATTGCCTAAAATATCAAGAAAGGTTTGCTAATAAATCCAACCAGGAGGTTTAAACACCACCTCGCCCAGCCTTAAGAAGGAAACACATGATGTCTTATCGCATTATATTTCACCTATTTTGACAGACTGGACAATATTCCAGGCTATTACTTATTTGGTGAAACGGAATATTTATTTCTATAATATTAATGCTATTTTGCAGTTCCGCAGTAACTCTAATAACTGCTGTTATAATGTAAATACAGTCGGCCTACTGCATGCAGTTGAAGCGCTATGTATTGTCCAATTGTATGTTAAATAGTCTACACAACACTCTATCCAGTTCCGCTTACTGCTATTGGCTTCCTCGAAGATTTTACAAATTTAACAGCCACAAACATACATTCTGCTGTGTTTTGTGACAATATTCATGTAGAATATTTTTATATGACATGAAATGAGTGATATATACGTTCATTCTTAAAAGCTGTCAGGTAGAACTGTTGAGGGCCAAGACACTTGTAAGTGACCTGTGAGACTGAAGTGGGACAAGAGGTTGGATTAGCCCCTTATAGTCTTACTGCTAGAAATTGCTTAATACATATTATTTCTTCAGCCCTTAAACCTATTACTTCCTTTATTGCACTGTTCACCACATATTCTATCACACTTAGATTTACTAGACCTATAAAGGAAGGATGGCTTTTTAAAGATAAGTCTTGTAAAATGCAGTAAGATACGCTGGAGAATACGAAAGTAGGGTCAGATTACCTCGGTGTTCCGCCCCTTGAAGCCTCAATAACTTACTAACTAAAACAAGAAAGTAATTTCAGTCTGTGGAATATCTAATATATCCTCACTTCAAGTTAAGCTGTGCTGTAAAGTTACAGTATTTATTATTGATTTTCAACAAGCGTAAGATAATACCTCAGAAATTAAAGATTCATTTTTGTCGCTAGGTTATAAAAGAAGAGACCCATGATGACGAGAGGGATGCAAATACAAATCATCCAAATGAGTAAGTAGACAACAAATTGAGGAAATATATTGCATGTTTTTGTGAATGCAAACTAAAATGTTGGCTTTGAATAAATTATCCTCTTTTTATATATGTCATTGAACATATTTATTTGTGTTATTGTTTGACATAAGGTGATAGTGATGTTAAGTATTTTAGCAGCCCAGAAACTAACCACTCTCATTCAGAGTATTTCAGTAGATACAGGGTGTCACTAAATATGTGGGACTCCATTAGGACCTGACAAGCAAAACATGTCCGGTAATCATATGGTGTGTGTGCCTTGTTTGTGGTGTGCATAACACAGACGATGCTAGTTGGTCATGTGTGGAGGGCACACAGGCCACTTGTACGCTTCGTCACTATTCAAGTCCAAACAAATGTATAGGGCGTCAGGGACCGACATCGTGGCGTGCTCGTTCTCCCGATCTCAACCCATTAGACTTCTACTTATGGAATCATTTAAAGGCCATTTTGAATGCCACACCAATACATAACGTGGGCATGCAGACATATCGAAACCTTGTACCAAAAGTTTGGCAGTTAGCTCGCCAATATAAAGGACTTTGGCTCATTAAATACCCTTACTTACCTAACTCACCCGTCCCACAGTGTCTTCAATATTCTTTTACTAGTGGTTGAAAAGAAACTGTCTTCCCTCTCAAATTAGTGGGGTGATATAATTTATGAGTGTTTGGACGGCATTAATGAGATTATTTTAGGGCCGTTGCATGGAACATAAACTGAACCTTAATGGAAATGTCGTTTTTCATTTCGAGAAGTGCCGCTTCTTCTATCGTACGAAATTAATTAGGAAAGAGCAGTCGTCAAAGTTTGCAAAATCGTTGTGTAAGCTGTCCAAAGTTTCGGAAGCTATAAGTTACATGGGTGAGTTAACATTATATTATATTTACTGAATTTGTGCAGCTTATGATTTTTACACATTCAGGTACATTTTGATTCCCGTCAGAATAGTTTATTTCCTTATTATATGAAACTATGACGTAACCTTACGTTTCATAGTTAACTCAACGGACGTCATCGTTTTATATACTCAGTGCGGAAAACTTTATATTTTGGTCATATTGTCTAATACTACGCAGAGGAAGCTGACAACTAAAAGTAACATTCAACTGCTGGTATTGATACCGTCCGCAATCAGCGCCAGCCGACGCTGGACCATACAAACTCCACAAGTCCCGTCACTTTCTCTTCTATACGATATGGTTTTACTAACATTGTTTGTGAAGTATGTGTGCTAAAGTAGAACTTTGACATGATACGTAATTGGTTCATTCCTAATACTTTATTCTGAAGGGGAGCAACAGTACAGATTTAGCCTTGCTTTACTTGTCCCTCAGATGGTGAACACATTTTTAACAATAGTCAAATAATATCAAATCTGCGCACTACAATGTGAACTTTTAAAAAGTAATACAACAACATCTGTTGGAGGATACTTTGGAGTAAGCATATACAGAATAGGTGGTCACTTGGAGTACACTGTATTAGAATTAATGGATAAAAAATCTAGAACAAAATGAAAGGGAGAAGGCCTAATACAGGCTACTGGAATTTGAGGTAAACAAGAGGTGCAAAGCAGCCAATGAACAATGTTTGTAAGAGAAAGTGCAAAGACTTGCTCATGATGTACGGTTAGCATAGTTGGCTGTCGCTTCGGAAGTTGTGATTCTGCCATGAATTGTAATTCTGGTCGGAGGGCTTGATCGGGCTACACAGCCTGTTGGGGCAAATTTGAGAAGAGGTGAGTTCGATTCCCTCTCCAGTCATCGACAAAGTTATTTGACAGCGTCTCGCACTCCTTGTGCAGGCAAACGAGATTTAATATTGGAATCTTATTTCGATTGGCCACTATAAGGCCTATGTATTTAAGAGCCAACTGATATCCCTGAGTTAGTACGTGGCGTAAGGGCACAGGATCTCATCAGCTTATTTCTCTTATAATTATGTTCTATTTTTTTGACAGGCATATCGAGGGAAACAAAAGTTTGTTTTCAGGGAGTATAACATTGTGCCTAAACCTAGCAAAGTAGGAGCTGACGGATGGGAAGATTATCATACATTAATTTCATGATTCATGCTTCTAAACTTCTGACTCAACTAATTTACAATATAATGTAACGACAGTCCAGTTAGGTGAAGACCAGTTTTATTCAGCAGAAGCGTAGGATTAAGGGAATCTTCACTACGCATTGGACTGATGTCGGAAGGTAGAATATGGAAAGAGAAGAGAACGTTCGTGGCATTTTTAGACTTAGATAAGACTGTTAATTTCTTTGATTGGAGTAAATGATTTGTCATTTTAAATAGGATTTGAATAAAATCGGGCGATAAGAAGGTGTATACAATCAATACTGAAACCAGTTGGAAGTTATTTCTCGTACCTTTCAATCTATTCATTTAGCAAATAATGAAGGAAACGAGAACGAAATGGATAGCAGGAATAAAGGATCATGTCGATTCATATATTTACTAACGACAATCATATTAGCTTGCGTAATTGAATGTTATTCTAACCAGTATAAACTTGTCGGTGGTCGACTATATACTGTATGAGAAAGAACTAAATAAGAACATCACGGACATCAAGGTTATACCATCGGAGAACCTGGATAGCGACCATCGATTGCTGGTAATGAACCTGAGAGGGAGTAAGGAGAAGAAAGGGACTGAGAACCAGGAAAGACGTATAAGATATGGAAACTGAAAGAAGGGGATAGAAGGGTCGAGTACCTCAAAATGGTAAAGGAAGGAATTCCAACAGATGAAGAAAGAGGGGTGGAAGAGGAATGGGCTAGATTTAAGAAGACACTAGTAGGTGTAGCAGAAGCAGTATGTGGGAGGACAAGTAGTAAGAAGGGGTGGAAGGAAACACCAAGGTGGAATGAGAAGACAAAAGATATAGTAAGGGAAAAGAATAGAGCCTTTAGGAGGTGGTATCAAAATAGGACGGTAGAGACAAGGGAAGAGTACCAGGAAAGAAAGAAGGAGGCGAAGAGAGTAGTGGCTGAGGAGAGAAGAAAGTGGATGGAAGAGTGGACAAAGATGATGAAGGAGGATAGTGAAGGAACAAAAATGGTCCTGTATGGGGTGGTAAAAATAAGAGGCGGAAGGATCCTACGGATTATGTTAGAATGGTGAACAAAAGGGGACAAGAGATAGAAAATAGGGAAGAACTGAAGAAAATGTGGAAAGAATATTTTGAAGAACTTCTGAACCCAAATGGAAAAGATGGTGAGGTGGAAGAAATCGGGGAAGAGGAAGATGAACTGCGAACAGAAAGGGACTTAACATGGAAAAAAGTGGAAGATGCAGTGAACAAGATGAAAGGAGGGAAGGCACCGGGTGTGGATGAGTTGAGTGTGGAGATGGTGAGAGCAGCAGGAGAGGTGGGGATACCGTGGTTGTACCGAGTGATGAGGACAGCATGGAAGGAAAGGAAGACCCCAGAGGACTGGAAAAAAGGAAGAATTGTCCTGATCTTCAAGAAAGGTAGTAGAACAGATTGCAGAAACTATCAGGGAATAACACTGATGAGTCATTGTGCAAAGATCTTCGAGAAAGTTTTGGAAAAGAGAATTAGGACAAGGATAGAAGGAGGGATGAGGGAAGAACAACATGGCTTCTGAGCAGGAAGGTCCACAGTGGATTTGATTTTTGCTGTAAGGCAGTTACAAGAACAGCACTATGAGTATGGAACAGATCTACTGATGGCCTTCCTGGACATTGAGAAAGCATACGACAGTGTATGCAGAAACAAAGTATGGAAGTCCCTGGAGGATGGAGGAGTAGAGAAATGGACTATAAAGAGGATAAAGGAGATGTACAAGGGAAGCGTGAGCTGTGTGAAAGTGGGAGGAGGGAGATCAGACTGGTTGGAACAGAGAAACGGCCTGAAACAAGGAAGTGCACTGTCACCGTTACTTTTCATTGTGGTGATGGATGACATAATGACCCGAGTGGCACAAGTTATTGGGGATGGAAAGATGAAAGCAATGGTGTTTGCAGATGATTTGATGATTTGGGGAAACATGGAGGAGGAGATACAGGAACAGTTGGACGTGTGCGAAGGAATAATACAAGGATATGGGATGAAATTTAGCATAAATAAGAGTGAGATGGTGATCACAACAAGGAAGAAGGAAAGAACCACAACGGGAATAACAATTGGTGGGGTACAGCTGAAGAAAGTGGAGAGTTTCAAGTATCTGGGAAGCCTGATACAAGATAATGGAAGAAACGATAGAGAAATAAATGAGCGGGGGAGGCAGGCAGAAGCATTTCGGAGGAGTGTGAGAAGCATGTTATGAAGCAAGGAAGTCCCTCAGAACAGCAAAAAGATCATATATCGGACGTAGGCTACTATGTCCCTATCCTGACGTATGCCTCGGAGACCTGGGTTATGAAAGGAAGGGAGAAGAGCAAAATACAGGCCAGTGAGATGAGGTTCTTGAGAAGCAGTATTGGAGCTACAAAGATGGACAGAATAAGAAATGAGAGGACCAGAGAATTAATAAAGGAGGAACCATTACAGGATGGTATAGAGAAATCTAGACTTAGATTGTATGGACATGTAAAACGAATGGAGGAGAAGATAATACCCAGGAGAGTACACGAGACGAAGTGGGAAGGAAAGAGACCGAGAGGAAGACCGAGAGACAGGTGGCTGAAGGGGGAGGAAGAAAGCGTGAAGAAGAGAGGAGAAGACTGGACAAGGGTGGAGGCTGAGAGATGGTGGGAAGACAGAAGACGTTGGAGAGGCTTGTGTTCCAAACAGACCCGGCCAGTGGCTGGAAACTGTGCAAGATGATGATGATGATGATGATAAACTTGTAGCCGAGAAAAGAATTTGTTATAAAATCAATGTATATAAAACAGAAATAATGAAATACAGGCGAAAGAAGTGAAACATCGGAAGCAATTGGAAGAGTACAATCGCCACCACAGAGAAGATGTAGTAAGAGTAAGGAAGCGGGTTAAGGAGAGAAATCACAAGAGTTCCTTCATCGGGAAAGAAAATTTTGATTAACAAACAGCGTCAACAATGATAAAGGAATATAGTAAAAATCTACTAATTTGGTAGTGATATCAATATGAAGGGTCTCGTAACTTCTCAAAGCAGAGTAGTGTGAAGGAAGGGGTAACCCGGGGCCAAATAAAAGATCAGGCAGTATTTACAAATATAATCAAGCTCAAAGCTTATATGAAGAAAAATGATTGTTGTGCTCGATGAGAAGAATTTAATCTCACACACGGACAAAAGGTGATCTCATAAGACCCACAACACGGATACTTAGAGAGACCAACATGTTAATCAAGGCCTCTTCACTACCAGACCACGTGAAGAAGGATACATGCAAGAGTGAAGCTCTACCTCCCAGGCTGTACGGTCTACCCAAAGTACACAAAACTGATATTCCACTGAGACCTATCGTGAGTGCTATCGGCTCTCCAAACTACAGCATCGCCAAGCTTCTCTCTACCATTCTACAACCGCACATCGGTAACACTGAGACTCACGTCAGGGGTTCAGGCCATTTTATAGAGAAATTGCAGAACATACGTCTGGAACCTGAAGACCGCCTAGTCAGCTTTGACGTAGTATCCCTCTTCACGAAGGTGCCTATGAAAGAATTCATAAACCAGATTGCCGAGCTCTTCACCGAAGACATCACTGACTTGTTTCGCCACTGCCTCGCCACGAGCTACTTCCTATGGCGCGAGAACTTCTACGAGCAAATAGAGGGAGTTGCCATGGGTAGCCCACTAAGCCCTGTGATTGCAAACTTCTACATGGAGAAGTTCGAGCAGTTGGCGATCGAGACTGCACCCCTCAAACCGAAAGTATGGCTACGTTATGTTGACGATACCTTCGTAGTCTGGAGCCACGGAGAGGAAGAGCTGGAACGTTTCCTGGACCACCTTAACAGCCTCAACACCAGCATAAAATTTACAATGGAGAAGGAGAAAGACAACTGCCTGGCCTTTCTTGACGTGCTGATCACCAGGACTAATGACCTGCGCTTGGGGCACACCGTATACCGGAAACCCACACACACCGACCGGTATCTACACAAGACATCCAATCACCACCCCCGACAGAAACACGGATTTATTAAGACATTGGTAGACCGTGCTAGGAGAATCTGTGAGCCATCGAACCTCAACCAAGAGCTGAAACATATAAAGAGGGCCCTATGCGCCAACGGATACAGCAATAAGGAGATTGAGCGAGCCTCTCATCCCAGGCGCCGGAGCACGAGGAAAGATTCTGAGGAAACTCCGGTGGCCACCGCATTCCTGCCGTACGTGAAGAAGGTGACGGACAGCATAGGCAAATTACTGAAGACCTATGGGGTGAAGGCGGTTTATAAACCCACCGCCAAAATCCGGGACTTGCTGCGATCCGCTAAAGACAAGCGCCACCCACACTCCACTGCAGGTGTCTACAGAATCCCGTGTTCCTGTGGGAAGGTGTACATAGGAACGACGAAGAGGAGCGTGACCACCAGACTCAAGGAACATAACAGACACAGCCGCCTGGGTCAAACTGATAAATCGTCAGTCGCTGAGCATTCTCTCTTGCCCGGTCACGATGTACAGTACGGGGACTCGGAGATACTCTCCACGACCACACACTACCACGCCAGGTTGCAAAGGGAAGCCATAGAAATCTTCAAACACCCCGACAATTTCAATCGGAAGGAAGAAATTGAACGTGTGCGTAATACATGGATCCCGGCCCTTAGGAACACCAAGGCCAAGAAATCACTCACACGTCAACCTAAAGAACCTTCCCGCTACAGCCCGGCAGTCACCCAGGGAACACCTGACCCTCACAAGCTCGGTCGCCGAAGCCGGAGCACGCACCGCACCCCGCAACATGTACGTGAGACGAGACGATTCAGCCGGAATGCGAAGAGAACGCTCGGCTCACCATGCTATTTGAAGATCCAAACTACATTCCAGCCGTTAGTTCATCGCCAGATCCACCCAACTAACAGTCATATTCAAACAACAATACCCCACTACAATCCGTTACCCATTATTTCAAGGAGCGGAACCCTTGATAATGCCGGACGCAGTTTCCGGTGAAACGTCGGGAGATATCCTGTCTGGACCACGGCCTACAAGCCCGAAAAACTTGTACCTCATTATGATCTCATAAGCCTATTTTTTGCCTACTTTCGATTTTTTCAAAAAATGATAGTAGACTTATGAGATCAACACAGGGCGAAAAAAAGTGTGTCTGTCTGTGTGTGTGTATGTATGTGTGTGTGTGAGTCTGTGTGTGTGGGTGTGTGTACTCGGAATGTCTGTCCCTCCTATCAATTCGAACACGGTGAACGCGAATTGAACGAAATTTGGTACAAAGGTAGCACTAGCAAAGGACACCTCAGTGTTATGTTTTATATCGCCGCCGTCTTGACGGAAACGTAATGGCGGCCACACAAATGTTCAAAGCTTAAATGAAATTACGACTAACCTAATCATCCGATTTCTACCAAATTTTGCAACAATATACCTTTATGGGGGGAGCATCATTTGACCAAACTAATAAGTCATCAGCCTATTAGTTGTGGATGGCGGCCATCTTTGTGTGAAGATCGATTCCCCCTATTAATTCGGACGTGGCGAAACCGAATGGAACGAAATTTGTTACAGGGGTAGTACTAGCAAAGGGAACCTCAGTGTCATGTTTTATATCGCCGCCATCTTGACAAAAACGTAATGGCGGCCACACAAATGTTCAAAGCTTAAATCAAATTACGACTAACATAATGATCCGATCTCTACCAAATTTTGCAACATCATACCTTCATGGAGGGAGCATTCTTTGACCAATCTAATAGGTCATTAGCCTAATAGTTTGCGGATGGCGGCCATCTTTGTGTCAAAATCGATTCCCCCTATTAATTCGAACACGGTGAAACCGAATGGAACCAAATTTGGTACATAGGAAGCACTAGCAATGGGCACCTCAGTGTCATGTTTTATATCGCCGCCATCTTGACGGATACGTAATGGTGGCCACATAAATGTTCCAAGCTTAAATCAAATTACGATTAACCTAATCATCCGATCTCTACCAAATTTTGCAACAACATACCTTTATGGAGGGAGCATCCTTCGACCAAACTAGTAGGTCATTAGCCTAATATTTTGCGGATGGCGGCCATCTTTGTGTGAAAATCGATTCCCCCTATCAATTCGAACACGGTGAAACCGAATGGTACGAAATTTGGTACAGAGGTAGCACTAGCAAAGGGCACCTCAGTGTCATGTTTTATATCACCGCCATCTTGACGGAAACGTAATCGCGGCCACCCAAATGTTAAAAGCTAAAATGTAATTACGACGAACCTAATAATCTAGTCTCTACCAAATTTTGCAACAACATATCCTTATGTGGGAAGCATATTCTGACCAAACTGCAAGATCATCAGCCCAATAGTTTGCAGACGGTGGCCAAGTATGTGTGCAAATCGATTCCCCTATCAATTCAAACACGGTGAAACCGAATTGAACGAAATTTGGTACAGAGGTAGCACTAGCAAAGGGCACCTCAGTGTCATGTTTTATATCGCCGCCATCTTGACGGAAACGGAATGACGGCCACCGAAATGTTAAAAGCTTAAATCATATTACGACCATCCTAATAATTTGATCTCTACCAGATTTTTCAACAACATGCCTTTTTGTGGAAAGCATCTTATGACTGACTACAAGGTCATCAGCCCAATAGTTTGCAAATAGCGGCCATGTATGTGTGCAAATCCATTCCCCATATCAATTCAAACACGGTGAAACCGAATTGAATGATTTTTTACAGAGGTAGCACTAGCAAACATCTTGTTTCATAAGTGAATATAGACTAAAAATGGGAGGACATCTCTTGGATAGAACCTCAGATTTACCAAAATAAATACTACTAAGATTATTTAATATACTTAATTTAAATCTGTTAGTAGAGGGTGAACAGGGGAGGAAAGGATATTAGGGTCTCTGTTTGAGTATGGATACCCAGATTATTTTTTGGCACAATGCAGTTTTTAGTTTTGAAGTGGTGTATAGAGTTTATCTTAAAAAAATGCCACTGATTAACATGGTGAATAATTTCCGGGTTGAGAATTTGCATAGCTTCAAATCTATTTCAAGTTTGGAGATTGTGTTGAAACAAGGGTAATGAATCTCGTTCACTAAAACACACTAAACACAGGCATGAGCAAAAGCACAAGGAGAGAATGAAAACACACAGAAATCTCTGTTGGTGGTTTTCACGGAATAAAAAGATAAGAGAGAGCGAAAAACTAGAAAAGCCATATCAAACTACGCAAGGTGTATATTCAAGGAATATTCAACATTGATTGTCAGATGAAGCGGTAAAGAAAGTTGCTGCCTCCTGGTACTTAGGAAGCAATATGGACCAAGCTAATGAGATACATAAACGATGGATTGACATATGGTAACATCATATATAGATGCAGCTAGTGGGAAGTGGAGCGTGGGGCTGTAAGTGTGTTAATTCCTTCTGCAGGAAAGGGAAAATGGAGCATTTGAATGTGGTGTTAATGGAGAATGTTGGAGATTGGGCGGCTAGATAGAGTAAGAAATGAGGGGTAATGGGATGGATGGGGTTAGATGATTCTGGTGAGTGGTAATGAAAGGAAGAGATTAGTATGGCTCATATTGAGGCACCAGGAATAGCAAATTGTTCCTTTGGGTGTGGCGAACCCATCGTACAAATAGCCTAAATATGTTAGTGTGCGAGTCGAGGCCTCGGATGGAGGTCCTTGATTCACGCCCCGACCCAGATCACTGGAACCGGGAAAAGAAGAAGAAGAAGAATAGCAAATTGTCAGTAGTAATGGAATCAGGAGTAAAGGACCTGAACTATAGGCCTTAAACAAGGTTAGAATATGTAAAATGTATTGCTTCGGTTGTAGGGTTTAGTGACAATGTAAAAACGAATTATTTACCTTAACAATGGGAGAAATGGAGTGCAGCATTGAACTCAAACATCAACGGCAACAAAAACATAACGACAAAATTAAAGTATTCTTTTCACTCAGCATTTTAGCCGCTTTGCGAGAGTTCAGCTCAATTATGCACAAGAAGAGACGCTATAACATAAATATGCTCATCGGTGTTCCATAGGCAAAGGTCAGCAGATATGTGAAGGGTGTAAACATAAAAACCTTGTCCTTTATTGCATCTGGCATGCAGAACTCTAACGGCTTTGATTCGGAAGAATGTGCTGGCTAAGAAACAATCCATACTCACTCGTGCTCACACAGCTATGACACTATATTTTCTGTCGAGTATGAATTCAGACTGTATGAAGTGCATATTATTGAGCAATGAAAACGGAATCAGATCCCGATAATTCTTAAAGACTTAGCTCCTGATAGCGATATTAATGAAAGTTGCTCCGATAATAATTTCACTACTTTGATCTCTGAACCTTGGAATTATTTCAATTCATATAGGCTAATAATGTACCTTACTTCAAATTGTTAGTACTGACTATTTCAGGCTGATATGTCCAGATACGTTGATTCCGGCTGCAATGAAGATATATGAAGTTGGAAAAAGTGGAAGACAATATACTAACACTGCCTCAACAGAAGAATGTTGTATAAAGCAAAATTTGAAAAAATATGCATGTAGCGAATGCGAAGCCAAATTTACTCTAAGAGGAAATTTGAATCAACATATGGTCAACCATAGTGGCCATAAGCCATATTCATGTAGCGTATGCGAAGCTAAATTTGCTCATAAAGGAAATTTCAATAAACACAGCCTTATCCATATCGGCTGCAAGCCGCATTCATGTAGCGTATGCGAAGCCAAATTTGCTCGGAGAGAAACTTTGAATGAACACATGGTTATCCATAGCGGAATGAAGCCACATTCATGTAGCATATGCAAAGCCAAATTTACTCATAGAGGAGGTTTGAATACACACATGGCAATTCATAGCGGCACGAAGCCGTATTCATGTGCTGTGTGTGAAACCAAATTTTTTCAGAAAGGAAACATGAAACAACACATGCTAATCCATAGCGATGAGAAGCCGTATCTATGTAGCGTATGTGGAGCCAAATATATCCGTGGGTTTAGTTTAAGAAATCACATGCTCATCCATAGTGGCAAACTACCATATACATGTAACGTGTGCGAAGCCAAATTTACTGAAAAAAGATCTTTGATTCGACATATGGTAATCCATAGTGGCTAAATGCCATATTCATGCAAAGCCAAATATAACAAGAAGGAACATTTGAAGGTACACATTCTTATCCATGCCGGAGAGATGCCATATTTCTGTAGCCTGTGCGATGCCAAATTTACCCAAGGATGAAATTTGAAGAAACACTTGCGAAGTCATAGCCACGAGAAACTTGACTAAAGTACCAATTCCGAAGAAGTTACTTTCATAACAAGATTTATGAACAAACATCCTCAACAATATAGGACGAAAATATTTCATGTAGTAAATGCGAAGTGAACAAAGCTTCAAGGGGACATTTTAAGACACATTTTCCAATAATAAGCATATTCAGTGGCAAATGATATCCGAAGCAGCACATATTTACTAATGATGTAGTTTCCTACTTACCAAATTCCTCTGTACATTAGCCCTATTGAGAATAAATTTCTCTTTACTACCTCTTCATTTATTACTCTAACTACCCATCTGATATTCAGCATTCTCCCTAACACCACACTTCTGGAGCATCAGTAGGGGAGCAGTGGCGGTTTAAAATAGTAACACGAGCCGCTCGGCTACGCTGAACTCTCATGTATATTTCATGAAACCATGGGCATGCAACATGTCGGAGGACTCGGTCTGGCGAGCTCCTTCCTATGGACCACTCGTGAATTTTTTCAAAAAAAAATGAAATTTTTGTTTTAGAAAATAGGCGATAGTTTTAAAAACCAAACATGATAGAACGTTGTGTCATGACTGAAACGAATGGTCTTTATGTCTTTTATTTTATATAATAAAACATTTTTATTTTCAATGTTTTTTTGAAAACAGTCCAATTTTGAAATTCACATATTTTGGAAACTAGGAATTTAAAAAATGTTTCTTCGACATAAATGAAAAGTCCTTACTCTTTCTACCCCCAAAATAAATTTCAAGTCTCTAGGACAAAAATTTCTGTTTTGTAGTGGTGCTGAAGGATGGTTCGGAGTCGCCCCCTACTTTCATATAAATTTTGGCGATGTCTCGTGAACGCAAGATCGGATTTTAACGAACGAGGTAGTGTTGGCGTTGGGGTGACGTCTTCTTTGCTAAGAATGTGTCTTGGTATTTTTTTTTTTTTAAATTGTTGGTTTTGAAATTGGCGCTATTTTCGAAACGGTGAATTTTAGAAAAAAAGGTCGTATGCATAAAGCAAGTTTCAAGTGTGTATGACAAAACAAAATGATAGCCTACTTTCTCGCGAACATTGGCGATAATTCGCGAACGCCTAGTCGGATTTTAACGTATGAGATGTTGTTGGCATTGGGATGTCGTCCTCTTTGCTAAGAATGTGTGTTGGTTTTTTTTTGGAAACGGTGAATTTATAAAAACATCTGTTTGACGTTAATGAAATGTCCCTAGGCCCTGTAGGCTGAAACCAAATTTCAAGCCTGTAGGCCAAAAGAAAATGAATTTTGAAAAAATGTTGTTTTTTTGGAAACTAGGAATTCTGCAAAATATTTGTTTGACGGCAATGAATGTTTCTCACCCTCTCTACCACGAAAATAAATTTCTAGTTTATAGGACAAAAGCTACGCATTTTAAAACTTTTTTTTACCTTTTTAATTTTAAATAATGATTGTTTGTAGACAGAGAGCCGGTAGCGCTAGGCGTGTGTTACAACGAGGCTATCACTGGCCATGGTGAATTCAGGAAATGGCTATTTCGAGGGGGGCGACAAAAGGATGGACGAGGGGTCGCTTTTTTCAAATATTTCCTATGACGAATATTTCAAAAATCCCTCATGGCGATCTTTAAAACATGTTAGTAATGAGTGAATTGACAAATGATAATAATAATGGTATGAGGTGAATGAAAGCGGGAAACGTTTGATTGTTGTCAAACAACTTGAAGAACTTGCTTTGTATATATATCTGACTGGCAGCCAAGAAAGAAAAATCTGCTCGAGGCATGGCAAGCCGGCTAAGAGAATGGAATGTGAAACCTTATTACAGGACGCGACTTGGCAACACTGCTGTCAGGTGATAACAGGTTGGAACACTCTGACTCTGTATGAGTTTTATGATAAAGTGTCTCAGCTTACAGTGAATGGCTATACCGCTAATCATCAGCGCATTAATCACGTGGAAGATCCACAAGACGAAGACGATGTCTGCACGAAATGTTATGTGACCTATGAAATGAAAAGGCTTTATAAATTTATCCCATCTGTATTTTTAGTGTATCTGACAAATGAAAAACCTGTGAATGAAAGAAACCATTCCCCACTAGTCCATGATCAGCACTTGTCATATGTGCTTGCTTCGGGTTTAAGCCACTATCGATTACACTATGATGGAACCATTTACATCAAACAACCCATGCCTGGTCATAGGATGTTGGTCCATAACCATGAAATGATCAATGCAGGGGATGAATTATCCTTTCATCTCATGTTGACAAGGGATGAATAGCAAGCGGGAAAAGCCATAAACGATTTCCCACTTTATGTGGAATTGGAATATACAGCCATGAAATAACAACCTGACGTTAGTTGTGACTTAAACTTTCTTGTGAAAGGGTGTTGGTCAACATCATGGTGAAACAAAGATATGTGGTGAGAAAGACTAAAAAAAAAGGACCCTGTCCTTGGCAAAGCTTGGGCTTAAGGCATTAGTGGACAAATCCCTGCAAAAGAAAAAAAAGAAAAAATAACGTATTGGCCATAAGAAAAGCCCTTCGAGCAGCACAGAGACGTGTTATTCCAAAACGTCAGCGACAGGGTTCAAAACAAGGGCGAGTGATTTCCGAACCCAAAGGAGCGGGATTTTTACCTGCTTTATTTGCTGGCCTGGCTGCTCTGGGTTCTCTATTGGGTGGTGCCAGTGCGGTGGCAAAAACCATTAAAGCTGCACAGCAGGGCAAGCAACAACTAAAAGAAAGTCAGCGACATAATGAAATGATGGATGCGATTGCTATAGGGGCTAGAAATGCCAATTTAAAGCCAGCTTTTTATCAACAAGGATTTGGGATTACACCATTTCGAAATGTAAAAAAAAAAGAAAATTACCTCAGCCATAACAAGACATGCCCTGACGCATCAGCAAGTAGAAAGCTATGCTAGACAACTAAAGCTTTCTCATTTTCGAGGCGTGTTTATGCGAAACCAATTACCTCCACGACCCTGGAAACAGGAAAGTGCTGTTGTCAATCTGGATGATCACCGAGGACCGGGAACGCATTATGTAGCTTATGTCAAAGAGGGATCCACCGGATGGTACTTTGATAGTTTTGGGAATTTGCCCCCGCCCATGGAACTAGTGACCTATTTTGGAAACTGGATCAAGATATATTATAATGTGGAACGTGAGCAAACGTTTAACAGCACACAGTGTGGACGTTTGTGTTTATTTTTTTTATATAAGACACAGCATAAGCAAAAACGTCCACAGTATGTCAGCAGAAAGTAAAACGTTTACACTGCATGGACTTGGACCTGAAGTCAGGCTAGACTTTTACCCGCCTATCGAATTGAGTGAAAGACCTTATGGTTTAGGACTTGTTTCACTTGAAACGTACAATAGAATATACAACATAGGCTACGTGAAAATGAGACCAACAAGTTTTACTATCATGATCCTGTGCTCACCCTGAACTCTGGTGGATACACGATAGATGGCATTTATGAACACATTTATGTGGTGTTGATCAATGGATATGGTTTAAAGTCATTTCTCGATGGAACGCGCAAATTTGAACTTGTAGGAAATACCAACACTCGTCGCTGCAGTATTTTCTCCACATTCAAAATTGACTTTAAAACACGCCCCGATTCCATCGGTCTATTACTAGGATTTAAACCACGCGTGTTAGAGCCCAACAGAAAGCATGAATCAGACGATGAAGTGAAATTCATTGAAGACCGTCATGTGTCGGTAACGTGTAATATTATTAGCCAAGTGTACACCAATCAAGAACCAGCGCATTCGCTTTTTGACTTTATTGTGACATCACCCAATGGCTATATTATTCGTGAAAACCCTCCCGTGGTGCTTTTTCATTCTGTGGCTGTCGATGTTATTAGTAATATAACATTAAGACTGATCAATAGAGAGAAACAGCTCATTCAACTAGATTCTACCACACCAGTGACTTACAACTTACTGCTAAAGCCACTATGAAGTTGGCGTATAAAGCAACAACACCGTCTAGGAATGGTGTTAGTTGTTTGCCACGTGAATATCCATTAACATCTAAGGACAAGCAGATTTCACAGCATTTGTGTTACCACGTCAATCCCCATGATGAATTCTATCCTAGTGGTAGCGAACCACATCGAGGAGCAACCAGGGGTGGTAAGAATTGATGCCCATTCCTATCAAGCTCAAACACCTGGACTCAATAACAATGATGAAATTCAATGTGTTATCAACAACCAAGATATTTACACCCTACCGCATGAAAGTGTCATTCAGATTGAAGGTCGACTGACGAAAGCCGATTGCTCAACACCCACCACATCCAAGTTGCCCAACCATGCTTTTTCCTTTCTGTTTTCTGAATTGCGATATGTCATTAACGATATCGGGGTGGATAGCACTCGAAATGTGTGTATTTCCAGTGTCATGAAACTATATCGCTCTTATAGTGAGGAAGAAGGTGAAACACTTTGCATGGCGGGTTGGTGTCCTGCCTCGACCAATGACTGGATGGTGCACACCGATGGCACCTTTACTGGATATTTAAATCTTAAACTGATTTTTGGCTTTGCCGAAGATCACCAGCGCAATGTGGTCAATGCAAGGCAAGTGTTTTATCTGGTGAGAGACAGGAGTGATAATAATGCACTCAAGGGAGCCGAAAATGCCCCCTTAGATTAAAAATTCAAATACAACGCATGCTATGGAAAGTGACCCCTAAGTAGGGGAGTGGTAGGGGTTCTAACCAGTGACATGAACCGCTCGGCTACGCTGACCTTTTATGTATATTTCATGAAACCATGGGCATGCGACATGCCGTTGGACTCGGGCTGACGTGCTCTTTCCTATGGACCAATGGTTATATTTTTCAAAAAATGTTTGAAAATTTTTGTTTTTGAAAGTAGGCGATAGATTAAAACCAAACATGATAGAACGTTGTGCCATGGTTCACACGAATGTTCTTTATTTCTTATAAAAAAAACTTTTTTTAGTGTAATTTTGAAATTCCTATATTTCGGAAATTAGGAAGTTTACAAAAATGTTTATTTGACATAAATGAATATCCCTAACCCCCTCTACCCCTAAAATAAATTTTAAGTCTCTAGGATAAAAACTTGACAGTAGTAAGATGGGGACAGTTCTGCTTTACAGCCACTTTCCTACGAACCTTGCCGATATCTCCCGTACGCATGATCGGATTTTAACGAACGAGGTGTTGTTGACGTTGGGGTGACGTCCTCTTTGCTAAGAATGTGTGTTGGTATTTTTAAAAAATGTTTTTTTAATTTGGATTGACGCAATTTTGGAAACGGTGAATTTTGGAAAAAAAAAAGGTTTGTTCAACGTTAATGAAAGGTCCCTAGGCCCTTTAGGTGGACAGCAAGTTTAAGGGTGTTGAACAGAAAAAAATGATAGCCTACTTTCTCGCGAATATTGGCAATAATTGACGAACGCCTGATCGGATTTTAACAAATGAGGTGTCGTTGGACTCGAGCTGACGGGCGCTTTGCTCTGGACCACGTATTATATTTTTATTTTCATTTAGAAAATGTTTGTGTTTGAAAGTAGGTGATAGTTTGAAAACCAAACTTTATAGAACGTTGTCCAATAGTTGAAACGAATGATCTCTATGACCTTTATTTTTTTATAATAAAACGTTTTATTTTTTGAGATTTTTTGATTTTCTTATATCTTCGAAACTAGGATTTTTACAAAAGAGTTTGTTTGACTTAAATAAAAGGTCCCTACCCCCTGTACTACGAAAAATTAATGTCAAGCCTCTAGGACAAAAAAATATGCATTTTGAAACTTTTTTAACTGTTTTATTTAATGTTTTTAAAAATAAAGAGTGTTTGTAGACAGAGAGCCGGTAGCGCTTGACGTGTGTCACAACGAGGCTATGACTGGCCATGGTGAATACAGGAAATGGCTATTTCGAGGGGGAGACAAAGCGAGGGAGCGCTTTCTGATATTTTGTTACGACGAACGAATGAATTTGAATATTTCAAAAATCCCTTATGACGATCTCGGTGACCGTGCCCGAAAGAAATTAATTGCTATTTTGGCGGGATGGCGAGGCGGCATATTACGGTTGGTTTTGTGGTATTTTCTAGTGCGGTTGGAGGTGAATATTTGAAAATGCGTCACGTGTGCTAAGATTTTATTTACCCTGAAGGGGATCTTTAACGTTTTAGTCAACAGTGATGAGCGAGACCGCTGTCTGGCACAGCAAATGCTTGTAGAATATGAAAATCTATAACATTCGGTCGACCAAGTGATGTACATGAACCCAATGAGCCAAAACGGTATGGTCATTGCGCTGAGATGTTATAAACTAATCATTGGACCTGGTGAAAGTGTATGATTAATGTGTACATGTATTGAGGATAGCCGCTTGCTAGTAAGTATTATTACAGTAAAATGTTTAATACTAATGATAATTATAGTAATAATGATAATATTAAGACACACACGTTTTGAATGCTACAGAAATGTGTTGCTTGCTCGCACTGAATACACGACCTGGCCAGGCCTTGAGAGAGCTGATGCTGATAACACAAGAATGTCTACGTGGGCAGGAAGTAAAGGGTCAGGTTACTTGGCTGGTAGAGGCTAGCAGGTCTGTCGTTTAAACTGACCTGGTAGAGGCTAGCAGGTCTGGCGTTTAAACAGAGAGACCGCCATGTTGGTTCCTAGACAGCCGTACTACCGATGTATAAGAGGCAGCCATTTTGGTTCCTTATTAAAAACATGAAACTAGTATAAGGTACTGAACTCGAATCCAGCCCAGCTTAAGACTTTGACTGAGCCGAGGTTCGAACTGACTTGTGAACCCTGGGAGAGAAAAATTGGAAATATGGAATTAAAATAATTTAATATTTATATATGCATTTTGGGAAGTGAACGATGCATAATGAAACTATTTTGGAAAATTTTGGAGCATTTTACGGAATTATTATTTGGAAATATTCTGGTGAATGAGATTTTAACTAAAGAAGTGTTGGATCATTCGAGGCTGGAAATTGTACAAGGCTTCATGTTAGCTAGTAGAAAACCAGTTTTGGTTAGTCAAGGCGACAATAACAAATTATGCACACGACCCGTTGATAAGAGGCTAGATCCAGGAGCTTCTATCACCATATTTCAACAGCCAATCAGATTGAGGCACATAAATTTTATGGGAATCGTTTTTATATAAATTTGGCTTAAATAAAGCGAAATGAACACTTCTACAGGTATAGAAAACAATATGGAATTTATATGGTTAAATAGAAATATAAATTATTGGCTATGTGAGAAACTATGAGTTTATTTCTATTAAAATGCATCCGTGCGAGGCTAGCGGGAAAGGCTAGTTTTGGCACGCGCACTATCGCAGGGAGAGAAGCGAGGACTCTTACTCAGCTTCTTGGACCGAGCGGACGTGTCAGTTACGCGTCCAGCATAGCACATTTTCCACGATAAAGGAAGTACGGAGGACAGACGCAGTAGTACTGTCTGGAGATCTATCATTCGCCGAGGAAGAGATACGAGGAGCCGGTGAAATATAAATGCATTAGATATTGAAGAGAAACGCATTTATTCTGTAACACAATTCTTAGAAGAAAACTTCACTTAAAAAGCATCATTCTACAGTGAAGCAATAATCAACAACATTGCTTACTACAGCTACATTATTGTTACATTAAATATTCTACGTTACAACATCATATTCAAGATGACCGTAATGAACCTGAGTCAGTAAGGACAAACTTTTTCAACGATTACTAACAAGATTACTATGAGCAACTAAACTAATGGAAGGAGGGTAGTCTATGCCATGGATTGGAAATTCAGGGTGACTTAGAAGATCGGGAATCGATAAATCTACAACTGCTTAACAGCATGCAGTATTCCGAGATGACTTCCAATAGTACAAGCGAGATGTCCATTACCATCAGGAGGAGATGTCAGCCCAGGACATTCAGATCTACAATGATGATGCCACTCTGTTACACGGAGAAAAGAAGAAGACGAATGCTAGCAGTCGATTGGACCAAGAGATGCAGTTTCCAGGTCGCTGACCGTGAACCAAGAAGACTTGCCTTTAGCTGCCACAGTCGAGCGGGACCGCAGGTGTCCATATCACGATGCAGACGGGGGAGCGTTCAGCTGTCTCGCACGCGACCGGGAGAAACTGGTTTCCAAGGCAGACGACGAGCTAGGAACATCGAATACATCTTATGAAGGTATTCACGACACCAGAAGCCATCAAAAAGGTGGAAAAACTGAATGCTCTAAGATCTGTAGTTTTGCAGTAGTATTTGAAATCATTGATGAGTGACCAACTCATGTAGATATTCTTATCTTTATCCTATGTTTATTGTGGCTAAATTTTAGAGATTCATTGTAATTCTTTGATACGTCTACGTGTGTCGTTTTGGACGAAATTTAATTCATTTTTGACTTTAGATAATTCGTTTCTTATATATTTTGAAGGAATCGTTTTAACATGCTCACCTTCGAACGAACCTCGATTTATACGGGAATGCTTCGATAGTAACGTATTTCGAAGAGAATGCTTCGATAGTAACATATTTCATTGAAAATACTTTCCAATTGTAAGAACATTTTGAACGTTAAGATTGTTATTGATAGTTACAAATGCGTAACAGCGACAGAATACATTTGTATAATCATATTGCATTATTATAAAGGAAAGAATTATTGTCAAATGCTGTAACATTGTTTATCAGACATTATTATGTCAGTATACAACTGAAACACTTATCTATAACAATGTGGATGTTATAAAATTCCAATTGCGGAATTCCATTTTTTGACAATGATATAGTCTTGGACTATTGTTATTATGAAAGTACACTATAAAATAGGATCATGTTAGTGACAATTGAGATCAAATGACGCCTATAGTTATTAACAATTTCATTGGAAATATTGTTAAACTGAAATGATAGACCAGGAGATTTGTTAGTCTACCTGAGGTCTATTATGTCTTAAAAAAAGCTTAAACGTGTATAATTCATTTATTTAAATGTACACTAGATAGCGTGCGGATATGTATTTATATTTATAAACTACTAAAGACGAGCGAACTACGAGTTAATAATGCTTATATTTGGTAACGTGGAGAAACAGTTTATTATGGAACTATGTGAACGAAAAGCGTTATCGAAAGAAATACGAAATACTGTGAGAGGTGAATTGTTGTGAACAAACATGTAATTGTTGTTAGAGATGCACGAGGTTAAATAATTTAGAGGAGAGATGGAGTTAGGAGTGCACTCTGAACGGTAGTATACAATTGCGTATTTACCTAGTTAAGTCACTGATTCTTCTACAAGTCTGTAGCAAGAACGGTTTCTTATTGAAGTAATGCCTTGCGGAGTAATGAAGATTGTTGGCAGTTATGAAAAGAAAGAAGTTTGTTTGTTTGGAGCGTAGCAGACGCTATTTGTGGATATTGTTCACCGTATTGCGAGAGAAGGAAATATATTGCCATGTGGAGCATCGAATTGTTACAGTATGTGTAAGAAGCGCTGACTTTAGGGTTAATATATGTATTGTTCATGTCAGGGAGTATCAGTATCTGACCCACGAGGTGTTTAGGGGTTTTTAAGTAGTTTCGCATCGCTCTTTATTTTATTATATTTTATTCATAGACACGACATATTTTAAGCTATATTTAACTTCAGTGTTCGATATACAAGCTTTACTTATTATGCCAAGTTACCAGAGATACCTGAGAATTTATTGTCGTGTGAAACATTGTTTATAGAACTGTTGTTTAAAACAGAGACACTATAGGACTACACATCGCGACTGATAGTGCGAATAGTATTTTAATACCGTGTTAAACATGGAAAATTGTATAAAATGTATATATTTCAACTATATTTAATTAATATCATTATTACTATCATGAAGCCTCCGTGGCTTAGGCGGCAGCACGCCTGCCTCTCACCGCTGGGTCCGTGGTTCAAATCACGGTCACTCCATGTGAGATCTGTGCTGGACAAAACGGAGGCAGACAGGTTTTTCTCCGGGTACTCCGGTTTTCCCTGTCAACATTTCATTCCAGCAACACTCTCCACTATCATTTCATTTCATCTGTCATTCATTTAATCATTGCCCCAGGGGAGTGCGTCAGGCCTCGGCAGCCGGCACAGTTCATATCCTCGCCGCTAGATGGGGGCTTCATTCATTCCATTCCTGACCCGGTCGGAGACTGGAAGCAGGCTGTGGATTTTCATTTTCATTACTATCATATGTATTCACGTTTTACACACGTATGTGTATAATTTAGGGTTTTTATATTGTTAACTTAAATTTTGGTGCTTGAACAGCTGATGCTGATCAGACTGCTTCAGTGACAGAGTCACAGGTTGATTATTAAATGCGTAAACATTTTAGTAATTTCTTTTGTAATTACATTTCAGTAATGACATTGTTTATAAACAATTATACCACAGATAGAAGGACTATCTAACGTGTGATTTATTTTATCTTGCTTATATTTTTATTGGTGATATGGAGTTTATTCTTTTGTAATATTTTGGGTAATAAATCCCAGGCAATATTTTTGTTTGCCTGTTCGTTTTTTTTTTTCAATCTGATCACCTTTTCATTTTGCAATCGACATGCGATAATACTGCGAATTAGTTACTAGAAGTCACGTAGTCTCAACTTTCACCGTTCACGCCCGAGATCCAGGAATCTCGTCCTACCATCATGTTATGGGTATTTTTTTCTAGTAAATGTGTAACTAATCAGTAGTGTTGTTGTATGGCCGGTATGTATCGAGAGTTTCCTAGTCATTATCCTAGTAGGGTAGTGTTGGTTTATCTGGCTGGGTATCAACCTCCCTACAATCCTCTTCCATCTCAGCGGATATAAGTAGTGGAGTGATGACAGTTCTAATCCCCCCCACCACCTCTCCCTCTGACGTCACATACTAACCCGCAATACATTCAGGGGCAAAGTCGATATCTCCCGAAGCCATGGTCCGATTTTGACAAATGAGGTGTCGTTGGACTCGGGTTGACGCCCTCTTTCCAATGGACCATTCATTTCAACCCCTAAATAAAACCTACCCCTACTAAGGGGTGAAATTGTAATTTTTAGTGAAAGTCTCTTTTCAAATACGACATGTATAAGGTGCGCTGCTAAAATGAACTTAAATGTTGTTGCTCATATCGCGCATGCGTTTTTCTGGCTGCCGCTATGGATGAACATTTTTGTTTTTGTTTTGTACGCATGCGCACTGGGGATTTTTGTAAGAGGGCGAGCTCTTTGAAAAAAAATGATTGATAAGAAGAGGTTTTGGTGGTGAGGAGAGAACCAGATAGTCGCCTACTTTCCTACGACGTTTGCCGATATCTCTCGAACGCAAGGTCGGATTTGGACGTGTGACGTGTCAAATCGCTTGTCTCAAAGCCCTATATATGTTATTAATAGGTTAAAGTTTTGAGAATGAGGGAAACAGGCGTTTTGGGGTAAAATTATGATTTTAGAATTTTTCTGATATTTCACGAATGCCTGGTCGGATTTGGTCCTATGACGTGTCAAATGGCTTGTCTCGAAACCCTCCTTATTTTGGTAATAGGTTAAAGTTTTTGAGAATGAGGGAAACAGAATTTTTTGTTGTAAAACCGTGATTTTAGACTTTTTGTTATATCTCACAAACCAATAACGCCAGAGACGTATACGAGGGGTCGTAGGACTCGGGGTGACGCCCCTCCCCTATCTCCCTTTCGAATATAGTATTTATGTTTAAAAAAATGCGAAAGAGCCTAACGACACTTATGTTGAAAACATTTCAGTTTTTAAAACTTTTCTTAAATTTGTCTAAAATGTTCATGACGAGTGGTTGTAGATAGAAAGAGACGATACCACTGGACACGTGTTTCAACGAAGCTATTACTGGCCACGGTGGTGATATACCAATACAGTATTCGCTATTTCGATGAGACGGCGGGTCGAGGGTTCGTTTTCTGATTTTTCCTATGATGGAATTCCTAATTCCTAAACCCCCTGAAGGGGGTCTTTAACGTGTAAACGATTATGAGTGACATGACAAATTATAATTCCTTGATTCGATGAAGTTGGCTTTAGATAGAACAAACAGAACTTGGTTATATGTTGCTTGAAGTGAGTATAGAAAACAAACTTGCTGGGGCAGACTGACAGGATGTGAATGTTATTTGATCTTATTGGAATGCATTGACTTGACAGGGCAATGAAAAAAAGCACAGAGATGCTGAGGACACTTGAAGGTCAAACGATATGGCAACCATGGTGGGAGGGGGAAGCTAGGATGATGTCGCCGATCATGTTCAATGGATGAATTTATATTTTGCGAAGCATTGTTCGGAGAGGGTCATGGGACGACTTGTTTTAAGGGTATTTATTTTTTCGATGTTTCCTATGGTGGACTCATTGATTGAAATAATCCAAAACTGCTAGGGCATGGCCTTGAGATTTTATAAACCGATAATGGGATTTTGACATACAAGATCCACTCAGAACTTGACATGATGTCATTCTTTTTATGGCTTATGAATTTCCCCAAAAAAGACCCAAAACAACAAGATCATGGACTTTTGCTTTTCTTAATATATTGCAAACCCATAATGTAAGATGTTTACTGTGAGTGACGAAATCTAGCTAGGTAACGAAAGAATTATTGTAGGATATATGTATGGTGACTGACACGTCTTTGACCATTGGAACTTGTTTTCAGATCTGACTGTAGTACATAGGGAGTATAGGTTGTAGGCATGGATTGACAAACGGTGCACACAAAATTCAATTTATCGATTCAAGAATTAAGAGTAGACTATCATTAATTAATTGGTTAAAGAGTGTAGCTAAAAATAAAAAAATGGTGACTACATTAAACTAAACTGAACCAAGTCGAATCAAACCCAACCGAACCAAACCAAGCCTAAAGCAAACCAAACCTAATCAAGAACAAGCCAAGGGCTTAAGTGTAAAACTTGTGGGGGAATGCAGTCATTGGCAATGTCCAAAGGAAGGGATAACGCTCTACCTCTAGAGGGTAAGGTAAAGCTAGCGCATGGTGCTAATGCATATTCCCAAGTACATGAACCACACACACACACAACTATCCTATGCTGTTTTTATGAGTTAACTGTTAAAACTTACTCAGTGGTTACTGAGCAAGATGGTCGCTACACACAACAAGCTTTAAATACTTGAGGCTAATAATCTATACACACACACACACGCTTGTTCTAAACTAAACTGTCTTGCTGGCAGTGCTCACACAGTAGGCAAATGACAGAAATGCTTGGCTAACAGAAATACAATCATTTTCGTTTGTCTAATGTTACCAGCTAACCATTACATGCTATAGTGGTGAGCACATGTGCCTCTTGCACTGGAGATCGTAACTCGATTTCTAGCTCTAAGGCCTAGAATGAATCAAACTAAGAAAGAAGGGTATGGTGACGCAGTGGTTAAACTGTTAGCCTTTCACTAAGGTAGACTAGGGTTTGATTTTAGGTTAATATACATGTCATAAACAAACAAACAAACAAACAAACAAAAAAAGCAGAGATAATGTTTAAAACTGATTACACTTGTCTCTTTTCAAATTATTACTTAGATTGCAAATACAAAGGTGGACTGGGTTTGATATTCAGTTAATGCTGCCTATCGCATACTAGCCAGTAAGAAAGCCAAACAAGCAAAAGGCGTAGGTAGAGCAGTGGTAAAATCGCTATGTGTAGAGAACTACCTAACGGTTTTATGAACTGGCAATGGTATGTCGCATAAACAGTGCAGGATACAATCCAGCAACCATAATTTGTATCTTGTGGAGCAGAGAAAACATATATATAGAGAAAGATATAGAAAGCTAGTGTATGTATGGGTAGCATTGATAATTTGACCAGAGAAAATACGATGAGGTAGGGTGGGGAGAGGGAGAATTAACACTTATATATGAATGAATGGTAAATAGTATTTTAGTTTTTTTTCCCCAATAGTTTTGTTTTTTAAATGCAGTGGTAGATAGTCGTTATTTTGTAAAACATTCTTACTTGCAGTAGTAATAAGACTGTATGGTTTCGCTAACACATAGATAGACTGTATTATTGCCATGGTCAAGCACTCACATTAAGATCATTTACAAAATCATAAAATGAAAAATAAAAAATCTTGTTTTGGAAATATCGTTTTTCAACATACACAAAATAAATATATAAAAAATTTGTAAACAGCAAAATGGAAAATCCATGGTCAAGCACTCACATTAAGATCATTTACAAAATCATAAAATGAAAAATAAAAATCTTGTTTTGGAAATATCGATTTTTTTCAACATACACAAAATAAATATATAAAAAATTTGTAAACAGCAAAATGGAAAATCCATGTTTCCATATAGACAAAATTTAAAAACCTTAAACGGACATTTAAGAAAATATATATATATGGGAAATTGACAAATGTGTAAATATGAAAATGGAAAAATCCATGTTTCCATATCATGAAATTGAAAAACATCAAACTGTCATTTTAAAAAATGCAAATGGAAAATTGACAAATTGCAATGTGTGAAATGTGAAATTGAACAAATGGCTATCATTATTTAAAAAAAAAAAAGAACATGGTGCTCTATGGTTGAGGTGTGAATCAAACCCTTTCTACTTATTTGGACCACCCGAGACTGAGTAGACTAGTTTAAGTTGTCATACCACTTTTAAAAGTTTGTGTTAAATCTAGGAATTGAACCCAAGAGCTTGTAGGGGAGATCAAAGGTTATAATATGTTAAACAGATAGCCTTGAATGAAGGGTGTGGTAGCTATATAGAGATGAGACGTTTCGCTCGGGGCAGGGAGGCATGGAGATCTGCATCAAACCAGTCAAAGGACTAAAGACTCAAACAACAACATGTACGTTCACCAAAATAATGTTGTGTAACGGTAAATGTTAGTCAACGAACAGTAATGCATTACTAAAACCCATGACACGATACCTAAGAGCTTTTCTAAAATGATTTTAAAATGCCTTTAACCCTATATTGAACACCCAGTTCACAAAACTCATAACTGCAATGTTATGGTAAAACAAAACAAAATCTATATTTCAAAACAAACAAGTGGTTTAGTCAATGTATACTGGAAAAAGTTTTGTAAACACTCAAGTCCTCAAGACCAATTAAATTAGTAACTGTCAGGTTGGCCGAGTGGTTAAGGTGTTTGACTTAAGATCAAATTTCTGTATAAGGAAGCAAGGGTTCGAATCCCTTACCTGACATAACTATTGCCTTAACATGGCTTGGCCACACTGTATTATTATGATACTCAGTACACAAACCATAGATATAGTGTATTGTTTAAGGCCACTCTCTTTCTGAACATAGTCAGAGACTGTTGATGGTTAACAATTGTATTAATAGTGGGACATGGGGATAGCAATTAAGAAAAAACAGCCAATACCCATACAATATTTTTATTCATTTTAGTTTTTTTTTACAATAGTTACACACTGAATACAACTTTTTATCTCTTTACCATTGTTTGATATAGATTTTAAACACAACGCTTGTTGTAGATCCTTTTACAACTTTCTCTAGGTACTCTTGTTCTTAAAAACTGGGGAAGCCGCAATGGTTTTATAGACATTAAACCCTCATTCTCTTCTTTTTCATCATTATCATCATCATTATTATAAATATTATCTTTATAATTATTATAGTCATTGTCACCATCATTATCATCATCATCATCATCCTCAACATCACTAGAACTATCCAATTCCATTTTTTCCTTTTCAAAAGAGATCTCTTGAAGAGTCTGTGTTGCTTTTGATAGTGTTACGGGTTTATTGAACGTTGACAACTGTCCTAACATGACTTTTTGAGGAGATAAATGTTTTTTCATAAGGAAGTCACTATGTTGAGTAACACTATGTTTTTGTCGGACTTGCTTTTTCTTGTTCTTTTGATCATGTTTTGTTAACACTAACGGTGTTTCATTTGGTATACCACATTGATGAGTACCCACACTTAAGACCTCACCATGTTTACTTTTTAGATGACCTAGACATTTTGTTGTTCTTTGTTTTGAGCACTGCCAAAATATGATGCCATTCGCATTTTCTCGCTTATAGTTATAAGAGTACCCATGATACAGGGCACGTGGTTTACCTTTATTGGTTATAGTATATTCCATAGTAGTCACTGACTTGTATAGTCGATCCGCCTACTACAAAGGTCTGAACACTTGTGGTGAAAGAATGATGTTGTGTTGACGTTTTATGCAGGATAATGTTGGTGGCATATGTGGGTGGCTTATGTTGATGACATGTGTTGTTGGCTGATTTTGGTGGCTTATGTTGATGGTTTATGGTGGTGGCTTATGTTGATGGCTTATGTTGGTGGCTTATGTTGATGACATATGTTGGTGACTTATGTTGATAGCTTATGTTGGTGGCTAATGTTGATGACATATGTTGTTGGCTTATGGTGGTGGCTTATGTTGATGGTATATGTTGCTGGCCTATGTTGATGGTTTATGTTAATGGCTTAGGTTAATATTTTAGGTTGATGGCATAAGTTGATGGCTTATGTTGGTGGCTTATGGTGGTGGCTTATGCTGGTGGCTTATGCTAGTGGCTTATGGTGGTGGTTTATGGTGGTGGCTTATGTTGATGACATATGTTGGTGGCTTAAGTTGGTGGCTTATGTTGGTGGCTTATGGTGGTGGCTTATGGTGGTGGGTTATGGTGGTGGATTATGGTGGCTTATAGTGGTGGCTTATGGTGGTGGTTTATGGTGGTGGCTTATGTTGATGACATATGTTGGTGGCTTATGGTGGCTTATGGTGGTGATTTATAGTGGTGGCCTATGTTGGTGGCTTATTTTTGGTGGTTTACGTTAATACCTTATTTGTAATGGCTTATTTGACAAGTTATTGTTGTCAATGTATTTAGAGGATTTTTCTCTTGGTTTTGGAAAGTATTTCAACTCTTTTTTATGGTAGCATAATGCTTACCGCCATGTTTGTAAGCAACAACAACACACTAAAATTCCAAGAATCCAAAGTACTCTAAGGTTAATGATTGTCTCTCAACTCCATTCAACGTCTAGTCAAAAAACATTATATATTTTTCACATTTTACAAAAAAGGTAAATTGGTAAAGTAAGCTATATGTTTAAACTAAAAATCATATCAAATCATATGCTAACTCCAACACCTACGTCTACCCCAATCTCAGTCAAAAAAATATAATATTCTTCAAATTTTTCCAAAACAGTATTTGGAAAGTAGGCCATATTTTGAAAACTAATCATCCTATAAAGTCATATATATATATACTGAAACCAATGGCTTTTATATCCTTAATCTTAAGAACAAAATATGGAATTTTTGACATTTTTTCCAAAAATGTTCATTTTAAAACGGGGCTATATTTTGGAAACTAGGAATTTTACAAGAAAGTTTGTTTAACGTAAATGGCAGGTATTTACCCCCACTACCCGCAAACCAAGTCCCAGGTCTCTGGGGAAAAATCCAAAAAAAGTTCAATTTGGAAAGTAGGCAATATTTTGAAAACTAATCATCCTAAAAAGTCATATATAGACTCAAACCAATGGCTTTTATGTCCTTAATTGGTAGAACAAAACTTAACATTTTTTCAGTTTTTCCAAAAAAGTCCAATTTTCAAAAATTGTCTATATTTTGGGAACTAAGAATTTTACAAAAAAGTTTGTTTAACGAAAATGAAAGGTCTTTACCCCCCTCTACCCAAAACATAAATTTCAGGTCCCTAGGACAAAAACTGTGCAGTATATATATATATTTTTTTTTGGGGAGGGGGTCTATATTCACTTTACCTCCCCACTTTACAAGATGGCGGCCATAGCTTAACTTAACCTAGCCTAACCTAACCTGACCTACGAGGTGTGATCAAAAAGTTCCAAAAATGTGGCTGCAACTTAACCAAACCTAGCCTAACCTAACCTCCCTGTTGACTAGCCCCCTTTGGACGGGTCCTTTTTGAAGGGAGTCATTTTTTTTACGTGTCCCGGAGGACGGGTCCTTGTTGACGGGTCCCTGTGGCGGGTCCTTTGGACTGATCCCTATGGACTGGCCTTGCATTTTATCCAAATTATGTCAAAGGGGACCCGCCACTGGGACCCGTCAACAAGGACCCGTCCTCCGGGACACGTAAAAAAAATGACTCCCTTCAAAAAGGACCCGTCCAAAGGGGGCTAGTCAACAGGGAGGTTAGGTTAGGCTAGGCTAGGTTTGGTTAAGTTGCAGCCACATTTTTGGAACTTTTTGATCACACCTCGTAGGTCAGGTTAGGTTAGGCTAGGTTAAGTTAAGCTATGGCCGCCATCTTGTAAAGTGGGGAGGTAAAGTGAATATAGACCCCCTCCCCAAAAATATATATATATATATATATACTGCACAGTTTTTGTCCTAGGGACCTGAAATTTATGTTTTGGGTAGAGGGGGGTAAAGACCTTTCATTTTCGTTAAACAAACTTTTTTGTAAAATTCTTAGTTCCCAAAATATAGACAATTTTTGAAAATTGGACTTTTTTGGAAAAACTGAAAAAATGTTAAGTTTTGTTCTACCAATTAAGGACATAAAAGCCATTGGTTTGAGTCTATATATGACTTTTTAGGATGATTAGTTTTCAAAATATTGCCTACTTTCCAAATTGAACTTTTTTTGGATTTTTCCCCAGAGACCTGGGACTTGGTTTGCGGGTAGTGGGGGTAAATACCTGCCATTTACGTTAAACAAACTTTCTTGTAAAATTCCTAGTTTCCAATATATAGCCCCGTTTTAAAATGAACATTTTTGGAAAAAATGTCAAAAATTCCATATTTTGTTCTTAAGATTAAGGATATAAAAGCCATTGGTTTCAGTATATATATATATGACTTTATAGGATGATTAGTTTTCAAAATATGGCCTACTTTCCAAATACTGTTTTGGAAAAATTTGAAGAATATTATATTTTTTGACTGAGATTGGGGTAGACGTAGGTGTTGGAGTTAGCATATGATTTGATATGATTTTTAGTTTAAACATATAGCTTACTTTCCCAATTTACCTTTTTTGTAAAATGTGAAAAATATATAATGTTTTTTGACTAGACGTTGAATGGAGTTGAGAGACAATCATTAACCTTAGAGTACTTTGGATTCTTGGAATTTTAGTGTGTTGTTGTTGCTTACAAACATGGCGGTAAGCATTATGCTACCATAAAAAAGAGTTGAAATACTTTCCAAAACCAAGAGAAAAATCCTCTAAATACATTGACAACAATAACTTGTCAAATAAGCCATTACAAATAAGGTATTAACGTAAACCACCAAAAATAAGCCACCAACATAGGCCACCACTATAAATCACCACCATAAGCCACCATAAGCCACCAACATATGTCATCAACATAAGCCACCACCATAAACCACCACCATAAGCCACCACTATAAGCCACCATAATCCACCACCATAACCCACCACCATAAGCCACCACCATAAGCCACCAACATAAGCCACCAACTTAAGCCACCAACATATGTCATCAACATAAGCCACCACCATAAACCACCACCATAAGCCACTAGCATAAGCCACCAGCATAAGCCACCACCATAAGCCACCAACATAAGCCATCAACTTATGCCATCAACCTAAAATATTAACCTAAGCCATTAACATAAACCATCAACATAGGCCAGCAACATATACCATCAACATAAGCCACCACCATAAGCCAACAACATATGTCATCAACATTAGCCACCAACATAAGCTATCAACATAAGTCACCAACATATGTCATCAACATAAGCCACCAACATAAGCCATCAACATAAGCCACCACCATAAACCATCAACATAAGCCACCAAAATCAGCCAACAACACATGTCATCAACATAAGCCACCCACATATGCCACCAACATTATCCTGCATAAAACGTCAACACAACATCATTCTTTCACCACAAGTGTTCAGACCTTTGTAGTAGGCGGATCGACTATACAAGTCAGTGACTACTATGGAATATACTATAACCAATAAAGGTAAACCACGTGCCCTGTATCATGGGTACTCTTATAACTATAAGCGAGAAAATGCGAATGGCATCATATTTTGGCAGTGCTCAAAACAAAGAACAACAAAATGTCTAGGTCATCTAAAAAGTAAACATGGTGAGGTCTTAAGTGTGGGTACTCATCAATGTGGTATACCAAATGAAACACCGTTAGTGTTAACAAAACATGATCAAAAGAACAAGAAAAAGCAAGTCCGACAAAAACATAGTGTTACTCAACATAGTGACTTCCTTATGAAAAAACATTTATCTCCTCAAAAAGTCATGTTAGGACAGTTGTCAACGTTCAATAAACCCGTAACACTATCAAAAGCAACACAGACTCTTCAAGAGATCCCTTTTGAAAAGGAAAAAATGGAATTGGATAGTTCTAGTGATGTTGAGGATGATGATGATGATGATAATGATGGTGACAATGACTATAATAATTATAAAGATAATATTTATAATAATGATGATGATAATGATGAAAAAGAAGAGAATGAGGGTTTAATGTCTATAAAACCATTGCGGCTTCCCCAGTTTTTAAGAACAAGAGTACCTAGAGAAAGTTGTAAAAGGATCTACAACAAGCGTTGTGTTTAAAATCTATATCAAACAATGGTAAAGAGATAAAAAGTTGTATTCAGTGTGTAACTATTGTAAAAAAAAACTAAAATGAATAAAAATATTGTATGGGTATTGGCTGTTTTTTCTTAATTGCTATCCCCATGTCCCACTATTAATACAATTGTTAACCATCAACAGTCTCTGACTATGTTCAGAAAGAGAGTGGCCTTAAACAATACACTATATCTATGGTTTGTGTACTGAGTATCATAATAATACAGTGTGGCCAAGCCATGTTAAGGCAATAGTTATGTCAGGTAAGGGATTCGAACCCTTGCTTCCTTATACAGAAATTTGATCTTAAGTCAAACACCTTAACCACTCGGCCAACCTGACAGTTACTAATTTAATTGGTCTTGAGGACTTGAGTGTTTACAAAACTTTTTCCAGTATACATTGACTAAACCACTTGTTTGTTTTGAAATATAGATTTTGTTTTGTTTTACCATAACATTGCAGTTATGAGTTTTGTGAACTGGGTGTTCAATATAGGGTTAAAGGCATTTTAAAATCATTTTAGAAAAGCTCTTAGGTATCGTGTCATGGGTTTTAGTAATGCATTACTGTTCGTTGACTAACATTTACCGTTACACAACATTATTTTGGTGAACGTACATGTTGTTGTTTGAGTCTTTAGTCCTTTGACTGGTTTGATGCAGATCTCCATGCCTCCCTGCCCCGAGCGAAACGTCTCATCTCTATATAGCTACCACACCCTTCATTCAAGGCTATCTGTTTAACATATTATAACCTTTGATCTCCCCTACAAGCTCTTGGGTTCAATTCCTAGATTTAACACAAACTTTTAAAAGTGGTATGACAACTTAAACTAGTCTACTCAGTCTCGGGTGGTCCAAATAAGTAGAAAGGGTTTGATTCACACCTCAACCATAGAGCACCATGTTCTTTTTTTTTTTTAAATAATGATAGCCATTTGTTCAATTTCACATTTCACACATTGCAATTTGTCAATTTTCCATTTGCATTTTTTAAAATGACAGTTTGATGTTTTTCAATTTCATGATATGGAAACATGGATTTTTCCATTTTCATATTTACACATTTGTCAATTTCCCATTTATATATATTTTCTTAAATGTCCGTTTAAGGTTTTTAAATTTTGTCTATATGGAAACATGGATTTTCCATTTTGCTGTTTACAAATTTTTTATATATTTATTTTGTGTATGTTGAAAAAAATCGATATTTCCAAAACAAGATTTTTATTTTTCATTTTATGATTTTGTAAATGATCTTAATGTGAGTGCTTGACCATGGATTTTCCATTTTGCTGTTTACAAATTTTTTATATATTTATTTTGTGTATGTTGAAAAACGATATTTCCAAAACAAGATTTTTTATTTTTCATTTTATGATTTTGTAAATGATCTTAATGTGAGTGCTTGACCATGGCAATAATACAGTCTATCTATGTGTTAGCGAAACCATAGAGTCTTATTACTACTGCAAGTAAGAATGTTTTACAAAATAACGACTATCTACCACTGCATTTAAAAAACAAAACTATTGGGGAAAAAAAACTAAAATACTATTTACCATTCATTCATATATAAGTGTTAATTCTCCCTCTCCCCACCCTACCTCATCGTATTTTCTCTGGTCAAATTATCAATGCTACCCATACATACACTAGCTTTCTATATCTTTCTCTATATATATGTTTTCTCTGCTCCATAAGATACAAATTATGGTTGCTGGATTGTATCCTGCACTGTTTATGCGACATACCATTGCCAGTTCATAAAACCGTTAGGTAGTTCTCTACACATAGCGATTTTACCACTGCTCTACCTACGCCTTTTGCTTGTTTGGCTTTCTTACTGGCTAGTATGCGATAGGCAGCATTAACTGAATATCAAACCCAGTCCACCTTTGTATTTGCAATCTAAGTAATAATTTGAAAAGAGACAAGTGTAATCAGTTTTAAACATTATCTCTGCTTTTTTTGTTTGTTTGTTTGTTTGTTTGTTTATGACATGTATATTAACCTAAAATCAAACCCTAGTCTACCTTAGTGAAAGGCTAACAGTTTAACCACTGCGTCACCATACCCTTCTTTCTTAGTTTGATTCATTCTAGGCCTTAGAGCTAGAAATCGAGTTACGATCTCCAGTGCAAGAGGCACATGTGCTCACCACTATAGCATGTAATGGTTAGCTGGTAACATTAGACAAACGAAAATGATTGTATTTCTGTTAGCCAAGCATTTCTGTCATTTGCCTACTGTGTGAGCACTGCCAGCAAGACAGTTTAGTTTAGAACAAGCGTGTGTGTGTGTGTATAGATTATTAGCCTCAAGTATTTAAAGCTTGTTGTGTGTAGCGACCATCTTGCTCAGTAACCACTGAGTAAGTTTTAACAGTTAACTCATAAAAACAGCATAGGATAGTTGTGTGTGTGTGTGGTTCATGTACTTGGGAATATGCATTAGCACCATGCGCTAGCTTTACCTTACCCTCTAGAGGTAGAGCGTTATCCCTTCCTTTGGACATTGCCAATGACTGCATTCCCCCACAAGTTTTACACTTAAGCCCTTGGCTTGTTCTTGATTAGGTTTGGTTTGCTTTAGGCTTGGTTTGGTTCGGTTGGGTTTGATTCGACTTGGTTCAGTTTAGTTTAATGTAGTCACCATTTTTTTATTTTTAGCTACACTCTTTAACCAATTAATTAATGATAGTCTACTCTTAATTCTTGAATCGATAAATTGAATTTTGTGTGCACCGTTTGTCAATCCATGCCTACAACCTATACTCCCTATGTACTACAGTCAGATCTGAAAACAAGTTCCAATGGTCAAAGACGTGTCAGTCACCATACATATATCCTACAATAATTCTTTCGTTACCTAGCTAGATTTCGTCACTCACAGTAAACATCTTACATTATGGGTTTGCAATATATTAAGAAAAGCAAAAGTCCATGATCTTGTTGTTTTGGGTCTTTTTTGGGGAAATTCATAAGCCATAAAAAGAATGACATCATGTCAAGTTCTGAGTGGATCTTGTATGTCAAAATCCCATTATCGGTTTATAAAATCTCAAGGCCATGCCCTAGCAGTTTTGGATTATTTCAATCAATGAGTCCACCATAGGAAACATCGAAAAAATAAATACCCTTAAAACAAGTCGTCCCATGACCCTCTCCGAACAATGCTTCGCAAAATATAAATTCATCCATTGAACATGATCGGCGACATCATCCTAGCTTCCCCCTCCCACCATGGTTGCCATATCGTTTGACCTTCAAGTGTCCTCAGCATCTCTGTGCTTTTTTTCATTGCCCTGTCAAGTCAATGCATTCCAATAAGATCAAATAACATTCACATCCTGTCAGTCTGCCCCAGCAAGTTTGTTTTCTATACTCACTTCAAGCAACATATAACCAAGTTCTGTTTGTTCTATCTAAAGCCAACTTCATCGAATCAAGGAATTATCATTTGTCATGTCACTCATAATCGTTTACACGTTAAAGACCCCCTTCAGGGGGTTTAGGAATTAGGAATTCCATCATAGGAAAAATCAGAAAACGAACCCTCGACCCGCCGTCTCATCGAAATAGCGAATACTGTATTGGTATATCACCACCGTGGCCAGTAATAGCTTCGTTGAAACACGTGTCCAGTGGTATCGTCTCTTTCTATCTACAACCACTCGTCATGAACATTTTAGACAAATTTAAGAAAAGTTTTAAAAACTGAAATGTTTTCAACATAAGTGTCGTTAGGCTCTTTCGCATTTTTTTAAACATAAATACTATATTCGAAAGGGAGATAGGGGAGGGGCGTCACCCCGAGTCCTACGACCCCTCGTATACGTCTCTGGCGTTATTGGTTTGTGAGATATAACAAAAAGTCTAAAATCACGGTTTTACAACAAAAAATTCTGTTTCCCTCATTCTCAAAAACTTTAACCTATTACCAAAATAAAGAGGGTTTCGAGACAAGCCATTTGACACGTCATAGGACCAAATCCGACCAGGCATTCGTGAAATATCAGAAAAATTCTAAAATCATAATTTTACCCCAAAACGCCTGTTTCCCTCATTCTCAAAACTTTAACCTATTAATAACATATATAGGGCTTTGAGACAAGCGATTTGACACGTCACACGTCCAAATCCGACCTTGCGTTCGAGAGATATCGGCAAACGTCGTAGGAAAGTAGGCGACTATCTGGTTCTCTCCTCACCACCAAAACCTCTTCTTATCAATCATTTTTTTTCAAAGAGCTCGCCCTCTTACAAAAATCCCCAGTGCGCATGCGTACAAAACAAAAACAAAAATGTTCATCCATAGCGGCAGCCAGAAAAACGCATGCGCGATATGAGCAACAACATTTAAGTTCATTTTAGCAGCGTACCTTATACATGTCGTATTTGAAAAGAGACTTTCACTAAAAATTACAATTTCACCCCCTAGTAGGGGTAGGTTTTATTTAGGGGTTGAAATGAATGGTCCATTGGAAAGAGGGCGTCAACCCGAGTCCAACGACACCTCATTTGTCAAAATCGGACCATGGCTTCGGGAGATATCGACTTTGCCCCTGAATGTATTGCGGGTTAGTATGTGACGTCAGAGGGAGAGGTGGTGGGGGGGATTAGAACTGTCATCACTCCACTACTGATATAGGCTATGACTATGCGGAATTCGGGTGCAGAACGCGAATCTTATTGAGTTTGAGGAATGTGGGGAGGCATGGGAACATGTGTCAGAGAGAGACAGAGAACCATTCAAGGTCAAAATGCTGAGAAAATGCAACTCTCTCTGTTGCTAAGCAGACTGATAAGGATTGCGTTAGTAATGCACTTGCCATTTTGGCAAACGGACCTGTACAGTAGAGCTGTGGAATAAAATTATTTTATTTTTGGTAAGTACCTATTAATGATTATTTTAATAATGTAATGCTAATGATCCTTAAATTTGTAGTTATTGATAAGGTAATTAATGATAGGTAAAAATGTATTTGTTTGCAGATAACCGGTATACCTTACATGTCTGAGAGAGAAGAAACCATTGCACTTCTGAGCCCACTATAGGGAAACAGCAAGAAGCCAGTACACGTCAAGGTGAGATTTTGTTTTAAAACAAACTTGTTTCATTTTTTTTGTTTGATATATTTATTTTATTTTATGATATGCATGTATTAACCTGAATTTAGGTATTTATAGCAGTTTATGTTATTTATTTTTAGGAACTTGGAAAGAAAAGCTTTACCGCCGTAGCAGTCCCTGAAAACCCGAGACGCATTAGAGCAAAACCATTGCCAAGGAGTGAACTATTAAAAACTCAGGTAAGCCTAACATAGAAATGCGATTCCATTTTACCACTACTGAAAACCCGTAGACAAAAAATACATTACCTGTACATGACTGGGACGATGATTTCTTTCGTTATTAATGGCTATGTATTGGCAAACGGTACAAGACCATATTGATTGTTGACTGGGAAAAGTACAAGGCCATGTTGGATTTTCTAAAAACAAAAAAAATATTTTTAATTTACGGGCGGTTCCTTATGGACTCAACGAATATCCGCAGAAAGATGGTATATTGGCTTTCACGGCCACAGGTTTGAACATGATAATCTGTACAAACTGACATGACATTCATTTTTGTTTATATATTGGTTAAAGGGGTATGTAAATGGCTGCAACTTTATAAAAAAAGAAAATAAGTACATGGGTTACTGTTAGTGCCAACGTACATTTTATTTTTAATGGTGTTTTTCATTTAATGTCAATTAACGTTAAAGTTTTATTTACATGTATTGATTGATTGATTGATTGAGTGATGTTTTTTTAGGTGTGGTCATGCGTCATTAACGTAGTGAACAGACAGTGAAGAAGCATACATTGTGTTTAAAATACTCTGTGCTCTTGAGCAACGTTAATAACTTGCAATAAAAAAGTTTTATTATATCACATGGCTTTAGTACCAAATACAACAAGTGAGCAAGTCGGTTTACCACGTGGGTTAAATTTAAAATCAGAACATGATCGTTGATTAACATTTGAATCCTGGCCTGTAGGCTTTTTGTCGGCGCATAAACTCGCTGGAGTTGGATTCTATTACTTGAACCGAGATGATGTGGTGCGTTGTGTGTTTTGTCCTTTTGCCTTGTGGACCCGTGTATCCATTTTACTGAACCACAAGGCCACTGGCCACTACTTACGTTGCTGAATCACAAATAAATAATAATAATAATGATGTATTACCAGCCAACGGTAGTGTAGATATATGTGGCCTATATACCATAGACAGTGTTGAATTGGCATGTGCTTTTGAAAAATTGGGAGTTTGTAAGCGTAAAGCGCTAGCACACCCAGAGTACAGTATTGTTGAAAAACGTTTAGAATCTTTAAAAATGTTTGGCCATTAATATTAAAACACCTTACAAAACAGCTAAGTGAAGCTGGATTTTTTTATACAGGTGAAGGGGATAAAACAATATGTTTTATTGTGTATTTTCATTAAAGGATTGTCAAATGACTGGTGACCCTTTTTTGGAACACGCTCGTTGGTTACCTAACTGTAGATACATGGTGTTGCTTGAAGGACAGGAATTTGTGAACACTATTGTTCAAGAAAACGTTATTGCAACACAAGAAATAAAAGCGCCTTTAAAGTTAGAACACGCGGTAAAATATACAAGAGGCTCAATAAAGAGATGTGTCTGACGAACAGATACAAAAGTGTGACCAACAATTATGTTAAATTTGTTATCAGGAAGAACTAGGTGTTGTATTTTTGCCTTGTGGACACTTGATAGCCTGTGTCAAGTGTGCATTAGCACTTAACACTTGTGCTATATGCAGAAAAGTAGTATCTGCTACAGTTAGGGCATTCCTTGCATAAATAGTATAATTTATTAGCAATCCATAGTGAAGCCTCCGTGGCTTAGGCGGCAGCACGCCGGCCTCTCACCGCTGGGTTCGTGGTTCAAATCCCGGTCATTCCATGTGAGATCTGTGCTGGACAAAACGGAGGCAGACAGGTTTTTCTCCGGGTACTCCGGTTTTCCCTGTCGACATTTCATTCCAGCAACATTCTCCACAATCATTTCATTTCATCTGTCATTCATTTAATAATTGCCCCAGAGGAGTGCGTCAGGCCTCGGCAGCCGGCACAGTTCATATCCTCGCCGCTAGATGGGGGCTTCATTCATTCCATTCCTGACCCGGTCGGAGACTGGAAGCAGGCTGTGGATTATCATATCATTAGCAATCCATGGTGCAAATTAACTATATGCACAATATTATTACAAGCTGTTGTAGAGTGTAATAGATATGCTTTCATTTTTATAGACTACTACAATGAATGTTTTGAATGCTGTGAGACAAGCATGTGGCTTAGAGACAAAGAAGCTCAGCGAATTGCCAACGCATATTCCATTCCGTATTATCAAGATTCGGAAATTGAAAACGGCATATGGTGATCGTGTACTTTGTGTATGCGAAAATGTTGAGACATTTCTGCCTACACGGATTAATGATGTGATGGAGAGTGTTTTTGATGAAGTGAATAATGCTGTGCAACCTGTACACTTAATTTAAGAAGGTTTTAAAAACAATACGTGCATGGTGCGTTTCAGTAAAATAAAAAAATGTGAAATAATAATGGAAAAATATAAGTAATGACAATAGACTGAAATAAAAAATAGTGTATAGAATAAAAATGTTTAAGTTTTTAGTATTGTCTTAAAAGTATTATCATTAAACCAAAATAATGTATATAAGGTTTGTATATAAATATAAATAATGGTACAATGCAGTTTTATTTTCTACAAAGTTAGAATATTTAACATTGCAGAGTATACATGATTATCACAATAAATGCATACTTAATACAAGTCTTTGCCTTTACGATAGTGTGATATAATTTTTAAAACAAAGCTTGTTGTAGATCTTTTTCCACTCCGAACAATAGGTGTAAAAATGTCATTATCACTATCATAATTATAAGCAGCATTATGACTATCGTTATAATCACCATTATTATCCTCAACATCACTAAAACCAGTCGAATCTTCCTGTTCCTCTTCCTGTTCCTCTTGCTCTTCCTCTACAGTGTCCAGCCACGCAGACTCTACATGAGGACACTGTAGAGGAAGAGAAAGAGGAACAGGAAGATTTGACTGGTTTTAGTGATGTTGAGGATAAAAATGGTGATTGTAATGATAGTCATAATGCTGCTTATAATTAAGTTAGTGATAATGACGTTTTTATACTTATTGTTCGCAGTGGAAAAAGATCTACAACAAGCTTTGTTTTTAAAACTATATCACACTATCATAAAGGCAAAGACTTGTATTAAATATGCATTTATTGTGATAATCATGTATACTCTGCAATGTTAAAAATTCTAACTTTGTAGAAAATCAAACAGCATTGTACCATTATTTATATTTATTTACAAACTTTATATAAATTTTTGGTTTAATGATAATATTTTTAAGACAATACTAAAAACTAAAACATTATTATCCTAAACACATATTTTTTATTTCAGTCTATTGTCATGACTTATATTTTTCCATTATTATTTCACATTTATTTTATTTATTTAATTAAAACGCACCATTCACGTATTGTTTTTAAAACCTTCATAAATTAAGTGCACAGGTTGCACAGCATTATTCACTTCATCAAAAACATTCTCCGTCACATCATTAATCCATGTAGGCAGAAATGTCTCAACATTTTCGCATACACAAAGTACACGATCACCATATGCCGTTTTCAATTTCCGAATCGATAATCCGGAATGGAATATGCGTTGGCAATTCGCTGAGCTTCTTTGTCTCTGAGCCACATGCTTGTCTCACAGCGTTCAAAACATTCATTGTAGTAGTCTATAAAAAAACAAAAGCATATCTATTACACTCTACAACAGCTTGTAATACTATTGTGCATATAGGTATTTTGCACTATGCATTGCTAATAAATTATACTATTTATGCAAGAAATGCCCTAACTGTAGCAGATACCACTTTTCTGCATATAACACAAGCGTTAAGTGCTACTGCACACTTGACACAGGCTATCATGTGTCCACAAGGCAAAAATACAACACCTAGTTCATCTTGATAACAAATTTAACATAATTGTTGGTCACACTTTTGTATCTGTTCGTCAGACTCATCTATTTATTGAGCCTCATGTTTTTTTTTAACCGCGTGTTCTAACTTTCAAGGCGCTTTTATTTCTTGTATTGCAATTACGTTTTCTTGAACAATAGTGTTCACAAATTCCTGTCCTTCAAGCAACACCATGTATCTACAGTTAGGTTACCAACGAGCGTGTTCCAAAAAAGGGTCACCAGTCATTTGCCAATCCTTTAATGAAAATCCACAATAAAAACATATTGTTTTATCCCCTTCACCTGTATAAAAAAATCCAGCTTCACTTAGCTGTTTTGTAAGGTGTCTTAATATTAATGGCCAAACATTTTTATAAGATTCTAAACGTTTTTCAACAGAGCTGTACTCTGGCTGTGCTAACGCTTTAGGCTTACAAACTCCCAATTTTTCAAAAGCACATGCCAATTCAACACTGTCTATGGCATATAGGCCACATATATCTACACTACCGTTGGCTGATAATACATCATTATTATTATTATTTATTTGTGATTCAGCAACGTAAGTAGTGGCCAGTGGCCTTGTGGTTCAGTAAAATGGATACACGGGTCTTTTAACCACTTGTTTTCCAAGCATGTAAGGACAACAAGGAGACCATCGCAAATGAGTAGGGAATATAAGCCGAAGATGGAGCACGGGCTAATGCGCAAGATGGCCGCCGCGCGCAACCAGCCCTATGTTATTCTTATGGAGGGGTCAGTCATTGCTGGCGCAGGGGCTAATGCGCAAGATGGCCGCCATGCCCTGAGACTGTGTATGACGTCACAGGGAGCGGTTGGCCATGTAGTTGCTAAATGGAATATTTATTATTATTATTATTATTATTATTGATTGATCATGTACAATCAAGAACAGCCTTATATTGTCCACCTCTTGCTGTAGTGACTAGCATTCTTGGATGTTACTGCGAAGGCCCGGGTTCGATTCCTGGCTCTTCCAAGAAATTTAATTTCTGGTCTCGGGAGTGGAACGGGTACACTCAGCCTTGTGAGGCAAAACTGACAGGAGCTGGGTTTTGATTCATACCTCAGCCATTCTGCCTAACCCAACTTCACCTAACCTAAGCTAACCTAACTTCACCTAACCTAACCTAACCTAACTTAAAAGTGAGAGCAAATATAACAGCAAAAAGTGTAAGCAAAGAGTAAGACAGAATAAAAGGGTCAGCAAAAAAAAGTGAGAGAACATTTGGAAAACAAAAGTGAGAGCAAATGTAAAAGCACAAATAATAAACTTAGTTATAACCTAACCTAACCTAACCTAACTTCACCTAACGGAACTTCACCTAACCTAACCTAAACTAACCTAACTTAACCTAACCTAACCTAACTTTACCTAACCTAACCTAACCTAACTTAACCTAACCTAACTTAAAAGTGAGAGAAAAAAAGTGAGAGCAAAACGTATGAGCAAAAAAGTAAGAGCAAATATGAGAGCACAAATAATAAACTTAGTTATAACCTAACCTAACCTAACCTAACCCACAGAAACCTTATTTAAAGATTTTAGATTTTACATTTTAACATTTTACATTTTAACATTTTAGATTTTTGATTTTTTCATTTTACATTTTTAGATTTTACATTTTTGATTTTTTTGTATTTTAGATTTTAGTTTTTTTTAGATTCTACATTTTAAATTTAAGATTTTTTGATTTTAGATTTTACATTTTACATTTTCCGAAAAGAGTAAACAACAAGGTCACATACCTAACCTCACCAAACCTAACTTTACCAAACCTAACTTAAGCTAATCCAAAGGCTAATGCACATACACAAAGTATATAAGGGCACATGCAACTATCCTTAAACTAGTCTTATAGGCTACTGTACAACATGATCACTACCCCAACCGGGTAATTTTTTTTTCATTTTGTTGTTTACACATTTGTCAATTTTCCAGTTTCCCATTTTCAGTTTTTTTAATGTCAGTTTTAAGTTTTTCAATTTCATAATATTGAAACATGGATTTTTCATTTTGTTGTTTACACATTTATCAATTTCACAATTTCCCATTTACAGTTTTTAAAATGTCAGCTTAAAGTTTTTCAATTTCGTGATATAGTACATGGATTTCCCAATTTGTTGTTTACACATTTTTCAATTTGCCAAATTCCCATTCACAGTTTTTAAAATTTCAGTTTAATGTTTTTTCTATTTTGTCAATATGGAAACATGGATTTTCCAATTTGTGTTTTACATGTTCATTTTGCATTAGGAGTGGAGAGAGGTGGGTAGTAATTAAAAAATGTACAAGCAGTGTCCATACAATATTTTTTGTTTTAAATACATGTACACTATTTACACATAATACATTTTATATATATTCTTTTCTGTTATAAATTGTACAGTTGTTTTCTATTTTATTTATTTTTTGATTATGAATACCATTTTTTCTTTTTGTGTTTTTCTATTTTTGTAGTGCTATTGTTTCAATTTCTTAAATTGTTTTGTTTTATGTATTTGCTAGTTGCAGGCAGAGGATTCTGATATTCAAAACTTAACTCTTTAAGCCTGGTCAATGATTGAGTAATGACCATAGGCATGTGTACCTATACCATCAGCAACCATCACTCTTTTATCATCACCAGGACACAAAGCAATTTTGTTTAGTCTTATAGATGATATGTCATGTTGTTTAGAAGCGATAATGTTCATTGGTATTCATTTTACATTGTTTTTCATGACACAATCCTTATAATCTTGAAAGCTTATACAATTTTTGACAACACCTCTGTTAATACCTTCAATCTTTTTGATTTCTTTACCATTTATGTCTAAAGCGAATATTTTAGCTCAAAGTCCAACAAATGCTTTTATAATTTGTCCACAAGCCTCGTCTTTAAATTTCCCCAACGCTTTCTTGTTTCATGTAGAGTAACATATGTGATTAGTAGGATAATCTGATGTGTCCAGGTGTTCTAGGAAATCCAACTTGTCTTGATATACATCTGGGGTGTTAACCAAATAAATGAACGATTCGGTATCCATATACATGAGTTTAAGATTGTTCATTCCATAATAGGGTAGCAGGACATCATAGTGGTGGGAATACATTAGAGTTTTTGAAATATCCAGTATACACATTCCAATATATATAGGCTTATTGAATACAAAGTTACGTTTAGCCATGTGGAAAGCAGCTAGGTTAGGACTATAAATTGTTCTGGCAATAAATGTCGGCTTTGCTATTAGCTTTTCTGCCTTTTTGCTGTCTGTCACAAGACGTATGTCTATTCTTTACGGATATTTTCCATTGTTTTTCCAAAAATGGCATTGTTGAATAATTTGTACAGATTTTTCTCAAAATCAATTTTGGCTTGTTTTCGAAGGTTGTTAATAAAATCAACGTAGACCATTAACCAAGGTCTTTGCTTAAACTTTAACACACGATGAATTTTTATCAATTTTATTCCATGGTCTTAAGCCTGTTTTAATGCCATGTAGTGAACAACATATCGCCTTCGATTTCCAAGATGAGGAATTAGTTTTTTCAGAGACGAATCCTTAGGTTGTGTACACTCTGGTAGGAAACGTAAATCGTTGTGTAGATCATGAAGGTCATATGGGTAATCAACATCAACGTCTAGAATGTATCCCACAGGATCGTCTTCCTTTAGTTTTTCTAGATCAACGGTACCTGGAGAAACCCACTGAAATCCGCCATAAGGAAGAGAGTGGCACATAGCCCACCCGTATTCGTTGTTGGCATCATCATAGGTAATAAACTGCGATGGTTTCTCAGAATCATAGGTTTCCAAGTATTTATTGTTAGCTTCAGCATACCGATGATTCACCTGGCATATGCCTCCACGTATTCCAGACTCGATTAAAAGAATCTGATCGTAATCCTGTAGCAATTCCAGTTCAATTCCTGTATAAAGGAGCATTGCCTCGAAACTTAAACCAGTCAAAGTAAAAAAGAGTGCAGCATCCACTCGGTGTGTTTCTAGTGTTTTGCTTCTAAACGTTTCAAAGCTGTCTGCAAGAAGTACTTCTGAAGTTAGGTAGAGGTCAATATATTCCCGTAGAGTTTTAATGTTGAACTGATTCCAGATATTTTTGGCATGTCCATAGTCTTCTTGACTAACATCTTCTTGACTTAATTTGTTAAAGAATACCTCTTTTGGAGGCAAACACGTTTCACTTAACTTTTCCCATGAGTCAATGTAGTCATAACGAAATACCCCTTTACAAGTCATGAGCATTGCATTTTCTTTTCCAAAGTACTTGTCTGTTTCAGGGTATGATGTTAAGTTGGAAACTAAGTTTTCCAAACTACTTGGCATTAATCGAAACGTGTCCACAAATCTAAGCTTAACATTTCCTACATATTTGGTAAAGGAAATGTACTTTTTCTTTGGTGTTAGCAATAACATCCACTCTCTCAGTAGTACATCCTAATTGCTTTACAATGAAATTTGGGTCGTAGCCACTCATATTATGTAGAAACACAGGAACGGGGTTACGTGTTTTACACCTCAAATTACAGTTATTTTGAGCACTTCCACGGTATTCCCCAGTAATATGGCAATGGTCTCGAACTTTCCAGTTCTCTTTGGTAAATGGTTTTTGACACAAATAACAGGTTTCAGAAAATTGGAACTCTGCTTCTTGATCCTGAGTTAAGGCCTTTGGAATATTTAAGCTGTAAACGCGATCGATTTCATTAGCTATTGAGATCAAACAGTTCATAAACTTTTCTGCAGCATCAGGTCCACGATAAATAACAGGTTGCCTTGGAAGGTTTGTCTTTATGTGTTCCACAGCCGGTGAGGGTTTAACGTTTATACCGAAGCTCATAGGAACATGACTCTGGTATGGCTCTGTATAACTTGCCTCAGGATTAGGTAGACATGTTTGATAGGGTAACAGTATATTTTCAAAATCTGCATAGATAACGTAAGGTATTCTCAGCATTTTTTCAACATTTAAGAATTTGACAATGGGGTTTTAATAGGCATTTCAACCCTAGCAATGTCATGCTGGACACACAAAGCTCTATGTTCTTTCAATTTTTCCATTCCTTGTTGACCATATTGATTATCAAAGTGAGTAAAACACTGTTTACAAGTATATATCTTATGTCCATGGTGAGTAATCCGATGTCCTACTAGTTAATCAAAATCTTTGATAAATACGTAGTGGTTCTGTCGCGACGGTCTTTCAGCTCTTGATCCACAACCTTTAGAGGGAACAGTCTATTGTCTTGTTCCAATCCAAATACATTAATGGATATATCGTTGGCTTTTTCAAATTTGGGAATGTCAGCTAGCGATGTAGGAAACGATATTACTGAAAAATCATACTTGTTGTCCAGGTCCTTGTGTTTACTAATGCGTTGAGCATCCTTGTAAACCAGTTTTTCTAAAATGGTATACATAAAACAGTTTTCATCTTTCAAATTTTCAGGATTAATGCAGGCTTTTCTTGCTTTTATAGCTGCCGGTAATGGAATATATGTGCTTCCAAGCAAGGGATTGTTCTTATTTATTTTCAATCGTACTCCTTCCACTGCTAACAAAGCCCAATTACTGCCTTTTAGCTCATATTCTTCCATTTTGGTAGTTAACTTTGTAAATTGTGTTTCCAAGAAACTACTTAAGTCTGTTTCCAAAAATAGGGCCTGATTTCGTGTTTTAAAAGCACGATCTGTGATTTCATTGGTAGATGTAGGAATGAATCTACATTCAGCCACATGATTAACTTTTATCAACTAGTGCATTGCTAGTTCTTTCTGCATAGCTTGTATTATTTGCTGTTTGGACTAGGGTATGAATTTAAATCCTTACACGAATCACAACGTATGAAATACGATTTAAGTCGACCTTCAAAAGATGTCTCATATTCAATAAGTCCATTTTTGTCAGGGACCAATGACAGTAGGTAATGTTTTGTAGACTCTGATTTTTGTCTTTTAGCTGCCGACACAACATTACAACATTCTTCATGACGACGCCCTTTGTAGGCATTGTTGAATGTATTGCCACACGTTTTACACTCATGAAATTCCCCACACGAAACTTCATGACGCTTTCTATCATAGACCCGAAGAAAAGTTTTTCCACACTGATTACACATATAGCTAGGAATGGGTTCTTCCATCATGAGTGTTGATTTCTGCAAACAGCTGCTTACTGCGTATCACAGGGCTAGAGGTAGGTCAGTGAGACGGTCTTTCACGATGTGAACACCGAGAGAGGTAGTAGTCAACTGGTGATATTCTTGTTAAGGGTCCTCTAATATATCCCTAATCTAGACCAACAGCTCTTTACAGTGTATGGCAAGGCTGTAGACTGGACAGTGAGACGGTCTTTCACGATGTGTACACTAATAATAATAATAATATCGTATGGTGCAAGCTTTGCTATTTGACACCCAGAGGGTAGCTTGCATGTCGAATTTCGTAGTTCCTTGACTATGAAAGTCAAGGAGGTTAGATGTTAGATATCTAATCTCCTTGAACACAATAGCGCTTTCTAGTAGAGAAATGAGGAACTATGTGCTGGCGGAAACTCCCGAGATTAATTTTGCCATTATGAACTCGGCCTACTGAATTCAAATGGGTTATTTGACATGCCAACATCGTATGACATGCGTATCGTATTTTTGCCGCCTTTCAAAAATCACTTACCACGGTCAGTGGCGAACCTGCAATCTTGGGGTTAGTAGACCGACACGCTATCCACTCACCCACCATGGCAAGCTATGTGTACACTGTAACAAGTAGTAGTCAACTGATTATATACTTGCTAAGGGTTCTCTAATATGCAATAGTCAAGACCAACAGCTACATACTGTGTAGTACAAGGCTGTACAATATTTGTTTTGACAGTCTTTCACGATGTGGTCACTGTGAGTGGTGGTAGTCAACTAATGATATTCTTGCTAAGGGTCGTCTATTATATCCCTAGTTAAGGGTAACAGCTGCTCAATGCTTATGACAAGGCTAAAGACTGGTTGTTTCAACGGTCTTTCACAATGTAAACACTGTGACAGGTAGTAGTCAACTGAAAATATTCTTACACCATACTCAAGGTTATCAGGTACTTACTGCATATCAAAAGGCTGTACACTCATGTGTGTTAGGCACTCTTTCTTGCTAAGGACCCCAATATTCCCTACACAAGGCTATACATGTTAGTTCTGAACACTTAGTAGTTAATTGTATATTCAATTTTTATACAAAGCTTATACAAGCAAGTTATTATGAGGTAAAACTTTGTTAAATAGCTGCATGTGACATGCAAGGTATGTTTCCGCTATCTAGCGGTGACTATGAGAACTACTTGAACGACCAGCATGCTACCTAGCGCTCCATTTTCAACACTCACTCACTGAACGACCAGCATGCTATCTAGCGGTCGATTTCAATACTCACTCAACTCCCAGCCTGCTACCTACCGGTCAATATGACAACTCACTCAACTACCAGCATGCTACATGGCTTTTTTGTAAGATTTTTGTTGGCTTTTTTGTCGGCTTTTGTTGGCTCGTGTTGGCTTTTTTGTTGGCTTTTGTTGGCTTTTGTATTAGCTCTCTCATATTTGCTCTTGCTTGTTGAGGCTTATTTGGTCTTAGAAAGTATGTCAGTCCTTTTTATGGCTGAATAATGCTTACAGCCATGTTTGTAAGCAGCAGCAACAACAACAACAACACACAAACTTCCAAAAAAAATCCAAAGTATTCAAAGGTTTATCAATGACTCACAACTCTTACACTTACCTCTATCCCATGCCTAGTCAAAAACTAGTCTATTTTTCAAATGTTCAAAAAATTATTTGGATAGTAGGCTATATCATTAAACGAAAAATCCTAAAAAGACATATGTTAACTCCAACACCTACCTCTGTACCACTCTCAATCCACAAATAGTGTATTTTTCAAATTTTCCAAAACATATTTCCAAAATGGGCTATATTTCCAAAATTAAAAAGTTTACAAAAATGTTTGTTTGACATAAATGAATGGCCTTTGCCTCCTCTACAGCCGTACCAAGTCCCAGGTCTCTAGGACAACAAAAATAATAAATTTGAAAATGGGCTTATATTTGCAAAATTAGGAATTTTACAAAAAAGGTTTGTCTGACGTAAATCAATGGTCTTTACCCCCCTCTACCCCTACACTAAGTCTCAGGTCACTGGGACAACAAATATAAAATTTTGAAAGTGGACTATATTTCCAAAATTAGTAATTCAACAAAAAAGTTTGTTTGACATAAATCATTGGTCTTTACCCCTCTACCTGTAAACCAAGTCTCAGGTCACTAGAACAACAAAAATAAAATTTTGAAAATGGGCTACATTTCCAAAATTAGGAATTCTACGAAAATGTTTGTTTGACATAAATCATTGGTCTCTCCTCGTTCTACCTGTAAACCAAGTCTCAGATCTCTAGAACAACAAAATTAAATTTTGAAAATGGGCTATATTTCCAAAATTAGGAATTCTACAAAAAGGTTTGTTGAACATAAATCAATGGTCTTTACCCCCTCTATCCCCATACCAAGTCTCAGGTCTCTAGGACAATATAAAATGAATTTTGAAGAAAAAAAACGTCACTATTTTGGAAACTAGAAATTTTACAAAAAAGTTTGTTTGACGTAAATCAATGGTCTTTACCTCTTCTAGCACTATACCAAATTTCAAGTTTCTAGGACAGAAGAAAATTATTTTTGAAAACATTGTCACTATTTTGGAAACTAGGAATTCTACAAAAAAGTTTGTTCAACATAAATAAAAGGTCTCTATCCCCTCTACCTGTCGACCAAGTTCCAGGTCTGTAGGACAAAATACGGACAGCTTTGAAGCAGATGAAGTGCGGGAAGGCACCAGGTCTGGATAATATCCCAGCGGAAGTATTGAAAGCAGACCTGGATATCACGATCAATCTGCTGCACTCGCTGTTGGAGAAGATCTGGAAGGAGGAGAAAATACCAACCGACTGGAAGAAGGGGTTGATCGTCAAGTTACTGAAGAAAGGGGACCCCACAAACTGTAACAACTGGAGGGGAATCACCTTGCTGTCCATTCCAAGCAAAGTACTGGCGAGAGTCATCCTGAATCGTATAAAAGACTGCGTAGGAAAAAGGCTTCGGAAGGAACAGGCTGGATTTCGACAACATCGCAGCTGTGTGGATCTCATCAACACCCTCCGAATCATCCTGGAGCTGAGTGTGGAGTGGCGAAATACCCTTTACCTCACATTTGTTGACTTCGAGAAAGCTTTCGACTCCGTATATCAAAGAATCATGTGGAAGACCCTCGAGGATTATAAAATTCCAACAAAGATCATCAGAATCATGGAAGAGATGTACGAAGGGTATGAGTGCCAGGTTCTACACGAAGGCAAATTAACAGAAAAGATAAAGGTCAGTTTCGGAGTGAGACAGGGGTGTGTCCTTTCCCCCACTTTGTTCCTGTTGGTCCTGGATAGTGTGATGAAGAAGGTAATGGGAGGACGGAAGAGGGGTATTCAATGGGGTATAAATGACAGGCTTGAAGATCTGGATTTCGCGGACGACATTTGTCTTATGGCACAACGGTACCGAGACATAGAAGATAAGCTGGGGAGGTTGCAGAGAGAAGCAGAACGTGCAGGACTGATGATCAACACCAACAAGACCAAAGAGATGAGGATAAATTCTGACGTCTCGACTAGCTTGAAAGTCAACGGAAAGGAAATTGAGCGAGTTGAGTCCTTCCTCTACCTTGGGAGTATAGTCAAAAATGATGGGAGAGCAGAGGAAGATGTTCGAAGCCATATCAGGAAGGCAAATGGTGCCTTTGTCCAGCTCTACCCCATCCGGAGATATAGAAACATTTCCAGGAAGACCAAGCTCCGCCTTTTCAATAGCAACGTAAAGTCGATTCTTCTCTATGGCTGTGAAACATGTAAAGTCACAAAACCGATCAACAACCAGCTACAGGTGTTCAATAACAGAGGTCTGCGTCGCATCATGAATGTGAGGTGGCCGGACATAATCTCAAATGAAGATCTTTGGACCATCACCAATCAACAACCGATTAGCATCCAGATCAAGGAGAGCAAATGGCGCTGGATCGGTCACACACTAAGGAAGCCGGACGGAGCTGTTGAGAGGGCGGCGCTAGACTGGAATCCTCAAGGCACCAGGAAGCGAGGTCGACCTAAGAAGACCTGGAAGAGGACGATTGAAAATGAAATTGCAGAGGTGGACAAGAAGTGGAGTCAAGTGAAGAGAATGGCCAGGAACCGTACTGCGTGGAGAAATTTCGCCAAGACCCTATGCTCCGGAAGGAGCGGCAGGAATTAAGTAAGTATTACAAAAACCAACAAAAGCCAACAAAAAAGACAACAAAAATCTTACAAAAAAAGCCATGTAGCATGCTGGTAGTAGAGTGAGTTGTCATATTGACCGATAGGTAGCAGGCTGGTAGTTGAGTGAGTATTAAAATTGACCGCTAGATAGCATGCTGGTCGTTCAGTGAGCGAGTTTTGAAAATGGAGCGCTAGGTACCATGCTGGTCGTTCAAGTAGTTCTCATAGTCACCGCTAGATAGCGGAAACATACTTTGCGTGTCGCATGCAGCTATTTAACAAAGTTTTACCTCATAAAAACTTGCTTGTATAAGCTTTGTATAAAAATTGAATATACAATTAACTACTAAGTGTTCAGAACTAACATGTATAGCCTTGTGTAGAGAATTTTGGGGTCCTTAGCAAGAAAGAGTGCCTAACACACATGAGTGTACAGCCTTTTGATATAAAGTAAGTACCTGATAACCTTGAGTATGGTGTAAGAATATTTTCAATTGACTACTACCTGTCACAGTGTTTACATTGTGAAAGACCGTTGAAACAACCAGTCTTTAGCCTTGTCATAAGCATTGAGCAGCTGTTAACCTTAACTAGGGGCATATTAGAGGACCCTTAGCAAGAATATCATTAGTTGACTACCACCACTCACAGTGACCACATCGTGAAAGACTGTCAAAACAACTATTGTACAGCCTTGTACTACACAGTAAGTAGCTGTTGGTCTTGACTTTTGTATATTAGAGAACCCTTAGCAAGTATATAATCAGTTGACTACTACTTGTTACAGTGTACACATCGCGAAAGACCGTCTCACTGTCCAGTCTACAGCCTTGCCATACACTGTAAAGAACTGTTGGTCTAAACTAGGGGTATATTAGAGGACCCTTAACAAGAACATCACCAGTTGACTACTACCTCTCTCGGTGTTCACATCGTGAAAGACCGTCTCACCGACCAACCTCTAGCCCTGTGATACGCAGTAAGCAGCTGTTTGCAGAAATCAACACTCATGATGGAAGAACCCATTCCTAGCTATATGTGGAAAACTTTTCTTCAGGACTATGATAGAAAGCGTCATGAAGTTTCGTGTGAGGAATTTCATGAGTGTAAAACGTGTGGCAATAAATTCAACAATGCATACAATGGACGTCGTCATGAAGAATGATGTAATGTTGTGTCGGCAGCTAAAAGACAAAAATCTGAGTCTACAAAACATTACCTACTGTCATTGGTCCCTGACAAAAATGGACTTATTGAATATGAGAAATCTTTTGAAGGTCGACTTAAATCGTATTTCATACGTTGTGATTCGTGTACGGATTTAAATGCATACCTTAAAGAGTCCAAACAGCAAATAATACAAGCTATGCAGAAAGAACTAGCAATGCACAAGTTGATAGAAGTTAATCTTGTGGCTGAATGTAGATTCATTCATACATCTACCAATGAAATCACAGATCTTGCTTTTAAAACACGAAATCAGGCCCTATTTTCGGAAACAGACTTAAGTAGTTTCTTGGAAACACAATTTACAAAGTTAACTACCAAAATGGAAGAATATGAGCTAAAAGGCAGTAATTGGGCTTTGTTAGCAGTGGAAGGAGTAAGATTGAAAATAAATAAGTACAATCCCTTGCTTGGAAGCACATATATTCCATTACCGGCAGCTATAAAAGCAAGAAAAGCCTGCATTAATCCTGAAAATTTGAAAGATGAAAACTGTTTTATGTATACCATTTTAGAAAAACTGGTTTACAAGGATGCTCAACGCATTAGTAAACACAAGGACCTGGACAACAAGTATGATTTTTCAGTAATATCGTTTCCTACATCGCTAGCTGACATTCCCAAATTTGAAAAAGCCAACGATATATCCATTAATGTATTTGGATTGGAACAAGACAATAGACTGATCCCTCTAAAGGTTGTGGATCAAGAGCTGAAAGACCGTCGCGACAGAACCACTACGTATTTATCAAAGATTTTGATAAACTAGTAGGACATCAGATTACTCACCATGGACATAAGATATATACGTGTAAACGGTGTTTTACTCACTTTGATAATCAATATGGTCAACAAGGAATGGAAAAATTGAAAGAACATAGAGCTTTGTGTGTCCAGCATGACATTGCTAGGGTTGAAATGCCTATTAAAAACCCCATTGTCAAATTCCTAAATGTTGAATAAATGCTGAGAATACCTTACGTTATCTATGCAGATTTTGAAAGTATACTGTTACCCTATCAAACATGTCTACCTAATCCTGAGGCAAGTTATACAGTGCCATACCAGAGTCATGTTCCTATGAGCTTTGGTATATACGTTAAACCCTCACCGGCTGTGGAACACATAAAGACGAACCTTCCAAGCCAACCTGTTATTTATCGTGGACCTGATGCTGCAGAAAAGCTTATGGTCTGTTTGATCTCAATAACTAATGAAATCGATCGCGTTTCCAGCTTAAATATTCCAAAGGCCTTAACTCACGATCAAGAAGCAGAGTTCCAATGTTCTGAAACCTGTTATTTGTGTCAAAAACCATTTACCAAAGAGGACTGGAAAGTTCGAGACCATTGCCATATTACTGGGGAATACCGTGGAAGTGCTCACAATAACTGTAATTTGAGGTGGAAAACACGTAACCCCGTTCCTGTGTTTCTACATAATATGAGTGGCTACAACGCAAATTTCATTGTAAAGCAATTAGGATGTACTACTGAGAGAGTGGATGTTATCGCTAACTCCAAAGAAAAGCACATTTCATTTACAAAATATGTAGGAAATGTTAAGCTTAGATTTGTGGACACGTTTTGGTTAATGCCAAGTAGTTTGGAAAACTTAGTTTCCAACTTAACATCATACATTGTGAGGTTTGAAGTCATTTTTCAGTGTTGCCTAAGTAAACAAAAGTTTTGTGCTTTTCAGTCGGTCAACATGAATGTACCCAAATAGAGCTGGGTTATGCTCTGATCCCTAACAGACAAATTCCGGATTTTCATCACTATTTTAGAAGTTTACCTAACATTAGATATACCATATTTAACATACACCGACTGTTGCATTACCACACTGCAACTAAATAATTGTACATATTGTATATATTTCTCACCTGTATTCTCAAACATAGATGTTATAGCCTAAGTGTAATGGATCTGATGATGATCGCTTGACGATCGAAACTGGTCATCCTAGTGTATTTATTAATCTTATGTAATTTATTTCAGGATCAGAGCATAACCCAGCTCTATTTGGGTACATCCGTGTTGACCGACTAAAAAGCACCAAACTTTTGTTAACATCATACCCTGAAACAGACAAGTACTTTGGAAAAGAAAATGCAATGCTCATGATTCGTAAAGGGGTATTTTGTTATGACTGCATTGACTAATGGGAAAAGTTAAGTGAAACGTGTTTGCCTCCAAAAGAGGTATTCTTTAACAAATTAAGTCAAGAAGATGTTAGTCAAGAAGACTATGGACATGCCAAAAATGTCTGGAATCAGTTCAACATTAAAACTCTAGGGGAATATAGTGACCTCTATCTAACTTCAGATGTACTCCTTCTTGCAGACAGCTTTGAAACGTTTAGAAACAAAACACTAGAAACACACCGAGTGGATGCTGCACACTTTTTTACTTCGCCTGGTTTAAGTTTCGAGGCAATGCTCCTTTAAACAGGAATTGAACTGGAATTGCTACAGTATTACGATCAGATTCTTTTAATCGAGTCTGGAATACGTGGAGGCATATGCCAGGTGTCTCATCGGTATGCTGAAGCTAACAATAAATACATGGAAACCTATGATACTGAGAAACAATCGCAGTTTATTACCTATGATGATGCCAACAACCAATACGGGTGGGCTATGTGCCACTCTCTTCCTTATGGCGGATTTCAGTGGGTTTCTCCAGATACCGTTGATCTAGAAAAACTAAAGGAAGACGATCCTGTGGGATACATTCTAGATGTTGATGTTGATTACCCATCTGACCTTCATGTTCTACACAACGATTTACCTTTCCTACCAGAGTGTACACAACCTAAGGATTCGTCTCTGAAAAAACTAATTCCTCATCTTGGAAATCGAAGGCGATATGTTGTTCACTACATGGCATTAAAACAGGCTTTAGACCATGGAATAAAATTGATAAAAATTCATCGTGTGTTAAAGTTTAAGCAAAGACCTTGGTTAAAGGCCTACGTTGATTTTAATAACAACCTTCGAAAACAAGCCTAAAATGATTTTGAGAAAAATCTGTACAAATTATTCAACAATGCCATTTTTGGAAATACAATGGAAAATATCCGTAAAAGAATAGACATACGTCTTGTGATAGACAGCAAAAAAGGCAGAAAAGTTAATAGCAAAGCCGACATTTATTGCCAGAACAATTTATGGTCCTAACCTAGCTGCTTTCCACATGGCTAAACGTAACATTGTTTTCAATAAGCCTATATATATTGGAATGTGTATACTGGATATTTCAAAAACTCTAATGTATTCCCACCACTATGATGTCCTGCTACCCTATTATGGCATGGACAATCTTAAACTCATGTATATGGATACTGACTCGTTCATTTATTTGGTTAACACCCCAGATGTATATCAAGACAAGTTGGATTTCCTAGAACCCCTGGACACATCAGATTATCCTACTAATCACATATGTTACTCTACATGAAACAAGAAAACGTTGGGGAAATTTAAAGACGAGGTTTCTGGACAAATTATAAAAGCATTTGTTGGACTTTGAGCTAAAATGTACGCGTTAGACATAAATGGTAAAGAAATCAAAAAGATTAAAGGTATTAACAGAGGTGTTGTCAAAAATTGTATAAGCTTTCAAGATTATAAGGATTGTGTCATGAAGAACAATGTAAGAAGAATACCAATGAACATTATCGCTTCTAAACAACATGACATATCATCTATAAGACTAAACAAAATTGCTTTGTGTCCTGGTGATGATAAAAGAGTGATTGATGCTGATGGTATAGGTACACATGCCTATGGTCATTACTCGAACATTAACCATGCTTAAAGAGTTAAGTTTTGAATATCAGAATCCTCTGCCTGCAACTAGCAAATACATTTTTTAAAAAAAAATAAGAAATTAAAACAATAGCACTACAAAAATAGAAAAACACAAAAAGAAAAAATGGTATTCATAATCAAAAAAAATAAATTAAATTGAAAACAAAATAAAAACAACTGTACAATTTATAACAAAAAATATATAATAATGTATTATGTGTAAATAGTGTACATGTATTTAAAATAAAAAATATTGTATGGACACTGCTTGTACATTTTTTAATTACTACCCACCTCTCTCCACTCCTAATGCAAAATGAACATGTAAAACACAAATTGGAAAATCCATGTTTCCATATTGACAAAATAGAAAAAACTTTAAACTGAAATTTTAAAAACTGTAAATGGGAATTCGGTAAATTGGCAAATGTGTAAACAACAAATTGGGAAATCTATGTTTCTATATCATGAAATTGAAAAACTTTAAACTGACTATTTAAAAACTGTAAATGGGAAATTGTGAAATTGATAAATGTGTAAACAACAAAATGCAAAATCCATGTTTCAATATTATGAAATTGAAAAACTTAAAACTGACATTAAAAAAACTGAAAATGGGAAATTGGAAAATTGACAAATGTGTAAACAACAAAATGAAAAAAAACCGGTTGAGGTAGTGATCATGTTGTACAGTAGCCTATAAGACTAGTTTAAGGATAGTTGCATGTGCCCTTATATACTTTGTGTATGTGCATTAGCCTTTGGATTAGCTTAAGTTAGGTTTGGTAAAGTTAGGTTTGGTGAGGTTAGGTATGCGACCTTGTTGTTTACTCTTTTCGTAAAATGTAAAATATAAAATCTAAAATCAAAAAATCTTAAATTTAAAATGTAGAATCTAACAAAAACTAAAATCTAAAATACAAAAAAATCAAAAATGTAAAATGTAAAATCTAAAAAATGTAAAATGAAAAAATCAAAAATCTAAAATGAAAAAATCAAAAATCTAAAATGTTAAAATGTAAAATCTAAAATCTTTAAATGAGGTTTCTGTGGGTTGGGTTAGGTTAGGTTATAACTAAGTTTATTATTTGTGGTCTCACATTTGCTCTCACTTTTTTTTGCTGACACTTTTTGCTCTCACTTTTTTGTTTGCTTGCACTTTGAAGTTAGGTTAGGTTAGGTTAGGTGAAGTTACGTTAGGTGAAGTTAGGTTAGGTTAGGTTAGGTTAGGTGAAGTTAGGTTAGGTTAGGTTAGGTTAGGTGAAGTTGGGTTAGGTAGAATAGCTGAGGTATGAATTAAAACCCAGCTCCTGTCAGTTTTGCCTCACAAGGCTGAGTGTACCCGTTCCACTCCCGAGACAAGAAATTAAATTTCTTGGCAGAGCCAGGAATCAAACCCGGGCCTTCGCAGTAACATCCAAGAATGCTAGCCACTACAGCAAGAGGTGGGAAATATAAGGCTGTTCTTGATTGTACATGATCAATCAATCAATAATAATAATAATAATAATTAGCAACTGCATGGCCGACCTCTCCCTGTGACGTCATACACCGTCTCAGGGCATGGCGGACATCTTGCGCATTAGCCCCTGCGCCAGCAATGACTGACCCCTCCATAAGAATAACATAGGGCTGGTTGCGCGCGGCGGCCATCTTGCGCATTAGCCTCTGCGCCAGTTTCGGCTTATATTCCCTACTCAAATGGTCTCTAAAGGGATCATCCCCTTCTTCCCAGTGTGAAAGTTCAATACGACAAAACACACAACCCACCACATCTTCTCAGTTCAAGTAATAGAATCCAGTGCCAACAAGTTTTTGCGCTGACAAATTGCCTACAGGCTAGGATTCAAATGTTAACCAACGATCATGTTCTGATTTTAAATTTAACCCACGTGGTAAAACGACGTGCTCACTTGTTGTATTTGGTACTAAAGCCATGTGTTATAATAGAAAAACATTAATTGCAAGTCACTGACGTTGCACAAGAGCACAGAGTATTTTAAAACACAATGTATGCTTGTTCACTGTCTGTTCACTACGTTAATGGCGCATGACCACACCTAAAAAACATCACTCAATCAATCAATCAATCATTACTTGTAAATAAAAGTTTAACGTTAATTGATATTAAATGAAAAGCACCATTAAAAATAAAATGTATGTTGGCACTAACAGTAACCCATGTACTTATTTTCTTTCTCATAAAGCTGCAGTCATTTCATCCCCCTTTAACCAATATATAAACAAATATAAATGTCGTGTCAGTTTGTTCAGATTATCATGAGTACAAACCTGTGGATATTGGTTGGGTCCATAGGGAACCGCCCATAAATGAATTTTTGTTTTTTTGTTTTTAGAAAATCCAACATGGCCTTGTACTTTTCCCAGTCAAAAACCAATGTGGTCTCTTACCGTTTGCCAATACCTAGCCATTAATAAAGAAAGCAATCATCGTCCCAGTCATGTACAGGTAATGCAGTTTTTGTCTACAGGTTTTCAGTATTGGTAAAATGGAATCGCATTTTATGTTAGGCTTACCTGAGTTTTAAATAGTTCACTCTTTGGCAATGGTTTTGCTCTAGTGCGTCTCGGGTTTTCAGCGACTGCTACGGCGGTAAAGCTTTTCTTTCCAAGTTTCTAAAAATAAATAACATAAACCGCTACAAATACCTAAATTCAGGTTAATACATTCATTTCATAAAATAAAATAAAATATCAAACAAAAAATGAAACAAATTAGTTTTAAAACAAAATCTCACCTTGACTTGTACTTGCTTCTTGCTGTTTCCCTATAGTGGGCTCAAAAGTGCAATTGTTTCTTCTCTCTCAGACATGTAAGGTATACCGGTTATCTGCAAACAAATAAATTAAGAAAATCATTAATTACCTTATCAATAACTACACATTTAAGGTTCATTAGCATTACATTATTAAAATAATCATTAATAGGTACTTACCAAAAATAAAAGTATTTTATTCCACAGCTCTACTGTACACGTCCGTTTTCTGAAATGGCAAGTGCATTACTAACGCAATCCTTATCAGTCTGCTTAGCAACGGAGAGAGTTGCATTTTCTCAGCATTTTGACCTCGAATGGTTCTCTGTCTCTCTCTCTCACACATGTTCCCACGCCTCCCCACTTTCCTCAAACTCAATAAGATTCACGTACCTTATACTAGTTTCATGTTTATAATAAGGAACCAAAATGGCTGCCTCGTATACATCGGTTGTACGGCTGTCTAGGAACCAACATGGCGGTCTCTCTGTTTAAACGCCAGACCTGCTAGCCTCTACCAGGTCTGTTTAAACGACAGACCTGCTAGCCTCTACCAGCCAAGTAACCTGACCCTTTACTTCCTGCCCACGTAGACATTCTTGTGTTATCAGCAACAGCTCTCTCAAGGCCTGGCCAGGTCGTATATTCAGTGCGAGCAAGCAACACATTTCTGTAGCATTCAAAACGTGTGTGTCTTCATATTATTATCATTATTATTATTATTATTATTATTATTAAACATTTCACTGTAATAATAATTACTAGCAAGCGGCCATCCTCAATACATGTACACATTAATCATACACTTTCACCAGGTTCAATGTATAGTTTATAAAATCACAGGGCAATGACCTTACCGTTTTGGCTCTCTGGGTTCATGCACATCACATGGTCGAGAGAATGTAATAGGTTTTCATATTCTATAAGCATTTGCTGTGCCAGACAGCGGTCTTGCTCATCACCATTGACTAAAACGTTAAAGATCCCCTTCAGGGTAAACCAAATCCTAGTACACGTGACGGATTTTCAAATATTCACCTCCATCCGTCATAGAAAATATCTCAAAACCAACCGTCATAAGCCGCCCCGCCATCCCGCCAAAGTAGCAATTCATTTCTTCCGGGCACGGTCACCGAAATCGTCATGAGGGATTTTTGAAATATTCACATTCATTCGTTCGTCATAACAAAATATCAGAAAGCGCTCCCTCGCTTTGTCGCCCCCTCCAAATAGCCATTTCCTGCATTTACCATGGCCAGTCATAGCCTCGTTGTAACATACGTCAAGCGCTACCGGCTCTCTGTCTACAAACACTCTTTATTCTTAAAAACATTAAATAAAACAGGTCAAAAAAGTTTCAAAATGCATATTTTTTGTCCTAGAGACTTGACATTTGTTTTTCGTATTACAGGGGGTAGGGACCTTTCATTTATGTCAAACAAACTCTTTTGTAAAATTCCTATTTTCCAAAATATAAAAATTCAACATTTAAGTGTTTTCGAAAAATCTCAAAAACTAAAATGTTTTATTATAAAAGCAAGTAGTTCCGTGAAGAACTATACAGCCTATTTTCATATATCCTACTTATGTTAATTGCCACTATCAACATACAAAATTTCAGTTTGATTGCTGTAATAGATTCGTAGATATTGAGAACCGACTAAATATTTCGGATGGTCGCCAAGTTGGACTTTATTCATGTAGGTCCTAGATGTATGTACTGTTACATGAAGATTATTGGGTACGTGTAGCATTCAAACTTCAATCGCATGATTAGGACACAAGAAGTAAAAACTAGATTTAAAAATTTCGCTCAGCTGCCATCTTGTGGTTATGGAAACAATTGAAATAAATTAGATGCCAATGGATTAACATTCATATAAGGATTTACTGTACCAAGTTTCACTGCACTCGGATGGTTAAATTGCGAGAAACCTCCATGTGAATATTTATACTTTGCGTCGCCGCCATGTTGGATTTGTGATCACCAGGTTATTGAAAGTCCTATAGGTAAACTTACGTCCATTGCCCCTATGAACATAAAAAATATTCAGTTTGATTGCTGTAATAGATTCGTGGATATTCATAGCCATCTAAATATTTCGGATGGTCGCCATGTTGGATTATTAAATGTATAGGCGATAGAGGCATGTACCATTAAAGGAAAATTATTGCGTAGGTTCATTATTCAAACTTCCACTTCGATCGCATAATTACGACACAAGAAATAAAAACTTAATTTAAAAATTCGCAAAGCCGCTATCTTGAGGTTATGTGAACAATTGAAATAAATTAGATACGAGTGCATTACAATGTCTATAAACATTTCCTGTACCAAGTTTCAATGCGTTCGGAACATTGAATCACGAGAAAGGTCTATTTAAATTTTCAAATTCGCTTGGCCGCCATGTTCGTTTTGTAGTTAACCGGTTTTTGATAATCTTATAGGTGAACTTCCAGCAGTGCTCTTTATCTCCGTACAAAATTTCAGGGTGATACCGCTAATAGTATCAGAGATATAGGATGCCGGTGAAATATTTCGCACAGCCGCCATCTTGTGGTTATGTTATCAATTGAACGAAGTTAGATGTCGGTGCATTACAAAGTGTATAAACATATACTGTACCAAATTTTATTGCGTTTGGTTGGTTAAGTCGCGAGAAACGTCTATTTAAATGTCGCAAATTCGCTTTGCCGCCATGTTGGTTTTGTAGTTACTAGTTTTTTCAAGAGTCACATAGGTGAACTTCTAGTAGTTCCCTTTATCACCGTAAAAATCCAGGGTGATATCGGTAATAGTTTCGGAGATATTGAATGCTGGTGAAATATTTCGCACAGCCGCCATGTAGGATTGGTGAAACGTAACAAAATTTGATGGGCACGGTCGGGGTCGCCCGGAATAGTGATATGAACTTACCGAGTTTCATTGAAATCGCTCCAGTCGTGTAGAATTTATTAGGGGGGGGGGAGACACACACGGACAAAAGGTGATCTCATAAGCCTATTTTTTTCAAAATTGAAAATAGGCTAATAAAGGTCATAGAGACCATTCGTTTCAACTATTGTACAACGTTCTATCAAGTTTGGTTGTCAAACTATCGCCTACTTTCAAAAACAAAAATTTTCTAAATAAAAATAAAAAATATAATACGTGGTCCAGAGCAAAGCGCCCGTCAGCTCGAGTCCAAGACACCTCATTTGTTAAAATCTGATCAGGCGTTCGTCAATTATCGCCAATGTTCGCGAGAAAGTAGGCTATCATTTTTGTCCTACACCCTTGAAACTTGCTGTCCACCTAAAGTGTCTAGGGACCTTTCATTAACGTTAAAAAAAACTTTTTCCAAAATTCACCGTTTCCAAAATAGCGTCAATCCAAAATACAAAAATTATCCATTTTTTGTAAGAAAAATTCCAACACACATTCTTAGGAAGGAGGACGTCACCCCAACGTCAACAACACCTCGTACGTTAAAATCCGATCATGCGTTCGGGATATATCGGCAAAGTTCTTAGGAAAGAAGGCTGTAAAGCAGAACTGTCCCAATCACACTACTATCAAGTTTTTATCCTACAGACTTAAAATTTATCTTAGCGGTAGAGGGGGTTACGGTCATTCATTTATGTCAAATGAACATTTTTGTAAACTTCCTAGTTTCCGAAATATAGGTATTTAAAAATTACACATGTTTCATAAAAACATAAAAAATAAAAAAGTTTTATTATAAAAAATACAGGACATAAAGAACATTCGTTTGAACCTTGGAACAACGTTCTATCATGTTTGGTTTTCAATCTATCGCCTACTTTCAAAAACAAAAATTAAAAATATATATAACCAATGGTCCATAGGAAAGAGCACGTCAGCCCGAATCCAACGACATGTCGCATGCCCATGGTTTCATGAAATATACAGAAAAGGTCAGTGTAGCCGAGCGGTTCGTGTCACTGGTTAGAACCCCTGCCACACCCCAACTCCCATGTGAACCTTGACGATAGCAAAAAACTGGACATACTCAAGATGGTAAAGAGAGATACGCCTTGGTGGAGTTTGCCCCAGAAAACTCCAACTCATAGAGGGAGAACAGCAACAAGCATTAGCTTGGATTCAATATCATTAGGGTGAAGCAATAAGACTGAATTATGCGTTAATATAAGGGGCTGAAGGATTTCACCATTAAACATAATAGATAACAAATATGCAATTTATTAATATACCGTTTAAGCAAACAAAGCATCAACTAATAACCACTGAAGAAAATACTTGAGCTTCTTATTAAAAAGTTCATGACAAAGATCAACTTTGTCTTCTTAAAATAGAAGAGGCAATAAAAATGTTCTATAAATGAGTGCTAAAAACTTATCTTTGGCGACACTCTAGTGGAGGGTATGTCCGGAGTTGATCATCCCTCAAGCGAAGAAATGTATACAAACACAGTCACGTATGGACATTTGTCTGTCCCAGTAGGCAACCCACTCCACACATTTGAGAGGTATCACTGCTGTTGTTGTGCACTGGAGAGATTGGAGTATGTTTACAAACTTGGTTGGTCCTGGCTGACCACGGCGCGTAGCAAGTACTGTTGACATTCCTTCCTTGTGCCTTTCCTCACTGCGAAATAGTGCACCATGAAGATTATTATTATTATTCGTTCGAGGCACTGGGACCCCGGGCAATACCTGCTATGCCAGGTAGGTATTGCCTTGGCTGGGTGGCGCCCACAGTGATGGCCCCCGTTCGGAGTGGGCAGTATTCGGGGAGGATTTCGTCCGGGATGCGTACTAAGCGATCACGGACACCTGTACAGGGTGGCACCCTTGCCGTCTCTTGAGTGTCGAGCTAATCCCAAGGTGTATACGCCTTGGGATGAGGCATTTAATAAGAAGTTCCCTGTTGACAGGTCTCCTCGCTACCTGGTAGCTACCAGGACACACGGGGGAGATTTTAAACAGGTAAAATCGATCCTATTTTCAGAGGAAATCGAGGGGAAATATCGCGACCTTAACGGGATTTCCAAGCTCCGGAACGGGTAGCTCCTGCTGCATACCGTTGACCGGCAGCAAACCGAAGCGTTGTTGGAATGCACGCATTTTGGCGAAATTCCCGTTAAGGTTGAGAAGCACGATACGCTAAATGAGGTCCGTGGAGTTATATTCCATCGCGACCTCATTTTAAACAGCGACGCGGAATTGATGCGGGATCTGGGGAAGCGAGGCGTCACCAGGATTAGGCGCATCACCCGGAAAATTGGAAATGATAGCGTCGATACTGGCGCTTTCATTCTCCATTTTGAGGGTGATGTAGTGCCTAGGCAGGTGAAGGTCACGTCGTACCATTGCGACGTTAGACCGTACATCCCTCCACCTATGCGCTGCTACAATTGCCAGAAATTCGGTCATGTTTCTGCCAGGTGCACTGCCAAGGCGGTGTGTAGAGAGTGTGGCAAGGGGACACATGACGGTGTGGGGTGTACGCCACCCCCGACGTGTCCTAACTGCCAAGGAAGTCACTCTCCGCGGTCGAAGCAGTGCCCTGAGTTCTGCAAGGAAGCAAAGATCCAAGAAAACAGAACATTGGATCGGCGTTCATATCACGACGCTCGAAAGAGATACCGTGATATGACTGCACCCGAATTTCCGGTATCTTTTGCGGATAAGGTGACGCCACCTCTCACCCCTCCCACTTTCGTTCCCCGCGCTGTACGCTCGACGACGAACTACTCTTAGATCGTAAAGTCTCCCCTCGCTGTCCAAGCGAGACCTGTCAGCCTGTGTAAAAGGCGCCGGTTATACCATCTAAACCGGCGCAATCGGAGAAGAAGTCATCTTCTTCTCCGAAACGGTCGGCGAATAAGTCTTCCCCAGTTAAAGGGGGAAAGAAGACTTTGCCGACCAGGGCTGGTCCTTCTTCCAGCCCACCTAATACGAAAAATATAGGGGAGAAGAGGGAGACGGTTCGTCGCCGTCTCTCTTGCCCTCCTGCTGACGGGGTGGCTACTGTCTCTGCTGGCCTTTCCGCTCCCACTACCACCAAGGGAGCGAAGCCTGCTGAAGCCAAGCCCGTCCGTATGGAGGAACTCCCCTATAGAAAAGAAAATAGATCGGCGGAGGAGAGGGGAACGGTTCAGCGCCGTTTCTCTTCCTCTCCTAAAGGCAGGGCTGCTCACGTATCTGCTGGCCATCCCGCTCCCACCACTACCAGTGGAGCGGTGCCAGCAGGAGCGACCTTGTTTTATAAGGACCCGGCGTCTGTGGGGAAGGGACCATCTACTTCCTCAAACACACGTCGGCGCCGATCCAAGAAGAAATCTCTTCGGGACGTGTCGGGGACAGACACCCAGTCTTCGGACCGGGAGAAAGTCCCTCGACACCGCTCTCGCTCTTCCCCAAGAGCGAGACTCGTGAGGTCCGACGACGACCGCGCGCAACCCAAGGAAGGAGATGTGGAGATTGAGGTGTGCTCTCCTGCCCCATCATCTCCAACTAGAGATTGGGAAGGGTGGCAAACGGTCAAGCATAAGTAGAAGACCCACTTCTACTTAAGTCCACACCATGGCACTATTACAATGGAACTGTATTAGCTATTCTGTTCATCTCGCTGAGTTACGTCAATTAATGTCTTCGTTTTCGGCAACCATTGTCTGTCTTCAGGAATCCAGGTTTCGTCCTGGACATGAGAAAACAATGCGTCACTTCAAACTCTTCTCTAAAGACCGGGTGGACGGAGCTGTAGCCGCTGGTGGCGTCTGCACTCTCGTCCACTCTAGCCTCTTTAGTGAAGAGGTGCCGTTGCGTACTCAGCTAGAGGCAGTTTCAGTTCGTACTTCGTTGCCAGTAATGGCAACAGTATGTAACGTGTACATCCCGCCTGATTCTCAGCCGGATTACGACCAGCCGGTGGATCTAGTCTCTCAGCTCCCCCCTCCTTTTCTCCTTCTGGGAGAGGTTAATGCCCACAACACCATCTGAGGCTCCGCTACCACTAGCGGTAAAGGGAGAGATTTTGAGAGGCTGATCAGGCGGCAGGACCTGTGTCTGTTGAACACAGGGGAACCTACGCACTTCTCTATTGCACACGGTACTTATTCAAGTAACGATATTACCCTGTGCTGTCGTGCGCTGGTTCCCCTGCTACAGTGGGGTGTACACGATGACCTTTGTAATAGTGACCATTTTCCAATTATCGTTACTCTTCCGAACCAGAGAGCCATCGAGTTACCAAGTCGATGGCTTCTCCGTCGGGCTGATTGGCCAACTTTCACGGCACGTGCGGTGCTTGCCGAAGATACCTTTGAGAGTGTCGACGATCATACCATTCACATAACGAATGGTATTTTGGCTGCTGCTGAGGAAACAATACCTTCCTCATCCGGCAACTCACTCCGGAAGTTTGTCCCTTGGTGGACAGCCGAGATTGCAGCAGCCATTAAAGATCGTCGACGTGCTTTCAAATGCTATCGTAGGCAAAACACTATGGCCAACCTTATCACCTTCAGAAGGATGCGTGCTAGAGCCCGATATCTGATTCGGGAGAGTTTAGAAAACGACGTGGGAAAAGTATGTGTCGTCCATGACGGCGCATACTCCTTCATCTCAAGTGTGGACTAAGCTTCGTCGGATTTCCGGACTCCCGACATCACTGTCGATACCCGGAGTGTCTATCAATGGTGACATCATCACGGACCATCTCGCCATTGCCAACAGCATTGGCTCGCACTTCTCCGATGTATCCTGCTCCGGGAGTTACGATCCTACATTTCTGACTCTGAAGCGGGAGGCAGAGACTCACCCCTTGTCCTTTGCCACTGCTGCTTCGGAGTCCTATAATGTACCATTCTCTGAATGGGAACTGCGCAGTGCGCTTGAACTGTGCAGGGATACGGCTCCTGGACCGGATAACATACATAATCAAATGTTAAAACATCTGTGCGAAGCCTGTATAAAACAACTGTTGATCCTCTTCAATCTATATGGATTGAAGGGGAGTTTCCATCTCAATGGCGAGAGGGGATCGTGATACCGATTCCTAAGGCTGGAAAGGATCCCAAGTTTGTAAGCAGCTATAGGCCCATTTGTTTGACAAATGGCCTATGTAAGCTGCTCGAAAAGATGGTGAACCGTCGACTGGTGTGGTTCTTGGAGGATAAAGGTCTCCTGTCTGAGTACCAGTGTGGATTTCGCTCTCATAGGTCCACCACTGACCATCTGGTGCGACTTGAGAGCGCCATACAAGAGACTTTTTTCCGAAAGCAGCACCTAGTCACGGTTTTCTTTGACCTCGAGAAAGCCTACGACACCACATGGCGCTACGGGATCCTTTCCACCCTTCACAAGTGGGGACTCCGTGGTAACTTACCGACTTTCATTGCGAATTTCATGTCCGTCCGACTCTTCCGTGTAAGGGTCGGTAGGACATTATTGCAATACTATATTCAAGAAAATGGAGTTCCTCAGGGTTCTGTGCTGAGTGTCACCTTGTTCGCGATTGCCATTAATGGCATTGTTGCCGCCGCCGGGTCCGCGGTAGTTCCATCGCTGTATGTAGACGATTTAGCTCTGCATTACAGCTCTGGAAGTATGGCAGTCGTGGAACGGCAATTGCAGCTAGCTATCAACCGGGTGCCCTCAGGGGCTCACATCTAGTGGGACGTGGGTTAGCGACCACGGGATACCAGCTGAGTCCGGCATTGCTTCCACTTACTTGTGCCGGGCTCCTCTCCGTCTTCTTTCCTGTCGACCTCTCTTGGTCTACTCTTGTTCTTTTCCAATCCTGACGGTATTAGGGTATCCGAGGCCTAGGGAGTCTTTCACTTTCCCGCCTTAGTTGGCCCTTGTCTCATCTTTTCTTTCTTTGGTGTAAATGTGTGTGTGCGTGACAGGAGGTGGAATCCTCCCCTAATCACAAGCTGAGTGGTCGTGGCGCGGTGATGAATGGCTACTGGGTGATTAGTCACAAGCGACCCACCTCCAGATACCTGGCGACCTCTGTAGAACCTTAGCCCTATCCCGGGCAAGCGGGGCTCTGCCGGGGGTTGACTTTTAGTTCCCTAGCTACTCGTGGGACCAAACATAGCGTCCATTATTTCACAGGGTGGCTCCCTTACAAAGCCGTCTTTAAAATTTAAGAAGAGGAAGTTTATGCCTCTAGTTTCACCGCTTGATGAAAAGGATTCAACGTTTTTCCCTCGGTACCTTATGGTAACAAGGACCGATGGGCAAAATTTTACAAACGTTGATCCTTTTGATTTACATGATGCAATTGAGGGGAAATGGGGCGATGTAGACACAGTAAAAAAGCTGCGAAACGGCGCACTCTTGATAAAAACTCAAGGAAAGAGAAAGACAGATGGTCTTCTTGGGACGACAAGTTTCGGTGGTATTCCAGTCGAGGTAGTGAAGCACCAGTCCCTAAACCTGAAGAAAGGTTTAGTATTTCATAGGGACCTGGTGAACACTACCGACGAGCGTATCCTGGAAAGAACTGGAAAGCATGGCGTTGTCGAGGTGAGACGAATCAAACGTAAGATGAATGGTGTACTAGTTGACACCGGGGCGTTCATCTTATCGTTTGAGTCGAATAGCCTGCCCAAGAGGATCAAAGTGTCAATGTACACTCTCGATGTGCGACCGTATATTCCATCTCCATTGCGGTGTTTTCAGTGTCTGCGATTTGGGCATACCTCATCTCGTTGCTCGGGAAAGCCTATCTGTCTTTCCTGTGGCAAGGCCACTCATGAGGGAGCGGAATGTACACCACCTCCCGCATGTCCAAATTGCGAGGGAGAGCACTCTCCTCGCTGGAAGGAATGTCCTGCATTCCTAGAGGAGAAGAAATTTCAAGAAATAAAGACCTTAGACGAGCTCTCCTACACTGAAGCACGCAGAAAATATCGCTCCATGGCCTCTCCTATTTTCTCAGTATCATAAGTAGGGGGGTAGTGGGTGTTCTAAATAGTTACACGAGCCGCTCGGCTACGCTGAACTCTCATGTGGATTACTCGCGACCCCATGATCCGATTTTGACATGCGACATATCGTTGGACTCGGGCTGACGCCCTCTTTCCAATGGACCACTCATTTCAACCCCTAAATAAAACCTACCCCTACTAGGGGGTGAAATTGTAATTTTTAGTGAAAGTCTCTTTTCAAATACGACATGTATAAGGTGCGCTGCTAAAATGAACTTAAATGTTGTTGCTCATATCGCGCATGCGTTTTTCTGGCTGTCGCTATGGATGAACATTTTTGTTTTTGTTTTTTACGCATGCGCACTTGGGATTTTTGTAAGAGGGCGAGCTCTTTGAAAAAAAATGATTGATAAGAAGGGGTTTTGGTGGTGAGGAGAGAGCCAGATAGTCGCCTACTTTCCTACGAAGTTTGCCGATATCTCTCGAACGCAAGGTCGGATTTGGACGTGTGACATGTCAAATCGCTTGTCTCGAAGCCCTATACATGTTAGTAATAGGTTAAAGTTTTGAGAATTAGGGAAACAGGCTTTTTGGGGGTAAAACCGTGATTTTAGACTTTTTCCGATATCTCACGAATGCATGGTCGGATTTGGTCCTATGACGTGTCAAATGGCTTGTCTCGAAACCCTGTGTATTTTGGTAATAGGTTAAAGTTTTTGAGAGAAAGAGTTAAGTCTACTTTTCTAAAGAAAATTCTGCACTTATCAAAATACACGCCATCTCGTCTAACGTACGTACTAGCAAGGGAGACTTTCTTCATAGAAGACCTGCGTTTGGAGAACTCCCTACCATCAACAGTGCAATACCAGAGACTGATCGAAGAACTAAACCTCAAGCGTAATGACATATGGCCTGATTTCTATTCCACAGAAGCTCTTATGTCGACGGACTGGATGAATGCCAACTTTGAACTGCGGCATACGATCACCCGTTTTGCAGTCCACGGTTTTCATTTTAAGATATGCACAGCAAGAGGATTTCATGACCCAGGCCCCCAATGCACCTGCTCTCTGTGTGGTAGTGCTTGTGATAGATATCACGCCATTTCCTGCGCCCAGAGGAAAGTATCGCTAACACGCTTCTGCTGCGAATAACTATATATATAGCAAAGAACCTGTCAGACACTTTGTATATAGACACTTTGATGAGTAAGATTTAAGTTATTAGTATTAGTTTTGTATCTCTGCATGGCTATTTGCTGCAATAAATGATTATTAAAGTTTTTGAGAATGATGGAAACAGAATATTTTGTGGTAAACCGTGATTTTAAACTTTTTGCTATATTTCGCGAACCAATCATGCTAGAGGCATGTACGACGGGTCCAAGGACTCGGGCTGACGTCCTCTTTGCTATGGACCACTCGTTGTAATTTTAGAAAATTTGGGAAACTCGATTTTGGGGTAAACACGTGTTTTTTGTGATTTTTACCGATATCTCACGAACCAATAACGCTAGAGACGTGTACGAGGTGTCCTAGGACTCGGGCTAACGCCCCCCTTTCAAATGTGGTAGATATTTTTTTTTCCAAAAAATAATTCACAAAGGGCCTAACGCCGTACATGTTGAAAAAACGTTTTCTTTTTCTTTACTTGTTTATAATGTTTATAAAGCGTGGTGGTTGAGAGAGACGATACGGCTGAGTGTGTGTGTTTGACCAAACCTGTCGCTTAGCACAAGGACCATGCTTAATAGAACAATCGCTATTTCGGCGGGTCGGTGTATGACAGAGCGAGCGTGCGTTTTCCTGATATTTTACCTTTGACGTGTAAACGGTAATGAGAGCTAGGTTCTATGTTGGTCAAAGCGAGTACAGAAAACAAACTTACAGGAGGTGAAGGTCATTTGAGCTTATTGAAAGGCTCCGATCTGACTTGACAACAAGTGCAATGGAAAAAAATGACCAAGACGCTTGAAGGTGAAATAATCTGACCATTGTGCTGGCAGGGAAGTGCGAAAGGCGTGCACACACATGTGTGAAACCACAGGCACGCTAAACCAGTGACATCCTGTTTTGCTTCGTACGTGACAAAATGCAAGTTCATGTGAAATTTGATCTACCGCAGGTGTTCACCTTGGGACGTTATCTGTCCACGTGCATGATAACTGTTAACAAGTCACATCCTGTTTTGCGTCGTACGTGACAAAATGCAAGTTCAGGTGAAATTTGATCCGGCACAGGTGTTCGCCTGGGACGTTAGCTGTCCACGTGCACGATAAGAGAATGGTCAAAGCGTGGAAAAAAAAAAGATTATACATGCAACGTAGCATATATAAAGACATGTCGTTATCATTTCCACGCTCACTTAGGTGACTACCTTTGAACACATTGCGTTGCAAGAAACCTCTGGTCTTGTTTAACAGTTTTGGTGTTGGTGGAAAATACTTGACCTTGTTGTGGGGTAGGTATTTATTTATTTATATATTTATTGATTTTTATATAAATACATGCAATTATTTATTGATTAGGTAATTAATGATTTTATTTATTTATTTGTTTGCAGATAACGTGTATAGCCTGCCTGTCGTGTGTCTGTGGGAAATATATTAAAGAAAGAGAAAGACAGACCGATAGAAGGGGAAACCATTTCCATACTAGCCCACGAGACGGGAATATAGAAAAGCATTACACGTCAAGGTGAGATTTGTTTTTTTATATAATATAACCTGTTTGATTTTGTTTTTGTTTATGAAATGCATAAACTATATGGAATGGATATACTTATGGTGGTTTATTTTATTTCTTTTTAGATATTTGGAAAAAAAAGGGTTCACTGCTATAATAAATACAGTTGAAAACCAAGAGGCTTTAGAGTGGAACCCTTGTCAAGCAGTCTACAGGTGAAAACTCAGGTGAGAGTGTTCTTTCAAAATAATGTCTTTTACTGCTGAGAATACGTTAACTTGGGAACCCATAAACAGTTGTTTCAAATCGCGTGTGTGCTCTGGCCGCGTGGTCAATGTTAGAAAAAGTTTGATTCCCAAAGAATTTTTAGAATCTTGTTTTGAAATTTTTAAAATTGAAATTTGTACAGCGCAAAGGTTGCATACGGCTTTAAAGGTGAATACAGAACTGGTGTGCGATTTCATATATAAAAAGAAGGACGTAGAGCATAAAGAGACATTTTATATTTGCAGTAAAATGCAAGAGCTATTCATAGCCCATAATTTGGAACAGTGGTATGAAACCCACGTGGTGAATGCCTTGCTATCAAAATTTGATAAACTGCAACAAGGACCGAGTGGTCTAGCCTTAGACAAAATTCATTATTTGCAAATCAACATTTGTCAATTCAACCCGTTGAATGCTGGGTCTAGCTTTATTGAAACACCACCAGCAATAGCTTCGAAAAAGGCAGTGGTCAATATAAAGAATCATGACAATGATTGCTTTCTGTGGTGTGTGGCTGCCTGTTTGCAGCCTGTACAACATAATGGTTGTTGGCCAGGAATGTACAGGACCAAGTTTGATGAATTAAAACAAACTTTAAATTTAACTCGAGTATCGTTCCCTATGGACTTAACCGAGATCCATAGGTTTGAACAAGACAACCAGGACTTTTCGTTCATGGTGTATGGCCTTGATGGTGATGAGATTGTGGGTCCTCTTTATGCCACAAAAGAACCGAAACGACACCACATTCATCTTTTATATTTATCTGTAGGAAAAGTGAATCACTATTGCCTCATTAAAAGCTTAAGTAGATTGCTAAGCAGTCAAATGTCTAAACATAAACCTAAGAAACATATTTGTGACCGTTGTCTGCAATATTTTACCACTCCTACGCTTTTGGAACGTCATAGGGTAGATTGTGTTACTCAGGAAGCGGTGAGACTGATATTGCCACAAGGGGACAAGGCTGTGTTAAACTTTAAGGACATTCATAAGCGTGACACTGTCCCCTATGTGGTATATGCAGATTTCGAAGCACTCACCACACCCATGGCGGGATGTGAACCAGATCCCTCCATCAGCTCAACCACACCCATTCAAAAACATGAACCTTTTGCCATAGGATTTAATGTGGTGTGTGCCTATGACCCCACACAATCCGTTTACAAATACCGTGAGGGGCCAGATTGTGCCAAATGGTTCTTGGATGAACTTGTCAAGTTGGCTCATGATGTACAGGAATTATTGGACCACCCAGTACCCATGAGCCTATCTCCAGAACAGCAGCAGCAGTATGAGCATGCCATGACATGCCATATTTGCGAAAAGCCACTGATCAGTGCTGAAGACACCGTTCGTGATCACTCACACTTTACGGGGCAGTTTCGTGGAGCTGCGCATAGTAAATGCAATTTGAACTTTCCAGCTCCTCGCTTCATCAGTGTCTTTTTCCACAATCTGGCAAATTATGACATTCAGTTTTTGATTCGTGAATTGGGTCATGTCAACAAGGGCTCGTTTACCGTTATTCCCCAAAACCATGAGCGTTTTACAGCCCTGACATGGAGGTTGAGCGACTTTAGCATTCGATTTTTGGATTCCTTTAAGTTTATGGCATCCTCGCTAGACAGCCTTGTGAATGGCTTGAATGAGGAGGAATTAAAAAATACTAGAATGCATTTTAATGATCCTGAGCAATTTCAATTGTGCATTCGGAAAGGTATATTCCCGTATGATTTCTGCAATAGCTGGGACGTGTTAAAGCAAAGAAAACTCCCACCACAAGAGAAATTTTACTCGAAACTAACACGCAGTACCGTTTCCGATGAAGACTATGCACATGCATGTCAAGTTTGGCGAGTGTTTGGCATGAACACGCTAAGTGAATATGCTTTGCATTACCTAAAACTGGATGTATTGCTGCTCACTGATGTGTTTGAAAAATTTCGTGAGTTGTGTCAACACATTTACGGTCTTGACCCGGCTCACTATTATACGAGTCCTGGGCTCTCGTTCGATGCCGCTTCGAAATACACTCAAGTGGAATTGGATTTACTCACTGATGTAGACATGGTTCTATTTTTTGAAAAGGGCATTCGTGGCGGCTTTGTGTCGCTTAAGGGACACTGGGACTGAGTTTTAAGCATATTTTATTAAAAAATTCAAATTTTCGATTTTGACATATTATTGTACCCCTGACCATAACGGATGATTTAGATGTATCATTTTCCACATTCCGCCTTTTTTTGAGGCACTGCGAGACGTTTAAATGCCGGCCGCACTGCCATTTAAACGCCCCTTTCTCTTGGTTCCTTACAGAACATTATCCTGTACACGCATTTATGCATTCTTTTATCGGAGTTGTTTGAATACGGATTTGAAATTCCCTCTGGTCTACTGTTTCTGCATTGTGCTACCATCTACCGATGAATATTGACACTATTTACTACGTAAGCTATACAAATACCTCCAATGTTTGAAAATAAGTAAATAAATATCTCAAACGGTCGACATGATGAAATTTTGCATTTATATTGTATTTTATAATTTCATGAGAGTTCCTAGTCGCTTATAGAATGTCAGTAGATGCATAATTTATCTTTATTTGATATTTGTGTTGACTTTAGAAGTGTAAGCATGGTCAACCTCTGTTTATGAACAAGATATTGGAGGCTAGGCTAGCACGTTTTCGAAATTTATTGTGTTTGTGAAGTTTCTGGCGATTTGTATTGCTTTCTGTGAGTGTATTACTTTTAGTGTATACAGAATGGATTCAGTCACTTCCCGCTGGCATAAGCCGAAATGCAAAAGCAAGAAGAAAACTGTCAAGGCTTTCAGACTTGCTGCTGCTCGTTGGAAAACATCAGGTAAGGGAGCTGTTATTCCTGAACAAACTAGTAATGAACATGTGATCTCACCTCTTGTCACACCCACCAATTCTCAGAACACTGCTGATGCAAGAGATAACATTTGTAAGAGTGTACAAAAGTTAGGGTTATTTGAACAATTGGGTTCTGAAAGTAGGCCTAGGCCAAATTTACATCCAACAAGTGATGAATATTTTCTGGTGCATTCTTCCACTTTGTATGAACTAGTGAAGAATATAAAATGCAATGAGTGTGGGGAAACATCATTAACTGTTCAAGTACGAGAAAGGCATGGTTTAGCGCATAAGCTATGTGTCAAATGTACCCACTGTGGCTTTTGTCCAACTCAAACTTATTCAAGCCCTCGAGTAGAAGATGACACTATTACACAGAGGCCTCCATTTGATGTCAATAGGAAGAGTGTCGATGCATGTCTCAGTTTAGGTGTAGGGCATCGGGGAATGGAGAAATTTTGTGCCACGTTAGGAATGTCGGGTATGGATTCGAAAACATTCACAAGACATATGACAGTTTTAGCTGCAGAATCTAAGACTCTAAAATGTCTTACTCTCTCCCAGTCTAGGAAGGTGGTACGTAGGGCATATGATACACTTGATTGTAACCCTGAAGGTAGGCCTACTGATAATGATGTAATTGACATTGCAATCTCCTACGATGGGACCTGGCACAAGCGAGGCTTCACTTCTGCTTATGGAATAGGGATAGCTATAGATCTTCTCACAGGACTAGTCGTAGACTATGAGGTGGTATCCAAATACTGTCCTATGTGTGTTATCACTTCTGCTGAGCTTGGTTCGGAGTCCCCAGAATTTAATGTGTGGCATGTAGGTCATAAGAAGAGTGGGGAGTGTCAGGTGAATTATGAGGGTAGTTCTGTTGCAATGGAAATGTTTGCTGCTGGAATTTTATGGAACCGTTCCATTTCAGACTGCCAGATGCGTTATACAACTGTCCTTTCTGATGGTGATTCTAAAACGTTCAACCATTTGGTCAGTACAAATGTGTATGGCAGCAACACAGTACTGAAAAAGGAGGAATGCGTGAATCACATTTCAAAGAGAATGGGGACAGGTCTGCGACAGATGGTACAGAATTGGAAAATAAAGGGTGTCCAGTTGGGTGGCAGGTCAGGCGGGCTTACTAATGCTACGATTACCAAGCTTACCAGCTATTATAGGAATGCCATAGTACAACACACACCTAATGTTGAAGACATGAAAACTGCTATCTACGCCACTCTCTACCATTACATGTCCACTGACAGTAAGCCCCAACATAAGAAGTGCCCCCAAGGCGTCGATTCTTGGTGCTTCTACAACAGAAGTATAGCGACAGGTAAGGTACCTATGAGTCATAACAAAATGACTGTCAAGCTTTCGGAGTCATTAGTGTGTAAAATAATGCCTGTTTATCAGAGGCTGGCCTCTAATGAATTACTATTCCGATGTGTCCGTGGTGCCACGCAGAATCAAAATGAGTGTCTACATTCTACCATTTGGAGGAAGTGTCCGAAAGAAACTTTTATATCAAGAAAGAGACTTGAAATTTCTGTATGCAATGCTGTAGCAGAATTTAATATGGGATGCAGTGCTACAACAGACTTGAAGTCGGACATCAAAAGAACTTCAGTTCCTTATGTGACTGAACAGGCAGTCCTTAGGCGTGATGCTCGCAGGAAGTATGAGAGTCAGCGATCGTCCTCTGAGAAGAAGAAAGCAACTCGACGGAAGACTAAGGTCACAAAGATGAAGAAGGAGGTTGCAAAACAGAAGAAGGAAGGTGTTACTTATGCTGCAGGAGAGTTCTAATGGGTACGTTGAATGGAAATATTAAAATATATGCATGTTTTTAGAAAAATGCAGTTTTCTCAGTTTCACATTTTCTGATGTATAAAATCTAGTACGCGTTACTGATGTAATGCAATTTTCTTGTAAATTAACATGCATGTTCCTTAGTACTTTATCCACAAACGTGTGCATTACTTTTTGGATTGGAGTTCTGGTTTGCCTGTAAAAAAAATTCAAACCTTCAAATTTCAAGAATTTTACAAAAAATAAACTTCATTGGGGAAAAAAATTATATCTTCATAGTAAACAATACAATCTCAAATTCGATGCACTATTTTATTTGTATAAGAATGCGGAACTAGAAAAATATAAATAAATTGTGCTATCTACATTAGTTTGACGCGCTTGACATTTTGAATATTTGAATAATTTGCATATAAATATTGGAAAATAATTAATTTCTATGCAGCTAGTAAAGCTACATTGATCAAATTTGGCACACATGTTTATACTACAGCTTAATACCAGCAAACAAAATATCAAGACTGTACCTTAATATTTACAGGAATTAGAAAACTCAGTCCCAGTGTCCCTTAACCAACGCCATGCTGAAGCGAACAATGTCTACATGCCTGATTATTCACCAGACAAACAAGAATCATACTTAATGTACTATGACGTGAATAATTTGTACGGTTACGCCATGAGTCAGCCTTTGCCCTATGGGAAGTTTGCTTGGCTGACAGACAAACAAGTGTCAGAATTTGATGTGATCAAGGCTAGCCAAGAAACAGGCCGTGGATATGTGCTAGAAGTGGATATTGAATATCCCTCATCCTTGTATGATGAACATGCCGATTTCCCATTCTGTCTTGATCAAATGGTTCCCCCTGACAGTAAAGTGAAGATTGAAAAACTCATGGGCACACTTTACAACAAAAATCGGTATGTGCTACATATCCAAATGTTGGTGCAATGCCTCGCCCAAGGCTTGGTGTTGAAGAAAATCCACAGGGGTATTTCTTTTGCTCAAAAAGCATGGCTTGAGCCATACATGCGACTCAACACAGAGCACCGACAAATGGCAACACAGCAGTTTGAAATTAATTTTTTTAAATTAATGAACAACTGCATCTATGGCAAGTCCATGGAGAATGTCCGCAAATACCGTGACATTAAATTGGTGAATGTCTGGGAGGGGCGGTGGGGTGCCCGGCGGTACATTGCCAAGCCAAATTTCAAATCGATCAAAATTATCGATGAGGATTTGGCTACTATTGAATTGAGTAAGACCAGCGTGACCATGGATAAGCCCATTTACTTGGGTCAAGTCATTTTAGACTTTTCTAAATCGGTCATGTATCGATTCCACTATGAGTTTGCCAAACGCCATTTTGAGGACGTTTCTCTTTTGTATATGGACACGGACTCATTCATTTACCACATTCGCCACTGCAACCCCTATGACGTCATGAGGCAACATAGTGACTGGTTCGACACCTCTTGCTATAGCGCTGACAACGTGTTTCAGCTGCCCATAAAAACAAAAAGAAAATGGGCGTTTTAAAAGATGAATGCGGTGATTCCATTATGACGGAATTCGTAGGTTTGGCCTCAAAAATGTATGCTTACCGCACACTCGACTGTAAGGAAGCCAAAAGAGCAAAAGGTGTAGGTAGAGCAGTGGTAAAATCGCTACGTGTTGATGACTATCTAGCGGTTTTACGCACTGGCAAAGCTATGTCTCATACACAGTGCAGGATACAATCCAGCAACCATCATTTGTATCTTGTGGAACAGAGAAAACGCACTCTAGCCTCCATGGATAACAAGCGTGTGTGGGCTGATGACCTGCTCACCAGCCTGCCCTGGGGTTATGATCGCAAGGAGGAGGAGGTGTGATTTCATTGTTTAATCGTTTATGGGACATGGCTTTTTGTAACTTGTAGATTTAGTATTTTGTAAATATTGTTTTTCTGTCATTGTAAATAGTAGATTTTGTAAATAGTGACAACCCACTTGGACCTTTTGCTCTTTAAAAAAAAGTTCTATGCAACCTTATTTTTTAAAAAAATTTTTGATTGGTAAATAGTGTGATTCTTTTAAGGCTGTACAAAATTGAGGTTTTTTTTGTTGTAAATATGTAATGAGTAAGATTTTAAGTAACTTTAATAACTAGTATTTAATTATTTTTCATAATGTAAATGATAAACTAAAAAAAAAGTTCTTTTGGGATGAGTGTGCATGTCGAGAATGTGCTTTTGGGAATAAATAAAGTGGTTGTGTTTGTTCCCAAAGACAGGTGTGAATGTATGAGTGGAGAGAGAAAACTGGTGTGTATGATTGACCAGAGCAAACACGATGAGGTAGGGTGGGTGGGTGGGGAGGGGGTAAATGGTCACTTATATACTCATTTTGTTTTAAATAGTTTCGTTTTTTCATTGAAATGTGGCAGACAATAGACATTATTTTTGTAAAAACAGTCTTACCTGCAGTAGTCGTCGACCTCGACGTTTCTCAAAACACGCATCAGCACATTGCAGTATTATCAAGGTCAAGCACTCGCATCAACATCATTGTCAAATCTCAACATTCGACATACACTAAATGGAAAAATGTGAAAACAGCAAAATGGAAAATCCATGTTTCCATATCACCAAAAACGCAAAACTTAAAACGGACATTTTAAAAAAAACTGGAAATGGCCATATGTGAAATATGAAAATTCAAAAACTTCAAACGGTCATTCTTTAAAAAGTGTCATCAGCAAAATGGAAAAATCCATATCATCAAAAACGCAAAACTTGAAACGAACATTTTTAAAAACTGTAAATTGCAAATTGGCAAATGACAGTGTGTGGAATTCATCATGTGTAAAATGAAAAAATCAGCCATCAACATCACGATTTCTTAAAAATAAAATAACAAAACATCGTGCTCTGGTAAACCTTTGTTTTTATTTCATAGTGAATTGACAAAAGAAAAATAGAATACAAACACATCCCAATTCCTCACTCCTCAATGTTTATGTCCATGCATCATCAACTTTCCTTTCATAGCACTCATGACAATTAGGGCTGCCATCCTTTCACCCACTGAGGCATCACTGGATGTGAAACGTTGTTTAGCTTTCTTCAATAACAATTTATCTGCCACATGTCTTAAACCAGGATGACTATGTCGATAAGAAAGGTCATGTTCCTTGCATGCTTGATCCAAAAGATTAATGGGTACATCACCACGTTGTAAACGTTTTTCGAGACGAGTTCCAGGGCCACAAAAACGATAACCTGGAAGATGGATTTCGAAAGGTAGGTATTGAATCACTTTGTCAATGACGCCATTGCCAGTACAGGTCTGGCATATCCTTTTCCATTGATGGTAGAAAGGTTTGGTCTTCCTCCTCCTCTGTGGACGATGTTTGTGTTTGTTGTTGTTGCTTTTTCTCGCCATGACACCCGTGGAATGATTCAACAAAGTCTTTACACGGACTTTTATGACCGTGATACAGTTTCACTAGCTGGCAAGTCGCACACTGACGCATAGACGGTATTTTTGCCATGGCCACTTGCTTATGGTGATCGTAATCCGTACAGGGTTGCAATTCACTCAACACAGGATCTTGAGTCCATGATTTTGGTACATGTTGCCAGATTTCTTTGACCGCGTTGGCGGCCACATAATAAATGAACGACTTGGGCAGCGCCAAGAGTTCCTCATTGGTAAAACTGTCTAGTTTCTTTTTGCACACAAAGAACTTGCCGATGGCGTTGTCCGTAGCATTGCCTTTCTCCATGGTATCACGTGCTGTAGATGTTTACACGTCGCTTGTAGAAATCTCACTGACGTCATTCACAGGTAAATCTTGAGTTATAATTTTGTTCAACAACTCCCAGCAGGCATGGGTGGTTAACCAATGAAAGAGATGCCACGCATGTGATAGGGCTGTATGGGTAATGTTGCCACAGGAACAAGTATCCATGATCGTTTGCAGGGAGGGGCAGCCCAACTCCATGAGGTCGATACATTGGCAGTAAGACGCCAAAAATGGTTGCAACCATTGACGTTTTTCATTACCTTTCACAAATACCACATTGGCCGAGGACAAGTGTGCTTTCATGACTACGTCCAAATATTTATAGGAAATGGTTCCCTGATTCCAGTCTAGTTGCCTATGATTTTCAATCCACTGGGTTTGTTTACGGTCTTTTTCACACAACAAATCAAAAGCATGGGGTGGTTTAAATAGCAAATGCGTAGCTTGTGATATCCAAAACGTGGTACAATCGATCATGGCCACTTGTTTAAATATAAATTTGTTGTCACCAATTTTAAACCCTTGGCAATCCACAATGAGTGTGCGCAACATGTTGACGCTTGCCTGGACCAAGTTCAACTGACGACTGACTGACGATCAGGTGTGATCATGACATAGACTTACCTGCCATGCTAGTTTCAAATTAAGGTTAGGGTAGGACAGTGGGGACATGCAAAAATAAGAATTTAAGAATTACATCATTTTATTATCATAACACGTCTTACAGGCTTTTCTCATTTTAGGATAAGGACGATAGCAACTGATACAACAATATAGTCTCTTGTGTTTGTAACGTCCATAACACCGATGATGTCCCAATGTCTCTAAACTAGGCGTTTTTGATGGTGAGCTGCTCACCGAAGCACCATGGATACCATACGGCCCACATGTATCGTAACTTGTTTTTTTTCATCACCCAGAGACACAAGTGAGGGATAGCTTGAATGACAGGGTATATTTCCCACTTTCATTCTACACAGGTAGGGGCAGGTGGGTGACCAGCGCTGATGTTCCTGCATGGGTTCATCGCCCTCCTGCCATTGGTCTATAATGATGGGACAAAAGGCACATTTCACTTCATCTCTTGTTTTTAAATAGTAGAATCCAGCGGCCGCCAAGGCTTGAGGGTTTATGAAAGGCACTGGCCATGTGGCAAAAGTCTTGAAACGTTGTTCCTCAGAGTTTACATTCATGGATGTAACGTCTCTTGAGGCTTTAAAGCAAGACATGACTGAGCGGCTTGACGTGGGATGACCTGTTATTTATACACTCGTCACTTGGTTGGACAGTGGATAATAGTTGACTTGTTTGTGATGAATAATCAAACAGTAGGCCGTCGTATTGGCTGGTACATTGTCATGCGTTTCAAAATCTAGTCGAATGTCGATATTGGATGGCTTGACAGACTCTTCCAGGTAAGAACAGTCAAAGACAATCAGTGGCGCTCTTGCCTTAAACGCTTGGGGTAGTAGCATGGGGCCGTTCTCTTTTTGATAATACGACCATCGAAATTTAGAAAACAAGTCGTACAGGGGGCCAAACTTATTTTTTGAAAAATCCAAATCCAGTCCTTCATAGGGAAACACAGCTCCGTTGAGGAAAAGACGTGCATTTCTCAATTGCAGATGATCAAATTGCGTGGCATCTTTGGTTTGTTGATACTTGCGATTCGTTTGAAAACCCACAATCAGGTAGAGAGGTCTCTCTGTATAGCGAGCTGTTTTTACAGACCAACTGTGTGTGTTGGTGGTGGGCAATAGCGGATACTCATGGAGTGCCCAGCTTCTAAATTCCATGGGTAGAGGCATATCTCTCTTTACCATTTTGAGTATGTCCAGTTTTTTGCTATCGTTAAGGGTCACATGAGGCACTTTCCATAGCAAGCGTTGTAGTTGAATTTTTGAATCGATGGGGGCATTGTCGGCCCCCTTGAGTGCATTATTATCACTCCTGTCTCTCACCAGATAAAGCACTTGCCTTGCGTTAACCACAATGCGTTGGTGATCTTCAGCAAAGCCTAGAATCAGTTTAAGAGGTAAATATCCAGTAAAGGTCCCATCAGTGTGTACCATCCAGTCATTGGTCGTGTCAGGACACCAACCTGCCATGCAAAGTGTTTTACCTTCTTCCTCACTATAAGAGGGGTATAGTTTCATGACACTGGAAATGCCCACATTTCGAGTGCTATCCACCACGATATCGTTAATGACATACCGCACTTCAGAAAACAGAAAGGCTAAACCATGGTTGGCCAACTTGGATGTGGTAGGTGTAGAGCCATCGGCATTGGTGAGCCGACCTTCAATCTGAATGACACTTTCATGAGGTAGGGTGTAAATATCTTGGTTGTTGATAACAAATTGAATTTCATCATTGTTATTGAGTCCAGGTGTTTGAGCTTGATAGGAATGGAGATCAATTCTTACCACTCCTGGTTGCTCCTCGATGTGGTTCGCTATCTCTAGGATAGAATTCATCATGAGGGTTGACGTGGTAACCCAAATGCTGTAAAATCTGCTTGTTCTGAGATGTTAACGTGTATTCACGTGGCAAACAACTAACACTATTCCTAGACGGTGTTGTTGCTTTATACACAAATTTCATAGTGGCTTTAGCACCAACTTGTAAGTCACTGGTGTGGTAGAATCTAGATCAATGAGTTGTTGATCTCTATTGATCAGTCTTAATGTTATATTACTAATACTATCGACAGCCACAGAATGAAAAAGCACCACTGGAGGGTTTTCACGAATAATATACCCATTGGGTGATGTCACAATAAAGTCATAAAGCGAATGCGATGGTTCTTGATTGGTGTACACTTGGCTAATAATATTACACGTCACCGACACATGATGGTCCTCAATGAATTTCACTTCATGGTCTGATTCATGTTTTTATTGGGCTCCAACACACGTGGTTTAAATCCTAGTAATGGGCCAATGGAATCGGGGTGTGTTTTAAAGTCAATGTTGAAGGTAGAGAATATACTGCAGCGATGAGTGTTGGTATTGCCTACAAGTTCAAACTTGTGCGTTCCGTCGAGAAATGACTTTAAACCATATTGATTGATCAACACCACATAAATGTGTTCATAAATATCATCGATCGTGTATCCACCAGAGTTCAGGGTGAGCACAGAATCATCATAGTAAAACTTGTTGTTCACATTTTCACGTATGTTGTATATTCGATTGTACGTTTCAAGAGAAACAAGTCCTAAACCATAGGGTTTTTCACTCAATTCGATAGGCGGGTAATAGTCTAGGCTGACTTCAGGTCCACGTCCATGCACTGTAAACGTTTTACTTTCTGCCGACATACTGGTGGCGTTTTTGCTTATGCTGCGTCTTATATAAAAAAATTAAACACAAACGTCCACACTGTTGGCTGTTAAACGTTTGCTCTCGTTTCACATTATAATATATCTTGATCCTGTTTCCAAAATAGGTCACTAGTTCCATGGGCGGGGGCAAATTCCCAAAACTGTCAAAGTACCATGCCGTGGATCCCTCTTTGACATAAGCTACATAATGCGTTCCTGGTCCTCGGTGATCATCCAAATTGACAACAGCACATTCCTGTTTCCAGGGTCGTGGGGGTAATTGGTTTCGCATAAACACACCTCGAAAATGAGAAAGCTTTAGTTGTTTAGCATAGCTTTCCACTTGTTGATGCGTCAGGGCATGTCTTGCTATGGCTGAGGTTAAATTTTTTTTTTTTAATATTTCGAAATGGTGAAATCCCAAATCCTTGTTGATAAAAGGCTGGCTTTAAATTGGCATTTCTAGCCCCCATGGCAATCGCTTCCATCGTTTCATTGTGTCGCTGACTTTCTTTGAGTTGTTGTTTGCCCTGCTGCGCGGCTTTAATGGTTTTCGCCACTGCACTGGCACCGCCCAAAAGTGAACCCAGAGCAGCCAAACCAGCAAATAATGCAGGTAAAAATCCAGCTCGTTTTGGGACGGGAATCACTCGCCCTTGGTTTGAAACCTGTCGCCGACGTTTTGGAATAACCTGTCTATGTGCTGCTCGAAGGGTTTTCCTTATGGTCAATACATTATTTTTTCTTTTTTTCTTTCGCAAGGGCTTGTCCTCGAATGTTGTAAGCCCAGGCTTTGCCAAGGACAAAGTCCTTTTTTTAGTCTTTCTCACTGCATACCTTTGTTTCACCATGATGATAATGACCCACAACCTTTCACAAGAAAGTTTAAATCACAACTAACGTCAGATGGTTATTTCATGGCTGTATATTCCAATTCCACATAAAGTGGGAAATCGTTTATGGTTTTTCCCGCTTGCTTTTCATCCCATGTCAACATGAGATGAAAGGATAATTCGTCACCAGCATTGACCATTTCATGCTTATGGATCAACATCCTATGACCATTTATCTTTATTTGTAAATGGTTCTCATCAGGTATGGCATATTTGATGTGAATGGTTCCATCATAGTGTAATCGATAGTGGCTTAAACCCGAAGCAAGCACATAGGTCAAGTGCTGATCATGGACTAGCGGTAAATGGTTTCTGTCATTCACAGGTTTTTCATTTGTCAGATACACTAAAAATACAGATGGGATAAATTTATAAAGCCTTTTCATTTCATAGGTCATGTAACGCTTGGTACAAACATCGTCTTCGTCTTGTGGGTCTTCCACGTGAATAATCCGATGGTGATTAGCGCTATAGCCATTCACCATAAGCTGGGGCACTTTGTCATAAAACTCATACACTTTGTTATCCACATACTTTTTCGTAGTAACGTCTGTAGACACTTGAGGCTGTTTTACATGGGTTAACCGCTTTCCCTTAAAGTCATAATATCCCTGTTTTGTGCGTGGCACTACTGACCTATCCACATAGTGTTTATTAGCAGGATCTGTTTCCTGTTTAGGATCATGTATGGGGACAGGCCTATCTTTGGCCATCAACGCACGTCCAAAGACATCCATCGTCAACCTGTAGTAGCAGTCTACTGTTTATATGACAAGGCTCGGTGTCCTGTATATAGACAGCCGGCTAGCCTGTCTAAGCCTTAGTTGACATGAAGATTATTAAGCAGCAAGAGTCATTCCCCGTGGGGGACATGGTTTCCCATCTCTGTCCCACATCACGTGAACAACGCCATGGTTCACTGTTTCCATCTTCCATTCGCTGCATCATTGTGGGGCCTTCCGGCTGTGGAAAGACTAATCTTTTGCTAACGCTCATTACAGCGCCCAATGGTCTGCGTTTTCAAAATATTTATATTTTTGCAAAATCTCTCTACCAACCCCTCTACGTGTTTCTGGATCAAGTCATGTCTGGATTACAAAAAGAGAATATGGGTTATTTTACATTTTCCATGCAAGAAAATGTGATTTCACCGGATGAGGTAAAGCCTGATTCACTCATGATTTTCGATGATGTATCCACTGAACGTCAAGGCATCATTCAAAGCTATTTCAGCATGGGTCGTCACAAACATATCGATTGCTTCTATCTTGGACAAACGTATTCAAAAATGTCCAAACAGTTGATTCGTGACAATGCCAATGTCATTGTTTTATTTCGTCAGGACGAGAGGAACAGTCGTCACATTTATAATGAACATGTGAATCCGGATATGACCTTTCAAATGTTAACAGAATTGTGTGCCAAGTGCTGGAACACTCAACGTCATGCCTGTTTAGTGATTGACAAACAAAGTGAACTCAACCAAGGACGGTATCGCTTAGGGTTTGATCATTTTATTGCTATTTAAGGCCCTGTCTCATTCCCCGGCAAGTCATTTGTCAAGACACCATGGCGTTAGCAGAGAGTCAATTGAAAAAGCATATTATTAGAGCAAAAAATACTATTCGCCAAAAGTTTCGTCAATTGAAACAATCACGTGCCAATCATGCTTTGTTTATTCAGCAACATTTAGCACCTCCACTAAAAGCCATGTTGAAACCCTCTTTCAAGCCATCTGAAACGCTACCCACCGTTTCACAAGCCACGCAGACACTGCACGAGGACCCTGAGGAAGAGGAAGAGGAACAGGAAGATTTGACTAGTGTTAGTGAAGTTGAGGATGAAGAGGAACAAGTGTTTACGCCTCAAAAAAAAGCCGCACCCCTTGCAGAGTTTTTGAGAAAAAAGAAATCCTTGGCCATGGTCGATACACCTTGCCCTTCCAGAGCGTCTCCGTTTTCACAACTCTTGGCCACCCCTCAACATAAAGCACAACTGAAAACCATTTTAATAAAATATTATGGATCAACATTGGAACCCTATTTCACCGATCTATTTATTGGAAACACAGATACCACGTATGGTGTTCGCTATGAGGATGATAGTTTTAAAATTGGCGATTCATCCATTAAATTTGCTCGTACTAAAGCCGTCATTAAAAATATCAACTATAAATTAACGCCAGGACTGTTAAAGCTGCTCTTTTCTCGGACCCCCTCTTCCCATGATTATACGTCAGAGGACCTTGACAAATATAAATCCATTTTATTGGATACCCATGCTCACAAAAGACAGTATGATCCCACGCAACAAGTGAATGCCAATATATCTCAAAAATATAAAACCATCATTGCAAAAATGTTTCCCACTAGTCAAAGTACTCGTCGTAAAGCGTCCGCTTTGGGAGTGACATTTAAACCATTAAAACCCCTTGTGGATGTTACCTACTGGCACAATCCCAATAAGCTCGTCCAGCGGCTACAGTTGTTGCATGCTTCACGTCAAGCTGGCCATACCGGTCACGATTGGGAAATTCAAGAAATTGAACAAGAACTTCGAAATGCCAAAATTATTGTTTAAGCCCTCACCCATTAAAATGGGTATTGCTCACGAGTTGCATCGCCCAGCTAGGCGTCATTATCCGCGACTCAAGGTGATTTCACGAGGTGTGGATGAACTTTGGCAGGCTGACTTGGTTGAAATGATACCCTATGCTGGCGTTAACGACGGTGTACGCTATATGTTGACCGTCATTGATGTCTATTCCAAAATGGCCTTTGTTGAACCTGTGCGTCGCAAGTCTGGTCCACTAGTTACCAAGGCCTTTCAACATATTATTCAACACTCCCAACGTCAACCTCAGCTGCTACAAACCGACCAGGGGAAAGAATTTTTCAACAAGGACTTCTCCAGTTTTCTCAAATCTAAGGATATTCACCATTACACCACGTACAGCAATCTCAAAGCCAGTGTGGTCGAGCGGTTCAACCGAACATTGAAAACCCATATGTGGAAAGCGTTTACCGCTCAGGGCAGTTATCGCTGGTTGGACATGTTACCTGAGCTAGTGTCACGTTACAATGACACCAAACATAGAACGATTGGGACCAAGCCACGCCTCGTGACTAAAAATATTCAGCGATTGGATAAACTGTTTAACCCCATAAAAACAGCCGATCCTAAACGTCACCGACTGAACATTGGGGATTTTGTTCGTGTGAGCAAATTTAAGTCTGCCTTCAATAAGGGTTACACGCCTCAGTGGGGGACTGAACTATTTCGAATTCGTCGAGTCAACTTGGACACTCCAGTCACCTATTTACTCTAGGACCTCAACCATCAACCCATAAAAGGTAGATTTTATCTCCATGAACTCCAAAAAACAGCATTTCCTCGGCATTATCTTGTGGAAAAAGTGTTGAAACAAAAAGGAAATAAACTCTACGTCAAATGGTTAGGGTTTAACTCTACGTTTAATTCTTGGATCAATAAATTACATGTTGTGTAAACCTGTGTACTTTTTATTTATTCACACATGTTGTACACCACCTATAGCTCTATGTATACAGCGCTCCGCGCTTCATGCATGTTCATACATGTTTGTCTTTCCCTTTCCTCCTGTGTTCTCTCATACATCACCCCCTCCCCTCTCCCTCCCTTCACCTCCCACCACTGCTGTTTGCAGCTCTTGCCTCTCTATTGGTTGTGACATCATTCCCACAAGTTGCATCATACTTTTTACTGATTCAGCGATTCCCACGCTTTGAACATTCTCTTATCGTGCACGTGGACAGCTAACGTCCCAGGCGAACACCTGTGCCGGATCAAATTTCACCTGAACTTGCATTTTGTCACGTACGAAGCAAAACAGGATGTGACTTGTTAACAGTTATCATGCACGTGGACAGATAACGTCCCAAGGTGAACACCTGCGGTAGATCAAATTTCACATGAACTTGCATTTTGTCACGTACGAAGCAAAACAGGATGTCACTGGTTTAGCGTGCCTGTGGTTTCACACATGTGTGTGCACGCCTTTCGCACTTCCCTGCCAGCACAATGGTCAGATTATTTCACCTTCAAGCGTCTTGGTCATTTTTTTCCATTGCACTTGTTGTCAAGTCAGATCGGAGCCTTTCAATAAGCTCAAATGACCTTCACCTCCTGTAAGTTTGTTTTCTGTACTCGCTTTGACCAACATAGAACCTAGCTCTCATTACCGTTTACACGTCAAAGGTAAAATATCAGGAAAACGCACGCTCGCTCTGTCATACACCGACCCGCCGAAATAGCGATTGTTCTATTAAGCATGGTCCTTGTGCTAAGCGACAGGTTTGGTCAAACACACACACTCAGCCGTATCGTCTCTCTCAACCACCACGCTTTATAAACATTATAAACAAGTAAAGAAAAAGAAAACGTTTTTTCAACATGTACGGCGTTAGGCCCTTTGTGAATTATTTTTTGGAAAAAAATATCTACCACATTTGAAAGGGGGGCGTTAGCCCGAGTCCTAGGACACCTCGTACACGTCTCTAGCGTTATTGGTTCGTGAGATATCGGTAAAAATCACACAAAACACGTGTTTACCCCAAAATCGAGTTTCCCAAATTTTCTAAAATTACAACGAGTGGTCCATAGCAAAGAGGACGTCAGCCCGAGTCCTTGGACCCGTCGTACATGCCTCTAGCATGATTGGTTCGCGAAATATAGCAAAAAGTTTAAAATCACGGTTTACCACAAAATATTCTGTTTCCAACATTCTCAAAAACTTTAACCTATTACCAAAATACACAGGGTTTCGAGACAAGCCATTTGACACGTCATAGGACCAAATCCGACCATGCATTCGTGAGATATCGGAAAAAGTCTAAAATCACGGTTTTACCCCCAAAAAGCCTGTTTCCCTAATTCTCAAAACTTTAACCTATTACTAACATGTATAGGGCTTCGAGACAAGCGATTTGACATGTCACACGTCCAAATCCGACCTTGCGTTCGAGAGATATCGGCAAACTTCGTAGGAAAGTAGGCGACTATCTGGCTCTCTCCTCACCACCAAAACCCCTTCTTATCAATCATTTTTTTTCAAAGAGCTCGCCCTCTTACAAAAATCCCAAGTGCGCATGCGTAAAAAACAAAAACAAAAATGTTCATCCATAGCGACAGCCAGAAAAACGCATGCGCGATATGAGCAACAACATTTAAGTTCATTTTAGCAGCGCACCTTATACATGTCGTATTTGAAAAGAGACTTTCACTAAAAATTACAATTTCACCCCCTAGTAGGGGTAGGTTTTATTTAGGGGTTGAAATGAGTGGTCCATTGGAAAGAGGGCGTCAGCCCGAGTCCAACGATATGTCGCATGTCAAAATCGGATCATGGGGTCGCGAGTAATCCACATGAGAGTTCAGCGTAGCCGAGCGGCTCGTGTCACTATTTAGAACACCCACTACCCCCCTACTATCATATGCTCAAAAGGTATCAAAAGAATCTAGTAATCAAGTGGCAAATTTGACAACGGAAACAAGTTGTAAAAGAGTTACCACTGTTAAAGGGGCTACAAATAGCCCTATTATCACCCCTGTTAGCCAGAAGAAGGTTACGGAATCTTCTTCTGGCATCCAACAAAAGGCGCAGGTGCCTCCAACTAAACCGGCGCCATCGGAGAAGGTAACTCCTCCGATAAGGCCAGTGAAGAAGCAATCTCCGACTCGTTCGAGGAGGAAGTCTTCGCCGGCCACGGCTGGACCCATATCCAGCCAAATAAAACAGGGAACAGGAACGGCGGGTAAGAAAGAGACTGTTCATCGCCGACTCTCTTGCCCTCCTGCTGAAAAGGCAGCTCCAATACCTGCTGGCAATTCTGCTTCCACGACCACCGGAGGAGCAGTGCTAGCAAGTGCTGCATTGTTTGGCAGGACGGAGACGTCAGGGGGGAAGGGACCAACTACTTCCCCAAATAGACGTCAACGCCAGTTCAAAAAGAAAAATAGTCGGGACGTGCCGGGGACGGACTCCCAGTCATCGGACCGGGAGAAGGTCCCTTGTCACCGCTCTCGCTCTTCACCAAGGACGAGACCCGGAAAGTCCGGCGATAACCGTTCGCCAACCAAGAGAGCATTCGCTCGGTTTTCTTCGTCCTCCGAAGGAGATGTGGAGATTGAGGAATGCTCTCCTACCCTATCACCTACTCCTAAGGATAGGGATGGTTGGCAAACGGTTAAGCATAAGTAGACGACTATCTTCTACTTAAGTCCACACTATGGCACTATTACAATGGAACTGTAATAGCTAATTTCGACATCTCGCTGAAGTACGCCAATTGATTTCTCAGTTTACGGCAAACATTGTCTGTCTTCAGGAATCCAGATTTCATCCTGGATATGAGACAACAATGCGACACTTCAAACTCTTCTCTAAAGACCGGGTGGACGGAGCTGTAGCCGCTGGTGGCGTCTGCACTCTCATCCACTCTAGTCTCTTTAGTGAAGAGGTGCCGTTGCGTACTCAGCTAGAAGCAGTTGCAGTTCGTACTTCGTTGCCAGTAATGGCAACAGTATGTAACGTGTACATCCCGCCTGATTCTCAACCGGATTACGGACAGCTGGAGGATCTAGTCTCTCAGCTCCCCCCTCCTTTTCTCCTTCTGGGAGATGTTAATGCCCACAACACCATCTGGGGCTCCGCTACCACTAGCGGTAAAGGGAGAGATTTTGAGAGGCTGATCAGGCGGCTGGACCTGTGTTTGTTGAACACAGGGGAACCTACGCACTTCTCTATTGCACGCGGCACTTATTCAAGTGTCGATATTACCTTGTGCAGTCGTGCGCTGGTTCCCCTGCTACAGAGGGGGGGTACACGACGACCTTTGTAATAGTGACCATTTTCCAATTATCGTTACTCTTCCAAACCAGAGAGCCATCGAGTTACCAAGTCGATGGCTTCTCCGTCGGGCTGATTGGCCAACTTTCATGGCACGTGCGGTGTTTGCCGAAGATACCTTTGAGAGTGTCGACGATCATACCATTCACATAACGAATGGTATTTTGGCTGCTGCTGAGGCAACAATACCTTCCTCATCCCGAAACTCACGCCGGAAGCTTGTCCCTTGGTGGACAGCCGATTGCAACAGCCATTAAAGATCGTCGACGTGCTTTCAAATGCTATCGGAGGCAAAACACTATGGCCAACCTTATCACCTTTAGAAGGATGCGTGCTAGAGCCCGATATCTGATTCGGGAGAGTAAGAAAACGACGTGGGAAAAGTATGTGTCGTCTATGACGGCGCATACTCCTTCTTCTCACGTGTGGACTAAGCTTCGCTGGATCTCCGGACTCCCGACATCACTGTCGATACACGGAGTATCCCTCAATGGAGACATCATCACGGACCATCTCGCCATTGCCAACAGCATAGGCTCGCACTTCTCCGATGTATCCTGCTCCGGGAGTTACGATCCTACATTTCTGACTCTGAAGCGGGAGGCAGAGACTCACCCGTTGTCCTTTGCCTCTGCTGCTTCGGAGTCCTATAATGTACCATTCTCTGAATGGGAACTGCGCAGTGCGCTTGAACTGTGCAGGGATACGGCTCCTGGACCGGATAACATACATAATCAAATGTTAAAACATCTGTGCGAAGCCTGTATAAAACAACTGTTGATCCTCTTCAATCGTATATGGATTGAAGGGAAGTTTCCATCTCAATGGCGAGAGGGGATCGTGATACCGATTCCTAAGGCTGGAAAGGATCCCAAGTTTGTAAGCAGCTATAGGCCCATTTGTTTGACAAATGGCCTATGTAAGCTGCTCGAAAAGATGGTGAACCGTCGACTGGTGTGGTTCTTGGAGGATAAAGGTCTCCTGTCTGAGTACCAATGTGGTTTTCGCTCTCATAGGTCCACCACTGACCATCTGGTGCGACTTGAGAGCGCCATACAGGAGGCTTTTTTTCCGAAAGCAGCACCTAGTCACGGTTTTCTTTGACCTCGAGAAAGCCTACGACACCACATGGCGCTATGGGATCCTTTCCACCCTTCACAAGTGGGGACTCCGTGGTAACTTACCGACTTTCATTGCGAATTTCATGTCCGTCCGACTCTTCCGTGTAAGGGTCGGTAGGACATTATCGCAATACGATACCCAAGAAATTGGAGTTCCTCAGGGTTTAGTGCTGAGTGTCACCTTGTTCGCGATTGGCATTAATGGCATTGTTGCCGCCGCCGGGCCGCGGTAGTTCCATCGCTGTATGTAGACGATTTAGCTCTGCATTACAGCTCTGGAAGTATGGCAGTCGTGGAACGGCAATTGCAGCTAGCTATCAACCGGATCGACAGGTGGGCTCACGACCGGGGTTTTCGTTTTTCAGCAGCGAAAACCTCCGTCGTCCATTTTTGTCGGCTACGGAGGCTACATTTACACCCTGAACTACATCTCAGGGATGCTGCGTTGCCGTTGGTTGACACTTATCGCTTCCTGGGGCTCCATTTTGACAGCAAGTTAACGTGGCAGCACCATATACGGCAATTGAAAATGACATGTCTCAGGAAACTGAACATGCTCAAGTTTCTTAGTGGCACTACGTGGGATGCTGACCGTGCGGTGCTGCTACGGTTCTACCAAGCCCTCGTCCTGTCCCGGCTAGACTATGGTTCTGCGGCATACGGTTCAGCAAGGCCGGCAACCTTGAAAATGCTGGACAGTATCCACCATAGTGGCGTTAGGCTGGCTACCGGTGCCTTCCGGACCAGCCCGATACCCAGCCTACTCGCCGAATCGGGTGTTCCACCTTTAAATTATAGACACCAACATATGCTTTTAACATATGCTGCCAATGTGCGTCAAATGCCGCAACACCCGACCTATCAAGCTCTCTTCGGTACCCAAAACCACCAGGGGTACGCCAACCGGCCTCGTGCCACTCGGCCGGTTGGTATTAGTCTTGATAGCTCGTGTACTGAAATAGGAGTGGCTGTAGGTCCCTGTATGATCCGCACACCTAGCGAGGTGCCTCCGTGGCAAGTCCCGCGTCCGGAAATTTGGTTAGATCTGCACCGAGGTCCTAAGGTGAACACGGATGCCTCCGTTTACCGGAGGCAGTTCCACAGCATAGTTCGCCAATTTCCGGACACTGGCCTTCTCTACACGGATGGTTCGATGGTGGACGAGAAGGTGGGTTGTGTTTACGTTATTGATGGTGCAAATACCAAGATCTCTTTGACTGAGGCCTGTAGTGTGTTTACTGCGGAGCTCGTTGCCATCTATGAAGCTCTGCAGTTTGCACTACTGGATGCACGAATCCGCTTTCTCGTGTGTACCGACTCTTTGAGTTCGTTGCAGTCAATTGCTACATGTTTCCCGCAACACCCCCTAGTGCAGCGAATCCACGACCTACTAGCCGGGCTGTGCCACGCTGACACTCGAATCACCTTTCTGTGGCTCCCAAGCCACATGGGAATTGCGGGAAATGAGTTAGCAGATCAAGCTGCAAAAGAGGCAGTATCCTCTGGAGTGTTATCGGGCGAGGATCGGGCTGTGGTATGCGAAGGGTAGTCGGGATTTCCGGTGTTTGTGTGTGCGTACGGGACCTAGTAACTTGTGGTTTATAGCCCTAGTGATAGCTGCGTTGTTAGTTATTGGTGGAGTGGAAGTGAATCCAGGGCCTGTTACTCCAAATGTGAATCAGGCAAATGATCCAGTGTCATCTTTAAAGTGTTCGACGTGCAGTAAAACATTGAAGAATGGTGTTGAGTGTGGACTATGTGAGAAATGGTTTCACTTCGGCTGTATTAAGGTCAAGAAGGAGGATTGTGATGTCGGAAATTGGTTTTGTAAAGTATGTGATACGCCGGACAGTTTGAGGATGCAAATCAAAGCAAGGGATCAAATAATACAGGAACTTAGAGCAAAGCTTCGTGAATCAGAAGAAACGGTGAAGGATGTGACTGAACGGCTTTCTACTGGGATCAGTGTGGAAGAGGGCGTGCAGGAGCAAACTGAGGATGACGTTATCATAATGGGTGATTCTATGATACGATGGAGTGCGAATATCTCGAGGAAATCAGGTGCGAAAGTGCGATGTTGCCCGGGGATTAATATTGACCAGCTTGCCCAACAAGTGGAAGAAGCCAATGTAGAGGACTGTGACAAAGTTGAAGTGTTGTTGCTCCATGTTGGGACGAACGATTTGAAGAAGAGGCCTACAGCTGATTACATCATGGGGGAGCTCTACGAACTAGGCAGAAAAGCTAAAAGCAAGTTTAGAAATGCAAAAATTATAATGAGTGGCATTGTTCGGCGGGGAGATGTTCCGTTGAGGCGAGTTAAGACTGTAAATGACCGCATGGACTGGGTATGTGCACAACTGGGATTAGTGTACGTAGAAGCTGACTGCTGGATTGGTGGCCGTGACTTCGCCCGAGACGGGCTGCATCTAAATCGACGGGGCGCTTTCAATCTAGGGAGCCTACATGACAGGGTCATCGGTTCGTGCCGGCTTTTGTGAGGAGGAGCAGGTTCAGAGGTTGCCAGCCGATGGGAACAGAAGGAGCTATTTCGAGATATTTGCTGCGGAGGTAAGACTCTAAGATTACTGCAGGTTAATTGTCAGAGTTTAGGAAATAAATTAATTGAATTTTGGAATCTTGTAGAGACGTATTCTCCGGACATTGTCATTGCAACTGAATCTTGGTTATATGAGGACATAAATAGTAGCGAAATAATTCAAGGGACCTACGAGATGTACAGAAGGGATCGGGGGAAGCGAGGTGGTGGGCTATTTATTTGTGTGCGCAAAAATATAGCTAGTTTCTTACAGTGGGCTGATATGGATCATGAAATGTTATGTGTACAAATTTCGGATAAAGGAAATAAATTCCCTCTTCAGGTGATAGGGGCGTATAGAGCACCGAAAGATAACCTTTCTCTCCTCGAAACACTGTATGATAAAACTTGTACGGGTAATGCTATGAAAAAGAGCATAATAATTGCTGGAGATTTAATCCTCCCCAAAGTAGACTGGTCTGGTGAGTCAACTAGCTGTGGTCAGGCTCAGAGCGCTGCAAATAAATTCTTAAGAGAGGGGGGATTTTCCCAAGTAGTTGACTTCCCAACTAGAGACAATAATACCTTAGATGTTTATCTCGTAAGGCCTGTAGAGCTGTATATTAACTGTCTGAAAGTACCAGGAATTAGTGACCATTCTGGGGTTGAATTAAATATTAGATATGGTGACATTACAAAATTAGACTCTGATGTAGCAAAAAAGCTCATATTCCAGTATCGCAGGGCGGATCAGGGCAAGTTTCAGGGGTATTTGAATGAGCTATTTGTAGGATGGGCATCGGAAGGAAATCACATTAATATCCTGTGGACTAACTTTTTGAAAATTTTAAATAGCGCTGTTGATAAATTTGTCCCATTTAAATTGCTGAAACAAAACCCAGATCCTGAGTATTACACACGAGAAATTAGGAGTCTAAAACGGAAAATTAGGAAATTATACAATAAAAGACATGATAGTGACAAGTATATGTTGAAATTTAAGTCCTTATCAAGAGAGCTCGTCTTAAAAAAGAGGGCTGCTCATGACAGTTATATGCAAGGTTTACTTGGTTCGGGAGGTGATGGGTGGAAAAAAAATTACAGTTAAGTTAGGAGAAGAAAGGGAAATTCAAATAATTTGTCGATGATAATGTCCGGTGACGGTAAATTAATTACTGAGAAACAGGCCATTGCTAATGAATTAAATGTCTTTTACGGTAGTGTGTTCAATAAATCCAATAGCTGTGTGTTGGACCTTAACGACGAATCAGGGGCTCCCCTGTTCCAAATAAACCAGTCAGCAATTGTAAAGCTAATACAAAAACTACGTTTCAATGTATCAAAGGGTCCTGATAATATTGTTAGTGAAGTACTTAAACTAGGAGGTAGGGCCGTGGCACGTTACTTGGAGGTGATGTTTAATGTGTCCATAAACAATGCGCAAATCCCAGATGACTGGAAAAGAGCTACGGTAGTCCCAATATTTAAGGGAGGGAGCAGACTTGAATTGGGCAACTACAGGCCGGTTAGCCTTACGTCCGTCGTTTGTAAACAGATGGAGCATCTCATTTGCGACTACTTGAGGGAACAGTGGGAAACATTATCATGGTTTAATGATAGGCAACATGGATTTCGGAAAGGTTACTCATGCGAGAGTCAGATGCTATCACTTTTTCAAGACATTAGCGAATCGTTAGACCATGGAGTTTCAGTCGACGCCGTGGTTATAGATTTTGCGAAGGCATTTGATGTCGTTCCGCATGACATGCTACTCCATAAATTAGCTTCGACGAAGATTGATAGAAGAGTAATTTTATGGATCCAAGAATTTTTGACGGGTCGTTCCCAGAAAGTGAAAGTCGAAGGCATATTCTCGGATGAAATTACCGTAACGTCGGGTATCCCTCAGGGCAGCGTAATCGGAACTTTGTTATTTTTGGCGTTTATAAATGACTTACCAAATGGGATTCGCAGTGACTGTCGATTGTTTGCGGATGATTGTGTAATATATCGAAAGATACATGACTCACAAGACAATGCAGTGCTTCAAGAGGACCTGAACCTGGTCTATAAGTGGGCGATTGTAAATAAAATGAAAATAAACACAAGAAAATGTAGTCTCTTAAAAATAGGGAAAGTGCGAAGGCAGGATTTTCAATATAACATTGGCTCGGAAATACTTGTAGAAGAAGATTCTTGCAAATATTTGGGCGTTCGTGTAAGGAATGATATGAAATGGAGTAGTCATGTAGGATGTGTAGTTTCAATAGCTTACAAATCCCTGCACTTTGTAATGAGGGTATTAAAAGGAAGTAGTACCTCTGCTAAAGAATTAGGCTATTTGTCACTTGTAAGACCTATTCTGGAATATGCCTCGGCGGTTTGGGATCCATATCAAGTAGGGCTCATCAATGAGTTGGAAATGGTACAAAGAAAGGCCGCTTGATTTGTGCTCAGTGACTTTAATCCCAGGAGCAGTGTGAGCCGTATGTTAAAGAAACTTGGGTGGGAATCACTGGAGGCTAGGAGGATGAAATCTAGACTCTGCGCTATGTACAACACGTATACAAATCAACCAGCATGGGGTGAGCTTAGCAAACGATTGGGAAAGCCCACTTACATGGGTAGGAGCGATCATCCTTTCAAAGTTAAGGGCCGACCACAGCGAACAAATTATGGTAAATATTCTTTTGTAAACCGTGCCATTGATAACTGGAACTCTCTACCTGCCGCAGTCTTAGAGCCTTTTCCCAAACATATAGGTGTGTTTAAGAAAAGACTGGCCATTTGTGTAAATACTCCAGTTTAATTGTTGTAAAATTGTTATTGTATTGTTATGTATAATTATTTATTTGTTATGTATATACAATTTGCCACCGGGGGACACCCCCCCATTGCAAATAAATGAATGAATATGAATATTCGCTCTCAGTTACGCCTACAAGTTCTGGCTTTTTGGGAGAGTCAGTGGCTAGCTGACCCACTGCCCAGTAATCGGAGAGCGATCAAGGGAACTACTCGCGTGTGGCGGAGCTCCTTCCGGGCCCTGAGGGAGTCCGTCATTTTGTGTAGGCTAAGGATAGGTCATACAAGATCCACCCACTCGTACCTAATGAGAGGGAAGACCCCCCACTTTGTACCTGTGGAGCCGTTTTCACCGTGGCCCACATTTTCACCGAGTGTGTGGATCTTGCAGACTTACGAAGATACCTTGGTTTGCAGATGACACTCAAACTTATATTAGCCGATGACGCGGTGGCTGCTCCGCTTTATAAGTGAGAGTGGGATAGGGCCAGCAATCTAAATTTCCAGTGAACATTGACTCATCGACTTGTTCGTTTTTGAATGATAATGTGTTTGTTTTTTCCGTAAATTTTGTTTATTTTTATGATTTTGATTTTTATTTAATTTCTTTTTGTTTTTGTTTCATTAATTTTTGGTCTTTTTAAATTTAGATGTCCACCTCAAAATTTTAAATTCAATTCAAAATTTGTATTCTTTAATCTGTGTTAAGAGGGGCAGATGACCTCGTAGTTCCGCCCCTTAAAACAACAATAACTAACTAACTAACCTATGTTGTAGATTAAAACCGTACCGGTTTCGGTCCCATGTGCTTAAGTGCTGCGAAAGTCAAGGAGAAGCTCCTTGACACTATAGCGCTTTCTAGTGGAGAATGGAGGAACTTTGTGTTGGCAGAAACTACCAAGATTAATTTTGCCATTATGAACACGGCCTACTGAATTCAAATGGGTTCTTTGACATGCCAACATCGTTTGACATACGTGTCGTATTTTTGCCGCCTTTCAAAAATCACTTACCACGGCCAGGAGCGAACCCTCAACCTTGACGTTGGTAGTCCGACACGATAACCACTCACCCACCGTGGCATGCACCAGTGAGATGACCGCAGGGAATGAACCACTGACTGGTGCGCAATTGTCCCGGAGTAGGATACAATTGGGGAGTGCATTATCCTGGACAATATGGAAAATGAAACAGATGACGAGACATTTGTTTGTCAAGATCGTGTTCTGTTTATTGAACGGTACAAAAGATACATGGACAAAAATTGCCACGAACTAACAAATAGGCATTGTTAGAAAACTCTCTTAAAATACTCTTCCTTTCAAAATTACAATAAATCTTTGAACTGGAGGTTGTAAAAATCACTCAGCTTCACGGAACAGTCTTTATAACACATTGAATTCCACAATACCATATTCAGCAGTGTTGCAAACTTCAGGTAGTAAAAAATGGTTACATTCCTTTCTTATCAAGAGAGAAAATATTATTTCTGTCATTAAATGTATTCAATACTGTAGAGAGTTCAAGAATTACAAGAAAATTTCTATGAAAAGACACAATACATGGGAGATACTAAAGCCCCATTTCCATGCACGCAGTACACAACAAATGGAACATTTAAGGGCAAGATATGATGAAGGAATGGATTTCAACAGTGGAAAATGCAGGAATTTAATTGTATACTTCCTGTTCCGCCCTTTCCAACCAAAGAAAATATTGTACCGGTATTGGGGCAGATGACCTTGCCAGTATTTAAACAAGATGTTCAGCAAAGAACATATTACCTACTTTCTCCTAAATGTATGGGGATACTTATAGCAGTTCGTCGTCACCCCTAAAGCAATCACCCCCACCACCTGTATTTTTTGTTTTCTCTTGTATCGATAATTAGCCAGTAAGTGTCTAAATCAATACTATACATGGTGATTCTTATTAACGTTTAACACTCTCTGTAGCGAAGTAGATGGCATTGAGACAAGCAATTTTATATAGGACACTTAGGGTCGCAAGTGTCCGGAAATACCTTAAAAGTGAACCACAACTGTTAAACATATGACGTCATCAGGTGACGGCTCAGCTCGAGCGGTAAGGTCCGTGCACTCATACGCACACCAAAGCAAACGTTGAATGTCATATCACTCTGGCTCCGTGTCTGCGTGTGCGACTTGGGCGCATGGTTCGAGGTTCGAATACGGGGCCTATCCATCATCTTTTTTTGTTCTCTCTCTTCTCCTTTCAGGTGGAAGCAGATTGTTAGTTGACAATAAGAACGCTTTGTATTACAAATGTGATCGGAAGCGTTCGGGAATTTTACACTGGATTCGATAGGATGGGGCAAATTCGACAAGAACTGCTGTACTAGATAACAACGGGTTGAGAGTTCTCAGCCACACAGTTCAATACTGTACGTCCAATGGACCGCTTTACATTTCATGAGACATGCACCTTTGTTATGGTGCTGCAAATTCGAACGCACTTGCTGCAAGGCGGCTGTACCAACAACGATTTCCCCAACGCGTTCTGCCTACTCACGTGACCTTCAGCCGTTTGTGGGTTGTAATGTTTATCAGCAAGAAAGTTCGGTGAATCAGTCGCAAAAATAATAGCGATGCTTCCACTTGAAAGGCGAAGAGAGAGAAAAAATGATGATGGATAGGGCACGGAATTGAACCTCGAACCCCACGCGCCCGAGTCGCACACGCAGACACGGAGTCAGAGTGATATGACATTTAATGCTTGCTTTGGTGTGCGTGTGAGTGCACGAACCTTACCGCTCGAGCTGAGCCGTCACCTGATGACAATGTTTAACAGGTGTGGTTCACTTTTAAGGTATTTCTGGACACTTGCGATCCTAAGATTTAACGCACCAACAAATCAAGCGATTATTCACAGAACAAATAGCCCGTCGATAAACAAAAGAAAAATGGCTGCACAATGAGCATGCCCCGCTTGGTCAGACGCGTCTAGCGAGCGGAAGGTCTTGCTCCTGTGCGCATGCGTCAGTGTTAAACAACCTCAGCTTTCTTCTCCGTGGCCAAGGTAACCGGAAGCCGCTACCTATCTTCTTTGGGAAGCCGCTTTATCAAATCAAATATGGCGTGGTAAATTTTTGGACTGGTGATTTGAAGCAATAAAGCATTCGCAAATTTTTCAAGATGGAAACGGTGATTGAGACTGGCATATATAGCAATCTATAAATTGCATTAAGTCACGGAATTAAACTTCTTTGATGTGTCGGTTCATGTTTTCCACAATGATGTAGGCTACTGAGTAATGAAATTGTGGCGATGAAGCTTTCAGTGATATTTTACTACGGTAAAATAATTATACTTTCTATGGAAATTCAATTTTGGTCAGACAATTTATGATTGGGCTGCAATTGTACATATTGGACCTAATGGATCGGAAGCGATATTTTTCTGACAAAGAAATTCGTTCATGGAGGTTATGGTAGGATATTGTTCAATTACGGTTTCAATAAATCTGTTCACTTTAAAGTATTTGCTGCTATACAGTATATACTGTAGATAGGGTACGTCCTGATATTCTGTGGGAAAGAAGTGTAATCTTGGCGTTATTGCTTGGATGTAACCGCACTTTTTTAGTGGTTTAGTTTTGTGATCTTCGACGCCACTGTTTAGAACCATTTTATACTGTGATACCGTACCTGATTGAGATGGGTTAGGTTATGTTAAATATGTGATTTTAAGGAACGTAACGAGTAGCTCATCTGTCCTTAAATGTCGGAGATGACTGAAATGCTAGAAACACGTGTAACCGGCACTTTAAACTTTTGAGATAAGCATTAGGCCTACAAAATGGTCGGTGATTGTATGACCTGTCTTTCTTGATATTTTATTTGAAGAAACTAGCATCATCCTAGATTTTGGGCTAGGATATGGTTTGCTATGGAGACATTTGCAAATGTGCGGGGCCAGTGGGGTGCAGTAGTACCTGCAATAAGAAAGTTATGAAAAGAGTGATATGTTGTATACTGTCCGTCCACTGCTACTTCCGTTTAGTTTCAATTGTGAAATCGTACGGGTCAGAAGTAGGTTGGCACTATTGTCGTTCGCGCAGAGGCGAGCTGTCTCCAGCTGACTCGTTGCATTCATGCCACGGACATTAAGCTGGTGGATGGACAGTAGGCCTACAGTGTAGTTGCAAGTGGAGTCCTGTTGTAAATTCTGACCAGTTTTGCTCATGCATTGAAAGTATTAAAAAAGGTATCTCTCTAGCCATTAATTTCATCATTACAGTGCAGCATTGTGTGTGGAAATGGAACAACGTTCAAGAAAGAATATAATGCCCCAATAAAGAAACCCTTATTCCCTTCATTTCACACCATGTCCTGTACAGTACCAATATTTCTGTCTTGCAGAAAGTCACCAAATACCAGGTTTATTAAAAATTGTTGCATTTGTATATTTTGCGAAGGTTAAAATAGTAATTGTGTACACCATGACAACAACAGGCTGAAGTACACAAACTGATGTGTAGATAGCTCTTGAGATTGTGGTTAATGAATTTGATGCTTGGAAGTGTATGGAAGACTGCGATTATTACTTCATTGAGTAAACCTAACAGATTTGTGGTGAAAGGAGGAGAATAAGGTACTGCTGTACTCCTGGGAGAGAGATTAATGTGGAGTACAGTTACAGTAGGAACTGGTGTGAACTTTTCTGTAACAAGCAAAGTGAATGTTCCTCCACCTTACAGTTGTGCTGCATCACGTGGACTCTCCTGCATACGAAACTCATTGTGTGCCCATGTGCCATCAAGTAATAATTACAGTCTTCGTTATTTCCTATATACCTCCATGTTGTCAAGTCAATACTCTTAAATGGCTATCAATTAAGTAAATGGTCACATGCTTGTCATGATCTCTAGTAGTTTCGTTCAGATATACTGTACGGGTTCATGGCAAGTAATTGAAGAGATGAAATCTACTTTAAATAATGTGTTTCAATTGGCCATGGTCTTTTAGGTACAAGGGGAAATTTGTATTGGCAATTACGCCATAAAACTTGGGTGGCATGAACTACGGTACAATTAAGTTATGTGTTTCCTGTTCTAGAGTATGCATATCAACTCGCCAATAAAATAAAAACACCAGTCATACAAAAAATTCTAATAATGAGCTTTAATGGCAAATTTAGAAGTGGTTTCACAAATAATACTATGGTATATACCTTGGAATTGTTTTCATTTTAAAGGTTAATGAACTGAATACGAACACAGTGAGTCGCCATCGACAGCTAGTCGTTGAAACTGAATAGGTCCCTTTCAGTTCATCGACAAGATCCACGCCTCCCTTTTGTCATGTTGAAATGGTTAAAAGTTCAGGTGTCCTGGATTCTCCAGAACTCTCATCGATTTCGTCAGAATTATGGAAAGTGGAAATCATTAGGATGGCCTTATTTTTCTTGGAAGAATAAGAGAGCCACATACAGTCAACTCTAAATCCAAAAATACTGCTGTTGACTGGCATTTTTGGTGCAATAAATATTGGAGGAATCTCTTACTTACTTTTTCGGAGTGTTCCGACAATATTGTTAGACGGTTGTTTTCAAGAAGATAGGTGGCCAGGGGGAAGGACATATCAATTGTCAAATCCTCCCACTGCCTGACTTTGGCTGTACTATTCTCTCAACGATGGCTCGTGGTGAATTTTCACTTCTAAAGGGTCCTTCTGGTTGTTGACCAGGATAAATTTCCATATGAACTGTGTAATATGTTCTGGCTCAAACTAAGGCAAAACTTGTTGCCACACTTGACCGGTTTGCTTGGTATAGAAATAAATCGAATTTCCCTTGAAACGACCCGAGCATTTCGTCCACTGTACAATATTCACCTGGTTAATATGACTGCGAGCATCGATCATCAAAACCCTGAAATATCTCGTGGATTAAAGAAAGACGATCTGATTGAGTTATCTTATCTCTGTCATGAACGTTATCGAATCTCATAGCTCGAAGCAAAAATTTGAAGCGACGCTGATTCATAGTCGTTCTGAATATTTCTGCACCTGGCCGACCTGTTACCAACATGTCTTCAAGATTTTGATACAATAAACGAAGAACGTCAGCAAGGTAAAAAGCCCAAACACGACTTTCAATTCCCAAACATCTGTAGAAAGAACATCACATTCTTGTGTAAAGTTCGCTCGTCTTTGTTCAATCCACATATTTGTAAATCCCACAATCTTTTTAATTTCGGAGCCTGGAAAATAAATACTCTAAGCTTCTATCGCATTGCGAGCATCCCCCTTGGGTCCAGGTGGGTGAGAATTTAGATTGCGTCGGCGTGTCCTTCCCCTTCGTTGAGAGGAATGTACTTGCTATGTTGTAACACCTTCTTTAGCCATGTACACTGGTCCAGCATTACTAGTACTTCTTCCGGTACAGGCTAAAAATGGTGCATTTTCTCAGTGTTGTATCGTATTTCAATTATGTGACAGGTTACCACAATATTGTTCATCCACAGATTCCTCTGAGTCTTGGTTGTGTTCACTACAAGCCGAGTTGTCCTCTGCACTTCCATCATCATCTTCTTCAAACTCCCCTGCTCCCTATTGTTCCACGTCAAACAGTTCCCTTCGTACTCTGTCTTGTTGCACTCGGAGTACTTCTTTTCTGTTCTGTTCTTCTTTCTCCACACTCTAAGAGCATCCTAATCCTATCTTCTTCTTCGGAGTCCATCATAAAATGCAAAACTCAACAGGTCGCGTGTGGTGGAAAAGACCATGTCTGGTATAATTGGTAAATAGTTCAACTTACCACGCAAAATTGGACTGGCGGACAAGAAGAAACTGTTGCTGATGCTATCCGTGACATTAGATGAAGTATGGTGGTGGGGGAGTGCAGCAAACAAGAATGGTGGCGTGAACAAATCGAACCTGGTCTAAAAGACCGCAATGCAACCTCTCCCGGGTTAATGGAAGGGAGGCTAGGTTTATCAGGGTTGGGGAGTATGTAACCAACACTTTATGCAGAAACGACGTAATTAATTGACTGTAAAACCACTGCTTTTAAAAGTGGTTGGTTCCTTAGTATAGGGGCTGCGACAACGCGGTCATGTAGCCCCATGTACTTTGGGTGTGTGTAGAATCTGTCTGATAACCAGTATTACTAATTGTGATGGCTGTATTAGTGTATGTTATCTGTGATTCAGGTATGGACTGCTGACGATTAATTGTTTCAAGTAGTTCCTACTATTGCCACCAAATGCTACCATCCACGACACCTAGCTGTGGACGCGGCTACTAAATGCCACCGCAGTCAGCACCCCGTGGCGAACGTTGGAACTAATAGAGCGTTATCAAACTAACCTACAAATTTTTGCTTCCACAAGTGTAATTAGTGGAAGATTTTTTTTTTCATGCCATAAATCTATGACATGGGACTGCCGGCTTTACTTCCCCCCTGAAGAAAGGCATACTGACGGATTTTTAACGCTCTTAAAAAATCCGACGACTTCGGCCGGGTTTAAACCCGCGATCTTGGGCATGGAAGCTAAGCAATGCAATTGCTTGTTAGTTTTTCATGATGGAACAATTTGGGGATTATCCTAGATGCATGAAACAGGCGGAGAGTGAACATTATATACTGTATTTCCTTGACAGAAAAGTAATGAGTAACCTTTAAACAATGCCACCCCAAGATATTTTTCCTTGCTTAATTTAGCAACTCCTGGATTCTTGAATGTGTGTGGAATCTATCTGATGACCTGGGTTATTGTGGTGACGTTACTAGAGCTCAGAAGAATGCTAGATAGGGGAATGTAGCCAGCAATAACATTGTGATGTCTTCCCAAAAACATTGGGCCATAACTTCCGAATAGTGTCCACTCATCCTTCTGAGTGCACAACGGGCCGATATATATTCTGCCGAGAAGGAAGCTGGTTGCCTTAGCAATGAATGACTGTATGTCATTGTCCTCCACCTCACCACACACTCGCATTCTTCTGAGCTCTGTAGAGTACTTGTAACTAGGAGTTAAGTTGGGAAGGAATCAGCTGCGATCTGAATTTACTTTGGGAAACTACAGATAACCACTTCTACAATGACCGAGAATAGGATATTAATCCACTATTCATCTCTCCTGTTAACTGTCCTCTAGGTGCTTGCAAACCTCAAACTAGAATTAAAATTCATGACAGAGCTGAGAATTAAACCTAGGCCACCATCATAGAAAAAAATTAGCCATGGCCAATTGCCAGATTACAGGAACTCACTATTCCATTCAAATCAAGCAAACTATAGTCATATTGCCCTCAACAATTCCTAATTGAGATTTTACATTGTAGCCGATAGCTCCCCAGACCATAAAGCCCAGAGTTGGTTCTGTGCCTCTCGACAATAATGTCTGGGCACCTCTCTCTTCAGCTTGTCACGGTGGGTGAGTGAATAGCGTGTCGGTCTACCAACCCCAAGATTGCAGATTTGCTCCTGGTCGTGGTAAGTGATTTTTGAAAGGCGTCAAAAATACGACACGCATGTCATACGATTTTGGCATGTCAAAGAAACCATTTGAATTCAGTTGGCCGTGTTCATAATGGCAAAATTAATCTCGGGAGTTTCCGCCAACACAAAGTTCCTCATTTCTCTACTAGAAAGCGCTATAGTGTTCAAGGACCTTAGATATCTAACCTCCTTGACTTTCATAGTGATTCAAGGAACAACGAAATTCGACATGCAAGCTATCCTCTGGGTGTCAAATTGCAAAGCTTGCACCCGGCACCCGATGTCATACAATATTATTATTATTATCTCTCTCTTCGTATGTTGTCGCACACGATTGTGGCAATCAGTGCGAGAAAGACAGAGGAACAATTCATCACTAATGACACTATGCCATTTGTCAACCCACACTGATTTTCTCAACAGGACACGAGTCTTCCACGTTGATTTTGTAGAGTCGATGGAACACCTGAAGGAATACTGGCCTGTAAGCCACCAGTACGCAGACGATTCGCCACTGTTTGTTATGTAATGTAGGGTCAAATATAAAGAGACAGGAATTCCTGTCCCTTTATATTTGACTTTTAATAAATGCCTCGCGGGAGGCATCTTGACTTTCACTGGGAAGATCTCACCATGGACGGGCCGGTTCTACTCGCTGCTGGACCCCTCATATGCCAAGAACCACATCCCCATCATCGCGTCCGTATCGGAGCATCAGCCAACGTCGTGGTCGTCCTTCTACTTCGACTTGCAGATCCTGGTGTTCCTGTTCCCGGCAGGTCTCTACTTCTGCTTCTCGAGGCTCTCCGATGCCAACATTTTCCTAGTGCTGTACGGCGACACCAGCATATACTTTGCCGGAGTGATGGTGCGTCTGATGTTGGTGCTGGCGCCCGTCATGTGCATACTGTCCGGTATTGCAGTGTCGGCGATGCTGGCCACCTATATGAGGCAGGTGGACTCTGTCAAGACTCTGGACAAGAAGAAGCAGAAGTTCGAGAATAATTACGTCATGAAGAGTGAGATTGCCACGATGTTTGTGTGTATGATGAGCTTCCTGCTAGTGTCGTACACCTTCCACTTTACGTGGGTCACGTCGGAGGCCTACAGCAGTCCAAGTATCGTGCTGTCGGCCAGATCGCACGACGGCTCGCGGATCATCTTCGACGATTTCCGCGAGGCCTACTACTGGCTGAGAATGGACACACCCGAGGATGCGCGGGTGATGTCGTGGTGGGACTATGGGTACCAGATCACGGCCATGGCAAATCGGACCATTCTGGTGGACAACAACACGTGGAACAATACGCACATCTCGAGAGTGGGCCAGGCCATGGCCTCGTCCGAGGAGAAAGCCTACGAGATAATGCGCGAGATCGACGTGGACTACGTACTCGTTATCTTCGGCGGGCTCACTGGATACTCCTCGGATGATATCAACAAGTTCCTGTGGATGGTGCGTATCGGAGGTAGCACGGACCGAGGCAGCCACATCAAGGAGTGGGACTACTATTCGCCGACGGGAGAGTTCCGGGTCGACAAGGAGGGATCCCCCACGCTACTGAACTGTCTCATGTACAAGATGTGCTACTACCATTTCGGCCAGGTCTACACCGAGGGAGGTAAGCCGCCTGGGTACGATCGGGTGAGAAGTGCCGAGATCGGCAACAAAGACTTTGAGTTGGACGTACTGGAAGAAGCCTACACGACGGAACACTGTCTGGTGCGCATTTACATAAGTGAAGGACCTGCGGAACAGAGGCGTCTAGTGCTACTCTTCATTCCACTGTTAAGTGTTCAGCTCTCGTGATAAAAGAGTTGGTGTGATTGGAAGGAACTGGAATCATACTAGGGTAGAATAATAATCTTGAATCTACCTCCCCCAGTCGGCCAGTCTGACCACACCGCAGTGTACTTGGGTGCTCTCATTTTGACAGAATATTACATAATTTCTTCTTTATAAAAGTGTACGGTTTGCAGTCATAATGACCAAAAGAAAACAAAATCGAAATGCAACATGTCCAATGCAAGGTACATCCAAAATTGAAATGTCCAAATGCAATTATGTCCAAAGAGATCATATCTGTAAATGTCCAATGAAAATATTCTAATAAAAGTTCTTGTTGTGCATCATTTAGGGCAGGGGTGAACAACCTTTTTATAAGTGAGGGCCAAGTTTATTTTTACATAATAAGTGGTGGGCCGCAAGTTACCTTTCCACAAAGGCACTTGCCAAACCCTGCCACTAAAGCTAATTTTACTATTATCTGAATAACCTATTTTACCAGCAGACAAAAAATGTGTTTCAATACCATTATTGTGTCCTCTAAATGGTTTAAATCCATTTTTGAATTTTTTTGGCAAATTGCATCGTTAATTTATCAAGTTACTGATTTACAATCAACTTACTCCTAATTCGAAAAGGTTTGGGGGTGTATAAAATAAAATAATACTATCACAAGGTTGTAAAACATTTATTTTTACAAAAAACAAATTTCTTAACATCGAAGTATATAAAAAATGAAAGTCAATGTATCGTCAAACTGACCATCAAATCAAGTAGTAGCCTAGTGCTCCTAATGTGATGCTTGGCATTTGTTTATTTGTCAATAGTCTGTCAATATCAGGTTCAATGTTAGAGATGGCAATGCACAAGTTTCCCTCCAGTAGTGTATAATTTTCTTTTTTCAAGTAGGTTTCTAGTAGAGGAAGGAGGAACTTTGTGTTGGCGGGAAATCCCGAGATTAATTTTGCCATTATGAATACGGCCTACTGAATTCAAATGGGTTCTTGAACATGCCAACAATGCTGTGATTTTTGTCGCCTTTCAAAAATCACTTACCACGGCCAGGAACGAACTTGAGAACTTGGGGTTCGTAGTCCGACACGATAAAAACTCCCGCACTGCAGCAAGCTCGTTTGTAATAATACGTCCCATTACAAAGTATGTAACTGAATTAATTATGTATATCTATTATGTATACATTGTAATCAAAGATTTCTTTTGTGGTTTCCCATTTTCAACACCAGGCAAATGCTGGGACAGTACCTTCTGACAGGCCACGGCCGCTTCCTTCCACATCCTTGCCCAGTTTCATTCATCTTCATCCATTCCATCTCTCATCCCGACACGCAGGTCGCCCATGGGCGTCGCCTAGAAAGACCTGCACTCGGCCTCTCAGGAGGCTACACGACAAAAAAAAATCAATACGGAACCATGAGTGATTGTACGAATGTAATGTAGGGTGCTATTAGTCCTCAAATTTGTGCTGATGTTGTACGGGAGTCGATCCGGACCATCCAAATGATGCACCGATCCTTCCACAATAGTTTGTCAAGTTGAGCCTGTGCTAGGTCTAAGAGTGTGTACCTTCACTTGTCTCCGGGAATTTTGAATCCATCTTTTTCGGTCCATATTGACAAGTTACAAAGTATGACAAAGATTTTGAGTATCTGCCTATTCAATACCTTAATATTCCAAGATCAATTAAAATACATTTCAGTACATGTTTCGGGGGCTATGAATGCCATAGTATTAAAATTGGTAGTACATTACATTAATAGAAACATTGATTAAAACAGTACAGCACCACTCAGAAAGACATGCAGTAACATAATAGCAAACTTACAGATGTTTCTACAGTCTACTTCTAGCATCAAGGTATTTTCAAACTTCCGCAACAGTGGGAAATTGTGTCCAAAAGAATGGAGACTATGTTGAAAACTGAACAAAAGTTTATAGTTTGAAATGCTGTATTCAGTGTATCGCAATATTAGTAAACATATTTCTATAAATAAATGTTGTGCATGACTTGCAGTATGCCCCCTGTATAATTTTAAACCAAGCCTTGTGATGAGGATGTGATGATGACCGCGTGACGGTCGAAAAACATTATCAGTGAACAATATTAAGGTACATGCAATTTATTTATTTTCAGATAGGAAGTATATTGATGCTTTTGAGCTCTGTTGGAGCTGTGTTGGAGAAGGATACTGCATATTCCTTGGACAGCCAAGACAAATGTATGGGTAATTCAAAAAATCAAACCAGATCTGTCTCTTCAAGCATTGATAACATGATTACAGCCGTCATATTTTGGACACATTATGAGACGTTCTGATTCGTTGGAAAAGACAATAATGCAGTCGCTAGGAGTCGACGAATACTTGATGGCACCTGATCATCATTTTTTTTTTTTTTTTTTTTTTTTTTTTTTTTTTCCAGAAAAATGTGATATACTGGTATATAAAATTACCTCGCCTAATCTAATAGGGCGAAAGAGTTTTGACCGATTGAAAAGTACACATTGATTGTACAGTCAACACTGAAAACGACTTCTAAACTTCACATAGTTTCCCCATTTTCGACTCCATGCAAAAGTTGCCTTCCAGTAGACAACTGCCTCTACCTTCCAACTCTTTGCCCAGTTTCACACTTCCTCTCTTGAGGTTGGTGTCTAGAAGGGGATCCAGCAGTAAACCTCCCCCTCCACATTACATCTCCAACCCCATTGATATGGGAATAATAATGGGTAGACATACACAATGGAATATTTTAATTAAAAAGTAGATTCTGATTTATAAAAGATCATCTCTCAGTACAGAAATCAGTTGTTTCTGGAATAGACTAAATGAAATGATGAGTAAGAGTTTACCTTTTTCACTTTTAGGACTTTCCATTTCTGTTGTTTGTCCCCTTTTTTATTATGTGTTGAAGACATGATTGCAAATAGTCAAGTTAGGAACTAAGCAAGTGCTTAGCTGTATCATAAATTTAATTGTCCACTTTTCAATACAATTTTCAGTTTGTCCCTATTGGTACATGTTTTGGCATATCTTCAATATCTTAAATGGTTGACAAAGGAAGGATTTCTGGAATAAATTATATTTCAAGCAACATTTTAAGAATTTTAAATCTATGTAGATAAAACAATGTGAATCAAAATTTGTGTATTTTTTTAAGGAATGCGTGATAAAAATTGATGCTAATGCTGTAGTAGTGTAGTTGTATGATAATATTGTAATAGGCTGAAGATGGCATGGCACGTGTGCTGAAACATGTACTAATAGGGACAAACTGAAAATTGTATTGAAAAGTGGACAACTAAATTTATGATATTGATATCAATACGGAAAAACTGAAACCGTGATGAATGTGAAATTGATTGTGCAGGCAACACTGAAAAATGGCTGTACAAACCATGCACAGCCTTGCACTGTGGCAATTCTATCTCTATGGTGAGGGTTGTTGAGGCAGGACAGCAAGGTCATATGCCCCTCGTAAAACAGTTTTTAAATATAAATTTTGTTCAGTTAACATTTAGATATGGATGCCTAAAAACGAAAACAGTCCATTATTAATAAAAGAAAAAGAACTAATAATTATAATAACAAACAAAAATATTGTTGTTGTTTCCTATGGCTAGCCCGGATTCCAATCCATCAGCTTTCTTGCGTTCCAATGGAGTTGTGTGAGGTTTCCTGAAGTTCTAGCAGTCACATCAAGTTTGTTGCAATGTAGCAGGTGCCCCTTATCCATTTTACTTCCAGGTTCGTGACAAAGTATGCATTCTTCAGATCTCAGATGAGCTGCAAGGCAGTCATGGCCAGTGTTAAGTCTGAAGAAGCTTCTCTTCTTGGTGTTAATTTATATTGATCCCATTTAGCATCAATGTCCTTCCATAATTTGGTTTCTGCTGTTTCCTTTGCCATTTCTTCATACCTGTTTTTGATAGTATTTTTCAAGATCCTTTTTGCTGACATAAAATCAGTCCGACTGACAGGTTGTTGTAGCGTGGTACCTTTTTTTGCTAATCTGTCTGCCTCTTCATTACCTGCTATTCCAACATGAGAAGGGATCCACTGAAATGAGATCTGTTTGTGGAGTCTTTGAAGGGTTTTTATCATACAAAAAATGTCTTTCAGTTCTTTATTTTGAGGCTTATAATTTGACGAGACGGCTTGGATGGCTGCTTTTGAATCTGTAATGATAACACATTTTTGATAATCAATGTTTCTGCCTAATAACTGATGGAGTGCATGTGAAATTGCTCTTATCTCAGCATCAAAGTTTGTTTTGTTTTGGCCTACTGGGAAGTAGAGTGAGAAGAGAGATGAATGTATTCCTGCTCCAGTTCTATTTTCTTTGTCTTGTGAGCCATCTGTAAATATTTTTAACCATTGATTAAATGGATATCTTTCTTCTATTGTACAGAGCGCCAGCTGTTTTAGATCATGTGGTGAAGAGTCTTTCTTGCAGACCTCTTCTAGCAAAGTAAGATCTGTAGTCACTTGTATATATTCAATGGGGTTGACTGGCATACAGAGTGGTTCAAGTTTTATTTGCAGATTGCTCTTATTGATATATTCTTTGGCGAGACCATAGCGTATTTGGCCAAAGTATTCAAGTTTTTTCTGTTTGGTGTTATGCAAATCCTTCCATGGACCTAGATTTTTCATGAATTCTGGAATATCTCATCAGGTCCTGGTTGTTTTCTGACTTGTGTGTTCTTTATTGCTAACATTAACTCTTCCATTGAAAATTCATTGTTACATATATCGTCTGCATTATTATTCATGCATTTTTGTACTATTTCTTTGAGAGTCTTGGCTTCTTTCTTTTTCTGTTTTGATAGTCTAATTGAAGTGAAATGTTTACAGAAGTGGTTTGCTATTTTATGACAGTCTGTAATTTCCTTATCATTTATCATAATAGGATTCAAAGGAGTGACTACGTGTTTGTTGTTTAGAGAATTGATAAGTTTGTGAGCTTTATTGCTGTCTGTCCTATAGTCAACTGTTGTTAGAAATGTGTTCCAAGATTCTCTTTTTGATATTGTTATTGCTTGTTTTAATTTTGCTGTTGCTTGTCGCCATTTCCGAACATCATTTTGATCCTGAGTAAGTTCAGCTGTTCTTCTTGCTTTGTCTCTGGCGGACTTAAGATTGTTCAATTCATCTGACCAGGTAGGTTTATATTTTGTTTGAGCACCTCTGGGTATGCACAGTTTGGCTATGTATTTTATGGCTGTAGTAAATTTATTCAGGATGATGTTAGGAGGTGCATCAAGATCAATTTCCGACATTTTAGTTTCAAGTTTGTTTCTGAAATTTTCCCAGACTGCCTTTTGTAAGTTCCACCGAATCTTCTGGTCTGCACTTTGAGCAGATTGACTGTATAATGTAATAGTAAGAAGGGACATTCTATGTCCACTGCCTGGATCTTCGAGTACTGATCGATGACTGTGGTTTGTAAGATCTGTTGAGACTAATATGAGATCTGGGTTAGTTGTGGAACCAGAGTGGTGAATGAATGTTGCTGGGTCTTTGTTCAAGAGAGCTACTCTCTATCAGGTCTTTTATTGTTTTACCAGCTGAATTTGTGTAGTTGTAGCCCCAGACTGGAGAAGCTGCATTGAAGTCTCCTATAAAAAAAAGTAGCTGTTTTGATTTCTAAAAGGTGAAGATCCAGATTTTCATTGTTTGTCGAATAAAAAAGGGAAAAAGGGAAGAAAGAGAGAAAAATCTTGCGAAAGATACTAGGGCCTGAAAACGAAATGATGGTACATGGAGAAAGAGGATCTACATAGACAGGCAGAGAAGATCACGGGCACCATGCGTAAGAGGAGACTGGAGTTTTATGGGCACCTTATAAGAATGGATGAGAATCGAATAACGAAAAGATTCTTTAATTACATCAGCCAGCAAAAGGCGACTACAATGCGGGTAGAAGAAAAGACATGGAGTAAGTTGGCATACATACAAAAGACAGCTGGAATAGGGCTGTGTTTCGAGCTAAAATTGATAACTTCAAGGGGTTCAAGGATAGACCCAGTAGAACGACCAAGAACACCTGGTCAGAGGAAAGGAGGAGGAACCACAGCAAAAGGATGAAGAAATTCTGGGCTGAATTGCTTCCCATGGTCCACAGTAGGCCAAATTCAAAGAAAGAAGAAGAAACAAAAATATAGGGAATACCAAACAACAGTGTCAAGCTGGCTAGAAGGTCATGGGTTCGTTGCACTAATGGGTGTTGCGGGAAACATGAAGCAATTGACTGCGACAAATTCAAAGAGTCAGTACACACAAGAGAGTGGAATCGTGCATTCTGTAGGGCAAATTGTAGAGCTTCATAGATAGCAACGAGCTCTGCAGTAAAGATGATATAAGTTTGTGCCAAAGAGATCTTCACATTTGCACCAGCAATGATTTAAGCTCAACCCACTTTCTTGTCCACCTCCGATCCATCGGCGAACATCCAGAAATTGATGAACTGTGCTGTTCACCTTAAGACCTCGATGTAGACCTAGCCAAATTTCCGGACATACGACACCTTGTTAGGTGTCTGCATCATAAAGGGACCTGCAGCCACTCCTATTTCATTACACGAGCTGTCAAGCCTAATACCAACCGGCTGGTTGGTGTGCCTCTGGTGAGATTATAGGTATTGAATAGAGATTGATAGCTAGGATAATGCATCATTTGATGCACATTGGCAGCATATGATGAAAACATATCTTGGCGTCTGACACAAAGAGGTGGAACACCTGATTTGGCGAGTAGGCTGGTACGGAAAGCATTGGCTCTCAGCCTAATTCTGCTATACTGTCCAGCATTGTCAAAGTTGCTGACATTGCTGAACTGTACGCTGCAAAATCATAGTCTAGTCGGGACAGGCTGAGGTCTTGGTAAAACAGTAACAGGATCAAAGCTATCTCAAATTATCGGTAATTTGCTGCCTTTGGTTGATTTCAGGGGCTTTTTTGTTGTTGTTGTGAGGCCTCCTGATAGGCCGAGTGCAGGTCCCTCTAGTCGACGCCCGTGGGCGATCTGCACGCCGGGATGAGAGATGGAATGATGAAGATAATGAAACTGGACAAGGATGAGGAAGGAAGTGGCCGTGGCCTGTCAGAAGGTACTGTCCCAGCATTTGCCTGGTATTGAAAATGGGAACCCACAGAAACCCATTTCAAGGACGATTGACGGTGGGGCTCGAACCCACGTGTCTACCGAGTCAGCAGGGAGCTTGGCGCCATGACCTAACTCTGCGCTTTACCGAGTGTAGCCACTGCTGTCAGTATGTTTCAGGAGCTGGAATATTGTGATTGTGTACTTTTGTACGATACCAGAATAAAAACATTATTGTGATGTCTGTAATAAGGTAAGATTTTAGATGAAATGAGAAAATTGTGATTGGGCCGAATGAATAGTTGCTGTGTGCATCGCAAGAAGCAAACGGTACAACCTTCTAAGAAAAGTGCATAAAAGAGCTCAAGTGGTCCAATGTGATCAAAGTTTAAAAAATAAAAGTACATACATTCATTTGAGACTGTTTTGCCTGTCAGCATCCAGTCTAGTCTGCAAGCCTCTGTTTGCGAACACGTTACATCCATGATGACGTATTAGCAGTCAGCACTGAGGCTTCCTCTTCTTCTACACCTCTCACTTTGAAATTGTTCGAAACTGAATCTAACCATTGCCTTCTAGGTCTACCGGTACCTATGCTTCTCTTTCACTCTACAGCGAAATTATTAACTTCTTTTCACATTACCCCAACATCTGAGTCGGCTCATACGAACACCTTCATCTAGCGTGTTAATTTCTAACTCAGCCCTTATCTCTTAATTATGAGTAGGCTGCCTTCCTGCCGTTGCTGCAACCTATTTGTCCCAACAATTATTCAAGTTACCCTCATATCAGATACCTCTAGCTTATGTATCAGATACCCTGAATCTACCCAGCTCTCACTTCCATACAGCAAGGTCGGTCTAAATACTGAGCGTTTTATTGCTACAGTAACTTCCTTCTTGCAGAATACAGTGATGATGATAGCAAACACTCGTCTCGAGTAGGTTGGCCTTCCAATACTGAATGACTCTTCATCGATGAGTCCGGAGGTGACTAAAAAGCCCAATGCGGGAGAGACACAGTTTCCCGCAGTGATGACAGGTAGTATCAGGGTCAGGTGAGACATCCGCATTCATTCCCTGTCTTCTAATGAACACTCTGTTCTTTCTGCGTTGCCTCCGATCTTCTATCATACGTCGGCGGTTTTCTTCAAAAAGTATCGCACCACGATGAACAATTGATCTCCAGGATGAGCGATCAAGAGCTAAGGTCTCCCTGTTGTTGATATTAATATGGCACATTTGCATATTAGCCTTTAGTACGTCTTTGAATCGCTTCCTCGGACCTCCCACACAGCGCTTGCCCTCAGTTAGTTCAGAGCAAAACACTTGCTTGGGAATGCGATTATTGGGCATGCGGATTACGTGTCCTGTCCATCGCAGCTGACGTTTTAAAAGCATGGCTTCAACACTGGTAGTCTGTGCTTCTTCGAGAATGCTGGTGTTTGTGCGTTTGTCTTGCCATGTGACACGAAGAATTCTCCTCAAACAACGCTGGTGATATTGCTCCAGCTTTTTAAAATGACGTCTGTAGCATGTCCAGGATTCAGATCCGTAAAGTAAGGTGGGAACTACAACCGAGTTGTACACAAGGATCTTCGTTGCAGCATTGATATCATGGTTGTCAAAAACTCTAGACCTCAATCTTGCAAAGGATGCCCCAGCACGGTTAATCCTGTGTTGGATTTCGGAATCTATATTTGCACTTGATGACAGGGTGCTGCCAAGATAAGAAAAGGCGTTAACTTCTTGAAGCTTCGCTCCGTCGATGGTGACATTGATGTTTCTTTGTCCTTGTCCAGGGGCTGGTTGGTAGAGGACTTGGGTTTTACTGGTGTTAAGTTTCAGCCCAATCTTTTTGTAGGCTGAAGAAAAAGCATTCAGGATTTTCCTAAGTTCGTCCTCTGATTGAGCTACTACTGCATTATCATCAGCGTACTGTAACTCAACCAATGCAGCAGGAGATGTTCGAGTCCTTGCCTTTAGACGGCTCAAATTAAAGATCTTCCCATCCATCCTGTAAGTTATCTGTATGCCTGTAGGAAGATCATCTTTGACTAACTGCATGACAGTGGCAACGTACAGAGAAAACAATGTAGGGGCAATCACACAGCCTTGTTTAACGCCGGTATTAATATGAAATGGTTCTCCAATCGAGTCGTTACCAATGACATTTGCCTTCATATCATTGTGGAGTAGTCTTAAGATGGTAATAAATTTCAGTGGAAAACCATACAATGATAAAATCTTCCACAAGGCTTCACGGTTTACCGAGTCAAATGCCTTACTGAGGTCTATAAAGGCAATATAAAGAGGTCTATTTTGCTCTCTACATTTCTCCTGAAGCTGACGAACAGTGAATATCATATCTGCAGTTCCTCTAGAAGGCCTGAAACCACATTGGCTCTCTGGGAGTATTTTCTCCACCAGGGATAGAATACGATTCGCCAAAATACGAGCAATAAGCTTTCCAAGGCATGATAACAAAGATATACCACGATAGTTGTTGCAGTCTGCACGATCACCTTTCTTAAATATGGGAACTATCAGACTATCTCTGAAATCAGCAGGCATTTTTTCAGTTCTCCAAATTTTAATGATAAGATCATGTATGTGGCTTATGAGTTCCTCACCTCCTTCTTTGAGAGCTTCCGCTGGTATTCCATCACATCCAGTAGCTTTGTGTCGCTTTGCTTGATTAATAGCACACTGAACCTCATCTAGTGTTGGCAGGGTACCGAGTTCTTCTTTGATGGGTGCTTGTTCTAATATATCATACACCTGCTCATCAATAACTGAGTCCTGGTTCAAGAGGTCTTCAAAATGCTCCTTCCACCTATTCATGATGGAGTATTGATCTTTTAGAAGTGTACTTTTGTCACTGGACCAAAGTGGATTTCTACCAAACGTGGAGGGGCCATAAATCGCTTTTGTGGCTTGGAAGAACTGTCGCGAATCTTTGTCTGCTAGATATTGCAGCTCTTTAGCTTTGGATGTCCACCATGCATTTTTGAGAGCACGAGTTCCTCTTTGGACATTTGCCTTCGCAAGACAAAATGCTTCTTTCTTAGTACGGGAGTTCATATCTTTTCTCCAAGTTTGCAAGGCTTTTCTCTTTTCTGAGATTAATGCTTCTATTTCTTCATCATTTTCATCAAACCAGTCTTGATGTTTCCTGGTCTTATATCCCAGCGTTTCCTTGCAAGCATTCTGAATAGCGGTCTTCAGACTCTCCCAGTGCAGTGTTACATCTGGATGGTATTCCTGTGGCAGTGTCTGGCTAAGCAACTCTTTATATTGGGAGATATGCTCTGACTTACCAAACTTCTCGGTATCAAAAACATGCCTACAGCTCTTCTGTTGCTTCCTCCTCTGTGTGGACAATGGTATACGCATAACTGATCTGATAAGCCGGTGATCTGTCCAACAGTCATCGGCTCCTGTCATTGCTTTGGTGATAAGAACATCTCGTAAATCTTTCTTGCGTACAATCACATAGTCAATAAGATGCCAGTGCTTCGATCTAGGGTGCTGCCATGATGTTTTAAAGCGATTCTTTTGGCGAAAGATAGTATTGGTGATTACCAATTCATGTTCAGTGCATTTGGAGAGCAGTCTGACACCATTGGAGTTTTCGCTACCAACTCCCTCCTTACCAATGACACCATTCCAAACATTGTAGTCCCTGCCCACTCTAGCGTTAAAATCTTCGAGTAAGATGATCCTATCTTCACGGTTGATGTTTGATAGGACGGTATCCAGATCTGAATAGAACCTTTCCTTAATGTCATCATCAGCATCTAGTGTGGGGGCGTATGCGCTGATCACCGTGGCATGCTGGTTGTTATATAACCGAAGTCTTAGTGTCATGAGGCGTTCATTATACCCAGTTGGAAGCTCTGACAGATCCTTGAGAAGCTTGCTCTTAATGGCAAAGCCAACTCCATGTATTCTGTGTTCGTCCTCACGTTTACCCTTCCAAAAGAAGCTGTACCCTGCACCTTGCTCATTCAACTGACCTTCCTCAGCAAGACGGGTCTCCTGAAGTGCTGCTATGTCAATGTCATATCTCCGTAGCTCTCTACCCACAATAGCTGTTCTCCTTTCAGGTCTCTCATTTGCGGGGTCATCAGTGAGTGTTCTTACATTCCAGGTTGCAAAATAAAATTTGTTACTTATACATTTTCGACCGCATGGAGGTGACACCTTTGGACGCGGCTATCCAATCGGTAGTATAAGTGGCTGACTATGTTTAGGGCACCTTTTCTAGCCCCTTCCCCATGTGGGGTGAGCAGAGTGGACCCTAAATAGGACTGCTCAGTCGTAGTTGCAGCGGCCGAATTGCTCTACAGCCACAACCCTAAGCAAGACGACCGATCACACATCTACCGCCTACGTGCCAAGTTATCACTAGAGGCTCCCAGACATCACAATCCTGCCCCCGTCGCAACTTCTTGATCGCCGCAGGACTTTGAAGAAAGTCAATGTTGTTGGAAGACTGCTGTGCGTGAAATCTTTTTACGTGAGAATGTTGCTGCACATCAACAAACGCACATTACTTGATGACTTAGGAAAGATGTTCAATGGCAAGCAAATGCAAGACGATTGAATAAATCCTAGTCACTGCAGCCTTCATCCGCCATTCCAGCCAAGGAGGGACTCATTGCCCTAGATCACAACTAAGTACTCACTGTATGGGCTTTCCTGCACCTTGACTCTATTTCCTTTCCCACACTACCATCCTGAGAGAATGCACAGACTAAGTACTGGTACTTAATATGTTCCACCTGCTCCAATTTAGTTCCTCCTATTTGACATACTATTTTCTTGTGCTTCTTTCTCACCGGCATAACCATCATTTTTGAAATGCTGATTTTCATACCTTATTTCCTACATTTCTGTTCAAGTTCTAAAATTTTGACTTTTAAGCTTTTGACGGAGTCTTGTCATTACAATCAAATCGTCAGCATAGACCAGAAGGCTGGTTTCCATCTAATTGAATCCCAACCAACCAGTTTATGCCCTTCAGCAAATAGTCCATGTAAAAAATAAGTAGTAGTAGTGGTGGTGGTGAGAGATTAGAGCCTTGCCTCACTCCTGTAACAACCTTGAACTAATCCTACCATCACTGCAGTCTGATTATCAAACATAAATAATGTTGATTGTCTGTAGCAGCCTTCCCTCGATACCATATTCCCTCTGGATGCTCAGCAACTTCACCCTGGGTACTCTATCGAATGCCTTCTCTTACTAGATCTACAAAACACTAATGTCTATTCCTCTCGTAACATTCCTCTATAACTTGGCGCATACTAAATATTTGATCTTGACATCCTTGTTGCGATCTAAAGCCACTCTGGTTTTCATTCATCTAACTCTCGGCCAATGATCGAACTCTCCTTTCTACAATGCACAGGACATATCAAAGAAATGCCACAATAATTATTGCCATCTTTTCTGTTACCTTGTTTATAATTAACCAGATACTGCAGCCATTATTCCCTCCGCCAGCCTCCCACGTGAAAAACTCGCAGCACTTTACTGATATCATAGCGAGTATAAGCCTGAGTGACGGTGATCTACTGTCAAGCTTCGATGTGGAGTCCCTATTTACCAGGGTGCCTGCACCTGACGCCATACAGTTATTCGGGGAAAAACTTACAGCCACAGGAGGTCCAACGGACTTAGCTGAACACTGCGTTAACTCCACAGTCTTCTTATTCAATGGGCAGATGTTTCAGCAAACGGAGGGAGCAGCCATGGGTTCCCCCCTCTCTCCATTACTGGCTAACGTGTTTATGGCTAACTTCGAAGAAAAAGCGATCAAGGAGAACCCATTGAAGCCTAAGTGTTGGTTCAGATACGTAGACGACGTCTTTTTGATATGGGAACATGGACGCACCACACTTCAGGACTTTCTAGACTTCATGTGCTCCAGACATCCGAGCATCAACTTCACAATGGAAGTAGAAGAAAATAATCAGCTGGCCTTCTTAGACGTTCTATTCTATAAACGAACAGATAACACACTCGGACACAGGGTCTATAGGAAAGATACTCACACAGATCAGTACCTACATGCTACCTCAAATCATCCTCCATCGCGAAAGAAATGGTAGCTAGAACACTCCTCACCAGAGCCAACCACATTTGCGATAAGGATAGCGTGAATGAAGAAAAGAAACATGTTTGGAACACGCTCCTAGCTAATGGCTACAGCAAAGGACAAATAAATAGGGCCACACGGAAGGTGAAACAAAACCGAAGAACTGGCAAAAAGAACAAAGATAGGCCCCACCATAAAGCCTTTCTGCCGTACGTACAGGGGTTGACAGATAGAATCGCCAGGCTGCTCAAGAAACACGATGTTACTACTGTGATGCATCCTATTAACAAGCTGACACAAGTGGTGCGTAAATCAAATGAGATAAAGCTGCCAAACCAGGACGCAGGAGTTTACAAAGTGCCTTGCTCCTGTGGACAGGTTTACATAGGGCAACCAAAAAGACGCGTTTCCATTAGGATTTCAGAGCACATTCGGGACACGAAACAGATCTGCAATAGCTGAACATGCAGACGTCACGAGACACGCCATCGAATTTGATAAGGCCGAAACTGTTGCTAAAATTCCCGGATACCAAAACAGGTTAATTAGTGAGGCAATAGAGGTCGTGAAGCATCCCAATAATTTCAATCGTGAAGATGGGTTGAAACTCAGCAACATCTGGAAAGTTCTACTAGCGCGCGACTGCCAGGGGCGGGGACCAATCAACGAGCAGCGTGACGTCAATGCAGGGCAAGCACATCTGACTGGCAACAACCGTTAGTTTGAGTACGGACACCAAGTCGTACCTACCCATGATTAAGGCTGCTGCAATGTCAGCCAAAACGTCTGGAAATAATAACCGATATGCGACGCGGCTCAATCCTGTAAGCCAAGATGATAAACTTGACACCGGCCGCGAACGATCTAAATAAAAAGTGCGCATTTATTATTATATATAACTATTTTTGTAGCCTCCGTGGCTTAGGCGGCAGCACGCCGGCCTCTCACCGCTGGGTCCGTGGTTCAAATCCCGGTCACTCCATGTGAGATCTGTGCTGGACAAAACGGAGGCAGACAGGTTTTTCTCCAGGTACTCTGGTTTTCCCTGTCAAAATTTCATTCCAGCAACACTCTCCACTATCATTTCATTTAATCTGTCATTCATTTAATCATTGCCCCAGAGGAGTGCGTCAGGCCTCGGCAGCCGGCACGGTTCATATCCTCGCTGCTAGACGGGGGCTTCATTCATTCCATTCCTGACCCGGTCGGAGACTGGAAGCAGGCTGTGGATTTTCATTTTCATAACTATTTTTGTACATGACAGTTCCAAGGTATATAGTAGGCTATTGTTTGTGAAACCACTTCTAAATTTGCCATTAAAACTCATTAGAAATTTTTGTAAGACCTGGTGTTTATCTTATGCATTCTCTAGAACAAGAAACACATAATTGTAACGTAGTTCATGCCACCCTAGTTTTATGTCGTAATTGCCAATAAAAATTTTCCCTTGTACCTACAAGACCATGGCCAATTGAAACACATTATTTAAAGTAGATTTCATCTCTTCAATTACTTACCATGAACCCGTACAGTGTAACTGAACGAAACTACTAGAGATCATGACAAGCATGTGACCATTTACTTAATTGATAGCCATTTAAGAGTATTGACTTGACAACATGGAGGTATATAGGAAATAACGAAGACTGTAATTATTACTTGATGGCACATGGGCACACAATGAGTTTCGTATGCAGGAGAGTCCACGTGATGCAGCACAACTGTAAGGTGGAGGAACATTCACTTTGCTCGTTACAGAAATGTTCACACCAGTTCCTACTGTAACTGTACTCCACATTAATCTCTCTCCCAGGAGTACAGCAGTACCTTATTCTCCTCCTTTCACCGCAAATCTGTTAGGTTTACACAATGAAGTAATAATCGCAGTCTTTCATACACTTCCAAGCATCAAATTCATTAACCACAATCTCAAGAGCTATCTACACATCAGTTTGTGTACTTCAGCCTGTTGTTGTCATGGTGTACACAATTACTATTTTAACTTGCGCAAAAAAATACAAATGCAACAATTTTTAATAAACCTGGTATTTGGTGACTTTCTTCAAGACAGAAATATTGGTACTGTACAGGACATGGTGTGAAATGAAGGGAATAAGGGTTTCTTTATTGGGGCATTATATTCTTTATTGCATGTTGTTCCATTTCACACACAATGCCGCACTGTAATGATGAAATAAATGGCTAGAGAGATACCTTTTTATAATACTTTCAATGCACGAGCAAAACTGGTCAGAATTTACAACAGGACTCCACTTGCAACTACATTGTAGGCCTATACAACATATCACTCTTTTCAGAACTTTCTTATTACAGTGTGACCCACTAGGCAGCTTGTGAAGTATATATGTGGCCCTTAAAAGGGCCTTTGTTAGTAGATGAATACACCTGTACATTAATATTTAATTGATACTTTACCAGTTGCTATAAACTGGCTTTTGAAATTGACCATATCTGATTTTACCCAATATACTGCCCAAATTCTGTCATGCTCATCCATTTTTGCCATTCTACCAGATTTTATTTCTGGATATGCAGATTTGCCGTCTTTAGTAAAATGATACGAAGAGAACCCTATGATATCTCTTGGATTTAGATCTGACAATTGCCCTACGGATAATGCACCGTTGCCATGTTTTCTGTATAGGAATACAGATACGCTTGCGCTCCCCTCTTGGTCCGTGTTGATGTTGTGGATAAATAGTTGAAGCTTTTTTATTGTACATGTTTCCACTGCTTCCCATATTTCTTGGCAATGCCAGTTACCACCGGAGAATTGGGTGGGTTCTGTTAAAAGGTATTCGTTCCTGTAGTTACTAGGGCTTGTTCTTGGGAGTACCATACGAGCACGTCTGACTCTCATCGTGCTCAATGTGTGAGTGATACCTTATCAGTGGAACTTCCTGTGAATGTTTTATCTCTGCACCCTACTCCTTTCCAAATATCGGGTACGTCCAAGCAAGTACACCAAAATATTAAAGTTTTTAGAATAAGGCACTTTCTCTCCACAGAATATCAAGAAACATATGTATTTAAGTGAAATCCGTTGAGAAATCTGCGGTAAATGCAGAAATATTGCTGTAATCTATAAGAAATGTACCACATCTCATATGCATGGAAGATCGATTGTTTTCGCCTTAAATACATTTGTTCCTGGATATTCTGTTGAAAAGAAGTGCCATAATCTTAGTGTACTTGCTTGTCCATAACCCAAATGTCTCCATAGCAAACCATTTTCTAGCCCAAAATTTAGAATGATGCCTAATACTTATCTCAAAAGTTTTAAGTACCGGTTACCCATGTATCTAGCATTACAGTCATCTCCGACATTTAAGGACAGATGAGCTCCTTGTTACATTCCTTAAAACCACATCTTTAGCATATCCTAACCCATCTCAATCAGGTACGGTATCACAGTATAAAATGGTTCTAAACAGTGGCATCGAATATTACATAACTAAACCACTACATAATATCTACAGTATATACTGTATAGCAGCAAATACTTTAAAGTGAAGAGATTTATTGAAACCGTATTGAACAATAGCCTACCATAACCTCCATGAGCGAATTTCTTTGTCAGAAAAATCGCTACCGATTTAATAGATACAGTATTTACAAGTGTAGCCTAACCATAAATTGTCTGACCAAAATTGCATTTCCATCGAAAGTATAATTATTTTACCGTAGTAAAATATTAATGAAAGCTTCATTGCCACAATTTCAATACACAGTAGCCTACATCATTGTGGAAAACGATGAACCGTCACATCAAAGAAGTTTAATTCCGTGACTTAATGCAATTTATAGATTGCTATATATGCCAGTCTCAATCACCGTTTCCCTCTTGAAAAATTTGCGAATGCTTTATCGCTTCAAATTACCAGACCAAAAATTTACCACTCCATATTTGATTTGAAAAAGCGCCTTCCGGTTACTTTGGCCAAGGAGAATAAAGTTTTGGTTGTTCAACACTGACGCATGCGCACTGGAGCAAGACTTTCCGCTCGCTAGACGCGTCTCGCTTGGTCTGTCTGCAGTACGTGCAAGAGACTGGCTGATCGGTTATATTCGTCACTTCAGGTAAAGCGTTTACTGTGCCTACTTCCGTAACGAAAACAAGAAGAAGAAGTCCCTTCGTCAGCCCCGCTAGTCGTGTTGTAAGTCAGGAGGTTTTTTTTTTTTTTTTTTTTTTTTTTTTTTCTCTTTTTATTGGGCACACCTGAGCTTCGCCCAATGGCAAGACGGGTACTGCCCGTGTGTTGGGCAGTAAAAGACCAATAAACGCCAAGGATAATACATCAAGGATAAATTAAGGATCTGTGATAGTGAGGAAAACACGTGGTAACATCATCTGACAATTTCTAACTACAAAAATACCAGGAAACACAGGGGACACAAAGGTACAAATCTTCACACCGAAGTGATCCATCTTGGTGACTGGCAATTACATGTAGCCTACACAAACAAGACCGGATCACAAAAAGGGGAAATTTATAAAATAACTCGAATGTCACATAAAAACTTGGTAAGGATATCAACCAGCGGAACCGCCGGAGTATGCAACAAAGTCGTCAAATTGAGCGGTAATTGAAAACCCAGGGAAAAAAGAGCAGAGTACATTTTAAAGCGTTGTGTATCATACTGTGGACATTGAAAAAGTATGTGAGGAAGATCTCCTTGGTAGTGACCGCAGGCTTCACAAACAGGAGAAGCACGCGCATTAATGTTATGGAGATAAGCAGGGGTGACAGCATGATTGAATCTCATTCTAATGATAGTAGTGATGTGACGTCGAGTATAGGACCCTTGCATAAACCACGGCTGAACCGGTATCGAGGATTGAATATATGTATATGGTGTTGAATGTTTACGTACATATTCCCTCCACTGCTGGCGCCATTCTTGGATGATGATTTCATATACATGTGGCAGAAGTTCAGGATATGGGAGAGCCATATCAATATGTGTCCCCTGGCCCATAGCAGCTTCTTTAGCTAAAATATCAACCTGAACATTGCCATAGATATGAGAATGTCCTGGGATCCAAGTTAAGATGACGTTAGTTCCTGCCATTTCTATTTCATACAATTGTTGGGCTAAATTAAGTAAAAACCAATTATCAGTTTCGATAATGTTTTGTAATGCGAGGAGGACACTTTGCGAATCAGTACATATGAGTACATGAGACAGACCCTGTTGTTTGATATAAATACAAGCCTGACGAAGGGCAAAGATTTCAGCCGTAAAGATTGTAGTGTGGGAGGGTAATGCATATTTACGCTCAATTTGTAATGACGGGGCGAAAAAAGCTGCACCCACGCGAGGTGGGTGGGCAAGTTTTGAACCATCTGTATAAAACAGGGTATGGTGAGGATAGTGACTAATAATATCGTGGAACGTACGGGAAATGATATGGGGGTGTGATTTAAATGTTTTCGTGAGTTGCGGGAGACTAGTCTGGAGGATGTGTGGGTGATGGCTGTGAACCTGATATGCGATGGTGTACACTGGGTTCAGACGTGTTTGTACGATCATCTGTCGATACGGACAGAGACGGCGATACATAGATAAAAGCGCGGGAATACGATCTTGAGAAAGGAGATGGCGTTGGTAATATTCATCTAATAAGCGTAATTTGTTTAATAGAGGTGTGCGGGCCAGTGACATTTTCTGTAATATATATTTAGCACACGAGTACTGACGGCGTAAAGTGAGTGGTATTTCGCCTGTCTCCACCAATAAAGCCTGTGTGGGTGTGGATGAGAGAGCTCCGATGATGATGCGCAGGGCTCGGTATTGTAACCGGTCCATCTGGATTAAGCGAGTAGGTGTCATAATGTCAAAGAAGGCGCTCCCATAGTCTAATACTGAGCGGAAAATATTTTTATATACCGTCAATGCCAGGAGAGTAGGATAAATAAGCCGGTTCTGGCACAGGGGCTAATGGGCAAGATGGCCGCCGCGCGCAATCACTCTATGTTATTCTTATGGAGGTTTCATTCAGAGCTGGCACAGGGGCTATTGGGCAAAATGGCCGCCACGGCCTGAGACCGTGGATTACGTCACAGGGAGAGGTCGGCCGTGTAGTTGCCAAATGGAATATTTATTATTATTATTATTATTATTATTAGGTAATTGTTAATTGATCATGTATAATCAAGACCAGCCTTATATTGTCCACTTTTTGGTGTAGTGGCTAGCATTCTTGGAGGTCATTCCTGAGGTTCGAATCCCGGCTCTGCCAAGAAATTTAATTTCTGGTCTCATGAGTGGAACGGGGTACACTCAGCCTTGTGAGGCAAAACTGACAAGAGCTGGCTTTTGATTCATACCTCAACAATTCTGCCTAACCCAACTTCACCTAACCTAACCTAACCTAACCTAACCTAACCTATCCTAACCTAACTTCAAAGTCAAAGCAAATATAAAAGCAAATGTGAAAGCACACATAATAAACTAAGTTATAACCTAACCTGACTTCACCTAACCTAACCTCACCTAACCTGTCCTAACCTAACCTAACGTAACCTACCTAATTTAAAATTGCAAGCGAAAAAAATTTAGCAAAAAGTATGAGAAAAAAGTAAGAGCAAATGTAAGAGCACAAATAATAAACTTAGTTATAACCTAACCACACCTAACCTAACCTAACCTAACCTAACATAACCAAACTTCAAAGTGAGAGCAAAAATGTAAGAGCAAATGAGAGACCACAAATAATAAACTTAGTTATAACCTAACCTAACCTAACCCACAGAAACCTCATTTAAAGATTTTAGATTTTATGTTTTAACATTTTAGATTTTTGATTTTTTTCATTTTACATTTTTTAGATTTTACATTTTACATTTTTGATTTTTTGTATTTTAGATGTTAGTTTTTTTTAGATTTTACATTTTAAATTTAAGATTTTTTGATTTTAGATTTTACTTTTTACATTTTCCGAAAAGAGTAAACTACTAGGTCACATACCTAACCTCACCAAACCTAACTTTGCCAAACCTAACTTAAGCTAATTCAAAGGCTAATGCACATACACAAAGTATATAAGGGTACAAGCAACTATCCTTATGCTAGTTTTATAGGTTACTGTACAATATGATAACTACCCCAACCGTTTTTTTTTTCATTTGTTGTTTACACATATGACAATTTTCCAATTCCCCATTTTCATTTTTTTAAATGTTAGTTTTAAGTTTTTCAATTTCATAACATGGAAACATGGATTTTGCATTATGTTGTTTACACATTTATCAATTTCACAATTTCCCATTTACAGTTCTTAAAATGTCAGTTTAAAGTTTTTCAATTTCATGATATAGAAACATGGATTTTCCAATTTGTTGTTTACACATTTGTCAATTTACCAAATTCCCATTTACAGTTTTTAAAATTTCAGTTTAATGGTTTTTTTTTATTTTGTCAATATGGAAACATGGATTTTCCAATTTGTGTTTTACATGTTCATTTTGCATTAGGAGTGGAGAGAGGTGAGTAGTAATAAAAAATGTACAAGCAGTTTCCATACGGTACAATATTTTTTTATTTAAATACATGTACACTATTTACACATAATACATTTTTATATATATTCCTTATTGTTATAAATTGTACACTTGTTTTTATTTTGTTTTCTATTTTATTTATTTTTGATTATGAATGCCATTTCTTATTTTGTTTTATTTTTATTTTTGTAGTGCTATTGTTTTATTTCCTAAATTGTTTTGTTTTATGTATTTGCTAGTTGCAGGCAGAAGATTTTGATATTCATAACTTAACTCTTTAAGCATGGTTAATGATTGAGTAATGACCATAGGCATGTGTACCTATACCATCAGCATCAATCACTCTTTTATCATCACCAGGACACAAAGCAATTTTGTTTAGTCTTATAGATGATATGTCATGTTGTTTAGAAGCGATAATGTTCATTGGTATTCTTTTTACATTGTTTTTCATGACACAATCCTTATAATCTTGAAAGCTTATACAATTTTTGACAACACCTCTGTTAATACCTTTAATCTTTTTGATTTCTTTACCATTTATGTCTAATGCATACATTTTAGCTCTAAGTCCAACAAATGCTTTTATAATTTGTCCACAAGCCTCGTCTTTAAATTTCCCCAACGTTTTCTTGTTTGATGTAGAGTAACATATGTGATTAGTAGGATAATCTGATGTGTCCAGGTGTTGTAGGAAATCCAACTTGTCTTGATATACATCTGGGGTGTTAACCAAATATATGAACGAGTCAGTATCCATATACATGAGTTTAATATTGTTCATGCCATAATAGGGTAGCAGGACATCATAGTGGTGGGAATACATGAGAGTTTTTGAAATATCCAGTATACACATTCCAATATATATAGGCTTATTGAATACAATGTTACGTTTAGACATGTGGAAAGCAGCTAGGTTAGGGCCATAAATTGTTCTGTCGATAAATGTCGGCTTTGCTATTAGCTTTTCTGCCTTTTTGCTGTCAGTCACAAGACGTATGTCTATTCTTTTACGGATATTTTCCATTGTTTTCCCAAAAATGGCATTGTTGAATAATTTGTACAGATTTTTCTCAAAATCATTTTTGGCTTGTTTTCGAAGGTTGTTATTAAAATCAACGTATGCCTTTAACCAAGGTCTTTGTTTAAACTTTAACACACGATGAATTTTTATCAATTTTATTCCATGATCTAAAGCCTGTTTTAATGCCATGTAGTGAACAACATATCGCCTTCGATTTCCAAGATGAGGAATTAGTTTTTTCAGAGACGAATCCTTAGGTTGTGTACACTCTGGTAGGAAAGGTAAATCGTTGTGTAGATCATGAAGGTCAGATGGGTAATCAACATCAACGTCTAGAATGTATCCCACAGGATCGTCTTTCTTTAGTTTTTCTAGATCAACAGTATCTGGAGAAACCCACTGAAATCCACCATAAGGAAGGGAGTGACACATAGCCCACCCGTATTGGTTGTTGGCATCATCATAGGTAATAAACTGCGATGGTTTCTCAGAATCATAGGTTTCCATGTATTTATTGTTAGCTTCAGCATACCGATGAGACACCTGGCATATGCCTCCACGTATTCCAGACTCGATTAAAAGAATCTGATCGTAATCCTGTAGCAATTCCAGTTCAATGCCTGTGTAAAGGAGCATTGCCTCGAAACTTAAACCAGGCGAAGTAAAAAAGTGTGCAGCATCCACTCGGTGTGTTTCTAGTGTTTTGTTTCTAAAGGTTTCAAAGCTGTCTGCAAGAAGGAGTACATCTGAAGTTAGGTAGAGGTCACTATATTCCCCTAGAGTTTTAATGTTGAACTGATTCCAGACACTTTTGGCATGTTCATAGTCTTCTTGACTAACATCTTCTTGACTTAATTTGTTAAAGAATGCCTCTTTTGGAGGTAAACACGTTTCACTTAACTTTTCCCATGAGTCAATGTAGTCATAACAAAATACCCCTTTACGAGTCATGAGCATTGCATTTTCTTTTCCAAAGTACTTGTCTGTTTCAGGGTATGATGTTAAGTTGGAAACTAAGTTTTCCAAACTACTCGGCATTAACCGAAACGTATCCACAAATCTAAGCTTAACATTTCCTACATATTTGGTAAAGGAAATGTACTTTTCTTTGGAGTTAGCGATAACATCCACTCTCTCAGTAGTACATCCCAATTGCTTTACAATGAAATTTGCGTCGTAGCCACTCATATTATGTAGAAACACAGGAACGGGGTTTCGTGTTTTACACCTCAAATTACAGTTATTGTGAGCACTTCCACGGTATTCCCCTGTAATATGGCAGTGGTCTCGAACTTTCCAGTCCTCTTTGGTGAATGGTTTTCGACACAAATAACAGGTTTCAGAACATTGGAACTCTGCTTCTTGAGCCTGAGTTAAGGCCTTTGGAACATTTAAGCTGTAAAGTCTATCAATTTCATTAGCTATTGAGATCAAACAGTCCATAAACTTTTCTGCAGCGTCAGGTCCACGATAAATAACAGGTTGGCTTGGAAGATTTGTCTTTATGTGTTCCACAGCGGGTGATGGTTTAACGTATATACCAAAGCTCATAGGAACATGACTCTGGTATGGCACTGTATAACTTGCTTCAGGATTGGGCAAACATGTTTGATAGGGTAAGAGTATACTTTCGAAATCTGCATAGATAACGTAAGGTATTCTTAGCATTTTTTCCACGTTTAAAAATTTGACAATGGGGTTTTTAATAGGCATTTCAACCCTAGCAATGTCATGCTGGACACACAAAGCTCTATGTTCTTTCAATTTTTCCATTCCTTGTTGTCCATATTGATTATCAAAGTGAGTAAAACACCGTTTACACGTATATATCTTATGTTCACGGCGGGTAATCTGATGTGCTACTAGTTTATCAAAATCTTTGATAAAGACGTAGTGGTTCTGGCCGGATGATGAACTTAGCAGAAGGAGGTCGCGATGGTCTTGCATCTCTTGATCCACAACCTTTAGAGGGAACAATTTGTTGTCTTGTTCCAATCCAAATACATTAATGGATATATCGTTGGCTTTTTCAAATTTGGGAATGTCAACTAGCGATGTAGGAAACGATATTACAGAAAAATCATACTTGTTGTCCAGGTCCTTGTATTTACTAATGCGATGAGCATTCTTTTTAACCAGTTTTGCTAAAATGGCATACATAAAACACTTTTCATCATTCAAATTTTCAGGATTAATGCAGGCTTTTCTTGCTTGTATAGCTGCTGGTAATGGAATATATGTGCTTCCACGCAAGGGATTGTACTTATTTATTTTCAATCGTACTCCTTCCACTGCTAACAAAGCCCAATTACTGCCTTTTAGCTCAGATTCCTCCATTTCCGTAGTTAACTTTGTAAATTGTGTTTCCAAGAAACTACTTAAGTCCGTTTCCAAAAATAGGGCCTGATTTCGTGTTTTAAAAGCACGATCTGTAATGTCATTGGTAGATGTATGAATGAATCTACATTCAGCCACAAGATTAACTTTTATCGACTTGTGCATTGCTAGTTCTTTCTGCATAGCTTGTATTATTTGCTGTTTGGACTCTTTAAGGTATGAATTTAAATCCTTGCACGTATCGCAACGAATGAAATAGGATTTAAGTCGACCTTCAAAAGATGTCTCATATTCAATAAGTCCATTTTTGTCAGGGACCAATGACAGTAGGTAATGTTTTGTAGGCTCTGCCTTTTGTCTTTTAGCTGCCGACACAACATTACAACATTCTTCATGACGACGTCCATTGTAGGCATTGTTGAATGTACTACCACAGGTCTTGCACTCATGAAATTCACCACACGATACTTCATGTCGCTTCCTATGATAGTCTCGAAGAAAAGTCTTTCCACACTCTTTACACATATAGCTAGGAATGGCTTCTTCCATTATGATTGTTGATTTCTGCAAACAGCTGCTTACTGCGTATCACAGGGCTAGAGGTTGGTCAGTGAGACGGTCTTTCACGATGTGAACACCGTGAGAGGTAGTAGTCAACTGGTGCTATTCTTGTGAAGGGTCCTCTAATATACCCCTAGTCTAGACCAACAGCTCTTTACAGCGTATGACAAGGCTGTATACTGGACAGTGAGACGGTCTTTCACGATGTGAACACTGTAACAAGTAGTAGTCAACTGATTATATACTTGCTAAGGGTTCTCTAATATACAATAGTCAAGACCAACAGCTACTTACTGAGTAGTACAAGGCTGTACAATAGTTGTTTTGACAGTCTTTCACGATGTGGTCACTGTGAATAATGGTAGTAGTCAACTGATGATATTCTTGATAAGGGTCCTCTAATATACCCCTGGTTAAGGGTAACAGCTGTTCACCGCTTATGACAAGGCTAAAGACTGGTTACTTCAACGGTCTTTCACAATGTTAACACTGTGACAGGTAGTAGTCAACTGAAAATATTCTTATGGCCTACTCAAGGTTATCAGGTACTTACTGCATATCAAAAGGCTGTACACTCATGTGTGTTAGGCACTCTTTTTTGCTAAGGACCCCAATATTCCCTACACAAGGCTATACATGTTAGTTCTAAACACTTAGTGGTTAATTGTATATTCAATTTTTGTACAAAGCTTATACAAGCACGTTTTATGAGGTAAAACTTTGTTAAATAACTGCATGCGACACGCAAAGTATGTTTCCGCTATCTAGCGGTGACTATGAGTACTACTTGAACGACCAGCATGCTACCTAGCGCTCCATTTCAACACTCGCTCACTGAACGATCAGCATGCTATCTAGCGGTCGATAGCAATACTCCTCAACTACCAGCCTGCTATCTATCGGTCAATATGACAACTCACTCAACTACCGACATGCTACATGGCTCTTTTGGTCAGTTTTTTGTTGGCTTTTTTTTGGTCAGTTTTTGTTGGCTTTTTTGTTGGCCTTTGTTGGCTTTTGTTGGCTTTTGTTGGCTTTTTTGTTGGCTTTTGTTGGCTGTTGTTGGCTTTTGTTGGCTTTTGTTGGCTTTTGTATTAGCTCTTTCATATTTGCTCTTGCTTGTGGGGGCTTATTATTTGGTCTTGGAAAGTATGTCAGTCCTTTTCTTATGGCTGCAAAATGCTTACAGCCATGTTTGTAAGCAGCAACAACAACAACAACAACACACAAAATTCAAAAAAAATCCAAAGTACTCTAAGGTTTATCAATGACTCTCAACTCTTACACTTACCTCTATCCCATGCCTAGTCAAAAAAGTAGTGTATTTTTCAAATTTTTCAAAAAAATATTTGGAAAGTAGGCTATATCATTAAACTAAAAATCCTGAAAAGACATATGTTAACTCCAACACCTACCTCTATACCACTCTCAGTCCAAAAATAATGTATTTTTCAAATTTTCCAAAACATATTTCCGAAAATGGGTTATATTTCCGAAATTAAAAAGTTAACAAAACATGTTTGTTTGACATAAATGAATGGCCTTTGCCTCCTCTACCACTGTACCAAGTCCCAGGTCTCCAGGACAAAAAAAAAAAAATTTTTTAAAGGGTTTTATTTCCAAAATTAGGAATTTTACAAAAAAGTTTGTTTGACATAAATGAATGGCCTTTACCCCCTCTACCCCCACACTAAGTCTCATGTCTCTAGGACAACAAAAATAAAATTTTCAAAATGGGCTTATATTTCCAAAATTAGGAATTCTACAAAAAAGTTTGTTTGACGTAAATCAATGGTCTTTACCCCCTCTATTCCAACACCAAGTCTCAGGTCTCTAGGTCAACAAAAATAAAATTTGGAAAAAATGGTCACTATTTTGGAAACTAGGAATTCTACAAAAAAGTTTGTTTAACATAAATGAAAGGTCTCTATCCCCTCTACTTGTAAACCAAGTTCCAGGTATGTGAGACAAAAATGAAAAAAGTTCAATTGGGAAAGTAGGCGATTTTTCATATAACCAAACATTCAAAAATGTGTTCATTGGGCTGCAAATAATGGCCTCTATGTCCTTTATTTTTATAATAAAACGTTTTTATTTTTTTCATTTTTTTGAAAAAAGTTCAATTTTGAATTTTTTATAATTTAGAAACTAAAGAGTTTTCAAAAAATTTTGTTTGACATAAATGAATGGTCTTGACCCCCTCTACCCCCAAAATAAATTTCAAGTCTCTAGGACAAGAAATAACAGTAGTGGAGTACTAGGAGTTCTGCCCCACTTCAAAACCCCCCTTGCTCTACTACTAAGCCTCAGCCATGTTAAATATCTCTTGAACGCATGGTCCGATTTTGACAAATGAGGTATTGTTGGACTCGGGCTGACGTCCTCTTTGCTATGGACCACTCATTATATTTTTCAAAAAAATTTTGAAAAATATAATGAGTGGTCCATAGCAAAGAGGACGTCAGCCCGAGTCCAACAATACCTCATTTGTCAAAATCGGACCATGCGTTCAAGAGATATTTAACATGGCTGAGGCTTAGTAGTAGAGCAAGGGGGGTTTTGAAGTGGGGCAGAACTCCTAGTACTCCACTACTGTTATTTCTTGTCCTAGAGACTTGAAATTTATTTTGGGGGTAGAGGGGGTCAAGACCATTCATTTATGTCAAACAAAATTTTTTGAAAACTCTTTAGTTTCTAAATTATAAAAAATTCAAAATTGAACTTTTTTCAAAAAAATGAAAAAAATAAAAACGTTTTATTATAAAAATAAAGGACATAGAGGCCATTATTTGCAGCCCAATGAACACATTTTTGAATGTTTGGTTATATGAAAAATCGCCTACTTTCCCAATTGAACTTTTTTCATTTTTGTCTCACATACCTGGAACTTGGTTTACAAGTAGAGGGGATAGAGACCTTTCATTTATGTTAAACAAACTTTTTTGTAGAATTCCTAGTTTCCAAAATAGTGACCATTTTTTCCAAATTTTATTTTTGTTGACCTAGAGACCTGAGACTTGGTGTTGGAATAGAGGGGGTAAAGACCATTGATTTACGTCAAACAAACTTTTTTGTAGAATTCCTAATTTTGGAAATATAAGCCCATTTTGAAAATTTTATTTTTGTTGTCCTAGAGACATGAGACTTAGTGTGGGGGTAGAGGGGGTAAAGGCCATTCATTTATGTCAAACAAACTTTTTTGTAAAATTCCTAATTTTGGAAATAAAACCCTTTAAAAAATTTTTTTTTTTTTGTCCTGGAGACCTGGGACTTGGTACAGTGGTAGAGGAGGCAAAGGCCATTCATTTATGTCAAACAAACATGTTTTGTTAACTTTTTAATTTCGGAAATATAACCCATTTTCGGAAATATGTTTTGGAAAATTTGAAAAATACATTATTTTTGGACTGAGAGTGGTATAGAGGTAGGTGTTGGAGTTAACATATGTCTTTTCAGGATTTTTAGTTTAATGATATAGCCTACTTTCCAAATATTTTTTTGAAAAATTTGAAAAATACACTACTTTTTTGACTAGGCATGGGATAGAGGTAAGTGTAAGAGTTGAGAGTCATTGATAAACCTTAGAGTACTTTGGATTTTTTTTGAATTTTGTGTGTTGTTGTTGTTGTTGTTGCTGCTTACAAACATGGCTGTAAGCATTTTGCAGCCATAAAAAAAGGACTGACATACTTTCCAAGACCAAATAATAAGCCCCCACAAGCAAGAGCAAATATGAAAGAGCTAATACAAAAGCCAACAAAAGCCAACAAAAGCCAACAACAGCCAACAAAAGCCAACAAAAAAGCCAACAAAAGCCAACAAAAGCCAACAAAGGCCAACAAAAAAGCCAACAAAAACTGACCAAAAAAAAGCCAACAAAAAACTGACCAAAAGAGCCATGTAGCATGTCGGTAGTTGAGTGAGTTGTCATATTGACCGATAGATAGCAGGCTGGTAGTTGAGGAGTATTGCTATCGACCGCTAGATAGCATGCTGATCGTTCAGTGAGCGAGTGTTGAAATGGAGCGCTAGGTAGCATGCTGGTCGTTCAAGTAGTACTCATAGTCACCGCTAGATAGCGGAAACATACTTTGCGTGTCGCATGCAGTTATTTAACAAAGTTTTACCTCATAAAACGTGCTTGTATAAGCTTTGTACAAAAATTGAATATACAATTAACCACTAAGTGTTTAGAACTAACATGTATAGCCTTGTGTAGGGAATATTGGGGTCCTTAGCAAAAAAGAGTGCCTAACACACATGAGTGTACAGCCTTTTGATATGCAGTAAGTACCTGATAACCTTGAGTAGGCCATAAGAATATTTTCAGTTGACTACTACCTGTCACAGTGTTAACATTGTGAAAGACCGTTGAAGTAACCAGTCTTTAGCCTTGTCATAAGCGGTGAACAGCTGTTACCCTTAACCAGGGGTATATTAGAGGACCCTTATCAAGAATATCATCAGTTGACTACTACCATTATTCACAGTGACCACATCGTGAAAGACTGTCAAAACAACTATTGTACAGCCTTGTACTACTCAGTAAGTAGCTGTTGGTCTTGACTATTGTATATTAGAGAACCCTTAGCAAGTATATAATCAGTTGACTACTACTTGTTACAGTGTTCACATCGTGAAAGACCGTCTCACTGTCCAGTATACAGCCTTGTCATACGCTGTAAAGAGCTGTTGGTCTAGACTAGGGGTATATTAGAGGACCCTTCACAAGAATAGCACCAGTTGACTACTACCTCTCACGGTGTTCACATCGTGAAAGACCGTCTCACTGACCAACCTCTAGCCCTGTGATACGCAGTAAGCAGCTGTTTGCAGAAATCAACAATCATAATGGAAGAAGCCATTCCTAGCTATATGTGTAAAGAGTGTGGAAAGACTTTTCTTCGAGACTATCATAGGAAGCGACATGAAGTATCGTGTGGTGAATTTCATGAGTGCAAGACCTGTGGTAGTACATTCAACAATGCCTACAATGGACGTCGTCATGAAGAATGTTGTAATGTTGTGTCGGCAGCTAAAAGACAAAAGGCAGAGCCTACAAAACATTACCTACTGTCATTGGTCCCTGACAAAAATGGACTTATTGAATATGAGACATCTTTTGAAGGTCGACTTAAATCCTATTTCATTCGTTGCGATACGTGCAAGGATTTAAATTCATACCTTAAAGAGTCCAAACAGCAAATAATACAAGCTATGCAGAAAGAACTAGCAATGCACAAGTCGATAAAAGTTAATCTTGTGGCTGAATGTAGATTCATTCATACATCTACCAATGACATTACAGATCGTGCTTTTAAAACACGAAATCAGGCCCTATTTTTGGAAACGGACTTAAGTAGTTTCTTGGAAACACAATTTACAAAGTTAACTACGGAAATGGAGGAATCTGAGCTAAAAGGCAGTAATTGGGCTTTGTTAGCAGTGGAAGGAGTACGATTGAAAATAAATAAGTACAATCCCTTGCGTGGAAGCACATATATTCCATTACCAGCAGCTATACAAGCAAGAAAAGCCTGCATTAATCCTGAAAATTTGAATGATGAAAAGTGTTTTATGTATGCCATTTTAGCAAAACTGGTTAAAAAGAATGCTCATCGCATTAGTAAATACAAGGACCTGGACAACAAGTATGATTTTTCTGTAATATCGTTTCCTACATCGCTAGTTGACATTCCCAAATTTGAAAAAGCCAACGATATATCCATTAATGTATTTGGATTGGAACAAGACAACAAATTGTTCCCTCTAAAGGTTGTGGATCAAGAGATGCAAGACCATCGCGACCTCCTTCTGCTAAGTTCATCATCCGGCCAGAACCACTACGTCTTTATCAAAGATTTTGATAAACTAGTAGCACATCAGATTACCCGCCGTGAACATAAGATATATACGTGTAAACGGTGTTTTACTCACTTTGATAATCAATATGGACAACAAGGAATGGAAAAATTGAAAGAACATAGAGCTTTGTGTGTCCAGCATGACATTGCTAGGGTTGAAATGCCTATTAAAAACCCCATTGTCAAATTTTTAAACGTGGAAAAAATGCTAAGAATACCTTACGTTATCTATGCAGATTTCGAAAGTATACTCTTACCCTATCAAACATGTTTGCCCAATCCTGAAGCAAGTTATACAGTGCCATACCAGAGTCATGTTCCTATGAGCTTTGGTATATACGTTAAACCATCACCCGCTGTGGAACACATAAAGACAAATCTTCCAAGCCAACCTGTTATTTATCGTGGACCTGACGCTGCAGAAAAGTTTATGGACTGTTTGATCTCAATAGCTAATGAAATTGATAGACTTTACAGCTTAAATGTTCCAAAGGCCTTAACTCAGGCTCAAGAAGCAGAGTTCCAATGTTCTGAAACCTGTTATTTGTGTCGAAAACCATTCACCAAAGAGGACTGGAAAGTTCGAGACCACTGCCATATTACAGGGGAATACCGTGGAAGTGCTCACAATAACTGTAATTTGAGGTGTAAAACACGAAACCCCGTTCCTGTGTTTCTACATAATATGAGTGGCTACGACGCAAATTTCATTGTAAAGCAATTGGGATGTACTACTGAGAGAGTGGATGTTATCGCTAACTCCAAAGAAAAGTACATTTCCTTTACCAAATATGTAGGAAATGTTAAGCTTAGATTTGTGGATACGTTTCGGTTAATGCCGAGTAGTTTGGAAAACTTAGTTTCCAACTTAACATCATACCCTGAAACAGACAAGTACTTTGGAAAAGAAAATGCAATGCTCATGACTCGTAAAGGGGTATTTTGTTATGACTACATTGACTCATGGGAAAAGTTAAGTGAAACGTGTTTACCTCCAAAAGAGGCATTCTTTAACAAATTAAGTCAAGAAGATGTTAGTCAAGAAGACTATGAACATGCCAAAAGTGTCTGGAATCAGTTCAACATTAAAACTCTAGGGGAATATAGTGACCTCTACCTAACTTCAGATGTACTCCTTCTTGCAGACAGCTTTGAAACCTTTAGAAACAAAACACTAGAAACACACCGAGTGGATGCTGCACACTTTTTTACTTCGCCTGGTTTAAGTTTCGAGGCAATGCTCCTTTACACAGGCATTGAACTGGAATTGCTACAGGATTACGATCAGATTCTTTTAATCGAGTCTGGAATACGTGGAGGCATATGCCAGGTGTCTCATCGGTATGCTGAAGCTAACAATAAATACATGGAAACCTATGATTCTGAGAAACCATCGCAGTTTATTACCTATGATGATGCCAACAACCAATACGGGTGGGCTATGTGTCACTCCCTTCCTTATGGTGGATTTCAGTGGGTTTCTCCAGATACTGTTGATCTAGAAAAACTAAAGAAAGACGATCCTGTGGGATACATTCTAGACGTTGATGTTGATTACCCATCTGACCTTCATGATCTACACAACGATTTACCTTTCCTACCAGAGTGTACACAACCTAAGGATTCGTCTCTGAAAAAACTAATTCCTCATCTTGGAAATCGAAGGCGATATGTTGTTCACTACATGGCATTAAAACAGGCTTTAGATCATGGAATAAAATTGATAAAAATTCATCGTGTGTTAAAGTTTAAACAAAGACCTTGGTTAAAGGCATACGTTGATTTTAATAACAACCTTCGAAAACAAGCCAAAAATGATTTTGAGAAAAATCTGTACAAATTATTCAACAATGCCATTTTTGGGAAAACAATGGAAAATATCCGTAAAAGAATAGACATACGTCTTGTGACTGACAGCAAAAAGGCAGAAAAGCTAATAGCAAAGCCGACATTTATCGACAGAACAATTTATGGCCCTAACCTAGCTGCTTTCCACATGTCTAAACGTAACATTGTATTCAATAAGCCTATATATATTGGAATGTGTATACTGGATATTTCAAAAACTCTCATGTATTCCCACCACTATGATGTCCTGCTACCCTATTATGGCATGAACAATATTAAACTCATGTATATGGATACTGACTCGTTCATATATTTGGTTAACACCCCAGATGTATATCAAGACAAGTTGGATTTCCTACAACACCTGGACACATCAGATTATCCTACTAATCACATATGTTACTCTACATCAAACAAGAAAACGTTGGGGAAATTTAAAGACGAGGCTTGTGGACAAATTATAAAAGCATTTGTTGGACTTAGAGCTAAAATGTATGCATTAGACATAAATGGTAAAGAAATCAAAAAGATTAAAGGTATTAACAGAGGTGTTGTCAAAAATTGTATAAGCTTTCAAGATTATAAGGATTGTGTCATGAAAAACAATGTAAAAAGAATACCAATGAACATTATCGCTTCTAAACAACATGACATATCATCTATAAGACTAAACAAAATTGCTTTGTGTCCTGGTGATGATAAAAGAGTGATTGATGCTGATGGTATAGGTACACATGCCTATGGTCATTACTCAATCATTAACCATGCTTAAAGAGTTAAGTTATGAATATCAAAATCTTCTGCCTGCAACTAGCAAATACATAAAACAAAACAATTTAGGAAATAAAACAATAGCACTACAAAAATAAAAATAAAACAAAATAAGAAATGGCATTCATAATCAAAAATAAATAAAATAGAAAACAAAATAAAAACAAGTGTACAATTTATAACAATAAGGAATATATATAAAAATGTATTATGTGTAAATAGTGTACATGTATTTAAATAAAAAAATATTGTACCGTATGGAAACTGCTTGTACATTTTTTATTACTACTCACCTCTCTCCACTCCTAATGCAAAATGAACATGTAAAACACAAATTGGAAAATCCATGTTTCCATATTGACAAAATAAAAAAAAACCATTAAACTGAAATTTTAAAAACTGTAAATGGGAATTTGGTAAATTGACAAATGTGTAAACAACAAATTGGAAAATCCATGTTTCTATATCATGAAATTGAAAAACTTTAAACTGACATTTTAAGAACTGTAAATGGGAAATTGTGAAATTGATAAATGTGTAAACAACATAATGCAAAATCCATGTTTCCATGTTATGAAATTGAAAAACTTAAAACTAACATTTAAAAAAATGAAAATGGGGAATTGGAAAATTGTCATATGTGTAAACAACAAATGAAAAAAAAAACGGTTGGGGTAGTTATCATATTGTACAGTAACCTATAAAACTAGCATAAGGATAGTTGCTTGTACCCTTATATACTTTGTGTATGTGCATTAGCCTTTGAATTAGCTTAAGTTAGGTTTGGCAAAGTTAGGTTTGGTGAGGTTAGGTATGTGACCTAGTAGTTTACTCTTTTCGGAAAATGTAAAAAGTAAAATCTAAAATCAAAAAATCTTAAATTTAAAATGTAAAATCTAAAAAAAACTAACATCTAAAATACAAAAAATCAAAAATGTAAAATGTAAAATCTAAAAAATGTAAAATGAAAAAAATCAAAAATCTAAAATGTTAAAACATAAAATCTAAAATCTTTAAATGAGGTTTCTGTGGGTTAGGTTAGGTTAGGTTATAACTAAGTTTATTATTTGTGCTCTCTCATTTGCTCTTACATTTTTGCTCTCACTTTGAAGTTTGGTTATGTTAGGTTAGGTTAGGTTAGGTTAGGTGTGGTTAGGTTATAACTAAGTTTATTATTTGTGCTCTTACATTTGCTCTTACTTTTTTCTCATACTTTTTGCTAAATTTTTTTCGCTTGCAATTTTAAATTAGGTAGGTTACGTTAGGTTAGGTTAGGACAGGTTAGGTGAGGTTAGGTTAGGTGAAGTCAGGTTAGGTTATAACTTAGTTTATTATGTGTGCTTTCACATTTGCTTTTATATTTGCTTTGACTTTGAAGTTAGGTTAGGATAGGTTAGGTTAGGTTAGGTTAGGTTAGGTTAGGTGAAGTTGGGTTAGGCAGAATTGTTGAGGTATGAATCAAAAGCCAGCTCTTGTCAGTTTTGCCTCACAAGGCTGAGTGTACCCCGTTCCACTCATGAGACCAGAAATTAAATTTCTTGGCAGAGCCGGGATTCGAACCTCAGGAATGACCTCCAAGAATGCTAGCCACTACACCAAAAAGTGGACAATATAAGGCTGGTCTTGATTATACATGATCAATTAACAATTACCTAATAATAATAATAATAATAATAATAAATATTCCATTTGGCAACTACACGGCCGACCTCTCCCTGTGACGTAATCCACGGTCTCAGGCCGTGGCGGCCATTTTGCCCAATAGCCCCTGTGCCAGCTCTGAATGAAACCTCCATAAGAATAACATAGAGTGATTGCGCGCGGCGGCCATCTTGCCCATTAGCCCCTGTGCCAGAACCGGCTTATTTATCCTACTCAGGAGGTTTAAGAAATACGCAATCGGGCTGATGAAGTAAAGTTACAGAATCGGGGAGGTGGTTTCCTTTCGATTACTTGTTACATAGAGGTGACTTTTTCGTGTTGAATGATGTAGGTTGGTATTAGCGAATATGGCGGCCATTCTTTTTTTTTTTTTTTCTTTTTTAGTATCTTATTTCAAGGTGACCATCATGACATTATTGTTTACAGTTTTGTTGTTGGTGTTAATTATGCGGTGATTTAAAAAGTGGTAGTTTTGTGTATGCAGACGTGAATTGAGACGTACCCTATTAATGCCATAACAATGAGTTTCTCAAGTGATGAAGTGAACTTCTTAGTGTACCGTTATCTTCAAGAGTCTGGTGAGGCTTTAATTGTGGATTCAACTGCTCCTTTGATTGCACACCGGTGTTTATAAATATGTTTCCAATGTTTTCAGAATGTTTCATATGATTGTTTATAACCTAACCTAGGATGACAGCGAGGACATTGCCCTGTCTGACTAATGTCAACTTTATGAATGGAACGTCTGTTCTTTGCTTGCCAGTGAGTGTAAACTATTTCTGCTCCCCGTATTCACCACATATGCACTAGCTATTTAAAAAGAATCGTAACTGGGCGTATAACCGGCCTATCTTCTGACTTGGTTAAGTCGCCCTGAGTGTTTTTATCCCCAAATGTAAGATATATGCAACCTGCCTGGTACTTCCATCAGGTGATGTGGATTCTCTCTCCTGTTACACCACTAGAACATTCTCATGGGTTGTGAAGCACAGTGGTAACATGGGCGGAACAGCAAGCTCATGCCTGGATGAAATTCTAGCCTGCTGTGCCGAGGTTGCAGGATTGAATCCTGGCATTTGAGTGTGCTGTTGTAAGTAACGGTAAATCCTCTTCAGGATAAAATTCTGGCACCTCAGCATTTCTAAAGCCACATAGAAAGCTTTGAGCCATTTTTCAATGTGGACTTACTAAAAAATGAATCTTAGTACAGTCAGATGGCATTCGAAGGAGCGCAAATGCAAGGGAGCCATGTCAGTAGATTTACTGGCACGGTAAAGATGCCCTTCGGGGCAGAATTCCGGCACCCTGGCGTCTCTAAAAAGCACAGTACTTAAAAGGGATGTAAAACCAATAACATTATTACTATGAATTTGTTAATTCTTAATGAAAGTAGAACGTGGAGACATGAATGTCACTTTTACATACCTTGTGTCCTCGTTTCATCTTATTGGCGATATTACGTATTGAAATTAGGAACCCTGTTTACTACTGCACCTCATATATGTGCTCAAGTACGTCAATATGTGATTTTATTTATTGCTATTTTAAAAACGGCTGCCATGTTCCGACAGCGCTTGCATCTCGTTCAACTGTCAACAAGGCACACCGAGGCGCACACGTTGCCAACATGTGGGGTGCAAAATCACTGTTGATAACAAAAAAAACGTCATCGGGACATGTTAGGCTGTAATCATTGTCAAACACCATTGGATTTGTCGAAACGAAGGTTAAAATGTTCAGGTGTTGGTGTGGTATAGTACCGTAAGGGCAAGGTTGGCAGTAGGCTACTGTTTTGATGATAGATGTGAACAATAGTGGCCACAGCTGGAATTTTGCCTGTATAAGTCGTGATCCTATTTGGGATGGCTGTGTGGGTCAAAGACAGCGGAGGAGGAAACATTTGATCAGGTATTTTTGCTAATTCATGTACTATAGAGAATGTTATTGCTCGTTGTAGGCTACTTTCGTTCAGTGCTAGCATGAATTTTATTATTAAAGATACAGTGCACAAATTGTGCGTAATATTGATGGCAAAGTTGAATAATCATAATCACCTCTCACTTGCACCACGATGTGTACAAGCGATCGTAGACAGGAGTCGACTGGGTCATGGAATGAATTTTAACTTTCAGTTTGTCAATATGTCTCACTCGTCTAGTGAGCATCATCAGAACCAATTCACTGCACGAAAGAATATAGCCTACAAGACAAAATTGTTCTGCCAAACTCACGATAAACAAGACCTTGTGACGCTACAGCCCATGAAGGGCCTAGGCCTACCAAGCGACTGCTGCTCAGCTATTTGGCCTGCAGATATTGGGGTGATGCGTGGTCAGTGCGTCGGGTACCCTCAGCCGTTAATCTTGGTCTTCGTGACCTGAGCACTGCCTCACTGTCCACCATTGTTGCCAGACCGTCATCTCAGATTAATGCACGTTCCTTCCACAACAAATACCTGGTAATTGTTATAACATCCCAATATCCCCCCCTTATCGCATAAACGAAGGACTCTACAGAACAAATGAATAGGACCTGTTTTGTAAAGAATCTGTCTGTCCAATAGATTACGAGATATTAGCATTAGTAGACCCTCCCATACAATATTGCCACGTTTCAAAACTTTGGGAATTATGTCCTGAAATAGCGCAAAATTTGCTTAATTTGACTGGACTATTGGTATTCCACCTGCCGGAGTCATCGGAATTTTTAAGAACATTAAAAATCCCTCAGTATGCCTTCCTTCGGAGGAGAAGTAAAGCCGGCCATCCCATGTCATAGATTTATGGCATGTAAAAGAACCTTCCACTAATTACACTTGTGTGAAACTAAATTTCTAGGTTAGATTTCGTTGAAATGCTCTATCATACTTCCAACGTTCACCACTAGGTGTCAGCGACATTGGTAGCAAAAGTTTGAACTTTTTGAAATTGAACGGAACTTGTAGCTTGAAGCAGCTACAGACTCTCGCGAGTGGAACATGTCCTCGTACACTCCCAGCACTAAAAGCCATACAATCAGTAGGCCTACTTCACTATTCAACTTTTCCACGCAGACAATACAAATTATTTAGCAGTTGGTTCTTTGCACATGTTTCAATCTTCTTTAGCAACAATTGCAAACATTAAAACATCTGAAAATTTCCGTCATCTGGCTCAGTTAACACTTTTACAGGGTGGCGCAGAAGTCTCTACACACTCGGGAAATGTGCAGTACCGGTAGCCCATACTGTATATCTAGGTTGGTAAGAATCAGGAAATGAATTGTAACCATAGTAAATATGATGTCTACAATTATTTTTGTTGTCTTGTCACGACTTAGAATCGAATGTTCTCGAATGAAAACATGTTGTAATTATGTCCTTGTCAGCTAATATACATGGGTTGGTTTTTTAGTTTTGGCACCTTAGTTATAACTGGATTAATAACTCACTTAGATGGTTCCAAATTTCACAGGCCCTCGATGTAGTCCCCACCGTTGCGTACAACGTGTTCCCAGTGATGCGGAAATCGTTGGATCCCGTTGACACTGCACAATCTATTGATGGTACGAAGAGAGTGCTCGGCAGCCTGCTTAACGTCTTCAATGGTACGGAAGCGCTCCCTGCGCATTGTCATCTTCGGGATGAGATCATAGTCGCAGGGACTGATGTCGGGAGAATATGGGGGGTGATAGAGGACCTCCCAGCCCCAGCGATCCAACACTGCCGACACAACGCCTGCTGTGTGTGCCCTAGCATTGTCATGCAGAACGATGGGCGGTGTAACCATGTGGTGGCGTCGTTTCCTTCTCAGAGCTCCTCGGAGATAGTCTTGCAGAAATAGTATGCCGCATTAACGGTTTGCCCTCGGGGAACAGTATGGTGAATGATCACACCATCCCAATCATAGGCAAGAATCAACATTACCTTCACATTGGTGGGGATTGGTCGAACTGTTTGTTTCCGTGGTACCGCCACTCGTTCTATTGGTGTTTTAACTGGGACTCATAAGATCTGGCCCACGTCTCAACAATGGTTATGATACGCCATAAGAAGGCCTCTCCTTCGCGCTCATAACGCCGAAAGTGCATACGACAAGCGTCATATCGCAGCCATTTGTGCATGTCGGTAAAGTCATGCGGAACCCATTTGGACGCAATCTTCCTCATTTTCAGTAAGTCATTCAGGATGTGGAGGACAGTTGAATGCGCCAGTCTGGTATCTTGCTCTAATTGATGAATCGTTACGTTCCGATCCACCTCTACTAACACGGACACCATCTGTACGTTGTCATCACTTACTGGTGGGTGACCAGATCGAGGCATGTTCTCCACACGTTCGCGCCCATCTCGAAAGGCTGCAACCCATCTTGCTACCGTTCTAAACGTTAACGCAGCTGCACCGCACTCTTCCTGCAATCCTCGGTGACACTGTTTAGCACTGCGACACGTAGCACACTGAATGTTTTATCCACGTTCTCTGCTCCTGCTTGGAAAACATTGCGACTGTCTTTCGCAAGCGCTGGTTTGACACTACTCATCTAACAGGCACGACTGGGCACGAGTAGTGGTGAGGATGGGCGAGGTCATGTGCTCTGAGGGAGGGGATGCAGGGCAGCAACCGTCGGTAAAAGTGGCAGCGCCCAACATTGTTGCAACTTGGCACTGAAGCATTGGTGCCAAAACTAAAAAACCAACCCATGTATTTTAACAAGTATGATAAAATGTTCCAGCTAGCTCAAAACAGATTGCCAGCGTTTCGCCCCAGTGTACCATTAGGCTTGTCAGTTGGTTATGGTACACCTCACCAAGACGCTGGCTAGCGCATACTGAGAAGGCCATTACAAGACACCCGATACATGTGTACCCATGTCACGAGCAATGCATATGCACTACAAGAGTCAAACTCCCTTTCCAAACTCATGACTTTGTTAACGAAGGAAGAATTTTCGCTTTGAAGACCGATTACGAAAGTGCTGTACTGAGGGAACGGAGTGAACTTCCACCCACACGTAAGGCTGTTTTATTTATCGTATGGCTTTTAGTGCCGGGAGTGTCCGAGGACATGTTCGGCTCGCCTGAGTCTGTAGCTGCTTCCAGCGGACACGCTTATTAGGGTGAGCTACAAGTTATGTTCACTTTCAAGCAGTTCCAACTTTCGCCACCAGATATCAATGATACCTAGTGGTGAACGTTGGAACTTTGATAGAGCGTTCTGACGAAATCGAACCTAGAATTTTTGCTTTACACGAGTTTGGCTGTTACGAGTAGTCCACAAGGCGATTAGCGGCAGGGTACCCAGAAATATCACATCAGTCAATCCAAAGGATATTACATCAGCAGAACTTGAAAGTGTACATTCCACGGGTTGCCGGAAAATGATTCAGACAGGCGGCTACAATTTTGTGAAATTATGCTTGATCAGTATCGAGTTGGTCTGATGAAGCCCAGGGCTTCCAGCGACTCACTTTTCTCACTATTTGATAAGATTACTCACTATTCTCACTTTTTTTTACAAAACTGGTCACATTCTGCGTTAAAAATGGTCTCGTGCACAATCAGATTGCTAGAAACGACCCAAAATATACCCATCAATGGGTAGTTCATTTTTCTGCAACCGGTGCCTGAGCGTGCTGCCGGCAGCCAGAATGCATGAAAAGCTTCCTTAGTGCAATACCACAGCCGGAGCCGAGCAGCGATCGCCGAAAATGTTAACGAAGCGTTTTTTAACAAAAGTTCACATTTATATTTTGGTTTTACAATTTACATTTCTTGAGTGTTGCATTGATTATTTCCAAGTGTCCGTTGACATTTTTGGGGGCGTAATTTGTTATTCAGATTCTTAAAAATTTTGTCTAGTTCAATACAGTTTTGTCACTTTTTTTGGGGGGGGGGGGAGCTTAGCCAACAAGCTTTTAATAAACATTAAAATTATGAACCAGATATACGGCCATAAACGTGAATAATGCTATGAATTTACTCACTTTTTCATGCAAAAACTCACCTTTTTTTCACTTTTTTTGGACGAGTGAGTGGATGAAGCCACATTCAAGTTGTTGGTACACTGGAAACCAATATGTTGTGGAGGAACAGCACGAGGGGTAATTATGCCGTAATTTGTTGAAGGAAATCTCACTGGAGACAAGGAATCATAACGTTGGATGCCGTGCTGCAATTGGATTCCCACCACGACCCCCCGATGGGGAAACCAGGAGCTATTGAAGAGACGGAATGAATGAAGCCCCCATCTAGCGGTGAGGATATGAACTGTGCCGACTGCCGAAGCCTGTCGCACTGCTCAAGGGTAATGATAATAATATTGTATGGCCTCAAGCGCCAGGTGCAAGCTTCGTTATTTGACACTCAGAGGGCAGCTTGCATGTGGAATTTTGTTGTTCCTTGAAGCACTATGAAAGTCAAGGAGGGTAGATATCTAAGCTCCTTGACTCTATAGCGCTTTCTAGTGGAGAATGGTGGAACTTTTTGTTGGCTGAAAATCCCGAGATTAATTAAGCCATTATGAACACGGCCTACTGAATTCAAATAGGTTCTTTAACATGCCAACATTGTATGACATGCAAGTCGTGATTTTTGCGCCTTTCAAAAATCACTACTCACGGCCAGGAGCGAATCAGCAAGCTTGGGGTTGGTAGTCCGACACGATAACCACTCCCCCATCATGGCAAGCAGGGGCAATGATGAAATGAAATGACAGGGAAAACAGGAGTCAACCCCTGGCACTATGCAGCCCGTGAAGCGACCGCTGCCCAGCCATTTGGCCTGCACATATTGGGGTGATGCGTGGTCCCCTCGGCCGTTAATCTTGGTGGGAAAACAGGAGTATCCAGAGAAAAACCTGTGCGCCCCCGCTTTGTCCAGTACAAATCTCACATGGAGTGACCGGGATTTGAACCACGGACCCAGCAGTGAGAGGCCGGCGACGGAGGTTCTATTCAACATTAACTAAATTCAATTAGTCTACATAAGTGAACTTTTACGCCACCCTGTATATAGTGATGTAAAATACTCAGGTATTTATAAATCCGGGTAAATACCCAGGCATTTTAGCTTTTTTTATTAAAAATAATGTGTCGTGGTAAGTTGAACCTTAAAAAAGGCAGGTATGCAAACTATTCTACATAAACTTTTTAGAAATAAATATTTTTTACATTTAAAATTGAATGAAGAATAACTTGAAGCACTTTTACTAAGCTTTTTTTTTTTTTTTTCAAATGTCCTTTTTATTGAATATATTTCATTACCTTTTGAGTTTTGGCATACACATTTCAATTAATATGCATATAGCCTGCTCTTATTACTACAAAAGTAGCTTTTCCCTCCCACATCTTTGTTGCTCATTTCCAGTACCGTAATAAAACTCGACCTTCTCAATATCCTGGTATTTATTAAAAATTTAAATCACTAAACAACCAAAAGGTTTTATCCAAGGTTGTACTTAAGGTTAAGGAAAGAACACACTTAAAGACAAGGTTACAGTGCCGAAACATATAAATACTCAAAAATACCCGGTCGTCCATTTTCCTTTTCTTTTAGTTTTGAAGGATCAATATTGTTCCTGATTTCAATACCTGTGTTTCAGTCCTTGTTTGTCCAACACTTCATCAACACATCAACAAGTGTTGTACAAACCTCAAAAAACTGAAAATACCCTCATTTTGTATATTAAAATGGCCGCTGGGTATATACCCTATTTATATTTACCTTCCCACTGGGTATATACCCTATTTATATTTACCTTCCCACTGGGTATTTACCCGGCCCAAATCGCTATCTGTATATAAAAATAAATCTGATGTAATTTAAATTTAATTTGATATAGAAATGTTATTTGTAATCTGTATAATAAATTCCTGCTGAAGGAGATCCTAAAACACCCCAATGGTTAAATAATATTATAAAGTACTGTTAACGACCAGGAAAAAGGGCAGACCAATGAGTGGGATAACACTTGGAGGTGGACAGCTGAAGAAGGTGGAAAGTCTCAAGTACTTGGGAAGTATAGTGGAGGAAAATGGGAGAAATGACAAAGAGATTACGGAACGTGGCAGACAGGCAGAAGCATTTCTGAGAAGCATTAGGAGCTTAGTGTGGAATAAAGATGTCCCACAAAAAAGCAAGGAAGTGTTATACAGAAGCTACTATATCCCGATACTGACCTATGCTTCAGAAACGTGGACAATGAAGAAAAGAGACATAAGCAGAATACAGGCAGGTGAAATGAAGTTCCTGCGAAGTAGGATCGGAGTAACAAGAAGAGACAGGTTGAGGAATGAAAAGGTCAGGGAAATGGTGAAAGAGGAGCCCTTGCAAGGTAGGATTGAGACGTCAAGACTGAGGTGGTATGGACACTTAAAGAGAATGGATGAGAAGAGGATTCCCAAGAGGATACATGAGATGCAGATGCAGAAGAAACGACCAAGGGGAAGACCAAGAGATAGATGGCTGAAAGGAGTGGAGGAATGTGTCAAGAAGAGAGGCGAGGACTGGACCAGAGTGACAGCGGAGAGGTGGTGGGAAGAAAGAACTAAGTGGCGAGGCTTATGTTCCAAACAGACCCAGCCTGGGGCTGGAAACTGTACAAGATGATGATGATCATGATAAAGTACTGTAATTTGTGTGGAAAGTCAATCGTCGTTTCATGGGCTCCGTGTGTATACGGAGTGCTGCTGTGAGGGGACGGCCCGAGAAGCTGGTGCGTCCCGCGATCAGCTGAGCATTTATTCTATTTTATACAGCAATGATGCCAAAACGTAATAATAGATATATTGTAACACACAGAACAATGTAGTGTTCCTCATAGTTTCCCTTCACGAACTCGCAAACACGGTGGATATTGACAGAGAATCGCAAGCAATAAGTTTAAATTGTGCATTTGGGATTTAATCAGCCTATCTCTAACTAGGTTTGTTTATGTCAAAAGTTAGTTTGGACTTGCAGCGAACGTTGGAGCTCACAAAAACTATACGTCATCGCTTTGGGTAACATGTTACCCTATGGGTAAATATACACTTGTGTACTTACGCCAAACTGCTTCTGAAAAGCAATTGAAATACTTACCAGCTTGGCTCCCTCGCAAATCTTTCAGCTATTGACATTTCTCTAGGGATCTTGGGGATATCAGCTTCTCCGGTTCCTAGGTTTAAGTTTCTAGGATACCTGGAAGTGTTGCATTAATTCATGTCTAATTTCATTTTTCATTTTTGTCTTTATCATACATCAGTACACTATGATATTACCTCTTTAATATCTCAGAAATATTCCTCAACACTTAAATGTTAAAAGTTAGTTTGGACATTCAGAAATCGTTTGAGTCCACGAAATCTTCTTTGGAAAAAGGGTTAATCTACGGTTGAAAAAAATGCTTACTTACACCGTTCTTCTCCTAAATCGCCATTTCAAATCCTTCCAATTCGGTCCCCTCGAAAAATGTAGACTCTTGTATCAGCTTCACTGGTACCAAGTTTCATGTTCCCCATTTACCCAGGGCAGAGGGCAAGTAGTGACGTGTTTATTGCTTGCAGGCTTCCAGCACTCGGCCTACACGTTTGGGATTGAGTCCCACATAACAGTAACATGTCCCGCATTTACCCAGGGCAGAGGGCAAGTAGTGACGTGTTTATTGCTTGCAGGCTTCCAGCACTCGGCCTACACGTTTGGGATTGAGTCCCACATAACAGTAACATGTCCCGCATTTACCCAGGGCCAAGGGCAAGTAGTGACGTGTTTATTGCTTGCAGGCTTCCAGCACTCGGCCTACACGTTTGGGATTGAGTCCCACATATCCCAGTCCAACATCAACGGGGCGCTGGTGCCGCCGGCTGCTCTTCTCAGTATCCTACAGAAGGGCCTGCAGTACACCGAGGCCGAGATCAGCATTGGCGAGGTGAGCCATAAATACCGTCTCCGGTCGGGTTGTGAATTAAAGAGCTGTCTCTCCTCTTCTCTATGCACACCCAGACTGTATCCGTCCATCTTTCGGGGTTTCCTCGTGGTCTCTTCCCTGTCATCTTTTCGGAAAAAGCTTTCTTTGGTACTCTCTCCTCTTCATGTGACCATAGTACTTTATCTCTTGTGGTGTTGCCCTCTCTGCCTCATCTCCTCTCTCCATCTTCCAGCAGCTGTGGTTGGCAGCAGATCGCCATTCTTCCCGTCTCTCCACCTTCCTCTTCAGTTCACAGTATGAGCCACAACTCTCGTACTCCAGTCTGGGTCTTCCTCTATAATTCTTGCCGTCTACTGTTCCCTCGATTATAAGTCTAAGCAGTCCATTGTGTCGCAGTATGTGGCCCACGAGGTGATTCCGTCTTCTTTTTAAATATTTAAGGAAACATCTTCTCTCTCCCACTCTTCTAAAGACTTCCTCATTTGTGACTTTTTCTTTCCAGCTGATCTTCATAATCCTTCTATAGCACCAGGTTTCAAATGCCTCTCTCCCTCTCTCCTATTGTCCAAGATTCACTGCCATATAGCGCGACGCTCCTTACATAGGTCTTCAACATTTGTTTCCTCACATCAAGACTTATGTTCTTTGCAGAAAATAGGTTCTTGTTTTTATAGAAAGCGTTCTTGACTTGGGCCATCCTACTTAATATCTCTCTGCTGCTTCTTCCATCATTCTTTATTTTACTCCCCAGATAATTAAACTCATTCACTTCTTGTATCGTTTCATTTCTTAACTCTATTGCTGTCTGATTTTCAGCATTTCTAGTGCGTATGTTAGTATAGGCTCGTCATCATCATCATCTTGCACAGCTTCCAGCCACTGGCCGGGTCTGTTTGGAACACAAGCCTCTCCAACGTCTTCTGTCTTCCCACCATCTCTCAGCCTCCACCCTTGTCCAGTCTTCTCCTCTCTTCCACCCCCTTCAGCCACCTGTCTCTCGGTCTCTTTCCTTCCCACTTCGTCTCGTGTATCCTCTTCTCCTCCATTCGTTTTACATGTCCATACCATCTAAGTCTAGATTTCTCTATACCATCCTGTAATGGTTCCTCCTCCTTTAATTCTCTGGTCCTCTCATTTCTTATTCTGTCCATCTTTGTAGCTCCAATACTGCTTTCAAGAACCTCATCTCACTGGCCTGTATTTTGCTTTCATAACCTAGGTCTCCGAGGCATACGTCAGGATAGGGACTTAGTACATCCGATATATGATCTTTTTGCTGTTCTGAGAGACATCCTTGCTCCATAACATGCTTCTCACACTCCTCCGGAATGCTTCTGCCTGTCTCCCCCGCTCATTTATTTCTCTATCGTTTCTTCCATTATCTTGTATCAGGCTTCCCAAATACTTGAAACTCTCCACTTTCTTCAGCTGTTCTCCACCAATTATTCCCGTTGTATAGGCTCGTACCCTTTTACATTTCTTTGGGACGTCTCGGTTCCAAGAATACTCCTTACACTCATAAAAACTGCTTGCATTTTCATTTTTCTTCCAATCTCCTCCTCATCCTTCCATCCTCTGCGATCACACTTCCCAGATACTTGAAACTCTTAAATACCTTCTGCAATGATTCAAAATGCATGTGGAAAGGATATAGTTCGATAACCCATCCACCTTCCCAAATTATATCACAACTTACAGTATGTAGTGAAATTCCAGCTGGGTTGACCATTATCTGCATGAATTATGCACAAGTACAGTATTGCCAACCCCACCCGTACGGTAGCCTACTAATTGTATAGGTGGTCTATGTATTGTTCTGTGAGGGGTTGAAATGAAAGGAACAGTGGTTTTGACAATGATTATACCCTAACGAGCCGTCAACACTGCCCCGCTAGCTTCCGATGGCCTGGGTTGCACCTCAACCCAACCATTCTAACCTTTGTTTCGTCCGATGCAATGGGTTTTGACGATGATTATAGCCTAACGTGTCGTCAACAGTGCCCGCGGCCAAGACCGCAACTCGACGCGTCCTTTATAACGTTCGTTTTGTCCAATCCAATGGGTTTTGACAATGGTTACGCCTAATGTGTCGTCAACAGTGCCCCGCTAGCCGTCCTCCTCGACGACCTTAATAGCAGGACTCATTTGCTGAATATCGTAGGCTAATTGAGAAATGTGCCTTTGGACATATTGCCTGAAAGAATATATTATTCATCTCAATTTAAAAAGAATCCTCTGTTACACACCCAGCCATATAAACCCTAGGCCTAGACCTACTGATAATAATAATGTTATTTGTTTTACGTCCCTTTTAACTACTGTGACTTTTAGAGACCCCGGGGTGCCGGAATTTGTCCCGAAGGGGATTATTAACGTGCCAGTAAATCTACAGACACGGCAGCCTCAAATGCCAGCTGACTACGCCAGAATTTGATCCTGCAACCTTAGGATCAACAGGCGAGAACATTACCGCTTAGCCACGCAGCCAGCCTAGACCTATGGCCGTCAAAAGGACAGACCTGCATAATAACAGCACACTGTAAATGTTGATTGGTTCTGAAACGTTAACGCTAACTTTAACTTTATCGTGCACTAGTGTTCCTCAGGCATGAGCTCGAAGGATCTCAGCTATGACGACTACTGGACACGATGACAAAACAATAATTTAATTAATACAGGGTGCTTCAGAGCTACATTATAAGTATATTGCCGCTGTTAGTTAGGTCTTACAAGGAGAAATGACAATGTGCCAGTTTTCGTCACAAATGATGAGCATAGGTATTGAGGTCAGAAAAGTTGGATGGCGCAGCCACGCGGCAGAATGTTGAAGCTGTAACATTGTGACTGGTGAGATTTATTTAGATGGTGAAGCATTGTCGTCGTGATGGAAACAGAAAGAAATTTGTCAAATTCGAGGAGGTACTGCTCTGTATACGGTTGCAAAACGTATAAAACGGCTACGAAATATCTTCACTACTTTCCTGTACAAAAAGTTCAGAGAGAAAGATGGGCTTCGGCGCTGTCAATTGGAAAACGTGTTACATGACAGTGTGCAGCCTGCATTTTTGTGAAGACTACTTCTTTCCACCGGTACTGTTGATTATTGATAGTTATTGTCTCTAATTTGTATTCACATGGATTTAGCTACATCAAAAATACTGATAAACTTATAGCCTATTACTTCTGTGCCGTACAAAGAATGTAATCCGCTCTTCGTAAACTTATTTTAGGGGTTCTTCCCATTGACAATAGCCGAATGGTTAGAAAACTTAGGAAAAATGCTGTTCCTAGCCTTAATTTGCCAGAGAATTTATATTCTTGCCTTTGAACAGCAAGTATGTAGGTCATTGAAGTACGATTTGGCTTGAATTGTGTTTTTGGCTATGATCTCCCTACTGTTGAATTTAGTTAATTAAAATGTAAAATCTTAGTTTTAAGTACCGGTTTGGTGACCCATCATCCCAGGCAGACCGGCAACACCTATACTACTCAGGCAGACAGGTCACTTAGCCGTAATATTGAAGTTATAGTGATGTTAAGTATACATATGCGGTAATGTAGCAGGAGACCGGATCGGCCTAGGCTATTCTAACTTTAATTAGTTCCCATTTCAGAGTTTTTCAGTTTTGAGTGCGAATAGTTGGTTTGAAAGTTGTACAACAGTAAGGAGAGTATGTTTTGTATAGGTTTTAATTGATATTATGGTTTATGTCGAGCTGAGGAGTGAATTTGGTTTGGCTTTTAGTGTAGTTTTTGATCTGTTCCGTTTGCTTATGACAAGTTCAAATGGAGACTCCAGCTTTGTTAAATATCTGTATTTTAAATATTTAATTAAATATATTGATAAAGAGGATGTCTCCATTTTAACTTGCCTGTGGCAAGAGATTGCCTTTGAACAGCAAGTATGTAGGTCAATATTTGCAATATTGAAGTATGATTTGAGCATCCCAAGTAACGCTTCTTTGAACCCAAAACATTCATGCAAATTCAAGATTGCTTGATTCAATTTATTATCAGGGAGTCATCCTTTGTGTTACGTGAGATATATATATTGTGAAATTAATAAAAAAATATCGATACCGCTAGGCTCCCAAGTACAGGCTTCATATATGTAACAGCAGACAGTAAATTATCTATCTATGTGTGGGGAATATTTTTAACTGGTAGTAATTAGGCACTGCATTTAAATTGATTATAAAAATATTTCTATCAATGAAAGGAAATATGTAGTATTTTGCCATCATAAATTAGAAGCCATAACAAACGCACACCCAATTACTTCACGTCACTATATCGCCGCCATATTGCAAACAGCTGACCGTAAGCTCCTCCCCCGTTTCGGACGTCAATAGTGCGTTCTTCTTTAATCCAGTCTTCGTCACTAGCATTTCTAACCAAACTACGAACGTGAGCACGAAATAGTAAATCCCAATTACTAACTATATCACACACTTGTACCATTTTAAAATGTCAGAACATAACACGTATGCGCAGAATTAACTCGTGTGCCTGCTTAGCACATGCGAGGAACAAGACAGCTCAATTCACAGGAGATGCGTGATGCTGGGAATCACCTATTACATGATGCATGATTTCGCAAAGTTGCTCCTTATCGGCAAGGAAGGTATGAAGAATCTCGTAAGACTTTGTGCGTTGTGAAAAACCCGTTGACATGCTTATTATTTGTACTTATATACGAGAGCAATGACTGTTGGCTCAGTGACGAAATCCCGTACAGTTACCTTAGTGGAATGTATGACAAGGGACCGCCGGCTTTACTTCCCCTCCAAAGGAAGGCCAGGTTTGAACCTGCTATCACCTGAACTAGTAATACAACCTGCACAATTCCTGGAAGCCACACTCTCTCCTCCATACTGGACTTGTTCCATTCACATCATCTTCCTTCCTCTATTGCAACTGTGTTTTAAATGCAGATTTCCCAGTGCTGAGGAATAACCAGTTCAACTTCTTACCTTTTACTCTCGGCTGAGTGATTATTTCACCCCACTTGGCTCTAGACATACTCGATTTGAGTTAGAGATCATTTATAAGCCGGCAATCTTTTAACTTCCCTTTCTGAACGCAGCAAGCTCCACAAGCATTTTTAATGTACTGCGGGATGGATCAGAGTAAGTCATTCCTGTTCATGAAGTCAGTAATATTGCCTTTTGTCCATGTTTTATTTGGCATTGTTTCAACATTAACTGAATGGTAGGTGGATTGTCCTCTACAACCACAGCGTTCTCTTCAAATACTTGTCCATTCCTTTCCTGACGATAGTCTCCTGTGCTTTTGAATTCGACCAATAGGAATCCTCCTTCCACAAAACCTTCCTCATTGCCTGTGTAGTTAACCTTCCTCTGAAGAATTTGGTGCCTCTAAGAAGTGTCCTTATTTGATTCTACAATTGAATCGGCGGGAGCTGAAGAGTATTAAGGCAGTTTTCAGGAGACAGTTACAACGTCATTGGCAGAACAGAACTTAACAAACACACTATATCTTATGAAGCAACTATTCAGCTTATATTTGTTGTGTTAGAAGAATATCAATTTTAATGTAATAAAGATATTTTTCAAATGAATTTTGGAAACGTGACCTAATGCCTGTCAGCTCCGTGGTCACTTTAGTACACCATGAAGTCATCCAGAATGAATATTTCACATGATATTGTATTTTAAAATGGATTTGTAACATAAAAACCAGCTAAACCCTGTACAAATGTAATTTACAATAGCAGTGTAACACGCGGGAACCTTGCAGTGTGGCCAACATTAAGTACGGAATACGGCGCTCTGATCGCACTTCATGTAGCAGTGGCTCCTGGCTTGAACAGAAGGCTAACTTAGTACAATGCTTCACAATACTAATTCTTTAAAACATGACCATTAATGGTTTTCAGTTCCGACCGATCCAATTGTATCGCTTCCCACATTCACCAAGTCTCGTGGTAAATAGGTCTTCCTCCTCTTAGAATCTTGCAATCTAATTCCTTTCCATGAATAAGGCCCATTTAAATTTCAGCGCTTTCAAAGGTCTGTAAAGTGTGGCATCGGAGAAGGTCGGCGAAGTATTGTCATTATTAACGTGCATACATATCCAAATCCGCACCTCCTAACATCATCCTGAATAAATTTACTACAGCCATAAAATACATAGCCAAACTGAGCATACCCAGAGGTGCCCAAACAAAATATAAACCTTTCTGGTCACATGAATTGAAAAATCTTAAGTCCGCCAGAGACAAAGCAAGAAGAACAGCTGAACTTACTCAGGATCAAAATGATGTTCGGAAATGGCGACAAGCAACAGCAAAATTAAAACAAGCAATAACAATATCAAAAAGAGAATCTTGAAACACATTTTTAACAACAGTTGACTATAGGACAGACAGCAATAAAGCTCACAAACTTATCAATTCTCTAAACAACAAACACGTAGTCACTCCTTTGAATCCTATTATGATAAATGATAAGGAAATTACAGACTGTCATAAAATAGCAAACCACTTCTGTAAACATTTCACTTCAATTAGACTATCAAAACAGAAAAAGAAAGAAGACAAGACTCTCAAAAAAATAGTCAAAAAATTCATGAATAATAATGAAGATGATATCTTTAACAATAAATTTTCAATGGAAGAGTTAATGTTAGCAATAAAGAACACACAAGTCAGAAAACAACCAGGACCAGATGAGATATTCCCAGAATTCATAAAAAATCTAGGTCCATCTGCTCTAAACATACTGCTACACATATTCAACAAATTTTGGACATCAAATGATAACCTACCTAAAGACTGGACTAAAGCAACCATCATTCCAATCTTAAAACCAGGCAAGCCAAAAAACCAAGTCCCCTCGTACCGACCTATAGCACTTACCTCCATTCTGGTAAAAATTCTAGAAAGGATCATTACAAATAGACTCAATTGGTACTTGGAAACAAAATCTCTTCTATCAGAAGAACAAGCAGGGTTTAGACAAAACAGGTCCTCCTCCCACCAAATAATGAGATTTACACAAGCTGTTAAAGAAGCCTTTAACAAAAGGGAAAGTGTTCTTGCAGTTTTCATAGATTTTAAAGGAGGCTATGATACTGTATGGCGAAACATGCTGCTAAAGAAACTTATCAACTTCAAAGTAAATGGATGTATGTTAAACTGGTTTTCAAGATTCCTTTCACAAAGAATGATCAATGTTCGTTACAACAACAAAACTTCAGGTTGCAAGCAATCAAAATTAGGCCTCCCACAAGGAGCTGAATCAAGCACAACTTTATTCAATGTGTACATCAACAATCTTCCAAAAACAATAAAGAAAGTAGGTAATGTGAATATCAGCATGTTTGCAGACGATGTTATCATTTGGACCACAGCACGTAACAGCCCAAATCAGCAAATGCTTCTTGAACACAGAATGAACCAGGCACTTATAAAACTCAAAAACTGGACCGAAAACAATAATTTGGAAATCAATACTTCCAAAACAGTATACCAGTTTTTCTCCCTGAGACACCACAATCCAACTTTTAGTCTCAACTTTAGTAATCAAGACCTTCCAAAAAGTGAAAGTACAAAGTACCTAGGTATCATCATGGACAAGAAGCTGAACTGGACCAAACACATAAAACATGTGGAGGATAAGGTAAGCAAACGGATGAAATTACTGAAGAGACTAGCAGGAGCTACTTGGGGGAGCACTCAAGACACACTCAACAAAACCTACAATATTTACATCAAACCTATCATAAAATATGGCAGTGAAGTACTCTCTACAGCACCCCAGTCAAACATTGATCGCCTCGAGAGGTGTCAGAATAATGCCCTACGAATCATAACAGGTGCAATAAAAACCACACCTATAACCGCCTTGCAATTATATACCCACAACTTACCAATAGAAGAAGAGATGAAACATCAAACAGCCAATGCATATACAGAGACTACCTCAAATGACATGGATCAAAAAACCAGTTTCTAGCCCCGATCTTAAAACACAAAAAGATCCCTTAAGTCTCGCCAAAGAATATATCAATAAGGGCAATCTGCAAATAAAACTTGAACCACTCTGTATGCCAGTCAACCCCATTGAATGGTCTGCAAGAAAGACTCTTCACCACAAGATCTAAAACAACTGGCCCTCTGTACAATAGAAGAAAGATATCCGTCTAATCAATAGCTAAAAATATTTACAGATGGCTCACAAGACAAAGAAAATAGAACTGGAACAGGAATACATTCATCTCTCTTCTCACTCTACTTCCCAGTAGGCCAAAACAAAACAAACTTTGATGCTGAGATAAGAGCAATTTCACATGCACTCCATCAGTTATTAGGCAGAAACATTGATTATCAAAAATGCGTTATCATTACAGATTCAAAAGCAGCCATCCAAGCCATCTCGTCAAATTATAAGCCCCAAAATAAAGAACTGAAAGAAATTTTTTGTATGATAAAAACCCTTCAAAGACTCCACAAACAGATCTCATTTCAGTGGATCCCTTCTCATGTTGGAATAGCAGGAAATGAAGAGGCAGACAGATTAGCAAACTAAGGTACCACACTACAACAACCTGTCAGTCGGACTGATTTTATGTCAGAAAAAAGGATCTTGAAAAATACTATCAAAAACAGGTATGAAGAAATGGCAAAGGAAACAGCAGAAACCAAATTATGGAAACACATTGATGCTCAATGGGATCGATATAAATTAACACCAAGAAGAGAAGCTGTAGCCTTCTTCAGACTTAACACTGGCCACGACTGCCTTGCAGCTCATCTGAAACGAATCAACATCCTGAGATCTGAAGAATGCACACTTGGTCACGAACCTGGAAGTAAAATGGATAAGGGGCACCTGCTACATTGCAACAAACTTGATGTGACTCCTAGAACTTCTGGAAACCTCACACAACTCCATTGGAACGCAAGAAAGCTGATGGATTGGAATCCGGGCTAGCCATAGGAAACAACAACACATATCCAAATCCCGTTCCAGCTATTGCCGAGGCCTCTCCATCTTATTCTATCTCCCCAGTTAACTCCTCTTCTCTCTATACAGACTCTCGCTCCTGTGCACCAGCGCAATCTTCTATTCATTCCCTACATTACAACATTAAATAGTGCACGAGATATTAACAGTGACTAGATTTTTGTCTATCATAGGCACTTAGAGTAAAATCTTGGGAATCCTGTCCTTTGTGATGAATTCATACTTTTCTAGGTATTGCACTTTTTTGTGTATTTTATTAGGTGAAATAATTTTTTCAGTGCTTTAATAGTACATTATGCAACGAGCCTATAATGGCAATAATTAAGACATGAGTATGTTTACAAGACGAGCGTATGCGAGTTTTATAATCTCCATACGAGTGTCTTAATTACCATTATAGGCGAGTTGCATACGACTGTTTATGTTCAACGATAATTATTGTAACTATTTCATGTTCGAACATAAATATTCATAAATATCAGTCGAGATTTCGCCAGTTTTAAATACTGCACAGAGCGCATGTGACGCAGAGAATGCCTTGTATTTGACCATGGCCTCCTCGATTACCCCACTATGACACTAGGCCAGGCAGTGTAATTTAAATTAGAAGGCCTTGGAACTCAGCGCAGGTGCGATGATATCCTTATCTAATTGGTTACACAACTGTTTCTTGAGCTCTGATTGGTGGGAGAAACTGTTTCATAATGAAAAATAGTGTTATAATGAGCCTCATTATAGTACAGTTTTCTGACATATAATAGTCAGGGTCGAACATAAAGGTCCTGTGACCTTGGCTACTATTTTCTGCCCAGATTTGCACCAAACTCGTATGTTTCACATGAGAAGGACCTAGCTGCCGGATGCACTTGGACTCTAAAGTAACCACACACTAACTTTAGTGCCAGCCTCCTTATCTTCATGTGTGCTAAGATTGACAGAGAGAAAATGCGTATTATGCAGCACTGAACATGTACTACCCTCACTTTTCAAGATATTTCACTGTAGTTTACACCTCCTTGTAGCTAAGTGATGCCTTTCTTTACTCAGTGTAATAATATCATAAAAATAATTCACAGTGCCAAGTAAAAAAAAAAAATTCTCATGCAATTTTGAAAAAAATAAACGAATCAAATTTGGATCTCTATACTACCCAGTATTTTGATTGTACTCACCTAAATTTTTATATTTCTGTGCACATTGACTTATTGTTTATCACTTTACAGAATATCACTATCTTGAGATAGATAGTTCTTCCAAAAAACAACTTTTCCTGATTACCACTCACACCTGTTATATGTACGTTTAGGGCCAGGCGTCTCGAGAAATACAAGAGAGGGTTGAAATTGGACGTCATGATCAGATTTAATTTCACGGAATTCGGAGACCTGATCATCATCATCATTATTATCTCCGTCAACTCTGCCGTTATTCCCGTCACTATCATTACTGTCTGAATCAGAAATTTCATGAACCACTGTCGCACGAGTAGGTTTGTTTACATCATCACTGTCGTCATTATTTGAATTATTACCGGCTTCATTATCACTCTCAGCATAATCTGAATCATCGCCTGGTTCGACATAATCAGAATCATCACTCAGTGAATTAATCATCATCATTTTCGAACACAACACGAGAACTAGTCGCCATTATTACAAACACATGGACTGCAGGTAGGCGCCAAACAACTGAAATTGAAAAATTCGTAACCGAAACACAACACGCCACACAGAGATTCTAGTGGTAGATTTAGAAACTACGTAGTTTCTTCCAGAGTGCAGTACCGACTGGAGCTGCCATCTGTCATATTATTTGCTAACTATTACAACTTATTTGAACAGTTGCAACACGGAGCACGATCGCGCTCCCCGGCACTCTTAAGAGTTAATAATGCTTCACTACCAAACTTGTAAATAGGAAACAAATTTACAAGCATGAAACAATATTTGGTAAATTGCTAACAAAATAAAGACAGGAACAAAAGAATATTACTGAACTAAGCAAAGAAATAAATCATCAATTAACAGTAAGCACGAGGACTAACTTCCCCCCTCCGTTACAACATTGGAATGGAACTAAAGGGTTCACTTGCGCGATGAACGAGAATAAACAGAACCTAATTTACAATTCCTGTGGGTGATTTTGAAACGGAAGTTGCATGTTTATGTCGACTTTCAACTTCAGATTGGATGTAATTCATCTGTTCTGTGAAGACAAAACTAGGTTTGTGTGGGGTTTCGCCCAGGACACCAAGCTGGCTCAGCAGCGGGCTCTTGGTGTCTCGGCCCGGACAATTGTCGATGAAAGGGGATCTGCTAGCAGCAAACAACACTTTGCTTTATTGAGTTGGGTGAAGAAGACAAAGACACAAATACGAGCATCGGTCGGTGCTTTGAACAATCAATTATTGATGATTCCACTGTATTCCTCAAGACACACACACAGAGGCGTGATACTTTTTATGCACTTTTACTCTTCAAAATCAATTTCTCCCCGTTTTTCATTTCTATAGGTTCGCAGGTATGTATTACTCGATTACAATTACGTCATGGTCTGACGGCTGTAAAGAGATGGGTGGAAGCTGCCAGGGCTGATGACCCACTTGTGTTGCAGGATGGTTCGGAGCAGAGACTGGTGGAGAGCCTGTCGCTCATCGACGCCGTCATGCCGGACATCGTGGCGAGTCGGCAGAGCCAACAGAACCAGCAGAAGATTGGGATGAAGAACGACCTGGCCGATAACGTCAACGGAGGAGAGGAAGGTGAAGTAGCTTTGATCATTTTTTTAATTTATTTGTTTAGGTTGCCAGCCCTGCCCCTTCGTCAGAAAATACCAGTAATATCTCAAATTGATCATTTTGGTAAAACTTTTGCTATTAGTCGTTGGTTGTGAAAGAAATCCATCCTCAAACAGAGTCCACTCCAGAGAATATATCTCAAACTATTTCACTGTTGTTGTGAAGGTCTATTAGGTAGTCAGCCCGGAGGCTGCACTATAATGAGGCAAACTATAGAGCATTCAGCGTTGAGAAAGGACCGTGGAGCCTTATGGCGACAGTGTTGCTAACTCTATGCAGAGGTAGCGCTGACGTCATACGTTATCTTCATCCGCTTCGAGTACTGCCCTTTCATAAGCTGGCGACACAACACAACCCCAGCAGCTACCTGAAATAGAACACGCCCAGGAAGGAGCAGTTTTGCAGGTGTTAACGGATTGGACCATTATTAAGGATACCGTACGCGAAGAGAACCAATAATGACATTCATTTAGTTGTGATTTTACTCATTTCTGATAAACAGATGTCTTGAGCACAACCCTTCCTTCTCGGATGTATGCTGACGATGTTACCAATTTGTGTGTCAGCAAAACTTTGGTCATCACCTTTCTTGTTATTAGTTAGGCTTAATTTAGTTTCTTTCAATTTTATCGTGTTGTTTTGGTTAATATTTGTAGTATTGTAGTGAGTTAGTCGTGTGGTTAGGGGTGCGCAGCTGTGAGCTTGCATTCGGGAGTTAGTGGGTTCGAACCCCACTGTAGGCAGCCCTGATTTGATCGAACAGAAAATAAAACGGACACACAACAGTAACACCAATGACGGATAGTGTTTCAGAACTTATGTTGCCGGCGGAACTGAGCACGTGCTCCACTCTGGGCGAGCATGCAGCACAGGACAAGGCTCTTCTTTCCAGCGTGCTAACCTCGGAAAAATTTTAATTACTAAGACCTAATATAAACGATACTTGTATGCAGTAACAGAGGTAATCAATTGGCAGATAATTGTAGGAAGCTATTATGTTCAGAGTTCCTTCATGACAAAAAGTGATATAACAAAACCAGCGTAGGGGGTTTCTCATCATCATCATCACCATCTTGTACAGTTTCCAGCCCCAGGCTGGGTCTGTTTGGAACATAAGCCTCGCCACTTATTTCTTTCTTCCCACCATCTCTCCGCTGTCACTCTGGTCCAGTCCTCGCCTCTCTTCTTGACACATTCCTCCACTCCTTTCAGCCATCGATCTCTTGGTCTTCCCCTTGGTCGTTTCTTCTGCATCTGCATCTCATGTATCCTCTTGGGAATCTTCTTCTCATCCATTCTCTTTAAGTGTCCATACCACCTCAGTCTTGATGTCTCAATCCTACCTTACAAGGGCTCCTCTTTCACCATTTCCCTGACCTTTTCATTCCTCACCCTGTCTCTTCTTGTTACTCCGATCCTACTTCGCAGGAACTTCATTTCACCTGCCTGTATTCTGCTTATGTCTCTTTTCTTCACTGTCCACGTTTCTGAAGCATAGGTCAGTATCGGGATATAGTAGCTTCTGTATAACACTTCCTTGCTTTTTTGTGGGACATCTTTATTCCACACTAAGCTCCTAATGCTTCTCAGAAATGCTTCTGCCTGTCTGCCACGTTCCGTAGTCTCTTTGTCATTTCTCCCATTTTCCTCCACTATACTTCCCAAGTACTTGAGACTTTCCACCTTCTTCAGCTGTCCACCTCCAAGTGTTATCCCACTCATTGGTCTGTCCTTTTTCCTGGTCGTTAACAGGATCTCACATTTACTGATGTTGAACTTCCATCCGTACTCCCCCACTGTTTCTTCCCAAGCCTTCAGTTGCTCCTGGATTTCCTCCTCCTTGTTTCCCCAGACCATGAGATCATCTGCAAACACCATTGCCTTCATCTTATCTTCTCCTATCTTTCCTGCTATCCGTGTCATTACCTCGTCCATAACCACAATAAAGAGAAGGGGTGACAGCGCACTACCCTGTTTCAGGCCACTCATTTGTCTGAACCAGTCTGTTCTTTCCCCTCCAACTTTAACACAACTCACACTTCCACAATACATCTCCTTCACTCTGCCTACAGTCTCTTTTTCCACTCCCATGTTTTCCATTGCTTTCCAAACCTTCTCCCTACACACACTATCATAGGCCTTTTCGATGTCCAGGAAGGCCATCAACAGATCCTCTCCAAATTCGTAGTGGTGTTCCTGGAGCTGTCTCACTGAAAATATGAGATCCACTGTTGATCTCCCAGGTCTGAATCCATACTGCTCCTCTCTCAATTTTCTCTCCACTTTGGCTCGTATTCTACTTTCTAATATCTTTTCATACATCTTGGCACAGTGAGGTATGAGTGTGACTCCCCTGTAATTTCTGCACTCCTTTCTGCTTCCTTTCTTAAATATTGGGACAATTAATCCTTTCTTCCAATCTTCTGGGGTCTTTTTCTCCTTCCATATCACCCTCATCACACGGTACAGCCACTGTTTCCCAACCTCCTCTGCTGCCTTCACCATTTCAACACTCACTTCATCCACACCTGGTGCCCTTCCTCCTTTCATCTTGTCTATAACCATTTCCAGTTCTCTCCAAGTCAGGTCCTTTTCCATTCCTGTGTTGTCTTCTCCATCTTCCAATACATTGTCTTCCTCCCTATGACCATTTGGATTCAGCAAATCCTCAAAGTACTCTTTCCACACTGTCTTGAGTGTCCCTTTGTTGTGTACCTCATTTCCGTTTTTGTCCATCATTACCACATCCTCTCGCAGACCTCTTCTCTTACTTTTGACCATCCCATAAAGTACTTTCTTATTTCCTCTGCTGTCTTCCTCCATCATCTCTGTCCACTTTACCATCCACTTCTTCCTCTCCTCTGCGACAATCTTGTTTGCTTCTTTCTTCTTTATCTTATAATCTTCCCTTGCCAGATCAGTTCTTTCCTGGAACCACACTCTGAAAGCCTTGCTCTTCCTTCCCACAGCTTCTTTTACTCTCTCATTCCACCATGGTGTCTCTTTACACCGCTTTCTGTTGCTTGTTCTTCCACATACTGCCACTGCAGCTTCCACCATTGTGTTTTTGAATTGCTTCCATTCCTCTTCCCCTGTTTTAGGATTGTCTGTTGGCATCTTTTCCCTTATTATCTTCTGGAATTCTTCCTTGACTTCCTTTTCCTTGAGTTTCCATACTTTGATTCTCCTTTCCTGGTACTCTGTCCTCTTGCTATCCTTAACAACTCCCAGGTTCATTACAAGTATTCTGTGGTCGCTATCTAAGGCCTCTGATGGTATTACCTTTATATCTCTGACACTTCTCTTCATTTCCCAGTCGTACAACATGTAATCTACCAAAGATTTCTTTTTTAAATCACTGCTGTACCACGTTACCTTGTGGCTTTCTTTCTTCCGGAACCAGGAGTTGCCTACCACTAAACCGTTTCTCTTGCAAAAATCCAGCAACTTTCTCCCTTCTTCATTCCTGCTGCCCCATCCTTCTGCTCCCAATACATTTTCATATCCTTGCCTTTCACTTCCTACATGTGCATTCAAATCTCCCATGACAATGATGCTCTGCCCATTCAACTGCTGTTGTAGCTCCTCCTCAAAGTCTTCCTTCTCTTGAGCTGTACATCCAACTTGAGGGGCATATACCTGGGCTATCTCCAGGCTTCTTCCCTTTACAGTTACTCTGATCTTCATGATCCTGTCACTTATTCCCTTTACCTCTTCCTTCATTCCATCTCTCACAACTACTCCTACTCCGCTGCTCCTTCCTTCACGGTTCCCACTCCAGTACAACCGGTACCCTTTCCTCAGTTCTCTGCGACCTTCTCCTTTCCATCTTGTTTCTGCCAAGCCCAGTACATCCAGTTTTCTTCTCTCCATCACATCTACAATCTCCTCCACCTTTCCTGTCAGTGTCTGTATGTTTAATGTCCCAACTCATAGTCCATTAGCATATCCGGGTCGTCGTCGTTTGCATCCGTCCTTTCCGAGGCCTGTTCCTGGTTTGAAAGCAAATATGATATCCACTACTGGCTTGCTAGGCCTATCGTAGCTTCACCAGAGCCCCGTCAGCCGTCACTTTTCAGGGTTCCCATAGAGCCTTCACAGCTACCGTAGCGGTCCCGGGGCACACAAAGTCCCCACTGTACTTCACCCCTACAGGCAATCCCCTACTTCATGCCGTTGCCCGTCTCCCACCACGTGGAGGAGGGGTTGGACTTGTGGGAGACGTAGGGGGTTTCTGTTTAAAGTAAAATCCCGTAAGACCCATAGTCTTTTCTCAACGCTGGATGCTCTATAGGCAAGATGAGGAGTGAGGTCGTTTGCCACTACTCACCACCACTCATCATTTACTAAAGGCAAAGCCACACGCCAGTTCTCCAATGGAGTTCTTGGACGTCCCCTTCGTTTCTTTCCCAATACTTTGCTCTCGATAATGAGAGTCGTGCCTTAATACACTTTGTATTCCTGTTCTTCTCATTCTTCTTCTCCAAAACCACATTTCTGCAGCCTAAGTTTTGTTTCCTCCAGTTTCCCTAATGTCCAGGTTTCACATCCACACAGTGAGACACTCCAAACAAAGGTCTTTCTAGTCCTCAAACTGAGTAGACTAAGTTCTTTTTATTTCACAAGGCCTGTTTTGTCTGTGTAAACTGGATGAAACTTCTGTACCGAAAGACAACAAGCTCAGTGTTGGTGTCCATCAAGGATAAGCTCTGCATCAACGCCATCACAAATGACGTCGAAACCCGGCATCCATGGACATTATTATATGGGGATGATGTCGTGTTAGCTGAGACCCGGGGCACCTCGAACTGCAAGTACAAGAGTGGATGATGCGTCTTGAAGAATTTGGGATGAAATTGAACCTGAAGAAGACGGAGTACCTGAAATGCTGTGACCAAACTGATGGCACGATCACCGTGGGTGAGGTTCAACTTAATAAAGCGACCCAATTCAAATACCTTGGTCTTGCATCACCTCAGACTGCTGCACGATTCCGGACGTCAAAACAAGAATCACTGCCGCATGGATGAAATGGCGCCAACTTACTGGAGTCCTATGCGATAAGAATATTCCATTGCATCTAAAATCTAAAGTGATTAGACCGGTGGCTCTTTATGGATCTGAATGCTGGCCTACAAAATCGAAGCACGAACAGGTGCTTCATGCAATGGAAATGAAGATGTTGCGGTGATCCAATGGCTTGACTCGACTGGACCTCATTAGGAATATTGCTGTGTGGAAGGATTTCTAGGTTGCCCCAATCACAGAGAAAATGCGTGAATCACGTCTGCGGTGGTATGGACATGTGCTCCGTAGCAGTGAAACCTCAGTTGCAAAGACTGCCCTTCAACTGAGCGTGGAGGGTCGTTGACCTTAAACTCCGCCCTCGGGACGCTAAGGATCGATTGAAGTGCAGGAAGGCAGACCTTGATTAGAGGTTATCGCACTGCCCAAATATGGGAATACTGTCATTTGTTCCATTGCAGTGTTATTCGGGCCATTTTCATATTTTTGTCCGATTTCATCAGCCAAAATTAGCAAGGTTATCAAAAATGAAATTTCATCGTATTTGCTTGGAAGGGGGATCAAAAGTTTTGTAAATATCCTTGTGCACTTGAAAACGTTGATTGCTGTAATGCAGTAAAATGTAATGATGACACAATAGTAATTATTTTTATTTTCCCTCAGTTTAAAGCAATTTTTTCACTCATTCTTGTTAATAATGAACTACTGCAACAATAAACTTGGATTTTCATGCGCTGCCATCAAAAATATTTGATCCTACAATTATTGTTCCTCATGCGTAAGGCCCGAAGTCGTATATTTAGAGAGTCTCGTGGTTGGTTAGTCAAAACCTGAACATTTCCGTGTTATTGAGCAAGTTGCTTTCACCTCCCTTAATTCACTGTGAGTATTTGTAGCATCTGCTTACACTGTCTGTGAGGAAGAACCCAATTCCCTTCACTTTACTACCAGTTCAACTTATGAATGACCAGGAATTTCCACAAATATTACCTCAAGTTCCAATTCAAGGAACTGCCAAGCTGCTTACCGACAACCACAGCAAGCTCCAATAGAAGCTGGTTGGTTCCTCAGTTTAGGGGCTGCGACAACGCGGTCATGTAGCCCCGTGTACTTTGGGTGTGTGTAGAATCTGTGTTTATTGTGATGGCTGTATTAGTGTATGTTGTCTGTAATTCAGGTGACGACTGCAGACGATCAATTTCAAGTAGTTCCTACTTTTGCTCCCAAATGCTACCTTCCACGACGCCTAGCTTGTGGACTTGGCTACTAGATTGCATCGCAGTCAGCAACTACTAATAGAGAGTTATCAATTTTTCCCCTGAGGCAGCTTTGGTAGCGTAGTCGGTAGCATGCTGAGCTTCTATGCCCAAGTTAGCGGGTTCAAACCCGGCCGAAGCCGTCGGATTTTTTAAGAGTGTTAAAAATCCCTCAGTATGCCTTCCTTTGGAGGGGAAGTAAAGCCGGTGGTTTCATGCCATAGATTTATGGCATGTTAAAGAACCTTCCACTAATTGCACCTGTGTGAATTTAAATTGGATAGGTTACGAATGTAAACAACGCTCTTAGGTTTCTAAGTTCGTTGCTAAGAGCCGACTGCGGTGGCGTCTAGTAGCTAAGTTCTGAACTTGGCCTAGTAGTCATTGACGGTGGCACTTGGCGGCAAAAGTAGGAACTAATTGAAAAATTGTAAGTTGCAGTCTGTACTTAAATTAAAAAACAGATAACACACACTAATACAGTCATCACAATTAACACTGGTTATCAGACAGACTCTACACACACCCAAAGTACACGGGGCTACATGACCGTGTTGTCGCAGCCCCTAAACTTAAGAACCAACCAATTCTTCCCCTCAGAAGGAAGGCATACTGTGGGATTTTTAACGCTCTTAAGAAATCCAAAGACTCCGGCCGGGTTTGAACCCGGGACCTTGCGCATACAAGCTCAGTGTGCTACCAACTACGCCACCGAAGTTAACATGCTTCATTTTATTATTGCAGCCTCAACAAACTACACAGTATTATTCTTAACAAAAGATGGTATATTGGCTTTCACGGTCCATGAATTAAAACTCAGCAATTCTTCTAGGCTTATGCTGTGTCTTGTGTGGGTTTTTGCCTAGGAACACCAAGCTGGCTCTGTCTTGTGAAGCGCACCTGCACAATGCACAGTCTTTAAACTTTGAAACTTAAGTGTTACTTTTACTTTAGGACGTAATCTGACCTCGCATGTCAATTCCACTTTTGCGTTACCTTTCCTACAGGGAGCCAGAAGTTGCTTCTGATTGGTAGTCTCAGATAATTCACGTGACTGTTAGATTTCTTTTGCCTCTGAAAATGCCTTTTTTAATTTCCAATAATGTCGTTCTACAGCTTGGTTTTCATGCTCAAGCACCTGTATCTTCATTTTGAGTGTGCCAATTATCAACTTGGTTCTCTTTCTGTTCCGTCGTACTTGATTCAGTATGCTCCTTTAGAGACTCTTGTGGGTGGTGTAAACAAGTTGGCAGCATTGTTCTTGCCTGGAATTTCAGTCTGGAACATTGGACTGCTGGAGCTGACTGCCCATCTCCGATAGGTCTGATCGTTGCAGCCCTGGTGAATTAGGGGATTGTTGGCCAACACTGTCTCTGATTAGCGTCGCTGGAGCCTCAGTGCACGGCCGTCTCTACGAGTATATTGAGAAGTCGATGGTGCTGGGATGTGCTTTGTTCCTCCTTTTGTTATCCCACACTCTCCACTTTCTCCGCACTTTTCTTCGTTTCGTTGGACTCGTGTCTGAATTGTTTCGTCATTGGGAATTCCTAAAACTCGAAGAAAATAAATAAACCAGAAAAAGAATGTATATTGTACGTAAGTTTATGAAACTACAAAATAGGTGTTTTTGCTAGCCGTACCTGCATTGGATAAGGCCTAGGGCATCACGTAATGTAATGAGTAGACTTGTATTAATTTTAAAAAATTATTGGGTGTGCGCAACTATGATGCGCGACGATATTTGAGCGTGACAGCATATTCTCGGACTGATTTGTTTAAACTGTCGCTCTTACGAAATTTCAGCTTCGTATATTTTTTAATTACGTATTTTGGAGAACGGAAAGTTCACAGGCAAAATGAAGAAAAGCCACGTTGCACTTCCAGGGAGACTCGAAACACAACCACTCTTCTCTGAAGTTTTAACTCGACACAACAGTTTACTGCTGGCTCTATCTGGGGTAATAGACTCACCCACTAGCTAGGCTGCAATTGGGGTGACAGGCTCACTCCCAGCTAGCTCGTAAACTGTCGCCTTAGTATTTGAATGCAGATTGTTGGAAGAAATGAAGACGTAAAAACACTTATAGTGGGCAATGTATTGAAGATAGAGAAATGCTGTCCTTGTAGAACTTTTCATGCTGAACAATTCTTGCACTCATAATATATTGATAATTTTAAAGGTTTGCCCAGCGTAAGCTTAAAAAGCGCCCAATTGGCAGGTTTTTCTTCTTCAACTTTTTCACTGAAATCGTTACTGCTCGGCTTCCTTTGATCATAAATAAATTATTTTCTACAGAAATCTTCCTCAAGATATCCTTTACAGAATGGTGAAACCATCCATTCAGAGGTTCACCTGTGACGTCCAAAAACGACAGTATCGACACTCGAGCGCAGCAACAGAAGAGAGAAGGCAGACAAAACATTATCATCAGCTTTCCCTGTAACTTTTTCACGAATGTCACTGTTGTGCAACAATTTATTTGACGTCACGTCAAGAGCACAGGAGAGACAAGTCCGGAATGGTGTCACTCATGAGTTTACTAAATGTAAGCCCCTGGGGGGCTCACATCTAATGGGACGTGGGTTGGCGACCTCGGGGCCCCAGCTGAGTCCGGCGTTGCTTCCACTTACTTGTAGAAGGCTCCTCTCCGTCTTCTTTCCTGTTGACCTCTCTTGTTCTCTTCCGATCCCGACGGTATTAGGATATCCGAGGCCTAGGGAGTCTCTTCCTTTCCCGCCTTAATTGGCCCTTGTTTCATCTTTTCTGATACCCTCCTTCAGCCTTCTTTTTTTTCTTTTCATATAATCTCCTGCCTTCTGCTTAAGGCCCTTAAGGAGGCAGGGTGTGTGTGTAGCCCCACCACTTCAGGTGCACCCTGGATACTGCTACACCCTCAGGGGCTCACGGCTGGTGAGTTCGGGAGTTGGCGACCCTGAGGGATTCCTGAGCTGGGTCCGGTTTTTCCCCTTTTATCCATTACCTGTGGGGCGGACCTTCTCCTCTTTCCTATCTGCCTTTCATGGCTCTCCTTCCTTCCAAGTCCCTCAATGCACATTCTTTGAGGTTTGAGGGCATTTCTTTCCCTCCTGTCCTTTATTAGCCTTATTCTCCATTAGTTTTCTTTTTCTACTTCTAGTATATAAGTTAGTTTACATTTCATTATCATCTTCACGATCAGCCAAACCATTAGGGGCCGATAACCTCGATGTTAGGCCCCATAGAACAACAATCATCATCAGTTTACTAAATGTAAGCGTACATAATATTTTATGCCAATGTGAAGAAGGCTGAGTGTGCTGTCACCTCTCTTGTTCATAATGGTGATGGATGAAATTGTAAAGGAAACAAAGGAAGCATATGGACATAAAGAAATGAAGTTACTGTTATTTGCAGATGATATTGTGGTCTGGGGAAGGAACACCGAAGAAGTGCAAAAACAACTAGATGCACTGAACGAAAATATTCAGAAGTACGGCCTGAAAATCAGTATAGAGAAAAGCAAGACCATGGTGATGACAAGAGGGGAAAGACAAGGAAAGGGCACTGTGAAAATTGGAAATTGTGGACACGTTCAAATACCTAGGAAGTGAATTGATGCAAACTGGTAGGTTGGACATGGAGATTGGCAGAGCAATGCATTCTATCAAAGTGTAAGAAAACTTGTTTGGGATAAGGAAGTACCAAGGAGGTAATGTATAAAGTGTACTATGTTCGCATATTAACTTATGCAGCTGAGACTTGGACCCTGACGAGCAGGCAAGAGAGTAGAATCCAAGCCAGTGAAATGAAATTCCTAAGAAGTATGATAGGAAAGACAAGGAAAGACAGAGTGAGGAATGAAGATGTTAGGAAGGAAGTTGGGATGGAAAAACTAAATGAGAGAATTGAGAAGAATAAACTAAGGTGGTTTGGACATGTAAAGAGGATGGAGGAAAATAGAATACCAAGACAGATGCTGGAGGCAAATTGCAAGGGTAAGAGACGAAGAGGAAGACCTAGAACAAGGTGGATGGATTCAGTGAAGAACGGCGTAAGAAAAAGAAATCTGGACTGGGACAAGATCGTGGAAGAAGAATGGTGGAAGGAAAGAGGAAAGTGGAGAAGTGCCATAAATACCCCCGACCCGGCAGGAGCTGGATAAGGGGAAATGATGATGATGATGATGATGATGATGATGTGAAGAAGGCTGAGTCCATTGATTGACAGCTCAGCCCTAACACAGACCGGTTATTCGGTATTTATGAAATTATACGATTTGGGTGCTCGTTCATTTGATCTACTGTTTCTGAAATCCATGCAAAATGATAAAGGAAAGACCTCCGAATGTTAAAATGACATGAAACAGGCGTCACAGCGGTCAAAATGTGAAGTGGACAGCAATTATGGAGCGTATTTTCCTATAGCAACAGTATCTGCAAATCGCAAACTTTGTACATTTTTTTTTAGTCATTTCTTAAAGAAATTATAGTTATTTATGAAGTTAGAGTGTAATTCATCACTGCAAATGCCTATTCTCTTTCATTTGAATGCTCATTTGGCACGATCGGTGGCTTGTATTAGCCGCAGGAGGGATTTATACTACTGGAATAATATCCGATGTTTGAAAATGTAGCAAAGGCTCAGCATAATCTAGACATTGTACTGAATGAGAGGCACATTTTAGATTTCTATTTTCTTAACCTTGGTTCAGTAAAACGCAATAGTTCCGGATTTAGTTTTCCGTTTTACAGAGGGTTGAGTTTTAATAAGACCAAATACACTATAAAGAAATACTGTATGATCGCACAGGATTACTATTAAATAATTTGAGTTTTTCCCACTTTAAACTTTAGCCAGACGTTTGTTTTTCTCGTGTTCTTCAATAACTCTCCTGCAGTGTAAGTGTCGTATGTTTAGAAGTCATCGTCACTGAATTACAGTACGTAAATAATGCAGTGCACCGTGAAAAGAACACCTGTTCACTGTTTTCTTTTACTCATTTGATTCCATGTGTATTTTAGCCAGGAGATCTTAAGTCTGGCTACCAGAATACTGTTGCTCGCTTAGCACCACCCACCATCCCTGGTTGTATAACAACTACTCCACTCTACTCAGCCACATAGCCCCTCCGGTGTTAAGAAGACAGGATGCACTGAGGAAGGAATATTCTAAAATAATGAACAACCCTGCACTTCCAATCCATGAAGACTTTCCCACTCTGGCAAGGAATCCACCCCTGCGACTGGCTCAACAGCTTGCTGATATTGCAGCTAAATGGCGTGAAACATGGACTAGAAATGCCCAACCCGAAGTTCGTCACCTCATAGATCCTGTAAAAAAAAATCAAGGGCTTTGAACAACCGCGACTTTTATGGAAGACCATTAACCGCATCCGTTCAGGACATGGGGTTTGTGCGTACAACCTGCACAGCGGCCAGAACCCTGCTGTGATTGTGGTTCACCAAATCAGACCATCAGGCACATTGTTGAAGACTGCAAAATAAGAGCATACCTAGGTGACCCTATCGACTTCTTCAGGGCTACACCATCGAGCCTGGACTGGATCAATAGTCTGGACATAAGGTTATAGGTCGATTTCTGTGCTTGTATCTACATTATTATTATTTGTTATTATGATTGTGTTTAAAGTTACTCAGAAAAACAGAATCGACAAAATGTTACATGTAGAAAGAAGAATAGCTAGAACATGCATAAATAAAAAATATCAGAAAGATGGACAGTGGCGGATAGTATCAAATGAAGTGGTATACAGAGAACTGGAGCCCATCACTGATACTATTCGGAAGAAACGGATTTCTTTTTTTGGTCACATCATGAGGACACGAGAAACCAGGTTATCTAGAAAAATTGTAGAGAAACTTTGGAATATGAAACAACAAGTAGGATGGTTTAAAAAATTAGAGGAGATATGAAAGAATTAGAAATAACCTTGGATGACTTGCAAAACAAAACAACAAAATAAAAATAAAAGAGAGATATAAAAATAAGATTTCAGGGTAAAATAGACAAACGTCATACAGTAAAAAGGGTATTTACAGATGAGGAACGCCTGAGAAGATCAGAGCGAATGAAGAGCTACTGGGCGACTTACTGAAGAAGAGGACCAAGAAATGATTGACTGAAGTGGTCCAATGAGGCCGTAAAAGCAGAAAAAGAAGAAGAAGATTGTGTTTCATGTGTAATGCCATACACTAAGTAAATTCTACTCTCATTTGTCAGAAGGAAACTGTGTGTGTCACGAGAGGGTTGGAGGAAGTAATGGTACTGACGTTGTGAAATGTGGCAAACCTGCTGCGTCCTTGAGAGTTAATGTTACTTTGATGCAAGTACAGTCGCACTATAGCTTTGTATTTTGGATCAGATAATCCGTCTTAGTCAGGTTATTTACGCCCACAGTTCCGTTACCACTGTGGTTTACAGTCTCATTTTACTTAGGGAATACCGTACGTCCGTTCCGAACTTTGTTCTCTGTTTGTCCGTGTTTCCGGTATATAAAAGGACCGGTTTAGGCAAGTTTTACTGTAATAAAAATAGGTGTTCAAGTGTTGAACATATGGGTCACTCATGAGGTTCTGCCAACTTTGAAAAATCGTTTAAAAAAACGTTTTCCACCAATATAAGTTCAGTAGTGTGTAAAATGCTCTCCAGCAACCTGACATTGCCAGCAAAAGTTGATACACATGAAAGTGCATTTCTTCTGGGTGAAATATAGTTTAGAAACCTGAGGACAAAAATATGGAAATGGCCCATTCACTTTTATGTTTGTTCTAGTTGTAGACTCCTTTTAATCAAATATCATTAACCGTCGAACCGGCAAGCGTCAATGTATCGACGGTTTTCCCATTTCTTGATCTAGTGGCTCTGTTCCACTGAGAGATGGCGTGACGTGTTCCTACAAGTTTACAGATGCTTCTTACACGTTTTCATCCTTAGAAACAATCTCCTTGTATAAGTTTCCTTGGAAACAAATGAGGGGCTCGCTGCCATACGAACTAAAACATATCATGCTGTATATGTTATCGCTACCGCTCTTGTTTTGAGGTTGTAATTATATGTATCAGGGAGTTAAAAGTGCACCTTTGTTGTTATTATTTCCTTCTACAATATTTTTGTTTCAGTTGGCTTGTATGTAGCATAACAGCTTTAATAACATTTACAATAACGTAAAATGGCCTAAAATGGCTCATGGAGGATATATTCTTTGTTATCAATCAAACATTATTGCATAGACTTGAAACTTGCACACATATTATGTACATATATGTACATCATTTTCTATATCTTGGATTTTGTGTTTCATGTTTTATCTCGTATTTTAGGTTGTTACAATTTTGATATTGCTCATGAAATAATAATTCCACCATTTTCAGTTCTCAATTTTTTTTTTCTTCTTTTTTTATCAAGCTTCACAGAAAAGTTAACATTACCATCTGAATCAGTGGTTTACTAGCTTTCCCAAGATATGCAACAGTGCCATGGAACACTGTTCACAATAGGTTGAAAATAACAACTCATTTGGTAGGAAAATATCACGCAAATCGGCTGCCGATACAGAATTTCACATTGCCGGTTCTACGGTTAATTTTGTTTTCCTGGTATTGATTTTTAATTTGAAATTTTCTAAGAATTTGTTGAATATTTTTGGCATCTTACGCATACCTCAGTAGCTTCCATTTAATGTGAGACATTGGTGACACTCTAGCCTGTGCCTACAGATACAAGACGCTGCTATTTTATTTAAAATGTGTTCATTTTTTTGGAAAAAACATCATTTTCAGAAAATGATTAATTTTCCATTGCGATCCAATTAAACATTCAATGACCCTTCCTTGTCCAATATAAACACAGCGTGATGTTTGTGTTTCAGGGGCTCAACAGCAGCAGCCACAACAGACGCAGCCGCCGGCGACACAACCGGGACAGACGAACCCTCCGGCCGAGAACATGGACGTGGATGGCAGCATCGAGATCCCGCCTAGCAAGGCGACCGTCCTCCGCGGCCACGAGTCGGAGGTGTTCATCTGCGCCTGGAACCCCACCACGGACCTGCTGGCTTCAGGGTGAGAGCCTCCTCTGATCCTTGGCCATCGTAACACCAGTGGTACTGTACACGAGCGTAACGATGTGCGTGTGTGTTTCGCAGGTCTGGGGACAGCACGGCCCGCATCTGGGACATGAGCGACAACTCAGCCTCCCCTAACCAGCTGGTGCTACGCCACTGCATCCAGAAGGGCGGCACGGAGGTGCCCAGCAACAAGGACGTCACCTCGCTGGACTGGAACGTGAGCATTATGATCCGTTAATTATCACCCAGCATAGTAATTGTTTTGTTTAGTGTTTTATTAAATTACCTTATTTTATTCATGACCGCACTGTGCCAACATTACGATAGACTTTCTCAAAGAATTCAAGTGTGGAGTTTTGGACATCTGCCGTTTAGTCCAAACCAGCACTGAATGATATTCACCTTCTTTGAGAATTGAAGGTATGGTTGGGCGGCAACGCCTCGCCAAAAGGGAAACACTTCAGGAGACTGTCCAGACGTACCCACCTCAGTGGCGGCAGAGGACATTGGAAAGCTGGTGTAACGATACAACAAATGTTTCAATCGTTTTGGTGATTATATTGAGACATCAGAATAAAACAAGCAAACAAACGTTTAGTAGTATAATCAGTTTGGTATATCAATGTGTTATTTTATACAGTCCATCGGAACTTGAAAAAAAGAACAGCGCTCGTTTTATTATTATTATGGTAGCAACCCGTCCCGGCTTCGCCCGGTATCTATCCTTAGCGGGAGCCTAAAAGACAAATTTTTCTTGCTTTCAATCAACTGCGACCTATACGGTAGGTTATCCGTTTACCGTCTCGGCGTGATGGGTTAAAATCACTCACTCGACTATTAATTATATTATCACTGAGATGCATGTGCAACGAATTCTTGTCAGACTTAATTTAAGAATGGCGAGGTGCATAGAATACAAATCCCCTTCCGTCCAATCTTAACTTCTGCGGAATTAAGGCTGAAACTGGGGTGATAGGTTCGCTACCTAGCTCGTAAACTATCGCCTCAGTAATTGAATGGAATTTGTTGAAAGAAATGAAAACGTAAAAACACTTATAGTGGGCGATATATTGAAGATAAAGATGTGCTGTCTTTGTAGAACTTTTCATGCTGAATAATTCTTACTCTCATAGTATATTTGTATTTTTAACGGTTTGCCCAGCGTAAGCTTCAAAGGCACACAGACAGCAGGTTTTTTTTTTTTTCCGACTTTATTCACTGAAATCATTACTGCTCGGCTTTGGTCGTAAATAAATTATGTTCTACAGAAACTTCCTCGAGAAATCCTTTACAGAATGGTGAATACCGCATCAAAATCCATCCAGTGGTTCTCGAGTTTACCCGTGACATCCAAGAATTGGGGACTTTGTTCCACACTAAGTAGAGATAATGCGGAACTTATTCTTTAGCTGTGTAATTTATCCAGTACAGCAGTAAAATTGCTACGTAAATATTGCCGGGCAGAGAGCCTGCTCTAATGATGTCCGGGTTTTCCCAAATTCCTCAAAGAATGGGATTTAAATCTCCACTAATTGCCTGACTCTTGCCATTGTTGTAGAGATCCTTATCTTGATTTACTCCTTCAGCACAATTCTAATGTAAACAGTTTTGTAACTTTGTGTCGCGAAATAATACGAACTCATTGAGTGTGTCGGGGACATTCTGAAATTTGCTGCCAAGTCGAATTCGCCAAGTCTTCTTGAGCGCTAAAGACTGCATTGAAAAAGACATGACTTTAAGGAAGGTGAAATATGTTTCTTTGTTAGACAAGTGATTGTGTAGTTTGTGGAAGAAGACAGAAGTACGTTGAGTGTGTTATCACGAAATTATTTAATCAGTTTGAAGCTTTCCGCCGAATCAATACAAATTATGTTTGTGCTATTAGTGCGCTAAGTAAGGTACATGTTTCGAACCATACAAAGATCGGTCCTTCATCAGCCTCTCACATGAATGGCAAACACATCAAAAAACACTGAACAATATCAAAAAAATGCATGCACACTAAGACATTCATAAAACACATATTAAAATGTTCCATTAAAACTGTACAAACATATTAAAAGTTCTGAAAGTCCATTTGACTTGTTCAATCGCCAACATTTAAACACGTGCCGTTATGATTGGAGATCTTGTCCTGTTCTATTATCTGCTTCTTGGTTTCTTGTCTGTATGTGCAATAATGTCTTCCATTTAGTGAAGGGAGTCCTATTGTCATGTATAGGGAACGGAAATGGAGTAGTAGTCCCATTTGAGTAGTTCCAATATGAAAAAACTTTTAGGTTGCTTCCACACCGCACAAATAGTCCTCTATTGAATGTAAAAAATTAAATTTATTTAGTGAATGGACTTAAGCGATGATACTCCAATTTGATCAATCAGAAACGACTGCTAGAAAATCCTTACCTCCCAGTGCATGCAGTGAACATGCACGCTTGAAACAGCTGTAGCAACTGAAGTGCTGAATCTAGGCGAGGTGAGGTCGCGTGAGACATGTAGGGGTGAAGAATACCATTGGTGGAAGCAAAGAGCGGAGAGGCGGGGAGGTACTTGGAGAGGGAGGGGCAAAGGAGGTTGGGTGGTACTACGAACCTAGATCTGTTTATTTATGGAGGTTTTTTATGTTTGTTGTTGGTGACAAAGTTTGTCAATGTTTCATATAAAACATTGCTATCGAAATTGATTTCATTCAGATTGTGTAATGGGTTGTTTCTCAAGGCCTGGTCTATCTCAAGCTGTTCCAAAATATTAAGCATAATGCCTTTGCTGCAATAATGTAAAATTTCTAAGTCTTCCTCAATTTTCGAAAAGTTGTGGTTGTATTCCTGCATGTGATTATTAATGGCTGAGAATTTTTTGTGCCTCGCAGCGTTGAAATGCTCATTATATCTTATTTTAAAACTACGCCCCGTTTGACCTATGTAATCTGCATCACAGTCCTTGCACTTTATTCTGTAAATACCGGATTTCTGGAATTTGTCTTGTTTGTTGATCGATTTGGAGTTAAATAAGTGTTTCATAGTGGTGTTGTCTGTTCTGTATGCTATTCTAACCTCCTGTTTCTTGAAAACATTTGTGATGTTATACGTTAGCTGATTTGCGTATGTGAAAACTGCAAAAGACTTCTTCTTTTCTATTGGTTGCAAACTTGTGACTGGTTTATTTTTAATTTTGCTTAAAAGGTAATCGACGTACATTTTGCTAAAACCATTGGCTATGGCGATCTGGTATATGGTGGAAAGCTCTTTATTCCAATCTTGTTCTGAGAGGGGTACGTTAATAGCTCTGTTAATATATGCCCTGAAAGCAGCTTTTTTATGGCTGGCCGGGTGATTTGAATCTTTCCTAATGGTGGTGTACGTTTGGGTTGGTTTCCTGTATATTGTAAATCGTAGGCCCATGGTGTCCCTAATGACAGTTAGATCCAGGTAGTTTATAGACTGATTTATTTCGGATGTTGTGGTAAATTTAATGCTATTATCAATTTGGTTTAGCTCTGTTGTGATGTGATTGATGCTGCTGATTTCATTATCTACTATCAGAAAAACGTCGTCGACGTACCGTATTTACTCGAATACGACCCTCCCCTGAATAAGACCCGCACCCTGATTTTGAAGAACAAAATTAAAGAAAAAAAACTCAAAACTATATACAATCTTTACTAAATAAACAGAATAGCATTTCTACAAAATAGTTTCCAACAGTTCTGAAGTCGTCCTAAAATAACACACAGAAACAATTAAAAATACAAATAAAAGACAAACACTTCATTCATCGTCATCAGAAGTACCAACTTCGGAACTTTTTTCACCATCACTTTCCCACAAAATGTCGTCATCACTGCCATCCATAGCATTGGAAATACTACATTTCTTGAAGCTCTTCCGTGTGAGATCTTCCGAGATATGATTCCAAAATCATCAAAGTCCACGAACAGAGCAGCTGAACTTCCGGGCGCTGAATACGACCAGTTGGAGTCAGTGTGTGCTTATCGGCCGCCATCCACTCCGTATACAGCTGTTTCAAGGCTGCTTTGAACAGTCGGTTCACGCAGCATAGACGTCATCCCACCCGGGATGATTGCTAGGTCGGTTTTCCCATCCTTGACGAATTTCTTCACAGCGTCTGTTGTATGGCCGCGGTAACTGTCCAGAACAAGCAAGCTCTTTCGTCGTAATAATGCAACACGTTTTTTTTTTTCTTTCTCCAATCTCGAATACATGACTCGTCAATATCATATTTCCTACCGGCGGTACGATTTCCAATAATTTCAGCTTCCCTCACAACTTTCAGCTTCTCACTCACAGTAAACGACTGCAAACGCTTCGTAGAACTCATGTTTACACTCGGAAAACGTGCGTGAGACTGTATGACGCCACCTGCTTACGGTAAAACAAAGTGATAGCCGGAAGAAGGCTAGCACCATCTAGCGGATACTCGCAACACCCGATATCGCGCGTGGCGGGCAATTTAAACTTTAAAATCAGGATGACTCAAATAAGACCCGCACCCTAATTTTTCACGTCCGATTTTGTTTAAAAATGTGCGGGTGGTATTCGAGTATATACGGTATCTTGTCCAATAGCTGATGCCTTTTATTTTACTGATACTAATGTTCTCCAAATGGTCAATGTAAATATTGGCCATTATGCCTGATAATGGGGAACCCATGGCCAATCCTTCTGTCTGCCTGTAGATGTTTTGATTGAACGTGAAATAATTGTTTTGTACGGTAAATTTTAACATGTTGATGAACTCCTTGATTTCACCAAGTGACATCCTACTGTGCATTTTTAGATTTTCCTCTATTATGTCTACAGTGGGACCTACTGGGATGTTCGAGTACATGTCGCTGATGTCAGCAGTGTGCAAAGTTTCTGAGCCTTTTAGATTTAAAACTTTAGTGCGTTCACTGAAATCAATGGAATTTTTAACTGCATTATTAGTCGAAAATTTATAGTGTTTTTTCAAAAAAATTGAAGGAATTGTGACAGCTTGTAAACAGGACTACCCCTGAAGTTTACAATAGGTCTGATCGGTACGTTATCCTTATGAGTTTTTGGTAATGCCCTGAGGGATGGTATGCCTGGGTTCATATTGATCAGTTTACTGATTTGATATTCATCTAGAATCATGTTGGTGTTCTTTAATAGCTGCTTGAGCTTTCGTTGTGTGGGCCCTGTGGGATCTTTCCTGATGATGTTGAAATTTTTGTTGCTCAAAAAAGATTCCGTTTTTTCGATGTAATCGCCTTTATTTAAAATAACTATGCTATTACCTTTATCGGCCTTTGTTATTATTAAATTCTCTTGAGCGATTTTCTTTTTTAGGTTGGTGACATTTTTGTGTGGGGTTGTTTACTATCCTGTTTTATTATTTTGTTGATTTTCTTGTTGATGACATGTCTGATTTCATTCCTTTTTTCTATTGGGAGTTTTTGGATTGCCGCTTCCGATTCTGCTATTAGTACTGTTAAATTAGTTTTATTATTGTAGGAGAAGTGTCAGTTGGGTTTATAGCCTTTTTCCATTAATTCGATTTCCGCCTGGTTAAAATCAACATTGGATAAGTTTTCAAACGGTTTTTGGAATTCATGGGATGGAGCGTCTGGTTCCTCGTTGCTCACCGTGCGTGCCTGCTGCATTAGTTGGTCTAACTTCCTGTTTAAAGTGCCGACCTTTTTGCTGGCGTGGAATGCGACAACTTCCTCTACATGGAGAAGGAAGTAGTTTTTTTTTGATTTAATGTTCAATTTCCGTCAATCAATACATTAATTGAGTGCTACACCGCAGTAGTTGTGGGACATGTTTCGAACCTTAAAAGCGGTCCTTCATCAGCTACAAATGGACGCCGTTAACACATTACTAGGGACCGGAAAAATTAGCATCTATTTGTTTCAAAATTAGCATCTATTTTCTTCAAAATTAGCATCTATTTACAAAGTTAAAAATCATCACATTGTAATATTATTTTAACGACTTCATGGTTATGAAGTGCAGTTATAGTCCTCAAACAAAAGCATTGTCAGTAGTTCACCATTGCTTTCTTTCAAATTGTACCGTCTGTCTGTAACCACTGTGTTGTAATGGGACAACACACGCTCGCTATCAACATTGTTCGTTGGGGTCTACAAAACAGTATTTACAAATATGCTGAACTCTGTCTGAACTGCAGTTAATGCAAGCATGATATCACATTTTTCACTTTCTTTCATCTGGGTTTGAATTGCATTTAGCCAACTGTGGCCGAAGACGCGGCGAACAATGTACAGCGTGCTAACACTCACGCTGCGCCGTATGCTTGCACGCGGCCGAGCTCTGATGCGACGCAATGCGTAAAGACGAAATCATTGAGATTCGAGAAGACTGAACTGCGTTTCCCTGCGATGTAACAGTAGGCCTACTTGCGCAATTGTTGTGGCGCGCTAATCGCTAATTCGAACGTATCTCAAGGCGGCGAATTTAGCCAACCGTGGCCGAAGACGCGGCGAACGATGCACAGCGTACTAACACTCACGCTGCGCCGTATGCTTGCACGCGGCCGAGCTCTGATGCAACGCAATGCGTAAAGACGAAATCATTGAGATTCGAGAAGACTGAACTGCGTTTCCCTGCGATGTAACAGTAGGCCTATTTGCGCAACTGTTGTGGCGCGCTAATCGCTAATTCGAACGTGTGTCAAGGTGGCGAATTTAGCCAACCGTGGCCGAAGACGCGCCGAACGATGTACAGCGTGCTAACACTTACGCTGCGCCGTATGCTTGCACGCGGCCGAGCTCTGATGCGACGCAATGCGTAAAGACTAAATCATTGAGATTTGAGAAGACTGAACTGCGTTTCTCTGCGATGTAACAGTAGGCCTACTTGCACAACTGTTGTGGCGTGCTAATCGCTAATTCGAACGTGTCTCAAGGCGGCAAATTTAGCCAATCTTGGCCGAAGACGCGGCGAACGATGTACAGCGTGCTAACACTCACGCAGCGCCGTATGCTTGCACGCGGCGCCTCGATCCTTAATCGGCTCGTATCGAAGTTCGGATCAACTCGTTGTTGCTCGCTCTTCCTGTTAGTATCGCTTCGGGTAAGTTCTTGGACAATGACGACTGTTGTGGCGCGCTAAATCGAACGTGTTTCTACCTGAAGGTTATTACGGTCACTTATATGACGGTGTCAGTAATGAATGCGAGATATATGCGAGTACTTTTTCCCCCTGAAATTTCAATTAAAAACATGGGGGGCGAGATATACGCGAGCAAATACGGTATATCGATTAGAGCGGTTGAAAAAGATATGCGTCATATTTGCAGTATTTCTCATGATTTCGCCGAAATATGTGGTTTTCGCTACTAAAATAACAAATTTTCGCAGAATTCGCACCAAAATCGCATATTTGTGCTAATTTCGCATTTTGGTCAAAATTCGCATTTTGTCGCATTTTGAATTTAGGTACCACAGTGCTTCAGAACACCTTAAAACTATTTAAAAAATGGTTTTAACACATATTACAAAAAATCGCATTTATCGCAAATGCGATTTTTTCCGGTCCCTACACATTACATATAAAAAACACTGAACAAAGTAAAAGAACATCATGCATGCACACATAGTCACTCATAAAACACAATACAGTCCTGAACAAATTAAATATAATACACATTGAAACTTTAAAATCTTATTGTATAGTTCGTGAAGTCCTGTCCATCTTTATTTCATGATTCATGATTTATTAAATCCTGTCCACTTCAAGAGCTCCTCGCTTGGCGTGGCACACAATGAGACGTTGTTCTTACAGTCAAAAGGTGTCATAATTTGTATTAGGACGAACCAAACACTCAAACATTCCCATTGAGCGGCTCGAGAATGAGAACTTAATTTCCAGAAAACCCTCTGTGGACAAGAAGAAAAAAATAAAATAAAGTAAAATGAATGAACGCGCAACTGATCAACAACAAGATTCGCCGCGGGAAGATGAAATCTTACCTTACAAGTGCTTGCAACAGCCTGCTGGCTAAGGGCCAGGCGATGAACTGAATACTATATCAGGTCAGCCGAGGTCGCGGAGAGGATGGAGGGGCGGGAACTCACTGCCGAATGATGGGTGGGGAAACACGTGGGAAAGGAGGGAAAAGGAACAAGGGGAGGTGGGGTATAATCCCGCCTACCGCTTGTAACTATGGAGGTCTTTTTAAGTGTTTGTTGCTGGCGACATAATTTGTCAAAGATTCATATAAAATATTGCTGTCATAGTTAATTTCATTTAAATTGTGTGCCGGATTAATTCTTAAAGCCAGATCTATTTCCATCTGTTCCAAAATGTTAAGCTTGGTTCCTTTACTGCAAAAATGTAGAATTTCCATATCGTTTTCAATTTTGGAAAAATTATGGTTATATTCTATCATATGACTATTAATGGCCGAAAACTTTTTATGTCTAGCGGCGTTAAAATGCTCGTAGTATCTTACGTTGAAGCTATGTCTGGTTTGACCGATGTAGGTCCTTCATTCTATAGATGCCTGATTACTGAAATTTATCCTGTTTATTAATGGAGCTAGAATTAAACAAATGATTCCTGGTGGTGTTAGCTGTACTGTATGCTATTTTTAACTCATATTTCTTTAATATATTAGTGATGTTATGGGTCAGTTGGTTTATGTACGAGAATGTAACATAAGAACTGTCTTTTTCTACAGGTTTCAGTTTGGTGGGAGGTTTGTTTTTTATTTTCCGTAACATGGAATCAACATATTGCTTACTGAAACCGTTGGCCCTAGCTATTTGTTGTATGGTGGAAATCTCATTATTCCGATCTTGTTCTGATAGTGGTATACTAAGAGCTCTATTAATCTAGGCTCTGAATACGGCTCTTTTATGTCTAGCTGGATGGTTAGAGTCATTTCTGATGGTGGAATATGTTTGAGAAGGTTTTCTGTAGATTTTATAACGCAGTTTAGTGTTATCTCTGATGACAGTCAGATCCAGAAAGTTGACGGCTTGCTTAATTTCAGAAGCTGTAGTAAACTTCCGGAATACTGGCCAATATTTACATTGACCATTTGGAGAACAACAACATTAGTAAAATAAAGGGCATTAGTTACTGGGCTAGATATGTAGACGATATATTCCTCATAATAGATAATAAAGTCAGCAATATTAGTAGCGTCACAGCAGAACTCAACCTGATTGACAACAGCATTAAGTTTACTACAGCTTCTGAAATTAAGCAAGCCGTCAACTTTCTGGATCTGACTGTCATCAGAGATAACACTATACTGCGTTATAAAATCTACAGAAAACCTTCTCAAACATATTCCACCATCAGAAATGACTCTAACCATCCAGCTAGACATAAAAGAGCCGTATTCAGAGCCTAGATTAATAGAGCTCTTAGTATACCACTATCAGAACAAGATCGGAATAATGAGATTTCCACCATACAACAAATAGCTAGGGCCAACGGTTTCAGTAAGCAATATTGTACAATACCCAAGGGGTATGCACCCCTTAGAGATCATCCCCCCCATCATCTGTCTAAATCTCATAAAAGGCAACCCTTTAAAAGCCTACCCAATATCCATCAATACTATAAGGGCAGCTGGCTACTCCATAAAGCAGCTCAACCCTTGCGTAATTATGACACACAGCGACATACTACAAACTGGTTCAACTATGCCACAACGCGCTGACAGAACAGAGGCTAAAGGTATAAAAGGTGCCTTAAGTGGGTCACGAGGATCTCTCCATCACCAGTGCTTCGACGAGACAGCCGGAGGCTAACGACAGTGTCAACCGAGGTGAGTCAGTCAGTCAGTGTTCAGAATCCTACTTTTGTAACCTAACACCCACAGTTTGTACTCACATTATAACATCACAAGATCCCTCAAAAGGGACTAACAGTTACTCATTGCTGACCAATAAACACTTGGTCAGTCTCTTACACTTGCATTACTGATCTACACTCTTCTTCACGTCCCCACGTCCTTCCTTACTCCCGTCACAGTCGGACGTGACACACCGTAGTAATAACGCCAACTCAGACGTCCTTGTATTCCTCACAGCGGCTCGCGTGCTCAAGTGAAGTGCGTGCCGAACCGCTGACACTAGCAAGGTGATTATATAATAAGCAGCCGGCTGGGCGACTAGTACATCGACCCGCGTGCTAAGGCTACATCCCTTAAACCACATTTACAGTCTTTATAGGAGCGCCCCCTAGTTCCTAGCACACCACAACACACTACACTGGTCAGCTTGCCCTGTCAAGGGGAGCTACCCTTATTTAGGCACAAACTCATAAATTAGTACAGCAACTCTCCCTTTTAGATCCACCCCCAAATAAGGGATCTAAAACACTGGTGGAGGCGGGGTCCTACGCATAGAGAAAAGGGACTCAACCAACGAGCCCTCGTAGGTAAAACGACCCCTTCCGTACCGCAAAAAGCCAAGCGAATAGTGAGAAAATTTTCCCCCAGACAAAAAGCACCATTTTTTTTTGAGTGCTCCAAACTAGCTACACAGGGGAACTTCTTAATAAACCAACCCCCTAACCCCATACAGAACCAGAGAGATATAGGAATACACTGGCAAACACGTACAGACTTTTTTTTATTCTTATTGTAGGCCCATACACTGCAGTCAGAATGGCACCTCATGCAGAGATTGCAAGCCATAGAGGCAATAGGGGTACGCCAATATTATTAACATTATTGTTTAGATGCCAAAGGCACATACAGATCAGGCAAACACAAATACGGGCACTCCAAACAAAAATCGGGGCAATACAGGGCAAACAGCCATACACCCCGTCAGAGGGTAGGACAGCGCGATTAAGATGCGCACATACATCCCTTAAACCACATTTACAGTCTTTATAGGAACGCCCCCTAGTTCCTAGCACACCACAACACACTACACTGGTCAGCTTGCCCTGTCAAGGGGAGCTACCCTTATTTAGGCACAAACTCATAAATTAGTACAGCAACTCTCCCTTTTAGATCCACCCCCAAATAAGGGATCTAAAACAATATGTTGATTCCATGTTACGGAAAATAAAAAACAAACCTCCCACCAAACTGAAACCTGTAGAAAAAGACAGTTCTTATGTTACATTCTCGTACATAAACCAACTGACCCATAACATCACTAATATATTAAAGAAATATGAGTTAAAAATAGCATACAGTACAGCTAACACCACCAGGAATCATTTGTTTAATTCTAGCTCCATTAATAAACAGGATAAATTTCAGTAAGGCATCTATAGAATGAAGGACCTACATCGGTCAAACCAGACATAGCTTCAACGTAAGATACTACGAGCATTTTAACGCCGCTATACATAAAAAGTTTTCGGCCATTAATAGTCATATGATAGAATATAACCATAATTTTTCCAAAATTGAAAACGATATGGAAATTCTACATTTTTGCAGTAAAGGAACCAAGCTTAACATTTTGGAACAGATGGAAATAGATCTGGCTTTAAGAATTAATCCGGCACACAATTTAAATGAAATTAACTATGACAGCAATATTTTATATGAATCTTTGACAAATTATGTCGCCAGCAACAAACGCTTAAAAAGACCTCCATAGTTACAAGCGGTAGGCGGGATTATACCCCACCTCCCCTTGTTCCTTTTCCCTCCTTTCCCACGTGTTTCCCCACCCATCATTCGGCAGTGAGTTCCCGCCCCTCCATCCTCTCCGCGACCTCGGCTGACCTGATATAGTATTCAGTTCATCGCCTGGCCCTTAGCCAGCAGGCTGTTGCAAGCACTTGTAAGGTAAGATTTCATCTTCCCGCGGCGAATCTTGTTGTTGATCAGTTGCGCGTTCATTCATTTTACTTTATTTTATTTTTTTCTTCTTGTCCACAGAGGGTTTTCTGGAAATTAAGTTCTCATTCTCGAGCCGCTCAATGGGAATGTTTGAGTGTTTGGTTCGTCCTAATACAAATTATGACACCTTTTGACTGTAAGAACAACGTCTCATTGTGTGCCACGCCAAGCGAGGAGCTCTTGAAGTGGACAGGATTTAATAAATCATGAATCATGAAATAAAGATGGACAGGACTTCACGAACTATACAATAAGATTTTAAAGTTTCAATGTGTATTATATTTAATTTGTTCAGGACTGTATTGTGTTTTATGAGTGACTATGTGTGCATGCATGATGTTCTTTTACTTTGTTCAGTGTTTTTTATATGTAATGTGTTAACGGCGTCCATTTGTAGCTGATGAAGGACCGCTTTTAAGGTTCGAAACATGTCCCACAACTACTGCGGTGTAGCACTCAATTAATGTATTGATTGACGGAAATTGAACATTAAATCAAATAGTACTTTGTCAATACGGACCAAAATGACACCAAATATTCCCAAGTCGAAGGAAGGAGTCCCATTCATCCTTATCCGTGATGTTGGCGGCCTCTAAGTGAACTTCATATAAAAAATTATTTATTTGATTTTTCTTTATGTATAAAAATTTCAATTCACGTTGCAGGATTTTCTGGTTGATCATTAGCTGTGTTTTCCGTTCAAAGTTGTTATAAAATATTTTTATCTGAAACGCGCCTATGTGTCGAGGAAGTAGATTGTGCGTTCTGCATTTCTTTAAGAAATCAATGTCTTTAATGACGCTGGCTAATGACTAATAGATCAGGGGCAAGTCATTTGTGGATCTTTTTGCATACTTTTGTTCAATTCGGAAAATGAACTTGGACCCTTGTGATTCCGTTTTGAACAAATTGACTACATAAAGTGGAGAAAACTAAGGCATGACAAGATGTTCAGCTCGTCAAGTGAGCATCATCAGAATTGAATACACAAGACAAATTAGAAAGTGTGGCAAGTATTACTGATATACAGTCTTCTTCTTCTTCCTCCTCGCCTTTTCCCGTTGCGTGGCGTCGGCTTTCTTAATCCTGAGGCGCCACTCATTTCGTTGTAAAGCATCATCAGCAGATAGGCCCAATACTCTCAAGTCCCTCTGGACATTCGTCATCCATGTTGTTTGAGGTCTGCCGCTCCCTGCGTTTTGTGAAAGGCACTTCTTCACTTCGCATAACATGTCCATACCACCTTAGCCTGGACTCTAAAAGTTTCTCAGTTATAGGCGCTACTTTGAGACTGCCTCGCACATGTTCATTACGGATTTTATCTTTGAGAGTAACTCCACCTGCCCAACGTAACATGGTGTGTAGCTTTTGCTCATGTGCCTTTGTAGTGGCCCATGTTTCACTACCATAGAGTAGGATTGGTCGTACGGCAGTTTTATAAACTTTCCCCTTCGTTCTTATGGGTATTTTCGGATTACATAAAACTCCTGTTCGCGCCATTTGTTCCACCCAGACGTGGCCCTATGAATTATATCGGAGGTTATCGTGCCATCTTCAGCAATGACAGATATTGGTAAGGTTTCACCATCTAGTTTAAGTTCCATACTTGTCATACTGGGTTTATTGTGGTGGAAGACGCTTACCATATATTCAGTCTTGGTTCTACTAATGCGCAGTCCATTAGACTGCTCTCCTCCATTGGTATAAACTCTCCTGTAGGTCATAAATACTGTCAGATATTAGTGCCACATCGTCAGCGTACAAAAGATTCCATGGTAAGGGTTTCTGAAATTGTATTGTTAGGTAGTTTATGGTAATATTGAATAACAGTGGAGTTAGAGCACTTCCCTGATGAACCCCCACTTTGATATCAAAGCTTTCGGATAAACCAGCTGGGCTTCTGACACATGTCTTTACATTGTTATACATATCCATTATGAGTTTTATGTATAGTTCAGGAGCGTTTTGCGACCTTAATGCTTGCCATATTAACGGTCTTGGCACATGGTTGAAGGCTTTCTCAAGATCTATAAAAACCATACTTAAACCCTGCTTGTTTTCACGAGCTTTTTCAATTACCAGCCTCATTGCATCTTAATTATACCAACAACAAAATCAGGGATGCTCATCGTGTTATGTAAAAGACGAAGCCGCAATTGGATTGGCGGAGAAAATGTTTCCCTTTGACAAAATGAGGTTACTTTGTTACTTTTGGGCACGCGATTCAAATTGACAGGCTCGCCGTATTTGCTGAGCCACAGTGCAAGCCAAGGCGAACGAGGAAACTTGCGCATTCCCGCTAGCATATCTCTGTCTCCTTCTATCACACTCCCTTCCCTTCTTGCAGCACAGCAGTGGCCAACGGCTTGCTCTCGGGCTCAGCAAGTACGGCGAGTTCGTAGATTTGAATCGCGCGCTCGGAACTAACAAAGTAACCTCATTTTCTCTAAGGGAAAAATTTTCCCCGCCAATCCGATTGCGGCATCTTCTTTTACATAACACGCAGAGCATCCCTGATTTTTTTGTCGGTATAATTAAGATAAACCCTGTATACTAAAGCATTAAGCAGCGACATATGTTCATCATCATGAGGATAGCCTTCCAGCGAGATGCGTAGGAATATTGTGAACAATGTGCCTCCATTTAGTCCTGTCTCCCCCAGGGGCTCACATCTTGTGGGACGGGACCCCAGCTGAGTCCGGCATTGCTTCCACTTACTTTGGAGTGGAAATTATCTTTTGATATTCCCTCAAGAGAGAGTTTTGTCTACGTAAGTCAGGTGGTGCAATATGACTTAGAGGTGAAAGCCAGTACAGAGGAGTGGTCCTGATGCAACCTGATATTATCCTCATCGCCGAATTCAATTGGACATCAATCTGCCTCACATGTGGACTGTTAAGCCACACCGGAGCACAGTATTCAGCAGCTGAATAGACAAGTCCTAGAGCAGAAGATCGTAATGTTGTTGCTGTAGATCCCCATGTGGTTCCACATAACTTCTGCAAGATGTTATTGCGTGATCTTAGTTTTGCTGCAGTGTTCTGCAGGTGCTTCTTGAAGGACAAAGTTCTATCGAGAGTAACGCCTAAATATTTTGGAAAATGTTGATGATGGAGGACTTTCTCATTAAATATGACATTCAGCTTTGTATTTGCCAACCTGTTGTTTAAATGGAAACAACTAATTTCAGTCTTACTAGGATTCGGTGTTAGTCTCCATTTCTTGAAATATTCATTCATAATGCTTAGATCTGAGGAAAGAATTTGTTCACTCTTCTCAAGGGTTCTTTGTTGAGTTGCCAAAGCCAGGTCATCTGCATAAATGAATTTTCTCGACTGCGTTAAAGGGAGATCTGATGTGTACAAGTTAAAGAGCACTGGAGCTAAAACGGAACCTTGTGGGAGTCCATTGTTCAGTTTCTTTTGCTTACTTATTTTGGTCCCAAGAACCACTTGGAAATATCTTTCAGACAGCATATTGTTTATAAGCTTGTTCATAGTTTGACATGGTATGATACGCATCAGTTTGTAGAGTAATCCATCCTTCCATACCGTGTCATAGGCTGCTGTAAGGTCAACAAAAGCAACAGATGTTTTAAGTTGTTGTTGAAACCCTGCTTCTATATGAGTGGTGAGACTTAGTACTTGATCTGTGCAGCTTCTACTTGGTCTAAAGCCTGCTTGTTCAATAGGTGTTACTTCATGAATATTCGAACCAATTCGGTTAAGGATGAGTCTTTCCAGAAGTTTGTAGCAACAGCTTAGGAGAGCTATCGGTCGATAGCTATCTGGTTTATCCTTTGGCTTACCAGGTTTCAATACAGCTATGATTTTCGTTTTCTTGAAAGATTTTGGTAGTTTACCAGTGATCATTATATTAGAAAAGAAAGCTGCAAGCCATTTACGAGTCTTGTTCCCACAATTGACAAAGAATTCAGGATGGATGCCATCAAACCCTGGCGATTTACCTATTTTAACATCCTTAAGCGCAGTATTAATCTCAGCTACTGTGAAGTCATTGGCATATTCTGACCGGTGGACTGCCTGTTGCTTGAGGTTGGTTAGTTCTTTCTTAACCTTTCTTGTATGTTGCTTATGCGGTGGTGCCCTGGACAAAGAAATTATTCTACTGGCTATTTGATCTGGTGTAACATGTGGATCATCACGGTTAGGTGGGGAGCATCCTCCCAATTTCTTCAGCAGGCTCCACGCTTCTCTGCTTGATCTTGTAAAGTCTAAGTTCTCTGTCTTTTGTACCCAGGTTTCTCTGCGAGCTTTATCTAAGCTCTGTAACAATTCAGTAGCAATTTCATGATCATTGGTGGTTATGTAAGACTGGTATAGTTCTTCACAATCCTTGTTCCATCCTGGAATGTACTCTTTGCGAAATCCTCTTGGCATGCACTTTTTTGCCGTTGATAAGACCGCTCCAACAAATCTTTCATAATTTTCACTCACAGGGGGGATCTACCTAATAACTTTATCAAGTTCATTGGAAAACTTGCTCCAGTTAGATTTTCTAAAGTTCCATCTTGGTTTTGGAATGGATCTAGTTATAGGTATTTGAATTCCTACATTAACTAAAACTGGCCGATGTTGGCTATTTGGAAAATCCCCAAGAACAGTCCTTACTGTGGCAAGAGGTTGACATTTAGAGTTCTGACTAACAAAACAAAGGTCAGGGTTGTAGTCTTTCTTCCAGGCCGCAGATCTAAAAGTCCCTTTGTCCTTTGAGTTAAATACTAGACTTAGATTGTTAGATTCAACCCAATTAGCAAGTCTTTCACCATTCTCATCATCTTCATTGTAATTCCACATAGTATGGTGGCTATTGAAGTCGCCGATATACTTGCTAGGATGAGGTAGAGTTGAGATCACTTCAGCAGACCAGTTTACTGCAGGAGGCTTGTAAACATTCGTTATTGTAATGTTCTCAATTTTTATCACGATAATGTGAACATTTTGTGAGGTGTCCACAGAAATCAGATGTGCATTTTCAATATTGTTGCGAATGTAAGTAGCACAGCCGTAAGTATGGTGATAAGTAGCTCCTAAGACTTCATATCCTGCAACATACCCTCGTGATTTAAAATTTTCCTCATTATCTATATGTGTTTCCTGTATAACAGCTACATCCACTTAGTTTTCAAGGAGCATTCGGGAGGGATATTGACATTTAGATCGACTAAGTCCTTCAATATTAATTTGCATTATCCGTAAGTTGTAACCAAGATGTCTTACTTGTTGTAGTTGCTGGTCCTGAGAAGGACCGATTCTAAATCGTTCGCCAGGAGATCTGTAACAGATAGGTCTGGCAGCCATTTTTTGTTATTCGTTTAGCACCACCCAGGGGACACGTACAGCTTAAGGAATGCTGCGGACGCGAATAACTTCATTGTGACATACTTACAGTAAAGATAAGTCGCTTGAAATCCCACCGACCACCCATCCTAACAGCGGAATATCTACAATTAAATACTTTTCAGATTGACAACAAGTGGTCTGAGGTATGGAATAATTTATTCCATGAGAAATATGGAAACTTCATTGATCCTATCAAGAAACCAGCTGGCATGGAACTACCACGCCATACATGGAAATCACTCTACAGAATTCGAACGGAACATGGGGTCTGCGCAGAATAAGGCTTCCTCACCTCAGTGCGACTGTGGTTTTGAAAGACAGACCATCCAACATATCGTGGAGGACTGCAGCCTTCGAGCCTATCATGGGAACCTCAAAGACTTTCATGATGCAACGCAGCCTGCTCTAGATTGGATTTCCAATTTAAATCTTACCTTGTAAATTTGAACTTTTTATCTATTGAATATGTGTCTCCTCATTCAAAATTTATTTTAATATTGTTCTTTTAGGCTAAATACTAATGTATATGTTTTATGTGTTCTTTAGCTTGTAATTATGTAACCATGCCATACGCTAAATAAATCCACTTACTTGTGCCGGGCTCCTCTCTGTCTTCTTTCCTGTCGACCTCCCTTGGTCAACTCTTGTTCTTTTCCGACCCCGGCGGTTTAGGGTATCCGAAGCCTAGGGAGTCTTCCACTTTCCCGCCTTAATTGGCCCTTTTCTCATCTTTCCTGATCCCTCCTTCTTCGAGGGGTCAGACCTCTTGTTTTATTTTCATTATATTCCCTTTTCTCTTTAAGATTCCCAACTGTTTTTGATGCTTCCCCGTGTATTGAAATTCCCTTTAGCGTTTTTTTGTAGCTATTTTTAATCTCCGTTGCATTTTGTTAGTTTTTTCTATCTAAATTACCTGTCACGATTGTTTTCAACCTCATTTGCATTTTGTAAAGATTGACAATCTAAATTGCTTTTTAGTAAGTCTTTCAATGTAGGAGCAGGGCATTTTAGTGAGTGTTTTGAATCTAAATTACATTTTGAACCTAGCCTACATTCTGTGGGTATTTTTCAATCTATTCTTTTTGTGAATCTTTTCATTCTAAATTCCCTTTTGTAAGAACATTTTGTGAGTTGTTTCAATCTGAGTTCCTTTTTGTAAGTTTTTTTCTGTCTCACTTAATTTTCGTTCTGGTTTCCATTTCATTAACATTTTTGCTATCGCCCAGATCATTAGGGGCCGATAACCTAGATGTTAGGCCCCTTAAAACAACAATTATCATCATCATCATTTAGTCCTGTCCAGGTACAGCATCCCATGTTACTCTTCTCGTCATGAGGTCTTCCTTAACCTGGTCTGTGCATCTCTCCAATTAATTGGTCTTCTTCCTGGCATCTGCATCTCCCAACACTGGCTTGGAGTTCACTTCAATCTCGCCACACCTGCATGTCTCCCGATCTTGTCTCTTAGGGCTCATCTAAGGAACTTCATTTCACATGCTTGTAATTGACTTTCTTCACTCTTATTTATCTTCGGTATTAACATAATCGTTTATGTTCTGTTGCAAGACTGAGAAATGACTTCACCAATTAATGTAGCTACTGTTGCTGTGAGAACCAAACTAGAATTGTAATCAGAAATGACCGACGAGTACTGGAAGATCTGATCCAGTACATCACAGCAATAGTTTTTGGAGGGCAGAGATTGTCATTGTGGGTTTGGTAGAGGTCTTTTGTCTTGTAGTGTATCTGATGATGATCGCTTACTTTTCTATAGTGCACAACAAATATATATACAGTGACAGCCTTCCCTATTGGCTCTGTGCTGTAAGCAGACGTTGCAAGAAGCTGTTCGTGCCGCGATCAGCTGAGTCATTTATTCTATTATTTCATACTGTAACGATGTCCGAACATGGTGTAGTATTGTTGGTTGCAATAATAGATATTGTAGCACACACACAGTGGTTCTCAAGCAGTAACTTTAAATTGTGCATTTGGGATTTAATCAGCCCATCTCTAACTAGGTTTGTTGATGTTAAATGTTAGTTTGGACATTCAGCAGACGTTTGAGCTCACAAAAACTGTAGGCCATCGCTAGGGACCCGAAAAAATCGCATTTGCGATTAATGCGAATGTTTTAATTTCGTACAGAATCCAAGCCTACGTTAATTTTAATATGGAAAATAACATTTTAAGCGTAAATCAAAGTGCGACAAAATGCGAATTGTCACCCTAAATGCAAAATACCGAATAAGTGCGATCTTATAGCAAAATTACTTTAAATCTGCTAATTTATTTGCGAATTTGTTTATTAAACAAAAAAAATGTTTAGTAGGTGGCCTAATCGCTCGCTAGCGATACCTCATCTCGGACTCGCAGTGTGCTACGTATATTGGTCGATATAACAATTATCGATTTCTGTGTCGATACGAACTTTCGACTATCTATAACATATTGAGACAGCTGACGAACGAAACTAGTTTGTGTACTTGGCGCATCGTGGCGACTGGTGGTTTGTCGAACACGTGGACTTCGTTAAACAGAAAATTTTTCGGCTTGCCGCTTCAATAGTAACCTTATTTTTTTGCAACCTTCAAGCACTTCAAGGTTCAAAGTTTTTTTTCTAGAAATGGGACGTACTGCTGTAACTGCTCATGAAAGAGCACATCATGGCTTTTCTTGTTCCGACTCTGCAACAGTACTCTGTCCGCCCTAGTAACTCCCCTCACATTCAGCCTGCTTGTAGCATCTAGGCCACAGTCAGCTATCGCAACGTGCCGTACTTAGTTTAATGTAGACAGTGAGTGTTTTATTGCACTACCATACAGTCGTTACAGACAGTAGATGGAACTTGAAAGAGTGCAAGTCACACTTATTTACAATACTTTCAATTTTCTGTAGGCCTAAAATGTAAGTCAATTCAAATGTGTCGCCAATGAAGTATAGTTGGTAAGAATCCAGAAAAAAATATATGCTAATTTTCCAAAAATAGATGCTAAAAAAGGAAAAAATATATATAGCAGCTTAGGCTTTCTCGGCCAGCGTTCATAATTAAGTACAAGTTTTTCGAGCTTGTAGGCCGTGGTCTAGACAGGATATCTCCCGACGTTTCACCGGAAATGTCACTGCTGACCAAAGAAAGGAGCGGAACCCTTGATAATGCCGGACGCAATTTCCGGTGAAACGTCAGGAGATATCCTGTCTAGACCACGGCCTACAAGCTCGAAAAACTTGTACTTAATTATTTAAAAAAATGCTAATTTAAAGGAAAATAGATGTTAAATTTTCTGGTCGCTAGCCATCGCTTTGGAAAAAAGGGTCAATCTACGGTTGAAAAAAATGCTTCGCCATTTGAAATCCCTCCAACTCGATCCCGTCGAAAAATGGAGAATATTTTAGACTCGAGCGATCTTCTGACTATCAACTTCACTGGTAGCCTATTAAGTTTCGTGTTTCTAGAATGTCTGGAAATCCCTCTGATTCATGTTTATTTTCACTCCACCTCGGTATCGGTAACATGCTCGAGCTTATAAGTTTGGCCACTCATAGTGCTGCGGTGCCTATAGAACAGGGACTCGCAGTCGCCGCGTGACGGATGGGCCACTGTGTCGAGCGAGGGTCTGGCGCTAGCAGCAGCATAGTGCCCAACTAGTTTAACACATTCACACTTTTGAACGTATACTTCCATGAGTTACACAGTAGTTGCTGGAAATGATAAACCGTGACGCCCTTGTGATTAGTTTAGTATGGTGATAGAGGACTTTAGTTAGTGACTTTCAAAATCCTAACAATCACAAAAACAATGGCGACCAAGTGATTTTTCAAATATTTCAGATCTTATCACCTGAGAGTAAAAATACTTAGCACAGTGAATGTTTATTCATGTTCAATTGTATTCAAAAATTCAAGATGGCATCCTAATTTTTTTAAATTTCTCGTATCCTATTGAAGCGATTGAAGTGAACATTCATATGATGCTATTATAATAATGCCACTAAATTCCGTAGATAACTTCTCGCAAATCATCGCATCTGACTTCTCGTAAAATAACCTCCCACGACTCGTTACAGAACGATGCCATATCACCGGTACTGAAAGTTCTATGTGTAATGGGGCTGGTGCGGACAAAGGTTGTGAAGAAAAGCTATTTACTACATCACTAATGGGGAATATATGGAACTACTTGTTAGAAGGAGGAAGAGAGGATATAAAAAGAGAAGAATGAAGGACTTGGGGATGTAGCGGTCCCTATCCTAATCCTAGACGTGTCTGTGTTTCAGTGTGACGGGTCGCTGCTAGCCACTGGCTCATACGACGGCTATGCTCGCATCTGGACCACAGACGGGCGGCTCGCCTCCACTCTGGGACAACACAAAGGCCCCATCTTCGCTCTCAAGTGGAACAAGAGAGGCAACTACATCCTGAGTGCTGGAGTTGACAAGGTAATGTCTAATGATTAATTGCTTCTAGTTTTTGGTTAACTAGTTTGTTTGTTGTTTAAGGGGCAGAACTACGAGGTCATCTGCCCCTGTTAATTGTTTGTAAAAGGTAGTGTTTTGTGTTTTTATTCAAATTGAGTTCACCGTAAGGCCTATTTTGTTAAGAACTTTTGCGTCCTTTTTTGCCCTGTTGACTTCCGACGTGGTATGTGCAAAACATCTTTAACCATTGGTAGTCTGTCTAGTGTACAGTGAAACCTCTCTTAACGGACACCGCCCCCTCCAAAGCGAACAGTATTTACGGTCCCAAGGTGTCCGTTAAGAGAGGTTTCACTGTAATTACTACGGCTTGGATTATTTGGTAAATTAATATATTTTTGAATTTAAATACATATTTTAACCATTTCTTCAATAATTCCTGTATCTCATTAATTCCGATTGTTCAGTTACTGTATGTATTTTTAGCCATGTGATACATATTTCAGTTTATTGCATTTATTTTTTTGTGTCATGTTACTTAAAACGAGGAAGATTCTGTGGCTCTGCCTCAAAAGCTAGCAACGTTGCGACTAGGTGGAGGGGCGCAGCTTTTACAACTAACGTGACGAGGATTCTTTCACCATTCTCCAAACTTGTTTATAGATTATAGCTACAATAGGAATAATAGCAAGTTACTTGAAACACTTGCTTACTGGATAATGTAACTCCAGATAGTGTTTGGTATTGTCTTCTTGTGCTTGCAGACGACCATCATCTGGGACGCAGCGTCGGGCCAGTGCACGCAGCAGTTCTCGTTCCACTCGGCCCCCGCGCTCGACGTGGACTGGCAGACCAACCAGAGCTTTGCGTCCTGCAGCACCGACCAGTGCATCCACGTGTGCAAGCTGAGCGTGGACAAGCCCATCAAGTCGTTCCAGGGACACACGGTAACCTCTCGCTGAAATACTAAATTGCTTTAGAAATTCCTAATGTGTTAATTCAGGTCAAACCACGGTATAATGGAAGGTGCAGACTGAATCCCAATACAACAACCATTCGTCATCATCCATTTCTGTTTTCCAGCCTGGGCCGCAATGGAGCAAATATGACACCTCTGTCCACCGTCCTTCCTCAACTTCTGAACTCTACTCCATATTCGTACTGTCCTCCATCCAGCGTACTCTAGGTCTTCCTCGTCCTCTGTCTCTCCATCACTTGTTTCATCATTCATCCTTTTCACATATCCACACCATCTCAATCTGTTCTGCTCCAGCTTCTGTACATTCACTCTCTCTTTCCTTTCTTCTTCTGCGTGATGGGTCTTCTAGGAGGACGCGGAATCGACACTTATTGGCCTTGATGTTTCCCCATGCCCATTGATTGAGTGAGTCTTCGTTGCTGCGACCAGACATGTCTGGTAGGCCTTATCTTTCCTCCCTCACCCCTGTGATTTTCCCAATTTCCTCTCGATCCTTGAGTTTGGGAAAACGTATTTCAGCCAAGTCCTTTTCTGCCAGTTTGTACCATTTGTACCTTGTTGCCTTTTCCCTGCAAAAACATAGAGATTTTACGTCTTAACCTAGTTGGGGCCGTTCTGTCCAAATGTCCCGTGAATTCGATTCTTCTCATACGGATTGTGTCTCTCTTATTATTCATGTAAATTAATATAATTTCTATTTTCCGTCCAGCCAGTACACAAAGTTATTTATTTAAGGTTATATTCAGTTTCGTAAACTGCACATGCTCATCATCATCATCTTCATTTCCCCTTTTCCAGTTGACACTGGGTGGGGGCGAATATGGTTCCTCTCCACTTTGTTCTGTCGTTCCACCATTCCTCTTCCGACACGGTGTTCCAATCCAGGTTCCGTTTTCTAATACTATTCTTCACCGAGTACATCCAACGCATTCTTGGTCTTCCTCGTCCTCTCTTCCCTCTCATCCCTCGTTCCAGTGCTCGTCTTGGTAGACTTCATTCATCCGGTGGACATGTCCAAACCATCTCAATCTGTTTCTGTACTCCCAGTTCTTTCCGTATATCTTCATTTCTCACTCTGTCCCTCCTCGTTTTCTGGACCATACTTGTCAGCTGCCTGTACTCTGCTCTCATCCCTCTGCTGCATATGTCATTATATGTCATTCCATACTAGTCCCCGTACCTGTTAGTAGAAAGCACTCCTGAGGTTCTAGTCTTCCATCTTCAGTCAGTTCACTTCGCACATGGTACGGTATTTAAAATCCGACAGAGACTGTGCTGTTGGGGTAGAGCCTCTGACTCGGACGCCCGGCCCCGATTGCTGGCTCCGTCACAGATTTTTGAAACTGTCGTGAGGGCTGGAATGGGCTGCACTCAGCCTCTTGAGGGCAATCGAGTAGCTGTCTGACAGTGTGGCAGCGCAAACCAAGATTAACGGCCGAGGGGACCCGACGCGCTGACCACACATCATCTTGCAATGTATAAGCCAAATGGCTGGGCAGCAGTCACTTCATGGGCTGGGGCGGCACTTTACGTAGAGTAGCGTATTTACTCGGCTATAGGACACCCTTTTTATCTAAATGTTTAGTTCCGAATAGCCCCCCCCCCCTTCTCCGCCCTGGGTACTATAGATGCGAACTTTGAAAAAAAAAACACATTATTTTGGGAAAGGGAGAGAGTGAAAATAAGCTATTTTATTTTGATGCTACACAGTATGATATGAAATGAAAATCCACAGCCTGCTTCCAGTCTCCGACCGAGTCAGGAATGGAATGAATGGAGCCCCCATCTAGCGGCGAGGATATGAACTGTGCCGGTTGCCTAGGCCTGACGCACTCCTCTGGGGCAATGATTAAATGAATGACAAATGAAATGATAGTGGAGAGTGTTGCTGGAATGAAATTGTGACAGGGAAAACCGGAGTACCCGGAGAAAAACCTGTCTGCCTCCGTTTTGTCCAGCACAGATCTCACATGGAGTGACCGGGATTTGAACCACGGACCCAGCGGTGAGAGGCCAGCGCGCTGCCGCCTAAGCCACGGAGGCTTCACAGTATGATATATTTAATCAAAATAAACCAAGGTCACATCTTTAATGAGACAGCCATAACCTCGCTACCCACTACTCTCCCTTGCTAAGCAAACATCTTAGAATGGAATAGACAAAGTATCAGACATGGAAATGCAAACTTTATGTTTATTTGAACACAGGGAGGGAGAATGCAGGATCACATCTCAACCAAGTACGTATTATTCACATTAATATACCAATAAAGTGTCACACAAACACCGATGGTTCTTGTTTAAAATAAAACTAAGAAGAAGCCTGCCGCAAACACCACTTGGAAGCGCAATACAAAGAATGCAGGCAAGATATGAAACCATAACTTTCATTGGCGGATTTTAAACTTGACGCTTCTATTCGGCCAATAGTGTGGCATCTTCTATTGGATATCGGTAAAGATACGAGAAAATAGCATTTTGAAATTGATTTTGTAGCACTTTCATTTTGAAAAATAGCATTTTGGAGCATTTAAATGTTCGTCACCAGGTACAATAAAACTTTAAGTTAACAGGTTCAAAATAATATGCACGGAAACTAATTCAAACATGTGCAGGATTGGAAATATGGGCGTTTCTGATAAACGGCATAAGCATTAATATAATAATGTGAATCATACATTTACTTAACTTTAGGTAACTAACACACAATGGATAATTAACTAAATAATAAAATGTATGTTTACTCCCTCATTATTTCTTTTTCAATGAGGGCCATGGATGAGGGGCCTTGAATTTCTATTTGCCGGTGGTTTAATGGTCAAATGGCACTTCTTGAATCCTACCTCATAAGAAATGAATGGAACTTAGCAAGGAGTTAAGTTAGTAGGAAAACCACACTAAAGGATTTCATAGCCATCCTCAGAATTTGAACCAATTCATCCATCGAGTCCAGGACAGCCTGGTATTGTCGTCATTCCACCTGCCACACAGTAAACTTCCTAAGACAAGCATTGTCGCCTGACCACAGCTCGCTTTATTCTAACAATTGGCACCTTGGTACCAGTGAACTACCCTCAATATTTGAGTTGCTGCACAACACCTGATATTGCGCGCGATGGGCAATTTAGATCTTTCAAATTTGGATGACTCAAATAAGACCCGCATCCCAATTTTTCACGTCCGAATTTGTTTAAAAATGTGCGGGTGGTATTCGAGTATATACGGTTCTAACACTCCCTTAGTAAAAATAAAAACCACACACACAACAGGAGACTTAACACTGTTGCCAATGCAACTTGTGTAGACGAATGCTGACAATCCTGTGAACTTCATTGTGCACCTTTCATATCTACTCCAAAGATTTAAATAATCACAGCTTATCAATCTCAAAGGTTTTCTTAAGTTAAACAGAATATGCAAACACGCAATTACTGTTATACCTTTTTGCGACTCTTGACTGACAATCTGTAAAACAGTATCCGAATTCACGGAGAAATCGCCGGACGGCATGTAACATAACCTATAACTCACACATGGTAGAGAATACTTTCATCATATTATACAACATTTCCCAAAGCAAAGAGAACGCCTAACAAACATTGTTTATTCATATCACGATACGTACTTACAGTTTTCATTTTCATTTCAAATACAAGAAATGAGGGCCGGCGCGATATAAACCCATATAAGCACAACCTGCTCTAATTTGTTAAAAGAATCGGCACAAACGATTGGAATATTCCTTTTATTTGCACAACCAAATGAAACTACGAAATAATTTCTCCAAAAACATCGTTTTACTGGCGATAAACAGTGGATATCATGCAGCAATAACGCCAGCAATTTTCTAATTGATTTTTTACCGTAATCGATTGTTTTCACGACATTAATCGATGTTCGATTATTACTCGTAAATATCGATTATTTACCCGATATTTTCATTGCTGAGAACTCGCAAATTTCAAAGTTGCGGCACGAAAATGTAATAAAACATAATATTCAACATTAATTGGTAAATTCTGCACTTTTCGCATTTATGGGAATAATTCGCAAGAACCCTTCGTTATCGCACATTCAGTTCCGCAAATTTTGGGTATACATAGTCATATTAGCTACCAGGTAGTTCAATAAAGGAGAAAAAAGTAAAATTCTCATTTATCGCAATTGCGATTTTCCCATATCTCTGGATATCGGGTGAAGCCTATTGGCTACACAATTCAATATCCTGCCCAATCGCATACGCAAAATGACGGTCATATCGTCTGAATAACAAAATAATGTAATTTTGTCATAAAACAGGATGAATTTCAGGTATGATTTTAAAGAATTTTAAGAATTCCTCAATTTCAAAGAATTTTGTACTTTGGCTCTCATAAATGAAGGGTTGGTAGCCTACTATAGCCGAGTGAATACGGTGCTTATGGGGTTGTCGATGTATTATTATGATGTGGGCATTCTAATTCTTTAGGAAAGCTTATATTATTGTCCTTGACCTGCAGCTTCTTTCCTGGATAGTTTGTTGTGTCTGATATCACAGGTTTACAACATCTCGAGGCAACTGTGGTGTGTCGGTTTCTTGAAGCTACCAGTTGGATTGATTTGAGATGATTATTGATGGACAGAACTCATATTTATTCTTGTTACAGTAGGTGTTCTTATGTCACGATGGATTGCAATGGGACCCTCTCCTCTACTTTAGATAGGACTAATGTTATGTCGTTTGTAGGCTGAAGAGTCCCGTAATGTTGTTTTGCAGAACGAGGTGAACGCCATCAAGTGGGACCCTCAGGGCAACCTGCTGGCGTCGTGTTCGGACGACATGACGCTCAAGATCTGGTCCATGAAGCAGGACACGTGTGTGCACGACCTGCAGGCTCACAGCAAGGAGATCTACACCATCAAGTGGAGCCCGACGGGGCCCGGCACCTCCAACCCCAACATGAACCTCATCCTGGCCAGGTAACAAGGAGACATTCCTCAAATCAATGGGGAAATTGAAACAAACATAGGCTTAGGGAAAAGCGGAACTTATGCATTTACTTTTAAGGTGTGGAACTTCAGAGTCATCTGTCCCTCGTCACATAATTATTTTACAAATGTATATCTTTAAAGTTTAAAGGTGGATGCCAAATTAATAATAATAATAGTAATAACTATACTGTACTAAGAAAGTCATCATCATCTTCATTTCCCGTTTCCAGCTTCCTGGGTCGGGTTGTGAATTAAGGACCTCCAACGTTTCCTGTCTCTCCACCACTCCTCTCCTGTTTTTAGTACTTCTTCAGGTTTTCCTCCTCTCTTCTCTACACACTCCCACACTGTATCTGCCCATCTCTTCCGGGGCCTTCCTCGTGGTCTCTTCCCTGTCATCTTTTCACAGAAAGTTTTCTTTGGTACTCTCTCCTCTCCCATTCTCATCATATGTCCATACCACTTTAACTTTGTTGTTTCTATCCTGTCCTGCAGCTTCAAGATTCCTGACCTTTTTCTAATCTCTTCGTTTCTCTTCTGGTCTTGCCCTCTATACCTCTTAGGAATTTCATCTCCGCGGCTTGTATTCTACTCTCCTCTCTTTTTGTAGTAGTCCACGCTCCAGCTGCATATGTTAGTATGGGTCTGTAGTAGGTTGAATATAATACTTGGGGCATCTCGGTTCCACAGAATACCCCTTATGCTCTGGTAAAAACTGTTCGCTTGTTGTATTCTCTTTCCAATTTCCTCAGTTATCCTTCCATCTTCTGTGATCACACTTCCCAAGTACTTGAAACTTTTAACCACTTCTAGAATTTTCCCATTCAATTCTATCTTTCCTCTTCCTTCCTTCCTTCCTCTTGACATTACCATTGTCTTGCTCTTCTCTGTGCTTACTTTCATCCCATATTTCTCTATTTCTTGATTCCATACATCTAGTTGTTTTTGTACTTCCTTTTCATCCTCGCCCCATATCACTATATCATCTGCAAACAGCATGGCCTTTGTTGCCTCTTGTCCCAATCTCTGTTTAACATTCTTGTGAATTTCATCCATGACTATGATGAATAGTAAGGGGGACAATACACTTCCCTGTACTAAGAAAGTGTGCAGACATAAAGGGTGTGGTTTTTTTTTCCCTAAGCAGAACGTGCAGCGCTTTACCCCCACTCCGAGCCCTTGTGCAGCGTGGTTTCACTTCGCTGGTTACTTTTGATACATTTCAACTTGGCGGCAGTCATAACAGGATAAACTTGTGTTTCCATCTGAATTCTATTTGAAGTGTTGTTGTACGACTGAATACCAAGGAAGACGTAGTATTGCTTTGAAAGTTATAATCATTCAAGTATTCAATTGATGGTTGTTATGTACCACGGAGGAAACCCATACTCCATAAGAAGTCGCAGACTTGTTGAGCGACATCAATATACATTCATCGTCAGCTTAGTCTCTTTTTCCTAGTGGACGCATCGTTATATTAAATTTATTTTGAAATAATGACTGACACACGTTTGAAACGACCGCCAATTCGCGCCATCTTTGCTGTTTTTATTTACAGGTAGTTGCGATGCAGCGATTTACTTCGCTTCAATGCAGAGCTGCGAATTTTCGCTTAAAAAAGAAACCCACCCTAACTAATTTCTAACAACCTAACTTACTGATCATTTCGTATTAAAAATAATATATATACTTGTGCTTTGATTTGCAAATTACTCTTTGAATTTGGATAATTGGCCTAACCCACTCTCCCATTAGCAGCTCTGAGCACTTGGAACATTGGTGGCCGACATGATTAAAATCATACAAACAAGATATCTTACTCTTGCCATTTATTAGCACCCCCTGATGAATCTACGACTCAATTGCCATCAAAACCTAACTGAAGACGTTCACGCCCGACCAAAATATCTAAACAGTCTCTTAAAATGGGTTGTATTTATTGCCCAATCATGACACACATCTAATCTCAATATGCTGTGCAATAATCATGCCTTAAAATAATTGAATCGCTTGCTCTTGAAAGGCACAAAGTCCAATTTTTTAAGTTTTGAGATAAACACAAAAACGGTTTTTCCGCTCTTGTACTGAAATATGAGACATAGTTTTTTGTATGTGGGAAGTGCATACAAACGCGGATATAATAAAACCAAAATAGCATTGTTCTGTACGTTACTAACACTTTTATTGACAGGCTTTTGTTAGGCTACAGAGACTGTTATTATTTTTATCAGGTTGCCAGGCATGGCTGCCTGTTTGTGGAACACCATGGAGAGTCTGGTGCCCATTGGATTCTTCTTTTGGTGGTCTACAGATAGGTGGCCTTGCCATGGGGATCAGCTGTTTTAGTTCGTTTTTGTGAGAAGATGGATGCTGCCATATGCTGAATGAAACTAGGCTTAGTTGCTATGTGAATGGAGATTTTGTTGATGTAGTTGCTGCCAGGAAAAATGGTAGCTGTGCTTTTATAAAAAGTGATGTGGGAATTGGTCTCTCTGGTCTGGAGTTTAGTGTTATAGTACAAGAGATGCAGGTAGTGAAATCCTGCTTATGGTGTTAGACAATGTACACAAAGAAAGGTAATAAAGAAATATCATGGTGAAGTAGGAATCGTTTGTCTCAGTGCGTCGTTCGACTCGACGGTGAGGCTGTGGGACGTGGAACGAGGCGTCTGCATCCACACGCTGACCAAACACACAGAGCCCGTGTACAGCGTGGCCTTTTCACCTGACGGGAAGTTCCTGGCATCCGGGAGCTTCGACAAGTGTGTGCACATCTGGTCCACGCAGGTGAGCCAACCAGCAATCCACTTTACTTGAGGGTCTGGGACATGTTAGTCAGCAGGCCCTGTAGAATATCAACATGCTCCCCTGGTACATATTATAACAGGAGCTTGACTTTACAAGTGTACACCATCAGTGTAGTGCCAGCGTTGAAAACATTGAACTTCATAAAAGGTACCTTAAGCAAGTATTTAATTTGAACATTTGTAAGAGTTGTGCCGTTTGGTTTCAGAGTGGACAACTGGTGCACAGCTACAAAGGTACCGGTGGTATCTTCGAGGTGTGCTGGAACTCTCGTGGTGACAAAGTGGGCGCCAGCGCTTCAGACGGAAGTGTAGGTATCCTGCATTATTGGCTATTCATGTCCTTTAGTTACAAACAACTTCTTATAGCTTTCCTTCATGTTGTTCAGTGGTGTAAATATTACCATTATCTGTTTTAAATTAAAGAGAAGGCTCCCCACCTAGGGCCTCACATCTAGTGGGACCCCAGCTGAGTTCGGCTTTGCTTCCACTTACTTGCGCCGGGCTCCTCTCTGTCTTCCTTCCTGTCGACCTCTCTTGGTCAACTCTTGTTCTCTTTCGACCCCAACAGTATTAGGGTATCCGAGGCCTAGGGAGTCTCTTCCTTTCTCACCTTAATTGGCCCTTCTGTCATCTTTCCTGATCCCTCATTCCTCTAGGGATCAGCAGTGGTACCGTCGCTATATGTAGACTTCGTCTACATTATAGTGCGCGAAATATGGTGGTCGCTGAACGACACCTACAACAAGCTATTCTGAGAGTGGAACGCTGGACGCAAGAGCATGGCTTTCGGTTCTCAACCACTAAGACCTCGGTTGTCCATTTCTGCCGAAAGCGCACTCTCCATCCTGATCCTGAGCTTTATCTGGGCAATGTAGCTTTGCCTGTTATTGCTACGTACCGGTTTCTTGGGCTCCTTTTCGATAATAAGTTAACGTTGGAGTCACACGTGCGGTGTTTGAAGACTGCCTGCGCTAAGAAGCTCAACATGTTGCGTTTTCTTGGCGGCACATCGTGGGGGGCGGATCGCGCGGTGCTCCTACGTTTTTATAAGGCAGTGATTTTATCTCGATTAGATTATGGCAGTGTAGCATATGGTTCGGCCCGTAAGTCAGTGCTTGTTAAACTGAACAGCGTCCACCACGGCGGTGTGAGGCTGGCGACGGGTGCCTTTCGGACGAGCCCAGTCGTCAGCTTGCTCGCCGAGGCTGGCGTACCTCCTTTACATCTGAGGCGCCAACAGGTACTGCTGACCTATGCTGCAACTATTCGACAGATGCCACTTCATCCTAGCTATCCATGTTTGTTTAACAATCCGAATCGCCGACTGTATGATGCGCTCGCCCGAGCCACTCGGCCGGCAGGGATTCGCTTGGATGACTCAAACCGCCTGTTCCGATTTCCTTCTGTCTCCTGTATCGTCCGAGTACCTAGCAAGGCCCCTCCGTGGATCGTCTCTCGCCCTGATATCATCCTGGATCTGCACATCGGCCCCAAGTCGGACACGGACTCCTCCGTCCATCGGAGGCTGTTCCAGTCCGTGGTGAGCCGGTATCCAGGATCAGGACTTCTATTCACGGATGGTTCGAGGGTAAACGAGAAAGTAGGCCGTGCATTTGTGGTTGAGGATCGTCGGTTTCTCTTTTCACTTCCCGAGGCCTGTGGTGTGTACACAGCGGAGCTCTATGCCATCTTAGAGGCTCTGCGGGACACGTTATCCGACGATCACCAGCACTTTCTTGTGTGTACTGACTCTCTAAGTGCGCTGCAGACGATCGATGTGTGTTTCCCGAAGCACCCGTTGGTCCAGCGTGTGCACGACCTGCTCTTCAGTGCGTGTAACGCGGGAACCGGGGTGACCTTTGTGTGGCTTCCCAGCCACATGGGTATTGCAGGAAACGAGCTTGCTGATCAGGCGGCGAGAGAGGCAGTCGCACTGCCCTCGCTACCGTATAAGGTGCCTGCTAGTGATGTGCGCTCTCAGTTGCGGCATTCGATCCTGTCGCATTGGGAGGAAGCATGGCGAGCCACGCCTCCACCCAACAAACTGAGAGGCATCAAGGAGACAACGAAGGTGTGGAAATCTTCCTTCCGATCTCTCCGGAAGGAAGCTGTGGTACTCTGTCGACTCCAGATCGGCGATGGGATTGCTATCTACTCCCACTTGCTAAAGAGAGAAGACCCCCCTGTGTGTACTTGCGGCGTCCACCTTACCGTTGCACACCTTCTCTTGGAGTGTGTGGATCTGGCCGATCTGCGAAGGACTCTTAAACTGCCTAATACCCTCTCCCTTATTCTCCGTGATGACGGGCCGTCAGTAGACCTCGTCATCCGGTTCATGAGGGAGAGTGGTTACTTTTTTAAGTTTGAATGTAAGTTAAGACTTTTAGTTCAGGTTAAGTCTGTTTTATGTTTTTTATTGCGTCCATCTATTATACTGTTCCCTATGCCTTATTTGTTTTATTGTTTTGTTTTTACCATCCGCCCTTTTTATTCAAATAAGGCAAAATTGTTGGGGCTCACTGTCTATTTTATATACAGTGCACTCCCGATAATTCGCGTGCGGATAATTCGCTTTGCGGTTAATTCGCGGGTCTCCAAATATATTTTTAAATAGAAATTCTCACGGCAACTAATTATCATGCTAAGCAACCTCCCCGTCATTTAAAATAATTTTCGTGCTACGCAATGCGTAAAGACGAAATCATTGACATTCGAGAAGACTGAACTGCGTTTCTCTGTGATGGAACAGTAGGCCTACTTGCGCAAGTTCGAAACATACGACCAGGTTGCCGCGAGTGGTATAGCATAGATTTCCTTTATCTTCGAAGCCCAAACAATACAAGAGGAATGCGCTTTCACTGGGAACCTACCCTCCCTTTCCCAACAGCCACGCTCCAAGGTCGCTGACCTGTGAGTTGTGAAGGGTGGATGCGCGGACAGCGTATTGTAAACAGCGATTATTGCGTAATGACGTAAACTTTCGCGAGACATAGAACGTGTTTGTTGGATGCTCTTCATGCATTGAACCAGTCATGAGAAAAAAATACCGCTACAAAAGCAAGCTCTTGCCGACATCTGTAACGACGATATTTCGAACGGGCAAGTGAGACACCGATAAAGACGATTATGATTTAAGACATGAAGGCAAAGATGAAATAGCACGGAGTTCGACTGTTGGTGAGGAATACGGAGATCCAGTTGATATCGAGTGCGGGAGCGATGCAACGGAAATCCCGAAAGTTTCCCACAGTCTCTAGTCACACTTATCTCTTATAGAAAAACGAAATGAATTTTTGTTCTCTTATAACGTTTTCTTTGGAAATGTGCACTCGAAAATTAGAATAAACGGTCTAAGAAACAAAATGGGTTGACTTTTTTTTAAATATTATTGTAGGCATAATCCACATAGGCCTGCCTCTAGCCTAGCATGTCTTAGGACACTACAATCAAGTGTTATAATTATTATTATTTTGCATGTTAAAGCGTATTTCAATATTTTAATCAATAGTTTTGTTTTTACTAGGCTTAACAAAAATAACTGCGGATAATTCGCGGTTTTCAATAATTCGCCGAATTTCGTGCATTAATTACCGCGAGTGCACTGTTCCATCCATGGCAGTGAGCTGTTCTGGTTTCACTATCACCCAGACCATTAGATGTTAGCCCCTTAAAACAACAATTATCATCGTCATCAATAAAAGGAAGGGGCAGATGACCTCGTAGTTCCGCCCTTAAAACAACAATAACTAAACTAAAAAGAGTCCACAGTTGTCTTGGCTAACGAGACCAAAGGCACTTTCTCCTCAAAGCACGAGTTTTCTAATGAAGTCAGGTAACCTATGAATTCATCAGTGCCATTATTTTATCGATTACTGCCATCGTATTGAACATTTCCTCTTTCATTAGGAACCTGCAGAGAATTCAAACGTCAGATAAATTGCCCATCGGTTGTAACTAGACCAAGATATTTGTCAGATTTCTGTAATAAAAACAGGTTTTCTTCATATTTTCTGCAAATTTAACTATGGGGGAGTGGTTATCTTGTCGGACTACCAACTCCAAGCTCCTCGCCGTGGTAAGTGATTTTTGTCACAGCAAGTATGTCTTACGTTGTTGGAATGTTAAAGAACCCATTTGAATTCAGTAGGGCGTGATCATAATGGGAAAATTAATCTCGGGCTTTTCCGCCAGCATAAAGTACCTCCTTTCTCTACTAGAAAGTGCTATAGTGTCAATGAGCTTAGATATCTAAACTCCTTGACTTTCATAGCACTCCAAGGAACGACAAAATTCCACATGCAAGCCGCCCTCTGGGCGTCGAATAACAAAGCTTGCACCCGCATCCGAGGCCATACGGTCATCATCATCGGCTTTAACTCGAATCCGAGTATAAATCTTCTTCCTTCAGTCCAGTTTGTGGATGTGTTTACGGTGACTAAAGAGTCCAATCCTGGCATGGAACAAGCGACCACACAAGTCGCATAGTATTGCTGGAGGAGGACGTGGTTGGGTTGCTCGAAGTTTCCTAGCTTGACGCTTGGCCTCTTCATGTATGCGTCGATCCCTTTCAAACGTCTTTACAGTATCCGAGATGGTACGGCGCCAGGTTTGTGAATCAAGACCTGTCAATTTCAGGGTCTGCTTAAATTGGTCCCTGTAGCGCCTCTTAGGACCACCATGAGGTCTGGTGCCATAGCATAACTCACCATATAGCATTTGACGAGGTAATCTCACATCATCCATCTGATGGACATGACCAATCCATCTAAATTGGTGACCTATTATGGATGATTCTATGCTGTTGATTTGAGCCTTTTCCAGAACAGCAATATTGGTAATGCGGTCTTCCTATTTAATCCTCAGGATTGATCGAAGTTTTTGTAAGTGGAAACGCTCAAGCTTCCTAAGATCACGTCGGTCAAGGGTCCACGTTTCACAGCCATACAACAATGTAGAAATGACTACTGCTTTGTACACCATAAGCTTTGTACTCATGGATAGATCTTTATTCATGAAGACCCGGTGCGCTAATCGTCCATATGCTGCATGGGCTGCGCCAATTCTCTTATCCACATCCTGCTCACAGGTACAGCTCACAGAAATGGTACTGCCCAGGTACGAGAAGTGGTCGACCTGTTCTAATGGCAAATTTGAGATGGAGATATTGAACTGAGGAGGAGGTGTGCCTGGTGAAGGTTGTGCCAAGACTTTAGTCTTATTGACATTTATGGTAAGACCAAAGCGATCACATGCACTTTTGTAACAGTTAACTGACTCTTGCAGCTCTTCTGGTGTGAGAGTTGGTGACGCAGCATCATCTGCATACAACATGTTAGTAACCTTAGTAACCTGAGTTTTCCTCAAGGAGCGGAGACGAGTTAGGTTGAAAAGCCCTCCATCAAAACGATACTTGACCTCCTCACCTGGGATGTTTGTGGGTGAATCATAAAGCATTGCAGCCAAGTACAGCGCAAAAAGCGTTTGAGCCAGTACACATCCTTGTTTCAGTCCATGGGTAATGGGAAATTCATCGGACATCTTATTCTGATGGCAAACCTGACCTGTCATGCCATCATGGAGAGCTTTGATTAGATCTACAAAACGCTGAGGGCAACCAAACCGCTTCAGCACTGCCCACATGGCTGGTCTTGGAACCGAATCAAATGCCTTTTCCAAGTCATAAAAGACTAAGAAGAGTGGATTCTGTTGTTCTCTACATTTTTCTTGTAGCTGTCTCACACAGAAAATCAAGTCAATTCTGCTTCTGGAAGTGGGGAGTGATAGAGGGGCCATACGGTATTATTATGATAACTACGGGGTAATGAAGAACTGTTTCAGACTGGCGAAACAGTGTTTCCATTCTACTCTGTCTACAGATAACCGCTATTTACGAGTCAAGTCAAGCAATGTTGCCAACTTAAGAATTTTGTCGCGAAATACTAGAGTCTGATGCGTGTATTTGCGCTAACAGAACAAATACAAATATTCTTTGACTGGATTTTCGGGACGGAACAAACTCCCCAAGTGACAGAAATAATTATTTCTGCATTGATAGTTTAAGTGCACGGGGCTGATGACCCAACAACACTGACCACAATTTTATATTATTGAACTAAACCTTCAGATTTGTTGGAGTTGTGCTAATTTGCACAAAATTCTTATTTTTAACCAATTTGCTACAAAACCCTAAATTTAGAATTCAAAATGCAAAATACCACAAACTCTAAGTATTATTCGTTGAGCCCAAAGACCTGTCAGTCAGTGCTTCCTGATTGTACCTCGTATGTGGGGGACCTCCATCTTTTAAACAGTGGTGGAATATATCGCAGCAACCAAGGTCTCGCCTCATTGGCCAGTCAGCCGAGTCACTACGTGTTTTCACACTGGCACTTCGCAGATTGCTTGGACGGAGTTTAGGGCATCTTTGGAGACTACACTACAAAACACGTAGAATCCTGTGGAGAACTTGGGCTCGGCAGCGGCAGAACATGCCCCTCACACTTGGCTTCAGTAGCTCGCTGGCAGCAGTTGTGAATGCTAAACTGTGACGAGGATACGAAAGGTTGGCACTCTTCAAGAGTTACTTGACACCAATATGGCATAGAAACATGTTCCCTCACCGCAAGAGCCAAGTCGGGGATGAAGTTCCTTAGGTCGACTATCCACAGGACAAGATAAGGAGCGAGAAGGTAAGGAGAGACATCAGCTCTACAGAGGATCAGAACATCTGGACTACGGTGGCTTGGACATGGAGAGAGAGTGGAACACTTGCATCTAGCTACCGAGATGTGAGCAGGGCTTCGGAGCACTTCGCCTGCTATCGGCAAAGCTTGCGTTAGCTCGGGTTTTCTCTCCATTGTCACGAGCTAGTGGAATGCAATAACTTTGAAGTTATTTGTGCTACAATACAGCTTCGTAATTCTTCTGTGATTACATTGTTTAGTTAACACATGGAAGACGGGTCCCGAGAAATCTCGGTTTTATATACGTCATTGTTTTCAGTCTTCCTGCGACATCTCTTGGCCATATATTGAACTATTTCGGTCTAGCACATTGAGAAGGATATTTGTAGATGTATGTGTGCCATCGTCCGTCTATTCATGGCCTTCCTTTATTCTTTGATTTTGTTTCGAAACATCGAACTTCCTTCTGTTGGTTCAATCAATGACAAGATGGAGGACTTGTATAATCAGATGATAAGATTTATTGTTTATATTATCGTTCAAATGGCACAAGTTATAGTGAATTAGTGGAAACTGAATGAGAGAGTGATATTCAGGTCTCTGGGCGACGTAATAAAAACCAAAGTACACACCGTACTTTGATTGTTGACCAATCTAACCTCAAATATACTCCATCTGCTCTTTCTGTAAGCCTCCACTGCATGTCGTGTCATGTTTCCAAATACATCACCCCCTGAGCACTACTAGGGGTATGTGTAGACTTATATCAACTAGAAAGATAATATCTAGGCTATTTCCACAATTATGTACTCTCATTATATATTATATATTCTCATTAGCAAAATGTCCGGTCCACAGGGGATGTGACATGTCCAGGCATCCGGTCAGCAATGTGTTGATTGATGTTGTGGAAGATAATTATTATTCATGTCTTAACAGAAAGTTATGAATGTAGTTTTAATGCACATATATAAAATAGTGTGCTTATTATCTATTTATTTATCGTATGGCTTTTAGTGCCGGGAGTGTCCCAGGACATGTTCGGCTCGTCTGAGTCTGTAGCTGCTTCCAGCGGACACCCTACAAGTTTCGTTCAATTTCAAATAGTTCCAACTTTCGCCACCAGATATCAATGATACCTAGTGGTGAACGTTGGAACTTTGATAGAGCGTTCTGACGAAATCTAACCTAACAATTTAGCTTTACACAAGTTTAGTCTATGAAAGGTTCTTTAACATGCCATAAATCTATGACATGGGACCGCCGGCTTTACTTCCCCTCCGAAGGAAGGCATACTGAAGGATTTTTAACGCTCTTAAAAAGTCCGACGACTTCGGCCGGGTTTGAACCCGCTATCTTGGGCACAGCAGTTCAGCATGCTACCGACTATGCAATAGTGTGCTAAACCTTCGATAAGAGATCCAAGCTCAATGCCCAGTTTATCTGCACGATAGCAGGCGAAGGGCCCCGAAGCCCCACTGACATCTCGGTAGCCCAAGTAAACCTGTGGGAAGAACACTAACTTCATGGAACGGAGGAGGCTTATCAAGGAAACTGGAACTGATTTATTGCTAATTGTATGTTTAAAAATTAACATAATAAAATAACACCACTTGAATTTCCTACTCCAGTCTCGGCCACCCTGACAGGAGGGAAAAAATCATGCTTTTTGTTTGTTTTTGTATTTCCACACAGAGCATTATTATGGTTTCTTTCGTCCTCTCCATCAATGGAATTATCGAAAGTTAAATACAACACGAAACAAGTTGACCTAAAGTACATAGTAAGAAGAGTAACAATGACCTGATAAATACAGGTAGTTGTACTGTAGATTAAGGCTTTCACGGCCTGGATTACTATATAAATAATTCATGTTTTTTGGGCTAATGTTGTGCGAAATTAAATTAGAACCGTATGTTTCGGAGAAACCTTGCCTCCATTTTCAATGGAATCAAACAATTAAAACACATCAATTATTTATATAAGAATTAAACAAACAGTTCTCGCTCATAGCTTTGTATTTATTTGATTGCTCATTCTCCGCAATTCTGTTTCCTCGCCGTTTTCGTGACGAGGCTTCAAGAAACAGGTTTCAAAGCGAAAAGCAAAAGAACATTACTTACTTTTTTGCAAAAAGTAAATGGTAATTTGCATTAAGTGAAAAAACTATTTGCGTACAGGAATTGTTTTGTACATATACTGTGCAGTCTTTTTTTCGAGACGTTTCGGCCATCAATGGACCACGTTGTTCTTCACTCATATGATCACTGTAATGCTTGTTTTCTTGTCTGCCAGTAGATCTTCATTCTTGACGAATGTTCAGCTCTCCTTTCTTCCGTCCACTTGCAGTGAGGGCGAGGCATCACAGATGTTAAAGGGTGTAGATTACTGGTTGATTTAACCGCCTTTCTGAACAGGTTCCTATCCCAAACCAGAGCTTGATTGATTCGAGCTTCTGTTAGGTCCTTTTTAACTTGCATCGACCATTTACAATAGGAAATTTTTTTAGAGATTGATGAGTGGATTCAATATGAAAGTCGATGATGCTCCATCCGTTCCAAATGTCCAAAGAAAGACATTCTCCTTTTTCTCATCTCACTCACCAAATCTTCTAACTTATATGTTCAAATAATTCATTGTTATGTCTTCTTCTATAAGTACCATTGTCATTAACAGGTCCTAATATTTTCCTTAGAATTTTCCGATCCTGAAGTTCTAATTTTCTCAATGGACCTTTGTTTGTCATCTGCAAGCATTCTGCGGCATACAGTGCTGACAGCCTAATTACTGTGTTATAATGATAAAGTTTAACATTCCGGGACAAGCTTTTACTTTTGTAAATGTTTTTGCAGGTTTGAAAGCCACCTTCCAATTTGTTACATCTGCTCTCAATGGCAGCTATTTCTGAATTATTGGGGTAATCCATTCCCCTAGGTATTTTAATTTTCGGACTTTTTTGATTTTTTTGCAGACCAATCGTGATGAATTTTGAGGCATCTTTCACATTTGTGATAAAATTAGTTTTATGGAAGGCCACTTTAAGTCCAGTTTTAGCAGCTATGGTTTGTAGTTTATTAAGTTGGTCAGTGGCCTCTTCCATTGTATTAGCAAACAAAGCAATGTCATCTGCAAAAGCGAGACAGTTTGTATTCAGGTCTTCTTTTCTATAACCAATTCGAATACCATAATTATTTGGTAAGATTGTTAACCATTCTATTATAACCTTTTCCAAGACACAGTTGAACAGCATCGGTGATCCCAGATCACCTGGTCTACAGCCAGTCTTGATTGCAAAGGTTTCGGACAATTCACCACGAAATTTGACCTTAGAAATGGTGTTTTCTAAGCTTGCTTGCTTTGAACAAATTAATTGATTTATTGTCTAGGCCAAACTCACGTAAGGTGTTAGTTATTGTGTCTCTATGAATGCAATCATAAGCCTTTTGAAAGTCCACAGAAATCACATTTCATGTTAACATGGCATTTTCGCGAACTCGGCCACCCTTCGGTCCACATTAAGCCGAGTTTGCGAGACTCTACTGTATTTAGATATGTTTTTTATTTGAGATATTTAATAAAAAATGCAGTTATATGTCCGCCTGTTCATATTTTCTTTATATTCGAAATAGAAACACTAGGAACACGGAGTGTCGTAATTGCCGTAGTTATTTCATAGTGCGTATTATTTGAAACGTGGTGCTTGTTTGGCCAATAAGCTTCGGGTCCTTAGTCATAACCTGCGTAACTTATAATTCACAAGTAGATTCTACAGAAATACACAGTTCAACTATGGTGAGATGTTATGTTTCATGTTTTCCCTCCTCCACCCTTGAGAAATGCGGGATCTTTCTTGTGTGGGTTTGCCCGCCCTTGCTTGTGTGTTTAACTTGCTGTCTTTCTATTGGATTGGTGGAATTTCTCTGTTGCAGGTGTTCGTGCTGGACCTCCGCAAGCTGTGAACTCTCTAGCTTTAGGATTACTATGTTTAGTTTGTCTTCTTCGTGGTGATCAGTTCTTTTATAATAAAACAAACGTTCTTTGTAGTGTTTAGGCCATTGCTTCACCCCAGTCGCTGTATTGACTGCCTGTGCTAAGAAACTGGCGGCAAGTATATCAAGCTTTTGTTACTAATTACAGTGACGCTAAAGTACTGTGTGCCGCACAGCATAGCATTTGTAAGAGGAGTCCTGGAGTGTGGTTTTCTTGCATTCCTCGAGAGAAATGTGGGGATGGTACATCCGTAATTGGTCATGATAGAAGCACATAGATCCTGGGCGAGGAACATTGTAAAGGTCTTGGGAGATACGAATACCATGTGCAATGTGGGCTGGGGACCATTGGAGGCCAGCTACTTACCAGTGTTGCTGCTCCCTTTAGGTCATTATCTATGTGCGCCCCAATAAACAGGGCAAGCTAAGCTGGCTGTGACTAGCGCAGATCACACGGTTCAGCCGGTGGTTGGCGCACACTTTTACTTTTTTACCAAACATGTTCTTACGGTGCTCGTAGTCGATGCTGAAAATGTCCTCCCTCTCTTGTAACACACACCTCACATCTTCTGATTATTATTATTTTCGTATGGTACAAATGATCTACATATATATACAAATATGTACATAACAATCAAAAATGAACATCAAGGCTCTTCAACCAGGAAAGCGCTGGAGCTGATGCTTTCATGAACTCTTCCCATTTGCCTGCAAAGCTACGCTGTGGGCACTCCAAATGATGTGGTTCATCGTCTGTTGTTGAGCTCCGCAGTCACAAGCTGATGATTCCAGCCAACCCCATTTACATCTTCTGATGAATGAATGGACAACAATCTCATCTAATGTTTGTTGTCTCTTAACTCATTATTATTTACGGAGCCAGTTTTCTTGAATCATTTATAGAGCCTCCTAATTGTACTGGCATTAGACACAGGTCTTCCTGGAAACATGATTCAAAATTTTCGTCCTGTTTCAGATAACTCACTAAACGATATGAGTCAGTGGAGCTGTTGCTAGGTCTGCAGCTGGCCAGCCAAATGACGCTACAGTTTGCAGCGGATCACTCAGCCGGCTGGCCAGCTGCAGACCTAGCAATACCATATCATTAGTTCACATGTGTTTTGTCATGCATATGGATGCGTATCTGCAAAGCTTAGGCATTAGTGAGTATTGTGATTACTGTGAACTGAACTTAAACAGTGCTTCAGATTGTTATCCATTCTTTCATCACAAGATGAAGGGAGGGAGGACTTTTTCAGCATCGGCTATGAGCACTATAAGTACACATTGTTGAACATGTTTGGTGAAAGTGCACGCCAAGCACCGGCTGAACCGTGTACGCGCGCCCGCTATCTGCGCCAGTCAAACCCGGCTTAGCTTGCCCTGTTTATCGGGGCGCACATTGATAATGACACTGTCTTACACCATATTTGCTCACAGCCCATTTTTAATGTTGAAATTGCAGGGGAAACAAATTCTTGCATTAATTTCTGACGCCATCATATAGCGTAGCCTCCCACTGGACATCACACGTCTTGCCCGCGATGTTTCTGTTCTTTCCTTTCTTTCACGGAACTTGTTGCATTCAATCAAATGTTCTCGAAAGAGAATCAAAATGAGTATTGTCCGTTGAGCCATTGTAATTAACACAAAAAGTGATAAAAATGTCCAGCATAAAGGTCTACGCACACCGGCGCGGGATGCGGGAACGAGAACGGGATTGAGACGATACCCGCAGTCGCTGCGAAATCGTCTTTGTATTCTGACCAGTGCGGGAAACAGTTCCGAAATAAATTCGTCTGATGAAGTGCAACATAAGGAAAATATATCCCAATTATCGGGAAGCTATCTCGCCTTGCTATTGCTATTAGATTTTTGGCTACTGGGGATTCTTTCTCGACAATTGGCCACAGTTTTCGTGTTGGATTCACAACTGTTGGAGCTATCGTGAGAGGTTTGCCAAGCTATCTGCGATACGATGCGATAGTGCAGTTTATATTTAGTTTTAGGGTAGTTCAGTTCGGTTTTCTTTAGGTTAATCACCACGTGACAAATGAACACAGAAACAAAGGGTGATATTATTTAAATTGATGCTAACCAGGAACTTGCAGTTCCTTTCCTATTTCGTCCCTGAGCTTATCTTTATTCCTTATATTTCTTAATCTTCATTACTCATGTTATTGATATAAGGCAGGATATTTCCTGACACACTCTATTAACAGTTCCGTCGCCATTGCTAAATGGATGCGGGACGCGGGAAAACGCAGCAAGCTGCGTACTCCTGCAGTAACGCAGCAATCCCGCCGTCTGTGCGGGATTGTGACGCAGCTGTCTGAGTGGATGCATATCCCGCCAAGTGCGCAAATGTTCGCGACATTCCCGCATCCCGCGCCGGTGTGCGCAGACCTTACCTCAACAAATTGCTAGCGTTTCGCCCCAGCGTGCCAATTGGGCTCTTCAGTTGGTAAAGGCACACCTACCAAGACGCGTAGCAGGTACACACTGAGAAGGCCATGCAAGACGCCTCGCCACATGTGGCCACGTCACGAGCATTGTCGCCGAGTGCCATTGTTAAGTGTGGAGGTCATCTCTAAGCTCTATAAAAGCGCGGAAGTTGTGTGGCTGGGATTAAAGGCAAACTGATCAAATGCACAGAAGACGATGGTAAAATAGCATCACACTCGTCGAGCTGCCAGTTGAGAATTTAGTGTGACTGAATTTAATTTTCACTACTAGCGTATACACAAGAGACGTGCTAGAAACCACTAACCAAACATGTAAGATGTTTTCAAATGTGGCAACGCAGCAAAACAACACATGGGGTTAGGATTACCAACCGTCCGGCATTTCACTCATTTTGGTTATGTCCGGGCGGCATTTCTAATTTATCCAAAATGTCCGGCATACTTGTTACAAGATTGCTCATTTAGGTCTTTCCCTTAAAGTCAGACAGGTGTTAACTACATTTCCTGGTTTGGATGAAGAATGTAAGGTGCACTGAGTACTTGGATGCATCTTATGGAGGAATTCATCATTATCATCATATTTTCTTACTGAAGGCTTCTTTTGCTATTGCAAAGTGTTTCAAATGGTTAAAACTTGAAAATATCAAGGACCTCAGTTTTGAGGATATTGTACCAGGTAGAAATAGACGATTCAAAATTATTCGACCATTTCTGCAACGTAAGGGCTTATTCTAAAAGTTAACTTTGGGTAAAGACACGACACTACACCAACAATAATATGTTTTCTTTAATAAGTGCCGGAACATTTACCCGGCAGCAATACCTCCACAGGGTGACCGCTTTCTGGAAAACTCGGCGAATTTAAATTGCATGGATTTATTTATTTATCGTATGGCTTTTAGTGCCGGGAGTGTCCGAGGACATGTTCGGCTCGCCTGAGTTTGTAGCTGCTTCCAGCGGACACCCTAAAGGGTGAGCTACAAGTTCCGTTCAATTTCAAGTAGTTCCAACTTACGCCACCAGATATCAATGATACCTAGTGGTGAACGTTGGAACTTTGATAGAGCGTTCTGACGAAATCTAACCTAACAAATTTTGCTTTACACAAGTTTAGTCTGTGAAAGGATCTTTTACATGCCATAAATCTATGACATGGGACCGCCAGCTTTACTTCCCCTCCGAAGGAAGGTATACTGAGGGATTTTTAACGCTCTTAAAAAGTCCATAATGTTGTAAATAATTATTATTTCATTATTCTTCATGTGATTTGTATGTGCTTACACAAGAAAGATTTTCCTTAGTGAAGTTTTGTTGGACAGGCTGATGAAGGGGGAGTATTAGCCCCCGAAACATGTCCCTGTAAGTAATTAGCAATAAACAGTATTGAAAGGCGGAAATTTTATTATTCTTTCAAACTTAAAAAATCCGACGACTTCGGCCGGGTTTGAACCCGCTATCTTGGGCATAGCAGTTCAGTATGCTATCGACTACGCCACCAAAGCGAATAAACAAGGAAAGAAATTGGCAAGATGAAAAGAAATGTCTTGACGTATGATTGGGCTTAATAATAATGCTTCGTTGGCGGTATTAAAAAGATTAATTATCGTTAAGATTAAGGATTAAGTACCGTAATTTGACCATTCTGCCATTTCTTCTTTTTGGATGTCCGCCTTTCAGGGTATCCAAGGTCAGAAAAATTAGCTTTGCGAGAAAATAAATGACTCGGGTGTTTATACCTTATTCTGTTTATAAGTTGAGAGTAATGACAACACGCCAGAGCCGTGAAGAAGAGCTCTTAGCTGTACGAGCACACTACCTTCGATTGAAATATTAACACTGTATCAATTGTAAACTGGCTTTAACTTGACGTCAGTAAGAGGTAAGAGCTCTTCTCCGGTATAGTTGTGGTGTAACGTGATTCACTGAACAGATGGCACAAAATATGAATTGAGTTTACTTTTGTCCAAGCATCCTTCCTGTAGTGTTGACTTGTGTATGTAAATGATTTGCAGACTGTCAAAGCGTTTTTTGAATACGAAGCGAAGAGACCTGCAGGTAAATGGAATTTATTTGGCTATAATGAGTAATAAAACAAATACTGCAACGACAATGCTTTACGTAACCTAAAATTCACTCGTCAACAACTAACACTTTTGTATTTAGTTTTTTTTTTAAGATCATGGAGGGATCATCGAAATTCAATCCAGAATAGCTGCAACCGTCAAAGTACCCAGATTTTCAGCCTTGGTTAGAAGATGTTCCCAAGGATGCAAAACATGCTTTTTGTAACGTGTGCAATAAACAGATTTGCTTTGAGCAACATGGGCAAGAGAAAGCTATCACTAGCCACATGACGGGAAAAAATCATGAAGCAAGGATCACCAGCCAGCTTTTTTCCGATTGAGCCATACTTGAGGTCGGTCGTATATATTGCGTGTTAACAAGACTGAGCTTGAACAGTTTGATAGGAGTAAATCTCGCCTGGATCATTTTTATCCTAAACAGTTCAAGGGCTCGGAAGAATATAAGGATGTGTGACAGATCATAAAAATCATCCTCATATTTTCTCATGGTAACATTTTTGTGGAGGGGGGATTTTTCGATTAAGAAAGAAATGTTAGTGGAAAACATTGACGAGGAAACTCTCATAGCGATGAGAAGAGCATGGGATGGAATTCGGGATGCAGGTGGAGAAGATGCCATAAACATTGATGACGCTTGTGGGGCTCGGGCTAGGAAACAATCGCTATCGAAAAACGAAAACGGAAATAGAGGACTTGAGTCGGTACGAGAGAGAGAAGAAGAAGAGAAAGGATGAAGTGTTAATGGCATTAAATAAAGAAAAGGAAGAATTGCGCACAAAGCAACACGAGTTGGAAATGACAATAAAGACATTGAACAAATAAGAACTTCAAACATATTCAAAGTCACCTAAATATCTGTCATTACCCGGACAAAGTCGTCGGGATTTTTTAAGAGCGTTTAAAGATCCCTCAGTATGCCTTCCTTTGGAGGGGAAGCAAAACCAACGGGGCCATGTCATACATTTATGGCATGTAAAGGAACCTCCAACTAACTACAAGTGTGTGAAGCTTAATTTGTAGGCTAGATTGATAACGCTATATTAGTTCCAACGTTTGCCGCGAGGTGCTGGTTGTAGTGGCATCTAGTAGCCAAGTGCGCAACTAGGTGTCGTTGATGGTGTAACATTTATTAAATCTATATTGGTTATTGGTCTACCAACATAAACCTACCCCATCATTAGATAATCAATGTCACTAAATTTCTTTTCTACTTCGGGGTCGAAATGGCGTTTGATACGCAGGGAATATTATAAATATGATACCTTTTATTGCTTCTTTGTCTACATGCAAGCAAGCTTCCATTACCTGCATCTGGTATCCACAACAATTTCCATGAGGACAAGGGATTTTTAATATACTTCTGCTCTTTTCTGGTTGCAAATTATTACATTTTTCTTTCTACCTTTCTTTTACGAGCAGCTTCAGAAACCTGCCAGTTTTCATACATCATCGCTTACAATCTAACAAAGCCAGAAAAAAAAAGAAGTTCTACACAGATATGAAACTTAGATGAGCATGGCCCCCTCTCACTTTACTACTTAACCAGTGCAAGGAATCTCTTTAGCTCAGCGCTAAGCAATAGGTAGCCATGCTCCTAACCTAAAATGATCAAAGAAATTGAACAGTGACAATGGTAGCGAAAGTAGGAACTACTTGAAATTGAAGGTCTGCAGTCCTTAGCTGAGTCACAGATAACACACACTAATACAATTAACACAGATTCTACACACACCCAAAGTACACGGGGCTACACACAGCTCCTAAACTGACGAACCAACCGAAAAGTTAAGCGTAATATAATTATGCATAATTTTGTTATCGATTGAACTTGTCAGGCATTTTTCTGAAATGTGAGATTTTCAAAGTGAAATGCCATGTTCTGTGGTTCAGAGGGGCAGTTGACCTCGTAGTTCTGCCCCTTAAACAACAACCCACGGCTCATGATCGCTTGATTAACAATTACGTAAAGCTGAAAGCTTCTTTGTGTTATTTTTTTCTGAAATGTCCTGCTTTTTGCTGAGCCATGTCCTGATATTCAGTTGGTAACCCTACACAGCTGTTTTGTTGGCGCTCCACACTAATTGTTAGGTTAGAACACATTGAGATCTGGTATTGTTCGTTACGATAAGCTGACAAAATAAAGGAGGCTATCAGTTGAACTCTTGCGTGATTGGGTTATGATGACAACATTGTGTAGATGTGCTTGGCAAATACGGTCTTTCGCACATAAATCCCCGCATATATCACGCACCAAAAGTTTTCACACTTATTGTCGGTCAAAAAAGTGTTAGTTATATGCGAGCAAATGCGGTGCATTGGGGAAACACTGACAGGTGTGGGATTGTGGATGAGCAGGGTCTGAGGACAACATGAAAACTAAGTTTGTTGATGCTTTATTCAGTGTGGTGGCGGTGTTGTTGTGGTGTTGGCGCTGAACTGGACGTGACGATGGCTCCAGTCACCTACAACATTAAACTGTATTTCTGGCCCTAAGACCACAACTTTCTATACGTAAACAAAGTTCATATTAAAGTTAGCTCCTTTCAAAGTCTATAGAGCATCCAGCGTTGAGAAAAGACTGTGAAGCCTTGCTAGCTCTAGGCAGAGGTAGCGCTGACGTTATACGTTATCTTCACCCGCTTCGAGTACTGCCCTTTCATAAGCTAGCGACACAACTCAACCCCAGCAGCTACCTGAAATAGAACACGCCCAGGAAGGAGCAGTTTTTCAGACGTTAACGGAATGGACCAGTATTAAGGATACCGAACGTGAAGAGAACCAATAACGACACTCATTTAGTTGTGATACGACGCATCACTGATTGACAGATGTCGACAGCACGACCCTTCCTTCTCGGATGTATGCTGACGATGCTAAAACTTTGTATGTCAGCAATACTGTTTCACCAGGAGAACACGAGCCGATTCACCGCGTAGTTTGAACACTAATGATCTGGATGTAGCAACTCACACTTGGGCCGCGATTTCTACTCTTTATACAATTGAAATATTTTCAACTATTGTCCTCTCCTTACTTCTCAGCGTCTCGCCTCGTTTTCGTTTCACCAAAACACCAGCCATTTCAATTCGATCGAACAGAAAATTAAACGGAAACACAACAATAAACCAATGTGACTGATAGTGCTTCAGAACTTATGTTGCCGGCGGAACTGAGCACGTGCTAAGTCATAATATAAACGATTCTTGTATGCAATAACACAGGTAATCAATTAGCAGATAATTGTAAGAAGCTATTATGACGAAAAATATATATGTTCAGAGTTCATTCATGATAAAATGTGAGGTAACAAAACCAGTGTAAGAGGGGTTTCAGTTAAAAGTAAAAGCCCGTCTTTTCTCAACGCTGGATGCTCTATAGCGAGTGTGTTATTTTCTTTCTTGCTCAAAGGCTAAGGACCCTATTTTTATAATGAACTATGAACGATGGCTATTTCTCATTTACAGTATAATTTTAAATAGATATCACAAAAAACTAGCCAGTCCCTAATTTCTTGATTTTACGAGTATACAAGTTTTTCTTGTTGTGTTCTCAACACACTTTAGCCTGCTGTGAATGTCTCAAGGGTGTCCTTCCTCTCCCGATATATTCTCTTAGATTTTAGCAGTTTAGAAGTAAGGACGCTTGTGATTATAAGACACTTTCTGACCACACGTGACATTTCACAAGGCCCACCTTGAAGCTCGACCCCTGTGTTACCGTCAGTATACTGACTACTTTACCAGTTGGCATTATAATCTGCGCCTGGGGAACTAACAACCATACACGGGCCAAGCTGACTCTGCTATAGGACCCCATTTTTTTTTTTCTAAATTCTTTGTTCCGATTTTGGGAGGGTACTATAGACGCGAAATTTGCAAAAATCCATTATTTTTGGAAAGGGAGAGAGTAAAAATAAGCTATTTTATTTTGATTCAACATAGTACGATATATTTAATTTTTGTCAGACCTGAAGGCATTCTTTGTTCACCCCTAGTGGAATGTGGGCGCCCGGCCTCTCTGAGACAACATTCCTTGCCAACAAGCGGGCGAGGGTTGGGGCATAACAGGTATAGTTGTCTCGCTTTCCTGCTTAACTAGCGGCGACTCAAACGTAACTAGCACGCGCCGACAATAAGCATTGACCAATAGCTGACGGTTGTTGACCAATAGAATGCTTCCTCGATCACTCCACATTTACTCAAGTCCCGCCCTGGCACAGCTATTTTGTGTCTACCACAGGTATCAGTGTCCAATGGTGCACATCTGCACATAGTTCAGTCCAGTCTCGCCGCAAGCATTACATCTCGAGCTAAATGTATCGAATGTTTATATGACTGAATTCACGCAAATACACATTACACTACCAAAGAAGTTGTGAAACCTAGTGATCATTTTGTTGCGTCGTATTGAAATAATGGATAGGCCTAGGAAAGTAGTTAAATCATTAACAAGTGATGAGAAAATGAAAGTTCTTGAAGAAGTAGACAGAAATCCTCACCTTAAGCGCGTGGAACTGGCTCGAAAATTAAAACTCGCTCCTTCAACGTTAAACACTATTGTTAGCAATCGAGACAAAATAGCAGTTGCATACAAGGACAATAGAAATGGAAAGAGACAATGTGTGAGCGAAGGAAAGTTTTCTAAACTGGAAACAATGCTCCTGCTATGGTCCAACCAAGCCCGTGCAGCAAACATTCCAGTGGATGGAACCATAATTCGCGAGAAAGCGAATTACCTCGCGAACCAGATGGGAGTGGCAGTTCGAGCAGTTCAAGAAGAGGCATGGTCTTGTTTACAAGTGCGTGCGGGGTGAAGCAGCAGCTGTTGACAGTGGCACAGTTGAAACGTGGACCAATGAAACGCTACCGTCCTTGTTGAAAAAGTACAAGCCCCAAGACGTATTCAACGCTGATGAAATGGGTCTTTTTTTCAGCCTTCTGCCCGACAAGACGTTGGCATGTAAAGGAGAAATTTGCCATGGTGGATAATTGAGCAAAGAAAGGTTAACCGTCCTTCTTTGTTGCAATGAAAGTGGAACGGAGAAGTTGCTTCCTCTTGTTATCGGTAAAGCAATGAAGCCTCGTTGCTTTAAAAATGTCAAGAGCTTTCCATGCCAATATAAAGCCAATAAAAACGCTTGGATGACTACTTCTGTTTTTGAAGATTTTTTGCGAGCCCTAGATGCAAAAATGGAGAGTAAAAATCGAAAAATTGTATTAACCAATAAACGCCTAGCGTTACCATATGGTAACGTAGTACCGGTCATTGCATTTATTACTGTACAGGACCTTTGCCAGTTAAAGATATTCGAACTTCGCGCTTATATGATTAAGGAAGGTCTATCGATTCATTTCCCGCACGCTAGTCACTAGGGAATGTCTTGGGTGATGTCCCAATAATTAGGTGCATTTCGTGGTTTGTTTCTCATGTCGTGATGGCATGCTATATTATTGCATAAAATGGAGATAGTTTACTTTGTCTTCGGGATTATGGTAGTAAACATATCTAATTTATAATTCAGTAACATATCTTACGAGTATCTTTATACCTGCTCATGCCCAGGACTAATTTTCCCAGCGTTACCATATGGTAACACTAGGCGGATACGGGGTCAGTGGTAAGGTAAGACATTTTCTGTAGCACATTCATATGAAATGAGTTAGAATACATTTCATGCATTTGTACACAAAACGTTTTTCCTTGTACAGCTTTTTTTAACAGTGCATGCCTTCATATAATATGTTTTATGTCACCGTACCATATTCAAGACCATACCTTTGCCGAGATATCTGGCTGCAGGCAGTGTTTCAGAAAATACAATACGAGAATTATTTAGATATTTCAGTGGTCTTGACTGGCTGCGTGGCTTAGCGGTAACGTTCTCGCTTGCTGTGCCCAAGCTTGCAGGATCGAATCCTGGTGCAGTCAGCTCGCATTTGAGGGTGCGCAAATGTGAGGGAGTCGTGTCAGTAGATTTACTGGCACGTTAAAGATTCCCTTTGGGTCAAAATTCCGGCGTCTCTAAAAACCAGAGCAGTTAAAAGGGACGTAAATTCAATAACACAATTATTATCTAGAAGTCTGACCTTGGCAGAAATATTGGAGGAAGTGGAAAGGGAATAATGACGACATGATTATAGCTCGCTGGCATGAAAACAGTACAGTAACTCTTGCCTCCACGACTCTCCCTGTTTTTCCCCCTCGACCAGGTCACAAGGTTCTCTCGGGTTGAAAAGAAAGATAGTTACAATCCCACGTCCTCTCCAGATCGGCTCCTATAACAAATTCACGGGAGGAACGAACCTTAAGGATGAAAATGTGAACTGATATCACACGTCAATAAGAAACAAAAAGTGGTGGCTTCTTGTCGAGAGTCTCCAAAACGCATGAAACCTCATTACTATATCACGGTCAAGGACAACTCAACTGGAGTTGAAGAGGAAAGTGGCGCAATCCTACGTGAAATCGTACTGTGTAGAACCACGAGGAGCCAGGCGCTGTCAATAGCACGTGCAGGATAGGGCCGCGACATTGAAGACTTGTGATATGATGGACGCAGTCTTATGGTCATCAACGTCCCAGGACATAAGCGGAGGCGGTGTGTGTAAGCAGTGTCCGCACTGCATGTTGTAAATGTGATGTGGGACTGTGCATATCATGCTTCATGTAACTAGTCACTTGACTATATGATCGAAGGTTCTAAGGTGTCAAAATACTTGCTCAGTGCTTTTTAAAGTGAAATATTATCAAGATAAGTATTTAGCAACAAATATGAAATTGGTACATTATTGTATTTATAAATCACCATTCAGAATATGCAGTAAGGGTTTCGCCAACACAAGCGTAAGATGCCACCTTTGTAAAATAGGGTTTGAGCAGCTTAATAATTCCCTATTAATATTAATTAAAAAAAGCAAAATTTTCAAAAGTATTAATTCGGGCGTTCATGGGTTTATAGTTGACCGATGTGCTGCACACCCTGTGAATGTTCCCACAAGGAATGTGAAAGTGGTTTTCCTTCCTGCCAACTGCACAAGTCGGCTTATGCCCCTTGATCCAGGAATCATTCATTGCGTGAAGAAGAAGTACAGGAAAATGTTGGTGCAAAAAAGGTTGGCCAACCTCAGTGGTACATGCAATAAGATCACTGTTCTTGATGCTGTGCATTTCTTGAAAAGTCCTTGGGACTCTGTGGAGCAAACCACAATTAGCAACTGTTTCCGCAAGGCAGGATTTCGCGTTTTCCATGAAACTCCGGAGGTCGAAGAAATGGAAGAAGAAAATGTTGAAGACTGAAATTCAAAACTTCGACAGCTATGTTCAGTGTGACGACAACATTGCCATTTGCCAAACTGCGACGATCGATGATATTTTTCAAGAGCATGAGAAGGAAAGAATGATGATGGAGAAGAAGAGGAAGGGAGGAGGAAGACGTGGTACCAACCTTAGGAAGGGCATTGGAATCGACGGTCACTGTCTGAAGCTTTTCAGGTGACGAAACCGTCATGGACACACTGTCAAAATTAGATGCTGCAATATTGTATTCACTTGGACAGAGAAGTCGTAAGCAAACGACAATGGATATGTCATTTGTGTTATTTCGTTTAGTGTGTAAATATGTTAATTATTAATTTGTTACACACATTTGTTTGAGGTTAAAATCTTATTTGTGTGTGTTGGCTAAAATTCATCAGTTGACCCGGCACGGTTTGCAACTACGAAGTTACAGGATTATAAAATAGGCAGGTGTAATGCAAAATTCATAGCCTAATTTAAAAGGTTTTGGTAATTGATGTTTGTTTCTCACATTTTCGGTGTTGTGAGGGACATTTCATGGTGTCCACAGGCAGGAAAAAGTGTGAAAAAATGGCGTGAGTCAGGAAAAAATTGCGAAAAGAATTCGAAAGTCAGGAATTTTATATTAACCAAGCAGTATTTTGTGTTTTACGGCCATATTTTGATGTTGCTAGTTCAACTAATCTCTAAGATCAAAAGCAATAACTTACTGGACATTATGGTAAGTTTCCATTTTTACAGTAGTGTGCCCGTTTAGACCGGAGTCCGCACGACCACATATGCATTTTACCAATAATCAGTCAGCACGAGAGTCAAAATATCCCGGAGCGCCAGATGGGTTAAAGCTAATCGCAAAAACGACATAAAATGAAAAAAATGCTTTACTGATTTTTGGCTCAATGCAACAATAAGGATAGAAGGAGATTCAACTGGGGATAACACATCACGTAAAATTATCTCATTTTATTTTGAATTTAAAATTGACTGCAAAAATGCTCAAAGCAGCATCACTCACGTGTGGCGACCCACATCCTATTTACACAATATACAGAAATTTTCCAAACACATTTGACAATTATTTTTTGGAAACACAAGTCTGATTGTTAGTCCTGTAGACTGTGTTCCAAAATTATTTATGATTAAATCCAGTTCAAATTTAATTGTCTCTACTGGAAATATCGTAGTTCACTGTTTGAATTTTTACATAATATTAACACTCGTAGAATAATGTTCATAGAATTTTTAACTTTCACTTATTTTTCCAGTTTCAAAAATATATTGTCGAAAAATATTATCATGAATCAACACAAATTATTTACACATATTAATAACATCTGAAAAGTATTTGACCTTGAGCATAGCATCGAAGAACTGTGCGAAGCACAACAAAAATTGATTGTTCTTCTGACATTAAACATTTCGAGAAGTGACTCGATTATGAACTTCAAGTTCCTAACAAAATATATGATTTCTGAATCATCAACTTGATCAATAAATGGTTGAACCATTCAACTATTCAATTTTCCACTTGGAATCATTATCATGAAAAATATTTATATTCATGGCCATTTTTAGTAACTTTCACAACTTGCAATTCTTCGACAGAATGCGGAAATAAGAATTGTAGTTTTATAATGAATTCATTTAGTTCATGGCACTAGGATTGAAAATATCCTTCAAATTATTCGTGGTTAAAGAATTATTTTTAATTGGCAGTGGCCCATTCTATTATTTGTGTAAGAACACAATATTCCAACAACAACGGCAAAGGTCTTCCTCTGAAGAAGAATAAACTACTATCATGACAAATCCGGGTTCTAGCAAAATCAAAGTCTAAATGGAATTCGTAAACAAGGCTGAAATAAGAACTGATGGTTTCTAAGAAATAACCTTCGGGTCATTCATACGACGAAATGTGTAGCTCCAATACTCCTTCTATAAACCTGAGCCATCGAACCTGCTATTTGATTGATGCTCGAAAAAACCTCTTCATTCCTGCGACTTAAACATGCGCACTTGGGAATGGCATTTCAACTACTCCACACACATAAATTTTCTTCCCAAAATTTATACAATAAATCAAGCCTCTGCTTGTTATCAACACTGGAAGATTAATAAACTTACAAGTTTATTTTATTTTACCATTCAGTTCAACCCGTGAATTTACCCAACTTATGAAAATCTTTATTTCACTTTCGAGTGTATTTACATCATGATTTTATATAAATACAAAAATATCCTATTTGATACAAATATCATTTACTTCCCGTTTCATGCCTCTCCGTGTTATCTGAAAAATATACTTTGCTCATTGCAAATATCAACTGTTCAACCAGAACTGAAATGTTGGTTGAATGCGGGCTTGCGTTAACCACTCTCCTTCGGAAAATCTCCTGTTCCAAACTAGAAATGATTAAACTACTTCATAGGCTCTCTCTCAATACATATGATTATTAGAAAATATAATATCCAAGAATTATTTAGAAAAATTATGAAAATTATTATTATTAGTGGATTATTATTATTATTATTTATATTATTTTAAATATGTTTAATTATCATCTCATTATGTGAGAATCCACATGTTCGAATCTTCGAATATGGAAAAAGAAACATCCATTCCTCAACAAAAAAAATAACAACCTTTACATCGACGGTTTTCCGTGATATCCCTAAAATATGAAATATTCAAATAAATGCTCGAAATGCTCGGTCATCGATCCTAAACTGTTCTGAGTGCTGAAAATGCTCAGAATAACTCTAATCAGTCTTGCGTAAATCATTGCAAGATTTAAATACGAAGAAAAAAAATGTGTTGGTCATCTGCAGAAAAATAGTTTGTTCCAATTAGCTAGGCATAATATAATTCAAATGTGGCTTACATTTCTTGATGGTCTTGAAGCGTAGAAAACCTGGTCTGTACCAGATTTATCCATAGACATGCCCTATTGGACAAGCACGTATAATCCTTGTATCGGCCGCCATTATATACCCACAATCCGTCTAGTCAGACATAGTGGTAGTATCTCTTGACGTTTGAAGTAACTGTTAATTCATTTTAATATTGGTTTCTGTTAACTCCATAACAGTTTGCTTAAATGGGGTCAGATCTAAGTGATCTATTCTTAGATATGTCAGTTGTAACGTAACTCACGGTAATCTTTTCAGTACAAGAAAACACTGACAGTCTAACCAATCAACGGCTGTTCTGAAGATCGTTCCCTGGGCATGGCTTCACACCATCTACCATGCGCGAAGCAACATGTAGTTTCCCTTGCGTTGGCTAATGAACACCACCGTGATAGACTGGTCTTCAGTGTACTGATAGATCGGAGTGGTTATTAAGTTACAAATATGAAAACTGACTAAAATGGATTTAAATATCCAAGTATTAGGTTATTACTGGTCTGTGACAAAGTACTAATTCTAGACAAAGTCTAGCATATGTCCATGTAGAAATAAAAATATTTCACCAGTGTCTGTAGAAAAATTCAATCACCTTAGTGATTCTCCTTGCCGGAAACTTACTAAGTTCCACTTCGTAGCGCAGCACTTTTGTGACTATCACAACTTTGAAAATAACTTCTGCGTAGATCCGGCAACCATGTGCCTTGGCTCAGCGTAGCGGCACCTTGCTAGGCAAGTGCTTGTGTTGAAGTGAGCTCCTGATGCCTGCGCCAGCCGGCTTTTATTCAAAACGGGTCAGGGTCACGCTGCATCAGCTGATATCTGGAAATCCTCATATCTCTGGTATCCCTGGTCCGATTTACTTGATACTAATTGCATTCTCTTTCATTTGGCCGTGCCAGTAATCTGATCCCAGTCTCAAGTCTCTACTCCATGGTTAACTATTTAATCAATAAATAGCCTCGACATCTGCTATTACTCGCTACGTCACTTGACATGCTCTTAGCGGTATATTCTTTCTAATTCCTTCTCGAAGCAATGTAGCGCGATATCCAAATATCTCGACTTTCAAAAGCAGCTGTAGCCTTTCCCTTGATATCTAGGTGTCTGAATCTTGGAATACCCATTCCTAGAGTTGGGCACAGTAGATCATAGTAAAAACCTCTTTTACCTATTCTTTCTACGCTTTTTTGGCGTTGGCGTAGGGATGTGGCGACCCCATCGCTATAGTTTAGGTTATTAAGTGAAAAAAAAATGAAAATCCACAGCCTGCTTCCAGTCTCCGACCGGGTCAGGAATGGAATGAATGAAGCCCCCATCTAGTGGCGAGGATATGAACTGTGCCGGCTGCCGAGGCCTGACGCACTCCTCTGGGGCAATGATTAAATGAATGCCAGATGAAATAAAATGATAGTGGAGAGTGTTGCTGGAATGAAATTTTGACAGGGAAAACCGCAGAAAAACCTGTCTGCCTCCGTTTTGTCCAGCACAGATCTGATATGGAGTGGCCGGGATTTGAACCACGGACCCAGCGGTGAGAGGTTGGCGTGCTGCCGCCTAAGCCACGGAGGCTTAGGTTATTAAGTACCCGAGTTATATGTTAGTTATTGTTGTTTTAAGGGACGGAACAACGAGGTCATCTGCCCCTCATTAAGTACTTTTATTTATGTATTATTGCATTATAATTTACTTTCTTTTCTATTTGAATGAATAAAGAGGTGAGCGTTGAGCAAATCATGCAAATGAAAAAAGATACAGTATATATATAAATGCTCAAAAAACCTTTTTTCCGATGTTACGATGACTTCAAGAGTCAGGAATTTTGTTGATAAATGGTCAGGAAAATTGACATTGAAAATTCTGTGGACACCATGCATTTGGACTAGTTCTAATCAGTGCTGGGTTTTGCCATGTTTAGAGATTTGCTCGAGATCGCGTGATGGCGGAAGTTGTTTTTTATTATTTTCTGTACATGCGTGAGCATGTCTAACCTCATAAAAACTTGGGTTATATCCAATCGTTCACACCAAAGAATACAGCACTTCTTTTCCACAGAATATCAAGAAAAACATGCATTTAAACCGAAATCAATAAACAAGCGGTACCGGTATAGTAGGCTGTGCTGTGTAAACTAGTTCTGTAGGTTTAATTGCATATCGGCACGGTGCTGAACAGGAAGCCGTGCGACCGCGACATGTACAGCTTCAGCAGAGGAGCAGACGTCGCGCTGGCCTCGCAGTCATTCCTTGACGTGCACCAGAATGCTCAGCACGAGTTCCACTATGGAAACCGAGAGACACCATGTACTGTAGGGACTATCCCAGCATTTGCCTGGGGACAGTCCTTGACGTGCACCAGAATGCTCAGCACGTGTTCCACTATGGAAACCGAGAGACACCATGTACTGTAGGGACTATCCCAGCATTTGCCTCGCAGACATTCCTTGACGTGCACCAGAATGCTCAGCACGTGTTCCGCTATGGAAACAGAGAGACACCATGTACTGTAGGGACTATCCCAGCATTTGCCTGGGGACAGTCCTTGGCGTGCACCAGAATGCTCAGCACGTGTTCAGCTATGGAAACAGAGAGACACCATGTACTGTAGGGACTATCCCAGCATTTTCCTGCAGACATTCCTTGACGTGCACCAGAATGCTCAGCACGTGTTCCACTATGGAAACAGAGAGACACCATGTACTGTAGGGACTATCCCAGCATTAGCCTCGCAGACATTCCTTGACGTGCACCAGAATGCTCAGCACGTGTTCCACTATGGAAACAGAGAGACACCATGTACTGTAGGGACTATCCCAGCATTTGCCTCGCAGACATTCCTTGACGTGCACCAGAATGCTCAGCACGTGTTCCACTATGGAAACAGAGAGACACCATGTACTGTAGGGACTATCCCAGCATTTGCCTCGCAGACATTCCTTGACGTGCACCAGAATGCTCAGCACGTGTTCCACTATGGAAACAGAGAGACACCATGTACTGTAGGGACTATCCCAGCATTTGCCTCGCAGTCATTCCTTGGCGTGCACCAGAATGCTCAGCACGTGTTCCACTATGGAAACCGAGAGACACCATGTACTGTAGGGACTATCCCAGCATTTGCCTGGGGACAGTCCTTGACGTGCACCAGAATGCTCAGCACGTGTTCCACTATGGAAACAGAGAGACACCATGTACCGTAGGGACTATCCCAGCATTTGCCTGGGGACAGTCCTTGGCGTGCACCAGAATGCTCAGCACGTGTTCAGCTATGGAAACAGAGAGACATCATGTACTGTAGGGACTATCCCAGCATTTGCCTCGCAGACAGTCCTTGACGTGCACCAGAATGCTCAGCACGTGTTCCACTATGGAAACAGAGAGACACCATGTACTGTAGGGACTATCCCAGCATTTGCCTCGCAGACATTCCTTGACGTGCACCAGAATGCTCAGCACGTGTTCCACTATGGAAACAGAGAGACACCATGTACTGTAGGGACTATCCCAGCATTTGCCTCGCAGACATTCCTTGACGTGCACCAGAATGCTCAGCACGTGTTCCACTATGGAAACAGAGAGACACCATGTACCGTAGGGACTATCCCAGCATTTGCCTGGGGACAGTCCTTGGCGTGCACCAGAATGCTAAGCATGTGTTCAGCTATGGAAACAGAGAGACATCATGTACTGTAGGGACTATCCCAGCATTTGCCTGGGGACAGTCCTTGGCGTGCACCAGAATGCTCAGTACGTGTTCCGCTATGGAAACAGAGAGACACCATGTACTGTAGGGACTATCCCAGCATTTGCCTGGGGACAGTCCTTGACGTGCACCAGAATGCTCAGCACGTGTTCCGCTATGGAAACAGAGAGACACCATGTACTGTAGGGACTATCCCAGCATTAGCCTCGCAGACATTCCTTGACGTGCACCAGAATGCTCAGCACGTGTTCCACTATGGAAACAGAGAGACACCATGTACTGTAGGGACTATCCCAGCATTTGCCTCGCAGACATTCCTTGACGTGCACCAGAATGCTCAGCACGTGTTCCACTATGGAAACAGAGAGACACCATGTACCGTAGGGACTATCCCAGCATTTGCCTGGGGACAGTCCTTGACGTGCACCAGAATGCTCAGCACGTGTTCCACTATGGAAACAGAGAGACACCATGTACTGTAGGGACTATCCCAGCATTTGCCTGGGGACAGTCCTTGACGTGCACCAGAATGCTCAGCACGTGTTCCGCTATGGAAACAGAGAGACACCATGTACTGTAGGGACTATCCCAGCATTAGCCTCGCAGACATTCCTTGACGTGCACCAGAATGCTCAGCACGTGTTCCACTATGGAAACAGAGAGACACCATGTACTGTAGGGACTATCCCAGCATTTGCCTCGCAGACATTCCTTGACGTGCACCAGAATGCTCAGCACGTGTTCCACTATAGAAACAGAGAGACACCATGTACTGTAGGGACTATCCCAGCATTTGCCTCGCAGACATTCCTTGACGTGCACCAGAATGCTCAGCACGTGTTCCACTATGGAAACAGAGAGACATCGTGTACTGTAGGGACTATCCCAGCATTTGCCTCGCAGACATTCCTTGACGTGCACCAGAATGCTCAGCACGTGTTCCGCTATGGAAACAGAGAGACACCATGTACTGTAGGGACTATCCCAGCATTAGCCTCGCAGACATTCCTTGACGTGCACCAGAATGCTCAGCACGTGTTCCACTATGGAAACAGAGAGACACCATGTACTGTAGGGACTATCCCAGCATTTGCCTCGCAGACATTCCCTTGACGTGCACCAGAATGCTCAGCACGTGTTCCGCTATGGAAACAGAGAGGCACCATGTACTGTAGGGACTATCCCAGCATTTGCCTGGGGACAGTCCTTGGCGTGCACCAGAATGCTCAGTACGTGTTCCACTATGGAAACAGAGAGACATCATGTACTGTAGGGACTATCCCAGCATTTGGCTGGGGACAGTCCTTGACGTGCACCAGGATGCTCAGCACGTGTAGAGCTATGGAAACAGAGAGACATCGTGTACTGTAGAGACTATCCCAGCATTTGCCTGCAGACATTCCTTGAGGTGCACCAGAATGCTCAGCACGTGTTCCGCTATGGAAACAGAGAGGCACCATGTACTGTAAGGACTATCCCAGCATTTGCCTGGGGACAGTCCTTGGCGTGCACCAGAATGCTCAGCACGTGTTCCACTATGGAAACCGAGAGACACCATGTACTGTAGGGACTATCCCAGCATTTGCCTCGCAGACATTCCTTGACGTGCACCAGAATGCTCAGCACGTGTTCCGCTATGGAAACAGAGAGACACCATGTACTGTAGGGACTATCCCAGCATTTGCCTCGCAGACATTCCTTGACGTGCACCAGGATGCTCAGCACGTGTTCAGCTATGGAAACAGAGAGACATCGTGTACTGTAGAGACTATCCCAGCATTTGCCTGCAGACATTCCTTGACGTGCACCAGAATGCTCAGCACGTGTTCCGCTATGGAAACAGAGAGGCACCATGTACTGTAGGGACTATCCCAGCATTTGCCTGGGGACATTGCTTGATGTGCACCAGAATGCTCAGTACGTGTTCCGCTATGGAAACAGAGAGACATCGTGTACTGTAGGGACTATCCCAGCATTAGCCTGGGGACATTGCTTGACGTGCACCAGAATGCTCAGTACGTGTTCCACTATGGAAACAGAGAGACACCATGTACTGTAGGGACTATCCCAGCATTTGCCTCGCAGACATTCCTTGACGTGCACCAGGATGCTCAGCACGTGTTCAGCTATGGAAACAGAGAGACATCGTGTACTGTAGAGACTATCCCAGCATTTGCCTGGGGACATTCCTTGACGTGCACCAGAATGCTCAGCACATGTTCCACTATGGAAACAGAGAGACACCATGTACTGTAAGGACTATCCCAGGATTTGCCTGGAGGGATGTGCTGCTACTCCCAATTGTGGATGTGGTGGGGTAGAGAAGAAGGCCTATTCGCGAACTCAATCGAATGTAGGTGGCAGGTCGGTCGCGACAAAATGGTGGACGCAAGGGTGATAGCATCGCCGTCTATAATTCTCAAGCCGTGCTGTTGGTAGAATTGGCAACGTTTAGAAGAGTCTGCAAGTTCTATAAACACGTAGGACCACATGCTAAGTTTTATTCATAAATATAGTTTGTTTTGATATGACAGCATCTAAAAGCAGTTCGTACTAACTATTTCAACACCCGTGAAATTCCTCGTGGTAAATGAGACCTGCTGAAAGTTGTAGAAGTGAGTATTTCACGTAGTATGATGTTTGTTTGTTCAACCAATGCCTTGTATTGAATTCAACCCACAAATTCTTCACTGATATTTCATTAAACTATTTCAGATGCCTGGGAAGTGTTGTGTGCCTGACTGTAAGGCAAATTATGGCAGCACTATTAAAATAACTGGTTATATAGCTACAGCGAGGTGGACTTTCAGTGCCTAGTAGCCTAATTTAGTTTTGGTATTGTGGCCTCTACATTCCAGTACATTATGAACTGTACTCAGTTGGCAAGTGCCTTCAGGTAGATTTCATTAGAAAGCTGCCTATTTTTAAATTAAGTGACCAGTGGAACATTATTGTTCGACTGTCAGCATTGAGCATTGAGGCCTATTGTGACTATGATGAGCGCATCTGTGGACAAAAAGTGAAGGATTTATTATCAAAGGCAGTCTCTAAGTTCGTAAGAATAGTCTTAAATATTTCTTGTGAGCGCGTCAATGACGGCAGTGAGCTTAGCAGCAAGACATTGAGGCACAGTACAGCCTTTTATTATTACCTTACCGGGAATCGCCAGCACGTAGCAAGACATTGGGACATTGAGGCACAGCACAGCCTTTTATTATTACCTTACCGGTAATCGCCAGTACATAGCAAGACATTGGGACATTGAGGCACAGTACAGCCTTTTATTATTACCTTACCGGGAATCGTCAGCACATAGCAAGACATTGAGGCACAGTACAGCCTTTTATTATTACCTTACCGGTAATCGCCAGCACGTAGCAAGACATTGGGACATTGAGGCACAGCACAGCCTTTTATTATTACCTTACCGGTAATCGCCAGTACATAGCAAGACATTGGGACATTGAGGCACAGTACAGCCTTTTATTATTACCTTACCGGGAATCGCCAGAACATAGCAAGACATTGGGACATTGAGGCACAGTACAGCCTTTTATTATTACCTTACCAGGAATCGCCAGTACATAGCAAGACATTGGGACACTGAGGCACAGTTCAGCCTTTTATTATTACCTTACCAGGAATCGCCAGTACATAGCAAGACATTGAGGCACAGTACAGCCTTTTATTATTACCTTACCGGGAATCGCCAGCACATAGCAAGACATTGAGGCACAGTACAGCCTTTTATTATTACCTTACCGGGAATCGCCAGCACATAGCAAGACATTGAGGCACAGTACAGCCTTTTATTATTACCTTACCGGGAATCGCCAGTACATAGCAAGACATTGAGGCACAGTACAGCCTTTTATTATTACCTTACCGGGAATCGCCAGTACATAGCAAGACATTGAGGCACAGTACATCCTTTTACTTATTACCTTACCGGGAATCGCCAGTACATAGCAAGACATTGAGGCACAGTACATCCTTTTACTTATTACCTTACCGGGAATCGCCAGTACATAGCAAGACTTTGGGACATTGAGGCACAGCACAGCCTTTTATTATTACCTTACCGGGAATCGCCAGTACATAGCAAGACATTGAGGCACAGCACAGCCTTTTATTATTACCTTACCGGGAATCGCCAGTACATAGCCTGATAATATGTATCCCTTATTTGTGCATAGATTTAGCGGACGTTATGTTCTGTTGTAATTTCGGAAACATTTGGCGTCAATATCTATGTGCTTACGCAGTGTTAGCAATTACCATGTGCTTGCGCTAGGCCTCCCAGATGGGCTGTGTTGCCAAACCTAATGACACGGCTTGAGAATTGTAGACGGCGATGGTGATAGACTTCATTATGTATTGGGCTCTCATTGAAGGACAGGCAATTTTAGATGCCTCAAACACGGGAAAGTGTCCGAAACAGAAGATTTTATGAGACAAGCTTTATGCTTACAAACTTAGTAATTTGAAAGGAGTACCTCACCAGATTCAAAATGAAATTCGTCGGCAGTTGCCAAGTAAAAGATAATTTGTTCAGAAATATGTAATAAGTGTGTAGTCGGTTCATTGCTTTACATACTTCAGTAAAGAGATACATTTAAATTTGGAAGATATAGCCTAATACTGTTGAAGTCGATAAATCAAAGACTGTACAAGTTGACTGTAAACGTTTTTTTTTTTTAATAGGCACATGATTATAAACTTAGGAGACCTGAGCTTCACAGATTTGAAGCAGCAGACAAGCACATGTTATTCCAGCTAAAACAGGATCGGGGATGATCGTTGTCAATAGTCATCTGGCCCTTAAGGCTTTCTTGATGAAGAAGGGAAAATGGAAGTACTGAATGTGGGAAAAGAAATACACATTCTAGGCCTAGGAGGCCCTAATAGGGTTCACCAAGGGAGGTCGACAGCTGACAAGGGGATGATACGATTCATGGGTCACCGATTCGAACCATCTTCGGTACACGTGTAGGACATGGCCTGGCGTATACCAGGTGTAAGTAGTAAGGTTCGCTTCTCAGTCGTTTCCGAGTAATTAATTCATTGCAAATGCAGTGCATTGTACGCTAGCAAGAATCTAATGAGCGTGTGGTGCAGTGGTAAGAGCCCTGCTTCGTAAGCGCGGGATCGCTGGGTCGAATCCCAGATGCGAGCCTTTGCAAAGTGTGGTTTTTTTTTCTTTTTAACCATTGGCAATTTCTAACCAATACCCATAGCATGAATCACTGCTTACGCGGTACGGGGTGGTCTGATGGTTCACAGTTGTGCAATGAACGGAACAGACTGGGCCTTCAATGCATAAATGTATACATATAATAAAATACACCTGACTGTGTATAATACCAATGTATTTGCAATGCCAATACTGTACATTATGTAATGTCACGTTGACCCCCATGCGATGATTTCAGAATCTCTTTTCCCGCTCACATAATACGTTATTAGAATTGACTGCAATATAACTTATACATTATTCACGACACCTACAGTTGTACGAACTGTCAATGTTTATATAAAAAAGGAAAATACACAACACACTTCTACGGCTCACCAGTGGGATTCGATCCCACGCTTACGAAGCAGGGCTCTTACCGCTGCACTCGTTGGCTTGTTGCTAGCGTACAACGCACATAAACGCCACACTGTAATTGCAATTAATTAATTTCTCGGAAACGGCTGAGAAGCGCACCTGATATACGCCTGGCCATGTCCTACATGTGTACTAAAGATGGTTCGAATCGGTGACCCATGCATCGTATCCTCCCCTTGTGAGTGGAAACCATTACCAGACCAAATTGTGAGCTCCTGCGGGATTTGAAGGGAGGATGAGGCGAGTTATATTTGTTTTTATGACTAGATGCCCTTCTTGATGCAATCTCATTGGAGGAGTCATTGAGTGAAGAAAAATACTTGAAGACTAGATCGAGCGTCGGGCTTGTTGCCATGGAAACCGTACAGCATTGCTAAGTTGAACGATAGCACGTGCTTATGGACGACCAGACGTTGCGTTCCCTTATTACTTAGTGTCCATTATTCATTATTTTATGTAGCGAATGGCTGCATGGCTCAGCGATAATGTTCTCGCCTCCTAAGCCCAAGATAGCAGGATCGTATCACGGAGTCAGTTGGCATTTGAGGGTGTTTAAACGGGAGGGAGCCGGCACGTTGAAGATCTCCTTCGGGGAAAAATTCCGGCACCCTGGCGTCTCTAAAAGCCGTAGTAGTTAAAACATTTATCATCATCATTCATGTAGTAGTCATTGGTATTGGCATTATTTAGCGTCCGTGTCAGCACTGCTTAACATTATTAACAAGGACTCCGAGATAAACTGGGCATGCACCCTACTAGACCTCCTGTCATAGAAAGCTTCGAAGCTAATTTGCTTTTTTTAGAACTTAAAAGTTTCATTCTGGTTCCGTATTGATATACTAATTAGTCTAAATAGGATGAAAGTTCCTCCTGGGTGGTCATTAATGGGACATATTTCCAGGCCTAATTCCCTTCATCAGCTGCTATGATAGAGCGATACAAGAATATGTTTTTGTGTAGCACTTAAAATTCCTTTAGAAATGAATCTTGTATGGTGCACCATAAAGAATGATTGAAAAAATTTATGCCTAAATTGAGTTACGGTATGTCAAATGTCTTATGAACTACTGAGGTCTATAAACATTTTCAAAGGACGCCTCACGGTGGTACTTAAGATGGTATTGAAGACACAAATGATGGTACCGCTTCGGTACGTCAGCAACAATGTAGAACACCTTTGTTGGAATCAGCTGTAGGAACACTCAATACTTCACCAGCAATATAAAGATGATAAAATCAATGAAGTCACTGGGCTGAAATCATATCTTGCCTAATGTAGATCTTAAGAAGTGCATAACTTCAACACTTGCCATGGCAGAGATATGCCTCTAATCCGTCTTGTTGGAGCAATGATAAATAACCAAACTTATTATATTGGCAAATATCAAGAGGTTTATAGCACCAACCATTGACCAAAGGGGAGGGAAAGAGTTTTTTTTTTTTTCGGGAAACATTAATCATATCTCTCTTAATAGGCACAATATCAAAACCGTACAAAATGGACAATATTCCCCTAATAATTACCTAAAACTTTTGTCTGAAAGAATTTTTGATATGACCCACCATTACGCCAAGGGATGAGAAAAATGATTTCGGAATTGTAAGAAAATGCCAAGAGCTATCAGACGTTGCCATGGCAACACTACTAAATTGATGAGGGATGAGCCATCAGACGTTGCCATGACAACGCACTTGCACGAGATCAGATTCAGATTTCCATCTGACTAAGTGTTGGTTGGTTCTTAAGTTTAGGGGCTGCGACAACACGGTCATGTAGCCCCGTGTACTTTGGGTGTGTGTAGAATCTGTCTGATAACCGGTGTTAATTGTGATGACTGTATTAGTGTGTGTTATCTGTTTTTTAATTCAAGTACTGCAAGTTAGAATTTTTCAAATAGTTCCTACTTTTGCCGCCGAGCGCCACCGTCAACGACTACTAGGCCAAGTTCAGAACTTAGCTTCTAGACCCCACCGCAGTCGGCTCTTGGCAACGAACATAGAAACCTAAGAGCGTTGTTTGCATTCCTAACCTATCCAATTTAGCTTCACACAGGTGCAATTAGTGGAAGGTTCTTTAACATGACATGGGACTGAAGGCATACTGAGGGATTTTTAATGCTCTTAAAAAATCCGACGGCTTCGGCCGGGTTCAAAGCCGGCCGAAGTCGTCGGATTTTCTAAGAGCACTAAAAATCCCTCAGTATGCTTTCCTTTGGAGGGGAAGTTCCAACGTTCGTTGCGAGTTCCTGGTTGCGGTGGCATCTAGTAGCCAAGTTCACAGCTAGGTGTCGTTGACGGCAGTATCTGGTAGCAACATTAGGAACTACTGCTTGAAATTGACCGTCTGCAGTCCTTACCTGAATTACAGACTACTACAGCCATCACAATTCACACCGTTTATCAGACAGATTCTACACTCACCCAAAGTACACGGGGTTAGATGACCGCGTTGTCGCAGCCCCTAAACTGAGGAACCAACCAGAGGTAGATTTCATTAGAAAGCTAACTATTGCAATGGGTCCCATGTTTCGACTTCCGGAAAATTTCGACATATCTTCGCGTTTCACATCCCCCTGACCCCAAGACCACCGTCAGTTCAAAAGTTTATATATAATTTATGTATGTATATCAGTTTCTTGTGGACACTATAACTGCCGTAATTGTGCACCAATCACTTTGAATTTTTTGCATAATATGAATCCCCTGGAAATCTCGGTCGAGTTCGTTAATGGGCAAAACCGGTCAAAGGGGGTGAATATGGGGGGCTTTTATCGAAAAAGTGAAATATCGGTATAACTCTCTTAATATCTGAAATATTGAATCCATTCAAAGTTCATACTATGTGTCGGATAAAGCCCTAAAATTTATGTTTGAAAAGTTTTTTAATAGCACCAACCATTGACCAAAGGGGTGGGAAAAAGTGGGATTTTCGGGAAACATTAATCATATCTCTTAATAGGCACAATATCAAAACCGTACAAAATGGAAAATATTTTCCCAATAATTACCTAAAACTTTGTCTGAAAGAATTTTTGATCCGACCCACCACTACGCCAAGGGATGAGAAAAATGATTTCGGAATTAAAGAAAATAACAAGTGCCATCAGAGGTTGCCATGACAACGCCATCGCACGAGATCACATTCAATTTTCTATCTGGCTCTGTGGGAAGCGGCGAACTGCTAGCATGCTGAACTTCAATGCCCAAGGTCGCTGGTTCAAAGCCGGCCAAAATTGTCGGATTTTCTAAGAGTGCTAAAAATCCCTCAGCATGCTTTCCTTTGGAGGGGAAGTTCCAACTTTCGTTGCAAGTTCCTGGTTGCGGGGGCATCTAGTAGCCAAGTTCACAGGTAGGTGTCGTTGACGTTAGTATATGGTACAAAATTAGGAACTACTACTTAAAATTGACCGTCTGCAGACCTTACCTGAATTACAGACTAATAAAGTTATCACAATTCACACCGTTTATCAGACAGATTCTACACACACCCAAAGTACACGGGGTTACATGACCGCGTTGTCACAGCCCCTAAACTGAGGAACCAACCAACATCTCTGCGGGAGATATAATTTTGCGCGAAGAAGCAACAGACCGTTACATAGTTACACATCAGTGTCGAAACCTTGCATAAGGACAGTGTGACCACAAGTATAAAAATGGACCCCAAATGACAAGAAGGTTACCATCCCCATAAGACAATAAAATGATAAAAATATGCATACAAAAACGAAAAAAAATTAATTAATCTCCAATTGTAAAATACTTTCTTGCAATAAATGAGGTCTGATCCTCCTACGAAAACCTGCATATTTTGCCTATTGTAGCCTATCCCCTAGTTTGCTCGGTGAAATCTACCTCCCCCTTCCGGCGTGCCGAGAGGAATTTTTCTCTAACTTCAACACATCGACCACTATAAGTGTTTTTAGATTGGACGGAACGGGGATTTGTGTTTCAAGCACCTCGCCATTCTTATATTACGTCTGACAAGAATTCATGCATTTCCATGATAATAGTCCAGTCAGTGATTTTAACCCATCATGTCGAGACGGAAAACTAATATAGGTCGTAGTTCATTGACATCGGAAAAAGAAAGCGCTTATCACGTATCATCATCATCATTTCCCCTTATCCAGCTCCTGCCGGGTCGGGGTATTAATGGCACTTCTCCACTTTCCTCTTTCCTTCCACCATTCTTCTTCCACGATCTTGTCCCAGTCCAGATTTATTTTTCTTACGCTGTTCTTCACTGAATCGATCCACCTTGTTCTAGGTCTTCCTCTTGCTCTCTTACCCTTGCACTTCGCCTCCAGCATCTGTCTTGGTATTCTATTTTCCTCCATCCTCTTTACATGTCCAAACCACCTTAGTTTATTCTTCTCAATTCTCTCATTTAGTTTTCCCATCCCAACTTCCTTCCTAACATCTTCATTCCTCACTCTGTCTTTCCTATCATACTTCTTAGGAATTTCATTTCACTGGCTTGGATTCTACTCTCTTGCCTGCTTGTCAGGGTCCAAGTTAATATGCGAACATAGTACACTTTATACATTACCTCCTTGGTACTTCCTTATCCCAAACAAGTTTTCTTACACTTTGATAGAATGCATTGCTCTGCCAATCTCCATGTCCAACCTACCAGTTTGCATCAATTCACTTCCTAGGTATTTGAACGTGTCCACTCTGACTTCCAATTTTCACAGTGCCCTTTCCTTGTCTTTCCCCTCTTGTCATCACCATGGTCTTGCTTTTCTCTATACTGATTTTCAGGCCATACTTCTGAATATTTTCGTTTAGTGCATCTAGTTGTTTTTGCACTTCTTCGGTGTTCCTTCCCCAGACCACAATATCATCTGCAAATAACAGTAACTTCATTTCTTTATGTCCATATGCTTCCTTTGTTTCCTTTACAATTTCATCCATCACCATTATGAACAAGAGAGGTGACAGCACACTCCCCTGTCTTAGTCCAGTCTTGTTCCTAAACCAATCTGTCTTTCCAACTGGGGTCAGTACCCTGCTAACACAGTTGTTGTACATTGCTTGCACCATTTGCACGCTTATCACGTAATGCATTCATAACTGTTCCCGGGCGAAGCCGGAGGAGGTTGCTAGTTAATTTTATAAGCCAGTTACTGAAGAGGGCCACAATGTGATATAAGGTGTGTACTTTTAATAAATACTCATGGTGTTTTACTTATGAGTATAACGTCAATAAAAGAAACCTTCTTAATATCATCAATCTCATATGAGTACTGTGTTAATTTGAAAAGGTCTGTAGATATTGTTCTACGCTGACAAGAGCCTGTAATATCCTGCAATTTACATCAAGTATGTGATATAGCAAGTTGTATTTGCTCTATGGCTAGTTGCCGAGAAACCGCCGCCATCTACGGTGGATTTGGAACTAGGCAGAGCGTGACGCGATCTAGAGGGCAGGGACTTGCCACTGCCGCTCTGCTGTTGCTTGTTGTCATGGTTACTTCAACACAACTATATCTTGATTGCCTTTGGGAGAGCCGACAACGAATGGATCGTCCAGATTTGCGCCGCATGCGCGCCCTAACAGTCTTCACGTTGGGTGTTATTGCTTATCGATTGTTTCTTCTGGGCTGGGTTGGTTTATTTGTTCTAATGCCATACAGTTTGTATAACGTATGAGCAGAACTCTGCCCCTCGCATTATCAAACAGTCTTCAAATTTATTTTGTCACGACGTGAACTCCAGATTGGAAACAATTTGTCTCAGATATTGATCTCTCAGATTATTATCACAGTCTCACTTCTTTGTGTCACCCGTAATCAGTGCCGGATTAAGGTAAAATGAGGCCCAAGTCCCTCAGATTTTTGGGGCCCTTTTTTTTTTTAGCCTACTTTTCACATTTTGCAAAAATGAGGAAAAAGTAGACTTATGAGATCGGGCAAATGTCTGTCTGTCTGGCTGGCTGTGTGTGTGTCCCCCCCTATCAACTCCTAAACGGCTGCACCAATCGAAACAAAATTTGGTAGGACTAAAGATCTATACCTGAATATCTCACGGCCATGTTTGAAAATGATGTCAGTGCTACCAACTGCTGAAAAATCGCAATTGAAATTTGAGCTCCATGTTGGATATCTTGGAGGGTGTAAATGGGAGCTATTTCAAAATTGGCACACGTATAGATAATAATATTGCAGTTTAATTTCCAGGAGGCCATACATGGAAGTGTTGCCAAAATTATTATAAGCTTGCTGATAGGTCCAAGTTTTAAATGCATATAACTTCTATACTATCATTTGGATTTCAACCAAATTTCGTGTGCGTTATGTGTGCTATAACAGATATGACTTTGCGTATATTTAGGAGCAACCAGGGCTGCCAACTGTTAATAAATACTGTCTCTAGTTTTGTTACCCTAATATCATTCTAAATTGACACAACAATAGATCATATTAAGTTATTTCAGATTATTTCTGACCAATACATGTATGTCATTGATGCCAACATGATTTTACGCGTGATGTTAGATCCAATGTTTAACTGCATGGAACGTCCAAGCTATCCATTGGACTTCAACCAAATTTTGTATTCTGTACCTTAAGACATGGAACTAAGAATATACTCAGTCACCAGGGCTGCCAACTGTGGTTCTCTATTAGGCTACATTATGCCAGGTATACAGTATTTCGAACTAATTAGAAATTTCGATATTACCAACTTAATTTCGTCATTATTCTAGATAGATCCATTTAGATTAATCATTGGCATGAATCTTAAATTTTAAGAAAAGTAGGCTCTTTAGTTCGTCACGGAACTTCTTGTTTCAAATAATTTTTATGTTTTAGCACCTGTACATTTAATAAAATATATACAAGAGTTTTTTTCTCAAGATGAATAATACACTTTTTATTAAATCATACATATGCCTACATATATGCATACATTTCAATTGAAACGAACATCGTTACTTGAAAACATTTCACATGATTTGATGAACAATTTAACAAATCATACTTTTTTTTATTTCTGTAATATGTATTCAAATATTTTTTTTCTGTTTTTTCGGTCAATGAAATCTTCTACAATGTCATCAAAATCAATTTCCCGCCAAACATCTGACTCGATATACATTGAACTCAGCAAGTCTAATCGTTCTTGTGACAGGATACTTCTTTGCGCAATTTTGATCCGTTTCAATTTTGAAAACGAGCGCTCCGCAGAACAATTAGTTATCATGAGGGTCAGGAAAATGCGAAAAGCAATTACAACGTTCGGAAAAACAGACTCAAGCTTGTCTCGAATAAGAATTTCGTAAAGAGTGAACTCAGTTTCTAAAGGACATTGTAATTCAATAAAAAGCTGAAACTGTCTCAGTTCTGGATAAAATTTTATCTAAAGCTTCAGAATAAAATTTGGAGGCCCTAGGTCTGGGCCTATTCGGGCATAATGGGTAATCCAGCACTGCTAGATTTACGGTTCTGCCAAGAAATGTAACTGTGGTTTGAGGATTACAACAGGCTACACACTCAGCCTTGTGACACAAAACTGAGAAGAAATGGGTTCGATTCCCGCCACAGTGAACCTAGAAGTGGTTTCCCGCAGTCTCCCCCCACTTCTACTCCATGCAAATGCTGGGATGTTACGGTCACCTCGTCAATTACTACAGACACCACGACAACAGAAGCTGATGACCTAGTTATTTACTTCTCTTTCTATTTACGTATTTCAATTAATTAATGATATTTAATTGTTTATTTAAATTTATTTATTTTTTCGTTCATTAATACTTTTTTGATGTGTAACCTCTTTCCACTCGGTATCTGGATATTTTTGTGGCACTCTTAAAGAAATTCCTACAATAAATCTCTCGCTTCTCCTTTCAAGTGCAAGCAGATTGTTTGTTAAGACACATTTGCTTTGGTGTGCGTTAGGGAACACGGGCCTGATCGCTCGAGTTGAGCCGTCACATGATGACGCCATATGTTTAACAGTTGTGGTTCACTTTTAATGTATTCCTGGACACTTGCGACCCATACCAAATTACTTGTCTCAATGACATTACCATCTACGTCGCTATGGAGAGTTTGGAACGTTAATAAGAGACACCTGTAGAGTTTGTCTGTTGAGAACGTACAAATTTGGTTTCTGCGCGTGCCAGAGTTATTTATATACATTTCTACAACACTTATTACGGTGTCGGTGGTAGAGTATGAGTAGTTGTAGTTGAGGATTGGGTCGTAGGCGACCGTAGCCTTCAGTTGTACATCATCCCACCCGACACTTGCCTGGAATAAAAGTGGGAAATCACGGAAACAAGCCCTTCCAGGTTGGCTGGGGGGATCGAACCCTCCTCTTCTCACGAGGCTGAGTGTAGCCGTTCCATTCTTCAGACCATAATTTAATTTCTTGACAGAACCGGGAATCGAACACGGGTCTTATGGGTGACAGCCAAGAATGCTAGCCACTACACCACGAGGTGGAATGAGAAGTGTCTTGATGTCTGAAGAGATTGGTTGGTTGGTTCTTAAGTTTAGGGACTGCGACAACGCGGTCATGTAGCCCCGTGTACTTTAGGTGTGTGTAGAATCTGTCTGATGACCGGTGTTAATTGTGATGACTGTATTAGTGTGTGTTATCTGTTTTTTTAATTTAAGAGCAGACTGCAACTTAGAATTTTTCAAATAGTTCCTACTTTTGCCGCCAAGCGCCACCGTCAACTACTACTAGGCCAAGTTCAGAACTTAGCTACTAGACGCCACCGCAGTCGGCTCTTGGCAACGAACGTAGAAACCTAAGAGCGTTGTTTACATTCTTAACCTATCCAATTTAGCTTCACACAGGTGTAATTAATGGAAGGTTCTTTAACATGCCATAAATCTATGACATGAAACCACCGGCTTTACTTCCCCTCCAAAGGAAGGCATACTGAGGGATTTTTAACGCTCTTAAAAAATCCGACGGCTTCGGCCGGGTTTGAACCCGCTATCTTGGGCATAGAAGCTCAGCATGCTACCGACTACGCCACCGAAGAGTTTAAAGTGTTCACTCAATAAGGTCCATATTTAAAACAGACGTGAGGGCTGGAACGGGCTGCACTCAGCCTCGTGAGGACAATTGAGTAGCTGTCTGACAGTGAGGCAGCGCCCCGGTCACGAAAACCAAGATTAATGGCCGAGGGGACCCGACGCGCGGATCACGTGTCATCCCAATATCTGCAGGTGAAATGGCTGGGCAGTGGTCGCTTGGTAGACCTAGGCCCTTCATGGGCTGTAGTGCCAGAGGTCTATAGGAAAGATGGAAGCAATGTCATGATCAACTGGGTGACGGCGCAGTGGTCAAGCTGCTTGCCTCTCACCAAGGTGGACCGGGCTCGATTTACGTTTAATGCATGTGAGACTTTCAAAGTGGAATGCCACGTCCTGTGGTTCGGATTTCATGTAAAAAGAAGGTCCCGTGGCTCATCGCGAGATTAACGGTCATGTAACCCCTAATTGCGAGCCCTTTGGAAGGGGAAGGGGTTGGTTCTCGGGCTGTTTAAGACCACCTCTTGGTGTCCGCTGGAAGCAGGCAATAGGTTCGAGGGCGTGGTGGAGCAGCGAACAAGGCTGACCGGGTTCAATACCAGGTCAATGCATGGGAGAGTTGATTTGCTATGTCCTGTGGTTCGGATTGTACGTAATAATGAGGTCTTGTGGCTCTTGATCGCGAGATTAACGTCACATAAAACTACAAGCTTCCTGTCTTCTTGAGGTCCTGTTCGACTTCTAGTTCTGTCAAGAGATTGCATTCTTCGTGAGAATACATGGATTTGCTTCCCACATCAGCCATCCAGGGAAATGCTGGGATGGTATTGCTTGTGATAATTAACTACAGTAGGTAGCCTACTTTCCGTGTGCCATTAATCCTGGAACACGTCAGTTGTGTCTGAATCTGGAAAACCTAGGGCATACAACATTTCTTAGGAAATGTTTAAGATGAAAGCTTTTTAAAAACAACGCTGCTTGAGGTGGTAATAAAATAATTCAGCTCACAGAAATTCACTCCAAAATATTTTATTAGCACAAAAATGAATTTTTACAATGCGGTATTTGTGAATCATCAATCGCTTGAATAATAGCACAGCCATATTTACCATGCGATATTTGTGAATCATCAATCGCTTGAATAATAGCACAGGCATATTTACCATGCGATATTTGTGAATCATCAATCGCTTGAATAATAGCACAGCCATATTTACCATGCGATATTTGTGAATCATCAATCGCTTGAATAATAGCACAGCCATATTTACCATGCGATATTTGTGAATCATCAATCATATTTACAACAGGCGAAGTGCTGAGCTAGAAATAACCATATTTTAAAATAAAATCAGAATATTAAAAACTTGTCAACTCCTCCAATTGATTTCACGTAAGTGAAGGAGATGCATAGAAGTATAATAAAGCTTTTTCCTTTTTCAGTAAAAACAAGAAGTTCCGTGACGAACTAAAGAGCCTACTTTTCTTAAAATTAAGATTCATGCCAATGATTAACCTACAGTATATGAACCTGTCTAGAATAATGACGAAATTAAGTTGGTAATATCGAAATATCTAATTAGTTCGAAATATACCTGGTTTACCGTATCCTAATAGAGCACTACAGTTGGCAGCCCTGGTGACTGAATATATTCTTACTTCCATCTCTTAAGGTAAAGAATACTAAATTTGGTGAAGTCCAATGGACGTTACATGCAGTTAGACATTGGATCTATCAGCACGCGTAAAAGCATGTTGGCAACAATGTCATGAGTGTGCTGGTCAGAAATAATCTGAAATATTATGATATCTTTTTGTGCCAATTTTGTATCAAATCCATTTGTTAGTATAGAAGTTACATGTATTTCAAAGTTGGTCATATCGGCAGGTTTAGATTCATGTTGGTAGAACTGAAGTATATAAGTTACTCCAAATTAATCTAAAATGTCAGGTACTATACGTGTGCATAGTTTAAAGCTGTCGGCTTGCATACTTTTGATATATTGGTATTTGGATAAAAGAATATAGATAGCAATTATTAAGAGTTGGCAGCCCAGGTGGCTCTTAAGAATACGCTCAGTCATATATGTTTATGTACACATATTACATACAAAATTTGGTTGAAATCCAAGTGATAGTATAGAAGTTACATGCATTTGAAAATTGGACCTATCAGAAGGCTTAAAATTATTTTGGCAACACTGTCATGTATGGCCTCCTGGAAATTAAACTGAAATAGTATTATCTACATGTGTGCCAATTTTGGAATAGCTCCCATGCATACCTACCCAGATATCCAACATGGAGCTCAAATTTCTAGTGGTTTTTTCAGCAGTTGGTAGCACTGACATTTTCAAATATGGGCTTGAGATATTCCGGTATACATCTTTGCTCATACTAAATTTGGATTCGATTGCTGCAGCCGTTTAGGAGTTGATAGGGGGGGAGGGACACACACACAGACAGACAGACATTTTCCCGGATCGATCTCAGAAGTCTACTTTTTCCTCATTTTTGCAAAATGCGAAAAGTAGGCTAAAATGAGGAAAAAGTATACTTATAAGATCGGGCATATGTGCAATTTATTTTGCACCAACTGCCGAAAATTGCACATTCGTATCCTTTGGCTGAAAAAATCAAAAAGAGGTCACCTCTTGCTCACAAGATGACCCGTGCCATTTTTGCCTAGACCCTCTAGGGGTCGCTGAGACTCCTAAGTTGGCAGAAGTTAGGAACGTCATTGCCCTGGAAATTCGTTGTAATCAGAAGAATTTGATTTCTGGCGCAATATGGCTGACCGCATCAAGAGCAACCACTCCGCACTTCTGAGACTGCCCCCCATCACTGCGCGTTTGAAGCAATTCGACGGAAAAGAGTCTACGTGCTGTGGTCTGAATTAGTGGCTTCAGCACCTTCCTCAGTTCCTGCCAAAAACGATCTCACAAGCTTCGTTAAAATGATACTGATTTTGTATCACAACAATGCAGCTCTAGAGAGAAGTTTCTCCCTGAACAAGGAGTGCATGATCGTCAATCGGAGAGAAGCAAGTCTGATTGGTATGCGTACTGTTCAGGACGCTGTGATGACTGCAGGATAACCGTGAGCAAGAGCATGGTCCATGCTGCACGAAACTCCTACGCTGTGTTCAAGGAAGCAAAGCGGGTGCGAAACGAGGAGGAAAGGAAGCGACGGCTAAGGTGGCAGCCGATTTGAAAGTTTGTAGCCTCTATCAACATACGAAATGTCAGTTTAATTGCTGGCATAAATTAATATTGAGAACCGCCTAAATATTTCGGACAGTCGCCATGTTGGATGTTAATATATGTAGGCCGTCGAGTTATGTACTATTAGATGAGGATTATTGTGAAGGCTCATTATACAAACGTTGGCTTCGGTCGAATGATTTGGACACAAGAAATACAATAAATTGAAAGTTCGCACAGCCGCAATCTTGAGGTTATGTAAACAATTGAAGTAAATTAGATTTCGGTGCATTGCAATTTGTATAGTCATTTGCTGTACCAAGCTTCACTGCATTCAGATTATTACATCGCGAGAAAAGTATATATAGCCTAAATGTTTCAACTTCGCTTGGCCGCCATGTTGGATTGGTGAGACGTCATAAAATTTGAAGGGCACGGTCGGGGTACAATGAACTTACTGAGGGGGACGGAGACACACACACTAAAGGTGATCTAATAAGACTATTTTTTATGAGGAAAATAGACTAAAAAATATAGAACTTGTTTGTTGTTGATTCACTTAAGGGCTTGTGACATCGTGGTCACTTAGCCCAGTGCACTTGGGAGAGAGTAATCTAGGTAGGATTTGTCTGATAATTATTGTGGTGTAGTTTTAGCTTAGGATTGGGTCGGAGGCGACCGTGGCCTTCAGTTGGGCACCATCCCGCCCGGCATAGAAGTGGGATCGAACCCTCCTCTTCCCGTTCCAATCCTCACACCATAATTAATTTCTTGGCAGAACCTGGACTCGAACACGGGACCTCAGGGGCGGCAGCCAAGAATGCTAGCCACTACTCTACCAGAACACAGTAATACCATTGATGTCTGAAAAGAGGAAGTGTTCACTAAATACGGTCTACTGTATATGAAAGATGGAAGCACAACTGGGTGATGGCGTAGTGGTCAAGCTGCTTGCTTCTCACCAAGGTGGACCGGGTTTGATTTCCGGTTAATGCATGTGAGATTTTCGAAGTGTAATGTAACATCCTGTGGTTGGGATTTCATGTTAAAAAAAGGCATGATCGCGAGATTAACGGTCATGTAACCCCTAATTGCGAGCTCTTCGGAAGGGGGGATTGTTGGTGTAGTGGCTAGCATCCTGGCTGTCTCCCCTGAGGTCCGAGGGCCTGCTAGAGTAGCGGGCATGGTGTTTGCTTGTCAACAAGGCAGACCGGGTTCAATACCCGTTCAATGAATGTAAGTTTTTCGAAGTGAAATGCCATGTCCTGTGGTTCGGATTGCACGTAATATTGATACGATCCCTTCTTCTTGAGGTCCGGTTCAACGCCTTGTTCTGTCAAGAAATTGCATTCTTCCGAGAATTGAAATGGGGAACACTCAACCTTGTGAGAAGAAATGGATTTCATTCCCACTTCAGCCATCCTGAAGTGGTTTGTACCGCAGGAAAATGCAGGGATAGTTCCTAACTTAAGGTATTGCTTGCAATAATTACTTCCCAAGTGCCATTGTGCCTGAAGAACCTAGGGCATACAACATTGCAATGTTTATTAAGAAACACTTTAGATGTAAGCTTTTACAATGCTGCTTGAGGAGGCTGTAAAATAATTCAGCTCACAGAAACTCACTCCAAAATATTTTATTAGTACAGAAAGAAATGTTTACCACATAATGTGAATGACAGGGGCGTATATAGAGTTTTATTTCGGGGGGTGCCCAACCGGGGGTTAGGGGGCAAGGTACAGGCCCAAGGAATAGGGGGTCCGGGGTTCTCTCCGGGAAACTTTTGTATAATTTAGGGCAAAATTATGAGTTTTAAGACTCTCTGGCATCACTTTTTCAACCAATTTCTTGTGATGTTTTATGTTGGGTTAATGTCAAAAACAACGAAGACCATTTTATGATACTTTTTATCATCTTGCTCACATGAGAGTGTTTACATGGAAAGAATTACAGGGCTACGTGCAGCTGCGAGTGGTTGAGTCATCAGATTGGTTGGCAGCACAGTGTCCTTGATAGGGTGAAGGCCACATGTGTATCATCAACACTTCTAGCATCAGTTATGAATGGCTGTGGTGAGTGTTTGTTATGATACAAGCGACAGCCGTGCTGCCAACGTAATCTCTTGGAGGCACTGCGGAGAGCATTCTCGGGCGAAAGTCAAGGTTTCTTGAAGCATTTCCAAATGGGTTCATAACATCATCGTCAGTGAGATGTATGTCTCTGTGAATAGATAACAATCCTAGACCGTTGAGTCTGTTTTCAAAAGTAGAATTTCTTAAGTATGTTTTCAACCAACTCAAACTCCGTTCGGCAGTACCAGTAGCTACAGAGAGAGGCAAATTTGCCAAAAGTTTGATGAGGGTTTAAAAGTTAGGGAAAACTTTTGTCACACGCTTCAAGGGCACTTGTTGCTGTTCTTGGTTCGTTCATAAGAGCGAAGATGTTATGTTGTTACACTTAACTTCAGAGCAAACTGATTGTCACATCGCCTTGCTTTGCAACGTTTCCATACTTCACCTAGTAGCAATAGTACATGTTTATATTGGTAAAAAGGAAGGAAGCTTGTAGTTTAACGTGACCGTTAATCTTGAGATCATGAGCCACGGGACCTCCTTTTTACGTGGAATCCGAACCACAGGACATGGCATTTCACTTCGAAAATCTCACATGCACTGACCGGGAATCGAACCCGGACCGCCTTGGTGAGAGTCATACAGCTAGAGCGTTAATATTGGTCTTTAATGTTTTATTTCATAAACAAATAATATGTGTGACAAAATGTTCAGGGGGGGGGTTGAATGACCTCATGATTAGTATCGTCAACGCTTGATTGTAATAGCAAAGGTATCTTTGCAACAGGACAGCGGACCCTGCTCCATAGCGGGACAAATGCTAGGAAGATCTTTACTACAGGTAAAAAGTGCTGACGTAGAAATAACCATGTTTTAAAACAAGGAGATTAGAATATTTCTAAAACTTCCAATATTTCACGCAATTGAAGGAGATGCTTAGAAGAATAATAATGGTTTTTCCTTTTTCCAGTGAAGAAATGGCACAGATATACCTGTATCCTTCTTGTTAAGCTCGGTGGCAAAGTTACCATACCTGGAATGTCATTCACCTCGTATAGCCTTGTGATTGATTATATTCACCGTAAATAGAGTAAAACAATTTGCAGTTGTAACACTTATAAACACACAGTACTTTATCGTACAGAAAAAGGAGACATACATCATACGAAGGCTGTTTTATAAGTAAGGGCCGTATTTTTTAAAGCTCGCAGTCATGCGCACATATTGCCTCAGATGTAGCGTGAGGTAGCTACGATTAGCTCAGGACGGGGAGCGATGGGGAGAGGCTTCAAATCAGTCAAGAGAGTGAGGACTCAAATAACAAGTAGAGAGAAAAATAAGAGTGGGCTACATATTTTGACTTTCTCACAAGATCGAAATGTAATGCTTTTCAGTTTATCAACACGAAGGAGACTGTAGACCGACTGAAAAGCATTAAATTAGATTATAAGGCAACATTTAAAAATTACTCAACTCGATAATACAGAAGGCTATATGTTAAAATATGTGCCTGCAACATTGTCGGAGACTACTTTGTGAACCACATATCTCGAGTATTTCTTAGTAGACTAACTTATACCTTTATGAACTGTTCTTTTTGATATCGACTGTAAATCGTACTTCGCCACCACCAAGTAGAAATTGCTCAAGTAAATCAACGGCTATCACTAAGTTCCGGTTTGACTGCAATATTTCATGAACATTCGCCGAATAGCAAACAGTGGTGTCTGTGTATAGTAATTGACGACTTGCATCTTTAGATTCAAGAGTGATAGAATATGTAAAATTGGAAGCCTTCTCTGGCGGGCCAATATATAGAACACAAACGAACATTTTCAAGCAATCATCACACGCCGTATGCTGACCGAAACCATCTAACAACGCACACCAGAATAGCTCTCCAAACACAGACATTAGCCAACAACGTTGGTAGGAAATATCACAGTAATCATTCCACGTGCGCACGAGAGGTTCTTCTGAGAAAAGTCTTTCCGGGTGTAGATCAGAATAATGCTTAAGCAATCCACTTACACGTCCAGTCCAGAGACAATCGCTCATTTTGCACTTATAAAACCTGTACTGGCAAAACATTTCATGTTTACTCAACTCCGAACTAGGCAATAGACTTTTACATCCAAAATCTTGATTCTCACATGGAAACGGAATTTTATTTGCCAGATCTTCAGCAAGGAAATTTCTTCCGCCAAGGAACTTGTCTGTGCACAATGGACAATGTCGCACATTCTCCTTACAGTTCAAGCAAATGCTATGACCTGTAAAACAGCAATGAATTGGACCCGTCATATATTTGGAACATACAGGACATTCGAAACTCTTCAACAGCTCGTCGGTGCTGATGGCTTCTCTTGCTCCAGACATCTGTGCTAGCGAAACCAACTGAAACAAGCAAACGATTTAAAATTAATGAAGTTTGTATTCGTCGATGTGTTTCTTTCTCGCGAAGGAGGGGAAGGGGGGATGAACAGTAAATTACAGCAACAATGATGATGAAAATGAAAATCCACAGTCTGCTTCCAGTCTCCGACCGGGTCAGGAATGGAATGAATGAAGCCCCCATCTAGCGGCGAGGATATGAACTGTGCCGGCTGCCGAGGCCTGACGAACTCCTCTGGGGCAATGATTAAATGAATGACAGATGAAATGAAATGATAGTGGAGAGTGTTGCTGGAATGAAATTTTGACAGGGAAAACCGGAGCACCCGGAGAAAAACCTGTCTGCCTCCGTTTTGTCCAGCACAGATCTCACATGGAGTGACCGGGATTTGAACCACGGACCCAGCGGTGAGAGGCCGGCGTGCTACCGCCTAAGCCACGGAGGCTTCGCAACAATGATGATGATAATAATAATAATAATAGTAATTCAGCCCTATAAGCCTACCCAGCGATTTGGCCTACACATTGTGAGTGACACGAGGTCAGTACGAAAGGTTGCCTCAGCTGTCGGGGAAGATGACCACGCTGTTCCGAACTCATAACAGTAACCACTAAAAACAACCCCTCGGCCGTTAATAGTATCTTTACGGGGACACTGTCCTTATGATAGCTGTCCTCACGAGGCTGATTGCACCCCGTTCTCGAAAATCCATGACGGAACCGGGAATCGAACCCGGGGCCTACAGATGAGAGGCTTGTGTGCTACCAATACACCACGGGGCCAGCTCAATAATAATAATAATAATATATTATGGCCTCGGATGCCGGGTGCAAGCTTTGTTATTTATCGCCCTGAGGACAACTTGTGTGTCGAATGTTGTTGTTCCTTGGAGCGCTATGAAAGTCAAGGAGGTTAGATATTTAAGCTCCATGACACTATAGCGCTTTCTAGTAGAGAAAGAAGGAACTTTTGTGTTGGCGGAAAATCCCGAGATTAATTTTGCCATTATGAACACAGCCTACTGAATTCAAATGGGTTCTTTAACCCTTGAGAAATATATAACACGAGGACTGGCGTAAGGTCGCTAGTAGGGGGGTGATGCCGATTCTGCTTAGTGTCATGGCCGCCGCGTGAGTCCAAGCCAATATCTCTCGAACCCATGGTCCGATTTTGACAAATGAGGTGTCGTTGGACTCGGGCTGACGCTCTCTTTCCAATGGACCACTCATTTCAACCCCTAAATAAAACCTACCCCTACTAGGGGGTGAAATTGTAATTTTTTAGTGAAAGCCTCTTTTCAAATACGACATGTATAAGGTGCGCTGCTAAAATGAACTTAAACGTGGTTGCTCATATCGCGCATGCGTTTTACGAGATGCCGCTATGGATTAAAATTTTTGTTTTTGTTTTATACGCATGCGCACTTGGGATTTTTGTAAGAGGGCAAGCTCTTTGAAAAAAATGATTGATAAGAAGAGGTTTTGGTGGTGAGGAGAGAGCCAGATAGTCGCCTACTTTCCTACGAAGTTTGCCGATATCTCTCAAACGCAAGATCGGATTTGGACGTGTGACGTGTCAAATCGCTTGTCTCGAAGCCCTATACATGTTATTAATAGGTTAAAGTTTTGAGAATGAGGGAAACAGGCTTTTTGGGGGTAAAACCGTGATTTTAGACTTTTTCTGATATCTCACGAATGCATGGTCGGATTTGGTCCTATGACGTGTCAAATGGCTTGTCTCGAAACCCTGTGTATTTTGGTAATAGGTTAAAGTTTTTGAGAATGAGGGAAACAGAATGTTTTGTTGTAAAACCGTGATTTTAGACTTTCTGTTATATCTCACAAACCAATAACGCCAGAGACGTATACGAGGGGTCGTAGGACTCGGGATGACGCCCCTTTCCTCTCCCCTTTCGAATATAGTATTTATGTTTAAAAAATGCGAAAGGGTCTAACGACACTTTTGTTGAAAACATTTTAGTTTTTAAAACTTTTTCTTTTAATCTGTCTAAAATGTTCATGAAGAGTGGTTGCAGATAGAGACGATACCACTGGACACGTGTTTCAACGAAGCTATTACTGGCCACGGTGGTGATATACCAATACAGTATTCGCTATTTCGATGAGACGGCGGGTCGAGGGTTCGTTTTCCGATTTTTCCTATGATGGAATTCCTAATTCCTAAACCCCCTGAAGGGGGTCTTTAACGTGTAAACGATTATGAGTGACATGGCAAATGATAATTCCTTGATCCGATGAAGTTGGCTTTAGATAGAACAAACAGAGCTTGGTTATATGGTGCTTGAAATGAGTATAGAAAACAAACTTGCTGGGGCAGACTGACAGGATGTGAATGTTATTTGATCTTATTGGAATGCATTGACTTGACAGGACAATGAAAAAAAAAGCACAGAGATGCTGAGGACACTTGAAGGTCAAACGATATGGCAACCATGGTGGGAGGGGGAAGCTAGGATGATGTTGCCGATCATGTTCAATGTTCAATGGATGAATTTATATTTTGCGAAGCATTGTTCGGAGAGGGTCATGGGACGACTTGTTTTAAGGGTATTTATTTTTTCGATGTTTCCTATGGTGGACTCATTGATTAAAATAATCCAAAACTTCTAGGGCATGGCCTTGAGATTTTATAAACCGATAATGGGATTTTGACATACAAGATCCACTCAGAACTTGACATGATGTCATTCTTTTTATGGCTTATGAATTTCCCCAAAAAAGACCCAAAACCACAAGATCATGGACTTTTGCTTTTCTTAATATATTGCAAACCCATAATGTAAGATGTTTACTGTGAGTGACGAAATCTAGCTAGGTAAAGAAAGAATTATTGTAGGATATATGTATGGTGACTGACACGTCTTTGACCATTGGAACTTGTTTTCCGATTTGACTGTAGTACATAGGGAGTATAGGTTGTAGGCATGGATTGACAAACAGTGCACACAAAATTCAATTTATCGATTCAAGAATTAAGAGTAGACTATCATTATTTAATTGGTTAAAGAGTGTAGCTAAAAATTAAAAAATGGTGACTACATTAAACTAAACTGAACCAAGTCGAATCAAACCCAACTGAACCAAACCAAGCCTAAAGCAAACCAAACCTAATCAAGAACAAGCCAAGGGCTTAAGTGTAAAACTTGTGGGGGAATGCAGTCATTGGCAATGTCCAAAGGAAGGGATAACGCTCTACCCCTAGAGGGTAAGGTAAAGCTAGCGCATGGTGCTAATGCATATTCCTAAGTACATGAACCACACACACACAACTATCCTATGCTGTTTTTATGAGTTAACTGTTAAAACTTACTCAGTGGTTACTGAACAAGTTGGTCGCTACACACAACAAGCTTTAAATACTTGAGGCTAATAATCTATACACACACACACGCATGTTCTAAACTAAACTGTCTTGCTGGTAGTGCTCACACAGTAGGCAAATGACAGAAATGCTTGGCTAACAGAAATACAATCATTTTCGGTTGTCTAATGATACCAGCTAACCATTACATGCTATAGTGGTGAGCACATGTGCCTCTTGCACTGGAGATCGTAACTTGATTTCTAGCTCTAAGGCCTAGAATGAATCAAACTAAGAAAGAAGGGTATGGTGACGCAGTGGTTAAACTGTTAGCCTTTCACTAAGGTAGACTAGGGTTTGATTTTGGGTTAATATACATGTCATAAACAAACAAACAAAAAAGCAGAGATAATGTTTAAAACTGATTACACTTGTCTCTTTTCAAATTATTACTTAGATTGCAAATACAAAGGTGGACTGGGTTTGATATACAGTTAATGCCGCCTATCGCATACTAGCCTGTAAGAAAGCCAAACAAGCAAAAGGCGTAAGTAGAGCAGTGGTAAAATCGCTATGTGTAGAGAACTACCTAACGGTTTTATGAACTGGCAATGGTATGTCGCAGAAACAGTGCAGGATACAATCCAGCAACCATAATTTTTATCTTGTGGAGCAGAGAAAACATATATATATAGAGAGAGATAGAAAGCTTGTGTATGTATGGGTAGCATTGATTGTTTGACCAGAGAAAATACGATGAGGTAGGGTGGGCAGAGGGAGAATTAACACTTATATATGAATGAATGGTAAATAGTATTTTTTTTTTCAATAGTTTTGTTTTTCAAATGCAGTGGTAGATAGCCGTTATTTTGTAAAACATTCTTACTTGCAGTAGTAATAAGACTCTATGGTTCCGCTAACACATAGATAGACTGTATTATTGCTATGGTCAAGCACTCACATTAAGATCATTTACAAAATCATAAAATGAAAAATAAAAAATCTTGTTTTGGTAATATCGTTTTTCAACATACACAAAATAAATATATAAAAAATTTGTAAACAGCAAAATGGAAAATCCATGGTCAAGCACTCACATTAAGATCATTTACAAAACCATAAAATGAAAAATAAAAAATCTTGTTTTGGAAATATCGATTTTTTTCAACATACACAAAATAAATTATAAAAAATTTGTAAACAGCAAAATGGAAAATCCATGTTTCCATATAGACAAAATTTAAAAACCTTAAACGGACATTTAAGAAAATATATGCAAATGGGAAATTGACAAATGTGTAAATATGAAAATGGAAAAATCCATGTTTCCATATCATGAAATTGAAAAACATCAAACTGTCATTTTAAAAAAATGCAAATGGAAAATTGACAAATTGCAATGTGTGAAATGTGAAATTGAACAAATGGCTATCATTATTTTTTTTTAAAGAACATGGTGCTCAATGGTTGAGGTGTGAATCAAACCCTCTCTACTTATTTGGACCACCCGAGACTGAGTTTTAGTTGTCATACCGCTTTTAAAAGTTTGTGTTAAATCTAGGAATTGAACCCAAGAGCTTGTAGGGGAGATTCAAGATTATAATATGTTAAACAGATAGCCTTGAATGTAGGGTGTGGTAGCTATATAGAGATGAGACGTTTCGCTCGGGGCAGGGAGGCATGGAGATCTGCATCAAACCAGTCAAAAGACTGACGACTCAAACAACAACATGTAGAGCTCACCAAAATAATGTTGTGTAACGGTAAATGTTAGTCAACGAACAGTAATGCATTACTAAAACCCATGACACGATACCTAAGAGCTTTTCTAAAATTATTTTAAAATGCCTTTAACCCTATATTAAACACCCAGTTCACAAGACTCATAACTGCAATGTTAAGGTCGAACAAAACAAAATCTATATTTCAAAACAAACAAGTGGTTTAGTCAATGTATACTGGAAAAAGTTTTATAAACACTCAAGTCCACAAAAATAATTAAATTAGTAACTGTCAGGTTGACCGAGTGGTTATGGTGTTTGACTTAAGTTCAAATTTTCTGTACGAGAAAGCAAGGGTTCGAATACCTTACTTGATATAACTATTGCCTCAACATGACTTGACCACACTGTATTATTGTGTACTCGGTACACAAACCATAGATAGAGTGTATTGTTTAAGGTCACTCTCTTTGCGAACATAGTCAGAGACTGTTGATGGTTAACAATTGCATTAATAGTGGGACATAGGGATAGCAATTAAGAAAAACAGACAATACCCATACACTTTTTTTTTATTTATTTAATGTAAGTACTTGTACAATAGTTATATACAAACTACAACTCTCTTTTGTCTATTACTATCTAGTCCTTTTCGATCCACTTGCATAACAAGGCAGATGACTTTGTAGTTCAGCCCCTTAAAACAACAACAACACTACCTCTTGCATAGTCTGTGATGTTGATGACTCTTGAGGCGTGGAAGATGGATACAACATAACTTTTACAACAGGGGTTAAACGTTGCTCAACAATCAATGCACTATTTTGAGTAGCAACATCTTTCTCTTGTACTAACTTATTAGCATTCTGATAATTTTTTGCCAACACCATCAGTGTTTTGTCTGGAGCACTACATTGATGATCACTCACACTTAAAACCACACCATTTCTACTTTTCATATTGCCTCGACATCTTGTTGACCTCTGTTTTGAGCATCGCCAGAATATTATTCCTTTTACATTTTGTCGTCTATAGTTATAAGAGTAGCCTTTATAGAGTACACGTTGTTTACCTCGGTTAGTTGTAGTAAGTTCCATAGTAGTAACTAACCTGTTAGTATGATTTGCACACTACAAAGGTTATCTCTGTTCTGGTAATAGAATTATTTAGCGTTGGCTTTTATATTTAATATGTACAGTTAAAAGTAATAGAAAAGTGGTAGAAAAGTGGTAGCAAAGTGGTAGACAAGTGGTAGACAATTGGTAACATAGTAGTAGAAAAGTGGTAGCAAAGTTGTAGCAAAGTGGTAGAAAAGTGGTAGAAAAGTGGTAGAAAAGTGGTAGAAAAGTGGTAGAAAAGTAGTAGAAAAGTGGTAGCAAAGTGGTAGCAAAGTGGTAGAAAAGTGGTAGCAAAGTGGTAGAAAAGTGGTAGCAAAGTGTTAGCAAAGTAGTAGAAAAGTGGTAGCAAACTAGAAAAGTGGTAGAAAAGTGGTAGAAAAGTAGTAGAAAAGTGGTAGCAAAGTGGTAGAAAAGTAGTAGCAAACTAGAAAAGTGGTAGCAAAGTGGTAGAAAATATTACATGTATTGTTAAGAAATAGTTTAAGCGGTTACATGGATTCATTACACTATAATTTTAGCATCACGAAGCTCATTTTCTATATCCAAAAGTTCTTCCTCATATTTAGTATGACCAGCCTGTTTACAGGTATGCAAGTACTGAAGCCGCTGGATTAGCTTATTGGGATTGTTCCAGTAAACAAATTTAACAAATGATTTTTTTGGGTGTAAACCATTATCATCCTCCTCATCATCATCATCATCATAATCATCATCATGGTTATCATCATCAATATAATTATCATCAATATAATCATCATCACTATTACTATCTAATCCTTTTTGTTCATCTTGCAATGCAACAACCTTTGGCATAGTTTGTGTTGTCTTTGATAGTGTTAGAGGTTTCTTAGACGTTAACCACTGTCCTAACATGTCTTTTTCAGGAGATAATAAATGCTCTTTAACAAACAAAGCACTATCTTGAGCCACACTATTTTTTTCTTGGTCTTGCTTTTTTACCTTGGTTAGGGTATTTTGTCCATTTAAATGAGTATTATTTTGAGATTTACAATGATGATCGATTGAAATAAGTATGTTGGAGCCTTTTGTTTTAATCATTCCTCGACACTTTTTAGATCGTTGTTTCGAACAGCACCAAATAACAGTTCCATTTTTATTAGTTCGTTTTACAATATATGCATATCCTTTATAGTTAGCACATGGCTTACCATAGCTAGTCGTTGATACTTCCATGTCGACTGTTGAGCATAAACTAACCTCTAGTAAAGTTAACTCGATAATAAAAATGATAGTTTGTAGTATGTGCAGTTTAAAGTAAGAGCAAAAGTGAGAGTCAGATGGTAGAAAAGTGTTAACAAAGTGGTGGAAGAGTGGTAGCAGTTTATAGTAGTCATGATCTTTTTTACCAGAATGTGATTTGAGTAAATGTAATTTCTAAACCTTAGCAGTGAGTAGTCAGTTAGTCTTAGTTCAGACAAGCGTAAACAGTTCTCCAATGAATCAGAGATCAAGATTTGCATTATGAAACAGTTGTGTGTAACCAATTAGGTATCGGTACTTGATAGCTTCACACATGAACAAAAATTCCAACATATCTGACATCAGATTTTCATTATGAAACAGTTGTGTGTAACCAATTAGGTATCGGTACTTGATAGCTTCACACATGAACACAAATTCCAACATATCTGACATGAAATACATGATTTGAAAGTTGACAAAGAATATCCAATCAACCATTGTAGTTGCAATGTCAAACACAAAGACAAAATCAGCATGAACTTTTAAGTTACAGGAAAATTCTATGAAATAGACTATGCATGAAATTTGGAAATACACATTAGAAGTTTGCAACACCATCCTTCTAGCCTATATAAATTATCGACATGGAAAGTGTGCACTGCCCCTAACATTAAACCAATTTATCAATAACGCAAGTCAACAATCAAAACATTTTGTCTTGAGTCTATCATTTAATGCATATATTCTGTCTACATTGAACAGTAACAAAAAACGCCATTCATAATTAATTAAGTTTGCTTTAATTCGTTATGTAATGATAAATACATATTTAAAGTTTTGGCTGACTGTTCAGGGTGAATCGACTTTGAACACATAAGAGAGGGAATATTTTAAGACTTAACCTCAGCTCACTTAACATAACCTAAATTTACCTAACCTAATCTTGTCATATAGGTAAGAAACGGGTCAAGCTATGCTTTCGACTACCGAGTTTCAGTTACTTTTCAAGGTTACTCTCCCGAACATTGCCGGAGACTGCTGATAAACACCTATGTTCCCACGGCGGCGGCGCGCAACGACTTACATGATGCGCTTCCCCCTTTTCATTGATCCCTGTAGATTTGTCCCTTTGGACTGGTCCCTGTTGACTAGCCCCTTTGGAAGGGCCCTTTTCGAATGGAGTCATTCTTGACGGGTCCCTGTGGACAGGTCCTTTTGGCTGATCCCTTTTGGACCGGTCCCTTTGACATAATTTGGATAATTGCATGGGCCAGTCCATAGGTACCAGTCCAAAGGGACCGGTCCAAAAGGGATCAGCCAAAAGGACCTGTCCACAGGGACCCGTCAAGAATGACTCCATTCGAAAAGGGCCCTTCCAAAGGGGCTAGTCAACAGGGACCAGTCCAAAGGGACAAATCTACAGGGATCAATGAAAAGGGGGAAGCGCATCATGTAAGTCGTTGCGCGCCGCCGCCGTGGGAACATAGGTGTTTATCAGCAGTCTCCGGCAATGTTCGGGAGAGTAACCTTGAAAAGTAACTGAAACTCGGTAGTCGAAAGCATAGCTTGACCCGTTTCTTACCTATATGATAAGGTTAGGTTAGGTAAATTTAGGTTATGTTAGGTGAGCAGAGGTTAAGTCTTAAAATATTCCCTCTCTTATGTGTTCAAAGCCGATTCACTCTGAACAGTCAGCCAAAACTTTAAATATGTATTTATCATTACATAACGAATTAAAGCAAACTTAATTAATTATGAATGGCGTTTTTTGTTACTGTTCAATGTAGACAGAATATATGCATTAAATGATAGACTCAAGACAAAATGTTTTGATTGTTGACTTGCGTTATTGATAAATTGGTTTAATGTTAGGGGCAGTGCACACTTTCCATGTCGATAATTTATATAGGCTAGAAGGATGGTGTTGCAAACTTCTAATGTGTATTTCCAAATTTCATGCATAGTCTATTTCATAGAATTTTCCTGTAACTTAAAAGTTCATGCTGATTTTGTCTTTGTGTTTGACATTGCAACTACAATGGTTGATTGGATATTCTTTGTCAACTTTCAAATCATGTATTTCATGTCAGATATGTTGGAATTTGTGTTCATGTGTGAAGCTATCAAGTACCGATACCTAATTGGTTACACACAACTGTTTCATAATGAAAATCTGATGTCAGATATGTTGGAATTTTTGTTCATGTGTGAAGCTATCAAGTACCGATACCTAATTGGTTACACACAACTGTTTCATAATGCAAATCTTGATCTCTGATTCATTGGAGAACTGTTTACGCTTGTCTGAACTAAGACTAACTGACTACTCACTGCTAAGGTTTAGAAATTACATTTACTCAAATCACATTCTGGTAAAAAAGATCATGACTACTATAAACTGCTACCACTCTTCCACCACTTTGTTAACACTTTTCTACCATCTGACTCTCACTTTTGCTCTTACTTTAAACTGCACATACTACAAACTATCATTTTTATTATCGAGTTAACTTTACTAGAGGTTAGTTTATGCTCAACAGTCGACATGGAAGTATCAACGACTAGCTATGGTAAGCCATGTGCTTACTATAAAGGATATGCATATATTGTAAAACGAACTAATAAAAATGGAACTGTTATTTGGTGCTGTTCGAAACAACGATCTAAAAAGTGTCGAGGAATGATTAAAACAAAAGGCTCCAACATACTTATTTCAATCGATCATCATTGTAAATCTCAAAATAATACTCATTTAAATGGACAAAATACCCTAACCAAGGTAAAAAAGCAAGACCAAGAAAAAAATAGTGTGGCTCAAGATAGTGCTTTGTTTGTTAAAGAGCATTTATTATCTCCTGAAAAAGACATGTTAGGACAGTGGTTAACGTCTAAGAAACCTCTAACACTATCAAAGACAACACAAACTATGCCAAAGGTTGTTGCATTGCAAGATGAACAAAAAGGATTAGATAGTAATAGTGATGATGATTATATTGATGATAATTATATTGATGATGATAACCATGATGATGATTATGATGATGATGATGATGAGGAGGATGATAATGGTTTACACCCAAAAAAATCATTTGTTAAATTTGTTTACTGGAACAATCCCAATAAGCTAATCCAGCGGCTTCAGTACTTGCATACCTGTAAACAGGCTGGTCATACTAAATATGAGGAAGAACTTTTGGATATAGAAAATGAGCTTCGTGATGCTAAAATTATAGTGTAATGAATCCATGTAACCGCTTAAACTATTTCTTAACAATACATGTAATATTTTCTACCACTTTGCTACCACTTTTCTAGTTTGCTACTACTTTTCTACCACTTTGCTACCACTTTTCTACTACTTTTCTACCACTTTGCTACCACTTTGCTACCACTTTGCTACCACTTTTCTACCACTTTGCTACCACTTTTCTACCACTTTTCTACCACTTTTCTACCACTTTTCTACCACTTTGCTACCACTTTTCTACTACTATGTTACCAATTGTCTACCACTTGTCTACCACTTTGCTACCACTTTTCTACCACTTTTCTATTACTTTTAACTGTACATATTAAATATAAAAGCCAACGCTAAATAATTCTATTACCAGAACAGAGATAACCTTTGTAGTGTGCAAATCATACTAACAGGTTAGTTACTACTATGGAACTTACTACAACTAACCGAGGTAAACAACGTGTACTCTATAAAGGCTACTCTTATAACTATAGACGACAAAATGTAAAAGGAATAATATTCTGGCGATGCTCAAAACAGAGGTCAACAAGATGTCGAGGCAATATGAAAAGTAGAAATGGTGTGGTTTTAAGTGTGAGTGATCATCAATGTAGTGCTCCAGACAAAACACTGATGGTGTTGGCAAAAAATTATCAGAATGCTAATAAGTTAGTACAAGAGAAAGATGTTGCTACTCAAAATAGTGCATTGATTGTTGAGCAACGTTTAACCCCTGTTGTAAAAGTTATGTTGTATCCATCTTCCACGCCTCAAGAGTCATCAACATCACAGACTATGCAAGAGGTAGTGTTGTTGTTGTTTTAAGGGGCTTAACTACAAAGTCATCTGCCTTGTTATGCAAGTGGATCGAAAAGGACTAGATAGTAATAGACAAAAGAGAGTTGTAGTTTGTATATAACTATTGTACAAGTACTTACATTAAATAAATAAAAAAAAAGTGTATGGGTATTGTCTGTTTTTCTTAATTGCTATCCCTATGTCCCACTATTAATGCAATTGTTAACCATCAACAGTCTCTGACTATGTTCGCAAAGAGAGTGACCTTAAACAATACACTCTATCTATGGTTTGTGTACCGAGTACACAATAATACAGTGTGGTCAAGTCATGTTGAGGCAATAGTTATATCAAGTAAGGTATTCGAACCCTTGCTTTCTCGTACAGAAAATTTGAACTTAAGTCAAACACCATAACCACTCGGTCAACCTGACAGTTACTAATTTAATTATTTTTGTGGACTTGAGTGTTTATAAAACTTTTTCCAGTATACATTGACTAAACCACTTGTTTGTTTTGAAATATAGATTTTGTTTTGTTCGACCTTAACATTGCAGTTATGAGTCTTGTGAACTGGGTGTTTAATATAGGGTTAAAGGCATTTTAAAATAATTTTAGAAAAGCTCTTAGGTATCGTGTCATGGGTTTTAGTAATGCATTACTGTTCGTTGACTAACATTTACCGTTACACAACATTATTTTGGTGAGCTCTACATGTTGTTGTTTGAGTCGTCAGTCTTTTGACTGGTTTGATGCAGATCTCCATGCCTCCCTGCCCCGAGCGAAACGTCTCATCTCTATATAGCTACCACACCCTACATTCAAGGCTATCTGTTTAACATATTATAATCTTGAATCTCCCCTACAAGCTCTTGGGTTCAATTCCTAGATTTAACACAAACTTTTAAAAGCGGTATGACAACTAAAACTCAGTCTCGGGTGGTCCAAATAAGTAGAGAGGGTTTGATTCACACCTCAACCATTGAGCACCATGTTCTTTAAAAAAAAATAATGATAGCCATTTGTTCAATTTCACATTTCACACATTGCAATTTGTCAATTTTCCATTTGCATTTTTTTAAAATGACAGTTTGATGTTTTTCAATTTCATGATATGGAAACATGGATTTTTCCATTTTCATATTTACACATTTGTCAATTTCCCATTTGCATATATTTTCTTAAATGTCCGTTTAAGGTTTTTAAATTTTGTCTATATGGAAACATGGATTTTCCATTTTGCTGTTTACAAATTTTTTATAATTTATTTTGTGTATGTTGAAAAAAATCGATATTTCCAAAACAAGATTTTTTATTTTTCATTTTATGGTTTTGTAAATGATCTTAATGTGAGTGCTTGACCATGGATTTTCCATTTTGCTGTTTACAAATTTTTTATATATTTATTTTGTGTATGTTGAAAAACGATATTACCAAAACAAGATTTTTTATTTTTCATTTTATGATTTTGTAAATGATCTTAATGTGAGTGCTTGACCATAGCAATAATACAGTCTATCTATGTGTTAGCGGAACCATAGAGTCTTATTACTACTGCAAGTAAGAATGTTTTACAAAATAACGGCTATCTACCACTGCATTTGAAAAACAAAACTATTGAAAAAAAAAATACTATTTACCATTCATTCATATATAAGTGTTAATTCTCCCTCTGCCCACCCTACCTCATCGTATTTTCTCTGGTCAAACAATCAATGCTACCCATACATACACAAGCTTTCTATCTCTCTCTATATATATATGTTTTCTCTGCTCCACAAGATAAAAATTATGGTTGCTGGATTGTATCCTGCACTGTTTCTGCGACATACCATTGCCAGTTCATAAAACCGTTAGGTAGTTCTCTACACATAGCGATTTTACCACTGCTCTACTTACGCCTTTTGCTTGTTTGGCTTTCTTACAGGCTAGTATGCGATAGGCGGCATTAACTGTATATCAAACCCAGTCCACCTTTGTATTTGCAATCTAAGTAATAATTTGAAAAGAGACAAGTGTAATCAGTTTTAAACATTATCTCTGCTTTTTTGTTTGTTTGTTTATGACATGTATATTAACCCAAAATCAAACCCTAGTCTACCTTAGTGAAAGGCTAACAGTTTAACCACTGCGTCACCATACCCTTCTTTCTTAGTTTGATTCATTCTAGGCCTTAACCATACCCTTCTTTCTTAGTTTGATTCATTCTAGGCCTTAGAGCTAGAAATCAAGTTACGATCTCCAGTGCAAGAGGCACATGTGCTCACCACTATAGCATGTAATGGTTAGCTGGTATCATTAGACAACCGAAAATGATTGTATTTCTGTTAGCCAAGCATTTCTGTCATTTGCCTACTGTGTGAGCACTACCAGCAAGACAGTTTAGTTTAGAACATGCGTGTGTGTGTGTATAGATTATTAGCCTCAAGTATTTAAAGCTTGTTGTGTGTAGCGACCAACTTGTTCAGTAACCACTGAGTAAGTTTTAACAGTTAACTCATAAAAACAGCATAGGATAGTTGTGTGTGTGTGGTTCATGTACTTAGGAATATGCATTAGCACCATGCGCTAGCTTTACCTTACCCTCTAGGGGTAGAGCGTTATCCCTTCCTTTGGACATTGCCAATGACTGCATTCCCCCACAAGTTTTACACTTAAGCCCTTGGCTTGTTCTTGATTAGGTTTGGTTTGCTTTAGGCTTGGTTTGGTTCAGTTGGGTTTGATTCGACTTGGTTCAGTTTAGTTTAATGTAGTCACCATTTTTTAATTTTTAGCTACACTCTTTAACCAATTAAATAATGATAGTCTACTCTTAATTCTTGAATCGATAAATTGAATTTTGTGTGCACTGTTTGTCAATCCATGCCTACAACCTATACTCCCTATGTACTACAGTCAAATCGGAAAACAAGTTCCAATGGTCAAAGACGTGTCAGTCACCATACATATATCCTACAATAATTCTTTCTTTACCTAGCTAGATTTCGTCACTCACAGTAAACATCTTACATTATGGGTTTGCAATATATTAAGAAAAGCAAAAGTCCATGATCTTGTGGTTTTGGGTCTTTTTTGGGGAAATTCATAAGCCATAAAAAGAATGACATCATGTCAAGTTCTGAGTGGATCTTGTATGTCAAAATCCCATTATCGGTTTATAAAATCTCAAGGCCATGCCCTAGAAGTTTTGGATTATTTTAATCAATGAGTCCACCATAGGAAACATCGAAAAAATAAATACCCTTAAAACAAGTCGTCCCATGACCCTCTCCGAACAATGCTTCGCAAAATATAAATTCATCCATTGAACATTGAACATGATCGGCAACATCATCCTAGCTTCCCCCTCCCACCATGGTTGCCATATCGTTTGACCTTCAAGTGTCCTCAGCATCTCTGTGCTTTTTTTTCATTGTCCTGTCAAGTCAATGCATTCCAATAAGATCAAATAACATTCACATCCTGTCAGTCTGCCCCAGCAAGTTTGTTTTCTATACTCATTTCAAGCACCATATAACCAAGTTCTGTTTGTTCTATCTAAAGCCAACTTCATCGGATCAAGGAATTATCATTTGCCATGTCACTCATAATCGTTTACACGTTAAAGACCCCCTTCAGGGGGTTTAGGAATTAGGAATTCCATCATAGGAAAAATCGGAAAACGAACCCTCGACCCGCCGTCTCATCGAAATAGCGAATACTGTATTGGTATATCACCACCGTGGCCAGTAATAGCTTCGTTGAAACACGTGTCCAGTGGTATCGTCTCTATCTGCAACCACTCTTCATGAACATTTTAGACAGATTAAAAGAAAAAGTTTTAAAAACTAAAATGTTTTCAACAAAAGTGTCGTTAGACCCTTTCGCATTTTTTAAACATAAATACTATATTCGAAAGGGGAGAGGAAAAGGGCGTCACCCCGAGTCCTACGACCCCTCGTATACGTCTCTGGCGTTATTGGTTTGTGAGATATAACAGAAAGTCTAAAATCACGGTTTTACAACAAAACATTCTGTTTCCCTCATTCTCAAAAACTTTAACCTATTACCAAAATACACAGGGTTTCGAGACAAGCCATTTGACACGTCATAGGACCAAATCCGACCATGCATTCGTGAGATATCAGAAAAAGTCTAAAATCACGGTTTTACCCCCAAAAAGCCTGTTTCCCTCATTCTCAAAACTTTAACCTATTAATAACATGTATAGGGCTTCGAGACAAGCGATTTGACACGTCACACGTCCAAATCCGATCTTGCGTTTGAGAGATATCGGCAAACTTCGTAGGAAAGTAGGCGACTATCTGGCTCTCTCCTCACCACCAAAACCTCTTCTTATCAATCATTTTTTTCAAAGAGCTTGCCCTCTTACAAAAATCCCAAGTGCGCATGCGTATAAAACAAAAACAAAAATTTTAATCCATAGCGGCATCTCGTAAAACGCATGCGCGATATGAGCAACCACGTTTAAGTTCATTTTAGCAGCGCACCTTATACATGTCGTATTTGAAAAGAGGCTTTCACTAAAAAATTACAATTTCACCCCCTAGTAGGGGTAGGTTTTATTTAGGGGTTGAAATGAGTGGTCCATTGGAAAGAGAGCGTCAGCCCGAGTCCAACGACACCTCATTTGTCAAAATCGGACCATGGGTTCGAGAGATATTGGCTTGGACTCACGCGGCGGCCATGACACTAAGCAGAATCGGCATCACCCCCCTACTGTCGCTCTGTTCTGGATGTTCTGCCAACCAATGAAGAATAATTTTAGCACTAAGGTTCCGTAGTTGGCACTCACACCAAACCGACTGGCGGAAGCGGGAATAGTCCGTTTTGATTGATTTTCCTCGTGGTGTTGTTGGTTGTTTTGATTTGTTCGGTATTTTGATTATTTATTTGAACTGAATTGAGAGTCAATCATGCCCGTGCAAGGGAGGAAGCAAAGGGATGTAAGAATTATAATGATAGTAAGAACAATACGGCAATTTTCATCTTCCTGGTGTTGACCATGTGAACTAGTGGGCAATATGGACTACTCTCGAATAAAAATATATAGAGAATAAATGTGTGCATTTCATCCCTTGTTTGTTTTCTTACCCATTCTCCTTTGCATTGCAATATAATGTGTGGTTTAGGGCTACGGGGAGGGGTGGGTGGCAGCCGGCATGCTAGGCAAAAAGTGAGGTTATGGCAATGTAGTGTGTGCATTTGGACAGTTTTATTTATATTCATCGAATATCCCAACAATTCTGTAGAGTATGAGAGCAATGTTTAATTAGCCTAAAGGTGAATTAAGCTCTAGTACGGCATAATTCTGTCCTTCGTGACAAATCTATTGCCAACATTGATATATATCAAAGAGTACTATTTTCCTATCTGGACGTACATTTCAGCGCCTAGCGAAAGGCGCAGTTATGTTTGTGTCATTTTCATCAATAATCAATCACTCATCGCAGTACATACTGTTCAATTACGTGTCATAAAGGCTACATTCATATGGCTTTTTACTTTTTATGTTGCCAGACTTGCCGGTGGATTTATTTGTTATACAGAACTGGAGCGCTCAAGGATAAGCAGCTGATGACCTCAACTCCATCGCCCTTACATACTATTGTCATAATAACTGATTTAAGGGGACTAAGAAATCTTTTTGCACTAATTATTCCCCGTGACTGCAATTTATAAGCAGCTCGCAATTCTGCACCAGAACATTGGTAGGGGCGACGTGATGCAGCCCGCATTACATTGCAACACTAGACTTCGGTATTATTGAAGCCGTTCTGGAGCGCTTGTTCTTCCGACTTACTGAACAAAAAGCAATCTTTAAGGTTAGCTGAGAAGTGTAGCCTAATGCTACGTAGCCTAAACTATTCATATTGAATCAGGCTATCATATGCAAAAAGACTTTTTCGAATCCGACTGGTAGTTCCAGAGATTAGCGCGTTTAAACACACAAACAAACTCTTCAGCTTTATTATATTAGTATAGATTCAGGTTCATATTTTCCACTTTGAAGCACATAAATACATATTTCTGAAAAATTAAGCACGCAATTTTCCGGGCCTTCCCTGATGACGGATTGCTCGCACTGATATCGCGCCAGGAGATGGCAGACGGGTTGGAACTGCTCACTGCGTATCGCGCATTCCGAAAACATAACGTTGGACACTGTTAAAAGTAAACACAAAGGCTGTTAAGAACATCGGCAAAGGAATGTAGCAATACACACATAGGTGAAGCCCGTTAACAAATTATCATTCAGGAAGTAGCAGCAGCTGACTGCCGGCAGATATATTTAGGTTTGGAATAGGCAGGCTGCACAAGCGTACTGTAAGCCCCCCCCCCCCCCGCCTTTCCCCGTCGCAGCGTGTTGAACTGCCGTCTCCTGACACGATGACATTCGGTTATATTGTGAACGGAACAATTAATCATAATGAGGGAATTTCGATTGGTGCGTTTCTAATTGTTTCGCAACAGCACAGCTAAGCCTAATGGAAGTTCACGTCATCACAGAGTAAAACGATGATTGGCTACTGGACGTGAGTCATATCCTTCCCACGCGACTGTACGTGTCGCGTGACAAATAAACATCGAATATATTACCATCTCGTCCACCGGCAATCTGATCTTGAAAGGCTAACAGAAACAGAGTGCCATATCCCCTCCGGGGACGTAGGCGACCTGAATTAAGAGCCCACGACTTGGTCAAGGGATCAAAAACCAGTCATCCCGAGCCGAAATTTGCGTGTGGTAGGGTGGCCAGTTCCTGTCCACTCCTCCTTCCATAGCATCCGGCAGGTTCCCATTTAGCTTCACGAGGCTGGGAGACCCCGTACCTGACGATACCAAGACTTTTAAATTCTTGTCAGAGCCGAGGATCGAACCCGGTACCCCGGGGGTAACAGCCAACAATGCTAGTCACTGTGCCACGAGGGAATTGTAACAGAAACTAAAATATATAAAAAATAGGGGAAATGAAATAAAATACATGACCATATAAAATATCCTCGGTACGCTGGAAGGCGGAGTTAGAATTCGCCGGGGGAAGAAAAATAATACAATTCTAATTCAATAAATTTGCCAATTACCAACTTGCTACATGTTGAGCATACAAGAAGCCCCATCATCTTCGGGGGCGTAGTTGCTAGCATCCTGAACTGCTGTGCCCAAGATCGCGGGTTCAAACTAGGCCAAAGTCGTCGGATTTTTAAGAGCGTTAAAATCCCTCAGTATGCCTTCCTTCGGAGGGGAAGTAAAGCCGGCGGTCCCATGTCATAGATTTATGGCATGTAAAAGATCCTTCCACAGACTTAACTTGTGAGAAGCTAAATTTCTCGGTCAGATGTTGATGGAAGGCTCTATCAAAGTTCCAACGTTCACCACTAGGTGTCAGTGACATTTGGTAGCGAAAGTTAGAACTTCGTGAAATTGAACGGACTTGTAGCTCACCCTATGGGTGTCCGCTTGAAGTAGCTACTGCCTCTGGTGAGCCGAACATGTTCTCGGACACTCCCGGCAATAAAAGCCATACGATAATAAATAATTGGATACCTATCAGTAGAAAGGTGCTAAGTGCCATTTTTATGAACATTGAGTAATTTAGAAAAAAGTGTTTAATCAGCATATTTCTTACTATTTATTCTTCTTATTTGAATGACATACAGAAATAGTATTCCTTGCTATTCAGTAGCAGATATAGTTTCATAATATGAAAACTGTGGAATTTTGTTAGAGTGAAAGGTTAAAAGTTGTGAAAGGTGCAAAGTCCAATCGTTATTAAGTTTTGAAAGGTGCAGTGTCCTCTAGTCTTTACGAATGTGCTACGTGCAGATGTTCAAATAGAAATCTTTGTGTTCTTGCTTACTAAGGTATGGAATCCTGGCCTTGAGATCTTTCTTCTTTTCTTCTGTCACAGCGTGCAATTGGGAACTGACCTCCAACAATGCCGTCCGTACGTCTCGCATATGCTGTCCTTTGCGCACAACTCTTACCTTACGACCAATATCCAGTTCACTATACGATTCCTTCACTAGTACACTTTCCACGTCTGATGAATCATACGTGATAGTGACAGTTTTGGAGATGTTTAGGCTTTTAGTGATGATGACCCTGTCGGCGATTGCCTGAAAGTTCCAAAAATCTGAACTATTCATTGGAATCACTTTAAATGGTTTTGCAATCTTAGAATCCATCACTATTTTATGAAGGTCATTGGGCACAAATGCAGTTGTGACTGCTTTTCTTCTCTCAATCATTGCAAAATCAGAGTCGCAGGGAAGGAAGCTATGTCCACTCACCAGAAAACGCTGCTCAATCCTCTGGAACAATCCATTTGCCACGAGAAAATGGAAAAGAAATACCAGCATGCGGTTTTTTTTTCTGCGCTGCGCAGTTGTCGCTCCATATCTCTTGTCAGTGATGCCAGTGTTTAGCACTTTAAGAATGCATGAGGCTATTTCATTTCCCTGCCAAGGTCTCATCCCACATACACATGTAAGACTCCTGCGTATCACCTATAGACACACTAAAATTGTAGCATGATAGCTGGCGACGATAGAACATTTCTGAGTGCGTTAATGTAGGCGGGAACATAACTTGCTGCATATCAATGGATATAGAGCAGGTATCACTGGTCGGGAGCTGTGATGAACTGATATCACCTTTTAGAAGGCTCTGCCTTTCTGTGGTGCATTTCCAATTTCATTTTTGATTGCGGAGTACCTGCTTTAACTTCAATATCAAGACGATCACAAACCTTGCAAGTGTCTTTTCTGGGCCTCTGAAACGAAAGATGAGGGAATTCTTTTAAGAAGATGCGGCGGTAGAAGATGGAACTTATTTTTGTCTCAGGGTACTTGTCCTTGAAATGCAAATAGAGTCTGGATATATTCAGATCCGGACTTAAATATTCCTTGCTGGATCTGGCCCTGCAGTAGTGACTAAGTACCCGGGGGAAAGAATTAATGTGTTTCTTGACTTCTATTCTGTCAGCCTCACAATACTTCGGTGGTGTATGTCTCGTTCGGCGATCGTTGTACACTGTATTTCCAAGTTTCTTTTTCTTCGTTAATATTTCCAGCCTTTTCTTTCCAACTGCGAACACATTCATAAACATGGCTTTGCAAACTGGTAGCAGATCACCCTTACCATTTGGAATCGAGTAACGAACCGATGCCTGTCGGCGACTTTCATGCGGATCATTATAAGTTCCATGTCGACGACGCTGAACCGGTATGATGTACAAAAGACCCATCAGATAAGTGGCTTGCGTAGAATAATCTTGTTTGTAGAATGTTGTGAAGAGATCCATTTTCAACTCGGGTGTCAGGTCGTTGCACTTAAGTTTACCCTTGCATGTCACCTAAAATGAAAAAAATCCTGTAAGCCATAAACAGGAGCAAGTAACCGATCTATTCAACTACTGTATGTCTAGGTAAATAACCCAACGCCGCGGCATAGATCATGTACCACGGACATGCGGGCAGCTGCAGCAAGTCCGGAGGTCACAGGTTTGAATACCGGCGCTGACAGCGGCTATCCTGAGTGTGGTTTATCCCGGGCTTTTCCACACTCTCTCGAGGCAAGTGCTGGGGTAATACAGTACTGTTTGTAGAAAGTGAACCACCCAGAAGAAATGGTCGGAGACACTCCCAGAGCAGGGGTCGTGTAGGCCTGCGGTCCCATACTAAGTGATTGAAATCGCAGAAAGATGGCGTGCACATTGGCCCACCATGCCCTCTGTCGTGGGACCGGACAGGTCAGTGTTCCGCTCAGCTCTGTCGGCGTGGGGCCGTCGTACGAAGTCGAAACGTGTAATCAAGTGCAACGATGCCTTGACGACATCACAGGGTGATCTATCAGCATGTGAGTGCGGTTGAACGGGGCAGAATGCTTGCGCTCCGGGAGGCGGGTCTGTCGTTCAGGTACATTGCGGCTCGTACAGGGCATGCTGCGTCAACTGTAAGGTGTATGTGTATCCAGTGGAGAGAGGAGTGCTATACACAGCGACGACAGGGTACAGGACGACTCAATGTGACCACAGCGCGAGACGACCGCCATTTTCTCCGCATGGCCCTATCGGACAGATAAGCGTAGTCCTCGGTGTTGGCTCGACGTTGGAGCACTGCATCGGGGGTGGACATGTCTGCCTCGACGGTGCAGCGCCGTCTTTTGAGGGCTGGACTGGTAGCACGCATGCCTTGCGTCGGCTTCCATTGACTGGGAACCACCGACGCCTCCAACTACAATGGGCACGTGCATGCTGACACTGGCAGGCTGAGTGGCGAAATGTAGTGTTTTCGGACGAGTCCCGTTTCAACCTGTCGTACAGTGATGACTGCATACGCGTTCGACGCCGACGTGGAAAACGCAATCAGGCAGGCTATTGTTGAGCGGACAAACACCAGGCATAATGGTTTGGGTGCAATTGCCTATAACAGGCGATCGCGCCTCGTACGTCTTGCGGAGAATCGGAACGGTGACCGCGTCACTGCCCCTCTTGCAGGCTTTCCCACAGGCCATATTTCAGCAGGACAATCCCCGGCCGCATGTGGCGAGGAATGTGCAAGCCTTCTTCGCAGAACAGCGGATAGCCTACCTCTGCTTCCCTGGCTTGCCCGTTCACCTGACATGTCGCCCATCGCACATGTCTGGGATATGGTCGGTCGGCAACTTGTTCGTTCAGGGCCACCTGCCGCCACTGTTGATGCTTTGTGGACGCGCCTACAAACCGCGTGGGATGGTATTCCCTAGCAGCGTATTCAAGCGCTGTATGATTCCATGCCATGACGTCTAGCAGCTCTGAGTGCAGCACGTAGTGGCGCGACGCCGTACTGAAGATCGACCGTCAACGTGCATGTACCGGACTGTCCTAATCAGTAATGCATTGTCATGTCCTTAATCTGTGGTATAAAGTGCAATGTGGTCACATCTCTTGTTCTTGGTGTTTCACTTCCTACAAACAGTAGCGTATATTACTTCAAGCTCCGGGGCACCTACCCCATCCCTGTCCCACACATTACTACAATATTAGAAGAGAGCAGGTTATTAGGACACATTCAGCACACACCCAACTATATCGGGCTGATGACCAAGATGTCCCCAGGCCCTTAAGTGAATGAATTAACATATAGAACGCAGTCGTACGTCAGACCATGTACTTCCCCAGATATAGTTTATCTTACCTCAGCAGAAGGAAGCTTTTTTGCAGGCATGTCTTTATTTGTTGATGTTTCATAGGCAACACCTTTTGCTTTCAGCTGCTTCTGTTCTATGCGAAATGATCCACTTCCCTTCTTCCTGTGTGTCCTACCATTGAGATTTTCGCTATCCATGACCTAAAATATGCATAGACCAACAACGTGAACACAAAATAATAATCTACTGCATTATATATTCATCATGTAAATCAATCATATGAAGTATGTCTTCTTTACTATTTCCGACACCGTATACTAACCTTAAAGATATGTACTGTAAGTCTAACAGGAAACTAACTATGCAATCCGTACACAAGTTCCCACTAGTACGAACGGCTAACAATTGAGTACCGGTATTCTAAGTTCCTTGAACAATTCTGTCAACGATGTAAGTATTGGAGGGAAATGAGAACAAATGAATAGCACATAGCACCTTTCTTCTGACAGAGATACAGGACTTACCACTAGTGCCATCTTGTGATGCTCTTAGAAACTCCTTCGAAATCACTGAGGAGTTAGCCCTTTTGATATGTAATGCTACATCGCACATAGCACCATTCTAGCAAAAAAACGGCTTTTTTTTTTTTCAAAAAATGGCACTTAGCACCTTTCTACTGATAGGTATCCAATTATCTTATAATATTATAGTCGACTGATTTTTACCTAGCATCAGCACAACTGCCGACCAGGAGTTGGAGATAACGCTATCGTTGACTTCTGTAGAACGACTCGGTGTTAAGACAACATCAATACTGTTTTGATGACATCCCTAAGCTATCATCGGCTTAGCTCTTCCCTCATCAACTTGGCATGTTCATCGATAACATTTTGGTCATCCCTTGGCGTAAGGGGAGTCATATCAAAAAATCTTTCAAACAAAAGTTTTAGGTAATGTATAGAGGACTATTTAGGTTTTGATATTGCGAATATTAAGGGACTTATGATTCTCTTTTTCACAAAAGCTCCATTTCCCCCACCTCTTTGGTCAATGGTTGGTGCTATGGCCCTTATCCGAAAGAGTATGAACTCTGAATGGATTCGATATTTCACATATTAAGAAATTTATAGCGATATTTATATATTTCGAAAAAGCCCCCCCCCCCCCCCATTTCCACTCCCTTGGTCCGATTTTACACATTAACGAATTCGACCGAATTTTATAAGTTAAAATTTTATGAATCAATTCGAAAGTGATTTGTGGGAAATGGCGGTGGTTATCGTGTCCACAAAGAAGGTGATATTTCTATATATTCGTTAATTCCTCCTTAAGGAGAGCGTTAAAGCACAATCAATTTTCATGGTTTAAAAAAGTGATATATCGATAATTATAATAAAAACGAATCGCTAAATGTGTTGCAAAGCGCAAACCTTGAGAACGGCTGGATCAATTCGGCCATTTTTTTTCAAATATTCCTCTAAGTCCGAAGAGGGTATTTATAGAGAGAAACATTGGAAAACTTGCCCGGAAAACGTAAAAATCCCATTTTTCGGTGCCTACCAATGCGTTGCTATTGTTATTGGTGTGGCGGCAGTAACACAGTTTGTCAACGGGCAGAGTCAAGTTGCGATTGCTAGTAGTGAATGTTTTACAATTTCTCGACTTGCAACGGGGGATAATTATGGCTGCGAGGGATTTGAAGACAAGCCAAACAAATTTTCATCTACGGTAACAGTCAGTCAGGGGTTTTTTTTTTTTTTCTGGGTAGTGATATGCTAATATTTTTTCGAGCATTTCCTTCGTCACTATGCAGTTTTTATATTGCAGCTTCTGAAAACACTGTTTCTTAATATATTTTGGTAGCAGTAGAAAATTAACTCATTTCATGTTGATGACGTAGTAATTTGCATTATTCTGATTTGTGTGTGTAGTACAGACTGAATTGGAGTTCAATAAATTGCCATTTACTTTGACAGAACGACGTCTGTCGGGTCATCTAGTACATATAGGCTATATATAAATTATATAAACGTTTGAACTGACGGTGGTTTTGGGGTCTAGGGGATGTGAAACGTGAAGATAATTATGTCGAAACATTGTATAACTGCCTCAGAACTAATTGACCGTTGTGAAGAGGAAGCTCAAGAGAGTGTCCGTTGCGTCACCCGTCAGGCAGTCGTCAGAGTACAGTCCGTTCCCACAGCAACTGTCACTCACACGATAAACTGTATTAGGGGTGATTAGAATAATTAAAAGACGGCTTCGGTGGCGTAGTCGGTAGCATGCTGAGCGTCTATGCCCAAGGTCCTGGGTTCAAAGCCGGCCGAAGTCGTCGGATTTTTTAAGAACGTTAAAAATCCCTCAGTTTGCCTTCCTTCAGAGGGGAAGTAAAGCCGGCTGTCCCATGTCATAGATTTATGGCATGTTAAAGAACCTTCCGCTCATTACACCTGTGTGAAGCTAAATTGTATAGGTTAAGAATGTAAACAACGCTCTTAGATTCATACGTTCGTTGCCAAGAACCGACTGCGGTGGCGTCTGGTAGCTAAGTTCTGAACTAGTAGTCGTTGACGGTGGCGTTTGGCAGCAAAAGTAGGAACTATTTGAAAACTTCAAAAGTCTGTTGTCCTTACTGGAATTAAATAACAGATAACACACTAATACCGTGATCACAATTACCACCGATTATCAGACAGATTCTACACACACCCAAAGTACACGGGGCTACATGACCGCGTTGTCGCAGCCTCTAAACTTAAGAATAATTAAATGACACTAATACGCGTAGTGGAACAATTTAGTAACGAAAATATGGACTATATAGTTCGGCAATGCATTATTATTATTATTATTATTATTATGTCGTGTGGCCTCCTGAGAGGCCGAGTGCAGGTCTTTCTAGTCGACGCCCGTGGGCGACCTGGGCCTCGGGATGAGAGATGGAATGGATCAAGATGAATGAAACTGGGCAAGGATGTGGAAGGAAGCGGCCGTGGCCTGTCAGAAGGAACCGTCGCAGCATTTGCCTAGTGTTGAAAGTGGGAAACTACGGGAAACCATTTCAAGGATGGCCGATGGTGGGGCTCGAACCCACGCGTCTATCGAGTCAGCAGAGAGCTTGACCGTATGACCTAACACTGCACTTTAGCCAGCGTAGCCACTGCTGTCGGTGTATTATTAATAATTATAATTAATTAACCAAGCAAATGGCAGTGCATTTTCAATCTTCAAGCAATCATCGGGTAGTCATTTAACTTGAGGTAGGCGAGGACCACTTTCTCACTCACGTGCCAATTTGTTCAGAGGGACTTCTAGCCATTGCAATACGAAGCCTCCTTATGACATCTACCTAATCTAGACTAATATAATAAAGCTGAAGTGTTTGTGTGGTTAAACGCGCTAATCTCTCGAACTAACAGGCGGATTCTTTTTGTATATGATAGCCAGATTCAAGAGGAATAGTTTAGGCTATGTAGCACTAGGCTACACTTCTCAGGTAACCTTAAAGATTATTTTTTTATTCAGTAAGTAGGGAGAACAAGCGCTCCCGAACAGCTTCAATAATACCGAAGTCTATTGTTGCTTGGCAATGCGGGCTGCTTCACTTCGTCCCTACCAGTGTTCTGGTGCAGAATTGAGAGTTGCTTATGAATTACAGTCACGGGGAGTAATTAGTGCAAAAAGATTTCTTAGGCCCCTTAAAACAGTTATCATGACAATGGTATGAAAGGGCGATGGTGTTGGTGCGGTATACTGAGGTTATCAGCTGCAATTGCTTTCTGATCCTTGATCGCTCCAGTTCTGTGGTAGTATTCATTATCATCCATAAAACAAATAGATCCACCGGGCGAAGTCGGGCACTACTGCTAGTATAGCAATAAAAATCCAATTTCGGTACTAACAAAATTTATAAAACCTGTAAGTTTAACGCGGATATTATCAGCGCCTCCAGTTTCTATAGAGATCATAGTTACATTACATAAGGTTGACTGAACTACGCTTATTCACCTAAGATGTTACACGGAAATAACGTCTAAACCATTTTTCATATTCGTAAATGATACCCAGGGGCTTGGAAAATAATGTGCTACTTCAAGTGCGCACGAGCTCAAATAGGCCATGTATGTATTTTCTAAATCGGACAGTTACTTTTTGAGGTATCAATAAGAAACGCCCGCATCGGACAGCGAGGATATAGTAATGACGCGCAAGCAACTTCCTGAATGTGATTCAGCCACAGAATGGATATTATACCTGGCAAGTAAGCATATCCTACACATGTGATGGGTTTGCAAAGTGTGCATGACAGGCGACAGGAAGGGAGGTTGTTTTTAAAAGGAATGACATAATTACTTTGACTTCAAAGGACAAATATTTTGAGTGCACACACACACTACTGTATGAATTGAGAAATAAACAACACAGGACACCTGAAGCGCTCCTTCTAGAAAAGCCAATGAATGTCCGAGGAAGTCTTCATTGGTAATGGTCCTAAGGACATGGGCACAGGAACATAACGTCTCGTCAGTGAAATTGATACGACGCTGACATTTTGCATTTACAGACCGTATCGGCAACGAGTTCAGTACTTAATGCGGCAAAGCCACTCGGTGGCCAATCGTTAGTTGACTGGAGGCCGAATTATCACAACAATGAAGGTGATGTTTGAAAACGTGCGTCGCAGTGATTCGGATACGCAATGTTTCTATTTTATTTAATTACTAGTATTACCCGTCGCGGCTTCACCCGCGAATATTCTAGTTGTAAAGAGTACACATAGCAAAATCTCAATCATGAATGCTATGACTGATTTATCCTTGGTATGAATAATCAGCTACTGGTGCAGTGCTTAGGGGTTTGTCATTCCTTCATAGGTATATCAGAGCGAAGTTTATTTTCTGGGAGTATCACAGACATTTAATTTAAGGGCTTTTAAATGTGGTTTTCGGAGACCCTTTATAGTCGGGTGAAAAAGACCTTTCGTACCACACTCGCACGTGAAAATTGCGTGAAAAAAATCTAGAGTGCCCCTTGACCCCCTTAAGCGCATTATACTGTATGTATAGATGAATTTTACAGATTAATTTGGTTCAGTGATAACTTTATAACCGTCGGGAAACTTTCCCAGTAATGTAATAATTGGAATTGCATTGCGTCTTACAGAAATAGACGGACCTGTGAGATTATGTTACCATGGTTACCGTGTTGCATTCTTTAATTATTTCATTGTAAATATAGCCTACATGTTTTAAGGTATTTATTTAATTGTGGGGCATTTAAAGAGTAAGTGAGTGCGTTTCGCTTACGCATTGGGTTATGCTGAACCTGTAGGTTGGTGTTAAATGGGACCTTATTTTCGGCACAAAACTGGAATGGGAGCTTAGCAGAATAATATAGGGAGGGATGTGTTCGAAATGTTGACCATCAAAGGCAATGCACATTAGCAGTAGCGTCGCAAGGGATGATATCACAGACTGACGAGTTTCCCTCGATATTGCGATGATACGTCGCTTGAGATCCTTGTCTGCTGCAGCATGTAAAAGCCCAAATGCGGTTTTTATTTATATCTCAAAACGTAACTGTCCGATTTTTAAAATACTTTCATATTTAAACTTGTACGCAATTGAACTTTTAGACCAGCTGTATGAATTTGTGCCGTTTCATTTAAAAATATGGCGTTAGTATCAATATCTCTTATTACCCAACCCACGAGCATAAGTAGCACATTATTTCACAAGCCCCTGGGTATCATTTACGAATATGAAGAAACAATACCGATCCCTTTAATGGTGTAGACGTTGTTTCCGTGTAACATTTTAGGTGAATAACCTGTATGAGTATTTATTTCAAAATATACTCGAGAATGCACCTAGTCAATACAGTACATAAAATGTTTCTTAGTTGTTTCGTGTTTTTTTTTTCGAGTCATTTTTTGACTCATCTTCAGCACTTGTATATTTTTATAAATAAGCATGGCTTAATGATGTTTATATTGTCACAACTTCTCAAGAAAATGGATTGTGAATAAAATGGTGTCTTATTCAGACAATCAATTATGAGTGTTGGCATGTCGGACTAAAAATGTTGTGGCTTCCTTCGTATGTGGTGTGTGGTGTGATTCATTCAGAGACGAGTCTTGTCAAACCGGGACTTTATCAATATGGAAGCTTAATGTTCTAAAATTAAAAAGGAAATCGCTTTCTTAGTTATGACAAAAATGTATTTTCTTGTGACAATTTAAGAATTTAAGAAGAGGCTGACTTACTAGAAAAATGTTTGGAGAGTATAATTGGGGTCAAACTGCGTGTCGTTTCTTATGCACTAATATCGTCTATATTATGAAATTATTCGGGCTTGAACTTGTGAGCAAAGAAAGTGTTGTATAAAGGTGTACGGTGTTTAAGAAAACTTATTGATTCTTACCCAAGCAGCAAAATCACGATGCACTTGTACTGACTGTCCTGCAGCCGACCAAGAATGTAAAGACTTCCGAGTGGGTACAAATGCAGCTGGTTTATGCTGGGCATGCGAGGGGAAGCGGGCTGATGACCGAGGAGGGGAGGGTAAGGTTGACGTGGGAGAGGTGAGGTGGGGAGGTTTAAACGGTGGTTTATTTATACAATTTAGTGCAACAATGAGTTCAAGTTTTGTCTGGGTTTAATTTTTGGTGAATATAAATTTCAAGCTTTTCCAGAATGTTTATTTTGTTACCGGTACCTTCGTTTACCGTGTGTAAAATTCTCAGATCTTTGTTTATGTCGGTGTTGTCCCATAGTCGAATATTTCCTGTGTTTGGCAGGGCTGATGTGTTAATAATTCTCGCCCACTTCGGCCCAAATAAGAGGAAGACCAGTCTATTCTGTATATACTTCATTTTTGATGTTCGTCCCTTTTGATCATTAGATTATGATCGTTAGTGGTTGTTTTAAAAGCTTTGCCTTTCAAACACACCGGTGAGGTTGTATTATGATCTTACTGAAATAGGTGAAGTCTTGTTGTTGGTTTATTCCTCACTACTAGCAATACCCGGCATGCATTGCAAGGCCAATCAAAGACAGAAAGGTAATAGAAATGTTTTACGTCCGTAGTAACAATTGCGGCTTTTAGAGACGCCGGGGTGACGGAAATTTGGCCCGAAGGGGATCTTTAACGTGACAGTAAATCTACTGACATGACCACCCTCGAATTTGAGCACCCTCAAATGCCAACTGGGTGCGCCATGATTCGATCCTACAACCTTTGTCACAGCAAGCGAGAATTTTACCGCTGAGCCACGCAACCTTTGGATAAACAAGATGTTCAACAAAGAACATATAGCCTACTCTTTGTCCTCGCCCCTGGAACAATCACCACCACCACCGTGTATTTTCGGTTTTCTTTTACATTGATAATTAGCCAGTAAGTAAGTGTCTAAATATTATATATTACATACTTTATGATGATTGAATATCAAATGTAATGCATTCACGTCCGTTAATCTCGTTATTAAACCCCCAAACATAAGAATCCTCCGTTTTAGGTATTTTCCCCTTAAAAAATCCGCGGCAATCACAGTAGGTTGGTGCTGCAGCCTTGATTGGCACTCACGGTCCATGGATTAAAACTCAGCATTTGTTCTAGGTTCATGCCATGTCTTGTGTGGGTTCACCCAGGAACACACAGCTGGCTCATCAGCGGGCTCTTGGTGTTCAGCGCACGGACATCCACAGAAGTAGCGAACTGGGCACTACCTCCCTTCTTATGAAGCGCACGTGCGCCTCTTAACTGTGAGAGCAGCCTTTCACCTCCCTATAGAGGCTTCCAAAAAGATGGTATATCTGCTTTCACGGCCCGTCAATATAAATAACGCCGCTGGTGCTTTACACAAACACGGTTTGCTAAAATATTTCGAGTGCTGCACGGGGCTGGTTTTGGAAGTTTTGAGTAAAATTCCTGTTTATAAAAGGCTCAGTGAAGTGTACTTGTAAGAAAACCGTGTTTATAATATTTGTGTTTCACTCCATTGGATAATAACTGCAGCTAAGTGCACTTGAGTATGTTATGTTGTATAGGAACTTCCATTCATATGCCAGAGTCATGTCTTACTAGGTGTTCTAATTTGGATAAAAGCAATTTCCGTAAAGACTAGAGAGGCGGGAAGTGAATATGGAACACTTTTCTTTGTTGAGTCACATTACTAGGAAGCCGAAAATAACTTAAGGTGCACGACTCGCCCTTTGGAAGGGGTAACTTTACACAGGCTCTTTACTGTTTACTCTTGCATGTATAAATCCCCGAGTATTTGAGTGTTGCGGATTAGTTTTCTCTGGTCATTCACACGTATACGGCAAATTTGCCTCTAAGAAGACGATCAAGCACTTCATCGGGCAAATAAGCAAAATGATGCGAGGGAAATTAGGTTTGTGAAGATGACATGTAGCTCATCGATATGACCTAATGTTGAAGATGTCGCCGTTGTCAACTGCCAGGAAATTCCGGTTGATTCCTTACATTTGGGGCTGCGATAACGCGGTCATGTAACCCCGTGTACTTTGGGTGTGTGTAGAATCTGTCTGATAACCGGTGTTAATTGTGATGACTGTATTAGTGTGTGTTAACTGTTTTAATTCAAGTAAGGGCTGCAGACGATAATTTCAAGTAGTTCCTACTTTTGCTACCAAATGCTACCGTCCACGACACTTAGATGCAAACTTGGCTACTAGCTGCCATTGGAACCAGCACCTGGCGACAAACGTTGGAACTTAAAGAGCATTAATCAAATGTTACCCACAAATTTTGCCTCACACAATTGAAGTTAGTGGAAGGTTATTTTACACGTCATAAATTATGACATGGGACCGCCGACTTTACTTCCCCTCCGACTGAAGGCATGCTCAGGGATTTTAACGCTCGTAATAAATCTGAAGACTTCAGCCGGTTTTGACCCCGTGATCTTGGGCATAGAAGTTCACCATGCTACCGAAGCCACCCAGGACATCCCGGGACTGCTTGACGAACCTTGAGTATTGAGGAGAGGTTTCATGAACACCTGCACTGATGTAAATAAGAGTCTCTATATTGTTACGTGCCACCCCCTAGTGGCACCTTTGTTAACTGGATTACGGTGGGTAGGAAGCACAACACCAATTACTGCTTAAAGAAATAATTAACTTTATTGCGGCCAGAAGGATACAGCACTCTTCAGCAAATGCAAACAATTATTACCTTACTCCAGTTTCCTCAAGTCGAGGATACTTCCCCTTTCACTTGTCAACAGACCACAGTTAATCCCTCGTAATGAGGTGGCCCCGTACGCTGGATGGGAATAGCTGCGCTAGGTCTGTCATTCACTGTTACACAATGTAGCACAATCACTTCTGTCGCACTGGAAATAAACACACTCGCTCAAGACACAGTTCCTCTGTAGGAGTCTCACTTCCCCGCTCCACTAGGGGTTTCGCAAGTCGCCACACTTCTGTCGGCATTTGAGGGTGCGCAAATGCGAGGGAGCCGTGTCAGTACATTTACTGGCACGTTAAAGATCCCCTTCGGGGCAAAATTCCGGCACCCCGGCGTCTCTAAAAGCCAGTGTAGTTAAAAGGGACGTAAAAACAATATCATTATTATTACACTTCTGTCGCTCACGATAATCGCTCACACTAGCTCGTAAAACACAACAACCAACCGTGCTTGACAGGTCACACTTATATAGCAGGCCGGTGACTCAATAAACGCTTCTAGATCCATCCAGGGTTCACGGCTTCTCGAGGTTTCCATCGCTGGTCCAGTCACGAATATTCTGGACTATCCCTTTGTCCTAGTAGCCCTGTTGCATAAGGCGCACGCAATACAGGAGGCAGGGCACAGCCCTGCCCTGGGGCAGTTGTGACTCATGCGGCGAGCGATGACACAAACTCACAGCCGTAACACCACCCCCTTCCTAAAAAGGCTGATCGTCCCGATCAATCATTGGTCCGTCTGTGTCCCTCCGTAGGCTGCCAGGCGATCTCGATGCACGATCTTCATCTTCGCCCTCGGGCTCCGCTGGATCTTGTAGACGACATCGTTGATCCGTTTCACGACTCGGTACGGGCCCTCCCAGGACTTCTGAAGTTTGGGTGACAGGCCTTTCTTCCGTAATGGGTTGAAGAGCCAGACCAGGTCGTCCTCGTGGAAACCGCCGGCATCCGTCTGCAGGTCGTATCGGGTCTTCATTCGGTCGGTCTCGATCCGCAGTTTCCTCCTCGCGAACGCGTGCACGTCCTCCAGTTGGTCGACCAGTTCTTGACAATACTGGCTTACCGGGATCGGATCATTCCCAGGTCGGCCGAAGGCAAGATCGACAGGTAGACGGAGCTCCCTCCCAAACATGGCCCGGGCTGGTGTGCACCCGGTGGCTTCATGCACGGCGGCGCGGTAGGCCAGGAGAAATAGTGGAAGATGTTTGTCCCAATCCCTCTGGTGCTCGCCGACGACTATTCGGAGATGGTTCTCGATGGTGCGATTGAATCGCTCTACCATCCCGTTGGACTGAGGGTGTAGCGGCGTTGTCCTTGTCTTCCGGATTCCCAGCAGCTGGCATAGGTTCTGGAACACCTGCGACTCGAAGTTCCTCCCTTGGTCGGAGTGCAGCTCCAGGGGTACTCCGTACCGGCTGACGAATTCCTTCACCAGGGTCTCTGCAATCGTCGCGGCTTCTTGGTTAGGGAGTGCATACGCCTCCGGCCATTTGGTAAAGTAGTCGCTGACGACTAATATGTAGCGGTTCCCTGCCTCGCTTAACGGGAATGGCCCAGCAACATCGATGGCCACTCTCTCCATGGGGCCGCCCACGTTGTAGGTCTTCAGTGGACCCCGTCGTCTTCGTCCTGGTCCCTTGCTGGCTGCGCAATCGTGGCACCTCGCGCAGTGGTTCTCCACGTCTCTTCGGCATCCGATCCAGTAGAACCGCTCTCTCAGCTTCTCCAGGGTCTTCTTTATCCCTAGGTGTCCACCAGATGATCCTCCATGAACTTCCTTCAGGACTTCCTCCGTCATAGCCTTTGGAACGATGACTTGTTCCCGAGATGTCTTCCCGTCGGTGCTCTCCCAGGTACGGCAGATGAGGCCATCCCTTAAAATCAGCGAGTCCCACTGTGCCCAGTAGGACTTAAACTTTGGGCTGCAGTCACTCACAATGTTCCACCCGGGTCTGGGGACACAGGCCCTCTTCCATTCGGCTATCAGTCCCAGGTCATCATCTTCTGCTTGTGCCCGCGTGAAAGATTCGCGGCTCCAGCTCCCTTGAAGTTCCACGGTAGTCCTTCGGCACTGTATCCCGGTGTTCTCCTCCCTTCGGGCACAGAAGGTGCAGTCTTCGGGGCACGGTCTTCGTGACAGGGCGTCGGCGTTAGAATGCAGTTGGCCTTTCCTGTGCTGAATCTCAAAGTTGTACTGTTGAAGCCTCTCTAACCACCGCGCGAGTTGACCCTCGGGCTGCTTGAAGTTCAGGAGCCACCGCAGGGATGCATGGTCGGTCCTGATGAGAAATTCTTGCCCGTACAGGTACTTGTGGAAGTGTTCAATGGTCTTCACGATGGCGAGCAGCTCCTTCCTGGTGACGCAGTAGTTCCTTTCTGGCTTTGACAAGGCCTTGCTGAAGTAGGCCACTACTCTCTCCTTGCCGTCCACTACTTGCGACAGGATTCCCCCTATGCCAAAGTCGCTGGCATCGGTATCGACGATGAACCTTGTTCCAGGTCTGGGGTAGGCCAGAATAGGCGCGGTGCACAGAGCCTGCTTGAGTTGTTCGAAGGCACTGTGGCATTCTGCTGTCCACGTGAAGAGTTGGTCCTTCTCAGTCAGTCGATGTAAAGGTTTGGCGATGTCGGCGAATCCTCTCACGAAGCGACGGTAATAAGTGCAGAGTCCCAGGAAGCTTCGTAGTTGGGACTTGTCCTTCGGAACTGGCCACTCCCTCACAGCTGCGGTCTTCTCTGGGTCGGTGCGCACCCCTTCCTCGGAGACGATATGCCCAAGGTACTGGACCCGCTTCTGGAAGAGCTGACACTTCTTGGGACTCAACTTCAGCTGGGCAGCCCGTAGCTTCAACAAGATCTCCTTCAGGTTGCTGTAGTGCTCCTCGAAGCTTCTCCCCAGAACGATGACGTCGTCTAGGTAGACCAGGCAGGTCTTCCAGTGTAGTCCCCTCAGAATGGACTCCATTAGCCTTTCGAAGGTCGCAGGGGCGTTGCACAGACCGAATGGCATGACGGTGAACTGCCAGAGCCCGCTGCCCACAGAGAACGCAGTTTTCTCGCGGTCCTTAGAGTGGACCTCCACCTGCCAGTAGTCACTCTTCAAATCCAAGGTGGAGAACCATCTCGACCCTGATATGGTGTCCAGGGTGTCGTCGATCCGGTGTAGAGGGTAGCTGTCCTTCTTCGAGACGTCATTCACCCGCCTGTAATCCACGCAGAACCTGGTGGAACCGTCCTTCTTCTTCACAAGCACGACCGGAGAACTCCAAGGACTATGTGATGGCTCGATCACCCCTTGCTCCTTCATCTCTTCTACCATCCGGTCGACTTCGGCTCGCTTGGCGAGCGGGACTTGTCGGAATGGGGCCCTAATCGGTGCGCTGTCTCCAACGTCGATTCTGTGCTGGACCAAGCCTGTCCTGCCGAAGTCTTTGCTCCCCACGGAGAAGACGTCCTAGAATTCGCGTAGCAGGTCCTGAAGTTGGCGTGATTGTTCCTCGTCTAAATGGTCCTGGGATCCTTGGTACAGCTTCTGTAGTTCTTCTGGCAGTGTGCGTCTTCTTCGGTTGTCCGTCTGCAGCTGTCCGTCCGTCGTGTCGGTGATGCGGGCAATCCAGGTAACGGGCTCGCAGACTCCTAGGTTGGTGTCCCGGTGAACCGTAATGTCGTAGTCGTTCAGGTTGGACAGGCGGACGTACGGCCGAGACGTCGTGTTGATGAGGGTCTTGGCAACTAGCAATCCTTTTGTCTGGATGTCCTCATATTTTGGCTCGATGACAGCCGCCACTCCCTCAGCAGTTCCGTCGACAATTACGGCGGCGCTGACCTCCGTCCTGGCAGGAACGATGACGTCCTCTCTCAGCCTTACTCGTCGTGCGGTGACGGCCTCGTGTGCTGGTTGCAAAGCAAGTTCCTCACCTCCGAAGTGCAGAGTGTTGGTACTCAGGTCCAAGATGATGTTGTTCTGGTCCAGGAAGTCCAGTCCGATGATCACTTCGTTTGATACGTCAGCCACAAGCACTGGATGCTTTATCACCCGTCGACCAATGACGAACTCCAGTGATGCTTCGCCATGTACCGGTTGCGGTCTCTCCGGTCGCGGTTATTAGCTGTGGGTTGCACTCTCCACTTCGGGATCACAGTGGGATTGACGATGGTCCTCGATGCTCCCGTGTCGATCAGCATGGGCCAGCTCACTCCGTTGATGACTCCGTCGACCATCAGGCTGCTATTGTCCCTCCGTAACTTCGTCACACGCACTTGGACTGCCGGGGCGTGACGACTGTCACAAGCCAACCTTTGCCCCCCAAGGCTGGCTAATACTCGTTTCCCTGGGCCGCGCGGTTTTCAGACGACTGATTTCCCGTCGGATACCCTCGGCGGCGGCGATCACCGCAGTCCTTGCTCAGGTGGCCTTTCTTACCGCAGGCCCAGCAGGTCGGTAGTCCTCTTCCGGGCCGCCTCTCCGGTTGTCTTCCGGCTGTGTCGTTGCTGGTGGTGCCGCGACTATCGAAGAAACGGCTTAGCGCCTCCATCAATTCGTCGGCCAGGGGCTTGGTCTCGTTGGTTTTTGCTGGTTCGTCGACGTCCACTTGACGCACCCGCGCGTGCATTCTGGATGCCTGTTTTGCCGTCTCGAATTCAAGTGCGTGGCTCAGCGCATCTGCCAGGGTCTTATTACGCGCGAGTCGCAGCGCCTGTTGAGTGTCCGAGTCCCGTAGCCCGTCCGTGAAAGTCTGCGTCGCTATCTGCTCCAGAAAGTCGGCCGGCGCTGTTGGGTAGGCGAGCCTTACGAGGCGTGCGATGTCCATCTCGAACTCCTGCAGGGTTTCCGCGTTCTTCTGTACCCGGGTCCGGAGCTGCATCTGGTAGGCCTGCTGAAGATGGCTATCTCCATATCGGGACTCCATATGGGCGATCAACTATGGCGGATATCATAGAAAGCAGATTGGAAAGTGCTCTTACATACATAGTGAATATCACGGAAGTAGGAGGCTACTTGAAGAAGGAAATGAAGGATGGCATGCTGAAAGCGGTAAGTGAGATAAGAAACTGCTGCAAAATGTTGAAATCAAATGTATTAGAAATAAATCCAGAAAAGGAAGGATCACAACATGAGGTTACGGTTGACAACCAGAGAGATGTAAACAAGGGAGAAGATAGTCAAATCATTGAACAACTAACGACATCTGCTGATGCAGAGAATGAAGCTACGAGTGGCAATGACAAACGGCGCTGCCAGAGGACGATATCTAACGGAGAGGAAGAAAGTTTAAATAACAACCAGCAGATAGTGTCGCCTATCAGAGAGGAAGCGAACAAGACACCCACTGAGGTAGGGCAGGATGTCACCAATAATAGTCATAGACAGCGCCAGAAGTTGGTGGGATATAAAGGAATAGACGCAGTGGAAGAAACAGACCGACACCAGCAAGGAGCGCTTTCTACTAGCGGTGTACATGAACCAAATAGTAATAAGCAAAGAGTTTTAAGCAGTACCATACCACTACAGACACGTACTGGAGGAAAGTATAACGAACAAAGCGCAGAGATAGGTCGAGCGCTAGAAGACAAACTTACAGAAACAATAGCTCATCAAATGCAGACAATGATGGAGAACATCACTAGTAATATCAAAAAAATGATAAGAGATGAAATTGAAATTAAAGATAAACTTGAAATAGGATGCCATCTAGGAAATAAAAAATCAAAACAATCAATTCCGTATCGCTTCGATAGGAACATAGGAACTCAATCAGAATTGACTCCCACAGAAAATAATGTGGAAAACAATGTAAAAACAATTAGTTGCCCACCAATAACTGGCAACCCTTTACAAGTTCATAATCAAGAAACACCAAAGAACATTACAGCTGAAGAGAAATGGACGGAAGTCATAGGCAGGAAACAAAGACAACTACCACGACATCAAGCATCTATAACAGGCACTGGAACGGAAGACGTAAACCTACAAGCAGTAGAAAAGATGGCCTGGATATTTATAGGAAGAGTGCAACAGGAAACCACAGCCGAGTCCATAAAGAAATTCCTCATCAAAAAGGAAATTATAGGAGAAATTATATGCGAAGAATTCTTAACGAAATTTGATACAAAGTATTTCAAAGTGGGAATTCCCTTTAAATACCTGGAAAGAATAAATAAAGAAGACTTTTGGCCAGCAAACATCACCGTAAGACGTTTTCGGCTTTTTCGGAGGAATGCAAGGATACAACCAGAATAAAACAGATGAGTGGTGTATGAGTAACTCAAAAAATGGAAAATATGTGAGAAAAGACAACTTACAAATAATGTTATGGAACATTGAAGGTTTGAAGAACGCACTAAGCTCAGCACCCAAAGATTGCCTGAGTGGATACGACGCAGTATTATTAACAGAAACATTTCTCACAGATCATTGGCAACACCCAGAATATTACTGTATACATCTTCAAGCGCAACAAGGAGAAAGGGGAAGACCTGCAGGAGGAATTACTATCCTATTAAAGCCATGGTTGACGCCAATAATCTCAGAAATTAAATTAGATCACTCTCTGCTAATTGAAACACAATACATCACCATTATTACCTGTTACTTTCAACCATATACAACGGCCATGGAGATAATAGATGAAGTAGGGCAACTAATATCATTGAGTAGGCACGACATCCCTCTAATCCTAGCCGGAGACTTAAATTGTAGGCTGGATGTACAAAACTATAAAACAACATTAGTAATGGAAAAAATGCAGGAAGATGGCTTACACCTTCTGAATAACCAAAACATACCTACATATATATGCCATAATGGGAAAAGTGCGATAGACGTTGCGCTTATAAGAGGTCACATAAAAGGAGAAATAGCTCCACTATGGGCAGCAGATCATACACCTATAAGAAAGCATATTCCTTTGAAAATAGTATTAGAGGGAGACTGGTGTACAACAAAGAGGCAAAGTAAACAGCTCTTATCAAGGAAGATAGACTGTGGGAAAGTAGAAGGTAGACCCGACCTTATAAAGAAAATAGAAACAATAACAGAAGATTCAAGACTAGATGAAGCAGTACAAGCCCTTGAAGAACTCCTAATACAAGCCACATCCCCTAGGAAACATCGAAAGGCAAAACAATGGTTCGACCAGGAATGCTGCCTATCAAGAAAAGACGTATTGGGGGCCTTACACCAGCCAAGGACGAATTGCGAGAGTCTTCTTTTCCTTCAAGAATATAACAAGAAAAGAAGTGACTACAAGACACTGATACGTGAAAAGAAAAGGACATTCTGGGAAGCGGAAGGAAAAAGAATCGTGGAAGAGGCCAAGAATGACCCATACATCGCACTACGCCCTAGGAAACAGGCCCAGACACACTATATCAATATGCAAGAATGGACGACACACTTTAACGATCTGCTCAACAGGGCAGGAATAACAAACATACCGGAAAACATAAAAGGAACTGACCAAACAACGACATTGGAATGGACTCCACTAACAACAAAAGAAGTTCAAAATATAATCGCAAGCATAAAGAAAAGCAAAGCTGCTGGACCAGACAACATATTCGGTGAATACATAAAAGACACGGCACACCTTCTATTACCAATATGGACGAAATTATATAATAAATGCATCGAGACGGCATCAATACCAGAGAGATGGAGACAGTCTACCATAAAAGTTCTCTATAAAGGCAAAGATGACCCATATGATACAAATATGTACAGAGGCATCGCACTGGAGAACATTCCATTCAAGATATTCACTAAATTAATAACAGAAAGAATCACAGAAGAAATAGATGTACAACTACCAGAAACACAATTTGGATTCAGAAAAGGAAGGTCAACTCTTACTGCAATAAAACTATTATTAAATAACATTTGGCAAGTCATGGAAAGAAAAGAAAAATTTTACGCAGTATTTATAGACTTCACAAAAGCATTTGATCGCATAAACCGTGATCTTGTGAAACTGAAGCTGGAAAAAGCTCTAGATAGAGATAATGTATGGACAAGAATTATACATACGGTACTGCATTGGAACAACATAAGAATCTCGGATAATATATCACTCTCTGATCCGATAATTCAAACGAATGGAGTACTACAGGGTGACCCAATCAGCCCTTTGCTCTTCATCCTAGCAGCGGAAGACATAATGAGAATAACTCAAAAGACAGATATTGTATCATATGCGTACGCTGATGACATTGTGATCGGATCACATAACATCATAAAACTACAAAACATTCTAAAAGACATGGAGGAATGGTGCACTGAATATAATTTTGACATCAACACATCTAAGACACAAATGATGGTGTTTCGACAAGGAGGAAAGGTACCAACCGGAACAGAAATTTTCATACAGGAAAAAAGAATAAATATAGTAAAAGAATTCAAATACCTAGGCATCACTCTACAAACAAGTGCAAAATGCTTTACAAAACATGTGACAGAAAAAATTACACAAGCGGTTCGGGCGATGCACGATATAAGATATATAAGAACACTCAACCTCGAGACAGCAATGGCATTATTTAAAAATAAAATAATGCCAATATTGACATACGGAATAGAAATCATATGGCCTTTCCTCACTGAAAAGAATCTATCATCACTTGAAAGTGTTAAAGCATTGTACATTAAAAAAGCTATTGGAGTTTCCAAGACGACCAAATCTCGGCTAGTCTACCTACTCGCGCGAGAAACATTCCTAATTGAAGACTTTAGAACGCTTCTAGTATTACCTAGCACAATAGGTGCGGAAAACCTATTAACGACTCTCAGAAGGAAGAGAGAAGAAATCCCACTGGAATTTTATGGAACGGGGGCCATGGTTGACCGGGCGTGGACATCTGCTAGCTTTGAGATGAGGCACATGTTCACACGCCTGGCAGTTCATGGTTTTCACCATTTGATTTGTACAAACAAAGCATACCATGATCCGGATGACACATGTGTATGTCAACTATGCGGACACACATGTGAACGCTACCATATTGAAAAATGCAGCAAAAGAATAAAGTCCATAAAAGACTATGCTACCCATGGCGCAGGTGCGCAAACATAGTATATTTAAATGTATTTAATGGCTGTTTAGCTGCAATAAAAGTATTATTATATGGGCGATCAGGGAAACGTAGTCCTGGGATCCAGTCGGGATGGCCTGAAGGACGTTAAGGGCGTCGCCTCTCAGCGCTACAATGAGAGCTGTAGCCTTTTCTGTGTTGTTCCAGTTATTTATGGAACAGGCTGCCTCGAACTGACGTAAGTAGGTGCTCCACGGGACCTTTCCGTCGAAGGTTGGGGGCGTCACTCTGCTATGTCCCGTTCCTGATATTCCCGGTGTAACCGTGGGCGGGCGTTGGCGCAGCTCGGCAACTTCCTCTCGTAGCGCGTTGAATTCCTCTTTCACCCCCGTCAGTGGGCGTTGGCGCAGCTCGGCAACTTCCTTTTGTAAGGCGTTGAATTTCTCCTCCACCCCCATCAGCGGGCGTTGGCACAGCTCGGCAACTTCCACTTGTAAGGCGTTGAATTTCTCCTCCACCCCCATCAGCGGGCGTTGGCGCAGCTCGGCAACTTCCACTTGTAAGGCGTCGAACTTCTTTTCCACTGCTGCGACTTCCTCACGTAGGCCCTGTTCTAATTTCCTTTGGCTCTCCTTTAATTTCGTCAGCAGACACTCTTCCAGATTTTTCTGGCCATCCAGAAATTTGGCGGTTTGGTCCTCTGCTAACTTATTTTGGCTGTCCTTCAGGTCCTCTGCTAACTTATTTTGGCTGTCCTTCAGGTCCTCTGCTAACTTCTTCTGGCCATCCTCCATCTTCTTCTGGCCATCCTCCATCTTCTTCTGGCCGTCTTCCATTTTGGCAGTTAGGTCCTTGGTTAAATTCTTCTGGCCGTCTTCTATGCCATTTAACTTCTCTAGCAATGCTGCCAATTGCGCCTCCATTTTAGTTGTTTGCCTTGTAAAGGGCATGCACTCACAGGAAAATTAGAGAAAATGATCTGCTCGGGTTTTGAAACCAGGACCGTCAGGTGCTGTGCTTGAGTTCGTAATCCCACTTCTGACACCAGTTGTTACGTGCCACCCCCTAGTGGCACCTTTGTTAACTGGATTACGGTGGGTAGGAAGCACAACACCAATTACTGCTTAAAGAAATAATTAACTTTATTGCGGCCAGAAGGATACAGCACTCTTCAGCAAATGCAAACAATTATTACCTTACTCCAGTTTCCTCAAGTCGAGGATACTTCCCCTTTCACTTGTCAACAGACCACAGTTAATCCCTCGTAATGAGGTGGCCCCGTACGCTGGATGGGAATAGCTGCGCTAGGTCTGTCATTCACTGTTACACAATGTAGCACAATCACTTCTGTCGCACTGGAAATAAACACACTCGCTCAAGACACAGTTCCTCTGTAGGAGTCTCACTTCCCCGCTCCACTAGGGGTTTCGCAAGTCGCCACACTTCTGTCGCTCACGATAATCGCTCACACTAGCTCGTAAAACACAACAACCAACCGTGCTTGACAGGTCGCACTTATATAGCAGGCCGGTGACTCAATAAACGCTTCTAGATCCATCCAGGGTTCACGGCTTCTCGAGGTTTCCATCGCTGGTCCAGTCACGAATATTCTGGACTATCCCTTTGTCCTAGTAGCCCTGTTGCATAAGGCGCACGCAATACAGGAGGCAGGCCACAGCCCAGCCCTGGGGCAGTTGTGACTCATGCGGCGAGCGATGACACAAACTCACAGCCGTAACAATATTAATGAAGCCTTCGACTGCTGTAAAACTAAGTTTGGTAAATATTTACTACAAACACTCCAGCAGCATTGTTTTCTTTATATTTCCTACAAACCTCAAATTAAACGTTTAACACACGATTCATTTATTAGCCTACTTTCACATTTTGAAAGAAAGAAAAAAAAAAGAGATCTATCGGGGCAAATGTCTGTCTGTCTGTGACCCCCTATCAACTCCTAAACGGCTGCAGTTAGTTAGTGTTGTTTTTAGGGGAGGAACTACGAGGTCATTGATAAAGCTATCGAAACCAAATTTGGTATGAGTATTTGAAAATGACGTCAGTACTACCAACTGCTGAAAATTCGCAATGGGAATTGGAGCTCTATGTTGGATATCTCGGAAGATAAACATGGGGACTGTTTAAAAATTGGCACACACATAGATAATAACATTCCAGATTAATATTTCAGGAGCCCATATATGATAGTACAGTAATGCCAACATGATTCTCATCCTGCTCATAGGTCAAAGTTTTAAATGCATGTAACTTCTATACTATCAATTGGATTTCAACCAAATTTGGTACGTTCTATGCGTACCATAACAGATATGACTGTGTATTCTTGAGAGCCACCAGGGTTGCCAACTGTTAATAAATGCTCTCTCTATTATTTTATCCTAATACCAATATATCAGAAAGTATGCAAGCCAATAGCTCTTTAGTTTGCACACGTGTAGACAGGCCTTGCGGGGCGATATGATAAGGTGGGGCCCACAACAATAGGAAATAAGAAAATATCAAATCAAATGGAAAATAATCATAAAATAAAAATGGTTACAATATTTTGAATACAAGAATTACGTGCTTCTCAGTCGGTCAACACGGATGTACCAAAAGAGCTGGGTTATGCCCTAATCCTGAAATAAATTACATGAGATTAATAAATACACTAGGATGACCGGTTTCGATCGTCAAGTGATCATCATCAGATCCATTACACTTAGGCTATAGAATCTATGTTTGAAAATACAGGTGAAAATATTTGCAATATGTACAATTATTTAGTTGCAGTATTGGTAATGCAACTGTCGGTGTATGTTAAATGTAGTATATATGATTTTAGGTAAAATGCTAAATGGTGATAGAAATCCGGAGTTTGTGAGTGAGTGACTACGTGGTTGTAAAAGATCAACTATGGTTAAACCATAATATTACAGGGTACTACTTATCTGGTTGTCTTCCTCGCTGGAAGAATGAATGAGGTGGGTCCACAACTATCAAAGACCGTGGAACATTCCCCGCCAAGCGTGGACCAATAGCCATTAAAACTAAGCGCTGCCCGGTCTATGAAGACGTCCCGGCACCTTAATACTGCCGAGAATACCGGCCTTGGTTTATTGCAGAAAAAAGTACATCATACACCTGATCCAGATAACATTTACCTATTAAAACCCCCTAATCCCCTCCCCCATTTTTATCTAGCTTGGCTGTGTCGCCAAGTTGTGTCTTGTTTCCGACAGGGTGTGTTTTTTAGTAGAGTGAAGAGGAGTGAGCTCTCCATACAAGTGTGTTCATTTAGATTGTTGGGATTGTTTCGTTTGGCTAGGTGTATCTCGATTGCTTACTTTATGTCAAGAGGCCTTTCGATTCGTGATGAGTTATTTTTTTAAGTCCGTCTCGATATTAGTAAAGCTGTGTCCCGCGTCACACATATGTTCGCATACGGCTGAATGTGATCCGTATCTTATCGCATTCCTATGTTCATTATAACGTGTGTCTACTCGTCTTCCGCTCTGTCCGATGTATTTAGCCTGACTACCAGTGTCTTGGCACGTTATAGAATATACCCTTGACTTTGAATACGGGTCATGTTTATTTAGATTCCTATTTTGTAGGTGCCTACTGGTTGCGTTTTTCGTTGTGAATGATATTTTTATGCATTGCTATTTGAATAGATTAGTGATTTTATATGTGTTCGCATTCACATAGTTGAAGCACGCATTTTTTCTCATTACTGTCCGGTCTGGGAATCGTTTTATCTTTATTTTTATGTTTGGCTATAATTTGGTCTATTTTGCTTGGCGGGAAATTGTAATCCTTTGCTATTTGTTTAATGGTTCTTATTTCCTTATTATAATTACCTTTTGACCTGGGTATGTTTAAAGCCCTGTGCACCATTGAATTGAACCCCGCTAATTTGTGCGTACTGGGGTGATTAGATTGATTGACGATTGCATGCGAGGTTTGTGTGGCTTTTCGGAATATGGAATATGAAAGCTCGTTGTCTTTACGTTCAATAGTTATGTCGAGATAATTTATTTTTCGGTCTATTTCTGATTCCTTCGTGAATTTCATTGAGTGGTGTAGGCTGTTAATGGATTGGAGAATTGTTTCTTCGCTTGTTAGTTCAGTATCGTAGATGCAAATTACATCATCTACGTATCTTTTCCATATTGCTATTCCCTTTGTTATAATAATAATAATAATAATAATAATAATAATATCGTATGGCCTCGGGTGCCGGGTGCAAGTTTTGTAATTTGACACCCAGAGGGTAGCTTGCATGTCGAATTTCGTTGTTCCTTGAATCACTATGAAAGTCAAGGAGGTTAGATATCTAAGCTCCTTGAACATAGCGCTTTCTAGTAGAGAAATGAGGAACTTTGTGTTGGCGGAAACTCCCGAGATTAATTTTGCCATTATGAACTCGGCCTACTGAATTCAAATGGGTTCTTTGACATGCCAACATCGTATGACATGCCGCCTTTCAAAAAGCACTTACCACGGCCAGGGGCGAACCTGCAATCTTGGGATTAGTAGACCGACACGCTATCCACTCACCCACCGTGGCAAGCTATTCCCTTTGTTGAAGTCTTTTCTAAGAACGCATTTTCTAGTGCATTAATGAAGATGTCAGCGATTAGCCCGCTTAGTGGTGATCCCATCGCTAAGCCTTCTGTTTGTGTGTACATTTTATTGTCGAATTGAAACACGTTTTGGCTGAGAACGACCCTCAGTAATTGTTGGATTTTTAGCTGTTTTCGATAGTGTCGTTTGCTTCAATAATAAGAATATTGGTGTACATGTTAGTTACATCGAAGGATACTAGCCTGAAGCTAGGTTTCATTTGTAGGGTGTTCAATGCTGTTCCTAGTTCCGTTGTGTTCTTTATAGAGTCGTTTTTGTCATTGGAAAGACGGTACTTTAAGATTTTTAGTAATTCTTTGCTGATTTTGTAATTAGGGGCATTCCTGCAATTGACTATTGGTCTCATTGGGCACTCCTTTTTGTGTATTTTAGGTTGTCCCCTCAATGACGGTATTTTCGGGTTCATGTTTATTAGTGTGCCGATTGCATCTGCACATATACCCCTGCCCGAACTCTTGTCAACCCTGCTTGTGGAAAATAAACTCTGGACCCAGTTCTAAGCCCAGGGGTCACTTAAACTCTATGCCCAGCTTCTGACCCAGTGGTTACTAAAATGATTTGGACCCCAAGAAGAAGAAATAAAACATTCCCTAAAGGTCCTAAAGTGAAATCTTCCTATAAACTATATTGTCTCAATAATGTTTGTTGACGACAATAGAAATTCCATTAGTCATTATTGTCTCCTGAGGCAATTATTATGAACATTCATGTATTGAAATTGCCGCCCTATTCAAATTTAAACCTGAGAAGTAGCCGTGTGACCAATTAGCACCACGAACCTTCCCGCTCTTTAATTGCCAACATAAATTGCGAACTGGTGTGTTTTCGGCCATTTAAAAGGCGTCTTGTGTGGGAATTTGCGTTGGCTAACCTGCAGAAACATTCTATGTCTTCACTTGTTAATTTAGTTCGAATTCTGCCGCTATCTACCTTCGGCAGCACTACGTGAGTTGCGCGCATGCGCAAGGACGCTCCGGCGGGCTACTGCTTGTCGCCAAAAGTGACGCTCAGTGACTCTAAAAATGACTTGATTCGTAAGTGGACGTTTGTGGCTGGGCTCCGGCCCCGGCCGCGCTCAAAGGTATGAGTGGACCTTGATATAATTATTATTTGCAAATACGATATTTTGTTTGAACCTTAATTATTTTCAATTACATTTTCTTCATATATTTAGATTTTGATCGAATCATTGTGTCGTGGTGATTCGCTTGACCCACTTAGGGATAAGAAAGACTTTAGTTTTCTTGGCATTGCAAGCAAGCCTTCATTAGCAAATTTTCTTGGCATCATTTACTATGATATAAATATTTTATTTTAAACGGGTCAAAACATTGCGCAATGTTGGTTCCAACTTGTTAAATTAATTTTCTTCCTTTAAATGCTTGCTGCCCATTTTTTTAGTGGTGTCAATGTAAATTAGGTTTTAGCTTAAGATTAATATGTAACAATGTTTTCCTAATTCGGTTGAAGAACCTATGTTCTTTTGGTGGGAACTATGTTAATAGCTAGTGACGGTCCTTTGTTTTTCGTTACTAGTTTGTTTTCCATTATTATTTAAAAAGGAGTTGCTTGGCAGCATGGCCGTGCGTTCGACGTGTTCGAGTTCCGCTCCGTATTAATGAAGTTTTTCGGCAGTCTTTTGAGATTAGTTGATTTTAATTCTTGTTTAAATCGCGCCTTATGAAATGTCGTGTGGCCGAAATTGATATTTCTTGGTGGAAGCTTTCTGTTCGCCAGAATTCTAGAGTTTTTTGTTCATGCCAAATGTTTATTCTCTTGTCACCGTGTGCAAGTATGCTGTTTCACTAATGAGTGTCCCCGCGTTTTTGAGTGAATTTAATATCTCCTGTTGTGTTCCGAAGTTTCTTTCGGTTTGGTGCTTAACAATTTACGATGGATCTTGTGGTCAGTTGCCACAGAGTGTACTGATGTACACGACCTTGTAAGTTATCTGGCCTAATCTGGGTTTTTTCTTTCTATTAATATTATTTGGTTTGATTTTGTTTCTTGGTTTTCCGTGGTTTCCCGCGCGTACTTGGCCTAGCCAAAAGCTCCTTAGTAAGGGGTTCCTCCCACTCTTTTTAGGAGGGTTTTTCATAATTATGTTCAACTGTCAAGATTGTATTAATTTATTTATTCTCAATATATATATTTCCATATTTTAAAAAAAATCTTGTTCATTACGTTATTCTTCCAGCGACCATTCAGCCACGGCCCTGGAAAAATTTGGGTTCCCTCCACTCAACGAGCCTTGTCTCGAAAATCCCTTTCGGGGGTGTCTGGCCTATATAAATTATTTTTATATGGTACAATTAGTTTTGATTTTTCGGCTTTGGTCAGTATGTATTCTGTTTCTTTTAGCGCACTTTTTATTTGTTTTTGGAATTTCTTAGTGAGGTCTTATGCTAATTCCTTGATTTCGTTGTTGTTTAGGAATTCTACTGTTTTTTCAATGTATTCAGTTTTGTTCATAATTACTGTAGTGTTTCCCTTATTAGGGAGTTTTAATAGGTAAATGTTATCTGGATCAGGTATACGATGTACTTTTTTCTGCAATAAACCAAGGCCAGTATTCGCGGCAGTATTAAAGGTGCCGGGGCGTCCTCAAAGACCGTGCACCGCTTAGTTTGAATTGGTCCACGCGTGGCAAGGAATGTTCCACGGTCTTTGATAGGGTTGTAGACCCACCTCATTCAATAACATAAATCTTATCTAGATTTGGCAACATCCCACAAAAACACATCGCACTGACTTCACACAGCACATAGGAACAGGGGGGAGAAAGGGAAAAACCAGTGTCGTTGAGATAACATCCCATTTCAGTCGACCACACCTGCTCGTAGCTCCAGCGAGGAACACAACCAGATAAGTAGTACCCTGTAATATTATGGTTTAACCATAGTTGATCTTTTACAACCACATAGTCACTCACTCACAAACTCCGGATTTCTATCACCATTTAGCATTCCACCTAACAGCATATATACTACATTTAGTATACACCGACAGTTGCAGTACCAATACTGCAACTAAATAATTGTACATATTGCAAATATTTTCACCTGTATTTTCAAACATAGATTTTATAGCCTAAGTGTAATGGATCTGATGATGATCGCTTGACGATCGAAACTGGTCATCCTAGTGTATTTATTAATCTCATGTAATTTATTTCAGGATCAGGGCATAACCCAGCTCTTTTGGGTACATTCGTGTTGACCGACTGAAAAGCACTAAACTCTTGTTTACTGAGGCAACACTGAAAAATGGCTTCAAGCCCCACAATTTTGAATCCACTACAGTTCGGTACATTTTTTTAATAATATGAAAGAAACCTTTAAGTCCCCTTGAGGATGATTATGTAAACTATGAAATATTAAAATATTACTTTGCGACTTTTTTTCCAGACTGAAGTCTTTTATTATTTCACTGAAATCTAAACTTGCTAAACGGTCACGGGAGGCCATAGCTGCCCTGAAAAGGGAATATGAATTATAATTAGTTTGAAAAGTATAATTAATTAATTTTAAAAAATCATGGCGTGGGGCCCTGGGTGGTCGCCTTCCTCGCCCCCCCCCCCCCCCCCCCCCCTAGATCCACCCCTGCGTGTGGTACCTAACAATTAGGAGGAACTAATATACGTCAGTGGTACCAAAATGAATCTAAGCCTGCTGATAGGTCCACTTTTTAATTGCATGTAACTTCTATACTCACAAATGGATTTCATCCAAAATAGGCACTATACTATATCGTAATATTTCAGATTACTGCTGAGCAACACTATGATTGCCAACATGATTTTACGCACACTGATAGATTCAATATCTAGCAGCTTGTAACGTCCATACTATCTGTACCATATAAAATAATTTATATAGGCCAGACACCCCCGAAAGGGATTTTCGAGACAAGGCTCGTTGAGTGGAGGGAACCCAAATTTTCCAGGGCCGTGGCTGAATGGTCGCTGGAAGAATAACGTAATGAACAAGATTTTTTTGTTTTAAAATATGGAAATATATATATATTGAGAAAAAAAAAAATTAATACAATCTTGACAGTTGAACATAATTATGAAAACCCTCCTAAAAAAAGTATGGGAGGAACCCCTTACTAAGGAGCTTTTGACTAGGCCAAGTACGCGCGGGAAACCACGGAAAACTAAGAAACAAAATCAAACCAAAATAATATTAATAGAATGAAAAATAACCAGATAAGGCCGGCTAACTTACAAGGTCGTGTACATCAGTACACTCTGTGGCAACCGACCACAAGATCATCATAAAATTGTTAAGCACCAAGCCGAAAGAAACTTCGGAAACACAAAAGGAAATATTAATTTCACTCAAAACGCGGGGACACTCATTAGTGAAACAGCATACTTGCACACGGTGACAAGAGAATAAATTCAACTAAATAAAGCTTGAAAAGCGAATTTTTCCAAAGATGGCGTCACAACCGACGCTATCTCCAAACATTTGGCATTAACAAAAACTCTAGAATTCTGGCGAACAGAAAGCTTCCACCAAGAAATATCAATTTCCACCACACGACATTTCATAAGGCGCGATTATAACAAGAATTAAAATCAATTAATCACAAAAGACTGCCGAAAATCTTCATTAATACGGAGCGGAACTCAAACACGTCGAACGCACGGCCATGCTGCCAAGCAACTCCTTTCTAATAATAATGGAAAAACAAACTAGTAACGAAAAACAAAGGACCGTCACTAGCTATTAACATAGTTCCCACCAAAAGAACATAGGTTCTTCAACAGAATAGGAAAACATTGTTACATATTAATCTTAAGCTAAAACCTAATTTACATTGACACCACTTTAAAAAAAAATCGGCAGCAAGCATTTAAAGGAAGAAAATTAATTTAACAAGTTGGAACCAACATTGCGCAATGTTTTGGCCCGTTTTAAAATAAAATACTTATATCATAGTAAATGATGCCAAGAAAATTTGCTAATGAAGGTTTGCTTGCAATGCCAAGAAAACTAAAGTCTTTCTTATCCCTAAGTGGGTCAAGCGAATCACCACGACACAATGATTCGATCAAAATCTAAATATATGAAGAAAATGTAATTGAAAATAATTAAGGTTCAAACAAAATATCGTATTTGCAAAAAACAAAATTATATCAAGGTCCACTCATACCTTTGAGCGCGGCCGGGGCCGAAGCCCAGCCACAAACGTCCACTTACGAATCAAGCCATTTTGAGAGTCACTGAGCGTCACTTTGCGACAAGCAGTAGCCCGCCGGAGTGTCCTTGCGCATGCGCGCAACTCACGTAGTGCTGCCGAAGGTAGATAGTGGCAGAATTCGAACTAAATTAACAAGTGAAGACATAGAATGTTTCTGCAGTTTCGCCAACGTAATTTCCCACACAAGTCGCCTTTTAAATGGCCGAAAACACACCAGTTTGCAATTTATGTTGGCAATTAAAGAGCGGGAAGTTTCGTGGTGCTAATTGGTCACACGGCTACTTCTCAGGTTTAAATTTGAATAGGGCGGCATTTTCAGTACATAAATGTTCATAATAATTGCCTCAGGAGACAATAATGGCAAATGTAAGTTCTATTGTCGTCAACAAACATTATTTAGACAATATAGTTTATAGGAAGATTTCACTTTAGGACCTTTAGGGAACGTTTTATTTCTTCTTATTGGGGTCCAAATCATTTTAGTGACCACTGGGTCAGAAGCAAGGCATAGGGTTTAAGTGACCCCTGGGCTTAGAACTGGGTCCAGAGTTTATTTTCCACAAGCAGGTTTGGCAATTGTTCGGGCAGGGGTATATGTGCAGATGCAATCGGCACAGCCTCCCACCACGAGACGTCTACCAGGGGTGACGAGAGAGGGCAGACGAGCGTTAGGAAGATCCATGCATGATTTGGCTTGGGCTCACCAACTGACAGTCACAACCTGTCACAGCTGTTCCATCTCCTGACCGTGATACCAGATGTCTCCAACATCGACCAGCAAGGCTGCAGAACCAGATACCAGATGACAGCGGCTCGAAAGAAGGCGACAGTAACCCGTGCACTGGCTACTATCCCGTTTATTTGAGGAGCATTCCCCTCATCATGGACAGACTGCAACATAATCAAAACAGCAGAAGAGGGCACAAACACTTAAATTTCTCTCACAGGACTCTTCTTCTCAGCCGGCCTTGTCACCATTTATTTGTCACAATTCGCGTACGAAGCACACGAGTATTTACTTTGTTTACTCTCATGACTTGAATATTCAGGTAAGAGACTTAATAGTTTGAACCTTGGCCTTGAAGAATAAGTTAAAATTTAGTTAACAAATTTAAGAATATTAAGAAAAGAACATCACAACACGATGTTCGGGAAGCTAACTGGTTCCCCAACCAAAATCCTAACGATTACACTATAGCTTTTACTATTATCATTGACGGGAGCAATCAGACCCATAATGTTACCCCTCAGAACATGGTGACATGGCAGATGAGAACAGACAAGAATAACAAAACCATCCGAGCCAGCTCCAGACTTGAGACAACTCATATCAATTACATTAATTTAAAAAATTAAACTTCAGATAACAGAAATCAGACTGCATACCAAACTACACTCGCTCATTCATCTTAGCTGCTTAAGGACAAAACACACACTCCACTCACAGCACGAGATAAGAAAACAGAACATGCTCACCATTCAACGTCAACACAACTACCGAACAAGAGTACTTTTTCAGAACCCATTCCTTACCCACGTTTCACCAGCAATAACAGTGATCTTTAGGAAAAACCAGACACACCCATGGCACCAACTTCAATGAACAGCTATAAGCCTTACCACATCACGTACAATGTCGACTGAAATTGCTCTGCTCACCCAATGCAACCACTCGACTAAGCAACCCAGGTCATCCTATTCCCGAATGAGTTGGTCACAACTCTATTCCTTACACTCAACCAAAGAAAGACAGTTACACGACTGTTATCCAGATACAAGATTATCAAGAAGAAAGACCTGAGACGGTGAGAACGCCTATAGCAGACTTTCGTCAACAAGGAAAAGAAGGTAATTGTCGACGAAACTAACACTGTCATGTCCCACTTAACTTCACACACCATCAGGTTCAGCGAGCAGCTCAACTCCATTTCTTACAACCAACCCCCACGGTACCATGGTGCTCAAGTTCGACCAAAATCACAACTCCAGTCTTTACTGGCAACTCACTCCGACAATACAGTTCAGTACTCTAGCAGTTCCAACAACAATGAGCAACATTCGTCACCATTTACCATCTACCAGTTCCCGAGACGAGACCCTCCAAGAACTACATCTTACAACTCAATGACTGGCAGCAACCTCGAGATCACCAGCCTCACGTTCTCCTGCAGCTTTACAGTACGACAGGTGAGTTCGAAATATGCGTCTTCTCTCTGCATCCTCCAATAAGACAGTTACTTCTGTCGGAAATGACAAGACTTTATATGGACCAGTATATTTAGGAAGTAACTTTCCTGAGACCTTATTTCCAGGGGTTTTCTTCCAGAAATTCTTGACAAACACCAAATCATTCACCTTAAACTTCCCTTGAACTCGACCCTTGTTATAACGAACAGCGAGTTTGTCGTGAGACACCTTAATCGCTTCCTGAGCCTCCTTCCATATTTCTTTTACTCTTTCAGGCGACGGCTGATCAGGTAACAAATCATTCAACGACCACAGATTAGTCAATGACGAGTTTGGTGCGAACGCACAGATTAAGGAGAACGGTGTTTTTCCATGCGATTCATGATCCGCCGTATTGAACGCATAAGCCAACCAATGCAGCGATGAATCCCACCTTGCATGGTTGTCTCTATGATAAGCAATGAGAGCAGCTCTCAAATTCCTATTTACTCTTTCCGCCAAACTGGGGTTTGGGTAATACGGACTCGTAGTTATATGAGAGATAGAATAATCAAAACAAAAGTTTTTCATTTGAACGGATGTGAAAGTCTTAGCATTGTCTGAAACAAGATACTGACACGGACCAAAAGATGTGAAAATACTCTGCAAACATTTAATCACAGAAGAAGAATTACTAACCTTAGTGGGAAAAATCCAACAGAATCTAGAAAAGCCATCGACACAAACCAACGCGAACCTATTACCAACCTTGGACCTCGGAAAAGGCCCAACGAAATCCACGTACAGCCGTTCCATGGGTCTTGACGCGGGCTCAGATGATAGAAACCCCACCTTGCTCGAGACTGCTGGTTTACTTACATTACATGAACGACATCCTAGCACAAACTTTCGAATATCACGATCCATTTGTTTCCAAGTGAAAGATTTACGGATCTTTTGCCTAGTCTTAAATATCCCTAGATGACCTCCCACTGGAGACTCGTGAAAATACCGAAGCATACCATCAACCAACTGAACCGGCAACACGACTTTAGGTTTCCTGTCGTGTCTAGCAACACAACACAATACTCCAGAACGCAGAAAATAAGGATGAACAGTCTCTCCATTTGACAATTTACTGATGATCCCTTCTAAATTAGGATCCTCTCTCTGGTGAATAGCAATGTCCTTGAAAAGTAATGGTGAGTTGTTCAGCATGTGCTGAGCGGAATTAGCTCCCACCACCATATTACTCTCAGCTACGGTATCAACTCCCTTCTTGCCTAACGGAACTTCTTCATACATCCTACTCAGAGAATCTGCCACCACATTTTCAGAACCTTTTATATGGCGCACTTTAAACTTGAACGATGATATACGTGTTGCCCACCTTGCAATGCGACCAGTTTTCCTCGGCCTTGCTAACACCCAACTCAGTGCTTGATTATCAACCTCTAACTCAAATTCCACATGTTCGATGTACAACTTAAATTTCTCCAACGCGAACATCACTGCTAGTCCCTCCAATTCATAGACAGAATACGAAGATTCAGGTTTAGTTAAAGTCCGAGATGCGAAAGCAATCGCCCTCCTACCATCATCTCCTTCTTGAAGTAAAACAGCGGCAACAGCTCCCAGTGAAGCATCGGTCTGAATGATAAAGGTTTTGTTAAAATCAGGGACAGCCAGTACAGGTGCGTTACACAATGCATCCTTAAGATCATCAAATGCAGCTTGCTGCGACTCTCCCCACACAAACGGAACATTCTTCTGTCTCAACTGATTCAACGGAATGGCACGACGAGCAAAATCCGGGACGAATTTTCTAAAGAAATTTATCATGCCCACAAACCGAGCTACCCCCTTAACATTGACAGGTACCTTGTAGTCTCTGATACTCTGCGTACGAGATGGATCGACAGACACTCCCTTGGCTGACACAATGTGTCCCAAGAACGAGATCTCTGACTTAGCAAAGGAAGTCTTAGAAATTTTCACAGTTAACCCAGCATTTTTGAGTCTCTCAAACACTTCTCTTAAGTGACGAACATGATCCTCGAAATTTTTACTGAACACCACCACATCGTCTAAATAGTGGTACAAAAACTTAAATTTTACGCCAGAGAAAACACGATCCAATAACCTGCTCAGAACAGCTCCTCCAGTACTCAGACCGAACGGTAATCTATTATACTCGAACAAATTCCAGTCCGTGGCGAACGCAGTCAAATGCTTAGATTCTTCAGCCAACGGTACCTGATTATATGCTTGTGTTAAATCAAGCAGCGAAAAGAAACGGGCATCTTTAAACCAACAGAAGCAGTTGTGTAAATCCGGCAAAGGTATGGACTCTTGAACCACTTTCTTATTGAGTCTCCGATAATCGACCACCGGCCGAAAACCACCGTCAGGTTTCGGAACCAAAAACATCGGCGAAGAGTATGCGGAAATTGACGGACGAATAACACCGTCAGCCAGCATTTTATCAATAATCTTTTTTAATTCTGCCATCTTGGGTGGACTCAACCGATAAGGCGGATGACGAACAGGAATGTCATCTTCGACAATTATTTTGTATGACATTAAATTGGTAACACCTAGTTTATCAATAAATACCTCAGGATACTCTGAACACAATTTTCTAATAACACAAGCTTGACCGTCGGAAAGATTTCCCAAATCTAGGTCATCAACCCCAAAACTTGCCTCGTCCTCAACTTTCTCGTCCACGTCCACATGACCAGTTCTAATATCATATCTTTCGGAAGCCGAGAATTTCAACTTAATCTCAGGACAAAAGTTAAACCAAAACGATTCTCTCCCCACATCTAATGTCATTCCAGAATGAGACATAAAATTTGCTCCTAAGATTACAGGACAAGACAACTTAGCAATAATCCAAAACGGAAACTTCCAAGTAAAATTGTGGATGCGAATTTTCAACTTAACCGAACCAAGAATATCTAACGAAGAATTATTTGCTGACACAAGTTTAACGTCCACCTTGGACAATGCCGGAAACTTACAAATCCCTTTCATGGCCTGGTACCAATCTTCACTCATTAATGATGCTGCGCTACCCGAGTCAAGCAAAGCACTCACATTAGCATCATTCACAAAGATCCCGATCACAGGAGAAGGTAATAAAGAACTTAAATATATTTTTGCACAATTTTCTTGACCAACCTTAGATTCACAAACAGTACCTGACATCGATAAAACCTCATCAGCATGGTCACGATGCCAGTTCCCCTCATGTCAATTTTGTCTGTAATTACACTCTCGATCAGAATGACCACTTCCACCACAACGGTCACAATGAATAACATTGACTCCTTCACGAACTGTGGCACTCTGTCCAACAATCACACCTCCTCTATCCTGACCATTCTGCACCCGAGCATTTCCATCACGACCCTGATTCTGATGAGCTCTCACTTCACGATTTCTATCCTGCCCACCTGGAGGACGAGTATTTCCCCAACGGTTATTCCTACCTTGAAATCTATTATTATTATTCCAACGAGGTGACATTTCCTTCGGCCTATTACGATTTAACTGACTCACATGACCTCCCTGCGATTCATTCTGTATAACAGACTCAGCATGGACTACTACCTCATTCAACTCCGATACAGTTCGAGCACGGTATCCTACCCTCAATACGGACCTATACTCGGGAGTAATGCCATCCAATATGTGAGAAACAATGTCTCTTTCAGTGAAATTGACAGAAAATACCTTCGCAAACTTAAGAATATCTTCCACGTAAGAAGTCAACGACTCCCCAACACACTGCAGACGGTAAAAATATTGGTGTTCAATCGGACCTATCGATCTTGACGGCACAAAATTTTCCAAAACCAACCCAATAAAAACCATAATTCTAGTATTCTTTGACATTGCTTCAACCACCATTTTCCTCATCAGTCCACTAGTAAGCGGGAACATTAATTGATATATTTGGGCGTCCGTTACATCGAAAACCTCAGCATATTCTTCAATTTCAACTAACTCTCTCAAAAACATAATAATTCCGTCAGTGGTGTCCATACTCATATTTCTCAACTTTGCCACACAGCTGTCAACGGATGAGCCAAATTCCCAAAATTCTTCTCCGTGAACACAGAACGACCCGAATTTCCTTCTCTCGAATCACCAAAACCTGCAAATCCTTCTCCACGTCTCACTCGACCAACAGTTTGATGATCGAAATCACCGCGATCATAGAAATTGAATCTGTCCCTTGACCTTAGGTTACGCCCTTCTGCTGATGACGATAAAGGAACTCTCTGACCATCCGATAAAGTAGATCGATCAACTCTACTAACAGTAAGCCTATCCGTCCTAGGCAACTCTCTCATATCACCCCGATCAGCCAAATTAACACGTCTACGCACACTATCACTACTGGATACCGAACACACAGGTCTAGAATTTGCATTTGAATAAGAATGCTTAACACCACCATACGAATTACTCATAGTATAGACCGGAAGTACATTACCTACGTTCACAGATCTAGCACTGGCAACACTACCCACAGCTTCGTTTCTTAACAACGAACGACGTTCAGACATGTTAGGCCTAGCATCAAATTCAGCGCTCCTGTCGTCAGCACGACCACCATATACTCGAGAGGAAGTTGGCACTCCTAACCTAACATCTGACAACACAGAAGTTTCCCTAACTAAATTCAACTCAGCTGGATACGCCTCCCCAAGACTCAACTGATTTATCCGTGTCACTTCACTATTTACTACCGACCTCATAGCAGAATCACGAGTACTTTCCTTTCCGAACTCAACTTCACTCCGACCATTTCTACGTACAGGCACCTTGATAACATTAACAGGTTGCTTAAATACAGGATTCGCCACGGTAGCACAATTCATACCATCACCATCTACAGCCACTGCATCAACTACCGGATACAAATGTGAAAAGGAAGGAAGGAAGCTTGTAGTTTAACGTGACCGTTAATCTTGAGATCATGAGCCACGGGACCTCCTTTTTACGTGGATTCCGAACCACAGGACATGGCATTTCACTTCGAAAATCTCACATGCATTGACCGGGAATCGAACCCGGACCGCCTTGGTGAGAGGCATACAGCTAGACCGCTGAGCCACCACGCCCCCAATACAAATGTGAACCAGGTACTACAATACCATTACGTTGCACTACACTAGCTACATCAACATTTCTATCTCTGAGAGAGTGAGGTACATCACCATTTCCTTCTCCAACAACTGCCCTAACTGAACTCCGATCACCACTATCAATACTAGACTGACTTCGATCATCCAACTGATTAACACTTTTAAAATCTTCACACGTAAACACAGGATCTGATTCATCAAAAAACCTTTTCAGCACATTTAACGATATTTATTTCAGCCTCAATGATCTCTTCTAACTCCTCATCTGACCTATGAACTGAGACGACAAAAATGTCCTCGCAACGTGTAAACAGATAACGCAGCCTAGCCCGCAGTCTATCATACTGAGATGAAGTACCATACTCTTCCAAGAAGAATAAATTAACTATACTACCACACAAATCTACCTTATATTTCATCTGGAACTTACTCAGGTGGAGTTCTGCATCCTGCTCGAAGGTTGGCAATTCCACAGGAACGTCAAGATTCTCATTCAGCCTCCCACGAGCCAACACCAAGTCTGACGGCACCACTATGCCTCTAATTTGTAGCTCATAAGCTACTTCATCCTCATACAGATATTTGGGATCAGGAACATATCTCTCCGCCATGATAAAGAAGAAACAAACACAAATATTAGAATATAACCCAATCAGAGCCCTACCTAACGAAATTTTAGAACTAGTTTCTCTTGTTCAACTGTCAATCGATTTAATATTTTCACTGAATAACCTTTGCATCACCTTAGCTTGAAAGCACACTTTAACCATTACGACAGCCTTCCCACGACCACCAGCACGAAAAACTTACAGAGGGAGCTACCATTTTTTTATTTTAACATTAAGGTGCATGACAAAATCAGCCGGCTTTCAGAAAATCGAAACCACTGCGATGCTAACATAACTTCTGTACCATATAAAATAATTTATATAGGCCAGACACCCCCGAAAGGGATTTTCGAGACAAGGCTCGTTGAGTGGAGGGAACCCAAATTTTCCAGGGCCGTGGCTGAATGGTCGCTGGAAGAATAACGTAATGAACAAGATTTTTTTGTTTTAAAATATGGAAATATATATATATTGAGAAAAAAATAAATTAATACAATCTTGACAGTTGAACATAATTATGAAAACCCTCCTAAAAAAAGTATGGGAGGAACCCCTTACTAAGGAGCTTTTGACTAGGCCAAGTACGCGCGGGAAACCACGGAAAACTAAGAAACAAAATCAAACCAAAATAATATTAATAGAATGAAAAATAACCAGATAAGGCCGGCTAACTTACAAGGTCGTGTACATCAGTACACTCTGTGGCAACCGACCACAAGATCATCATAAAATTGTTAAGCACCAAGCCGAAAGAAACTTCGGAAACACAAAAGGAAATATTAATTTCACTCAAAACGCGGGGACACTCATTAGTGAAACAGCATACTTGCACACGGTGACAAGAGAATAAATTCAACTAAATAAAGCTTGAAAAGCGAATTTTTCCAAAGATGGCGTCACAACCGACGCTATCTCCAAACATTTGGCATTAACAAAAACTCTAGAATTCTGGCGAACAGAAAGCTTCCACCAAGAAATATCAATTTCCACCACACGACATTTCATAAGGCGCGATTATAACAAGAATTAAAATCAATTAATCACAAAAGACTGCCGAAAATCTTCATTAATACGGAGCGGAACTCAAACACGTCGAACGCACGGCCATGCTGCCAAGCAACTCCTTTCTAATAATAATGGAAAAACAAACTAGTAACGAAAAACAAAGGACCGTCACTAGCTATTAACATAGTTCCCACCAAAAGAACATAGGTTCTTCAACAGAATAGGAAAACATTGTTACATATTAATCTTAAGCTAAAACCTAATTTACATTGACACCACTTTAAAAAAAAATCGGCAGCAAGCATTTAAAGGAAGAAAATTAATTTAACAAGTTGGAACCAACATTGCGCAATGTTTTGGCCCGTTTTAAAATAAAATACTTATATCATAGTAAATGATGCCAAGAAAATTTGCTAATGAAGGTTTGCTTGCAATGCCAAGAAAACTAAAGTCTTTCTTATCCCTAAGTGGGTCAAGCGAATCACCACGACACAATGATTCGATCAAAATCTAAATATATGAAGAAAATGTAATTGAAAATAATTAAGGTTCAAACAAAATATCGTATTTGCAAAAAACAAAATTATATCAAGGTCCACTCATACCTTTGAGCGCGGCCGGGGCCGAAGCCCAGCCACAAACGTCCACTTACGAATCAAGTCATTTTTAGAGTCACTGAGCGTCACTTTGCGACAAGCAGTAGCCCGCCGGAGTGTCCTTGCGCATGCGCGCAACTCACGTAGTGCTGCCGAAGGTAGATAGTGGCAGAATTCGAACTAAATTAACAAGTGAAGACATAGAATGTTTCTGCAGTTTCGCCAACGTAATTTCCCACACAAGTCGCCTTTTAAATGGCCGAAAACACACCAGTTTGCAATTTATGTTGGCAATTAAAGAGCGGGAAGGTTCGTGGTGCTAATTGGTCACACGGCCACTTCTCAGGTTTAAATTTGAATAGGGCGGCATTTTCAGTACATAAATGTTCATAATAATTGCCTCAGGAGACAATAATGGCAAATGTAAGTTCTATTGTCGTCAACAAACATTATTTAGACAATATAGTTTATAGGAAGATTTCACTTTAGGACCTTTAGGGAACGTTTTATTTCTTCTTCTTGGGGTCCAAATCATTTTAGTGACCACTGGGTCAGAAGCAAGGCATAGGGTTTAAGTGACCCCTGGGCTTAGAACTGGGTCCAGAGTTTATTTTCCACAAGCAGGTTTGGCAATTGTTCGGGCAGGGGTATATGTGCAGATGCAATCGGCACACTATCCATTGGACTTCAACCAAATTGTGTACGTGCCTTTTGTACTTTAAAGGCCCAGGCAACTTATTTTCGAGTTTCCTAACTCACCGATCTTTTTGACTCTGAAAGTCGCACATTTTTTCCGTATTGACTGAATGATATTAAGAACAAAGTTCCAAATGGTTCCGCCTCGTCAATACTGTTTATTAAAATGTCGTGATACAATCACCTGTCTTTTAACACTTGGTACATGTTTCAACGTCAAGAGCCTCCGTGGCTTAGGCGGCAGCACGCCGGCCTCTCACCACTGGGTCTGTGGTTCAAATCCCGGTCACTCCATGTGACATCTGTGCTGGACAAAACGGAGACAGACAGGTTTTTCTCCGGGTACTCCGGTTTTCCCTGTCAAAATTTCATTCCAGCAACACTCTCCACTATCATTTCATTCATCTGTCATTCATTTAATCATTGCCCCAGAGGAGTGCGTCAGGCCTCGGCAGCCGGCACAGTTCATATCCTCGCCGCTAGATGGGGGCTTCATTCATTCCATTCCTGACCCGGTCGGAGACTGGAAGCAGGCTGTGGATTTTCATTTCACATGTTTCAACGTCTAACTCGTATTGACATCTTCATCAGCCTAAATATTTGGGCAGCACTTAAAACATTCCCTTTATACTCTGGGTGTAGTTAAAAATTGTACATAAAAACACACATAGATCACTGTTACACATTAAAAAGTTGTTAAAACATTTTCTTATGTTAAAAGCTTAATAAAATCCTCAGCCGGGCTTGGCAGTCTTTCTTGGTTTATTTCTAATGTTAGCTTCAAAAGCCCAAGCAAGGGGTGACCATTCCCAAGATGTAATGCGGCAATGAGCTAACAGGGCCGTGCTGAGTTGGACGGAGACAGTGCTGTACAGCTGATGAAGATGTCAATACGAGTTAGACGTTGAAACATGTACCAACTGTTAAAAGACAGGTGATTGTATCACGACATTTTAATAAACAGTATTGACGAGGCGGAACCATTTGGAACTTTGTTCTTAATATAACTCACCGATTCCATTATTAAATTTTAATCAACGTACTGATAACCCTACCGCGTTATTTTATTTAGTTCAGGTGGTATAAGCGGAAAACGGCGACAATGCTTGAGCGTGTGACGTCACTGGAGCCGAGCTGCTTTCCGCGCGCCAACAGTAGGCATAGCAGAATCAGACAGTGCAGCTGTTGTTTCGGCGTATTTAAGTAGGCTACTGTAAATGATACCTAAGTGAAAACTTGGTTTACTGCGTTGTGTATGGTTGCAAGCACGCAACCACTTCAAAAACATCGAAGGAAAAAGATGTAGGTTTTCACAGATTCCCCAGTCAAGAGAAATCTCCAGAGAGATACCGATCATGGCTATCTAGAATCAATCGCGCTGATTTCTCACCAACCCGAAATAGTCGCGTATGCTCTACACATTTCAGAGAGCAGGACTATGAACTATCGAGCAGATACAAAGCAGAACTACTGAAGCAAAAAAGGAAACTTCTGTTAGGAAAAGGTGCTGTGACCGCGCTAAATTTGAAAGGAATGAGACTTGTTCCGGTGACAAGGCGTACACCTACATACGTTAGGAAGAACATTTTAACTGAAGCGATTGCATGTACCTCTGCGAGTGTTTCAAGTGTTTCCCCGAGTGTTTGCAGTGAAAATGACAGTGTTATCCATGATAAATCCAGCATGTTTGAAAATCCCAATACAGTTGGAGTACAGTGCGAATTAGGAGGAGAAACATTTAGAAATGCAAAGTGTTACGATAGTAACAGTGATCCTGGTGTTCGTGATGCAATATATGAAGCAGAGTGATACTACCTCGGATGATGATGATGATGACGATGACAGGGAAGGAGATGAAACAGTACAGCCGGAGGTGGTGAGTAGAAAAAATAAAGCATGCCATTTCAGTGAGACTACGTTGCTGTTCGAAATGTGGCAGAACCTGCTAGTTCTCTTTGCTAGGTGCCTTACCTGCGGCAAGATAGTAATTCAAACTATTCCTTCTACTAAAGGACCTGCTGTGAGTGTCCAAATGACCTGTATTGCAGGCCATACTGTTGTATGGAGATCTCATAAGAATGTTAACAAATTCTCCATGTTATCAATCACCTTGGCTACTGGTATGTACATAACGGGAGTGGGTTTTGCGTTACTGAAATCGTTGACACGCTGTATTGATTTATGTTTCATGAGCCACACAACATTTTACAAAATTGTGAAACGAATCGTTACCCCAGCTCTTAGGCATACATGGGCTCTGCATCGTGGTAACACCGTCAAGAATCTCATGTCATATGGTAGGAGGGTGTGGATTGCAGGTGATGGTCAATTTGACAGTCCAGGTCTCTGTGCAAAATATGTAACATATTCTGTGATGGACATCAGCTCAGAGGAAATTATTGACTTTGTTGTTCTGCAACGAGGCCAAGTTTTCGGTGAGTTGGAAAAGCCCGCGTGTGATAAAGTGCTATCAAAACTATCATCAGAAGGACTAAATATAGGACTATTCTTATCCGACCGGCATCAGGGCGTTCGAAAGCTGGAATCATTCATGAGTTTGATGTGTGGCACCTTGCCAAAAGCTTAGGTAAAAAGCTGAAAGCAGTAGCGACCAAGGCACCCGCAATATTAGAATGGAAACACAGCATTATTACTTATCTTTGGTGGTCAGCTATGACATGTGAGGAGCCATTTGTTGACAAATGTTTGTCGTTCTGAATCATATTTGTGACACACATTCATGGTTAGGAAACACTTACTTTCACCAACGAGAGCACGAAAAAATAATCGAAAATCCAACGCCAAAAAAAATGGCTCAATAGAATTCTCTAGAGCAGAGTTTCTCAAAGTGTGGTCCGTGGACCCCCGGGGGTCCGCAAAAAATATTCGAATCTAATTTTGTTAATTACTCGTCGCAAGAACTCCTGTTTCTGCAAATAAAAGTTTCAGTTTGTATTACAAAATATGTGCGTGGCAAGCTTAGCCAATCCTACCCTACCCTACCCTGCGGCTAGCCACTAACACACCTAGTCTGTCATCTGTTCTGTCAGCGGAGCAAACGTATCGGCATCTGTTATTCAGTTGACTTTTGTGGCTATTTGATGCTTGTCGTGATGGTTTGTTTTGCTTTGTTGTGATGTTTAACTTTTAATGGTGGAAACATTTTACCTAAGGAAGTGTTAATTTTGGGCCTGTCTCATGGATCGTTGGTTAAAGACAGGGACTGTGAAACGTTCAGTTGATAAATTAGAAAGAGACAATGATCGTGAAAGTGAGGTTAGCTGCTCAACTTCAGTAGCTAGTTCTAGCTGCAACGCTGAGACTGTTAAGCGCCGCAAATATTCTGAAGAGTATTTAAAATTAGATTTTGTGCAATCTAATGACGAACAAAAACCACAGTGCGTATTATGCTACGAGATTCTTTCCAATGAAGCTATGAAACCTGCGAAATTAAGGAGGCACTTAGAAACAAAACATCCAGACTTTGCTGATAAGTCATTTGAGTTTTTTTTTTAATAAAAAGTCAAGAAATGGAAAATATGAAAACATCAATGGAGAAAATGGCGTCAGGTAGCGCTGCTGAAAAAGCTACTGTGGCGTCATACGAAATAGCATTACTCATAGCTAAATCTGGAAAGCCATATACGATTGCAGAAGAACTAGCGGCAAAAAAATGTGTAATATAATGATAGGAGAGGCAGCTGCTAAGGAATTAAGTACAGTTCCACTTTCAAACGATTCTATAAAACGTCGAATTGATGACATGTCTCAAAATATTGAAGAGCAGTTACTTTGTAGGTTAAAATCCATAAAAATGTACGCTTTGCAGCTTGACGAAAGTACAGACCTATCAAACAAATCTCACTTGTTAGCCTTTGTTATGTATGAAAATGAAAATTGGCTTTTAGAAGAGCTTTTGTTTTGCAAAGAGATTCTTCATAACAATGCCCATGATATTTTTGAAGCATTAAATGATTTTATTTTATCAAATGACTTGGACTGGCAACGTTGTGTTGGTGTGAGTACCGATGGAGCAGGGGCCATGGCCAGCAAAAAGACAGGCCTAATTGGTCGTGTCAAGTCTGTCGCTCCCAAAGTTAAGTGGACTCACTGCTCTATTCATAGAGAGGCATTGGCTGTAAAACAAATGCCAGAAGATCTAGAAACATCATTAAAAGAAGTTGTAAAATTATATTAAAGCCCGACCTTTGAACTCGCGTATTTTTACTCAGCTTTGTGAAGAAATTGGAAGTGAGCATGTACAGCTCTTGCTTCACACTGAAGGTCGCTGGCTCTCCCGAGGTAATGTCCTAATACGTTTTTTTGAATTGCGTGATGAAATTAGAATATTTCTTTTGGAAGAAAAATATGAAAACTTTCTTCTCAAAGACAAGTTGTGTGAGTTTGCGTGGTTGATCAAGGTTGCATATTTGGCAGATATCTTTCAGCATTTGAATGTCCTAAATACGAAACTTCAAGGGTCTGGCACTGACTTATTCCGTGTCGAAGTGCAAGTAGAAGCTATGATAGGAAAACTGCAGCTTTGGTCTGACCGTATGCTTAAGAATTCATACAACAATTTTACAACGTTGCAGGAATTCTTAATAACATCTGAAGAAGAGATGCCTACAAATACAAAAGAACTGTTTGCTGAGCATTTAACAGGCCTAGCTCAGAGTCTGAGAAGTTACTTTCCTGAACCTAACCCTAACAATGATTGGATGAAGTATCCATTCAAGAAGAGAAGTATTGGTAACCTCATCGACCTATCTGATACTGAGCAGGACCAATTGGTGGAACTCTCATGCAACAAAGGCTGGGAGATTGTTTATCAAGAAAATAACATGGCAAGGTTTTGGCTACTTGTACAAGCTGAGGTACCAGAACTTGCCAAAAAAAAGCCCTCGAACATATTGTGCCCTTTTGTACGACACATTTGTGTAAACGCGCCTTTTCTGAACTGTGCAACCTGAAGCCAGCAAAGAGAAACAAACTGAAGAACATTGAAACAGATTTAAGGCTAAAGCTTTCTAAAATAAATCCCAAAATTTTAGAGATAGTCAAAAGCAAAAAACAGTACCATTGTTCTCAATAAAGTAACGGTAAAAACACTGATAACTTTTTATTCTAAGATTGCATTTAAAGTCTACTCCTACTGTAATTAAGAAAATGTGTGTATACTTATGTAAGTCATGTTTTTTCCAGTATTTATTCCAATTTAAATAAACTATATATATACTAAAACACAGATTAATTATTTTTACAACCCAACATTTTTGGTATAAATTATTTATCTTTTAAAATGACAACCATTAAAAAATTTACAACAAAAATTAAAGGCAGTTTTGAGGGGTCCGCAATGACTACATAAATAATTGAAGGGGTCGTCGAGTACAGGAAGTTTGAGAACCCCTGCTCTAGACTATGGTATCATAGCCAGCGTTCTGAAAGACACGCGCTTTATAAAAGACTTGCAAAGCATAAAACATTACTGTCACACTGGGTCCCTAGAATCTTACCATAACGTCCGACTGAAATTCATGCCTGAAAGATCCAGTTTCTCATTTCACGGAATGGTAAATCGATCTATGCTAGCAATTATGGATCACAATAACAATGTGAAACGGGTGAAACACTTAGATACTCAAAAACCTCAAAAAAGTGGATTAACAGTAAGGTCTATAAGGAGAAAGAATACGGATGGAGGACAGATATACTTCTCGAAGTACGAGTAATTGGAATGGCAAATGGACAAAAGCACATCACTCCGTTAGAAGATCCTATGAGCCGGAACTACTAAAAAACATTGCTTCTGACCCCAGGCCCTTGGTTGGAGTGTTCTCGCATTTCACTCGCTTTCATCACCTATAAACTGTATCTAATACTCCCACTTGTCAAAATAACTGTGTGTAATAATTTAATATAGGTATTTATTTTATACTTACAAGTATTCAATTGTTAAAGGACTGTTTCATCACATCTTCAGAAAAGACTGCCATAAAATATTCTAAATATAGTTTCAAATTTATTAATCAAAGTATTCTGGTTCTTGCCCCTCAGTAGCCTGGAATCCTACGTATGTACCTCCTTCATCGGAATATTGTTGTCGGATTGCCTTCACGACACAAGACGGTATAACTTTCCTCTTCTTTCTTCCTAAAGGAGTCCATGAGTTGACCCAGTACACAAACTGGCTATAGGCCACAGACCGCCAGTAGCGTTGGTTTTCATAGACCGTCTGTCCCTCACGTAGGGAATATTAGTTTTGTCCATATGAAGACAACGTGCAGTATTTAACACATTGTAATTTATTACAACATTAGAAAAGTCCTCGTGCCAAACAATACACGTCACACCTCCACGCATTTCATTCACTGTTTGTACAGCAGAAACTTTCAGCAGCAGTGGGCATCGCCTCACACTGTTCACACTTACACCAGTCGGTGTTCCCCAGTCTTTAACAGATGCTGATGGTTCATTTTCTACTCCAGATGTTGTGCACTTTGGTTCAAACTGATAAGGCTTCACTTTTCTGGACATGGCTACTTATTCCAAACAACATGCTCACTCTGCACTCTGACAATCACTAGTAGACGGACGGAAGTGGCGCGCAATACCGTGTCGTAAGGCTCCAGTGACGTCACGATGTCCCCTACCTAAAACTTCGAATATTCGTAACGCGCAAGCTAATCGAGATTTTTAATTTCCGATTTCGACATTCCAATCGTCAGCTCGAAATCTAACTGAATTCATTAAAAACAGAAAATCGATTTTCATGAGTTTACTGGGCCTTTAAGAGATGGAACTAAGAATATTTACAGAGTCACAGCCCTGTTTTAGTTATCTCTCATATAGCACCTTGTTGTGATCTGAGCTGTCCCTCAAATTGCTAAGTTGTCTCGTAAATGGAGACCAAAATACTAACATTGGTCCGCTGATAGACGACATATACAGTAGTTGGGCACCGTCCACTATATTTTAGTGGAAAAGGAGATTTAGCCACGGTCATCTCCTTCCTATTGAGCACAACTCATTTCTCTGGTGTGGGGTAATGAAGCTTACACGTGACAATTCTTTCCATTGCAACTTGTTCAATGTCCTGGAGAATAAAACAAGATCGTTAATTCATTCATATAATATCCACATCAGTGTAGAGACTTTGCACTTCCTGACTTGTTGACGAGGACAGGTTACTTGGTTGTAGAGATAACTTGCTGGTCTTGATGAAGATGATGATAATTGTTGTTTTAAGGGGCCGAACATCGAGGTTATCGGCCCCTAATGGTCTGCGTGATAGCGAAAATGACAATGAAATGGAAACCAGAACGAAAATTCAGTGAGACGTAAAATACTTACAAAAAGGAACTCAGATTGAAACTACTCACAAAATGGAGAACGGTAATACTTACAAAAGGAATAGGTTCAAAAATACTTACAAAATGCAATTCATAACTTTCTTCGGCTTTTCCCAATTAATTGGGGTCGCCGGAGCCAACCAGGCTTTTTTAGTTTTGGCCGGGGATTTAAGGCCGGATGCCCTTCCTGACGCCACGTGATTTTTCAGTTGAAAATTCCACCCCGCTGTCACCGGGATTCGAACCCTGCACGTCCGGGTTAAAGACGAGCAGCTAAGCCACTGCAGCATCACGTTCCGCAACTTACAAAACGCAACTTACAGTAGATTGAAAATGCTTGCAAAATGCAATTTAGATTGAAAATACTTGCAAAAAGCGGTTTAGGTTGATAATACTTACAAAATGCAATTGAAATTCAAAATACTCACAAAAGCAATTTAGATTGTCAATCTTTACAAAATGCAATTGAGGTTGAAAACACTCGCAAAATGCAATTTAGATAGAAAAAAACTTACAAAATGCAACGTAGATTGAAAATACCTACAAAATGGAGTGTTCATACAAAAAGGGAATTTAGATACACGGGGAGCCAGTTAACAAAAACAGTGCGGGAATCTTAAAAAGAAAAGGAAATATAACGAAAAGATAACAAGAGGTCTGCCCATCCAAGAAGGAGGGACCAGGAAAGATGAGGCAAGGGCCAATTAAGGCAGGAAAGTGGAAGACTCCCTAGGCCTCGGATACCCTAATACAGTCAGGGTCGGAAAAGGACAATAGTTGACCAAGGGAGGTCGACAGGAAAGAAGACGGAGAGGAGCCCGGTACAAGTAAGTGGAAGCAATGCCGTACTCAGCTGGGGTCCCGTGGTCGCCAACCCACATCCTACTGGTCGTGAGACACTAGGGGGGCCGGTCTTGACGTGTACATAACTCCGGTTATGTCATTAAGGCTGGCTGACTGCAACCGCGAAATTCTTCCAATTGGCGATATTAACATTCTAGCTATGTCGGAACAAGTCGAACATTGCACTTACCCTAGAGACCAACTATCTCACACTGAGAGACGAACGTTGCTTTCTCCCTAGTTACAGTACTTTTCCGTAGGAAACACTGCACTGAGTATAGTTGGTTGGTTCCTCAGTTTAGGGGCTGCGAGTTCTAATACTCAGACGGGCGGATCATTTACCTCTTGTTCGTTCTATTGAGTTATTGCATTCGGGGGGAAAAATAAAGCCTGAGAGGCCAAGTGCAGGTCTTTCTAGTTTATATCTGTGACCTCCTGAGAGGCCAAGTGCAGGTCTTTCTAGTTTATGTGTGTGACCTCCTGAGAGGCCAAGTGCAGGTCTTTCTAGTTTATGTGTGTGACCTCCTGAGAGGCCAAGTGCAGGTCTTTCTAGTTTATATCTGTGACCTCCTGAGAGGCCAAGTGCAGGTCTTTCTAGTTTATGTGTGTGACCTCCTGAGAGGCCAAGTGCAGGTCTTTCTAGTTTATATCTGTGACCTCCTGAGAGGCCAAGTGCAGGTCTTTCTAGTTTATGTCTGTGACCTCCTGAGAGGCCAAGTGCAGGTCTTTCTAGTTTATGTGTGTGACCTCCTGAGAGGCCAAGTGCAGGTCTTTCTAGTTTATATCTGTGACCTCCTGAGAGGCCAAGTGCAGGTCTTTCTAGTTTATGTGTGTGACCTCCTGAGAGGCCAAGTGCAGGTCTTTCTAGTTTATATCTGTGACCTCCTGAGAGGCCAAGTGCAGGTCTTTCTAGTTTATGTGTGTGACCTCCTGAGAGGCCAAGTTCAGGTCTTTCTAGTTTATGTGTGTGACCTCCTGAGAGGCCAAGTGCAGGTCTTTCTAGTTTATATCTGTGACCTCCTGAGAGGCCAAGTGCAGGTCTTTCTAGTTTATGTGTGTGACCTCCTGAGAGGCCAAGTTCAGGTCTTTCTAGTTTACGACTGTGACCTCCTGAGAGGCCAGGTGCAGGTCCTTCTAGTTTATGTGTGTGACCTCCTGAGAGGCCAAGTGCAGGTCTTTCTAGTTTATATCTGTGACCTCCTGAGAGGCCAAGTGCAGGTCTTTCTAGTTTATGTGTGTGACCTCCTGAGAGGCCAAGTGCAGGTCTTTCTAGTTTATGTATGTGACCTCCTGCGAGGCCAAGTGCAGGTCTTTCTAGTTTATGTGTGTGACCTCCTGAGAGGCCAAGTGCAGGTCTTTCTAGTTTATGTGTGTGACCTCCTGAGAGGCCAAGTGCAGGTCTTTCTAGTTTATGTATGTGACCTCCTGAGAGGCCAAGTGCAGGTCTTTCTAGTTTATGTGTGTGACCTCCTGCGAGGACAAGTGCAGGTCTTTCTAGTTTATGTGTGTGACCTCCTGAGAGGCCAAGTACAGGTCTTTCTAGTTTACGACTGTGACCTCCTGAGAGGCCAAGTGCAGGTCTTTCTAGTTTATGTGTGTGACCTCCTGAGAGGCCAAGTACAGGTCTTTCTAGTTTACGACTGTGACCTCCTGAGAGGCCAAGTGCAGGTCTTTCTAGTTTATGTGTGTGACCTCCTGCGAGGCCAAGTACAGGTCTTTCTAGTTTACGACTGTGACCTCCTGAGAGGCCAAGTGCAGGTCTTTCTAGTTTATGTGTGTGACCACCTGAGAGGCCAAGTACAGGTCTTTCTAGTTTACGACTGTGACCTCCTGAGAGGCCAAGTACAGGTCTTTCTAGTTTATGTGTGTGACCTCCTGCGAGGCCAAGTGCAGGTCTTTCTCGTTTATGTCTGAGACCTCCTGAGAGGCCAAGTGCAGGTCTTTCTAGTTTATGTGTGTGACCTCCTGGGAGGCCAAGTGCAGGTCTTTCTAGTTTACGACTGTGACCTCCTGCGAGGCCAAGTACAGGTCTTTCTAGTTTACGACTGTGACCTCCTGAGAGGCCAAGTACAGGTCTTTCTAGTTTATGTGTGTGACCCCCTGAAAGGCCAAGTCCAGGTCTTTCTAGTTTATGTCTGTGACCTCCTGAGAGGCCAAGTGCAGGCCTTTCTAGTTTATGTCTGTGACCTCCTGAGAGGCCAAGTGCAGGTCTTTCTAGTTTATGTATGTGACCTCCTGAGAGGCCAAGTGCAGGTCTTTCTAGTTTATGTGTGTGACCTCCTGAGAGGCCAAGTGCAGGTCTTTCTAGTTTATGTATGTGACCTCCTGAGAGGCCAAGTGCAGGTCTTTCTAGTTTATGTCTGTGACCTCCTGAGAGGCCAAGTGCAGGTCTTTCTAGTTTATGTATGTGACCTCCTGAGAGGCCAAGTGAAGGTCTTTCTAGTTTACGACAGTGACCTCCTGAGAGGAAAAGTGCAGGTCTTTCTAGTTTATGTCTGTGACCTCCTGAGAGGCCAAGTACAGGTCTTTCTAGTTTACGCCTGTGACCCCCTGAGAGGCCAAGTGCAGGTCTTTCTAGTTTATGTCTGTGACCTCCTGAGAGGCCAAGTACAGGTCGTTCTAGTTTACGCCTGTGACGCCCTGAGAGGCCAAGTACAGGTCTTTCTAGTTTATGTCTGTGACCTCCTGAGAGGCCAAGTACAGGTCTTTGTAGTTTACGCCTGTGACCCTCTGAGAGGCCAAGTGCAGGTCTTTCTAGTTTATGTCTGTGACCTCCTGAGAGGCCAAGTACAGGTCTTTCTAGTTTACGCCTGTGACCCTCTGAGAGGCCAAGTACAGGTCTTTCTAGTTTATGTCTGTGACCTCCTGAGAGGCCAAGTACAGGTCTTTCTAGTTTACGCCTGTGACGCCCTGATAAGCCAAGTGCAGGTCTTTCTAGTTTATGTGTGTGACCTCCTGAGAGGCCAAGTGCAGGTCTTTCTAGTTTATGTGTGTGACCTCCTGCGAGGCCAAGTACAGGTCTTTCTAGTTTACGCCTGTGACCCTCTGAGAGGCCAAGTGCAGGTCTTTCTAGTTTATGTCTGTGACCTCCTGAGAGGCCAAGTGCAGGTCTTTCTAGTTTATGTCTGAGACCTCTTGAGAGGCCAAGTGCAGGTCTTTCTAGTTTATGTGTGTGACCTCCTGAGAGGAAAAGTGCACGTCTTTCTAGTTTATGTCTGTGACCCCCTGAGAGGCCAAGTGCAGGTCTTTCTAGTTTGTGTCTGTGACCCCCTGAGAGGCCAAGTGCAGGTCTTTCTAGTTTATGTCTGTGACCCCCTGAGAGGCCAAGTGCAGGTCTTTCTAGTTTACGTCTGTGACCTCCTGAGAGGCCAAGTGCAGGTCTTTCTAGTTTATGTGTGTGACCTCCTGAGAGGCCAAGTGCAGGTCTTTCTAGTTTATGTGTGTGACCTCCTGCGAGGCCAAGTACAGGTCTTTCTAGTTTACGCCTGTGACCCCTGAGAGACCAAGTGCAGGTCTTTCCAGTTTATGTCTGTGACCTCCTGAGAGGCCAAGTGCAGGTCTTTCTAGTTTATGTGTGTGACCTCCTGAGAGGCCAAGTGCAGGTCTTTCTAGTTTATGTCTGAGACCTCCTGAGAGGCCAAGTACAGGTCTTTCTAGTTTACGCCTCTGACCCCCTGAGAGGCCAAGTGCAAGTCTTTCTAGTTTATGTCTGAGACCTCCTGAGAGGCCAAGTGCAGGTCTTTCTAGTTTATGTCTGAGACCTCCTGAGAGGCCAAGTGCAGGTCTTTCTAGTTTATGTCTGTGACTTCCTGAGAGGCCAAGTGCAGGTCTTTCTAGTTTACGCCTGTGACCCCCTGAGAGGCCAAGTGCAGGTCTTTCTAGTTTATGTCTGTGACTTCCTGAGAGGCCAAGTACAGGTCTTTCTAGTTTATGTCTGAGACCTCCTGAGAGGCCAAGTGCAGGTCTTTCTAGTTTATGTCTGTGACCTCCTGAGAGGCCAAGTACAGGTCTTTCTAGTTTACGCTTGTGACCCCCTGAGAGGCCAAGTGCAGGTCTTTCTAGTTTATGTCTGTGACCTCCTGAGAGGCCAAGTGCAGGTCTTTCTAGTTTGTCTGTGACCTCCTGAGAGACCAAGTGCAGGTCTTTCTAGTTTATGCCTGTGACCCCCTGAGAGGCCAAGTACAGGTCTTTCTAGTTTATGTCTGTGACCTCCTGAGAGGCCAAGTGCAGGTCTTTCTAGTTTATGTCTGTGACCCCCTGAGAGACCAAGTGCAGGTCTTTCTAGTTTATGTCTGTGACCTCCTGAGAGGCCAAGTGCAGGTCTTTCTAGTTTGTCTGTGACCTCCTGAGAGGCCAAGTGCAGGTCTTTCTAGTTTATGTGTGTGACCTCCTGAGAGGAAAAGTGCACGTCTTTCTAGGTTATGTTTGTGACCCCCTGAGAGGCCAAGGGCAGGTATTTCTAGTTTATGTCTGTGACCCCCTGAGAGGCAAGTGCAGGTCTTTCGAGTTTATGTCTGTGACCCCCTGAGAGGCCAAGTCCAGGTCTTTCTAGTTTATGTCTGTGACCTCCTGAGAGGCCAAGTGCAGGCCTTTCTAGTTTATGTCTGTGACCTCCTGAGAGGCCAAGTGCAGGTCTTTCTAGTTTATGTATGTGACCTCCTGAGAGGCCAAGTGCAGGTCTTTCTAGTTTATGTGTGTGACCTCCTGAGAGGCCAAGTGCCGGTCTTTCTAGTTTATGTATGTGACCTCCTGAGAGGAAAAGTGCAGGTCTTTCTAGTTTACGACTGTGACCTCCTGAGAGGCCAAGTGCAGGTCTTTCTAGTTTATGTCTGTGACCTTCTGAGAGGCCAAGTGCAGGTCTTTCTAGTTTATGTATGTGACCTCCTGAGAGGCCAAGTGCAGGTCTTTCTAGTTTATGTCTGTGACCTCCTGAGAGGCCAAGTGCAGGTCTTTCTAGTTTATGTCTGTGACCTCCTGAGAGGCCAAGTGCAGGTCTTTCTAGTTTATGTCTGTGACCTCCTGAGAGGCCAAGTGCAGGTCTTTCTAGTTTATGTATGTGACCTCCTGAGAGGCCAAGTGAAGGTCTTTCTAGTTTACGACAGTGACCTCCTGAGAGGAAAAGTGCAGGTCTTTCTAGTTTATGTCTGTGACCTCCTGAGAGGCCAAGTACAGGTCTTTCTAGTTTACGCCTGTGACCCCCTGAGAGGCCAAGTGCAGGTCTTTCTAGTTTATATCTGTGACCTCCTGCGAGGCCAAGTGCAGGTCTTTCTAGTTTATGTGTGTGACCTCCTGCGAGGCCAAGTGCAGGTCTTTCTAGTTTACGACTGTGACCTCCTGAGAGGCCAAGTGCAGGTCTTTCTAGTTTATGTCTGTGACCTCCTGAGAGGCCAAGTGCAGGTCTTTCTTGTTTATGTATGTGACCTCCTGAGAGGCCAAGTGCAGGTCTTTCTAGTTTATGTCTGTGACCTCCTGAGAGGCCAAGTGCAGGTCTTTCTAGTTTATGTCTGTGACCTCCTGAGAGGCCAAGTGCAGGTCTTTCTAGTTTATGTCTGTGACCTCCTGAGAGACCAAGTGCAGGTCTTTCTAGTTTATGTATGTGACCTCCTGAGAGGCCAAGTGAAGGTCTTTCTAGTTTACGACAGTGACCTCCTGAGAGGAAAAGTGCAGGTCTTTCTAGTTTATGTCTGTGACCTCCTGAGAGGCCAAGTACAAGTCTTTCTAGTTTACGCCTGTGACTCCCTGACAGACCAAGTGCAGGTTTTCTAGTTTATGCCTGTTACCCCCTGAGAGGCCAAGTACAGGTCTTTCTAGTTTATGTCTGTGACCTCCTGAGAGGCCAAGTACAGGTCTTTCTAGTTTACGCCTGTGACGCCCTGAAAAGGCAAGTGCAGGTCTTTCTAGTTTATGTCTGTGACCCCGTGAGAGGCCAAGTGCAGGTCTTTCTAGTTTATGTCTGTGACCCCCTGAGAGGCCAAGTACAGGTCTTTCTAGTTTATGTCTGTGACCCCGTGAGAGGCCAAGTGCAGGTCTTTCTAGTTTATGTCTGTGACCCCCTGAGAGGCCAAGTGCAGGTCTTTCAAGTTTATGCCTGTGACCTCCTGCGAGGCCAAGTACAGGTCTTTCTAGTTTACGCCTGTGACCCTCTGAGAGGCCAAGTGCAGGTCTTTCTAGTTTATGTCTGTGACCTCCTGAGAGGCCAAGTGCAGGTCTTTCTAGTTTATGTCTGAGACCTCCTGAGAGGCCAAGTGCAGGTCTTTCTAGTTTATGTGTGTGACCTCCTGAGAGGAAAAGTGCACGTCTTTCTAGTTTATGTCTGTGACCCCCTGAGAGGCCAAGTGCAGGTCTTTCTAGTTTATGTCTGTGACCCCCTGAGAGGCCAAGTGCAGGTCTTTCTAGTTTATGTCTGTGACCCCCTGAGAGGCCAAGTGCAGGTCTTTCTAGTTTACGTCTGTGACCTCCTGAGAGGCCAAGTGCAGGTCTTTCTAGTTTATGTCTGTGACCTCCTGAGAGGCCAAATGCAGGTCTTTCTAGTTTATGTGTGTGACCTCCTGAGAGGCCAAGTGCAGGTCTTTCTAGTTTATGTCTGAGACCTCCTGAGAGGCCAAGTACAGGTCTTTCTAGTTTACGCCTCTGACCCCCTGAGAGGCCAAGTGCAGGTCTTTCTAGTTTATGTCTGAGACCTCCTGAGAGGCCAAGTGCAGGTCTTTCTAGTTTATGTCTGAGACCTCCTGAGAGGCCAAGTGCAGGTCTTTCTAGTTTATGTCTGTGACATCCTGAGAGGCCAAGTGCAGGTCTTTCTAGTTTACGCCTGTGACCCCCTGAGAGGCCAAATGCAGGTCTTTCTAGTTTATGTCTGTGACTTCCTGAGAGGCCAAGTACAGGTCTTTCTAGTTTATGTCTCAGACCTCCTGAGAGGCCAAGTGCAGGTCTTTCTAGTTTATGTCTGTGACCTCCTGAGAGGCCAAGTACAGGTCTTTCTAGTTTACGCCTGTGACCCCCTGAGAGGCCAAGTGCAGGTCTTTCTAGTTTATGTCTGTGACCTCCTGAGAGGCCAAGTGCAGGTCTTTCTAGTTTGTCTGTGACCTCCAGAGAGACCAAGTGCAGGTCTTTCTAGTTTATGCCTGTGACCCCCTGAGAGGCCAAGTACAGGTCTTTCTAGTTTATGTCTGTGACCCCCTGAGAGACCAAGTGCAGGTCTTTCTAGTTTATGTCTGTGACCTCCTGAGAGGCCAAGTGCAGGTCTTTCTAGTTTATGTCTGTGACCTCCTGAGAGGCCAAGTGCAGGTCTTTCTAGTTTATGTGTGTAACCTCCTGAGAGGAAAAGTGCACGTCTTTCTAGTTTATGTCTGTGACCCCCTGAGAGGCCAAGTGCAGGTATTTCTAGTTTATGTCTGTGACCCCCTGAGAGGCAAGTGCAGGTCTTTCGAGTTTATGTCTGTGACCCCCTGAGAGGCCAAGTCCAGGTCTTTCTAGTTTATGTCTGTGACCTCCTGAGAGGCCAAGTGCAGGCCTTTCTAGTTTATGTCTGTGACCTCCTGAGAGGCCAAGTGCAGGTCTTTCTAGTTTATGTATGTGACCTCCTGAGAGGCCAAGTGCAGGTCTTTCTAGTTTATGTGTGTGACCTCCTTAGAGGCCAAGTGCCGGTCTTTCTAGTTTATGTATGTGACCTCCTTCGAGGAAAAGTGCAGGTCTTTCTAGTTTACGACTGTGACCTCTTGAGAGGCCAAGTGCAGGTCTTTCTAGTTTATGTCAGTGACCTCCTGAGAGGCCAAGTGCGGGTCTTTCTAGTATATGTCTGTGACCTCCTGAGAGGCCAAGTGCAGGTCTTTCTAGTTTATGTCTGTGACCTCCTGAGAGGCCAAGTGCAGGTCTTTCTAGTTTGTCTGTGACCTCCTGAGAGGCCAAGTGCAGGTCTTTCTAGTTTATGTGTGTGACCTCCTGAGGGGAAAAGTGCACGTCTTTCTAGTATATGTCTGTGACCTCCTGAGAGGCCAAGTACAGGTCTTTCAAGTTTACGGCTGTGACCCCCTGACAGACCAAGTGCAGGTCTTTCTAGTTTATGTCTGTGACCCCCTGAGAGGCCAAGTGCAGGTCTTTCTAGTTTATGTGTGTGACCTCCTGCGAGGCCAAGTACAGGTCTTTCTAGTTTACGCCTGTGACCCTCTGAGAGGCCAAGTGCAGGTCTTTCTAGTTTATGTCTGTGACCTCCTGAGAGGCCAAGTGCAGGTCCTTCTAGTTTATGTCTGAGACCTCCTGAGAGGCCAAGTGCAGGTCTTTCTAGTTTGTGTGTGTGACCTCCTGAGAGGAAAAGTGCACGTCTTTCTAGTTTATGTCTGTGACCCCCTGAGAGGCCAAGTGCAGGTCTTTCTAGTTTATGTCTGTGACCCCCTGAGAGGCCAAGTGCAGGTCTTTCTAGTTTATGTCTGTGACCCCCTGAGAGGGAAAGTGCAGGTCTTTCTAGTTTACGTCTGTGACCTCCTGAGAGGCCAAGTGCAGGTCTTTCTAGTTTATGTCTGTGACCCCCTGAGAGGCCAAGTGCAGGTCTTTCTAGTTTATGTGTGTGACCTCCTGAGAGGAAAAGTGCAGGTCTTTCTAGTTTACGACTGTGACCTCCTAAGAGGCCAAGTGCAGGTCTTTCTAGTTTATGTCTGTGACCTCCTGAGAGGCCAAGTGCAGGTCTTTCTAGTTTATGTATGTGACCTCCTGAGAGGCCAAGTGCAGGTCTTTCTAGTTTATGTCTGTGACCTCCTGAAAGGCCAAGTGCAGGTCTTTCTAGTTTATGTCTGTGACCCCCTGAGAGGCCAAGTGCAGGTCTTTCTAGTTTATGTCTGTGACCCCCTGAGAGGCAAGTGCAGGTCTTTCGAGTTTATGTCTGTGACCCCCTGAGAGGCCAAGTCCAGGTCTTTCTAATTTATGTCTGTGACCTCCTGAGAGGCCAAGTGCAGGTCTTTCTAGTTTATGTCTGTGACCTCCTGAGAGGCCAAGTGCAGGTCTTTATAGTTTATGTATGTGACCTCCTGAGAGGCCAAGTGCGGGTCTTTCTAGTTTATGTGTGTGACCTCCTGAGAGGAAAAGTGCACGTCTTTCTAGTTTATGTCTGTAACCCCCTGAGAGGCCAAGTGCAGGTCTTTCTAGTTTATGTCTGTGACCCCCTGAGAGGCCAAGTGCAGGTCTTTCTAGTTTATGTCTGTGACCCCTGAGAGGCCTTTGCAGGTCTTTCTAGTTTATGTCTGTGACCTCCTGAGAGGCCAAGTGCAGGTCTTTCTAGTTTATGTATGTGACCTCCTGAGAGGCCAAGTCCAGGTCTTTCTAGTTTATGTGTGTGACCTCCTGAGAGGCCAAGTGCAGGTCTTTCTAGGTTATGTCTGTGACCTCCTGAGAGGCCAAGTGCAGGTCTTTCGAGTTTATGTCTGTGATCCCCTGAGAGGCCATGGGCAGGTCTTTCTAGTTTATGTCTGTGACCCCCTGAGAGGCCAAGTGCAGGTCTTTCTAGTTAATGTTTGTGACCCCCTGAGAGGCCAAGTGCAGGTCTTTCTAGTTTACGTCTGTGACCTCCTGAGAGGCCAAGTGCAGGTCTTTCTAGTTTATATCTGTGACCCCCTGAGAGGCCAAGTCCAGGTCTTTCTAGTTTATGTCTGTGACCTCCTGAGAGGCCAAGTGCAGGTCTTTCTAGTTTATGTCTGTGACCTCCTGAGAGGCCAAGTGCAGGTCTTTCTAGTTTATGTATGTGACCTCCTGAGAGGCCAAGTGCAGGTCTTTCTAGTTGATGTGTGTGACCTCCTGAGAGGCCAAGTGCAGGTCTTTCTAGTTTATGTGTGTGACCTCCTGAGAGGAAAAGTGCAGGTCTTTCTAGTTTACGACTGTGACCTCCTGAGAGGCCAAGTGCAGGTCTTTCTAGTTTATGTCTGTGACCTCCTGAGAGGCCAAGTGCAGGTCTTTCTAGTTTATGTATGTGACCTCCTGAGAGGCCAAGTGCAGGTCTTTCTAGTTTATGTCTGTGACCTCCTGAGAGGCCAAGTGCAGGTCTTTCTAGTTTATGTCTGTGACCTCCTGAGAGGCCAAGTGCAGGTCTTTCTAGTTTATGTCTGTGACCTCCTGAGAGGCCAAGTGCAGGTCTTTCTAGTTTATGTATGTGACCTCCTGAGAGGCCAAGTGCAGGTCTTTCTAGTTGATGTGTGTGACCTCCTGAGAGGCCAAGTGCAGGTCTTTCTAGTTTATGTGTGTGACCTCCTGAGAGGAAAAGTGCAGGTCTTTCTAGTTTACGACTGTGACCTCCTGAGAGGCCAAGTGCAGGTCTTTTTAGTTTATGTCTGTGACCTCCTGAGAGGCCAAGTGCAGGTCTTTCTAGTTTATATATGTGACCTCCTGAGAGGCCAAGTGCAGGTCTTTCTAGTTTATGTCTGTGACCTCCTGAGAGGCCAAGTGCAGGTCTTTCTAGTTTATGTCTGTGACCTCCTGAGAGGCCAAGTGCAAGTCTCTCTAGTTTATGTCTGTGACCTCCTGAGAGGCCAAGTGCAGGTCTTTCTAGTTGATGTGTGTGACCTCCTGAGAGGCCAAGTGCAGGTCTTTCTAGTTTATGTGTGTGACCTCCTGAGAGGAAAAGTGCAGGTCTTTCTAGTTTACGACTGTGACCTCCTAAGAGGCCAAGTGCAGGTCTTTCTAGTTTATGTCTGTGACCTCCAGAGAGGCCAAGTGCAGGTCTTTCTAGTTTATGTATGTGACCTCCTGAGAGGCCAAGTGCAGGTCTTTCTAGTTTATGTCTGTGACCTCCTGAGAGGACAAGTGCAGGTCTTTCTAGTTTATGTGTGTGACCTCCTGAGAGGCCAAGTACAGGTCTTTCTAGTTTACGACTGTGACCTCCTGAGAGGCCAAGTGCAGGTCTTTCTAGTTTATGTGTGTGACCTCCTGAGAGGCCAAGTACAGGTCTTTCTAGTTTACGACTGTGACCTCCTGAGAGGCCAAGTGCAGGTCTTTCTAGTTTATGTGTGTGACCTCCTGCGAGGCCAAGTACAGGTCTTTCTAGTTTACGACTGTGACCTCCTGAGAGGCCAAGTGCAGGTCTTTCTAGTTTATGTGTGTGACCACCTGAGAGGCCAAGTACAGGTCTTTCTAGTTTACGACTGTGACCTCCTGAGAGGCCAAGTACAGGTCTTTCTAGTTTATGTGTGTGACCTCCTGCGAGGCCAAGTGCAGGTCTTTCTCGTTTATGTCTGAGACCTCCTGAGAGGCCAAGTGCAGGTCTTTCTAGTTTATGTGTGTGACCTCCTGGGAGGCCAAGTGCAGGTCTTTCTAGTTTACGACTGTGACCTCCTGCGAGGCCAAGTACAGGTCTTTCTAGTTTACGACTGTGACCTCCTGAGAGGCAAAGTACAGGTCTTTCTAGTTTATGTGTGTGACCCCCTGAAAGGCCAAGTCCAGGTCTTTCTAGTTTATGTCTGTGACCTCCTGAGAGGCCAAGTGCAGGCCTTTCTAGTTTATGTCTGTGACCTCCTGAGAGGCCAAGTGCAGGTCTTTCTAGTTTATGTATGTGACCTCCTGAGAGGCCAAGTGCAGGTCTTTCTAGTTTATGTGTGTGACCTCCTGAGAGGCCAAGTGCAGGTCTTTCTAGTTTATGTATGTGACCTCCTGAGAGGCCAAGTGCAGGTCTTTCTAGTTTATGTCTGTGACCTCCTGAGAGGCCAAGTGCAGGTCTTTCTAGTTTATGTATGTGACCTCCTGAGAGGCCAAGTGAAGGTCTTTCTAGTTTACGACAGTGACCTCCTGAGAGGAAAAGTGCAGGTCTTTCTAGTTTATGTCTGTGACCTCCTGAGAGGCCAAGTACAGGTCTTTCTAGTTTACGCCTGTGACCCCCTGAGAGGCCAAGTGCAGGTCTTTCTAGTTTATGTCTGTGACCTCCTGAGAGGCCAAGTACAGGTCGTTCTAGTTTACGCCTGTGACGCCCTGAGAGGCCAAGTACAGGTCTTTCTAGTTTATGTCTGTGACCTCCTGAGAGGCCAAGTACAGGTCTTTGTAGTTTACGCCTGTGACCCTCTGAGAGGCCAAGTGCAGGTCTTTCTAGTTTATGTCTGTGACCTCCTGAGAGGCCAAGTACAGGTCTTTCTAGTTTACGCCTGTGACCCTCTGAGAGGCCAAGTACAGGTCTTTCTAGTTTATGTCTGTGACCTCCTGAGAGGCCAAGTACAGGTCTTTCTAGTTTACGCCTGTGACGCCCTGATAAGCCAAGTGCAGGTCTTTCTAGTTTATGTGTGTGACCTCCTGAGAGGCCAAGTGCAGGTCTTTCTAGTTTATGTGTGTGACCTCCTGCGAGGCCAAGTACAGGTCTTTCTAGTTTACGCCTGTGACCCTCTGAGAGGCCAAGTGCAGGTCTTTCTAGTTTATGTCTGTGACCTCCTGAGAGGCCAAGTGCAGGTCTTTCTAGTTTATGTCTGAGACCTCTTGAGAGGCCAAGTGCAGGTCTTTCTAGTTTATGTGTGTGACCTCCTGAGAGGAAAAGTGCACGTCTTTCTAGTTTATGTCTGTGACCCCCTGAGAGGCCAAGTGCAGGTCTTTCTAGTTTGTGTCTGTGACCCCCTGAGAGGCCAAGTGCAGGTCTTTCTAGTTTATGTCTGTGACCCCCTGAGAGGCCAAGTGCAGGTCTTTCTAGTTTACGTCTGTGACCTCCTGAGAGGCCAAGTGCAGGTCTTTCTAGTTTATGTGTGTGACCTCCTGAGAGGCCAAGTGCAGGTCTTTCTAGTTTATGTGTGTGACCTCCTGCGAGGCCAAGTACAGGTCTTTCTAGTTTACGCCTGTGACCCCTGAGAGACCAAGTGCAGGTCTTTCCAGTTTATGTCTGTGACCTCCTGAGAGGCCAAGTGCAGGTCTTTCTAGTTTATGTGTGTGACCTCCTGAGAGGCCAAGTGCAGGTCTTTCTAGTTTATGTCTGAGACCTCCTGAGAGGCCAAGTACAGGTCTTTCTAGTTTACGCCTCTGACCCCCTGAGAGGCCAAGTGCAAGTCTTTCTAGTTTATGTCTGAGACCTCCTGAGAGGCCAAGTGCAGGTCTTTCTAGTTTATGTCTGAGACCTCCTGAGAGGCCAAGTGCAGGTCTTTCTAGTTTATGTCTGTGACTTCCTGAGAGGCCAAGTGCAGGTCTTTCTAGTTTACGCCTGTGACCCCCTGAGAGGCCAAGTGCAGGTCTTTCTAGTTTATGTCTGTGACTTCCTGAGAGGCCAAGTACAGGTCTTTCTAGTTTATGTCTGAGACCTCCTGAGAGGCCAAGTGCAGGTCTTTCTAGTTTATGTCTGTGACCTCCTGAGAGGCCAAGTACAGGTCTTTCTAGTTTACGCTTGTGACCCCCTGAGAGGCCAAGTGCAGGTCTTTCTAGTTTATGTCTGTGACCTCCTGAGAGGCCAAGTGCAGGTCTTTCTAGTTTGTCTGTGACCTCCTGAGAGACCAAGTGCAGGTCTTTCTAGTTTATGCCTGTGACCCCCTGAGAGGCCAAGTACAGGTCTTTCTAGTTTATGTCTGTGACCTCCTGAGAGGCCAAGTGCAGGTCTTTCTAGTTTATGTCTGTGACCCCCTGAGAGACCAAGTGCAGGTCTTTCTAGTTTATGTCTGTGACCTCCTGAGAGGCCAAGTGCAGGTCTTTCTAGTTTGTCTGTGACCTCCTGAGAGGCCAAGTGCAGGTCTTTCTAGTTTATGTGTGTGACCTCCTGAGAGGAAAAGTGCACGTCTTTCTAGGTTATGTTTGTGACCCCCTGAGAGGCCAAGTGCAGGTATTTCTAGTTTATGTCTGTGACCCCCTGAGAGGCAAGTGCAGGTCTTTCGAGTTTATGTCTGTGACCCCCTGAGAGGCCAAGTCCAGGTCTTTCTAGTTTATGTCTGTGACCTCCTGAGAGGCCAAGTGCAGGCCTTTCTAGTTTATGTCTGTGACCTCCTGAGAGGCCAAGTGCAGGTCTTTCTAGTTTATGTATGTGACCTCCTGAGAGGCCAAGTGCAGGTCTTTCTAGTTTATGTGTGTGACCTCCTGAGAGGCCAAGTGCCGGTCTTTCTAGTTTATGTATGTGACCTCCTGAGAGGAAAAGTGCAGGTCTTTCTAGTTTACGACTGTGACCTCCTGAGAGGCCAAGTGCAGGTCTTTCTAGTTTATGTCTGTGACCTTCTGAGAGGCCAAGTGCAGGTCTTTCTAGTTTATGTATGTGACCTCCTGAGAGGCCAAGTGCAGGTCTTTCTAGTTTATGTCTGTGACCTCCTGAGAGGCCAAGTGCAGGTCTTTCTAGTTTATGTCTGTGACCTCCTGAGAGGCCAAGTGCAGGTCTTTCTAGTTTATGTCTGTGACCTCCTGAGAGGCCAAGTGCAGGTCTTTCTAGTTTATGTATGTGACCTCCTGAGAGGCCAAGTGAAGGTCTTTCTAGTTTACGACAGTGACCTCCTGAGAGGAAAAGTGCAGGTCTTTCTAGTTTATGTCTGTGACCTCCTGAGAGGCCAAGTACAGGTCTTTCTAGTTTACGCCTGTGACCCCCTGAGAGGCCAAGTGCAGGTCTTTCTAGTTTATGTCTGTGACCTCCTGCGAGGCCAAGTGCAGGTCTTTCTAGTTTATGTGTGTGACCTCCTGCGAGGCCAAGTGCAGGTCTTTCTAGTTTACGACTGTGACCTCCTGAGAGGCCAAGTGCAGGTCTTTCTAGTTTATGTCTGTGACCTCCTGAGAGGCCAAGTGCAGGTCTTTCTTGTTTATGTATGTGACCTCCTGAGAGGCCAAGTGCAGGTCTTTCTAGTTTATGTCTGTGACCTCCTGAGAGGCCAAGTGCAGGTCTTTCTAGTTTATGTCTGTGACCTCCTGAGAGGCCAAGTGCAGGTCTTTCTAGTTTATGTCTGTGACCTCCTGAGAGACCAAGTGCAGGTCTTTCTAGTTTATGTATGTGACCTCCTGAGAGGCCAAGTGAAGGTCTTTCTAGTTTACGACAGTGACCTCCTGAGAGGAAAAGTGCAGGTCTTTCTAGTTTATGTCTGTGACCTCCTGAGAGGCCAAGTACAAGTCTTTCTAGTTTACGCCTGTGACTCCCTGACAGACCAAGTGCAGGTTTTCTAGTTTATGCCTGTTACCCACTGAGAGGCCAAGTACAGGTCTTTCTAGTTTATGTCTGTGACCTCCTGAGAGGCCAAGTACAGGTCTTTCTAGTTTACGCCTGTGACGCCCTGAAAAGGCAAGTGCAGGTCTTTCTAGTTTATGTCTGTGACCCCGTGAGAGGCCAAGTGCAGGTCTTTCTAGTTTATGTCTGTGACCCCCTGAGAGGCCAAGTACAGGTCTTTCTAGTTTATGTCTGTGACCCCGTGAGAGGCCAAGTGCAGGTCTTTCTAGTTTATGTCTGTGACCCCCTGAGAGGCCAAGTGCAGGTCTTTCAAGTTTATGCCTGTGACCTCCTGCGAGGCCAAGTACAGGTCTTTCTAGTTTACGCCTGTGACCCTCTGAGAGGCCAAGTGCAGGTCTTTCTAGTTTATGTCTGTGACCTCCTGAGAGGCCAAGTGCAGGTCTTTCTAGTTTATGTCTGAGACCTCCTGAGAGGCCAAGTGCAGGTCTTTCTAGTTTATGTGTGTGACCTCCTGAGAGGAAAAGTGCACGTCTTTCTAGTTTATGTCTGTGACCCCCTGAGAGGCCAAGTGCAGGTCTTTCTAGTTTATGTCTGTGACCCCCTGAGAGGCCAAGTGCAGGTCTTTCTAGTTTATGTCTGTGACCCCCTGAGAGGCCAAGTGCAGGTCTTTCTAGTTTACGTCTGTGACCTCCTGAGAGGCCAAGTGCAGGTCTTTCTAGTTTATGTCTGTGACCTCCTGAGAGGCCAAATGAAGGTCTTTCTAGTTTATGTGTGTGACCTCCTGAGAGGCCAAGTGCAGGTCGTTCTAGTTTATGTCTGAGACCTCCTGAGAGGCCAAGTACAGGTCTTTCTAGTTTACGCCTCTGACCCCCTGAGAGGCCAAGTGCAGGTCTTTCTAGTTTATGTCTGAGACCTCCTGAGAGGCCAAGTGCAGGTCTTTCTAGTTTATGTCTGAGACCTCCTGAGAGGCCAAGTGCAGGTCTTTCTAGTTTATGTCTGTGACATCCTGAGAGGCCAAGTGCAGGTCTTTCTAGTTTACGCCTGTGACCCCCTGAGAGGCCAAATGCAGGTCTTTCTAGTTTATGTCTGTGACTTCCTGAGAGGCCAAGTACAGGTCCTTCTAGTTGATGTCTCAGACCTCCTGAGAGGCCAAGTGCAGGTCTTTCTAGTTTATGTCTGTGACCTCCTGAGAGGCCAAGTACAGGTCTTTCTAGTTTACGCCTGTGACCCCCTGAGAGGCCAAGTGCAGGTCTTTCTAGTTTATGTCTGTGACCTCCTGAGAGGCCAAGTGCAGGTCTTTCTAGTTTGTCTGTGACCTCCAGAGAGACCAAGTGCAGGTCTTTCTAGTTTATGCCTGTGACCCCCTGAGAGGCCAAGTACAGGTCTTTCTAGTTTATGTCTGTGACCCCCTGAGAGACCAAGTGCAGGTCTTTCTAGTTTATGTCTGTGACCTCCTGAGAGGCCAAGTGCAGGTCTTTCTAGTTTATGTCTGTGACCTCCTGAGAGGCCAAGTGCAGGTCTTTCTAGTTTATGTGTGTAACCTCCTGAGAGGAAAAGTGCACGTCTTTCTAGTTTATGTCTGTGACCCCCTGAGAGGCCAAGTGCAGGTATTTCTAGTTTATGTCTGTGACCCCCTGAGAGGCAAGTGCAGGTCTTTCGAGTTTATGTCTGTGACCCCCTGAGAGGCCAAGTCCAGGTCTTTCTAGTTTATGTCTGTGACCTCCTGAGAGGCCAAGTGCAGGCCTTTCTAGTTTATGTCTGTGACCTCCTGAGAGGCCAAGTGCAGGTCTTTCTAGTTTATGTATGTGACCTCCTGAGAGGCCAAGTGCAGGTCTTTCTAGTTTATGTGTGTGACCTCCTGAGAGGCCAAGTGCCGGTCTTTCTAGTTTATGTATGTGACCTCCTTCGAGGAAAAGTGCAGGTCTTTCTAGTTTACGACTGTGACCTCTTGAGAGGCCAAGTGCAGGTCTTTCTAGTTTATGTCAGTGACCTCCTGAGAGGCCAAGTGCGGGTCTTTCTAGTATATGTCTGTGACCTCCTGAGAGGCCAAGTGCAGGTCTTTCTAGTTTATGTCTGTGACCTCCTGAGAGGCCAAGTGCAGGTCTTTCTAGTTTGTCTGTGACCTCCTGAGAGGCCAAGTGCAGGTCTTTCTAGTTTATGTGTGTGACCTCCTGAGGGGAAAAGTGCACGTCTTTCTAGTATATGTCTGTGACCTCCTGAGAGGCCAAGTACAGGTCTTTCAAGTTTACGGCTGTGACCCCCTGACAGACCAAGTGCAGGTCTTTCTAGTTTATGTCTGTGACCCCCTGAGAGGCCAAGTGCAGGTCTTTCTAGTTTATGTGTGTGACCTCCTGCGAGGCCAAGTACAGGTCTTTCTAGTTTACGCCTGTGACCCTCTGAGAGGCCAAGTGCAGGTCTTTCTAGTTTATGTCTGTGACCTCCTGAGAGGCCAAGTGCAGGTCCTTCTAGTTTATGTCTGAGACCTCCTGAGAGGCCAAGTGCAGGTCTTTCTAGTTTGTGTGTGTGACCTCCTGAGAGGAAAAGTGCACGTCTTTCTAGTTTATGTCTGTGACCCCCTGAGAGGCCAAGTGCAGGTCTTTCTAGTTTATGTCTGTGACCCCCTGAGAGGCCAAGTGCAGGTCTTTCTAGTTTATGTCTGTGACCCCCTGAGAGGGAAAGTGCAGGTCTTTCTAGTTTACGTCTGTGACCTCCTGAGAGGCCAAGTGCAGGTCTTTCTAGTTTATGTCTGTGACCCCCTGAGAGGCCAAGTGCAGGTCTTTCTAGTTTATGTGTGTGACCTCCTGAGAGGAAAAGTGCAGGTCTTTCTAGTTTACGACTGTGACCTCCTAAGAGGCCAAGTGCAGGTCTTTCTAGTTTATGTCTGTGACCTCCTGAGAGGCCAAGTGCAGGTCTTTCTAGTTTATGTATGTGACCTCCTGAGAGGCCAAGTGCAGGTCTTTCTAGTTTATGTCTGTGACCTCCTGAAAGGCCAAGTGCAGGTCTTTCTAGTTTATGTCTGTGACCCCCTGAGAGGCCAAGTGCAGGTCTTTCTAGTTTATGTCTGTGACCCCCTGAGAGGCAAGTGCAGGTCTTTCGAGTTTATGTCTGTGACCCCCTGAGAGGCCAAGTCCAGGTCTTTCTAATTTATGTCTGTGACCTCCTGAGAGGCCAAGTGCAGGTCTTTCTAGTTTATGTCTGTGACCTCCTGAGAGGCCAAGTGCAGGTCTTTATAGTTTATGTATGTGACCTCCTGAGAGGCCAAGTGCGGGTCTTTCTAGTTTATGTGTGTGACCTCCTGAGAGGAAAAGTGCACGTCTTTCTAGTTTATGTCTGTAACCCCCTGAGAGGCCAAGTGCAGGTCTTTCTAGTTTATGTCTGTGACCCCCTGAGAGGCCAAGTGCAGGTCTTTCTAGTTTATGTCTGTGACCCCTGAGAGGCCTTTGCAGGTCTTTCTAGTTTATGTCTGTGACCTCCTGAGAGGCCAAGTGCAGGTCTTTCTAGTTTATGTATGTGACCTCCTGAGAGGCCAAGTCCAGGTCTTTCTAGTTTATGTGTGTGACCTCCTGAGAGGCCAAGTGCAGGTCTTTCTAGGTTATGTCTGTGACCTCCTGAGAGGCCAAGTGCAGGTCTTTCGAGTTTATGTCTGTGATCCCCTGAGAGGCCATGGGCAGGTCTTTCTAGTTTATGTCTGTGACCCCCTGAGAGGCCAAGTGCAGGTCTTTCTAGTTAATGTTTGTGACCCCCTGAGAGGCCAAGTGCAGGTCTTTCTAGTTTACGTCTGTGACCTCCTGAGAGGCCAAGTGCAGGTCTTTCTAGTTTATATCTGTGACCCCCTGAGAGGCCAAGTCCAGGTCTTTCTAGTTTATGTCTGTGACCTCCTGAGAGGCCAAGTGCAGGTCTTTCTAGTTTATGTCTGTGACCTCCTGAGAGGCCAAGTGCAGGTCTTTCTAGTTTATGTATGTGACCTCCTGAGAGGCCAAGTGCAGGTCTTTCTAGTTGATGTGTGTGACCTCCTGAGAGGCCAAGTGCAGGTCTTTCTAGTTTATGTGTGTGACCTCCTGAGAGGAAAAGTGCAGGTCTTTCTAGTTTACGACTGTGACCTCCTGAGAGGCCAAGTGCAGGTCTTTCTAGTTTATGTCTGTGACCTCCTGAGAGGCCAAGTGCAGGTCTTTCTAGTTTATGTATGTGACCTCCTGAGAGGCCAAGTGCAGGTCTTTCTAGTTTATGTCTGTGACCTCCTGAGAGGCCAAGTGCAGGTCTTTCTAGTTTATGTCTGTGACCTCCTGAGAGGCCAAGTGCAGGTCTTTCTAGTTTATGTCTGTGACCTCCTGAGAGGCCAAGTGCAGGTCTTTCTAGTTTATGTATGTGACCTCCTGAGAGGCCAAGTGCAGGTCTTTCTAGTTGATGTGTGTGACCTCCTGAGAGGCCAAGTGCAGGTCTTTCTAGTTTATGTGTGTGACCTCCTGAGAGGAAAAGTGCAGGTCTTTCTAGTTTACGACTGTGACCTCCTGAGAGGCCAAGTGCAGGTCTTTTTAGTTTATGTCTGTGACCTCCTGAGAGGCCAAGTGCAGGTCTTTCTAGTTTATATATGTGACCTCCTGAGAGGCCAAGTGCAGGTCTTTCTAGTTTATGTCTGTGACCTCCTGAGAGGCCAAGTGCAGGTCTTTCTAGTTTATGTCTGTGACCTCCTGAGAGGCCAAGTGCAAGTCTCTCTAGTTTATGTCTGTGACCTCCTGAGAGGCCAAGTGCAGGTCTTTCTAGTTGATGTGTGTGACCTCCTGAGAGTCCAAGTGCAGGTCTTTCTAGTTTATGTGTGTGACCTCCTGAGAGGAAAAGTGCAGGTCTTTCTAGTTTACGACTGTGACCTCCTAAGAGGCCAAGTGCAGGTCTTTCTAGTTTATGTCTGTGACCTCCAGAGAGGCCAAGTGCAGGTCTTTCTAGTTTATGTATGTGACCTCCTGAGAGGCCAAGTGCAGGTCTTTCTAGTTTATGTCTGTGACCTCCTGAGAGGCCAAGTGCAGGTCTTTCTAGTTTATGTCTGTGACCCCCTGAGAGGCCAAGTGCAGGTCTTTCTAGTTTATGTCTGTGACCCCCTGAGAGGCAAGTGCAGGTCTTTCGAGTTTATGTCTGTGACCCGCTGAGAGGCCAAGTCCAGGTCTTTCTAGTTTATGTCTGTGACCTCCTGAGAGGCCAAGTGCAGGTCTTTCTAGTTTATGTCTGTGACCTCCTGAGAGGCCAAGTGCAGGTCTTTATAGTTTATGTATGTGACCTCCTGAGAGGCCAAGTGCGGGTCTTTCTAGTTTATGTGTGTGACCTCCTGAGAGGAAAAGTGCACGTCTTTCTAGTTTATGTCTGTGACCCCCTGAGAGGCCAAGTGCAGGTCTTTCTAGTTTATGTCTGTGACCCCCTGAGAGGCCAAGTGCAGGTCTTTCTAGTTTATGTCTGTGACCCCTGAGAGGCCTTTGCAGGTCTTTCTAGTTTATGTCTGTGACCTCCTGAGAGGCCAAGTGCAGGTCTTTCTAGTTTATGTATGTGACCTCCTGAGAGGCCAAGTCCAGGTCTTTCTAGTTTATGTGTGTGACCTCCTGAGAGGCCAAGTGCAGGTCTTTCTAGGTTATGTCTGTGACCTCCTGAGAGGCCAAGTGCAGGTCTTTCTAGTTTATGTCTGTGATCCCCTGAGAGGCCATGTGCAGGTCTTTCTAGTTTATGTCTGTGACCCCCTGAGAGGCCAAGTGCAGGTCTTTCTAGTTTATGTCTGTAACCCCCTGAGAGGCAAGTGCAGGTCTTTCTAGTTTATGTCTGTGACCCCCTGAGAGGCCAAGTCCAGGTCTTTCTAGTTTATGTCTGTGACCCCCTGAGAGGCCAAGTGCAGGTCTTTCTAGTTTATGTCTGTGATCCCCTGAGAGGCCATGTGCAGGTCTTTCTAGTTTATGTCTGTGACCTCCTGAGAGGCCAAGTGCAGGTCTTTCTAGTTTATGTCTGTGACCTCCTGAGAGGCCAAGTGCAGGTCTTTCTAGTTTGTCTGTGACCTCCTGAGAGGCCAAGTGCAGGTCTTTCTAGTTTATGTCTGTGACCTCCTGAGAGGCCAAGTGCAAGACTTTCTAGTTTATGTCTGTGACCTCCTGAGAGGCCAAGTGCAGGTCTTTCTAGTTTATGTCTGTGACCCCCTGAGAGGCCAAGTGCAGGTCTTTCTAGTTTATGTCTGTGACCCCCTGAGAGGCAAGTGCAGGTCTTTCGAGTTTATGTCTGTGACCCGCTGAGAGGCCAAGTCCAGGTCTTTCTAGTTTATATCTGTGACCTCCTGAGAGGCCAAGTGCAGGTCTTTCTAGTTTATGTCTGTGACCTCCTGAGAGGCCAAGTGCAGGTCTTTATAGTTTATGTATGTGACCTCCTGAGAGGCCAAGTGCGGGTCTTTCTAGTTCATGTCTGGGACCTCCTGAGAGGCCAAGTGCAGGTATTTCTAGTTTATGTCTGTGACCTCCTGAGAGGCCAAGTCCAGGTCTTTCTAGTTTATGTCTGTGACCTCCTGAGGGGGCAAGTGCAGGTCTTTCTAGTTTATGTCTGTGACCTCCTGAGAGGAAAAGTGCAGGTCTTTCTAGTTTATGTGTGTGACCTCCTGAGTGGCCAAGTGCAGGTCTTTCTAGTTTATGTGTGTGACCTCCTGAGAGGAAAAGTGCAGGTCTTTCTAGTTTATGTCTGTGATCCCCTGAGAGGCCAAGTGCAGGTCTTTCTAGTTTATGTCTGTGATCCCCTGAGAGGCCAAGTGCAGGTCTTTCTAGTTTATGTCTGTGATCCCCTGAGAGGCCAAGTGGAGGTCTTTCTAGTTTATGTCTGTGACCCCCTGAGAGGCCAAGTACAGGTCTTTCTAGTTTATGTCTGTGACCCCCTGAGAGGCCAAGTGCAGGTCTTTCTAATTTATGTCTGTGACCTCCTGAGAGGCCTAGTGCAGGTCTTTCTAGTTTATGTCTGTGACCTCCTGAGAGGCCAAGTGCAGGTCTTTCTAGTTTATGTCTGTGACCTCCTGAGAGGCCAAGTGCAGGTTTTTCTAGTTTATGTCTGTGACCTCCTGAGAGGCCAATTGCAGGTCCTTCTAGTTTATACCTGTGACCTCCTGAGAGGCCAAGTGCAGGACTTTCTAGTTTATGTCTGTGACCCCCTGAGAGGCCAAGTGCAGGTCTTTCTAGTTCACATCTGTGACCTCCTGAGAGGCCAAGTGCAGGTCTTTCTAGTTTATACCTGTGACCTCCTCAGAGGTCAAATGCAGGTCTTTCTAGTTTATGTCTGTGACTTCCTGAGAGGCCAAGTGCAGGTCTTTCCAGTTTATGTGTGTGTCCTCCTGAGAGGCCAAGTGCTGGTCTTTCTAGTTTATGCCTGTGACCTCCTGAGAGGCCAAGTGCAGGTCTTTCTAGTTTACGCCTGTGACGTCCTGAGAGGCAAGTGCAGGTCTATCTAGTTTACGCCTGTGACCTCCTGAGAGGAAAAGTGCTTGTCTTTCTAGTTTACGCCTGTGACGTCCTGAGAGGCCAGGTGCAGGTGTTTCTAGTTTACGCCTGTGACCTCCTGAGAGGAAAAGTGCACGTCTTTCTAGTTTATGCCTGTGACGTCCTGAGTGGCCAAGTGCAGGTCTTTCTAGTTTACGCCTGTGACCTCCTGAGAGGAAAAGTGCACGTCTTTCTAGTTTATTCCTGTGACCTCCTGAGAGGCCAAGTGCAGGTCTTTCTAGTTTATGTGTGTGACCTCCTGAGATGCCAAGTGCAGGTCTTTCTAGTTTATGTGTGTGACCTCCTGAGAGGCCAAGTGCAGGTCTTTCTAGTTTACGCCTGTGACCTCCTGAGAGGCCAGGTGCAGGTCTTTCTAGTTTACGCCTGTGACCTCCTGGGAGGCCAAGTGCAGGTCTTTCTAGTTTTTGTGTGTGACCTCCTGAGAGGCCAAGTGGAGGTCTTTCTAGTTTACGCCTGAGACCTCCTGAGAGGCCAAGTGCAGGTCTTTCTAGTTTATGTGTGTGACCTCCTGAGAGGCCAAGTGCAGGTCTTTCTAGTTTACGCCTGTGACCTCCTGAGAGGAAAAGTGCACGTCTTTCTAGTTTATGCCTGTGACCTCCTGAGAAGCCAAGTGCAGGTCTTTCTAGTTTGTGTGTGACCTCCTGAGAGGCCAAGTGCAGGTCTTTCTAGTTTACGCCTGTGACCTCCAGAGAGGCCAAGTGCAGGTCTTTCTAGTTTACGACTGTGACCTCCTGAGAGAAAAAGTGCACGTCTTTCTAGTTTATGTGTGTGACCTCCTGAGAGGCCAAGTGCAGGTCTTTCTAGTTTACGCCTGTGACCTCCTGAGAGGCCAAGTGCAGGTCTTTCGAGTTTACGCCTGTGACCTCCTGAGAGGAAAAGTGCACGTATATCTAGTTTATGCCTGTGACCTCCTGAGAGGCCAAGTGCAGGTCTTTCTAGTTTATGTGTGTGACCTCCTGAGAGGCCAAGTGCAGGTCTTTCTAGTTTATGTGTGTGACCTCCTGAGAGGCCAAGTGCAGGTCTTTCTTGTTTACGCCTGTGACCTCCTGAGAGGCCAAGCGCAGGTCTTTCTAGTTTATGCCTGTGACCTCCTGAGAGGCCAAGTGCAGGTCTTTCTTGTTTATGTCTGTGACCTCCTGAGAGGAAAAGTGCAGGTCTTTCTAGTTTACGCCTGTGACCTCCTGAGAGGCCAAGTACAGGTCTTTCTAGTTTATGTGTGTGACCTCCTGAGAGGCCAATTGCAGGTCTTTCTAGTTTATGTGTGTGACCTCCTGAGAGGAAAAGTGCACGTCTTTCTAGTTTATGTCTGTGACCCCCTGAGAGGCCAAGTGCAGGTATTTCTAGTTTATGTCTGTGACCCCCTGAGAGGCAAGTGCAGGTCTTTCGAGTTTATGTCTGTGACCCCCTGAGAGGCCAAGTACAGGTCTTTCTAGTTTATGTCTGTGACCTCCTGAGAGGCCAAGTGCAGGCCTTTCTAGTTTATGTCTGTGACCTCCTGAGAGGCCAAGTGCAGGTCTTTCTAGGTTATGTATGTGACCTCCTGAGAGGCCAAGTGCAGGTCTTTCTAGTTTATGTGTGTGACCTCCTGAGAGGCCAAGTGCCGGTCTTTCTAGTTTATGTATGTGACCTCCTGAGAGGAAAAGTGCAGGTCTTTCTAGTTAACGACTGTGACCTCCTGAGAGGCCAAGTGCAGGTCTTTCTAGTTTATGTCTGTGACCTCCTGAGCGGCCAAGTGCAGGTCTTTCTAGTTTATGTATGTGACCTCCTGAGAGGCCAAGTGCAGGTCTTTCTAGTTTATGTCAGTGACCTCCTGAGAGGCCAAGTGCGGGTCTTTCTAGTATATGTCTGTGACCTCCTGAGAGGCCAAGTGCAGGTCTTTCTAGTTTATGTATGTGACCTCCTGAGAGGCCAAGTGCAGGTCTTTCTAGTTTATGTATGTGACCTCCTGAGAGGCCAAGTGAAGGTCTTTCTAGTTTACGAGAGTGACCTCCTGAGAGGAAAAGTGCAGGTCTTTTTAGTTTATGTCTGTGACCTCCTGAGAGGCCAAGTACAGGTCTTTCTAGTTGACGCCTGTGACCCCCTGACAGACAAAGTGCAGGTCTTTCTAGTTTATGCCTGTTACCCCCTGAGAGGCCAAGTACAGGTCTTTCTAGTTTATGTCTGTGACCTCCTGAGAGGCCAAGTACAGGTCTTTCTAGTTTACGCCTGTGACGCCCTGAGAAGCCAAGTGCAGGTCTTTATAGTTTATGTCTGTGACCCCCTGAGAGGCCAAGTGCAGGTCTTTCTAGTTTATGTGTGTGACCTCCTGCGAGGCCAAGTACAGGTCTTTCTAGTTTACGCCTGTGACCCTCTGAGAGGCCAAGTGCAGGTCTTCCTAGTTTATGTCTGTGACCTCCTGAGAGGCCAAGTGCAGGTCCTTCTAGTTTATGTCTGAGACCTCCTGAGAGGCCAAGTGCAGGTCTTTCTAGTTTATGTGTGTGACCTCCTGAGAGGAAAAGTGCACGTCTTTCTAGTTTATGTCTGTGACCCCCTGAGAGGCCAAGTGCAGGTCTTTCTAGTTTATGTCTGTGACCCCCTGAGAGGCCAAGTGCAGGTCTTTCTAGTTTATGTCTGTGACCCCCTGAGAGGGCAAGTGCAGGTCTTTCTAGTTTACGTCTGTGACCTCCTGAGAGGCCAAGTGCAGGTCTTTCTAGTTTATGTCTGTGACCCCCTGAGAGGCCAAGTCCAGGTCTTTCTAGTTTATGTCTGTGACCTCCTGAGAGGCCAAGTGCAGGTCTTTCTAGTTTATGTCTGTGACCTCCTGAGAGGCCAAGTGCAGGTCTTTCTAGTTTATGTATGTGACCTCCTGAGAGGCCAAGTGCAGGTCTTTCTAGTTTATGTCTGTGACCTCCTGAGAGGCCAAGTGCAGGTCTTTCTAATTTATGTCTGTGACCTCCTGAGAGGCCAAGTGCAGGTCTTTCTAGTTTATGTCTGTGACCTCCTGAGAGGCCAAGTGCAGGTCTTTCTAGTTTATGTATGTGACCTCCTGAGAGGCCAAGTGAAGGTCTTTCTAGTTTACGACAGTGACCTCCTGAGAGGAAAAGTGCAGGTCTTTCTAGTTTATGTCTGTGACCTCCTGAGAGGCCAAGTACAGGTCTTTCTAGTTTACGCCTGTGACTCCCTGAGAGGCCAAGTACAGGTCTTTCTAGTTTATGTCTGTGACCTCCTGAGAGGCCAAGTGCAGGTCTTTCTAGTTTATGTCTGTTACCCCCTGAGAGGCCAAGTACAGGTCTTTCTAGTTTATGTCTGTGACCTCCTGAGAGGCCAAGTACAGGTCTTTCTAGTTTACGCCTGTGACGCCCTGAGAAGCCAAGTGCAGGTCTTTCTAGTTTATATCTGTGACCCCCTGAGAGGCCAAGTGCAGGTCTTTCTAGTTTATGTGTGTGACCTCCTGCGAGGCCAAGTACAGGTCTTTCTAGTTTACGCCTGTGACCCTCTGAGAGGCCAAGTGCAGGTCTTTCTAGTTTATGTCTGTGACCTCCTGAGAGGCCAAGTGCAGGTCTTTCTAGTTTATGTCTGAGACCTCCTGAGAGGCCAAGTGCAGGTCTTTCTAGTTTATGTGTGTGACCTCCTGAGAGGAAAAGTGCACGTCTTTCTAGTTTATGTCTGTGACCCCCTGAGAGGCCAAGTGCAGGTCTTTCTAGTTTATGTCTGTGACCCCCTGAGAGGCCATGTGCAGGTCTTTCTATTTTATGTTTGTGACCCCCTGAGAGGCCAAGTGCAGGTCTTTCTAGTTTACGTCTGTGACCTTCTGAGAGGCCAAGTGCAGGTCTTTCTAGTTTATGTCTGTGACCCCCTGAGAGGCCAAGTCCAGGTCTTTCTAGTTTATGTCTGTGACCTCCTGAGAGGCCAAGTGCAGGTCTTTCTAGTTTATTTCTGTGACCTCCTGAGAGGCCAAGTGCAGGTCTTTCTAGTTTATGTATGTGACCTCCTGAGAGGCCAAGTGCAGGTCTTTCTAGTTGATGTGTGTGACCTCCTGAGAGGCCAAGTGCAGGTCTTTCTAGTTTATGTGTGTGACCTCCTGAGAGGAAAAGTGCAGGTCTTTCTAGTTTACGACTGTGACCTCCTGAGAGGCCAAGTGCAGGTCTTTCTAGTTTATGTCTGTGACCTCCTGAGAGGCCAAGTGCAGGTCTTTCTAGTTTATGTATGTGACCTCCTGAGAGGCCAAGTGCAGGTCTTTCTAGTTTATGTCTGTGACCTCCTGAGAGGCCAAGTGCAGGTCTTTCTAGTTTATGTCTGTGACCTCCTCAGAGGCCAAGTGCAAGTCTTTCTAGTTTATGTATGTGACCTCCTGAGAGGCCAAGTGCAGGTCTTTTTAGTTTATGTCTGTGACCTCCTGAGAGGCCAAGTGCAGGTCTTTCTAGTTTATGTCTGTGACCTCCTGAGAGGCCATGTGCAGGTCTTTCTAGTTTATGTATGTGACCTCCTGAGAGGCCAAGTGCAGGTCTTTCTAGTTTATGTGTGTGACCTCCTGAGAGGCTGAGTGCAGGTCTTTCTAGTTTATGTCTGTGACCTCCTGAGAGGCCAAGTGCAGGTCTTTCTAGTTTATGTCTGTGACCTCCTGAGAGGCCATGTGCAGGTCTTTCTAGTTGATGTGTGTGACCTCCTGAGAGGCCAAGTGCAGGTCTTTCTAGTTTATGTGTGTGACCTCCTGAGAGGAAAAGTGCAGGTCTTTCTAGTTTACGACTGTGACCTCCTAAGAGGCCAAGTGCAGGTCTTTCTAGTTGATGTGTGTGACCTCCTGAGAGGCCAAGTGCAGGTCTTTCTAGTTTATGTCTGTGACCTCCTGAGAGGCCAAGTGCAGGTCTTTCTAGTTTATGTCTGTGACCCCCTGAGAGGCCAAGTGCAGGTCTTTCTAGTTTATGTCTGTGACCCCCTGAGAGGCAAGTGCAGGTCTTTCGAGTTTATGTCTGTGACCCCCTGAGAGGCCAAGTCCAGGTTTTTCTAGTTTATGTCTGTGACCTCCTGAGAGGCCAAGTGCAGGTCTTTCTAGTTTATGTCTGTGACCTCCTGAGAGGCCAAGTGCAGGTCTTTATAGTTTATGTATGTGACCTCCTGAGAGGCCAAGTGCGGGTCTTTCTAGTTTATGTGTGTGACCTCCTGAGAGGAAAAGTGCACGTCTTTCTAGTTTATGTCTGTAACCCCCTGAGAGGCCAAGTGCAGGTCTTTCTAGTTTATGTCTGTGACCCCCTGAGAGGCCAAGTGCAGGTCTTTCTATTTTATGTCTGTGACCTCCTGAGAGGCCAAGTCCAGGTCTTTCTAGTTGATGTGTGTGACCTCCTGAGAGGCCAAGTGCAGGTCTTTCTAGGTTATGTCTGTGACCTCCTGAGAGGCCAAGTGCAGGTCTTTCTAGTTTATGTCTGTGATCCCCTGAGAGGCCATGGGCAGGTCTTTCTAGTTTATGTCTGTGACCCCCTGAGAGGTAAGTGCAGGTCTTTCTAGTTTATGTCTGTGACCCCCTGAGAGGCCAAGTCCAGGTCTCTCTAGTTTATGTGAGTGACCTCCTGAGAGGCCAAGTGCAGGTCTTTCTAGTTTATGTCTGTGACCCCCTGAGAGGTAAGTGCAGGTATTTCTAGTTTATGTCTGTGACCCCCTGAGAGGCCAAGTCCAGGTCTTTCTAGTTTATGTCTGTAACCCCCTGAGAGACCAAATGCAGGTCTTTCTAGTTTATGTCTGTGACCCCCTGAGAGGCCAAGTGCTGGTCTTTCTAGTTTATGTCTGTGACCCCTTAAGAGGCCAAGTTCAGGTCTTTCTAGTTTATGTCTGTGACCCCCCTGAGAGGCCAAGTCCAGGTCTTTCTAGTTTATGTCTGTGACCCCCTGAGAGGCCAAGTGCAGGTCTTTCTAGTTTATGTCTGTGACCTCCTGAGAGGCCAAGTGCAGGTCTTTCTAGTTTATGTCTGTGACCTCCTGAGAGGCCAAGTGCAGGTCTTTCTAGTTTATGTCTGTCACCCCCTGAGAGGCAAGTGCAGGTCTTTCTAGTTTATGTCTGTGACCCCCTGAGTGGCCAAGTCCAGGTCTTTCTAGTTTATGTATGTGACCTCCTGAGGGGAAAAGTGCACGTCTTTCTAGTTTATGTCTGTGATCCCCTGAGAGGCCAAGTGCAGGTCTTTCTAGTTTATGTCTGTGACCCCCTGAGAGGCAAGTGCAGGTCTTTCTAGTTTATGTCTGTGACCCCCTGAGAGGCCAAGTCCAGGTCTTTCTAGTTTATGTCTGTGACCCCCTGAGAGGCCAAGTGCAGGTCTTTCTAGTTTATGTCTGTGACCTCCTGAGAGGCCAAGTGCAGGTCTTTCTAGTTTGTCTGTGACCTCCTGAGAGGCCAAGTGCAGGTCTTTCTAGTTTATGTTTGTGACCTCCTGAGAGGCCAAGTGCAGGTCTTTCTAGTTCATGTCTGGGACCTCCTGAGAGGCCAAGTGCAGGTATTTCTAGTTTATGTCTGTGACCTCCTGAGAGGCCAAGTCCAGGTCTTTCTAGTTTATGTCTGTGACCTCCTGAGAGGCCAAGTGCAGGTCTTTCTAGTTTATGTCTGTGACCTCCTGAGAGGAAAAGTGCAGGTCTTTCTAGTTTATGTGTGTGACCTTCTGAGTGGCCAAGTGTAGGTCTTTCTAGTTTATGTGTGTGACCTCCTGAGAGGAAATGTGCAGGTCTTTCTAGTTTATGTCTGTGATCCCCTGAGAGGCCAAGTGCAGGTCTTTCTAGTTTATGTCTGTGATCCCCTGAGAGGCCAAGTGCAGGTCTTTCTAGTTTATGTCTGTGATCCCCTGAGAGGCCAAGTGGAGGTCTTTCTAGTTTATGTCTGTGACCCCCTGAGAGGCCAAGTACAGGTCTTTCTAGTTTATGTCTGTGACCCCCTGAGAGGCCAAGTGCAGGTCTTTCTAATTTATGTCTGTGACCTCCTGAGAGGCCAAGTGCAGGTCTTTCTAGTTTATGTCTGTGACCTCCTGAGAGGCCAAGTGCAGGTCTTTCTAGATTATGTCTGTGACCTCCTGAGAGGCCAAGTGCAGGTTTTTCTAGTTTATGTCTGTGACCTCCTGAGAGGCTAATTGCAGGTCCTTCTAGTTTATACCTGTGACCTCCTGAGAGGCCAATTGCAGGACTTTCTAGTTTATGTCTGTGACCCCCTGAGAGGCCAAGTGCAGGTCTTTCTAGTTCACATCTGTGACCTCCTGAGAGGCCAAGTGCAGGTCTTTCTAGTTTATACCTGTGACCTCCTGAGAGGTCAAATGCAGGTCTTTCTAGTTTATGTCTGTGACTTCCTGAGAGGCCAAGTGCAGGTCTTTCCAGTTTATGTGTGTGTCCTCCTGAGAGGCCAAGTGCTGGTCTTTCTAGTTTATGCCTGTGACCTCCTGAGAGGCCAAGTGCAGGTCTTTCTAGTTTACGCCTGTGACGTCCTGAGAGGCAAGTGCAGGTCTATCTAGTTTACGCCTGTGACCTCCTGAGAGGAAAAGTGCTTGTCTTTCTAGTTTACGCCTGTGACGTCCTGAGAGGCCAGGTGCAGGTGTTTCTAGTTTACGCCTGTGACCTCCTGAGAGGAAAAGTGCACGTCTTTCTAGTTTATGCCTGTGACGTCCTGAGTGGCCAAGTGCAGGTCTTTCTAGTTTACGCCTGTGACCTCCTGAGAGGAAAAGTGCACGTCTTTCTAGTTTATGCCTGTGACCTCCTGAGAGGCCAAGTGCAGGTCTTTCTAGTTTATGTGTGTGACCTCCTGAGATGCCAAGTGCAGGTCTTTCTAGTTTATGTGTGTGACCTCCTGAGAGGCCAAGTGCAGGTCTTTCTAGTTTACGCCTGTGACCTCCTGAGAGGCCAAGTGCAGGTCTTTCTAGTTTACGCCTGTGACCTCCTGGGAGGCCAAGTGCAGGTCTTTCTAGTTTATGTGTGTGACCTCCTGAGAGGCCAAGTGGAGGTCTTTCTAGTTTACGCCTGAGACCTCCTGAGAGGCCAAGTGCAGGTCTTTCTAGTTTATGTGTGTGACCTCCTGAGAGGCCAAGTGCAGGTCTTTCTAGTTTACGCCTGTGACCTCCTGAGAGGAAAAGTGCACGTCTTTCTAGTTTATGCCTGTGACCTCCTGAGAGGCCAAGTGCAGGTCTTTCTAGTTTGTGTGTGACCTCCTGAGAGGCCAAGTGCAGGTCTTTCTAGTTTACGCTTGTGACCTCCTGAGAGGCCAAGTGCAGGTCTTTCTAGTTTACGACTGTGACCTCCTGAGAGAAAAAGTGCACGTCTTTCTAGTTTATGTGTGTGACCTCCTGAGAGGCCAAGTGCAGGTCTTTCTAGTTTACGCCTGTGACCTCCTGAGAGGCCAAGTGCAGGTCTTTCTAGTTTACGACTGTGACCTCCTTAGAGGCCAAGTACAGGTCTTTCTAGTTTACGACTGTGACCTCCTGAGAGGCCAAGTGCAGGTCTTTCTAGTTTACGCCTGTGACCTCCTGAGAGGCCAAGTGCAGGTCTTTCTAGTTTACGACTGTGACCTCCTGTGAGAAAAAGTGCACGTCTTTCTAGTTTATGTCTGTGACCTCCTGAGAGGCCAAGTGCAGGTCTTTCTAGTTTATGTCTGTGACCTCCTGAGAGGCCAAGTGCAGGCCTTTCTAGTTTATGTGTGTGACCTCCTGAGAAGCCAGGTGCAGGTCTTTCTAGTTTAAGTTTGTGACCACCTGAGAGGCCAAGTGCAGGTCTTTCTAGTTTATGTGTGTGACCTCCTGAGAGGAAAAGTGCATGTCTTTCTAGTTTATGTGTGTGACCTCCTGAGAGGCCAGGTGCAGGTCTTTCTAGTTTAAGTCTGTGACCACCTGAGAGGCCAAGTGCAGTTCTTTCTAGTTTATGTGTGTGACCTCCTGAGAGGAAAAGTGCAGGTCTTTCTAGTTTACGACTGTGACCTCCTAAGAGGCCAAGTGCAGGTCTTTCTAGTTTATGTCTGTGACCTCCTGAGAGGCCAAGTGCAGGTCTTTCTAGTTTATGTCTGTGACCTCCTGAGAGGCCAAGTGCAGGTCTTTCTAGTTTATGTCTGTGACCCCCTGAGAGGCCAAGTGCAGGTCTTTCTAGTTTTTGTCTGTGACCCCCTGAGAGGCAAGTGCAGGTCTTTCGAGTTTATGTCTGTGACCCCCTGAGAGGCCAAGTCCAGGTCTTTCTAGTTTATGTCTGTGACCTCCTGAGAGGCCAAGTGCAGGTCTTTCTAGTTTATGTCTGTGACCTCCTGAGAGGCCAAGTGCAGGTCTTTATAGTTTATGTATGTGACCTCCTGAGAGGCCAAGTGCGGGTCTTTCTAGTTTATGTGTGTGACCTCCTGAGAGGAAAAGTGCACGTCTTTCTAGTTTATGTCTGTAACCCCCTGAGAGGCCAAGTGCAGGTCTTTCTAGTTTATGTCTGTGACCCCCTGAGAGGCCAAGTGCAGGTCTTTCTAGTTTATGTCTGTGACCCCTGAGAGGCCTTTGCAGGTCTTTCTAGTTTATGTCTGTGACCTCCTGAGAGGCCAAGTGCAGGTCTTTCTAGTTTATGTATGTGACCTCCTGAGAGGCCAAGTCCAGGTCTTTCTAGTTTATGTGTGTGACCTCCTGAGAGGCCAAGTGCAGGTCTTTCTAGGTTATGTCTGTGACCTCCTGAGAGGCCAAGTGCAGGTCTTTCTAGTTTATGTCTGTGATCCCCTGAGAGGCCATGGGCAGGTCTTTCTAGTTTATGTCTGTGACCCCCTGAGAGGTAAGTGCAGGTCTTTCTAGTTTATGTCTGTGACCCCCTGAGAGGCCAAGTCCAGGTCTCTCTAGTTTATGTGAGTGACCTCCTGAGAGGCCAAGTGCAGGTCTTTCTAGTTTATGTCTGTGACCCCCTGAGAGGTAAGTGCAGGTATTTCTAGTTTATGTCTGTGACCCCCTGAGAGGCCAAGTCCAGGTCTTTCTAGTTTATGTCTGTAACCCCCTGAGAGACCAAATGCAGGTCTTTCTAGTTTATGTCTGTGACCCCCTGAGAGGTCAAGTGCTGGTCTTTCTAGTTTATGTCTGTGACCCCTTGAGAGGCCAAGTTCAGGTCTTTCTAGTTTATGTCTGTGACCCCCCTGAGAGGCCAAGTCCAGGTCTTTCTAGTTTATGTCTGTGACCCCCTGAGAGGCCAAGTGCAGGTCTTTCTAGTTTATGTCTGTGACCTCCTGAGAGGCCAAGTGCAGGTCTTTCTAGTTTATGTCTGTGACCTCCTGAGAGGCCAAGTGCAGGTCTTTCTAGTTTATGTCTGTGACCCCCTGAGAGGCAAGTGCAGGTCTTTCTAGTTTATGTCTGTGACCCCCTGAGTGGCCAAGTCCAGGTCTTTCTCGTTTATGTCTGTGACCTCCTGAGAGGCCAAGTACAGGTCTTTCTAGTTTATGTCTGTGATCCCCTGAGAGGCCAAGTGCAGGTCTTTCTAGTTTATGTCTGTGACCCCCTGAGAGGCAAGTGCAGGTCTTTCTAGTTTATGTCTGTGACCCCCTGAGAGGCCAAGTCCAGGTCTTTCTAGTTTATGTCTGTGACCCCCTGAGAGGCCAAGTGCAGGTCTTTCTAGTTTATGTCTGTGACCTCCTGAGAGGCCAAGTGCAGGTCTTTCTAGTTTGTCTGTGACCTCCTGAGAGGCCAAGTGCAGGTCTTTCTAGTTTATGTCTGTGACCTCCTGAGAGGCCAAGTGCAGGTCTTTCTAGTTCATGTCTGGGACCTCCTGAGAGGCCAAGTGCAGGTATTTCTAGTTTATGTCTGTGACCTCCTGAGAGGCCAAGTCCAGGTCTTTCTAGTTTATGTCTGTGACCTCCTGAGAGGCCAAGTGCAGTTCTTTCTAGTTTATGTCTGTGACCTCCTGAGAGGAAAAGTGCAGGTCTTTCTAGTTTATGTGTGTGACCTCCTGAGTGGCCAAGTGCAGGTCTTTCTAGTTTATGTGTGTGACCTCCTGAGAGGAAAAGTGCAGGTCTTTCTAGTTTATGTCTGTGACCTCCTGAGAGGAAAAGTGCAGGTCTTTCTAGTTTATGTGTGTGACCTCCTGAGTGGCCAAGTGCAGGTCTTTCTAGTTTATGTGTGTGACCTCCTGAGTGGCCAAGTGCAGGTCTTTCTAGTTTATGTGTGTGACCTCCTGAGAGGAAAAGTGCAGGTCTTTCTAGTTTATGTGTGTGACCTCCTGAGAGGCCAAGTGCAGGTCTTTCTAATTTATGTCTGTGACCTCCTGAGAGGCCAAGTGCAGGTCTTTCTAGTTTATGTGTGTGACCTCCTGAGAGGCCAAGTGCAGGTTTTTCTAGTTTATGTCTGTGACCTCCTGAGAGGAAAAGTGCAGGTCTTTCTAGTTTATGTCTGTGATCCCCTGAGAGGCCAAGTGCAGGTCTTTCTAGTTTATGTCTGTGATCCCCTGAGAGGCCAAGTGCAGGTCTTTCTAGTTTATGTCTGTGATCCCCTGAGAGGCCAAGTGGAGGTCTTTCTAGTTTATGTCTGTGACCCCCTGAGAGGCCAAGTACAGGTCTTTCTAGTTTATGTCTGTGACCCCCTGAGAGGCCAAGTGCAGGTCTTTCTAATTTATGTCTGTGACCTCCTGAGAGGCCAAGTGCAGGTCTTTCTAGTTTATGTCTGTGACCTCCTGAGAGGCCAAGTGCAGGTCTTTCTAGTTTATGTCTGTGACCTCCTGAGAGGCCAAGTGCAGGTTTTTCTAGTTTATGTCTGTGACCTCCTGAGAGGCCAATTGCAGGTCCTTCTAGTTTATACCTGTGACCTCCTGAGAGGCCAAGTGCAGGACTTTCTAGTTTATGTCTGTGACCCCCTGAGAGGCCAAGTGCAGGTCTTTCTAGTTCACATCTGTGACCTCCTGAGAGGCCAAGTGCAGGTCTTTCTAGTTTATACCTGTGACCTCCTGAGAGGTCAAATGCAGGTCTTTCTAGTTTATGTCTGTGACTTCCTGAGAGGCCAAGTGCAGGTCTTTCCAGTTTATGTGTGTGTCCTCCTGAGAGGCCAAGTGCTGGTCTTTCTAGTTTATGCCTGTGACCTCCTGAGAGGCCAAGTGCAGGTCTTTCTAGTTTACGCCTGTGACGTCCTGAGAGGCAAGTGCAGGTCTATCTAGTTTACGCCTGTGACCTCCTGAGAGGAAAAGTGCTTGTCTTTCTAGTTTACGCCTGTGACGTCCTGAGAGGCCAGGTGCAGGTGTTTCTAGTTTACGCCTGTGACCTCCTGAGAGGAAAAGTGCACGTCTTTCTAGTTTATGCCTGTGACGTCCTGAGTGGCCAAGTGCAGGTCTTTCTAGTTTACGCCTGTGACCTCCTGAGAGGAAAAGTGCACGTCTTTCTAGTTTATGCCTGTGACCTCCTGAGAGGCCAAGTGCAGGTCTTTCTAGTTTATGTGTGTGACCTCCTGAGATGCCAAGTGCAGGTCTTTCTAGTTTATGTGTGTGACCTCCTGAGAGGCCAAGTGCAGGTCTTTCTAGTTTACGCCTGTGACCTCCTGAGAGGCCAAGTGCAGGTCTTTCTAGTTTACGCCTGTGACCTCCTGGGAGGCCAAGTGCAGGTCTTTCTAGTTTATGTGTGTGACCTCCTGAGAGGCCAAGTGGAGGTCTTTCTAGTTTACGCCTGAGACCTCCTGAGAGGCCAAGTGCAGGTCTTTCTAGTTTATGTGTGTGACCTCCTGAGAGGCCAAGTGCAGGTCTTTCTAGTTTACGCCTGTGACCTCCTGAGAGGAAAAGTGCACGTCTTTCTAGTTTATGCCTGTGACCTCCTGAGAGGCCAAGTGCAGGTCTTTCTAGTTTACGCCTGTGACCTCCTGAGAGGCCAAGTGCAGGTCTTTCTAGTTTACGACTGTGACCTCCTTAGAGGCCAAGTACAGGTCTTTCTAGTTTACGACTGTGACCTCCTGAGAGGCCAAGTGCAGGTCTTTCTAGTTTACGCCTGTGAACTCCTGAGAGGCCAAGTGCAGGTCTTTCTAGTTTACGACTGTGACCTCCTGTGAGAAAAAGTGCACGTCTTTCTAGTTTATGTCTGTGACCTCCTGAGAGGCCAAGTGCAGGTCTTTCTAGTTTATGTCTGTGACCTCCTGAGAGGCCAAGTGCAGGCCTTTCTAGTTTATGTGTGTGACCTCCTGAGAAGCCAGGTGCAGGTCTTTCTAGTTTAAGTTTGTGACCACCTGAGAGGCCAAGTGCAGGTCTTTCTAGTTTATGTGTGTGACCTCCTGAGAGGAAAAGTGCATGTCTTTCTAGTTTATGTGTGTGACCTCCTGAGAGGCCAGGTGCAGGTCTTTCTTGTTTAAGTCTGTGACCACCTGAGAGGCCAAGTGCAGGTCTTTCTAGTTTATGCCTGTGACCTCCTGAGAGGCCAAGTGCAGGTCTTTCTAGTTTACGCCTGTGACGTCCTGAGAGGCCAAGTACAGGTCTTTCTAGTTTATGTGTTTGACCGCCTGAGAGGCCAGGTGCAGGTCTTTCTAGTTTACGCCTGTGACGTCCTGAGAGGCCAAGTGCAGGTCTTCCTAGTTTATGCCTGTGACCTCCTGAGAGGCCAAGTGCAGGTCTTTCTAGTTTACGCCTGTGACGTCCTGAGAGGCAAGTGCAGGTCTTTCTAGTTTATGCCTGTGACCTCCTGAGAGGCCAAGTGCAGGTCTTTCTAGTTTACGCCTGTGACCTCCTGAGAGGAAAAGTGCACGTCTTTCTAGTTTATGTCTGTGACCTCCTGAGAGGCCAAGTGCAGGTCTTTCTAGTTTACGCCTGTGACGTCCTGAGAGGCCAAGTGCAGGTCTTTCTAGTTTACGCCTGTGACGTCCTGAGAGGCCAAGTGCAGGTCTTTCGAGTTTACGCCTGTGACCTCCTGAGAGGAAAAGTGCACGTCTTTCTAGTTTATGCCTGTGACCTCCTGAGAGGCCAAGTGCAGGTCTTTCTAGTTTATGTGTGTGACCTCCTGAGAGGCCAAGTGCAGGTCTTTCTAGTTTATGTGTGTGACCTCCTGAGAGGCCAAGTGCAGGTCTTTCTAGTTTACGCCTGTGACCTCCTGAGAGGCCAAGCGCAGGTCTTTCTAGTTTATGCCTGTGACCTCCTGAGAGGCCAAGTGCAGGTCTTTCTAGTTTATGTCTGTGACCTCCTGAGAGGAAAAGTGCAGGTCTTTCTAGTTTACGCCTGTGACCTCCTGAGAGGCCAAGTGCAGGTCTTTCTAGTTTATGCCTGTGACCTCCTGAGATGCCAAGTGCAGGTCTTTCTAGTTTACGCCTGTGACCTCCTGAGAGGCCAAGTGCAGGTCTTTCTAGTTTATACCTGTGACCTCCTGAGAGGAAAAGTGCAGGTCTTTCTAGTTTATACTTGTGACCTCCTGAGAGGCCAAGTGCAGTCCAATGGGCGACCTACTGGTCGAAATACGGATGAAGCGATGATGAATACATTACATGCATTCAGTCCCCGGACCAAGGGAAGTACCCCAGGAGGTTAGAATTCCCGTTGGACTGGCTGATAATCGAACCTTGGACCCTTCGGAGAAATGTCTAGCGAGTGAACCAATGTGCTATCCAATCAGTCGATTATTTTAGTACCTGAAGTAGTGTTTGTTATTTTTCAGGATTGTGGAAAGACCGCTAAGGTGGCCATTTCTCCACTGCGGAGTTGGTTACTGATAACACGCAGGCTTATCTTCTGATAAGAGCAATAGCACAATCATTTGTTTGTGGATCTTGAGCCAAAGATTTGTAAAACTCGACTCATTGCGGGTCGTGTTTCAAGGTAAGGATCTTATAAGCCTTAATATATCTGCATTTTGCATGTCTAGTTCCCAAGTTAAAAACTGCTTGCTACCAATATTTAACTAGAAGGCTTATGTTTAGTTTTACCTGTTGACTAGAGAGTAAGGATGATACATCGTACATATTGTCAGAAACTTGATATCGTAATTATGATGAAATATTCATTGAGACTAACAGAATAATAAGAGTCTTATTTTCACCACCGTCACGCCCATGGAATTAGCTAATCTCTCACCAGCACAGCAGTTAAGACAGGCTTCCCTTCGCTGCCAGACACAGAAACTCTCTCATCCACATCCAATCGCTATCAAGCAGTCGAAAACTCAGACAGCTCTGAGGAAATATCTGACACAGAACCCGAAAACTCAGAGGCTAGCACAACTCCAAACCAAAAATCCAACCCCCTCAAAATCAACGCTCAAAGGCCACCATATCTAACTAAAATCACAAAACAGTAAATTCAAATGCTGAGCACAACAATGCCACAGACGTCCCCCCTCCCCCAGTAGGTCACTGCTGCCAACCCCACCCCATTACACTCCAGGCCAACTAAACACCCTGTTCCTGTCGACCTCCCAGTAGGCTTGAGAATCGTCCTTCAAAACCTTCAAGCCGTAATTACCAATTTCACACGAACCTTTTGTTAGTTAAAAGGCACACGGATTGATAGTTGAATACTAGATGTATTTTGACACATTTCTACACGACTGAGTACACATATGTTGACCAAAGAATACAAACAGGAACAGGAAGTCACAGCCTTCTCATCACAAAGTCACTGTAAATAAACATTGTGCAAAACAAGCATTACCAACATACTTATGAACTAAAGTTGAAAACTAAAGTTGTACAGAACAATTGATTATCTTTATGATAATAAGACATTCTAACACCCTCACTTAATTGATTGATTGTTTGTACACACAACACATGAATTAATCTGTCATCCCCATGGATGCAATGCAAAAATCATGTTTTGCTCTTGAAAGTGCTTTGGTTAGCACATCAGCAATCATCTGTTCAGTTGACAATTATTGAACACTGACAACACCACATTTCACCCATTGCTTTATTTGATGGAACCCGACATCAATGACGTGTTTACTTTTGCTGCCAGATGAATGGTTCAAACACCTATTAATAGCTCCTTGGTTATCATTAAATATTTTAATAACTTACATTTGATTGGGACTGATAATTCCCCAAGAAGACCTCTTAAATACACACCATCCTTACCACATTCACTAGCGGTAGTAGGAACATACTCTGTAAAAGTTATGCTATCTCCAATAGTTACAGATCTTTGTTTTCTTGCCTGCCAACTAATGGCTCCACCTGCTAGCTTGAACACACAGCCAGTAACAGATTTTCTATCAACAGCACAAGCAGCAAAATCAGCATCTGCATAAATTCGATTCCTATTACAACTGCAAGGTTGGATTTTCACCCATGCCTTGTAAAACTAGCTGCATATCCATCATCTACCATACAGTAATACGTTAAAATACACTGCTCACAAAAAATAGAGGATATTGCAAGGTCAGCTCATAATGGTGCAATAATATACGAGATCATTTAGCTTTTCAACCATTTATTACTCACATAATGCTATACTGACAGATAAAGCAGCCGATGATTCCGGAGAGCCCCTGATGGGTGTTGGAATCAAATGACGTGAATGAAGAGAGAATATGGCAAACAAACAAAGCAACATTAACACTACCATAATCGTGGGTCGTGGGTGAATATTGGGCTCTCGTGTAGTGTCCGTTGTCCAATTCAAAAGTGTGTTATATTTGTTAGTAGCGCTCTGAAAATGGTTTGTACTTACTGTGCCACGTTATTAACATTAACAAACACCACGTTCACACTTTCAAAATAAGGAAATTGTCAACATTATCTTTCAAGTTATAAACTTATGAAAAAGCACGTCGCCATGTTTGCTGCCAACTTCACTTCTCCGGCGACCCTCTGGACGAAATTACTGATTGTACTTCTAGGCAAATCCATTGGCCTGGATAAAGAGTATTGATGCGTGACTACCCCCACTGTGCGTGACAAAAACCAGGGGTGTTTATTGAACCCTTATTGATCTACGAAAAATAAGTATTCATATTAATTATTGTTATTACTACGGCCCAGGCAGTACTTGAGGAAGTGGACTTGGATAAAGGGAGGCCAGCATTTCGTAATGATTGCAACAGGAGCTGAGCTGGTAGCTATTCTTGGGGGACGGCTAGAATTAGTCGGGTTCAAGGCCAAATTGAGCAACTACTGTACCAAAATTGGAAGCATAAAGGAAGGATCACGAGTCACTTGCAACGAACATACGATTGAACCAGCCAATCACAAGAGACCAAGCCATGACCACGCGGTGGACAGCGTCAGTAGTAAAAAGCCCGCGGAAATGATTATCTAAATAACCGCCGAACGGACTGATCTCCGCACGAGTGCATTGAGACGTTTGATTTATTTGAAGAAGAATGACACTAGTCCCATCTTTGTGAGACAAAAACTCTGGAAGTTTTTATCCGACTCCACCCCACTCCTCCGTCCCCTGTCAGTTTCTAATAAATAGTTTGGCATGACGCTACTCTATGTCATTCGTTTTGGAGCCTTGAGAGGCTTACTTCACGCCAGTTTGCATCGTGATTTTAACGCTCTGAATTTGGTTAAGTTATTTTATTTGTGAGCTCTGAGGAGCTAAATTCACATCAGTGGTAATATCGAATTTTAAAGCTCTAGTACATTTTCATCTGAAATCAACTTTATTTTGTGAGCTAAATATTTCACGCCAGTGCGTGGTAACTTGTAACATTTACTTAAAGACGACCATTTCAGCTCTGAGGGGACAAGTCTTGTAACACCCTAATTAGCGCTCACCGGAGCGAAGGTCAACAGTACAGTACGGAAATACCGAGCAAGATAGCGACTGCCAGTGCAGCCAAGATCTTAAACTTGTTATCGAGCCAGTGACGTGGTCTCGAGGTGTATATTTTATGTACAAATTGCAGTGTATTTTATATGTGTTTTATTGTGCGTGTGTGCGAGATATCTAGGGCCAGTCTTCGCAATTAATCGCATTAGGACAATTGTGGGCGAATTGAGTAACCTGCAAGCGATTATAGATAGGTCAAATAATTAACATTGAACTTTTCTGCCAAGGAGTCGATACCAAGATGATCAGCACGTGGTTTGGAGTTGGGATGATCTTCAGCAGTTCATCGTAGACGACCACGATGGAGTGCTAATTTGTCCATAGGGGCAATGGGCTGAGGAGGATGTCCTTAGTTCTACAAGCAGATCGGTGATGTACAAAAATTGGATTATTTCAATTATGTAGTTAGATTTGGCCGGGGAACTTTTGTAAATAGTCATGTTTCTTTTCTTGTTGTTTAGAGTTTTTCTTTGCACCGACACTAAATGTTTTAAATGTCCGTTGGCGCGTGGCCAAAGTGTTTGTTAGATATTTGTTTTTCCTTGAGTCATATGTAATGTGCGCGGCGTGCGTGCGTGATTTTTATCCTTGCAAATGCGGAACCCGTTACATTCGATAAATGGTGCTTTATTAACGTTAATATTTGAAATAGGAATGGGAGGAAATTACTGTAAGATATTTGCTGAACAGGTTATTATTCATATTAGGGTTGCCCAGCGCACCAATTTAAAAGTAATTTGTAGAACACCTTCGTTCTAATTTTGATAGATTTTTTTGAGTCCTTTTCAGGTTGACTAGTCACGGCATAGAACGGTGGCGCCAGCATGTGGAAATTATTTGTGTCTTTTTATTTCAGGGTCTGTCAAAACCCATACGTGTGATTGTGTGTGTTACTGTGTCAAGTGTGTGTTGATTCTACGTGAGGAGGGGGTAGAGGTCCTACCGCCCTCATATTTTTGCTGCTGTTGTATTTTGATGGAAAGACAGGGTGCTCTAGGGAGACCGCTGTTTCTTGTCCATATTATTCTGACACACACACACGTATTATTGTGCTCTGGGGCACACTTCTTCGAGATTCGACCCCATGTCTTGGGAGGTCGAAGATATTGACACGTGGGTTGACAGACAGGCAGAGTTCCACAAACCGCCCGTCTTGCCTGTGACTTATTTTTGATAGGCAGTCCTGATTGTCCGACTGACCCCTGTAAGCTTTCATGTAGCAAACCTGTTCATTGTGATGGTTATTTTTAAGCCATAATTAATTGGGGAGTTCGCCATGTGTGTAACGGCTTGTTGTACGTTGTATGGGTAAAATATTGTATTATTAACGTAAATGTTGGCTGTGTGCCTATTGCTTTGTTAATGACTCGATTCATGTAAATTTTGTGAGTCACACCCGTGCGGTGTAGTGGTAGAGTACTTGTAAATTTTGACGGCGGTCATTTGTGTATTTTTTATTGGTCACGTGTTAATGTACTTGTGTTGATTTTGTGTGAGAAGTCCTAGGTTTTTAGGCAGTAAATGTTGCTACGGCAATTTGATTCCAATTTCACACGGAAATTTTGTGTTTGTTTATATTAGATTTAGGAAGTGTCGGTTTTAATTTTAAGTATTGTAGTTGTGTTCCCCCGTGTCGGTCTAGCTCTAAGAAATGTGGATTCGTTGTCTGAATGATTATTCTGGATGATGACGAATCACGCATTCATTGTACACATCATGATGCATGTAGAACGACATACGCACATATATGGTCACTTTTGTTATTTTATCTTAGGGACACTTGGTCCATGTAATTAATCTCTCCAGAGATTTGGCCTAGTTTTTGGCATTTTTATTAAGTGGGAGTCAGATGGGAGTTTTTGTTGTTAATTGTTTGAGTGTAAATATGGTGATTTGTTATTAAATTCATTTGTTTTAACCCTGGCTTCACTCTTTCCTGCATGTTATTTTGTTATATGTTACCCTGCAAGTTAATGAAGCGCCTTGACAACAACTTACGATAGGAACCGTTACACTCCCCGAAACTGAGTCTCATATGCTTCTTTGCAAGGGTTCATTATATTAGCCTAACGCGGGCACAATAAGTTTGGCACTCTGAAGAAATGCAGTAACACCCTCTAGCGATAAAACAACATTCAACTCCTGTATATTAGTAACATTGGCCATTTCTATAGAAAATGTTTCGGATTTTAATGGCGGCTGGCAACGGACACTGCACGAGTTCCGAATATTGTTCTTCAGTATGGTGTATGGTCTCCTCGAACGGCTAGCACGATGCAATGAGATGATCAATGAGTTCTTGGGGGATACGTGGCCACTCATCCATAAGAGAAATCTGCAGCTGTGGAACAGTTGTGGGAGGTGCTGGTCTGCCTGCAATGCGCCTGCCTGATGCAACCCACACGTGCTCTATCAGATTTAAGTCCGGCGAGGAAGCTGGCCACTGCGTACGCTGGATACCCTCCTCCTCCAGCATATCGTCCACCAACCCAGCTCTGTGGGGACGTGCATTATCACCCATAAACGCAAAGGAAGCAAATATGGCGTCAGCATACGTCAAGACAAAAGGTTGGAGAATCTCGTCTCTACGCCTTACAGTGGTCACAGTACCATGTGGGATGATGTAGAGGTCCGTACGTCCACCCAGGCTAATTCCAGCCCTCACCACCGCCATATGGGGATCTTTCTTGTACAAAGGATGGGTTGTTTCATGTCTCTCGTTCCCTCCAGATGCGAACACGTTGACTATCCGATTCCACGTTGAATCGGGACTCATCAGAAAACAGAACTGAGCTCCGTTCGGTATGCCTCCACCTACGATGCTCCTCCGCCCAGTTTCTGCGATCTCGACGGTGTAATGGAATTAACCTGGTACGCATAATGGGCCTACGGGCATAGAGGCCACGTGCATGAAGTCGGTTACGGACAGTATGGGTTGATTATCTCCTGCGTCCTGTTGCTGTTAGAAGGGCACTTCTCACTGGAGTTGCTTTCTGCCGTCTATTCCGGCGGGCTTTTAACACGAGGTAACGGTCATCCCTTGCTGTTGTTCCCCGTGGGCCAACTTGTCCTACCCTTCTGTGAATAGAAGCTGTTGTTTGAAAACAATTCCACAGTCTTGAGATCACACTTTGAGACACCCCAAGGGCTCGTTGTGTCTGTCCAGCTTCCACCCGTCCTATGGTCCTCCAAGCCATTGATTCAGGTAAATCACGTTGTGGAGGCATTGCTGTCCCTAAGTCCCTTCATTCATTAACTGGCAACGGGAATGGAATTGCTCTTACCTCAGCAACAAACCACCGCCTTGTGACCCTTTGACAGCAACAGTACGGACAGTTCCCTCCGTCATGTGGTGTATGTGCAGGGGTGACGCAAACACATGTTTACCTTCTCTGGGAGTAAAGGAAAGCGATAGTATCTAATGTGGTACGAAACACATAGCATACATAGCTGAGTCTACAATATCCCCTAAATTTGTGAGCAGTGTATAATACCAAACAGGTAGAAGTGTGGTTTAGTTGCCACCAGTGTTACCATAGCAGTTCTTTCCAGTCCTCAGGTAGGTTTATCAAGTGGCACAATAATATAAATGACATTTGAAGAACTGTTTAGTTCACCTCAGGTGTTGACCAAATGTACAAATTAATACACCCTATTAAGCCTACAAGCTTATCAAAAAAGGAATGCAGCAAACTAATATGAATACAACAAGGCCATCACCAATACAAAGTACACACCAAGAGAACATATGAAGTAATTAAGGTAAATGCACCAATGGTCGTCATTTACTCAAGAAAATATATATGTCGTAGTCAGATAGTGAAATCCGTCATTTCATGAAGATCCTAGGCACTTCATGAAAAGCCGGCATATGATGTAAAAAGAGATAGTTACACCATCTGACGCGTTTCTTCATGAAGTGACGGACAGATTTAGGCAGATGGTGTAAGAAATGATTTTACATGATCAGCCGAGGCACTTCATGAAGATCCGGTGTTTGTTGATTCGGCACTTCATGAAATGACTGACACAATGAAGCCGTATATTAATTCATTTAATTGTTCTATTCCAAGAAATAAATTAATGCTTGTTTATTTTGGTTTTCGAAATTAATTTTCACATAAAAACCTAAATGTAATTACTCTGTATCTCTTTTTTTCTATAATTTGGTATTTTTATATATTTTATTTGTACAGAATTTTTTTCTAATCAGCAATGCATACTTTCATAATTTCATTTGTAGTTTTTCTTTTTGTTCTTCAATTGTGTATCTTTTTTCTCTCTTTCCTTCACTGATGCAATTTGTATTTTTAGCCTATTTTCATTTATGAAAAAAATAGGCTTATAAGGTCACCTTTTGCCCGTGTGTCTGTATGTGTGTGCGTGTGTGTGTGAGAGAGGATTTGTGTGTGTGTGTGTGTCCCTAATAACTTCTCAACGGCTGGAGCGATTTCAATGAAACTCGGTAAGTTCATAGCACTATTTCGGGCGACCCCGACCGTGCCCTTCAAATTTTGTTACGTCTCACCAATCCAACATGGCGGCTGTGCGAAATATTTCACCAGCATTCAATATCTCCGAAACTACTACCAATATCACCCTGGAATTTTGTACGGTGATCAAGGGAACTACTAGAAGTTTACCGATGTGACTTTTGAAAACCTGGTAACTACAAAACCAACATGGCGCCCAAGCGAATTTGCGACGTTTAAATAGACGTTTCTCGCGATTTAACCAACCAAACGCAATGAAACTTGGTACAGTATATGTTTATACGCATTGTATTGCACCGACATCTAACTTCGTTCAATTGTCCGCCCATATAAATATAATTCCAATTCACACCCAATCACACGGGACTGATGATTGAGGTGACCCAAGACCTCCAAATGAATTAACAACAAAACTGGAACGATAACTTACAGGTAAGATACACACAATGAAGGAAAATGCAGAATCATTCTTTCAAATATTTCTGTCTTTAATAAATAGGCTGAAATTCGAGATTTTCTCGAAGGTGAACCCTCCACTAAATCAACCAATTGTAAAGCTTTTGTGTATTCAGCCCTGTGTACTTGGGAGTGTGTAGAATCTGTCTGATAATCAGTATTATAATGGTATTTGTAGTATTGTGTGTATTTGTAGTTCAGGTTAAGATTGAGAAGGAGGCGGCCGTGGTTACGTTAGGAACCAACCCGGCATTTGCCTAGAGGAGAAGGGGGAAACCATGGAAAACCAATTCCAGGATGGCTAAGGTAGGAATGGAACTCTTCTCAGTTTTTCCTCCAGAGGTCGACCATAATTATGTTCCTATCCGTGGTAACCATAGTTGATTTCATAAGTCTACTTAACGAGTAGGCCAATATGCTGGTTCGAATCTCGTCGCTGACTGTGGCGTTTCCCCCCAGGTCTTTTCACACACCCTCTCAGCAAATGCCGGGATGGTACGTCATTTCAAGTCTCGAGACACCTTCCCAAATTCTTTACCCACACACTACTTCTATCATCACGCAAACACAGGTTATCAGAAAACCACCACCCAAATACACTGGGCTGATGATCAAGATGTCCCTAGCCCTTAAAATAAATATACAAGAAAACAACTATTAAACAAGACAACAACTGAACTAAATTAAAATGGTAAAAAATATCCTCCAGTGGGGTTCGAACTCACTTCGTAGTGACCCGGAAGCCAACACCATACCCCGAGACCACATGTACATTAATACAGTCGGCTGCTAAGAGCTGTACAAGTTCTCTGTATTACGCACCCGTAACTGAGTTTGTTCTTGTTGTTTTAAAGGGTGGAACAGCGAAATAAAGTCATATTATACTATCGGTTATCTATCTCTCATGTTTTAGGAACAAAATGGATCTGAACGACGTTCTTCTTCCGTTCACAGCACGGCAGCATAATATTCCTTCTAGGCGCAAGGCCAAGCAAGATGCTGGGGAGGGAATTAGGGGATAAATGAAGTCCAGACCATTAGACATTTGTACCATATGTCACAGTGTTCACTTTCTGAGGAAATAACAGCCCTTTAGTGTCCACATTTTTATCTGATTTATTCTTGGAAGTCTCACTTCCCTCACACGTGATCACCGCTGCCGCTACGGTACTTCATGAAGTGACGGGCTGGATTTCCCGTGAGATGATGTACAAGATGAATTACACTATGTGACGGCGATATTTAGTCATTTCATGAAACCACGCGTCAGATAGTGCAACTGTACCTTTTTACATCATATGCCGGCTTTTCATGAAGTGCCTAGGATTTTCATGAAATGATGGATTTCACTATCTGACTACGACATATATACCTTATACATTTCAGTAAATTTAATCAACAAAAGCACTGTACCTAAACTCAAACTCTACTCAAACAGTAGGAAACTCTCAATATCGAATAGCCTATATTTGTTTTAGAAAAAAATACGTATTTAAAAAAAAAGTGTGTTTTTGCGGTAGTCCTCGGCATGATGTCTTTGGAATTTTCCTATATTCGTCACCCGTTTGCACCAATTGCAGTCACATTAGTTTTCCCTTGTCTGCTGTTTATAATGCAATTCTGTCAATTGTTGCATAAGACACCGATTTATTGACTTGGAGGCTAACATTTACGAATAAAACAGTAGGCCTACCAGTAATTATGTTTTTTAATAAAAATAACATAGTAACAAAAAAAAGAGACGGCATCGGGAAGCGGGAATGGTGGGTAGAAAACATACGGGCATGAAAATATCGTAATTCTGCTCTAAACACATTTATTATAAGTTATTTTTGTATTAACTTAAAGTGCATTAGAAATATAATAATAATAGAAATTGTAACAATATAAACACAAGAAGGTATTCAGGAGCAAATGGTTATTTTACGGGCTGTTATATCGATGTCTTTTTTTTTATTCTGCAGGGTGAGGGGGGGGCGTAGTCGCATAAAAAGTGAGACCACGGCACCATTCTCAGAGGTCTAACACCAATTGTTGTTGCCAAAAGTTTCGAAAAATCCTTCTTCTTCAGTGCAGTATCTTCGCCATTAGCAACCCTCTGAATTCGCCAATCTTGTACACTTATCTTCCAAGCAGTCTTTAGTGGCTTAAAAATGCTTACATCCATGGGTTGAAGTACTTGTGTGGCATTAGGTAGTAAAGCGACCAAAACAATTCCATGATCCTCACAATATTTAGACTACAAGTATGTATGGTCAAGTGTGAGAAGTGCCAGCGGCGGCTGGTGGTCTTAGAGCTTGGGAGGGCACACACCAAAAAAAAAAAATCATGCACAGTAAAAATTATTCTCTAGCACGCTAGGTGTTTGCCAATATCCATTAAATTTAGTCTCATTAGGGAAAATATTATGTTCTACATCTTATATCTCTATATATATAAGAATGAAAGTTTGTCTGTTTTTTCTGAATTTCTACGGAAATTTGCGTTATTTACGCGTTTCAGACTGTTTTAAGACGGATGCGCGCGAAAATAATTTGTTTGTCTGTCTGTATGTCTGGCTGTCAGTATGTCTGGCTGTTTGTCTGTCTGTCTGGGGACAAAGTTGTTGTTCCCTTATAACTCGAGATCGGCTGGGTGGATCAACGTAAAATTTGGTACAGATATCCTTCAGAGGTACGACAGTAATCATTGATGTAACTCTTCTCTGTACCTCTCATAAAAGGGGGCCTACCCCCTTAAAATACTTGCTGACATAGGCGTAGACGGGCGAGACAAAGCTCATTTTCAGCCTTTCAATGTGAGAAACGAAACTCGGGGGACCCTAAAGGGCCCCCGAAAACCACATTCTAAGGCCCTGAAACCAACAGTTTTTGAGATATTTCCAGAAAACTAATTTCATTTAATACAATAACGAAAAGCCTCCGTGGCTTAGGCGGCAGCATGCCAGCCTCTCACCGCTGGGTCCGTGGTTCAAATCCCGGTCACTCCATGTGAGATCTGTGCTGGACAAAACGGAGGCAGACAGGTTTTTCTCCGGGTACTCCGGTTTTCCCTGTCAAAATTTCATTCCAGCAACTCTCTCCACTATCATTTCATTTCATCTGTCATTCATTTAATCATTGCCCCAGAGGAGTGCGTCAGGCCTCGGCAGCCGGCACAGTTCATATCCTCGCCGCTAGATAGGGGCTTCATTCATTCCATTCCTGACCCGGTCAGAGACTGGAAGCAGGCTGTGGATTTTCATTTTCACAATAACGAAAGAATGCAAGCCGGTTACCATGGCAACGGAATCTCACAGGTCCATCTATTGCTGTAAGACGCAATACAATTCCATTTATTACATTACTGAGATAGTTTGCAAACGGCTATAACGTTATAACGGAACCAAATTAAGCTGTAAAATTCATCAATGTCATATAATGCGCTTAAGGGGGTCAAGGGGTACTCTAGATTTTTTCACGCGATTTACACGTTCGGGTGTGGAACGGAAGGTCTATTATATCCCTATCCCTATATTGTCATATTATTATTATTATTATTATTATTATTATACTACGGCCTACAACGACGAGACAAAGCTTATTTTCAGCCCCTTGGTGTCAGAAATAAAACTCGGTGCCCCTAAATACCAGTAAAGTTTCCCCGAAAAGTTCATTTTAAGGCTCTAAAACCATCAGTTTCTGAGATATTCCCAGAAAATTAATTTCATTTAATAAACTAATGAAGGCATGCAAGCCAGTAACCATGACAACAATATCTGAAAAGGTGAAATCCAACTTTCTATTTCTGCAAGAAGTAAAGCCACTCCATTTATTAAATTTCTGTGAATGTTTGCAAATGGCTATAAGGTTATTACGGAATCAACTAAAACTGTAAAATTCATCAATGCGCTTGGGGGTCAAGGGGTACCCTAGATTTTTTTCACACGACTTAAATGTGTGTTATGTCGTACAGAAGGTCTATTATATCTCCAAACAGAAACATTATTTTCAAAAATTCCTGAATTGAAATACGGTAGTTTTTTTTCTTTTCTTCTTTTGGGTATTTGGGCCATTGGAGTCTAAAAAAACTGAATTTTCATGCACCACAAGCCTAATTTATTAAAGGGGTCTTCCTCTGGATGGGGTCTTGACACAACAGTGAAGGTCAGTTTTATTTGACGTGTATTGCGTTTCGTCTACGAGGTTTTCATTTTTTTTCACGTCGGGAAGTACACATTAGGTAAATTTAGTTTCAGAGCATATTTTAACTAATCATTTTTCTTTGTCGAGAAACAGGTTCCAAGTCTCTAAGCATTGCAACAGTAGTTCAATTGATTACGTCTGGTTATTAATACCGATGACCGTTCGAAGAATGGGTACTTCTGCTAGTATATATATATAAAGGATGTTCGTTTGTTCGTCTTTTATGCGTTCATAAACCATTCATTCGATTGCGATCAAATTTTGGTGAGTTGTTGTGTACACTTCCGAAATCATTATCGGCATAGTTAATCCAATGTACAATAGACAGCGCGCGAGTAGTTTAAACAAATGCGTGTTGGCGATGCGTTCATATACAATTCATCTGATTGAGATCAAATTTTGGTAAGTTGTTGTGCACAGTCCCGGAAAAGTTATAAGAATAGTAAATCCAATTTACAATAGATGGCGCGCGAATAGCTTCAACAAAATGGAGTGCGTTTGTTTCAAGAAAGTCCCACATGCGTTCATATACCAGTAGTGGTTTTGTAGGGGTTCTAGCACCACCGCCACCGCTCCACCGCTGGAATACTAAAATGGCAATATCTCGCGAACCAATCAGGCTAGAGATTTGTACGAGGTGTCATTGAACTCGGGCTGACACCCCCTTTCCAATGAACAACATATTTCCACCCCAAAATAAAACCTACCCCTACTAGGGGGCGAAATTGTAAATTTTTAGAGAATCTCTCTTTACAACTGCAACATGTGAGAGTTTGAATGTCAGTATGGAATGAAACGTTGTTCTACATAAAGTGGATGTGCTCGGTGGATAGCCACTATGAATTAACATGCTTGTTTTTGTTTTTTACGCATGCCCACTCATGGCTTTTGAAGAGGGTACGGGAGCGGTTCCATGTGGACGAGTCCTTGTTGACAGGTCATTGTTGACAAGTCCTTGTTGACGGGTCCTTGTTGACGGGTCCCTGTGGACTGGTCATTGTTGACAGGTCCTTGTGGACGAGTCCTTGTTGATGAGTCCCTTTGGACTGATCCCTTTGGACCGGCCCCTTTGGACTGGCCCATGAATTTATCCAAATTATGTCAAAGGGCTTAACTAACGGACTAATAAGGCTAGGAACTTGTATGAGGTAGTGTAGGACTTGGGATGAAGCCCCCTTTTAGAATGTATTTTTGAAATTTTGACAAAGGGCCTAACCACACTTTTGTTAATATCTCGCGAACCTACTTGTATAAGGGGTCCTAGCAATTGGGGCGATGTTCCCCTTTGGGGGGTGAAACTATCCCCCCACTCCCAAATTGAAAAATCGATATCTTGGAAACTAAGAACCCTAAAATTATGTGTGATAGCTTTAAAAATAGGTCATAAGATACGATTTTACCACGATAGGTCATTTCGCCCCTAAAATAGTAAATAGTAATGTTACAGGGAAAATAGCGGTTAAACACTTAAAAATGATAAACGAACCTAAGATCATTTGTTTTTGATGACAAAATAGTAAGAGGGTTAAAACTACCCCCCCCCCCCCCCCCAAAAAAAAAATCATTATCTTGGAAATTAAGAGCCTTAAAATTAAGTGTGATAGCTTTAAAAATAGGTCATGACATATGCTTATACCACGATAGGTGATTTCACCCCTAAAACAGTGAATAGTGATTTTACAGGGAAAAAGGTGTTAAACACCTAAAAATGATAAATGAACCTAAGATCTTTTGTATTTGATGAAAAATAGTAAGGGGGTGAAAACAACCCCAAAATTGAAAAATCGATATCTTGGAAACTAAGAAACCTAAAATTAGGTGTGATAGCTCAAAAAATTGGACATATAATACTCGTTTACCACGATTAGTCATTTTACCCCTATAACAATGCATGTAGATTATACAGAAAAAGGGGGACCAATAATCAGATTTGGACACATGAGGTGTTATAAGACTCAGGGCGACAATCTCTTCTTGAATTTATTATTTATTTTTAGAAATTTTGACAAAGGGCCTAACCACACATTTTGAAAATTTAGATTTTTAAAATTTTAAATTTTTTCTTTTTTTTTTAGTTGAGAGAGACAGTACCGGTTGTGTTTAAACGAGCATGTCGCCGATCACTATGACCATGTTCAATGGATGAATCGGTATTTTGTGAAGCATTGATTGAAGAGGGTCATGCGACGACTTGTTTTAAGAATATTTTTATGATTTTTCCTATGATGCATGCATTTATTTAAATATCCCAAAACGGCAAGGTTACTGATTTGAGTTTTATAAACTAATAATGGGATTTGGACTCATAAGGTGTCCTATAACTTGACATGACGCTTTCTTTATATGGCTTATGAATTTTCCCAAAAAAGATTGTAAACAACAAGGTCATGGACTTTTGTTTCTCTTAATATATTGCAAACCCATAATGTTAGATGTTTTTGGTGAGTGATGAAACATAGCTATGTAGAGAAAGAATTATTGTAGGCTTCACGTATGGTGACTGACAAGTCTTTGACCATTGAAACTTGTTTTTAAACCTAACCCCAGTACATAGGGAGTATAGGTTTCGGGCATGACATGACAAACGGTGTGTACAAAATCCAATTTATCGATTCAAGAATTAAGAGAAGACTATCTTTAATTGATTAGTTAAAGAGGGTAGCTAAGAAATCAAAATGGTGATTACACTAAACCAAACCGAACCAATACAATCCTTTTTGAATGTATAATGTTACTTGCTATTTTGTGCTGCAGTGGCAAGCACTTTTGGCTCTTGCACTAGAGGCCTTGTTGTGCACACTCCAGGAACGGTTTCTGAGTTACTAAATCCTTTTTACAATAAGTAGCACACGAGTAGATTCAACAATTGAGTAAAGGCGCGCGTATCGATTTAAAAAAAATATGTATGCGTTCATATACCATTCATGCGATTGCAATGAAATTTCGTGAAATGTTATTTCCACTCCCGCGAAGATTTCTGATTTAGTAAATCCATTTCACAATTGGTATCACACGAGTAGATTCAACTAATGAGCGACGACGGCGAAGCGTTTCAACCAAGTCCCGATTGTGATAAAACTTTGGTGAGTTGAGTACAGTCCTGCGAAGGTGTATGAATTAGTAAATCTGTTTTTCAATGGGTGACGCACAGATTCAACAAATGAGTGTCGGCGCGCGAATCGTTTAAACAAAATCCCGTATGCTTTCATATGCCATTCATCCGATTGCTATTAAACTTTGATGAGTGGTTGTGTACATGCCAGGGAAGGTTTTCGAATTAGTAAGTCCATTTTACAATAGGTAGCGTACGAGTATATTCAACAAATGGGTGATGGTGCTCGAATCGTTTCAACAAAGTCCCGTATGCGTTCTTATGCCATTCATTTCATTGCGATGAAACTTTGTTGAGTTGTTGAGCACGCTCCCATGATTTTTTTGAGATAGTAAATCAATTTTACAATAGTTTAGAGGTGGTTAACGGAAAAAGAAAAAAATATTGGGAATCCAAAAGCACTTCAACAAACAAAGTTACAACGACAACACTTTCTTTGATTGGCATTGCTACGCATGCCGGGTACAGCTAGTTTAATATAATTAAAATAACCCATTAAATCGCTACTAAATTCCAAATTTATCATAGCCTATCACTAAGACATTTGTCAAAAGCTCTAGGCCTAGGTGGAAAACAAAATTATTTAATTGGTAACACTTGTCAAAGAATTCCAAAAGAGACCTGTTTACATAACCTTGGAACTAATGACTCCAGGGTGGTGCCCTCTTCGTTTCCGATAACCACTGCTATCTAGTGGTTGTCTTGCGAATCTTTTCAAACAGCATGGTAAGAAGGGGCGGTAAGGGGCAGGGTATGGCCATAGATGTTATAAGTTCGAGTTGAAAGTAGCAGTTCAGCATTCCAACGTTCTCTCCAGAGTCCATACACCTGCTCCTTTTGTTATTCGTCTTTGCCACCGTGGGCTCGCAATCTCTGGGCCCATAGCCGACGTTTGAACAGCGTCTGCGCGCACGCGCAATAGACCTGTCCTTGTTTGCAGTTGAATGGAGTCTTGGGCCCAGTAGGGCCTGGGCCCCGAGTGGCCCGCAGTAAGGCGAATTACGTGACAAGATATGTGGCGCGTTATTCAAACATGCTGGTCCATTTTCATAGCGAGGAGCGCACAACTCGTCCAGAATTCCGAGCGTTAGGGCTTAAAAATGAATTACTAATGTAGGTTAATGATAAGGAGGGCCCTGGCCCACTGTCCCATTAGAGCCAGCCGCCCCTGAGAAGTGCCCATCTATGAATAGAATGCCAGGGAGAGGAATCTCCTTCTAAACCAACCCAGGATGAAATATGTTACTGAGAAATTCGTAAAACACTTCCCCCCGTCATTCATCCGTTTTGGCGATTTGCCAATGCCCCAGTGTACTGGCATTGCGGCAATTATGATGTCTTGCGGCAGACGTTCATGTTTGAACACTACAAGGGAAGGAGAAATATCGCTGTGGGCATTGCCTGTTACAAGTACCGTCAAGCATTCTTTCTCAACCGAATTCACTTGCTGATATATTGTCTTGTCACCCCTGTTCGCCAGCACTTTGTTACCTTTCGGATTGAGAAAGAAAACCGTCTCGTCAGCGTTGAACAGTCGCCGAGGGTCTGACAAAATAGACTGGAAGTCGTTTTCCACCAAATAGATGTAGACTTCTAAAAACCAGGTTTTAATTTGATGTTCTGTAATTGCAGCACGGCTTACTGTCAAATTTTGAGGGGTTCATAAACATGGACCTGATTTTTTTTTTTGTAGAGAAGATTCACACCATTTCCTTCCTGGCCGCCCATCTTTGAAAGGAAAGTCCCTCTTCAATTCTTGTGTGAGGCACTGGATGCTACTTTGCAAATGAATCGTCCTTTGATACCGGGAACCCAGCTCTTCGTAGTGAGATTACCCATTGAACTAGCATAGCCTCTTCTTCCTTTGTTAAAAAGGAACTTGGCCCCATCTCCCTCTCCCTAGGAGATTTTCCTTTAATTTTGTCCGAGATGGTGTTTCTCGGAACACCATTCCGCTCCGCGGCCTTTTTAATACTCGTGCCGTCCTCCACAACGGCCTTAATAGCAGCTTCCATGTGCTGAATATCATAATTCAGAACTGAAAGCAAAGATATTTTTCATGTCAATTAAAAATAAAAAGAATCGCCTATAGCACTCCTAGCAAAAAAAAAAAAAAAAAAAACTAGGCCTACTGAGGTGCGGCCGTCAAGAAGAGAGACTTACGTGATAATAACAATACCCTGTAAATGTTTATTGGTTGCGAAGCGTTAAAACAAACCTTAACATTATCGTGCACAAGCGTTCGTCACGAATGTGCTCTAAAGATAGTCAGCTATGACGACTACTGGACACGATGAACAAATGATAATTTAATTAATACGGGGTGCTTTAGAGCTACATTATAAGTATATTGCCGCTGTTAGTTAGGTCTTACAAGGAGAAATGACAATGTGCCAGTTTTCGTCACAAATGACGAGCATTGGTAAAGTGTTTTTTTTTAAATCCATTGTTCGTCACCGGCATTTCTAACAAAACTAGGCACGTGAGCACGAAATAACTAATCACATATGTTTCAGAAACAATTAGCAACTATATCACACACTTGTAACATTTTAAAACGTCGGAACATAACACGCATGCACATAATTAACTCGCGTGCCTGCTTAGCACATGAAATGAAAATCCACAGCCTGCTTCCAGTCGACCGACCGGGTCAGGAATGGAATGAATGAAGCCCCCATCTAGCGGCGAGGATATTAACTGTGCCGGCTGCCGAAGCCTGTCACACTCCCCTGGGGCAATGATTAAATGAATGACTGATGAATGAAATGAGAGTGGAGAGTGTTGCTGGAATGAAATTGTGACAGGGAAAACCGGAGTACCCGGAGAAAAACCTGTCTGCCTCCGCTTTGTCCAGCACAGATCTCACATGGAGTGACCGGGATTTGAACCACGGACCCAGCGGTGAGAGGCCGACGTACTGCCGCCTAAGCCACGGAGGCTCCCTGCTTAGCACATACGAGAAGCAATACGCCGCGTCAAGACAGCTCAGCTCACAGATGTTTGACGCTGGATCACATCGCACGCATGATATCGCAAAGTAGGTATGACGCATCTCGTAAGACTTTGTGCGTTGCGAAAGACCTTATAGTTTGTACTTATATACGAGAGTGACGACGACTGGCTCAGTGACGAAAACCGGTACCGTTACCTTAACAACTGTCGAATGAATTATGATACTGGAAGGAGGCGGCTTCGGTGGCGTAGTCGGTAGCATGCTGAGCTTCTATGCCCAAGATAGCGGGCTCAAACCCGGCCGAAGTCGTTGGATTTTTAAGAGCGTTAAAAATCCCTCAGTATGCCTTCCTTCGGAGGGGAAGAAAAGCTGGCGGTCCCATGTCATAGATTTATGGTATGTAAAAGAACCTTCCACTAATTACACCTGTGTGAAGCTAAATTGGATAGGTTAAGAATGTAAACAACGCTCTTAGGTTTCTACGTTCGTTGCCAAGAGCCAACTGCGGTGGCGTCTAGTAGCTAAGTTCTGAACTAGGCCTAGTAGTCGTTGACGGTGGCGTTTGGCGGGAAAAGTAGGAACTATTTGAAAGATTCTAAGTTGCAGTCTGTACTTAAATTAAAAAATACAGATACACACACTAATACAGTCATCACAATTAACACCATTTATCAGACAGATTTTACACACCCAAAGTACACGGGGCTACATGACCGCTTTGTCGCAGCCCCTAAACTGAGGAACCAACCAACTATACTGAAAGGAATCAGGAATTGTGAAGGAATATCATGCTGTGATATTCACTAAAACTTGCAAGTAGTGCATCGTAACTTCTCACAAGGTAGATTATTGACCTTTCTGGGAGTCTTTACAAGTTTATTTCAATTTCAATTGCCACTGCTGCACCGGAAATAATTGTTTATTTACGTAAATAAAGCATTTTTGATTGTGTTAATTTCACTGGGCTGCCATTTTACATTGACGTCGGACGGTACGTCATACCCCATGTGACACGTTGCCAACATGTCTGATACAAAATTCCGGGCAGCTAGCGGGGCATGGTTCACACAAAACCATTGGTCTGGGCGGATTAGGTTGTAATAGTAGCAAATGTGTGGGGCCATTATTGACTCAGTGAGAAAGATGGCCGTCAGAGAAATTATTTCTCCTCGAGTCTTTACTCCCACTTTGAATTTTTCTCCTGTTTCCTTCATTGCTTGTTCAATGTAAAGATTGAAAAGTATGAGTGATAAGTTACAGCCTTGCCTTACACCTTTCTGAATACCAGCTTCTCTCTCATGTCCTTCAGCTCGAATGACTGCTGTCTGGTTTCTGTTTAGATTGTAGATCACCCTCCTATCCCTGTACTTGATTCCAATCGATTTCAAAATGTCAAACAATTTAGTCCAATCAACGTTATCAAAAGCCTTTTCTAAGTCTACAAAAGCCATGAACGTTCTCTTATCTTTCCTTATTCTACCTTCCAAAATCAGCCTAAGACTTATTACAGCTTCCCTTGTTCCTACATTTCTCCTGAAACCAAACTAGTCTTCACCCAACTCCGTTTCTATCTGGCTTTCAATCCTCTTGTAAATTATTCTAGACAGGATCTTTGAAGCATGAGTAATCAAGCTGATTGTACGGTAATCTTCACATCTGTCAGCTCCTACTTTCTTCAGTATAGGGATGATAACATTCTTCTTGAAATCAGAGGGTGCCTCACCTGTCTCATAAATCCTACACACCAAGTGAAATAACCTGACCAGACCTTCGTCACCTTCGTTGCATAAAAACCCCACGAAAAACACGTTACAGACAGCCTAAAAATTTACAAATTAAGAAAGTGCACAAAACAAGAAAAAATGGCACTGGAGTTAGGTCAGGTCATCCTCGACACCGTCCACCAGCTCAAAATCTGCTGGTTCTTCGTCTTCTTCCTCTTGAGGTCGGACGATATTGTTGCGAATGGCTTCTTGCTCCTGGAAGACCTCACTGAAGAATTTTAGGTTGCCGTTCGCTGGCCAGTTTTCGCCGAAATACAGCTCTAAAAGCCGTCCGACATCTTGTAGTTTAGTTTCTTTGAGTGCAACACCTACTTGAATTGGTGAGGGACCCGGATCTTTGTTATTATTCGTTCCACTTTTCATGATGCTCTTTCCCTCACCTACCTCAAAATAGTAGAACGGCTCCCCTTGGTCCAGACATGTTATTTTTTTAGTTTGCCAATTCTGAACATGATTTTCTTCGCTTTTTGGAATTGGAAATGCTTACTACCCGGATTTTTTACCATGCCATCCACATACGCTTTCCAATCCCTAACGGGACATTCATCTTGTTCCAGGCGAACTACTGTCGCAAATTTCTCAATGTGCTTGATGTATCCGGAAGGATTTTCAAAGACACTCACTTTGTGAAGTTGCCGTTCATTATTTCAAAATACTCTTGTCAGGTGGGATAAATGAGCGGCCCACAATTGGGAGAGTACTAACCAAAATATTTTGCACCTTAAAAATTTATGCTGGCCAGTTTGTGAAGAAGTGTTCTAACCAGACGTAAGAAGTTGTTCTTAACTCCAATATCAACGGGTTCAACTACTTCAACTTGCATTATTTCTCCCACTACTTCTGCCGATTCTGTTCTTCCCTGTGTATTTGGAACATCCACAATAGTATTACAGTCCACAAATGTCTTAACTGCTTCACTTAAATCAACAAGATCACACATTTTTCTGGCTTGAAATGCCCACAACCAAGAAACAACCTGTCGATCAAATGTGCTTTTAAACGGTGTATTTCGACAAGTCAGCATGTCACTGTTGCGTACGCTTCCTCGATAGTGCAGCCAACTCAAATCTGAAACACAAAACTATCCTTCCCGATCGAAATAAATAATTATTGTAAAGAATTTCTGTGGGAAGAATATCGGCAGTTCTTGTACCAGTTAGCGTGTTTTGCAGCCGTATGTGGTAGTCTTGTGCATAACAGTTCGCGGAGCGATCAGGGAGGTTGTCTCTGAATCGTTAGAGGAAGGACACCTTGCCAGTGGAAGCAGCAGACCAGCCTAAGTTGTGCTATCAGCTCACCAGGAGGATGGAGACTACGAGCAGCGGGACCATCGAGTGGAGGAAGCAGCAGAGGACCGGCGAGCCAGCCAGAGGCCAGAGCAGGCGCAACCGCGCCCGGAGAGGTAGAGGGCCACGATCGGCAGGCTCCTTGGGTGGGGAGTTAACCTCCACGGGGCCCTCTCCTCCGGTCACGCGGGCACGCCAGCAGGCCCTTGGTGAGAAGACGTCAGCGGCGCAGAAGCCGCCAGCCGTTGAATAGGCGCGGGTGCCTCACAGCCCGGCTGGCGCACGCTACGCTGGAGTAGCTCCCGGCCCGGGGAGCACAGGTAGCTCGGACATATCGCAGGTGTCCCTGCGGTCCGAGTCAACCGACGCCTCCCCTGGGCCCTCTGAGCTAGCTGAGTCCGTGAAGAGTCGGACGCCAGGACCGGCTAGCTCCCCGCGACCGGACATCAGCAGCAGCCCGGAAACCAGGTTCAGCTGGGCGAGCGATGTTAGCTCGGACACTGTGCAGGGGCACCCTGGGGCCACTTCCCCAGGCTTCGAGCTAACCGGTGGCTACGACCCCAGCTCCTTGGCTCTGTTTATCTATTACAGGCCTGAATGCAGCCAGGAGCATGAACGCGAGGACATCAAGCAGTGCCTGGACGACTGTCGTTACAGTCTGACGGGAAAAGCTGGACGCAGAGGCGAGAACATCGAGACCTACCTCCCTACTGGGGTCATGGTCAGGCCATACCTGCCGGGATGCATCGGGCCCTTGAGCACGACCTGGGAGGTCGTGGTGATCCCAGGAATGCAGGTGGGGAACCCTCCGCAGATCCTTCGCAGCAGGACAGGCAGCTACGTGGACGCGGCAACCCAGGCGGACGTCGCGACCCAGGCTCCACAACCAGCACCTCAGGCGGTGCCATTAGCGGGGCAACCCGCGCCCGCCATCCAGGAGGAGCATCAGCCAGGGCCTCAGGCGGGGCCATTAGCGCGGCAACCCGCGCCCGCCATCCAGGAGGTGCAGCAATCGGAGCCCCAGGTGGGGCCTTTAGCGGGGCAACTCGCGCCCGCCACCACCGCCAGGCAGGGGACTCCAGAGACGGCCGGGGCCACCAGGACGGCCCCAAAGCAGCGGAAGAAGAAGAAGCGCCGCAGCAGCCCAGAGGACCGTCGCCCGCAGCGTCCCCAGGAGGGGGAGCCAGGACGCCGCGAGGCCACCAGCCGCAGCCAGGGACAGCCGCTACAGTCAGGTAGTATGAAGCCCCGCTCAGGCCAGCTTTTACAGTGTTTCCGCTGTCTGAGATGGGGCCACTCCCAGGGTTCCTGCGGCTCTCCAGTCCGTTGTAGCCGGTGCTCAGGTGGCCACCACCACACCGGCTGCACGGTGCCGTGGGATGCGCCGGTGTGCGCCAACTGCATGGGTGACCATCCGTCATCCCATCGCAGTTGCCCCGTCTATAGGTCCATGGCAAGAGCAGAGAGGAAGGTGGCTCGTTCCCATGGACCGCCCGCTAGGCCCCTGCTTCGGCAGGCGAGGCCCCCCCTCCACTCTCCGGTGACGGTGGCTCGGTACCAGGGACCCCATGGAGATCGGGTAGTGGCGCAGGTTCTTCGGATACTTGTACCATTGCTCGGTAGCCGGCAAGGCCCGCGCTGATCCCAGCAGTGCCGAGTTCTATCGGATTCCCCGGAGACGAACTGGCGAGAAGACGGACATGGATCTGGTGCATGATACCTTCTCCCAACTAACATACCTACTCATTTCCATACCCACATTATCCTTGCATGTGGCAATAACCAAGCCGCCAGGTTTTACGTGTAGGCAATCTTTCCTTTCTGCCTATGCGGTTTTCCCTGGCCCTACAATCTCACCCTTATATATGAGTACATATTTATATGTGCTCATATATAACATATACCAATGTTAATATATGCTAATTATGCCTGGTAGATCGCGACCGCGATGGGACAGGCACTAAGTCCTAAGTCTATCCTATCCCCTATGCTTTCTCTTCTACTATCGTAGATTAACTGCATGTCGGAGACACCAGTAGTAAGGTCGGGTGCCACGCGGGGGGTGCGGGTACTCTTTTCGGGGCGATCAGTTTAGTTCGCAGCTCCTTAGCGTACTAGTTCGCTCTTTTAGTTCGTTAGCTCCCATCTCGAAGACAGATCGTTCGCTCGCCTTGCTACAGCCACTGCACGCGCTCTGTATCTGTTATAGCAATACTGTAACAGTTACTATGCTCGCTGCACGTGCAGTTCCTGTGTAGTAATGAGTTTTACATTTTGATATTCGAAGATTAAAAAAATACAAAAATATGACTATTGAAACGTTAGTGAAATTCCTTATTCCTTCCTTTTATTCCTAGTAGGAACACTGGGTAGCTACAAACTTCTTCCATCTCACTCTATTGTTGGCCATCCTTTCAATTAGGGTCCATGTCTTTCCTTCTGAGAAAACTTCTCTTTCTATTGTTTTAAAGCCAAAAGTCGTCATTTGTTTATCATTAGTGAAATACCGGTACCATACCTAAAAGAATAACCCCCTCCCCGCAATTTTCGTTTCATTTCTTATTTGCTTCGTGATATTCATTATTTGGCTGCTCTGAAACCGTTGGGTACATTATCTTTATGGCATGAATGGGAGGAATAGTTTTTTTTAGTTCAGAGTTTTTGTCCATAGAAGTTCGCTTTTCTTTGTGAATCATCGTCATAATATTCATTTCTTAAAAACAGGTAAAAGTCGTTGTATCACCATGTATGGACAAAAATAAATATCAACCAGTTCGTTAAAATGGTAATGTTAATCCAGTTCGCCGATTTTCTAAATAATTGGACATATTTTCAAATAATCCAAAATGACTAAGTTAAATAAAACTGTGGAATTATCCCCACATCTAAATCAGTTAACTTCAATTTATGAACCGCCACAGTATTACATTACAAATATAAGGTAGTTATTACCTATTAGTGTGTTATACTGTTATTATTATTAACCAACATTGAACATTCGCCGCGCCACTAACGATAGATACACTCAATCAACTGAACGAAACTAAGCGCATGTGATTGTGCAATGAGTGGGGACGTGACGAGCTGACGAGCTACGGCGGACCCGCGCTCTCGCGCTGTTACAAGTCGGTCAGCGGAAAAAGATCGAACGAACTAACAAGCGAGGGATCTGGGAACTAGTTCGGTAGTTCATCTGTGGGACCCGCGTTTGCGAACTACACAAGACTAGTATGTGGCGAGGGAGACGCCATACTTATGGAACTTAGCGGACTTTGAACACGAGGAACATTAAACTGGCTTTGCAACCGTAGCCAACATGCATTTAGCGGCTTATGCAAACGAATGCGATTTTTGTTGGCCATTTTCCACGGGTTTGAGCGGGATATGCACCCTGAAACTTATTCCATTGTGTAGCCAGTTAAAAGACGAACGTGATGGTATGATCAACTCAAAATCGACAAAAAATGCACTTAGCAGCCTTTGCATCTGGGCTACTCGAATGTTGAGCATGCACAAACAGAAATTTTGTTGCTCATGCAAAGAGAGGACAAGTGCTCTGTGGGAAAACTAGTTTATCCTATAATTTTCATTCTATTATTAATTGTCCTGGAGGAGTGTAACAGGCCTCACTAGCTGGCTGCCCTAATGAATACTACTTGAAGTGGAGAATGCCTCTAGCCATTAACAAATACACCGTCTCTCAGAAGTTTACAATTTACCCCAAGGTTAAGTAAGGCAGAAAGGTCTTTATGTGACGTTAGACATAATAACTAAAGACATCCACGGAAGAAGGAAAAAATGCAGCAAATGATCATATTAATTCATGCAACCAGATAGAAGCTAACGCTGGCGTTTAATTAGTCTACCAATTAGTAACTTACTGTAAACTAAGCTTGATGCAACAAGTTTTGAATTTATTTTTGCGATTGTGTTAGGTAGTCATAATATCTGTTGTAATAGCAAAAATATTAGATGTTTAAAAATCAATTACAGTTAGGATTGTATAACTTCAAATGTCTCAATATTACTCGGTGAGTCGTTCAGTTGATTAGTACTGTAAATTGTGTGTTCCGTTTACACAGGCATTTCTTATCAAAGATCAAATAAATGGTCGAACCAACAAGGAAGATCTCGGTGCACCTAACAGATAATTTCCAGATATCCTCTACCACTTGGGATGGCAATTCTTCTTCCCCACATAGCTCAACCTCCCCATAAGCCACTTGGCCCCACACATATACGATCAGACAGTATATGGGGCTGATGTCCACTATGTTCGAAAGGCCAAATGATGCAACTACTCCCAATATCGCCGCCACTACCCCACTATAATATGGTTGTTAGGTACTGCATATTATGTGCCATTCACTGATGGGGAAATGAATATGTAACTTACTACGTTCCAGTGCTCCACACAACACATGACAGTGGAATATGTGAATTCAATACACGAAGGCATGAACTAAACAGCATCCTGGCCTACCCTCATAGGCCTACATTAAAACAATTAATAGATCAAAGTCTCATCAATAACTAACCTTTGCCGAAATAGGACTATTATTCCACAGTTCAGGCTATTCCAACCTGTCGGCTGTCGGATCCCATTACTGGACAACCGTAGTGTAAAAACCTTCCTTGGAGTGCCTCATGCCCTCAGAAATGAAAAGAAACACAATGAGATAATCGGTTTACTTCCTTTCTACGTAGGCTATAGCTCCGTTTCAATAAAGTGGGGTTATATAAAGGCAGAAGGGAAATATATTTCACATAGCAGTAGCCTACTCCATCAGACCATTCTAATTCATAAGCTAGCTAAAAATAGAATTAATAATACAAATAATAAAGGGGATCAACATAGTCAGACCATTTTGTCTTGACATCTCCATTTCGACTGACCTGTTTATAATAATTAACTTGCACCTGCTTGCATTTAGTGTCAGCACATTGCTGTTCACTGGCGCGCACCACCAAATTACTTGCGCTAGCGTGCCTCCAATGTGATTGAAGCCTAAGACCTAACTAACAGCGGTAATACACTTATAATGTAGCTCTCAAGCACCCAGTATTAATTAAATTATCATTTGATCATCGTGTCCAGTAGTCGTCATAGCTGACGATCTTTAGAGCACATTCGTGACGAGCGCTTGTGCACGATAATGTTAAAGTTTTGCAACCAATAAACATTTACAGTGCATTGTTATTATTACGTAGGTCTCTCTTCTTGACGGCCGCACCTCAGTAGGCCTAGGGTTTTATGGCTAGGAGTGCTACAGAAGTTTTTTTTTTTTTATTGAGATGAAAAATATTATATTATTCTAAGACAATCTTTGCTCTCAGGCAATATGTTAGTTAGTTATTGTTGTTTTAAGGGGCGGAACTACGAGGTCATCAGCCCCAGGCAATATGTCGAAACGCTCAGTTCTGAATTATGATATTCAGCTCATGGAAGCTGCTATTAAGGCCATTGTGGAGGACGGCACGAGTATTAAAAAGGCTGCGGAGAGGAATGGTGTTCCGAGAAACAACATTTCGGACAAAATTAAAGGAAAATCTCCTAGGGAGAGGGAGATGGGGCGAAGTTCCTTTTTAACAAAGGAACAAGAGGCTATGCTAGTTCAATGGGTAATCTCACTAGGAAAAGCGGGGTTCCCGGTAACAAAGGACGATTCATTTGCAAAGTAGCATCCAGTGCCTCACACAAGAATTGAAGAGGGACTTTCCTTTCAAAGATGGGCGGCCAGGAAGGAAATGGTGTGAATCTTCCCTAAAAAGAATTCCAGGTCCATCTTTACGAACCTCTCAAAATTTGACAGTAAGCCGTGCTGCAATTACAGAACATCAAATTAAAACCTGGTTATCAGAAGTCTACAGCTATTCAGTGGAAAACGACTTCCAGTCTATTTTGTCAGACCCTCGGCGACTGTTCAACGCTGACGAGACGGTTTTCTTTCTCAATCCGAAAGGTAACAAAGTGCTGGCGAACAGGGGTGACAAGACAATATATCAGCAAGTGAATTCGGTTGAGAAAGAATGCTTGACGGTACTTGTAACAGGCAATGCCCACAGCGATATTTCTCCTTCCCTTGTAGTGTTCAAACATGAACGTCTGCCGCAAGACATAATTGCCGCAATGCCAGTACACTGGGGCATTGGCAAATCGACAAACGGGTGGATGACGGGGGAAGTGTTTTACGAATTTCTCAGTAACATATTTCATCCTGGGTTGGTTTAGAAGGAGATTCCTCTCCCTGGCATTCTATTCATAGATGGGCACTTCTCACACTTGACCATACATACTAGTAAATTTTTGGTCGCTTTACTACCTAATGCCACACAAGTAGGCCTACTTCAACCCATGGATGTAAGCATTTTTAAGCCACTAAAGACTGCCTGGAAGAAAAGTGTACAAGAGTGGCGAATTCACAGGGTTGCTAATAGCGAAGATACTGCACTGAAGAAGAAGGATTTTACGAAACTTTGTTGTTAGGCCTCAGCGAATGGTCATTTTCCGGGCTGTTATGCCGTGGTCTCACTTGTTTAGAGCAGAATTACGATATTTTAATGCTTGCATGTCTTCTACCGACCATTCCCGCTTCCCGATGTGGTCTTTTATTAAAAAAACATAATGAATGGTAGTGTTTTATTCGTAAATGTTAGCCTCCAAGTTGATAAATCATTGTCTTACGCAACAATTGACAGAAATGCATTATAAACAGCAGACAAGGACAACTAACAATGGGACTGCAATTGGTGCAAACGGGTGACGAATATAGGAAAATTCCAAAGACATCATGCTGAGGACTAGCGCAAAAACACACTTTTTTAAAAATATGTAATTTTTCCTAAAACGAATATCTTCGATATTGAGAGTTTCCTAGTGTTTGAGTAGAGTTTGAGGTTAGGTATAGTGCTTTTGTTGATTAAATTTACCAAAATGTATAAGGTATATATATTTTCTTGACTTAATCTATTTTAACATGACGACCATTGGTGCATTTACCTTAATTGTGCGCTCGAAAAATTCGTCCGAGAATGGAGACGGGCTGGTGCGCCATCCCATAGACTGTCGGATGTTTTATTATGGATACTCTAGTTTAGGTCCTAATCACAAACAAACAGACCTGTTGAAAAATGAGTTATACCAATATTTCCCTTGATTAATTCTGCGTTAGACTAAATAAGCCAATTATTCTCAAGTTTATTAATTATGGTTTTATTTGTGGTTGTATGAAAAATTGTCTGGGGTTTTTGACATCTTTTCTAGGAACCGCTCCCTTCAAACTATATACATGGAAAACTACTTGGCTGAGGGTAGTGAAAATTTTATATGTTATAGGCACAAGTATTGTTAGTGCAAACCTCAAGTTTGAATATATTTCAACTACCCAATAAAAAGTTGTTAGAAGTAACGTTTTCTCAGCCCAGGATAAACGTACAGCAGGAAACCTGGCCTCATTTTGAAGCTCTCGTTCGTTATTATCGGAAACTACGACCACTGCAAACGTATAGTTTGATGACGAATTTCTGAAGAGAGATCAACACAAAGAAATCTACATCACTAAACAGAGGTATTGGACATAATCAAGGCTACGAAATGTAACAAGGCCGCAGGACCAGACGGGTTTTTCAACGAACATCTAAAGGAATCGGCACAGTACCTATCAGAACTATGGCCCACGCTGTTTACCAAATGCCTAGAATCAGGAAATATCCCCGAAGAACGGAGAAAATCAACCATTAAAACTCTCTATAAAGGAAAAGGTGAAACCAACGACCCCAACTCGTACAGAGGAATTGCACTGGAAAGCAACACCTTCAAGTTACTGACAAGAATTCTAACCAACAGGATAGTATACGAAGTCGACTCCAAGATTCCGGAGGAACAATTCGGCTTTAGACGAGGAAGAGGAACCTTGCACGCAATTCAAAATCTCTTAAAAGACATAGAGGAAGCAAAACGACTCCAAAAGGGAAAGTTTTAGGCAGTCTTTATAGACTATACAAAGGCTTTCGACCTAATTGACAGAAGAAAGCTCACATCGAAACTTCAAAATATCATCGGAAATCACAACCCTTTAACAATCTTAGTAAGAAATATCTCGGCATACAACCAGATCACCATAGATGACGCAGTACGAAAAACAAAGGAAATCACCCAAACTAATGGACCCCTCAGTCCCATACAGTTCAATATTGCCACAGCCGATGTAACAACAGGAATCCGAGAGAAATCAAAGGACGCAGTGATCTACATATATGCGGACGACATGGTCCTAGGATCACCAAATAAGGAAGAACTCCAACACGCCTTCTCAGCACTGGTAGAATGGGCAGGAAATTACACTCTGAAAATAAACTGGACAAAAACCCAACAGATGGTTTTTCGGAAAGGTGGGCGTGTAGCAGCAAACGACAACTTGCAATATGAAGAGGACAAAGTGGAAATAGTAAATGCAGTTAAATACCTTGGGATCTCTTTACAGACTACCGAGACTTTCAGATTACACATCCAAGACAGAGCAGTGGCTTGCTTGAAAGCCATGTACGACATTATTAATCTACAGCAGCTATCCTTAAAAACAGCTATGCATCTGTTTGACGCAAAGATCCTACCAATTCTCACGTCTGGGATCCACCGACTAACGAAGAGAGATCTGGCCACCATCGAAAGAGTTAAAGCCAATTCCTGAAAACCTTAATGGGCATCTCAAAATACACGCGCTCCCGCCTAACATATGAATTAGCACGGGAACCCTTCCTCGTGGAAGAAATAAGGACAAAACTACAGCTTCCATCAACAAAAAATGCTGAAGTGCACCTAGCAGAGAGAAGAGAGAAGACATTCCGCTAGAATTTTACAGCACGGATGTCATGCTCAACCGGAACTGGGCCAACGCCAATCAGAAACTAAGACATGTGGTGATAAAGTTAGCAGTGCATGGGTACCACCATACAATATGTAGAAACATGTCCTACCACGCCCCTAATTAACTCTGCATGTGCTCGTTATGTGACCAGTTCTGTGACACGTATCACATCACACGATGTAGAAATAACCAGAAATCACTGTGCGATTATGGCAAGGACTAACATTTAAACTATTTCACAAATAACATTCAATTCACAATACAGTATAATGACTGGTCATGAATGAATGCTTTAATGCACACTTTCCTGATTGATTACTGGATCATGTTGTTTATCACATCAATTAACTCTTTTGTAACATGCTTGTTTTACTATGTTGTGCACATTCGTGCTCTTTTCTGTTAATAATAATATTAATGGGAGGTTTTGTGCGTTCTGGTCGTGCAATTAAAAGCGGGAAAAGGACTTGGCTGAATTAGGTTTCGCCAATCTCAAGGATCGAGAGGAAATAGTAAAATCACGGGGTTTTGAGGGAGAAGAGAGGAGACCTACCAGACACGTCTGGTCACAGCAACGAAGACTCGCTCAATCGTTGCGCATGAAGAGTTGTTGGGCAAACATCAAGGCCAATAAGCGTGGTCTTAGGAGATCCAATCGCACAGGAGAAGAAATTGCAAACATTTTCGGGATATTGGAAGTTTAGAAGCAATTACATTAAATTATATTTACAAATTCAGCCTGTTTATCAATCTGCTGGTGGCAGCTGTGTACACAGCGATGATAAGATAGCTACACCTACTGTCGACCAAAATATTATGTGCACTCGAGTTTGAAGGTTACTTGTGAAGTAACCAATTGACCTACATAAAATCCAATAACATCATCATTTTCGTCGTTCTATTTTACGTTAGATCATGTAGGTTCGGAATTTTTAATTTATATTTTAATATTTTTTATCGCAGTTGAAACACAAAAAGTGCCCGTTTTTAAGCGTGTTTCGACCATGCGTCACATTTAAGAATTATTATCTCACAAACCCGTCATCAGATCGAATCCAAATTTTAACACAATATACATTGGAATGTTGTATAACTGGTTTATTAATTTCAAAATTGTGTGTGCTCATGAACGAAAGTCGTTATCATTTTTGTAAGGTAACTTTTTCTCGGCTCGGGGTCGTTGGAAAATGTAGTTCTTGGTTGCGTTGTAATCCTTATAGATCAAAATGTTATGCCGTATGACTGTGAAATACGTAAATTAATTCACTTATTTTATATCGGTTTGTATTTGTACGAGGAATTAAGCCATGGTTCACCAGTTAGCCGCTCCAGAAAATGCTGTACAGCGTTGCTGATATGGAGCCCATCACTACCGAGCGAGGCGTGCCATGAAGCGTGATGGAGCCCACTTTGGCAACGCTGTACAGCTTTCACCGAAGCGGCTAACTGGTGAACCATGTCTTAATTCCACATACAAATACAAACCGATATAAAATAAGTGAATTAATTTATGTATTTCACAGTCATACAGCTTAACTTTTTGATCTATAAGGATTACAACGCAATCAAGAACTACATTTTCCAACGACTCCGAGCCGAGAAAAAGTTACCTTACAAAAATGATAACAACTTTCGTTCTTGAACACACAAAATTTTGAAATTAATAAACCAGTTATACAACATTCCCATGTATATTGCGTTAAAATTTGGATTCGATCTGATGACGGGTTTGTGAGATAATAATTCTTAAATGTGACGCATGGTTGAAACACGCTTAAAAACGGGCACTTTTTGTGTTCCAACTGCGATAAAAAATATTAAAATATAAATTCAAAACTCCATCCTACATGAACTAACGTAAAATAGAACGACGAAAATGATGATGTTATTGGATTTCATGTAGGTCTACTGGTTACTTCACAAACAACCTTCAAACTCGAGTACACATAATATTTTGGTCAACAGTAGTCACTCAATGTTTGGCCAAACCCAAAGTCTGCTTATAGGTTACTGATGGCACACAGGCTTATCTTCTGATAAGAGCTATAAAGTCTCAGCCACAGAGCTGTTAAGTCTAGTCATTGCTGGTCGTGTTTCAAGGTAAGGATCTTATACACCTTAATATATCTGCATTTGCATGTTTAGTTCTCAAGTTAAACTCTGCTTGCTACCATTATTTAACAAGAAGCCTTATGGTTAGTTTTTCCTCTCGGCTAGAGAGTAACATCTTCATACCGTAATTATGATGAAATATTCATCGAGACTAACAGAACAGTAAGAGTCTTATTTTCACCATGGCCCACGCCCATGGAATAATACTCCGCTAATCTCTCACCAGCACAGCAGCGACAGTGTAAAGGTACTTGAGGAGAAAGTGACCATATTTAGCCACGGCAGCCATCTTGTCTCCTTCCTCTGGGTCCTCATACGTGGTCTATGTTAATGGGCAACTGTGCTGCTCTTGGTTGTGGGACACCTAGGTCATCAGCCCCATGTATTAGCTGCAACTATAGGGCCTATATGCCCATTAAGGAACTATCTCAGCATTTGCCTCCCCCCACCCCGCTCGGCAATAGGTAGATGATTATTATTACATCGTTATCTGATAGAACTTTTAGCTGTGATGGTTGTGTGACCTCCTGAGAGGCCAAGTGCACGTCTTTCTAGTTTATGTCTGTGACCCCCTGAGAGGCCAAGTGCAGGTCTTTCTAGTTTGTGTCTGTGACCTCCTGAGAGGCCAAGTGCAGGTCTTTCTAGTTAATGTCTGTAACCTCCTGAGAGGCCAAGTGCAGGACTTTCTAGTTTATGTCTGTGACCTCCTGAGAGTCAAAGTGCAGGTCTTTCTAGTTTATGTGTGTGACCTCCTGAGAGGCCAAGTGCAGGTCTTTCTAGTTTATGTATGTGACCTCCTGAGAGGCCAAGTGCAGGTCTTTCTAGTATATGTATGTGACCTCCTGAGAGGCCAAGTGCAGGACTTTCCAGTTTATGTCTGTGACCTCCTGAGAGGCCAAGTGCAGGACTTTCTAGTTTATGTCTGTGACCTCCTGAGAGGCCAAGTGCAGGTCTTTCTAGTTTATGTATGTGACCCCCTGAGAGGCAAGTGCAGGACTTTCCAGTTTATGTCTGTGACCTCCTGAGAGGCCAAGTGCAGGTCTTTCTAGTTTATGTCTGTGACCTCCTGAGAGGCCAAGTGCAGGACTTTCTAGTTTATGTCTGTGACCTCCTGAGAGGCCAAGTGCAGGACTTTCTAGTTTATGTCTGTGACCCCCTGAGAGGCCAAGTGAAGGTCTTTCTAGTTCATATCTGTGACCTCCTGAGAGGCCAGGTGCAGGTCTTTCTAGTTTATGTCTGTGACCTCCTGAGAGGCCAAGTGAAGGTCTTTCTAGTTCATATCTGTGACCTCCTGAGAGGCCAGGTGCAGGTCTTTCTAGTTTATGTCTGTGACCTCCTGAGAGGCCAGGTGCAGGTCTTTCTAGTTCATATCTGTGACCTCCTGAGAGGCCAGGTGCAGGTCTTTCTAGTTTATGTCTGTGACCTCCTGAGAGGCCAAGTGCAGGACTTTCTAGTTTATGTCTGTGACCTCCTGAGAGGCCAAGTGCAGGTCTTTCTAGTTTATGTCTGTGACCTCCTGAGAGGCCAAGTGCAGGACTTTCTAGTTTATGTCTGTGACCTCCTGAGAGGCCAAGTACAGGTCTTTCTAGTTTATGTGTGTGACCTCCTGAGAGGCCAAGTGCAGGTCTTTCTAGTTTATGTGTGTGACCTCCTGAGAGGCAAAGTGCAGGTCTTTTTAGTTCATATCTGTGACCTCCTGAGAGGCTAAGTGCAGGACTTTCCAGTTTATGTCTGTGACCTCCTGAGAGGCCAAGTGCAGGTCTTTCTAGTTTATGTCTGTGACCTCCTGAGAGGCCAAGTGCAGGACTTTCTAGTTTATGTCTGTGACCCCCTGAGAGGCCAAGTGAAGGTCTTTCTAGTTCATATCTGTGACCTCCTGAGAGGCCAGGTGCAGGTCTTTCTAGTTTATGTCTGTGACCTCCTGAGAGGCCAAGTGCAGGACTTTCTAGTTTATGTCTGTGACCTCCTGAGAGGCAAAGTGCAGGTCTTTCTAGTTTGTCTGTGACCTCCTGAGAGGCCAAGTGCAGGTCTTTCTAGTTTACGCCTGTGACCTCCTGAGAGGCCAAGTGCAGGTCTTTCTAGTTCATATCTGTGACCTCCTGAGAGGCCAAGTGAAGGTCTTTCTAGTTCATATCTGTGACCTCCTGAGAGGCCAAGTGCAGGTCTTTCTAGTTTATACCTGTGACCTCCTGAGAGGCCAAGTGCAGGTCTTTCTAGTTTACTCCTGTGACCTCCTGAGAGGCCAAGTGCAGGTCTTTCTAGTTTATGTCTGTGACCTCATGAGAGGCCAAGTGAAGGTCTTTCTAGTACATATCTGTGACCTCCTGAGAGGCCAAGTGCAGGTATTTCTAGTTTGTCTGTGACCTCCTGAGAGGCCAAGTGCAGGTCTTTCTAGTTTACGCCTGTGACCTCCTGAGAGGCCAAGTGCAGGTCTTTCTAGTTCATATCTGTGACCTCCTGAGAGGCCAAGTGAAGGTCTTTCTAGTTCATATCTGTGACCTCCTGAGAGGCCAAGTGCAGGTCTTTCTAGTTTATACCTGTGACCTCCTGAGAGGCCAAGTGCAGGTCTTTCTAGTTTACTCCTGTGACCTCCTGAGAGGCCAAGTGCAGGTCTTTCTAGTTTATGTCTGTGACCCCCTGAGAGGTCCAGTGCAGGTCTTTCTAGTTTATGTCTGTGACCTTCTGAGAGGCCAGTGCAGGTCTTTCTAGTTTACTCCTGTGACCTCCTGAGAGGCCAAGTGCAGGTCTTTCTAGTTTATGTCTGTGACCTTCTGAGAGGCCAAGTGCAGGTCTTTCTAGTTTATACCTGTGACCTCCTGAGAGGCCAAGTGCAGGTCTTTCTAGTTCATTCCTGTGACCTCCTGAGAGGCCAAGTGCAGGTCTTTCTAGTTTATGTCTGTGACCTTCTGAGAGGCCAAGTGCAGGTCTTTCTAGTTTATACCTGTGACCTCCTGAGAGGCCAAGTGCAGGTCTTTCTAGTTTACTCCTGTGACCTCCTGAGAGGCCAAGTGCAGGTCTTTCTAGTTTATGTATGTGACCCCCTGAGAGGTCAAGTGCAGGTCTTTCTAGTTTATGTCTGTGACCTTCTGAGAGGCCAAGTGCAGGTCTTTCTAGTTTATACCTGTGACCTCCTGAGAGGCCAAGTGCAGGTCTTTCTTGTTTATGTCTGTGACCTCCTGAGAGGCCAAGTGCAGGTCTTTCTAGTTTACTCCTGTGACCTCCTGAGAGGCCAAGTGCAGGTCTTTCTAGTTTATACCTGTGACCTCCTGAGAGGCCAAGTGCAGGTCTTTCTAGTTTATGTCTGTGACCTCCTGAGAGGCCAAGTGCAGGTCTTTCTAGTTTACTCCTGTGACCTCCTGAGAGGCCAAGTGCAGGTCTTTCTAGTTTACTCCTGTGACCTCCTGAGAGGCCAAGTGCAGGTCTTTCTAGTTTATGTCTGTGACCCCCTGAGAGGCCAAGTGCAGGTCTTTCTAGTTTATGTCTGTGACCTCCTGAGAGGCCAAGTGCAGGTCTTTCTAGTTTACTCCTGTGACCTCCTGAGAGGCCAGGTGCAGGTCTTTCTAGTTTATACCTGTGACCTCCTGACAGGCCAAGTGCAGGTCTTTCTAGTTTATGTCTGTGACCTCCCGAGAGGCCAAGTGCAGTCCAATGAGCGAAATGAGGATGAAGCGATGATGAATACGTTACATGCATCCAGTCCGCGGACCAAGGGAAGTACCCCAGGAGGTTAGAATTCCCGTTGGACCGGCTGAGAATCGAACCTTGGACCCTTCGGACAAATGTCTAGCGAGTGAACCAATGTGCTATCCAATGAGTCGATTATTTTAGTACCTGAAGTAGTGTTTGTTATTTTTCAGGATTGTGGAAAGACCGCTAAGGTGGCCATTTCTCCACTGCGGAGTTGGTTACTGATAACACGCAGGCTTATCTTCTGATAAGAGCAGTAGCACAATCATTTGTTTGCGGATCTTGAGCCAAAGATTTGTAAAACTCTACTCGTTGCTGGTCGTGTTTCAAGGTAAGGATCTTATATGCCTTAATATATCTGCATTTTGCATGTCTAGTTCCCAAGTTAAAAACTGCTTGCTACCATTATTTGACTAGAAGGCTTATGTTTAGTTCTACCTGTTGGCTAGCGAGTAAGGATGATACATCGTACATATTGTCAGAAACTTGATATCGTAATTATGATGAAATATTCATTGAGACTAACAGAATAATACTTCCTAAAAAGAGTCTTATTTTCACCATAGACTACGCCCATGGAATTAGCTAATCTCTCACCAGCACAGCAGTTAAGACAGACTTCCCTTCGCTGCCAGACACAGAAAACCTCCCATCCACATCCAATCGCTATCAAGCGCTCGAAAACTCAGACAGCTCTGAGGAAATATCTGAAACAGAACCCGAAAACTCAGAGGCTAGCGCAACTCCAAATCAAAAATCCAACCCCACAAAATCAGCACACAAATGCTCAAAGGCCACCAGATCTAAAACAAAAAACAAAAACCAGTAAATTGAAATGCCAAGCACAACAATGCCACAGACTTTCCCCCTCCCCCAGCAGAGAATAGAGCGACACCACGCAGGTCACTGCTGCCCCCCCACCCCATTACTCTCCAGGCCAACCAAACACCCTGTTCCTGTCGACCTCCCAGTAGGCTTGAGAATTGTCCTTCAAAACCTTCAAGCCATAATTACCAATATCACACCAACCTTTGTCTAGACCAGCTCATGGTAACCATAACGGCTAACAAGACGCCAAGAATTGTAACTTGGAACAGCAACAGCAAAGCTAGAGCTATTACAGCTACTACAATATAGACATTGCGTTGCTCCAAGAGGCTAAACTAGGCGACAAAAACAGATTTTCACTCCCTGGTTTCAGACAGACCAACTCAAGGAGGACGCATATCACACCACGAAATTTATTTACCTGACACTACTAATTTGGAAGCCAATGCCATCCAAATCCACATTGACAATAATTTCAGCCTTTAACCTGCCCAGTAAACTCATATTACCCCAAGACATAAATTCCATGCTAAATTACGACCACGTCATATTGGCAGGAGACCATCACAGTTGGGAATCAATTGCTGATAATAATAACTTGAAAAGACTATTTAAACACGATTCGAACTATGACTATTTTATTCACGCCCTATTATAAAAGAAATGGCACACTACCGGTATACCCAGACAATAACGACATTATACTAGCACAAAACATCCCATACAACATAACGAACATTAGACAAGTCGGAGCAAATATCAATTTCCTAAATACACATAAAGAAGAGACTGGGACCAATTTAAGCTACAACTTGAACTTTTGGTCCCGTCCTCGCTAACACAAGACGACTCGAAGCGGAAATCACTCACTTCAATAATTTATTAACCACAGCTGCAAAAGCCAGAGCAAAACCGAAAACTGCACCAAAAGACACGTCACTACCAACAGACATCTGCCAGCTTATCAAAGACAAAACCAAAGCGACAAAGACATAGCAAAGAAATCAAACACAAAAAAATAAAATTCTTTACAACAGACTACAAGCAAAAGTACGCAGATAACTTATAATACGCAGAAACAACACATGGGAAGACAAACTGAAAAACAAAATACATAATAAGGATCCTAGCACAATTTGGAAAGTCACAAAATGTTTTACAAAAAGTAATAAACCAATTCCTCCTCTAGAAGATGACAACAATAACACTCTCATAACTGACAACAAAGGCAAAGCCGAACTCTCTCCAAGACCAATTGAAACCGAACGACCATCTCAATGAAATAAATAATAATAATGTTATTGGTTTTACGTCTTTTTTAACTACACTGGCTTTTAGAGACGCCGGGGTGCCAGAATTTTGCCCCGAAGGGGATCTTTAACGTGCCAGTAAATCTACTAACACGGCTCCCTCGCATTTGCGCACCCTCAAATGCCAGCTGACTGTGCCAGGTTTCGAACCTGCAACCTTGGACTCAGCAAGCGAGAACGTTACCCCTGAGCCACACAGCCAGACCCATCTCAATGACCAAACATTATTAAACGAAGTACAAAACTTTTTACAAGAACCAGCAGCCACAGACATTCCACTCATCACAATACACCGACTCCAAGCTCAACACCAACAAGGCCCCAGGCGAGGACGGGGTGCAAGTCTCTTCTTCTTCCTCTTTTACGGCCTCATTGGACCACTTCAGTCAATCATTTCTTGGTCCTCTTCTTCAGTAAGTTTCCAGTTCATTTCGTACTGTCTGCTTTTCATTCGCTCTGATCTTCTCAGGCGTTCCTCATCCGTAAACACCCTTTTTACTGTATATCGTTTGTCTGATTTTGGTTAAAAACTTATTTTTATATCTTTCAGTTTTTTTAAATTTATTTTTGTTTTGCAAGTCATCCAATTCTTTCATATCTTCTCTAATTTCCTTAATCCATCCTACTGTTGTTTCATATTCCAAAGTTTCTCTACAATTTTTCTAGATAATCTGGTTTCCGGTGTCCTCATGATGTGACCAAAAAAGAAAACCGTTTCTTCCGAATAGTATCATTGATGGGCTCCACTTCATTTGGTACTATCTGCCATTGTCCATCTTTCTGATATTTTTTATTTATGCATGTTCTAGCTATTCTTCTTTCTACTTTTAAAATGTTGTCGATTCTGTTTTTCTGAGTAACTTTAAAAAGAGTTTCACTTCCATATGTCACCTCTGGTTGAACCACCGTCTTGTAATGTTTTAATTTTGTTATGATTAACAGACATTTTCTTTTATATGTAGACCATGTTAATTTTTGGGCTTTTATAATTTTATTAGTTCTTTCTTGAAGGTTTCTCATCCAAGTTGTAAGTTATAATTTCTCCTAAGTATTTAAATTGCTTCACTATTTTAACTTTCTTGTTATTTACTGTTATGTGATTGATTACAAGTGGATTTGCTACCATTATCTTTGTCTTTTCCAATGATATCTGAAGTCCTCAATTTTCTGTGCTATCTTTCGTGGGCTTATTATTTGATTTCTGGCTTCTTGAATATTATTAGCCACTAACGCTAAGTCATCTGCGAATCCCAAGCAATTTAAGTCTATTTTATCCTTCTTGGTTCCAATTCTTATGCTCCTAGGATTTTCCCTGTACCATTCCCTCATCATGTATTCCAAAGCACAATTGAAAGTAAAGGCGATATACCATCTCCTTGTCTTAATCCTGTTTTAATCGTAAACAGCTCAGATATTTCTCCCCTGAATTTTACTTTAGATTTGGTCTTAGTTCGAGTTAGTTTTATATTTTTTTTATTAATTTGGGATGAAGTCCGAAATTCCTTAGTATTTTCAGCAATGAAGATCTATGTATACAATCATAAGCTTTTTTGAAGTCTACAAAGGTTATAACTTGCTGCTTTTGTCCAAGTTTCCCCCGTGGAGGCGACTAATAAGGCCAACATGGCCGAATAACTTGCCAGTTTTGATTTGTTCAGACCCCTGTGGATGGGGAGGACAGAATTCATCCATGGTATCCCCTGCCTGTCGTAAAAGGCGACTTAGAGGGTGCCTTATAAAGGTCGATTTTGAATTTCTGGTCCCAGTTCTGATTTGACTTATGGAAATAAACATGCATGCTGATAGGGGAAGGGCCACCAACTTGGCCATCTGGCCAGAAAGCCTAGACGGTATGCCCCATCCCATCAGGTGGGTGCGCCATGTACCCTTGCAGTAGTATCCTCCTTGCAATGAAGGTCCCTGCATGGCCGAATACTGGAGCTGTATAAATCAGTGTGCATGCCGAGGGGGTAATGCCTTGGCTGGGTGGCACCCACAGTGATGGCCCCCGTTCTGAGTGGGCGGTATTCGGGGAGGATTTCATTCGGGATGCGTACTAAACGATCACAGATAACTGTACAGGGTGGCCCCCTCAAAAAGCCGTCTCTTGATGGAAGTAGACATCCTAAGGTGTAAGGTGTATACACCTTGGGATGAAGCCTTATTTGAAAGATTCCTGACAACGCGCCCCGTTATCTGGTAGCTACCAGAACTGACGGGGAATCCTTCGCATTTGTCAAATCGATAGTGTTTGCCGAAGAGATTGAAGAAAAGTACGGTGACCTAGAAAGTATACAGAAGCTACGCAATAGCAGCTCCTTCTCAAGACCACTGGCAGGGATCAAATTGAAAAATTGCTTAAGTGCAGCAATTTCGGTACGATCCCAGTGAAGATTGTGAAGCAAGGTCCGTGGTGTAATATTCCACCGTGATCTCGTTCTGAATTCCGATGCAGAGCTGATGCGTAGCTTGAGTAAACGTGGCATCACCGGGCTTCGGTGTATCACGCGACAAGTGCCTTCGTTTTAAATTTTGAAGGTTCTGTACTGCCCAAACAGGTTAAAGTAGCATCTTATCGTTGTGATGGGAGACGATACATTCCACCTCTGATGCGATGCTACCAGTGTCAGAAGATCGGGCATGTGTCTTCCCACTGCACAGCCAATGCTGTATGCAGGGATTGCGGGAAGCCTGTTCACGAAGGTGAAAAGTGCACACCACCACCTGTGTGCACTAACTGCTCAAACTTCCATGCTCCTAAATCTCGCGATTGTCCTGAATCCATTAAGGAATCGAAGATTCAGGAGATAAAGACACTGGAGAGCCTTTCATATCACGATGCTCGTAAAAGTATCGTGATATGAACGCTCCTGAGTTCCCTGTATCGTACGCAACAGTATCGACTCGCATGGGGAAGAAACCTTCGCAGACTAGGGCTGGTGCATCTACCAGCCCGTCTAAAAAGATGGAAAAGCCGTCGGAGAGGAGACTCGCGGTTAAACGCCGTCTCTCCTGCCACCCTGCAAACAAGGCGGTACAGTCTTCTTCAAGCCTTCCCGCTCCCACTACAACCAGTGGAGCGGTGCCAGCAAATGCTGCATTATTTTGCAGGACGGAGACGTCAGGGGGAAGGGCCCAACTACTTCCCCAAATAGACATCAACGCCGTGCTAGGAAAAGGAATAGTCGGGACGTGCCGGGGACGGACTCCCAGTCTTCGGACCGGGAGAGGGTCCCTCGTGGCTCTTCACCAAGAGCGAGACCCAGAAAGTCCGGCGATAACCGCACGCCAACCCAGATTTAAGATTTCCAAATTTTTCCGCCTAATCAACACAATTTTATTTTAGCGTCGTTAAGGGTACATGTTTTGGAATTTACAGTAATTCCTTCCTCAACCCATTCTACTTAATATTAGGATCCATCAATAAAAGGTATATACAGTGAAACGTGGCTAATTCGAACTTCTATAATTCGAAATCTTCTTTAATTCGAATTTTTCTCTTGGTCCCTAGCATTTTATATACAATCAATGCTAAAAAATCGTGGTTAATTCGAATTATATTTTGGATAAATCGAAGTTTTTACGTGTAAAAAGCCAATTGGACGAAAATGTCGCAGTTTGTGGTAAGCTGACCGACGCACAAATCATCGCCGATGTACTGAACTCCGAAAAACAAGATGGTGACGACGCATCTGGTGATGAACACGTGGAGGAAGTTCCCGCAAAAACTGCTCCGATTGCAGCCCAAGCAACAAACCACATCACAGAACTTGGGCGTTTTCTTTTTGAAAGTAGAAATGATGTAATTGATTCTCTTTTCCGCTCCTTAAATTTGTTAGATTCTTTTGTGATGGCCAAGAGACCAGTGGCGGCCGACAGACTCTTAGGCCGGGAGGGCGATCACAGTATTTTTCCCCGCACCTCTTCATAAATTGATAGAGGACAAAAAGAGTAAAATCGAGTTACTTTTATATGCAATGAAAATATCGCGTTTTTATCATTTAGTATTACAACTATGATTTCATAAGGTAACAACACTGAGAACCTGATGTGAAAATTACATATAAACGAAAACGCAAAACGTGAATCCCAGGGAGCTTGTGTTTTGGGTCTTTTTCTTTATCATAGCATTATCCTTGTGAGCTCAAAACTTGACAAATCCCAGTTTGCATGAATACACGAATTAAACAGCGATTTATCCAGTAGGCTACATAATAACATAGAATACCGTATACAATATTATTCTTTTAATAACTCCAAACTCAAGCCTAAAGCGTTGGCTGTTAAAATGTGGACATTGGATTATCACTTGAATTCGGCATAGAACAAGAGTTTTTTCTTTTAATATTCAAATTTGGAAATATACTTTAATATGCAAATTTGGAAATATACATGTGCCAGTAACAATCAATGCCAGTGTTCGAGCTGACAGATGAATTTTAGGAAAATGTACCTCCCGAGTCACATTATGTTTCATTTTCATTCATTACTAAACTGTTGAACTGCTTTTTACTCTGATAGATCACTTAACTTTCTAGCAGAGAGTGAATTTAACTGCAAATTAAAAACGGGAATAATAATAATAATAATAATAATAATAATAATAACGTGGCAGGAGTTTAAGCGTAACATTTATTACACATTGACAGAGTTTGAGAATTCTTGCCCAACTCTTTACTTTTACAGTTTTTAGTTTGAATACGGTTATGAATGCAATGACGTAAAACATACTGGTTATGTCAGGAAATAAAAGAAAATCTTGCAACAATGTTTTTCCATAGGATATATCATTGTTGGCAATACACAAACTATGAAAGATAAGAAAATTACCAGGACAGGAGAATGTTCAAGTAAATAGACCTACCTTAATTGACTCTCTTGAAGATGAAGTCCATTCGCCGCTCTTTTTGCTCAGCAAAGTGGTTTATTACAAGCTCATTGAAGTCATTTGTGACCAATAGGTTCTTCTCAATAGAGCACATAGCTAAAGCGCACAGACGGTCTTCTTTCATTGTATTCCTACTAAAAGTTTTTATTCTTTTCAAAGTTGAAAAGCACCTTTCACTCTCTGATGTTGTCATGGGAATTGTGCATATAATTCGCAAGGGTTTTACTGTCTCAGGTAACACTGTCGCAAGATTGTTTTCACAAATGCAGGAAAGAAGTGTTAAGGCACCAGATGCATTTTCAAACTCATTTCTGCTGTATAAAACTATTAATTCCTGCCTGAGTTCAAGTGGATTTAAAGTGAATAACTTAGCGACCATTTTACATTCAGAGTCAGGAAACGACACTCTAAATTTTGAAAATAAGCTGGGCTGGAATAGCTTCGCTGCTGATAAATGCTCATTAAAACCGAAACGATCGGCAATCCCAGTTAAAATTACGTCGCACACCTCTTTTGCCACGACCCATTTGCTGCTGTCAAATCGAGCACGCTTTTCACTAGTGCCCGGGTTTGAACAACACACGCTATGCTCTGCACCCCACTGATCGAGAGAATTTCTAATATTCTGAATCGAGGACTTGAAGGTAGACACGTTCTTCAGAGCCTTTACACTGTCAATTTCCCTGTGCTGAAGTTCATTGAATAAAATATCAGCATGTGGCATAATTTTACTAAAAAGTTCGAGGCAAAAGAGAAAGTCCTGATCTTTTAAAATGTTTCTCAAACCTGTTGCTTTTCTGGTTGTCGAATAGTCATTACTGTCATCGTCCACAATCTTCTCTAGACACTCAATAAGTTCATTTTTGTAAATGAAGACAGTTCGTACGCATCGTGCCCTAAAATTCCATCTAGTGGCGGCATTTTTCGGGATCCGTTTCTTGACGATTTCATCTAGTACGGCTGTCCGTTTGGAAGATTTGGAAAAAAATGAGGAAAATCCCTCTAAATTACTAAAAAATATTTTTACCTGCTTATTTTGGATTGCACAACGCTCGATGATCAAGTTCAATTGGTGAGCATAACAATGAACAAAGTGCGCATTTTTGTACACGACCTTCATTCTTGCCTGTACACCCGTGTGTTGCCCGCTCATAACACTCGAACCATCATAACTCTGAGCTATTACTTTTTCAGGGAATGTATTCACCTTCAATTTCTCTAGTTCGGCAAATAAAGCTTGACTAATTCCATCTGCAGTATGATCTCTGGGCAACACGAAGCTAACGAACCTTTCGTTAATTTTGCCATCCAGTTCATATCGCACAATAAAAACAAGCTGAGACAATGTAGCACAGTCAGTGGTTTCGTCAGCCTCGATCGCTAAATATTCTGTCCGAGATATTTCGTCACTGATCAACTGAAGGCACACAGAATAGATTGAATCGAGAAGCTTGTTCTGTATGGTTTTAGAAAGTCCCAGAAAAACACGACTATTTGTTTTTTCTATGTGCTCTTTCAAGGTAGAGTCTAACTCGGCCATTAAACTAACCAACCCACGAAATATTCCAGGATTGTCGGATGAATCGGTTTCATCGTGTCCTCGCAGTGCGAGCTCAAATTTTCCACAAAACTTAATGCAGTCGATCAGTTTACTGAGTATGTAACGGTTTTTAGAGACGTCCTCATTGAACTGCTTAATTTTCAGTCTATACGCACTGTCTAACTGACATCTGATGTCTACCTTACCCAGCATCGCAAACTCAATGCTATTGTTTATATGCTTTTCACTAGATTTATGTTTCTTAACTTTATCATTCAAGTGTTTTAAGTCCGTAACACCAGCTGATGTCCACACAGGATCGCCAGAATTCATAGCCAAGCATGTGAAGCAAAACAACGCGTTTCTTATCTCACATCCGCACAGCCAGTCTGCATGATTGTACAATGTGCGATTGAATTTTCTGGTATAACCAGCTTTGCTTTTGCAAGGGTTCTGAACCTGTGAAATGACTAAATCAGGTTTCGGAGGTCCTAACCTTTTTAGTTCTAATTTACTCTCAAAAGAAAGTTTTCCGCGATTTAAAATAGCGTCCACAGATCTCATTTTGAAATGAAGAAATACTTAATCACGCTGAGTTTCAACTCTAGAGCACAGCCGTAACAAGAATTAAAAATAATTACGGTGCCGTATTATTATTATTATTATTACGGTATTATTTTTTATTTTTATTTGTATTATTAAGCACCGATAGAGAAATCACAAGCACAACACCGAGATTGCAACTGCTGAATATTACCACCGCTTTAAGACTTTCCAGCACGAAAGCGAAATAGCTCACTGGTGCCAACCTTCACTAACCGCAGGATGCTAACGAGAGGTCCGTGTTGCTTCATCCTTGCAATTTGAATCGAGATCCCTGGTCTCAGATGCTGCAATTTAATATAATTATATTTTTTTTGTGTTCAAAGATAAAGATAATGATACTACATCATAGATTATTGTTATTTAATTTTAATTTTTATTATATTCAACCATGGAGATTTCTTTTATTCATCCATCTACTTTATTTGCTAATGGGGTAATTCCCCGGCTGGGCGCATGCAGTAGAGGGGTGTGAGAGGAAATGCTGCTGCTGTTCACTGTTGTCAAACCTGTGTCACAGCGGGTTGGGATCAGGCGACAGTGCTTGTCTAATGGAAGTTCAGCGTGCGGAAGCTGACAGCTGAATGATAATAATGACACATCTGACAACACTGAACGACCTACTTCTTATTGGCTTCTGATGCTAGTCACAAGTTTTCTTACTAACCAATAGTAGTAGATACTGTTGCATGACGTCTAGAGTAGAGAGGGGAGATGACGTATTTACCGGTGCTACAGAGCTGTTAAGGACTCCGCCTGGCTTCAAGACAACTGCCCGCACACCGCGACCACAGATTACCCCTCTGGCAGCCTGAAATCGCACCAGTCTCCATACTCCCGCACGTCTCAACCCCCCTCGCCCGAGCACAATCTTAGGGCGGAAGGCCAAGAGTCCGTAACTCCATACTGACCAGTGTGCTGTGGTGTGCTGCGCGCTGACAAAGCGTGATACCACCAACACAGTCTTCCTGATTGATAGAGCTACATGTAATTTTCTTAGCATTATTAGAATTCAATTTTTGACTTAAAATATCAAGAGAAAATGTAAATTCCTTTTCGTTCTCTAGGAAGGACACCGTCCTGGAGTCCTTATGGGCCAGCCGCTACTGCAAGAGACTTAATTGAAGGAAACAGGTAAAAATCTCAAACTTTTTTGAAAAACAGTAGATTTTTCTAACACTTAACTAGATTGCTGGATTACTACTGTCGTAAAATAGGTGAATAGTACATTTTGGTTTTATTTTATCATATGAAACTTTTAAGGTTATTCACGATACAGTCATTATACAGTATCATTGTCTGTTAATCTGCTTTGTTGAACGTAAATCAATATGTAAACGTAATACAATATATTTTCTCTACCCTTTTCAAAGAACTTTCTTAATTCGAATTTTCGGATAATTCGGATTTTTTTACTGGTCCCTTGAGGTTCGAATTATCCAAGTTCCACTGTACTACATTCCTCATCGAAGGTCAAAAAACTCACAATATGTCTGGTCACCAGAGAATACTACTACTTAGGATAGAGAGACTGTTAGTATATCAAGGTTCCCCATGTCTCACAATATGTCTGGTCACCAGAGAATACTGCTACTTAGGATAGAGAGACTGTTAGTATATCAGGGTTCCCCATGTCTGACAATATGTCTGGTCACCAGAGAATACTACTACTGAGGATAGAGAGACTGTTAGTATATCAAGGTTCCCCATGTCTGACAATATGTCTAGTCACCAGAGAATACTACTACCGAGGATAGAGAGACTGTTAGTATATCAAGGTTCCCCATGTCTGACAATATGTCTAGTCACCAGAGAATACTACTACTGAGGATAGAGAGACTGTTAGTATATCAAGGTTCCCCATGTCTGACAATATGTCTGGCCACCAGAGAATACTGCTACTTAGGATAGAGAGACTGTTAGTATATCAAGGTTCCCCATGTCTGACAATATGTCTAGTCACCAGAGAATACTACTACTGAGGATAGAGAGACTGTTAGTATATCAAGGTTCCCCATGTCTGACAATATGTCTGGCCACCAGAGAATACTGCTACTTAGGATAGAGAGACTTTTAGTATATCAAGGTTCCCCATGTCTGACAATATGTCTAGTCACCAGAGAATACTAACACTTAGGATAGAGAGACTGTTAGTATATTAAGGTTCCCCATGTCTGACAATATGTCTGGCCACCAGAGAATACTACCACTTAGGATAGAGAGACTGTTAGTATATCAAGGTTCCCCATGTCTGACAATATGTCTAGTCACCAGAGAATACTACCACTTAGGATAGAGAGACTGTTAGTATATCAAGGTTCCCCATGTCTGACAATATGTCTAGTCACCAGAGAATACTACCACTTAGGATAGAGAGATTGTTAGTATATCAAGGTTCCCCATGTCTGACAATATGTCTAGTCACCAGAGAATACTACCACTTAGGATAGAGAGACTGTTAATATATCAAGGTTCCCCATGTCTGACAATATGTCTAGTCACCAGAGAATACTACTACTTAGGATAGAGAGACTGTTAGTATATCAAGGTTCCCCATGTCTGACAATATGTCTGGCCACCAGAGAATACTACCACTTATGATAGAGAGATTGTTAGTATATCAAGGTTCCCCATGTCTGACAATATGTCTAGTCACCAGAGAATACTACTACTTAGGATAGAGAGACTGTTAATATATCAAGGTTCCCCATGTCTGACAATATGTCTGGCCACCAGAGAATACTGCTACTTAGGATAGAGAGACTGTTAGTATATCACGGTTCCCCATGTCTGACAATATGTCTGGCCACCAGAGAATACTACTACTTAGGATAGAGAGATTGTTAGTATATCAAGGTTCCCCATGTCTGACAATATGTCTAGTCACCAGAGAATACTACCACTTATGATAGAGAGATTGTTAGTATATCAAGGTTCCCCATGTCTGACAATATGTCTGGCCACCAGAGAATACTGCTACTTAGGATAGAGAGACTGTTAGTATATCAAGGTTCCCCATGTCTGACAATATGTCTGGCCACCAGAGAACACTATCACTTAGGATAGAGAGATTGTTAGTATATCAAGGTTCCCCATGTCTGACAATATGTCTAGTCACCAGAGAATACTACCACTTATGATAGAGAGATTGTTAGTATATCAAGGTTCCCCATGTCTGACAATATGTCTGGCCACCAGAGAATACTGCTACTTAGGATAGAGAGACTGTTAGTATATCAAGGTTCCCCATGTCTGACAATATGTCTGGTCACCAGAGAATACTAACACTTATGATAGAGAGATTGTTAGTATATCAAGGTTCCCCATGTCTGACAATATGTCTGGCCACCAGAGAATACTGCTACTTAGGATAGAGAGACTGTTAGTATATCACGGTTCCCCATGTCTGACAATATGTCTGGCCACCAGAGAATACTACTACTTAGGATAGAGAGACTGTTAGTATATCAAGGTTCCCCATGTCTGACAATATGTCTAGCCACCAGAGAATACTACTACTGAGGATAGAGAGACTGTTAGTATATCAAGGTTCCCCATGTCTGACAATATGTCTGGTCACCAGAGAATACTAACACTTAGGATAGAGAGATTGTTAGTATATCAAGGTTCCCCATTTGTGACAATATGTCTTGCCACCAGAGGATACTACCACTTAGGATAGAGAGACTGTTAGTATATCAAGGTTCCCCATGTCTGACAATATGTCTAGCCACCAGAGAATACTGCTACTTAGGATAGAGAGATTGTTAGTATATCAAGGTTCCCCATGTCTGACAATATGTCTAGTCACCACAGAATACTACCACTTAGATAGAGAGACTGTTCGTATATCAAGGTTCCCCATGTCTGACAATATGTCTGGTCACCAGAGAATACTACTACTTATGATAGAGAGATTGTTAGTATATCAAGGTTCCCCATGTCTGACAATATGTCTGGCCACCAGAGAATACTACTACTTAGGATAGAGAGATTGTTAGTATATCAAGGTTCCCCATGTCTGACAATATGTCTAGTCACCAGAGAATACTACCACTTATGATAGAGAGATTGTTAGTATATCAAGGTTGCCCATGTCTGACAATATGTCTGGCCACCAGAGAATACTGCTACTTAGGATAGAGAGACTGTTAGTATATCACGGTTCCCCATGTCTGACAATATGTCTGGCCACCAGAGAATACTACTACTTAGGATAGAAAGACTGTTAGTATATCAAGGTTCCCCATGTCTGACAATATGTCTAGCCACCAGAGAATACTACTACTGAGGATAGACAGACTGTTAGTATATCAAGGTTCCCCATGTCTGACAATATCTCTGGTCACCAGAGAATACTAACACTTAGGATAGAGAGATTGTTAGTATATCAAGGTTCCCCATTTGTGACAATATGTCTTGCCACCAGAGGATACTACCACTTAGGATAGAGAGACTGTTAGTATATCAAGGTTCCCCATGTCTGACAATATGTCTAGCCACCAGAGAATACTGCTACTTAGGATAGAGAGATTGTTAGTATATCAAGGTTCCCCATGTCTGACAATATGTCTAGTCACCACAGAATACTACCACTTAGATAGAGAGACTGTTCGTATATCAAGGTTCCCCATGTCTGACAATATGTCTGGTCACCAGAGAATACTACCACTTATGATAGAGAGATTGTTAGTATATCAAGGTTCCCCATGTCTGACAATATGTCTGGTCACCAGAGAATACTACTACTTAGGATAGAGAGATTGTTAGTATATCAAGGTTCCCCATGTCTGACAATATGTCTAGTCACCAGAGAATACTGCTACTTAGGATAGAGAGATTGTTAGTATATCAAGGTTCCCCATGTCTGACAATATGTCTGGTCACCAGAGAATACTACCACTTAGGATAGAGAGAATGTTAGTATATCAAGGTTCCCCATGTGTGACAATATGTCTGGCCACCAGAGAATACTGCTAGTTAGGATAGAGAGACTGTTAGTATGTCAAGGTTCCCCATGTGTGACAATATGTCTGGTCACCAGAGAATACTACTACTTAGGATAGAGAGACTGTTAGTATATCAAGGTTCCCCATGTCTGACAATATGTCTAGTCACCAGAGAATACTACCACTTAGGATAGAGAGACTGTTAGTATATCAAGGTTCCCCATGTCTGACAATATGTCTAGTCACCAGAGAATACTGCTACTTAGGATAGAGAGATTGTTAGTATATCAAGGTTCCCCATGCCTGACAATATGTCTAGTCACCAGAGAATACTACCACTTAGATAGAGAGACTGTTCGTATATCAAGGTTCCCCATGTCTGACAATATGTCTAGTCACCAGAGAATACTACCACTTAGGATAGAGAGACTGTTAGTATATCAAGGTTCCCCATGTCTGACAATATGTCTAGTCACCAGAGAATACTACCACTTAGATAGAGAGACTGTTCGTATATCAAGGTTCCCCATGTCTGACAATATGTCTAGTCACCAGAGAATACTACCACTTAGGATAGAGAGATTGTTAGTATATCAAGGTTCCCCATGTCTGACAATATGTCTGGCCACCAGAGAATACTACTACTTAGGATAGAGAGACTGTTAGTACCGTATATCAAGGTTCCCCATGTCTGACAATATGTCTAGTCACCAGAGAATACTACCACTTAGGATAGAGAGACTGTTAGTATATCAAGGTTCCCCATGTCTGACAATATGTCTAGTCACCAGAGAATACTGCTACTTAGGATAGAGAGATTGTTAGTATATCAAGGTTCCCCATGTCTGACAATATGACTAGCCACCAGAGAATACTACCACTTAGATAGAGAGAATGTTAGTATATCAAGGTTCCCCATGTCTGACAATATGTCTAGTCACCAGAGAATACTACCACTTAGATAGAGAGACTGTTCGTATATCAAGGTTCCCCATGTCTGACAATATGTCTAGTCACCAGAGAATACTACCACTTAGGATAGAGAGATTGTTAGTATATCAAGGTTCCCCATGTGTGACAATATGTCTGGTCACCAGAGAATACTACTACTGAGGATAGAGAGACTGTTAGTATATCAAGGTTCCCCATGTCTGACAATATGTCTAGTCACCAGAGAATACTACTACTTAGGATAGAGAGACTGTTAGTATATCAAGGTTCCCCATGTCTGACAATATGTCCGGTCACCAGAGAATACTGCTACTTAGGATAGAGAGACTGTTAGTATATCAAGGTTCCCCATGTCTGACAATATGTCTAGCCACCAGAGAATACTACTACTTAGGATAGAGAGAATGTTATATCAAGGTTCCCCATGTCTGACAATATGTCTGGTCACCAGAGAATACTAACACTTAGGATAGAGAGACTGTTAGTATATCAAGGTTCCCCATGTCTGACAATATGTCTGGCCACCAGAGAATACTAGTACTGAGGATAGAGAGACTGTTAGTATATCAAGGTTGCCCATGTCTGACAATATGTCTGGTCACCAGAGAATACTACTACTGAGGATAGAGAGACTGTTAGTATATCAAGGTTCCCCATGTCTGACAATATGTCTGGTCACCAGAGAATACTACTACTGAGGATAGAGAGACTGTTAGTATATCAAGGTTCCCCATGTCTGACAATATGTCTGGCCACCAGAGAATACTGCTACTGAGGATAGAGAGACTGTTAGTATATCAAGGTTCCCCATGTCTGACAATATGTCTGGTCACCAGAGAATACTACTACTGAGGATAGAGAGACTGTTAGTATATCAAGGTTCCCCCATGTCTGACAATATGTCTGGCCACCAGAGAATACTGCTACTTAGGATAGAGAGAATGTTAGTATATCAAGGTTCCCCATGTCTGACAATATGTCTAGCCAACAGAGAACACTACTACTTAGGATAGAGAGACTGTTAGTATATCAAGGATCCCCATGTCTGACAATATGTCTGGCCACCAGAGAACACTACTACTTAGGATAGAGAGACTGTTAGTATATCAAGGTTCCCTATGTCTGACAATATGTTTAGCCAACAGAGAACACTACTACTTAGGATAGAGAGACTGTTAGTATATCAAGGATCCCCATGTCTGACAATATGTCTGGCCACCAGAGAATACTACTACTGAGGATAGAGAGACTGTTAGTATATCAAGGTTGCCCATGTCTGACAATATGTCTGGTCACCAGAGAATACTACTACTGAGGATAGAGAGACTGTTAGTATATCAAGGTTCCCCATGTCTGACAATATGTCTGGTCACCAGAGAATACTGCTACTTAGGATAGAGAGACTGTTAGTATATCAGGGTTCCCCATGTCTGACAATATGTCTGGTCACCAGAGAATACTACTACTGAGGATAGAGAGACTGTTAGTATATCAAGGTTCCCCATGTCTGACAATATGTCTAGTCACCAGAGAATACTACTACTGAGGATAGAGAGACTGTTAGTATATCAAGGTTCCCCATGTCTGACAATATGTCTAGTCACCAGAGAATACTACTACTGAGGATAGAGAGACTGTTAGTATATCAAGGTTCCCCATGTCTGACAATATGTCTGGCCACCAGAGAATACTGCTACTTAGGATAGAGAGACTGTTAGTATATCAAGGTTCCCCATGTCTGACAATATGTCTAGTCACCAGAGAATACTACTACTGAGGATAGAGAGACTGTTAGTATATCAAGGTTCCCCATGTCTGACAATATGTCTGGCCACCAGAGAATACTGCTACTTAGGATAGAGAGACTGTTAGTATATCAAGGTTCCCCATGTCTGACAATATGTCTAGTCACCAGAGAATACTAACACTTAGGATAGAGAGACTGTTAGTATATCAAGGTTCCCCATGTCTGACAATATGTCTGGCCACCAGAGAATACTACCACTTAGGATAGAGAGATTGTTAGTATATCAAGGTTCCCCATGTCTGACAATATGTCTAGTCACCAGAGAATACAACCACTTAGGATAGAGAGATTGTTAGTATATCAAGGTTCCCCATGTCTGACAATATGTCTGGCCACCAGAGAATACTACTACTTAGGATAGAGAGACTGTTAGTATATCAAGGTTCCCCATGTCTGACAATATGTCTAGTCACCAGAGAATACTACCACTTAGGATAGAGAGACTGTTAGTATATCAAGGTTCCCCATGTCTGACAATATGTCTAGTCACCAGAGAATACTACCACTTAGGATAGAGAGATTGTTAGTATATCAAGGTTCCCCATGTCTGACAATATGTCTAGTCACCAGAGAATACTACCACTTAGGATAGAGAGACTGTTAATATATCAAGGTTCCCCATGTCTGACAATATGTCTAGTCACCAGAGAATACTACTACTTAGGATAGAGAGACTGTTAGTATATCAAGGTTCCCCATGTCTGACAATATGTCTGGCCACCAGAGAATACTACCACTTATGATAGAGAGATTGTTAGTATATCAAGGTTCCCCATGTCTGACAATATGTCTAGTCACCAGAGAATACTACTACTTAGGATAGAGAGACTGTTAATATATCAAGGTTCCCCATGTCTGACAATATGTCTGGCCACCAGAGAATACTGCTACTTAGGATAGAGAGACTGTTAGTATATCACGGTTCCCCATGTCTGACAATATGTCTGGCCACCAGAGAATACTACTACTTAGGATAGAGAGATTGTTAGTATATCAAGGTTCCCCATGTCTGACAATATGTCTAGTCACCAGAGAATACTACCACTTATGATAGAGAGATTGTTAGTATATCAAGGTTCCCCATGTCTGACAATATGTCTGGCCACCAGAGAATACTGCTACTTAGGATAGAGAGACTGTTAGTATATCAAGGTTCCCCATGTCTGACAATATGTCTGGCCACCAGAGAACACTACCACTTAGGATAGAGAGATTGTTAGTATATCAAGGTTCCCCATGTCTGACAATATGTCTAGTCACCAGAGAATACTACCACTTATGATAGAGAGATTGTTAGTATATCAAGGTTCCCCATGTCTGACAATATGTCTGGCCACCAGAGAATACTGCTACTTAGGATAGAGAGACTGTTAGTATATCAAGGTTCCCCATGTCTGACAATATGTCTGGTCACCAGAGAATACTAACACTTATGATAGAGAGATTGTTAGTATATCAAGGTTCCCCATGTCTGACAATATGTCTGGCCACCAGAGAATACTGCTACTTAGGATAGAGAGACTGTTAGTATATCACGGTTCCCCATGTCTGACAATATGTCTGGCCACCAGAGAATACTACTACTTAGGATAGAGAGACTGTTAGTATATCAAGGTTCCCCATGTCTGACAATATGTCTAGCCACCAGAGAATACTACTACTGAGGATAGAGAGACTGTTAGTATATCAAGGTTCCCCATGTCTGACAATATGTCTGGTCACCAGAGAATACTAACACTTAGGATAGAGAGATTGTTAGTATATCAAGGTTCCCCATTTGTGACAATATGTCTTGCCACCAGAGGATACTACCACTTAGGATAGAGAGACTGTTAGTATATCAAGGTTCCCCATGTCTGACAATATGTCTAGCCACCAGAGAATACTGCTACTTAGGATAGAGAGATTGTTAGTATATCAAGGTTCCCCATGTCTGACAATATGTCTAGTCACCACAGAATACTACCACTTAGATAGAGAGACTGTTCGTATATCAAGGTTCCCCATGTCTGACAATATGTCTGGTCACCAGAGAATACTACCACTTATGATAGAGAGATTGTTAGTATATCAAGGTTCCCCATGTCGGACAATATGTCTGGCCACCAGAGAATACTACTACTTAGGATAGAGAGATTGTTAGTATATCAAGGTTCCCCATGTCTGACAATATGTCTAGTCACCAGAGAATACTACCACTTATGATAGAGAGATTGTTAGTATATCAAGGTTCCCCATGTCTGACAATATGTCTGGCCACCAGAGAATACTGCTACTTAGGATAGAGAGACTGTTAGTATATCACGGTTCCCCATGTCTGACAATATGTCTGGCCACCAGAGAATACTACTACTTAGGATAGAGAGACTGTTAGTATATCAAGGTTCCCCATGTCTGACAATATGTCTAGCCACCAGAGAATACTACTACTGAGGATAGAGAGACTGTTAGTATATCAAGGTTCCCCATGTCTGACAATATGTCTGGTCACCAGAGAATACTAACACTTAGGATAGAGAGATTGTTAGTATATCAAGGTTCCCCATTTGTGACAATATGTCTTGCCACCAGACGATACTACCACTTAGGATAGAGAGACTGTTAGTATATCAAGGTTCCCCATGTCTGACAATATGTCTAGCCACCAGAGAATACTGCTACTTAGGATAGAGAGATTGTTAGTATATCAAGGTTCCCCATGTCTGACAATATGTCTAGTCACCACAGAATACTACCACTTAGATAGAGAGACTGTTCGTATATCAAGGTTCCCCATGTCTGACAATATGTCTGGTCACCAGAGAATACTACCACTTATGATAGAGAGATTGTTAGTATATCAAGGTTCCCCATGTCTGACAATATGTCTGGTCACCAGAGAATACTACTACTTAGGATAGAGAGATTGTTAGTATATCAAGGTTCCCCATGTCTGACAATATGTCTAGTCACCAGAGAATACTGCTAGTTAGGATAGAGAGACTGTTAGTATGTCAAGGTTCCCCATGTGTGACAATATGTCTGGTTACCAGAGAATACTACTACTTAGGATAGAGAGACTGTTAGTATATCAAGGTTCCCCATGTCTGACAATATGTCTAGTCACCAGAGAATACTACCACTTAGGATAGAGAGACTGTTAGTATATCAAGGTTCCCCATGTCTGACAATATGTCTAGTCACCAGAGAATACTGCTACTTAGGATAGAGAGATTGTTAGTATATCAAGGTTCCCCATGTCTGACAATATGTCTAGTCACCAGAGAATACTACCACTTAGATAGAGAGACTGTTCGTATATCAAGGTTCCCCATGTCTGACAATATGTCTAGTCACCAGAGAATACTACCACTTAGGATAGAGAGACTGTTAGTATATCAAGGTTCCCCATGTCTGACAATATGTCTAGTCACCAGAGAATACTACCACTTAGATAGAGAGACTGTTCGTATATCAAGGTTCCCCATGTCTGACAATATGTCTAGTCACCAGAGAATACTACCACTTAGGATAGAGAGATTGTTAGTATATCAAGGTTCCCCATGTCTGACAATATGTCTGGCCACCAGAGAATACTACTACTTAGGATAGAGAGACTGTTAGTACCGTATATCAAGGTTCCCCATGTCTGACAATATGTCTAGTCACCAGAGAATACTACCACTTAGGATAGAGAGACTGTTAGTATATCAAGGTTCCCCATGTCTGACAATATGTCTAGTCACCAGAGAATACTGCTACTTAGGATAGAGAGATTGTTAGTATATCAAGGTTCCCCATGTCTGACAATATGTCTAGCCACCAGAGAATACTACCACTTAGATAGAGAGAATGTTAGTATATCAAGGTTCCCCATGTCTGACAATATGTCTAGTCACCAGAGAATACTACCACTTAGATAGAGAGACTGTTCGTATATCAAGGTTCCCCATGTCTGACAATATGTCTAGTCACCAGAGAATACTACCACTTAGGATAGAGAGATTGTTAGTATATCAAGGTTCCCCATGTGTGACAATATGTCTGGTCACCAGAGAATACTACTACTGAGGATAGAGAGACTGTTAGTATATCAAGGTTCCCCATGTCTGACAATATGTCTAGTCACCAGAGAATACTACTACTTAGGATAGAGAGACTGTTAGTATATCAAGGTTCCCCATGTCTGACAATATGTCTGGTCACCAGAGAATACTGCTACTTAGGATAGAGAGACTGTTAGTATATCAAGGTTCCCCATGTCTGACAATATGTCTAGCCACCAGAGAATACTACTACTTAGGATAGAGAGAATGTTAGTATATCAAGGTTCCCCATGTCTGACAATATGTCTGGTCACCAGAGAATACTAACACTTAGGATAGAGAGACTGTTAGTATATCAAGGTTCCCCATGTCTGACAATATGTCTGGCCACCAGAGAATACTACTACTGAGGATAGAGAGACTGTTAGTATATCAAGGTTGCCCATGTCTGACAATATGTCTGGTCACCAGAGAATACTACTGCTGAGGATAGAGAGACTGTTAGTATATCAAGGTTCCCCATGTCTGACAATATGTCTGGTCACCAGAGAATACTACTACTGAGGATAGAGAGACTGTTAGTATATCAAGGTTCCCCATGTCTGACAATATGTCTGGCCACCAGAGAATACTGCTACTGAGGATAGAGAGACTGTTAGTATATCAAGGTTCCCCATGTCTGACAATATGTCTGGTCACCAGAGAATACTACTACTGAGGATAGAGAGACTGTTAGTATATCAAGGTTCCCCCATGTCTGACAATATGTCTGGCCACCAGAGAATACTGCTACTTAGGATAGAGAGAATGTTAGTATATCAAGGTTCCCCATGTCTGACAATATGTCTAGCCAACAGAGAACACTACTACTTAGGATAGAGAGACTGTTAGTATATCAAGGATCCCCATGTCTGACAATATGTCTGGCCACCAGAGAACACTACTACTTAGGATAGAGAGACTGTTAGTATATCAAGGTTCCCTATGTCTGACAATATGTTTAGCCAACAGAGAACACTACTACTTAAGATAGAGAGACTGTTAGTATATCAAGGATCCCCATGTCTGACAATATGTCTGGCCACCAGAGAACACTACTACTTAGGATAGAGAGAATGTTAGTATATCAAGGTTCCCCATGTCTGACAATATGTCTAGCCAACAGAGAACACTACTACTTAGGATAGAGAGACTGTTAGTATATCAAGGATCCCCATGTCTGACAATATGTCTGGCCACCAGAGAACACTACTACTTAGGATAGAGAGACTGTTAGTATATCAAGGTTCCCCATGTCTGACAATATGTCTAGTCACCAGAGAATACTAACACTTAGGATAGAGAGACTGTTAGTATATCAAGGTTCCCCATGTCTGACAATATGTCTGGCCACCAGAGAATACTACTAAGGATAGAGAGACTGTTAGTATATCAAGGTTCCCCATGTCTGACAATATGTCTAGTCACCAGAGAATACTAACACTTAGGATAGAGAGACTGTTAGTATATCAAGGTTCCCCATGTCTGACAATATGTCTGGCCACCAGAGAATACTGCTACTTAGGATAGAGAGACTGTTAGTATATCAAGGTTCCCCATGTCTGACAATATGTCTAGTCACCAGAGAATACTAACACTTAGGATAGAGAGACTGTTAGTATATCAAGGTTCCCCATGTCTGACAATATGTCTGGCCACCAGAGAATACTGCTACTTAGGATAGAGAGACTGTTAGTATGTCAAGGTTCCCCATGTCTGACAATATGTCTAGTCACCAGAGAATACTAACACTTAGGATAGAGAGTATATCAAGGTTCCCCATGTCTGACAATATGTCTGGCCACCAGAGAATACTACCACTTAGGATAGAGAGACTGTTAGTATATCAAGGTTCCCCATGTCTGACAATATGTCTAGTCACCAGAGAATACTACTACTTAGGATAGAGAGACTGTTAGTATATCAAGGATCCCCATGTCTGACAATATGTCTGCTCACCAGAGAATACTACTACTTAGGATAGAGAGACTGTTAGTATATCAAGGTTCCCCATGTCTGACAATATGTCTAGTCACCAGAGAATACTAACACTTAGGATAGAGAGACTGTTAGTATATCAAGGTTCCCCATGTCTGACAATATGTCTGGCCACCAGAGAATACTGCTACTTAGGATAGAGAGACTATTAGTATATCAAGGTTCCCCATGTCTGACAATATGTCTAGTCACCAGAGAATACTAACACTTAGGATAGAGAGACCGTTAGTATATCAAGGTTCCCCATGTCTGACAATATGTCTGGCCACCAGAGAATACTACCACTTAGGATAGAGAGGCTGTTAGTATATCAAGGTTCCCCATGTCTGACAATATGTCTAGTCACCAGAGAATACTACTACTTAGGATAGAGAGATTGTTAGTATATCAAGGTTCCCCATGTCTGACAATATGTCTGGCCACCAGAGAATACTACTACTTAGGATAGAGAGACTGTTAGTATATCAAGGTTCCCCATGTCTGACAATATGTCTGGCCACCAGAGAACACTACCACTTAGGATAGAGAGATTGTTAGTATATCAAGGTTCCCCATGTCTGACAAAATGTCTAGTCACCAGAGAATACTACCACTTATGATAGAGAGATTGTTAGTATATCAAGGTTCCCCATGTCTGACAATATGTCTGGCCACCAGAGAATACTGCTACTTAGGATAGAGAGACTGTTAGTATATCAAGGTTCCCCATGTCTGACAATATGTCTGGTCACCAGAGAATACTAACACTTATGATAGAGAGATTGTTAGTATATCAAGGTTCCCCATGTCTGACAATATGTCTGGCCACCAGAGAATACTGCTACTTAGGATAGAGAGACTGTTAGTATATCACGGTTCCCCATGTCTGACAATATGTCTGGCCACCAGAGAATACTACTACTTAGGATAGAGAGACTGTTAGTATATCAAGGTTCCCCATGTCTGACAATATGTCTAGCCACCAGAGAATACTACTACTGAGGATAGAGAGACTGTTAGTATATCAAGGTTCCCCATGTCTGACAATATGTCTGGTCACCAGAGAATACTAACACTTAGGATAGAGAGATTGTTAGTATATCAAGGTTCCCCATTTGTGACAATATGTCTTGCCACCAGAGGATACTACCACTTAGGATAGAGAGACTGTTAGTATATCAAGGTTCCCCATGTCTGACAATATGTCTAGCCACCAGAGAATACTGCTACTTAGGATAGAGAGATTGTTAGTATATCAAGGTTCCCCATGTCTGACAATATGTCTAGTCACCACAGAATACTACCACTTAGATAGAGAGACTGTTCGTATATCAAGGTTCCCCATGTCTGACAATATGTCTGGTCACCAGAGAATACTACCACTTATGATAGAGAGATTGTTAGTATATCAAGGTTCCCCATGTCTGACAATATGTCTGGCCACCAGAGAATACTACTACTTAGGATAGAGAGATTGTTAGTATATCAAGGTTCCCCATGTCTGACAATATGTCTAGTCACCAGAGAATACTACCACTTATGATAGAGAGATTGTTAGTATATCAAGGTTCCCCATGTCTGACAATATGTCTGGCCACCAGAGAATACTGCTACTTAGGATAGAGAGACTGTTAGTATATCACGGTTCCCCATGTCTGACAATATGTCTGGCCACCAGAGAATACTACTACTTAGGATAGAGAGACTGTTAGTATATCAAGGTTCCCCATGTCTGACAATATGTCTAGCCACCAGAGAATACTACTACTGAGGATAGAGAGACTGTTAGTATATCAAGGTTCCCCATGTCTGACAATATGTCTGGTCACCAGAGAATACTAACACTTAGGATAGAGAGATTGTTAGTATATCAAGGTTCCCCATTTGTGACAATATGTCTTGCCACTAGAGGATACTACCACTTAGGATAGAGAGACTGTTAGTATATCAAGGTTCCCCATGTCTGACAATATGTCTGGTCACCAGAGAATACTACTACTGAGGATAGAGAGACTGTTAGTATATCAAGGTTCCCCATGTCTGACAATATGTCTGGCCACCAGAGAATACTGCTACTGAGGATAGAGAGACTGTTAGTATATCAAGGTTCCCCCTGTCTGACAATATGTCTAGCCACCAGAGAATACTGCTACTTAGGATAGAGAAACTGTTAGTATATCAAGGTTCCCCATGTCTGACAATATGTCTGGTCACCAGAGAATACTACTACTGAGGATAGAGAGACTGTTAGTATATCAAGGTTCCCCATGTCTGACAATATGTCTAGTCACCACAGAATACTACCACTTAGATAGAGAGACTGTTCGTATATCAAGGTTCCCCATGTCTGACAATATGTCTGGTCACCAGAGAATACTACTACTTATGATAGAGAGATTGTTAGTATATCAAGGTTCCCCATGTCTGACAATATGTCTGGCCACCAGAGAATACTACTACTTAGGATAGAGAGATTGTTAGTATATCAAGGTTCCCCATGTCTGACAATATGTCTAGTCACCAGAGAATACTACCACTTATGATAGAGAGATTGTTAGTATATCAAGGTTGCCCATGTCTGACAATATGTCTGGCCACCAGAGAATACTGCTACTTAGGATAGAGAGACTGTTAGTATATCACGGTTCCCCATGTCTGACAATATGTCTGGCCACCAGAGAATACTACTACTTAGGATAGAGAGACTGTTAGTATATCAAGGTTCCCCATGTCTGACAATATGTCTAGCCACCAGAGAATACTACTACTGAGGATAGACAGACTGTTAGTATATCAAGGTTCCCCATGTCTGACAATATCTCTGGTCACCAGAGAATACTAACACTTAGGATAGAGAGATTGTTAGTATATCAAGGTTCCCCATTTGTGACAATATGTCTTGCCACCAGAGGATACTACCACTTAGGATAGAGAGACTGTTAGTATATCAAGGTTCCCCATGTCTGACAATATGTCTAGCCACCAGAGAATACTGCTACTTAGGATAGAGAGATTGTTAGTATATCAAGGTTCCCCATGTCTGACAATATGTCTAGTCACCACAGAATACTACCACTTAGATAGAGAGACTGTTCGTATATCAAGGTTCCCCATGTCTGACAATATGTCTGGTCACCAGAGAATACTACCACTTATGATAGAGAGATTGTTAGTATATCAAGGTTCCCCATGTCTGACAATATGTCTGGTCACCAGAGAATACTACTACTTAGGATAGAGAGATTGTTAGTATATCAAGGTTCCCCATGTCTGACAATATGTCTAGTCACCAGAGAATACTGCTACTTAGGATAGAGAGATTGTTAGTATATCAAGGTTCCCCATGTCTGACAATATGTCTGGTCACCAGAGAATACTACCACTTAGGATAGAGAGAATGTTAGTATATCAAGGTTCCCCATGTGTGACAATATGTCTGGCCACCAGAGAATACTGCTAGTTAGGATAGAGAGACTGTTAGTATGTCAAGGTTCCCCATGTGTGACAATATGTCTGGTCACCAGAGAATACTACTACTTAGGATAGAGAGACTGTTAGTATATCAAGGTTCCCCATGTCTGACAATATGTCTAGTCACCAGAGAATACTACCACTTAGGATAGAGAGACTGTTAGTATATCAAGGTTCCCCATGTCTGACAATATGTCTAGTCACCAGAGAATACTGCTACTTAGGATAGAGAGATTGTTAGTATATCAAGGTTCCCCATGCCTGACAATATGTCTAGTCACCAGAGAATACTACCACTTAGATAGAGAGACTGTTCGTATATCAAGGTTCCCCATGTCTGACAATATGTCTAGTCACCAGAGAATACTACCACTTAGGATAGAGAGACTGTTAGTATATCAAGGTTCCCCATGTCTGACAATATGTCTAGTCACCAGAGAATACTACCACTTAGATAGAGAGACTGTTCGTATATCAAGGTTCCCCATGTCTGACAATATGTCTAGTCACCAGAGAATACTACCACTTAGGATAGAGAGATTGTTAGTATATCAAGGTTCCCCATGTCTGACAATATGTCTGGCCACCAGAGAATACTACTACTTAGGATAGAGAGACTGTTAGTACCGTATATCAAGGTTCCCCATGTCTGACAATATGTCTGGCCACCAGAGAATACTGCTACTTAGGATAGAGAGACTGTTAGTATATCAAGGTTCCCCATGTCTGACAATATGTCTAGTCACCAGAGAATACTACTACTGAGGATAGAGAGACTGTTAGTATATCAAGGTTCCCCATGTCTGACAATATGTCTAGTCACCAGAGAATACTACTACTGAGGATAGAGAGACTGTTAGTATATCAAGGTTCCCCATGTCTGACAATATGTCTGGCCACCAGAGAATACTGCTACTTAGGATAGAGAGACTGTTAGTATATCAAGGTTCCCCATGTCTGACAATATGTCTAGTCACCAGAGAATACTACTACTGAGGATAGAGAGACTGTTAGTATATCAAGGTTCCCCATGTCTGACAATATGTCTGGCCACCAGAGAATACTGCTACTTAGGATAGAGAGACTGTTAGTATATCAAGGTTCCCCATGTCTGACAATATGTCTAGTCACCAGAGAATACTAACACTTAGGATAGAGAGACTGTTAGTATATCAAGGTTCCCCATGTCTGACAATATGTCTGGCCACCAGAGAATACTACCACTTAGGATAGAGAGATTGTTAGTATATCAAGGTTCCCCATGTCTGACAATATGTCTAGTCACCAGAGAATACAACCACTTAGGATAGAGAGATTGTTAGTATATCAAGGTTCCCCATGTCTGACAATATGTCTGGCCACCAGAGAATACTACTACTTAGGATAGAGAGACTGTTAGTATATCAAGGTTCCCCATGTCTGACAATATGTCTAGTCACCAGAGAATACTACCACTTAGGATAGAGAGACTGTTAGTATATCAAGGTTCCCCATGTCTGACAATATGTCTAGTCACCAGAGAATACTACCACTTAGGATAGAGAGATTGTTAGTATATCAAGGTTCCCCATGTCTGACAATATGTCTAGTCACCAGAGAATACTACCACTTAGGATAGAGAGACTGTTAATATATCAAGGTTCCCCATGTCTGACAATATGTCTAGTCACCAGAGAATACTACTACTTAGGATAGAGAGACTGTTAGTATATCAAGGTTCCCCATGTCTGACAATATGTCTGGCCACCAGAGAATACTACCACTTATGATAGAGAGATTGTTAGTATATCAAGGTTCCCCATGTCTGACAATATGTCTAGTCACCAGAGAATACTACTACTTAGGATAGAGAGACTGTTAATATATCAAGGTTCCCCATGTCTGACAATATGTCTGGCCACCAGAGAATACTGCTACTTAGGATAGAGAGACTGTTAGTATATCACGGTTCCCCATGTCTGACAATATGTCTGGCCACCAGAGAATACTACTACTTAGGATAGAGAGATTGTTAGTATATCAAGGTTCCCCATGTCTGACAATATGTCTAGTCACCAGAGAATACTACCACTTATGATAGAGAGATTGTTAGTATATCAAGGTTCCCCATGTCTGACAATATGTCTGGCCACCAGAGAATACTGCTACTTAGGATAGAGAGACTGTTAGTATATCAAGGTTCCCCATGTCTGACAATATGTCTGGCCACCAGAGAACACTACCACTTAGGATAGAGAGATTGTTAGTATATCAAGGTTCCCCATGTCTGACAATATGTCTAGTCACCAGAGAATACTACCACTTATGATAGAGAGATTGTTAGTATATCAAGGTTCCCCATGTCTGACAATATGTCTGGCCACCAGAGAATACTGCTACTTAGGATAGAGAGACTGTTAGTATATCAAGGTTCCCCATGTCTGACAATATGTCTGGTCACCAGAGAATACTAACACTTATGATAGAGAGATTGTTAGTATATCAAGGTTCCCCATGTCTGACAATATGTCTGGCCACCAGAGAATACTGCTACTTAGGATAGAGAGACTGTTAGTATATCACGGTTCCCCATGTCTGACAATATGTCTGGCCACCAGAGAATACTACTACTTAGGATAGAGAGACTGTTAGTATATCAAGGTTCCCCATGTCTGACAATATGTCTAGCCACCAGAGAATACTACTACTGAGGATAGAGAGACTGTTAGTATATCAAGGTTCCCCATGTCTGACAATATGTCTGGTCACCAGAGAATACTAACACTTAGGATAGAGAGATTGTTAGTATATCAAGGTTCCCCATTTGTGACAATATGTCTTGCCACCAGAGGATACTACCACTTAGGATAGAGAGACTGTTAGTATATCAAGGTTCCCCATGTCTGACAATATGTCTAGCCACCAGAGAATACTGCTACTTAGGATAGAGAGATTGTTAGTATATCAAGGTTCCCCATGTCTGACAATATGTCTAGTCACCACAGAATACTACCACTTAGATAGAGAGACTGTTCGTATATCAAGGTTCCCCATGTCTGACAATATGTCTGGTCACCAGAGAATACTACCACTTATGATAGAGAGATTGTTAGTATATCAAGGTTCCCCATGTCGGACAATATGTCTGGCCACCAGAGAATACTACTACTTAGGATAGAGAGATTGTTAGTATATCAAGGTTCCCCATGTCTGACAATATGTCTAGTCACCAGAGAATACTACCACTTATGATAGAGAGATTGTTAGTATATCAAGGTTCCCCATGTCTGACAATATGTCTGGCCACCAGAGAATACTGCTACTTAGGATAGAGAGACTGTTAGTATATCACGGTTCCCCATGTCTGACAATATGTCTGGCCACCAGAGAATACTACTACTTAGGATAGAGAGACTGTTAGTATATCAAGGTTCCCCATGTCTGACAATATGTCTAGCCACCAGAGAATACTACTACTGAGGATAGAGAGACTGTTAGTATATCAAGGTTCCCCATGTCTGACAATATGTCTGGTCACCAGAGAATACTAACACTTAGGATAGAGAGATTGTTAGTATATCAAGGTTCCCCATTTGTGACAATATGTCTTGCCACCAGACGATACTACCACTTAGGATAGAGAGACTGTTAGTATATCAAGGTTCCCCATGTCTGACAATATGTCTAGCCACCAGAGAATACTGCTACTTAGGATAGAGAGATTGTTAGTATATCAAGGTTCCCCATGTCTGACAATATGTCTAGTCACCACAGAATACTACCACTTAGATAGAGAGACTGTTCGTATATCAAGGTTCCCCATGTCTGACAATATGTCTGGTCACCAGAGAATACTACCACTTATGATAGAGAGATTGTTAGTATATCAAGGTTCCCCATGTCTGACAATATGTCTGGTCACCAGAGAATACTACTACTTAGGATAGAGAGATTGTTAGTATATCAAGGTTCCCCATGTCTGACAATATGTCTAGTCACCAGAGAATACTGCTAGTTAGGATAGAGAGACTGTTAGTATGTCAAGGTTCCCCATGTGTGACAATATGTCTGGTTACCAGAGAATACTACTACTTAGGATAGAGAGACTGTTAGTATATCAAGGTTCCCCATGTCTGACAATATGTCTAGTCACCAGAGAATACTACCACTTAGGATAGAGAGACTGTTAGTATATCAAGGTTCCCCATGTCTGACAATATGTCTAGTCACCAGAGAATACTGCTACTTAGGATAGAGAGATTGTTAGTATATCAAGGTTCCCCATGTCTGACAATATGTCTAGTCACCAGAGAATACTACCACTTAGATAGAGAGACTGTTCGTATATCAAGGTTCCCCATGTCTGACAATATGTCTAGTCACCAGAGAATACTACCACTTAGGATAGAGAGACTGTTAGTATATCAAGGTTCCCCATGTCTGACAATATGTCTAGTCACCAGAGAATACTACCACTTAGATAGAGAGACTGTTCGTATATCAAGGTTCCCCATGTCTGACAATATGTCTAGTCACCAGAGAATACTACCACTTAGGATAGAGAGATTGTTAGTATATCAAGGTTCCCCATGTCTGACAATATGTCTGGCCACCAGAGAATACTACTACTTAGGATAGAGAGACTGTTAGTACCGTATATCAAGGTTCCCCATGTCTGACAATATGTCTAGTCACCAGAGAATACTACCACTTAGGATAGAGAGACTGTTAGTATATCAAGGTTCCCCATGTCTGACAATATGTCTAGTCACCAGAGAATACTGCTACTTAGGATAGAGAGATTGTTAGTATATCAAGGTTCCCCATGTCTGACAATATGTCTAGCCACCAGAGAATACTACCACTTAGATAGAGAGAATGTTAGTATATCAAGGTTCCCCATGTCTGACAATATGTCTAGTCACCAGAGAATACTACCACTTAGATAGAGAGACTGTTCGTATATCAAGGTTCCCCATGTCTGACAATATGTCTAGTCACCAGAGAATACTACCACTTAGGATAGAGAGATTGTTAGTATATCAAGGTTCCCCATGTGTGACAATATGTCTGGTCACCAGAGAATACTACTACTGAGGATAGAGAGACTGTTAGTATATCAAGGTTCCCCATGTCTGACAATATGTCTAGTCACCAGAGAATACTACTACTTAGGATAGAGAGACTGTTAGTATATCAAGGTTCCCCATGTCTGACAATATGTCTGGTCACCAGAGAATACTGCTACTTAGGATAGAGAGACTGTTAGTATATCAAGGTTCCCCATGTCTGACAATATGTCTAGCCACCAGAGAATACTACTACTTAGGATAGAGAGAATGTTAGTATATCAAGGTTCCCCATGTCTGACAATATGTCTGGTCACCAGAGAATACTAACACTTAGGATAGAGAGACTGTTAGTATATCAAGGTTCCCCATGTCTGACAATATGTCTGGCCACCAGAGAATACTACTACTGAGGATAGAGAGACTGTTAGTATATCAAGGTTGCCCATGTCTGACAATATGTCTGGTCACCAGAGAATACTACTGCTGAGGATAGAGAGACTGTTAGTATATCAAGGTTCCCCATGTCTGACAATATGTCTGGTCACCAGAGAATACTACTACTGAGGATAGAGAGACTGTTAGTATATCAAGGTTCCCCATGTCTGACAATATGTCTGGCCACCAGAGAATACTGCTACTGAGGATAGAGAGACTGTTAGTATATCAAGGTTCCCCATGTCTGACAATATGTCTGGTCACCAGAGAATACTACTACTGAGGATAGAGAGACTGTTAGTATATCAAGGTTCCCCCATGTCTGACAATATGTCTGGCCACCAGAGAATACTGCTACTTAGGATAGAGAGAATGTTAGTATATCAAGGTTCCCCATGTCTGACAATATGTCTAGCCAACAGAGAACACTACTACTTAGGATAGAGAGACTGTTAGTATATCAAGGATCCCCATGTCTGACAATATGTCTGGCCACCAGAGAACACTACTACTTAGGATAGAGAGACTGTTAGTATATCAAGGTTCCCTATGTCTGACAATATGTTTAGCCAACAGAGAACACTACTACTTAAGATAGAGAGACTGTTAGTATATCAAGGATCCCCATGTCTGACAATATGTCTGGCCACCAGAGAACACTACTACTTAGGATAGAGAGAATGTTAGTATATCAAGGTTCCCCATGTCTGACAATATGTCTAGCCAACAGAGAACACTACTACTTAGGATAGAGAGACTGTTAGTATATCAAGGATCCCCATGTCTGACAATATGTCTGGCCACCAGAGAACACTACTACTTAGGATAGAGAGACTGTTAGTATATCAAGGTTCCCCATGTCTGACAATATGTCTAGTCACCAGAGAATACTAACACTTAGGATAGAGAGACTGTTAGTATATCAAGGTTCCCCATGTCTGACAATATGTCTGGCCACCAGAGAATACTACTAAGGATAGAGAGACTGTTAGTATATCAAGGTTCCCCATGTCTGACAATATGTCTAGTCACCAGAGAATACTAACACTTAGGATAGAGAGACTGTTAGTATATCAAGGTTCCCCATGTCTGACAATATGTCTGGCCACCAGAGAATACTGCTACTTAGGATAGAGAGACTGTTAGTATATCAAGGTTCCCCATGTCTGACAATATGTCTAGTCACCAGAGAATACTAACACTTAGGATAGAGAGACTGTTAGTATATCAAGGTTCCCCATGTCTGACAATATGTCTGGCCACCAGAGAATACTGCTACTTAGGATAGAGAGACTGTTAGTATGTCAAGGTTCCCCATGTCTGACAATATGTCTAGTCACCAGAGAATACTAACACTTAGGATAGAGAGTATATCAAGGTTCCCCATGTCTGACAATATGTCTGGCCACCAGAGAATACTACCACTTAGGATAGAGAGACTGTTAGTATATCAAGGTTCCCCATGTCTGACAATATGTCTAGTCACCAGAGAATACTACTACTTAGGATAGAGAGACTGTTAGTATATCAAGGATCCCCATGTCTGACAATATGTCTGCTCACCAGAGAATACTACTACTTAGGATAGAGAGACTGTTAGTATATCAAGGTTCCCCATGTCTGACAATATGTCTAGTCACCAGAGAATACTAACACTTAGGATAGAGAGACTGTTAGTATATCAAGGTTCCCCATGTCTGACAATATGTCTGGCCACCAGAGAATACTGCTACTTAGGATAGAGAGACTATTAGTATATCAAGGTTCCCCATGTCTGACAATATGTCTAGTCACCAGAGAATACTAACACTTAGGATAGAGAGACCGTTAGTATATCAAGGTTCCCCATGTCTGACAATATGTCTGGCCACCAGAGAATACTACCACTTAGGATAGAGAGGCTGTTAGTATATCAAGGTTCCCCATGTCTGACAATATGTCTAGTCACCAGAGAATACTACTACTTAGGATAGAGAGATTGTTAGTATATCAAGGTTCCCCATGTCTGACAATATGTCTGGCCACCAGAGAATACTACTACTTAGGATAGAGAGACTGTTAGTATATCAAGGTTCCCCATGTCTGACAATATGTCTGGCCACCAGAGAACACTACCACTTAGGATAGAGAGATTGTTAGTATATCAAGGTTCCCCATGTCTGACAAAATGTCTAGTCACCAGAGAATACTACCACTTATGATAGAGAGATTGTTAGTATATCAAGGTTCCCCATGTCTGACAATATGTCTGGCCACCAGAGAATACTGCTACTTAGGATAGAGAGACTGTTAGTATATCAAGGTTCCCCATGTCTGACAATATGTCTGGTCACCAGAGAATACTAACACTTATGATAGAGAGATTGTTAGTATATCAAGGTTCCCCCATGTCTGACAATATGTCTGGCCACCAGAGAATACTGCACTTAGGATAGAGAGACTGTTAGTATATCACGGTTCCCCATGTCTGACAATATGTCTGGCCACCAGAGAATACTACTACTTAGGATAGAGAGACTGTTAGTATATCAAGGTTCCCCATGTCTGACAATATGTCTAGCCACCAGAGAATACTACTACTGAGGATAGAGAGACTGTTAGTATATCAAGGTTCCCCATGTCTGACAATATGTCTGGTCACCAGAGAATACTAACACTTAGGATAGAGAGATTGTTAGTATATCAAGGTTCCCCATTTGTGACAATATGTCTTGCCACCAGAGGATACTACCACTTAGGATAGAGAGACTGTTAGTATATCAAGGTTCCCCATGTCTGACAATATGTCTAGCCACCAGAGAATACTGCTACTTAGGATAGAGAGATTGTTAGTATATCAAGGTTCCCCATGTCTGACAATATGTCTAGTCACCACAGAATACTACCACTTAGATAGAGAGACTGTTCGTATATCAAGGTTCCCCATGTCTGACAATATGTCTGGTCACCAGAGAATACTACCACTTATGATAGAGAGATTGTTAGTATATCAAGGTTCCCCATGTCTGACAATATGTCTGGCCACCAGAGAATACTACTACTTAGGATAGAGAGATTGTTAGTATATCAAGGTTCCCCATGTCTGACAATATGTCTAGTCACCAGAGAATACTACCACTTATGATAGAGAGATTGTTAGTATATCAAGGTTCCCCATGTCTGACAATATGTCTGGCCACCAGAGAATACTGCTACTTAGGATAGAGAGACTGTTAGTATATCACGGTTCCCCATGTCTGACAATATGTCTGGCCACCAGAGAATACTACTACTTAGGATAGAGAGACTGTTAGTATATCAAGGTTCCCCATGTCTGACAATATGTCTAGCCACCAGAGAATACTACTACTGAGGATAGAGAGACTGTTAGTATATCAAGGTTCCCCATGTCTGACAATATGTCTGGTCACCAGAGAATACTAACACTTAGGATAGAGAGATTGTTAGTATATCAAGGTTCCCCATTTGTGACAATATGTCTTGCCACTAGAGGATACTACCACTTAGGATAGAGAGACTGTTAGTATATCAAGGTTCCCCATGTCTGACAATATGTCTGGTCACCAGAGAATACTACTACTGAGGATAGAGAGACTGTTAGTATATCAAGGTTCCCCATGTCTGACAATATGTCTGGCCACCAGAGAATACTGCTACTGAGGATAGAGAGACTGTTAGTATATCAAGGTTCCCCCTGTCTGACAATATGTCTAGCCACCAGAGAATACTGCTACTTAGGATAGAGAAACTGTTAGTATATCAAGGTTCCCCATGTCTGACAATATGTCTGGTCACCAGAGAATACTACTACTGAGGATAGAGAGACTGTTAGTATATCAAGGTTCCCCATGTCTGACAATATGTCTAGTCACCACAGAATACTACCACTTAGATAGAGAGACTGTTCGTATATCAAGGTTCCCCATGTCTGACAATATGTCTGGTCACCAGAGAATACTACTACTTATGATAGAGAGATTGTTAGTATATCAAGGTTCCCCATGTCTGACAATATGTCTGGCCACCAGAGAATACTACTACTTAGGATAGAGAGATTGTTAGTATATCAAGGTTCCCCATGTCTGACAATATGTCTAGTCACCAGAGAATACTACCACTTATGATAGAGAGATTGTTAGTATATCAAGGTTGCCCATGTCTGACAATATGTCTGGCCACCAGAGAATACTGCTACTTAGGATAGAGAGACTGTTAGTATATCACGGTTCCCCATGTCTGACAATATGTCTGGCCACCAGAGAATACTACTACTTAGGATAGAGAGACTGTTAGTATATCAAGGTTCCCCATGTCTGACAATATGTCTAGCCACCAGAGAATACTACTACTGAGGATAGACAGACTGTTAGTATATCAAGGTTCCCCATGTCTGACAATATCTCTGGTCACCAGAGAATACTAACACTTAGGATAGAGAGATTGTTAGTATATCAAGGTTCCCCATTTGTGACAATATGTCTTGCCACCAGAGGATACTACCACTTAGGATAGAGAGACTGTTAGTATATCAAGGTTCCCCATGTCTGACAATATGTCTAGCCACCAGAGAATACTGCTACTTAGGATAGAGAGATTGTTAGTATATCAAGGTTCCCCATGTCTGACAATATGTCTAGTCACCACAGAATACTACCACTTAGATAGAGAGACTGTTCGTATATCAAGGTTCCCCATGTCTGACAATATGTCTGGTCACCAGAGAATACTACCACTTATGATAGAGAGATTGTTAGTATATCAAGGTTCCCCATGTCTGACAATATGTCTGGTCACCAGAGAATACTACTACTTAGGATAGAGAGATTGTTAGTATATCAAGGTTCCCCATGTCTGACAATATGTCTAGTCACCAGAGAATACTGCTACTTAGGATAGAGAGATTGTTAGTATATCAAGGTTCCCCATGTCTGACAATATGTCTGGTCACCAGAGAATACTACCACTTAGGATAGAGAGAATGTTAGTATATCAAGGTTCCCCATGTGTGACAATATGTCTGGCCACCAGAGAATACTGCTAGTTAGGATAGAGAGACTGTTAGTATGTCAAGGTTCCCCATGTGTGACAATATGTCTGGTCACCAGAGAATACTACTACTTAGGATAGAGAGACTGTTAGTATATCAAGGTTCCCCATGTCTGACAATATGTCTAGTCACCAGAGAATACTACCACTTAGGATAGAGAGACTGTTAGTATATCAAGGTTCCCCATGTCTGACAATATGTCTAGTCACCAGAGAATACTGCTACTTAGGATAGAGAGATTGTTAGTATATCAAGGTTCCCCATGCCTGACAATATGTCTAGTCACCAGAGAATACTACCACTTAGATAGAGAGACTGTTCGTATATCAAGGTTCCCCATGTCTGACAATATGTCTAGTCACCAGAGAATACTACCACTTAGGATAGAGAGACTGTTAGTATATCAAGGTTCCCCATGTCTGACAATATGTCTAGTCACCAGAGAATACTACCACTTAGATAGAGAGACTGTTCGTATATCAAGGTTCCCCATGTCTGACAATATGTCTAGTCACCAGAGAATACTACCACTTAGGATAGAGAGATTGTTAGTATATCAAGGTTCCCCATGTCTGACAATATGTCTGGCCACCAGAGAATACTACTACTTAGGATAGAGAGACTGTTAGTACCGTATATCAAGGTTCCCCATGTCTGACAATATGTCTAGTCACCAGAGAATACTACCACTTAGGATAGAGAGACTGTTAGTATATCAAGGTTCCCCATGTCTGACAATATGTCTAGTCACCAGAGAATACTGCTACTTAGGATAGAGAGATTGTTAGTATATCAAGGATCCCCATGTCTGACAATATGACTAGCCACCAGAGAATACTACCACTTAGATAGAGAGAATGTTAGTATATCAAGGTTCCCCATGTCTGACAATATGTCTAGTCACCAGAGAATACTACCACTCAGATAGAGAGACTGTTCGTATATCAAGGTTCCCCATGTCTGACAATATGTCTAGTCACCAGAGAATACTACCACTTAGGATAGAGAGATTGTTAGTATATCAAGGTTCCCCATGTGTGACAATATGTCTGGTCACCAGAGAATACTACTACTGAGGATAGAGAGACTGTTAGTATATCAAGGTTCCCCATGTCTGACAATATGTCTAGTCACCAGAGAATACTACTACTTAGGATAGAGAGACTGTTAGTATATCAAGGTTCCCCATGTCTGACAATATGTCTGGTCACCAGAGAATACTGCTACTTAGGATAGAGAGACTGTTAGTATATCAAGGTTCCCCATGTCTGACAATATGTCTGGCCACCAGAGAATACTACTACTGAGGATAGAGAGACTGTTAGTATATCAAGGTTGCCCATGTCTGACAATATGTCTGGTCACCAGAGAATACTACTACTGAGGATAGAGAGACTGTTAGTATATCAAGGTTCCCCATGTCTGACAATATGTCTGGTCACCAGAGAATACTACTACTGAGGATAGAGAGACTGTTAGTATATCAAGGTTCCCCATGTCTGACAATATGTCTGGCCACCAGAGAATACTGCTACTGAGGATAGAGAGACTGTTAGTATATCAAGGTTCCCCATGTCTGACAATATGTCTGGTCACCAGAGAATACTACTACTGAGGATAGAGAGACTGTTAGTATATCAAGGTTCCCCCATGTCTGACAATATGTCTGGCCACCAGAGAATACTGCTACTTAGGATAGAGAGAATGTTAGTATATCAAGGTTCCCCATGTCTGACAATATGTCTAGCCAACAGAGAACACTACTACTTAGGATAGAGAGACTGTTAGTATATCAAGGATCCCCATGTCTGACAATATGTCTGGCCACCCGAGAACACTACTACTTAGGATAGAGAGACTGTTAGTATATCAAGGTTCCCTATGTCTGACAATATGTTTAGCCAACAGAGAACACTACTACTTAGGATAGAGAGACTGTTAGTATATCAAGGATCCCCATGTCTGACAATATGTCTGGCCACCAGAGAATACTACTACTGAGGATAGAGAGACTGTTAGTATATCAAGGTTGCCCATGTCTAACAATATGTCTGGTCACCAGAGAATACTACTACTGAGGATAGAGAGACTGTTAGTATATCAAGGTTCCCCATGTCTGACAATATGTCTGGTCACCAGAGAATACTGCTACTTAGGATAGAGAGACTGTTAGTATATCAGGGTTCCCCATGTCTGACAATATGTCTGGTCACCAGAGAATACTACTACTGAGGATAGAGAGACTGTTAGTATATCAAGGTTCCCCATGTCTGACAATATGTCTAGTCACCAGAGAATACTACTACTGAGGATAGAGAGACTGTTAGTATATCAAGGTTCCCCATGTCTGACAATATGTCTAGTCACCAGAGAATACTACTACTGAGGATAGAGAGACTGTTAGTATATCAAGGTTCCCCATGTCTGACAATATGTCTGGCCACCAGAGAATACTGCTACTTAGGATAGAGAGACTGTTAGTATATCAAGGTTCCCCATGTCTGACAATATGTCTAGTCACCAGAGAATACTACTACTGAGGATAGAGAGACTGTTAGTATATCAAGGTTCCCCATGTCTGACAATATGTCTGGCCACCAGAGAATACTGCTACTTAGGATAGAGAGACTGTTAGTATATCAAGGTTCCCCATGTCTGACAATATGTCTAGTCACCAGAGAATACTAACACTTAGGATAGAGAGACTGTTAGTATATCAAGGTTCCCCATGTCTGACAATATGTCTGGCCACCAGAGAATACTACCACTTAGGATAGAGAGATTGTTAGTATATCAAGGTTCCCCATGTCTGACAATATGTCTAGTCACCAGAGAATACAACCACTTAGGATAGAGAGATTGTTAGTATATCAAGGTTCCCCATGTCTGACAATATGTCTGGCCACCAGAGAATACTACTACTTAGGATAGAGAGACTGTTAGTATATCAAGGTTCCCCATGTCTGACAATATGTCTAGTCACCAGAGAATACTACCACTTAGGATAGAGAGACTGTTAGTATATCAAGGTTCCCCATGTCTGACAATATGTCTAGTCACCAGAGAATACTACCACTTAGGATAGAGAGATTGTTAGTATATCAAGGTTCCCCATGTCTGACAATATGTCTAGTCACCAGAGAATACTACCACTTAGGATAGAGAGACTGTTAATATATCAAGGTTCCCCATGTCTGACAATATGTCTAGTCACCAGAGAATACTACTACTTAGGATAGAGAGACTGTTAGTATATCAAGGTTCCCCATGTCTGACAATATGTCTGGCCACCAGAGAATACTACCACTTATGATAGAGAGATTGTTAGTATATCAAGGTTCCCCATGTCTGACAATATGTCTAGTCACCAGAGAATACTACTACTTAGGATAGAGAGACTGTTAATATATCAAGGTTCCCCATGTCTGACAATATGTCTGGCCACCAGAGAATACTGCTACTTAGGATAGAGAGACTGTTAGTATATCACGGTTCCCCATGTCTGACAATATGTCTGGCCACCAGAGAATACTACTACTTAGGATAGAGAGATTGTTAGTATATCAAGGTTCCCCATGTCTGACAATATGTCTAGTCACCAGAGAATACTACCACTTATGATAGAGAGATTGTTAGTATATCAAGGTTCCCCATGTCTGACAATATGTCTGGCCACCAGAGAATACTGCTACTTAGGATAGAGAGACTGTTAGTATATCAAGGTTCCCCATGTCTGACAATATGTCTGGCCACCAGAGAACACTACCACTTAGGATAGAGAGATTGTTAGTATATCAAGGTTCCCCATGTCTGACAATATGTCTAGTCACCAGAGAATACTACCACTTATGATAGAGAGATTGTTAGTATATCAAGGTTCCCCATGTCTGACAATATGTCTGGCCACCAGAGAATACTGCTACTTAGGATAGAGAGACTGTTAGTATATCAAGGTTCCCCATGTCTGACAATATGTCTGGTCACCAGAGAATACTAACACTTATGATAGAGAGATTGTTAGTATATCAAGGTTCCCCATGTCTGACAATATGTCTGGCCACCAGAGAATACTGCTACTTAGGATAGAGAGACTGTTAGTATATCACGGTTCCCCATGTCTGACAATATGTCTGGCCACCAGAGAATACTACTACTTAGGATAGAGAGACTGTTAGTATATCAAGGTTCCCCATGTCTGACAATATGTCTAGCCACCAGAGAATACTACTACTGAGGATAGAGAGACTGTTAGTATATCAAGGTTCCCCATGTCTGACAATATGTCTGGTCACCAGAGAATACTAACACTTAGGATAGAGAGATTGTTAGTATATCAAGGTTCCCCATTTGTGACAATATGTCTTGCCACCAGAGGATACTACCACTTAGGATAGAGAGACTGTTAGTATATCAAGGTTCCCCATGTCTGACAATATGTCTAGCCACCAGAGAATACTGCTACTTAGGATAGAGAGATTGTTAGTATATCAAGGTTCCCCATGTCTGACAATATGTCTAGTCACCACAGAATACTACCACTTAGATAGAGAGACTGTTCGTATATCAAGGTTCCCCATGTCTGACAATATGTCTGGTCACCAGAGAATACTACCACTTATGATAGAGAGATTGTTAGTATATCAAGGTTCCCCATGTCGGACAATATGTCTGGCCACCAGAGAATACTACTACTTAGGATAGAGAGATTGTTAGTATATCAAGGTTCCCCATGTCTGACAATATGTCTAGTCACCAGAGAATACTACCACTTATGATAGAGAGATTGTTAGTATATCAAGGTTCCCCATGTCTGACAATATGTCTGGCCACCAGAGAATACTGCTACTTAGGATAGAGAGACTGTTAGTATATCACGGTTCCCCATGTCTGACAATATGTCTGGCCACCAGAGAATACTACTACTTAGGATAGAGAGACTGTTAGTATATCAAGGTTCCCCATGTCTGACAATATGTCTAGCCACCAGAGAATACTACTACTGAGGATAGAGAGACTGTTAGTATATCAAGGTTCCCCATGTCTGACAATATGTCTGGTCACCAGAGAATACTAACACTTAGGATAGAGAGATTGTTAGTATATCAAGGTTCCCCATTTGTGACAATATGTCTTGCCACCAGAGGATACTACCACTTAGGATAGAGAGACTGTTAGTATATCAAGGTTCCCCATGTCTGACAATATGTCTAGCCACCAGAGAATACTGCTACTTAGGATAGAGAGATTGTTAGTATATCAAGGTTCCCCATGTCTGACAATATGTCTAGTCACCACAGAATACTACCACTTAGATAGAGAGACTGTTCGTATATCAAGGTTCCCCATGTCTGACAATATGTCTGGTCACCAGAGAATACTACCACTTATGATAGAGAGATTGTTAGTATATCAAGGTTCCCCATGTCTGACAATATGTCTGGTCACCAGAGAATACTACTACTTAGGATAGAGAGATTGTTAGTATATCAAGGTTCCCCATGTCTGACAATATGTCTAGTCACCAGAGAATACTGCTAGTTAGGATAGAGAGACTGTTAGTATGTCAAGGTTCCCCATGTGTGACAATATGTCTGGTTACCAGAGAATACTACTACTTAGGATAGAGAGACTGTTAGTATATCAAGGTTCCCCATGTCTGACAATATGTCTAGTCACCAGAGAATACTACCACTTAGGATAGAGAGACTGTTAGTATATCAAGGTTCCCCATGTCTGACAATATGTCTAGTCACCAGAGAATACTGCTACTTAGGATAGAGAGATTGTTAGTATATCAAGGTTCCCCATGTCTGACAATATGTCTAGTCACCAGAGAATACTACCACTTAGATAGAGAGACTGTTCGTATATCAAGGTTCCCCATGTCTGACAATATGTCTAGTCACCAGAGAATACTACCACTTAGGATAGAGAGACTGTTAGTATATCAAGGTTCCCCATGTCTGACAATATGTCTAGTCACCAGAGAATACTACCACTTAGATAGAGAGACTGTTCGTATATCAAGGTTCCCCATGTCTGACAATATGTCTAGTCACCAGAGAATACTACCACTTAGGATAGAGAGATTGTTAGTATATCAAGGTTCCCCATGTCTGACAATATGTCTGGCCACCAGAGAATACTACTACTTAGGATAGAGAGACTGTTAGTACCGTATATCAAGGTTCCCCATGTCTGACAATATGTCTAGTCACCAGAGAATACTACCACTTAGGATAGAGAGACTGTTAGTATATCAAGGTTCCCCATGTCTGACAATATGTCTAGTCACCAGAGAATACTGCTACTTAGGATAGAGAGATTGTTAGTATATCAAGGTTCCCCATGTCTGACAATATGTCTAGCCACCAGAGAATACTACCACTTAGATAGAGAGAATGTTAGTATATCAAGGTTCCCCATGTCTGACAATATGTCTAGTCACCAGAGAATACTACCACTTAGATAGAGAGACTGTTCGTATATCAAGGTTCCCCATGTCTGACAATATGTCTAGTCACCAGAGAATACTACCACTTAGGATAGAGAGATTGTTAGTATATCAAGGTTCCCCATGTGTGACAATATGTCTGGTCACCAGAGAATACTACTACTGAGGATAGAGAGACTGTTAGTATATCAAGGTTCCCCATGTCTGACAATATGTCTAGTCACCAGAGAATACTACTACTTAGGATAGAGAGACTGTTAGTATATCAAGGTTCCCCATGTCTGACAATATGTCTGGTCACCAGAGAATACTGCTACTTAGGATAGAGAGACTGTTAGTATATCAAGGTTCCCCATGTCTGACAATATGTCTAGCCACCAGAGAATACTACTACTTAGGATAGAGAGAATGTTAGTATATCAAGGTTCCCCATGTCTGACAATATGTCTGGTCACCAGAGAATACTAACACTTAGGATAGAGAGACTGTTAGTATATCAAGGTTCCCCATGTCTGACAATATGTCTGGCCACCAGAGAATACTACTACTGAGGATAGAGAGACTGTTAGTATATCAAGGTTGCCCATGTCTGACAATATGTCTGGTCACCAGAGAATACTACTGCTGAGGATAGAGAGACTGTTAGTATATCAAGGTTCCCCATGTCTGACAATATGTCTGGTCACCAGAGAATACTACTACTGAGGATAGAGAGACTGTTAGTATATCAAGGTTCCCCATGTCTGACAATATGTCTGGCCACCAGAGAATACTGCTACTGAGGATAGAGAGACTGTTAGTATATCAAGGTTCCCCATGTCTGACAATATGTCTGGTCACCAGAGAATACTACTACTGAGGATAGAGAGACTGTTAGTATATCAAGGTTCCCCCATGTCTGACAATATGTCTGGCCACCAGAGAATACTGCTACTTAGGATAGAGAGAATGTTAGTATATCAAGGTTCCCCATGTCTGACAATATGTCTAGCCAACAGAGAACACTACTACTTAGGATAGAGAGACTGTTAGTATATCAAGGATCCCCATGTCTGACAATATGTCTGGCCACCAGAGAACACTACTACTTAGGATAGAGAGACTGTTAGTATATCAAGGTTCCCTATGTCTGACAATATGTTTAGCCAACAGAGAACACTACTACTTAAGATAGAGAGACTGTTAGTATATCAAGGATCCCCATGTCTGACAATATGTCTGGCCACCAGAGAACACTACTACTTAGGATAGAGAGAATGTTAGTATATCAAGGTTCACCATGTCTGACAATATGTCTAGCCAACAGAGAACACTACTACTTAGGATAGAGAGACTGTTAGTATATCAAGGATCCCCATGTCTGACAATATGTCTGGCCACCAGAGAACACTACTACTTAGGATAGAGAGACTGTTAGTATATCAAGGTTCCCCATGTCTGACAATATGTCTAGTCACCAGAGAATACTAACACTTAGGATAGAGAGACTGTTAGTATATCAAGGTTCCCCATGTCTGACAATATGTCTGGCCACCAGAGAATACTACTAAGGATAGAGAGACTGTTAGTATATCAAGGTTCCCCATGTCTGACAATATGTCTAGTCACCAGAGAATACTAACACTTAGGATAGAGAGACTGTTAGTATATCAAGGTTCCCCATGTCTGACAATATGTCTGGCCACCAGAGAATACTGCTACTTAGGATAGAGAGACTGTTAGTATATCAAGGTTCCCCATGTCTGACAATATGTCTAGTCACCAGAGAATACTAACACTTAGGATAGAGAGACTGTTAGTATATCAAGGTTCCCCATGTCTGACAATATGTCTGGCCACCAGAGAATACTGCTACTTAGGATAGAGAGACTGTTAGTATATCAAGGTTCCCCATGTCTGAAAATATGTCTAGTCACCAGAGAATACTAACACTTAGGATAGAGAGTATATCAAGGTTCCCCATGTCTGACAATATGTCTGGCCACCAGAGAATACTACCACTTAGGATAGAGAGACTGTTAGTATATCAAGGTTCCCCATGTCTGACAATATGTCTAGTCACCAGAGAATACTACTACTTAGGATAGAGAGACTGTTAGTATATCAAGGATCCCCATGTCTGACAATATGTCTGCTCACCAGAGAATACTACTACTTAGGATAGAGAGACTGTTAGTATATCAAGGTTCCCCATGTCTGACAATATGTCTAGTCACCAGAGAATACTAACACTTAGGATAGAGAGACTGTTAGTATATCAAGGTTCCCCATGTCTGACAATATGTCTGGCCACCAGAGAATACTGCTACTTAGGATAGAGAGACTATTAGTATATCAAGGTTCCCCATGTCTGACAATATGTCTAGTCACCAGAGAATACTAACACTTAGGATAGAGAGACCGTTAGTATATCAAGGTTCCCCATGTCTGACAATATGTCTGGCCACCAGAGAATACTACCACTTAGGATAGAGAGGCTGTTAGTATATCAAGGTTCCCCATGTCTGACAATATGTCTAGTCACCAGAGAATACTACTACTTAGGATAGAGAGATTGTTAGTATATCAAGGTTCCCCATGTCTGACAATATGTCTGGCCACCAGAGAATACTACTACTTAGGATAGAGAGACTGTTAGTATATCAAGGTTCCCCATGTCTGACAATATGTCTGGCCACCAGAGAACACTACCACTTAGGATAGAGAGATTGTTAGTATATCAAGGTTCCCCATGTCTGACAAAATGTCTAGTCACCAGAGAATACTACCACTTATGATAGAGAGATTGTTAGTATATCAAGGTTCCCCATGTCTGACAATATGTCTGGCCACCAGAGAATACTGCTACTTAGGATAGAGAGACTGTTAGTATATCAAGGTTCCCCATGTCTGACAATATGTCTGGTCACCAGAGAATACTAACACTTATGATAGAGAGATTGTTAGTATATCAAGGTTCCCCATGTCTGACAATATGTCTGGCCACCAGAGAATACTGCTACTTAGGATAGAGAGACTGTTAGTATATCACGGTTCCCCATGTCTGACAATATGTCTGGCCACCAGAGAATACTACTACTTAGGATAGAGAGACTGTTAGTATATCAAGGTTCCCCATGTCTGACAATATGTCTAGCCACCAGAGAATACTACTACTGAGGATAGAGAGACTGTTAGTATATCAAGGTTCCCCATGTCTGACAATATGTCTGGTCACCAGAGAATACTAACACTTAGGATAGAGAGATTGTTAGTATATCAAGGTTCCCCATGTGTGACAATATGTCTTGCCACCAGAGGATACTACCACTTAGGATAGAGAGACTGTTAGTATATCAAGGTTCCCCATGTCTGACAATATGTCTAGCCACCAGAGAATACTGCTACTTAGGATAGAGAGATTGTTAGTATATCAAGGTTCCCCATGTCTGACAATATGTCTAGTCACCACAGAATACTACCACTTAGATAGAGAGACTGTTCGTATATCAAGGTTCCCCATGTCTGACAATATGTCTGGTCACCAGAGAATACTACCACTTATGATAGAGAGATTGTTAGTATATCAAGGTTCCCCATGTCTGACAATATGTCTGGCCACCAGAGAATACTACTACTTAGGATAGAGAGATTGTTAGTATATCAAGGTTCCCCATGTCTGACAATATGTCTAGTCACCAGAGAATACTACCACTTATGATAGAGAGATTGTTAGTATATCAAGGTTCCCCATGTCTGACAATATGTCTGGCCACCAGAGAATACTGCTACTTAGGATAGAGAGACTGTTAGTATATCACGGTTCCCCATGTCTGACAATATGTCTGGCCACCAGAGAATACTACTACTTAGGATAGAGAGACTGTTAGTATATCAAGGTTCCCCATGTCTGACAATATGTCTAGCCACCAGAGAATACTACTACTGAGGATAGAGAGACTGTTAGTATATCAAGGTTCCCCATGTCTGACAATATGTCTGGTCACCAGAGAATACTAACACTTAGGATAGAGAGATTGTTAGTATATCAAGGTTCCCCATTTGTGACAATATGTCTTGCCACTAGAGGATACTACCACTTAGGATAGAGAGACTGTTAGTATATCAAGGTTCCCCATGTCTGACAATATGTCTGGTCACCAGAGAATACTACTACTGAGGATAGAGAGACTGTTAGTATATCAAGGTTCCCCATGTCTGACAATATGTCTGGCCACCAGAGAATACTGCTACTGAGGATAGAGAGACTGTTAGTATATCAAGGTTCCCCCTGTCTGACAATATGTCTAGCCACCAGAGAATACTGCTACTTAGGATAGAGAAACTGTTAGTATATCAAGGTTCCCCATGTCTGACAATATGTCTGGTCACCAGAGAATACTACTACTGAGGATAGAGAGACTGTTAGTATATCAAGGTTCCCCATGTCTGACAATATGTCTGGCCACCAGAGAATACTGCTACTGAGGATAGAGAGACTGTTAGTATATCAAGGTTCCCCCTGTCTGACAATATGTCTGGTCACCAGAGAATACTACTACTGAGGATAGAGAGACTGTTAGTATATCAAGGTTCCCCATGTCTGACAATATGTCTGGTCACCAGAGAATACTACTACTGAGGATAGAGAGACTGTTAGTATATCAAGGTTCCCCATGTCTGACAATATGTCTGGCCACCAGAGAATACTGCTACTTAGGATAGAGAGAATGTTAGTATATCAAGGTTCCCCATGTCTGACAATATGTCTAGCCAACAGAGAACACTACTACTTAGGATAGAGAGACTGTTAGTATATCAAGGATCCCCATGTCTGACAATATGTCTGGCCACCAGAGAACACTACTACTTAGGATAGAGAGACTGTTAGTATATCAAGGTTCCCCATGTCTGACAATATGTTTAGCCAACAGAGAACACTACTACTTAGGATAGAGAGACTGTTAGTATATCAAGGATCCCCATGTCTGACAATATGTCTGGCCACCAGAGAACACTAACACTTAGGATAGAGAGACTGTTAGTATATCAAGGTTCCCCATGTCTGACAATATGTCTGGCCACCAGAGAATACTGCTACTTAGGATAGAGAGACTGTTAGTATATCAAGGTTCCCCATGTCTGACAATATGTCTAGTCACCAGAGAATACTAACACTTAGGATAGAGAGACTGTTAGTATATCAAGGTTCCCCATGTCTGACAATATGTCTGGCCACCAGAGAATACTACCACTTAGGATAGAGAGACTGTTAGTATATCAAGGTTCCCCATGTCTGACAATATGTCTAGTCACCAGAGAATACTACTACTTAGGATAGAGAGACTGTTAGTATATCAAGGATCCCCATGTCTGACAATATGTCTGCTCACCAGAGAATACTACTACTTAGGATAGAGAGACTGTTAGTATATCAAGGTTCCCCATGTCTGACAATATGTCTAGTCACCAGAGAATACTAACACTTAGGATAGAGAGACTGTTAGTATATCAAGGTTCCCCATGTCTGACAATATGTCTGGCCACCAGAGAATACTGCTACTTAGGATAGAGAGACTGTTAGTATATCAAGGTTCCCCATGTCTGACAATATGTCTAGTCACCAGAGAATACTAACACTTAGGATAGAGAGACCGTTAGTATATCAAGGTTCCCCATGTCTGACAATATGTCTGGCCACCAGAGAATACTACCACTTAGGATAGAGAGACTGTTAGTATATCAAGGTTCCCCATGTCTGACAATATGTCTAGTCACCAGAGAATACTACTACTTAGGATAGAGAGATTGTTAGTATATCAAGGTTCCCCATGTCTGACAATATGTCTGGCCACCAGAGAATACTACTACTTAGGATAGAGAGACTGTTAGTATATCAAGGTTCCCCATGTCTGACAATATGTCTAGTCACCAGAGAATACTACCACTTAGGATAGAGAGATTGTTAGTATATCAAGGTTCCCCATGTCTGACAATATGTCTGATCACCAGAGAATACTGCTACTTAGGATAGAGAGACTGTTAGTATATCAAGGATCCCCATGTCTGACAATATGTCTGGCCACCAGAGAATACTACCACTTAGGATAGAGAGACTGTTAGTATAACACGGTTCCCCATGTCTGACAATATGTCTGGCCACCAGAGAATACTACTACTTAGGATAGAGAGACTGTTAGTATATCAAGGTTCCCCATGACTGACAATATGTCTAGCCACCAGAGAATACTACTACTGAGGATAGAGAGACTGTTAGTATATCAAGGTTCCCCATGTCTGACAATATGTCTGGTCACCAGAGAATACTACCACTTAGGATAGAGAGACTGTTAGTATATCAAGGTTCCCCATGTCTGACAGTATGTCTAGCCACCAGAGAATACTACTACTTAGGATAGAGAGACTGTTAGTATATCAAGGTTCCCCATGTCTGACAATATGTCTGGCCACCAGAGAACACTACTACTTAGGATAGAGAGACTGTTAGTATATCAAGGTTCCCCATGTCTGACAATATGTCTAGTCACCAGAGAATACTGCTACTTAGGATAGAGAGATTGTTAGTATATCAAGGTTCCCCATGTCTGACAATATGTCTAGTCACCAGAGAATACTACCACTTAGGATAGAGAGACTGTTAGTATATCAAGGTTTCCCATGTCTGACAATATGTCTAGTCACCAGAGAATACTACCACTTAGGATAGAGAGACTGTTAGTATATCAAGGTTCCCCATGTCTGACAATATGTCTGGCCACCAGAGAATACTGCTACTTAGGATAGAGAGACTGTTAGTATATCAAGGTTCCCCATGTCTGACAATGTCTAGTCACCAGAGAATACTAACACTTAGGATAGAGAGACTGTTAGTATATCAAGGTTCCCCATGTCTGACAATATGTCTGGCCACCAGAGAATACTACCACTTAGGATAGAGAGACTGTTAGTATATCAAGGTTCCCCATGTCTGACAATATGTCTAGTCACCAGAGAATACTACCACTTAGGATAGAGAGATTGTTAGTATATCAAGGTTCCCCATGTCTGACAATATGTCTGGCCACCAGAGAATACTACTACTTAGGATAGAGAGACTGTTAGTATATCAAGGTTCCCCATGTCTGACAATATGTCTAGTCACCAGAGAATACTACCACTTAGGATAGAGAGACTGTTAGTATATCAAGGTTCCCCATGTCTGACAATATGTCTAGTCACCAGAGAATACTACCACTTAGGATAGAGAGACTGTTAGTATATCAAGGTTCCCCATGTCTGACAATATGTCTAGTCACCAGAGAATACTACCACTTAGGATAGAGAGACTGTTAGTATATCAAGGTTCCCCATGTCTGACAATATGTCTAGTCACCAGAGAATACTACCACTTAGGATAGAGAGACTGTTAGTATATCAAGGTTCCCCATGTCTGACAATATGTCTAGTCACCAGAGAATACTGCTACTTAGGATAGAGAGATTGTTAGTATATCAAGGTTCCCCATGTCTGACAATATGTCTAGTCACCAGAGAATACTACCACTTAGATAGAGAGACTGTTCGTATATCAAGGTTCCCCATGTCTGACAATATGTCTGGTCACCAGAAAATACTGCTACTTAGGATAGAGAGATTGTTAGTATATCAAGGTTCCCCATGTGTGACAATATGTCTGGTCACCAGAGAATACTACTACTGAGGATAGAGAGACTGTTAGTATATCAAGGTTCCCCATGTCTGACAATATGTCTAGTCACCAGAGAATACTACCACTTAGGATAGAGAGAATGTTAGTATATCAAGGTTCCCCATGTCTGACAATATGTCTGGTCACCAGAGAATACTAACACTTAGGATAGAGAGACTGTTAGTATATCAAGGTTCCCCATGTCTGACAATATGTCTGGCCACCAGAGAATACTACTACTGAGGATAGAGAGACTGTTAGTATATCAAGGTTGCCCATGTCTGACAATATGTCTGGTCACCAGAGAATACTACTACTGAGGATAGAGAGACTGTTAGTATATCAAGGTTCCCCATGTCTGACAATATGTCTGGTCACCAGAGAATACTACTACTGAGGATAGAGAGACTGTTAGTATATCAAGGTTCCCCATGTCTGACAATATGTCTGGCCACCAGAGAATACTGCTACTGAGGATAGAGAGACTGTTAGTATATCAAGGTTCCCCATGTCTGACAATATGTCTGGTCACCAGAGAATACTACTACTGAGGATAGAGAGACTGTTAGTATATCAAGGTTCCCCATGTCTGACAATATGTCTAGTCACCAGAGAATACTGCTACTTAGGATAGAGAGACTGTTAGTATATCAAGGATCCCCATGTCTGACAATATGTCTGGCCACCAGAGAATACTACCACTTAGGATAGAGAGACTGTTAGTATATCAAGGTTCCCCATGTCTGACAATATGTCTAGTCACCAGAGAATACTACTACTTAGGATAGAGAGATTGTTAGTATATCAAGGTTCCCCATGTCTGACAATATGTCTGGCCACCAGAGAATACTACTACTTAGGATAGAGAGACTGTTAGTATATCAAGGTTCCCCATGTCTGACAATATGTCTAGTCACCAGAGAATACTACCACTTAGGATAGAGAGATTGTTAGTATATCAAGGTTCCCCATGTCTGACAATATGTCTGATCACCAGAGAATACTGCTACTTAGGATAGAGAGACTGTTAGTATATCAAGGATCCCCATGTCTGACAATATGTCTGGCCACCAGAGAATACTACCACTTAGGATAGAGAGACTGTTAGTATAACACGGTTCCCCATGTCTGACAATATGTCTGGCCACCAGAGAATACTACTACTTAGGATAGAGAGACTGTTAGTATATCAAGGTTCCCCATGACTGACAATATGTCTAGCCACCAGAGAATACTACTACTGAGGATAGAGAGACTGTTAGTATATCAAGGTTCCCCATGTCTGACAATATGTCTGGTCACCAGAGAATACTACCACTTAGGATAGAGAGACTGTTAGTATATCAAGGTTCCCCATGTCTGACAGTATGTCTAGCCACCAGAGAATACTACTACTTAGGATAGAGAGACTGTTAGTATATCAAGGTTCCCCATGTCTGACAATATGTCTGGCCACCAGAGAACACTACTACATAGGATAGAGAGACTGTTAGTATATCAAGGTTCCCCATGTCTGACAATATGTCTAGTCACCAGAGAATACTGCTACTTAGGATAGAGAGATTGTTAGTATATCAAGGTTCCCCATGTCTGACAATATGTCTAGTCACCAGAGAATACTACCCCATTGGATAGAGAGACTGTTAGTATATCAAGGTTTCCCATGTCTGACAATATGTCTAGTCACCAGAGAATACTACCACTTAGGATAGAGAGACTGTTAGTATATCAAGGTTCCCCATGTCTGACAATATGTCTGGCCACCAGAGAATACTGCTACTTAGGATAGAGAGACTGTTAGTATATCAAGGTTCCCCATGTCTGACAATATGTCTAGTCACCAGAGAATACTAACACTTAGGATAGAGAGACTGTTAGTATATCAAGGTTCCCCATGTCTGACAATATGTCTGGCCACCAGAGAATACTACCACTTAGGATAGAGAGACTGTTAGTATATCAAGGTTCCCCATGTCTGACAAATATGTCTAGTCACCAGAGAATACTACCACTTAGGATAGAGAGATTGTTAGTATATCAAGGTTCCCCATGTCTGACAATATGTCTGGCCACCAGAGAATACTACTACTTAGGATAGAGAGACTGTTAGTATATCAAGGTTCCCCATGTCTGACAATATGTCTAGTCACCAGAGAATACTACCACTTAGGATAGAGAGACTGTTAGTATATCAAGGTTCCCCATGTCTGACAATATGTCTAGTCACCAGAGAATACTACCACTTAGGATAGAGAGATTGTTAGTATATCAAGGTTCCCCATGTCTGACAATATGTCTAGTCACCAGAGAATACTACCACTTAGGATAGAGAGACTGTTAATATATCAAGGTTCCCCATGTCTGACAATATGTCTAGTCACCAGAGAATACTACTACTTAGGATAGAGAGACTGTTAGTATATCAAGGTTCCCCATGTTTGACAATATGTCTGGCCACCAGAGAATACTACCACTTATGATAGAGAGATTGTTAGTATATCAAAGTTCCCCATGTCTGACAATATGTCTAGTCACCAGAGAATACTACTACTTAGGATAGAGAGACTGTTAATATATCAAGGTTCCCCATGTCTGACAATATATCTGGCCACCAGAGAATACTACCACTTAGGATAGAGAGACTGTTAATATATCAAGGTTCCCCATGTCTGACAATATGTCTAGTCACCAGAGAATACTACCACTTAGGATAGAGAGACTGTTAGTATATCAAGGTTCCCCATGTCTGACAATATGTCTAGTCACCAGAGAATACTACTACTTAGGATAGAGAGATTGTTAGTATATCAAGGTTCCCCATGTCTGACAATATGTCTGGCCACCAGAGAATACTACTACTTAGGATAGAGAGACTGTTAGTATATCAAGGTTCCCCATGTCTGACAATATGTCTAGTCACCAGAGAATACTACCACTTAGGATAGAGAGATTGTTAGTATATCAAGGTTCCCCATGTCTGACAATATGTCTGATCACCAGAGAATACTGCTACTTAGGATAGAGAGACTGTTAGTATATCAAGGATCCCCATGTCTGACAATTTGTCTGGCCACCAGAGAATACTACCACTTAGGATAGAGAGACTGTTAGTATAACACGGTTCCCCATGTCTGACAATATGTCTGGCCACCAGAGAATACTACTACTTAGGATAGAGAGACTGTTAGTATATCAAGGTTCCCCATGACTGACAATATGTCTGGTCACCAGAGAATACTACTACTGAGGATAGAGAGACTGTTAGTATATCAAGGTTCCCCATGTCTGACAATATGTCTGGTCACCAGAGAATACTACTACTGAGGATAGAGAGACTGTTAGTATATCAAGGTTCCCCATGTCTGACAATATGTCTGGCCACCAGAGAATACTGCTACTGAGGATAGAGAGACTGTTAGTATATCAAGGTTCCCCATGTCTGACAATATGTCTGGTCACCAGAGAATACTACTACTGAGGATAGAGAGACTGTTAGTATATCAAGGTTCCCCATGTCTGACAATATGTCTAGTCACCAGAGAATACTGCTACTTAGGATAGAGAGACTGTTAGTATATCAAGGATCCCCATGTCTGACAATATGTCTGGCCACCAGAGAATACTACCACTTAGGATAGAGAGACTGTTAGTATATCAAGGTTCCCCATGTCTGACAATATGTCTAGTCACCAGAGAATACTACTACTTAGGATAGAGAGATTGTTAGTATATCAAGGTTCCCCATGTCTGACAATATGTCTGGCCACCAGAGAATACTACTACTTAGGATAGAGAGACTGTTAGTATATCAAGGTTCCCCATGTCTGACAATATGTCTAGTCACCAGAGAATACTACCACTTAGGATAGAGAGATTGTTAGTATATCAAGGTTCCCCATGTCTGACAATATGTCTGATCACCAGAGAATACTGCTACTTAGGATAGAGAGACTGTTAGTATATCAAGGATCCCCATGTCTGACAATATGTCTGGCCACCAGAGAATACTACCACTTAGGATAGAGAGACTGTTAGTATAACACGGTTCCCCATGTCTGACAATATGTCTGGCCACCAGAGAATACTACTACTTAGGATAGAGAGACTGTTAGTATATCAAGGTTCCCCATGACTGACAATATGTCTAGCCACCAGAGAATACTACTACTGAGGATAGAGAGACTGTTAGTATATCAAGGTTCCCCATGTCTGACAATATGTCTGGTCACCAGAGAATACTACCACTTAGGATAGAGAGACTGTTAGTATATCAAGGTTCCCCATGTCTGACAGTATGTCTAGCCACCAGAGAATACTACTACTTAGGATAGAGAGACTGTTAGTATATCAAGGTTCCCCATGTCTGACAATATGTCTGGCCACCAGAGAACACTACTACATAGGATAGAGAGACTGTTAGTATATCAAGGTTCCCCATGTCTGACAATATGTCTAGTCACCAGAGAATACTGCTACTTAGGATAGAGAGATTGTTAGTATATCAAGGTTCCCCATGTCTGACAATATGTCTAGTCACCAGAGAATACTACCCCATTGGATAGAGAGACTGTTAGTATATCAAGGTTTCCCATGTCTGACAATATGTCTAGTCACCAGAGAATACTACCACTTAGGATAGAGAGACTGTTAGTATATCAAGGTTCCCCATGTCTGACAATATGTCTGGCCACCAGAGAATACTGCTACTTAGGATAGAGAGACTGTTAGTATATCAAGGTTCCCCATGTCTGACAATATGTCTAGTCACCAGAGAATACTAACACTTAGGATAGAGAGACTGTTAGTATATCAAGGTTCCCCATGTCTGACAATATGTCTGGCCACCAGAGAATACTACCACTTAGGATAGAGAGACTGTTAGTATATCAAGGTTCCCCATGTCTGACAAATATGTCTAGTCACCAGAGAATACTACCACTTAGGATAGAGAGATTGTTAGTATATCAAGGTTCCCCATGTCTGACAATATGTCTGGCCACCAGAGAATACTACTACTTAGGATAGAGAGACTGTTAGTATATCAAGGTTCCCCATGTCTGACAATATGTCTAGTCACCAGAGAATACTACCACTTAGGATAGAGAGACTGTTAGTATATCAAGGTTCCCCATGTCTGACAATATGTCTAGTCACCAGAGAATACTACCACTTAGGATAGAGAGATTGTTAGTATATCAAGGTTCCCCATGTCTGACAATATGTCTAGTCACCAGAGAATACTACCACTTAGGATAGAGAGACTGTTAATATATCAAGGTTCCCCATGTCTGACAATATGTCTAGTCACCAGAGAATACTACTACTTAGGATAGAGAGACTGTTAGTATATCAAGGTTCCCCATGTTTGACAATATGTCTGGCCACCAGAGAATACTACCACTTATGATAGAGAGATTGTTAGTATATCAAAGTTCCCCATGTCTGACAATATGTCTAGTCACCAGAGAATACTACTACTTAGGATAGAGAGACTGTTAATATATCAAGGTTCCCCATGTCTGACAATATATCTGGCCACCAGAGAATACTACCACTTAGGATAGAGAGACTGTTAATATATCAAGGTTCCCCATGTCTGACAATATGTCTAGTCACCAGAGAATACTACCACTTAGGATAGAGAGACTGTTAGTATATCAAGGTTCCCCATGTCTGACAATATGTCTAGTCACCAGAGAATACTACTACTTAGGATAGAGAGATTGTTAGTATATCAAGGTTCCCCATGTCTGACAATATGTCTGGCCACCAGAGAATACTACTACTTAGGATAGAGAGACTGTTAGTATATCAAGGTTCCCCATGTCTGACAATATGTCTAGTCACCAGAGAATACTACCACTTAGGATAGAGAGATTGTTAGTATATCAAGGTTCCCCATGTCTGACAATATGTCTGATCACCAGAGAATACTGCTACTTAGGATAGAGAGACTGTTAGTATATCAAGGATCCCCATGTCTGACAATTTGTCTGGCCACCAGAGAATACTACCACTTAGGATAGAGAGACTGTTAGTATAACACGGTTCCCCATGTCTGACAATATGTCTGGCCACCAGAGAATACTACTACTTAGGATAGAGAGACTGTTAGTATATCAAGGTTCCCCATGACTGACAATATGTCTAGCCACCAGAGAATACTACTACTGAGGATAGAGAGACTGTTAGTATATCAAGGTTCCCCATGTCTGACAATATGTCTGGTCACCAGAGAATACTACCACTTAGGATAGAGAGACTGTTAGTATATCAAGGTTCCCCATGTCTGACAGTATGTCTAGCCACCAGAGAATACTACTACTTAGGATAGAGAGACTGTTAGTATATCAAGGTTCCCCATGTCTGACAATATGTCTGGCCACCAGAGAACACTACTACTTAGGATAGAGAGACTGTTAGTATATCAAGGTTCCCCATGTCTGACAATATGTCTAGTCACCAGAGAATACTGCTACTTAGGATAGAGAGATTGTTAGTATATCAAGGTTCCCCATGTCTGACAATATGTCTAGTCACCAGAGAATACTACCACTTAGGATAGAGAGACTGTTAGTATATCAAGGTTTCCCATGTCTGACAATATGTCTAGTCACCAGAGAATACTACCACTTAGGATAGAGAGACTGTTAGTATATCAAGGTTCCCCATGTCTGACAATATGTCTGGCCACCAGAGAATACTGCTACTTAGGATAGAGAGACTGTTAGTATATCAAGGTTCCCCATGTCTGACAATGTCTAGTCACCAGAGAATACTAACACTTAGGATAGAGAGACTGTTAGTATATCAAGGTTCCCCATGTCTGACAATATGTCTGGCCACCAGAGAATACTACCACTTAGGATAGAGAGACTGTTAGTATATCAAGGTTCCCCATGTCTGACAATATGTCTAGTCACCAGAGAATACTACCACTTAGGATAGAGAGATTGTTAGTATATCAAGGTTCCCCATGTCTGACAATATGTCTGGCCACCAGAGAATACTACTACTTAGGATAGAGAGACTGTTAGTATATCAAGGTTCCCCATGTCTGACAATATGTCTAGTCACCAGAGAATACTACCACTTAGGATAGAGAGACTGTTAGTATATCAAGGTTCCCCATGTCTGACAATATGTCTAGTCACCAGAGAATACTACCACTTAGGATAGAGAGACTGTTAGTATATCAAGGTTCCCCATGTCTGACAATATGTCTAGTCACCAGAGAATACTACCACTTAGGATAGAGAGACTGTTAGTATATCAAGGTTCCCCATGTCTGACAATATGTCTAGTCACCAGAGAATACTACCACTTAGGATAGAGAGACTGTTAGTATATCAAGGTTCCCCATGTCTGACAATATGTCTAGTCACCAGAGAATACTGCTACTTAGGATAGAGAGATTGTTAGTATATCAAGGTTCCCCATGTCTGACAATATGTCTAGTCACCAGAGAATACTACCACTTAGATAGAGAGACTGTTCGTATATCAAGGTTCCCCATGTCTGACAATATGTCTGGTCACCAGAAAATACTGCTACTTAGGATAGAGAGATTGTTAGTATATCAAGGTTCCCCATGTGTGACAATATGTCTGGTCACCAGAGAATACTACTACTGAGGATAGAGAGACTGTTAGTATATCAAGGTTCCCCATGTCTGACAATATGTCTAGTCACCAGAGAATACTACCACTTAGGATAGAGAGAATGTTAGTATATCAAGGTTCCCCATGTCTGACAATATGTCTGGTCACCAGAGAATACTAACACTTAGGATAGAGAGACTGTTAGTATATCAAGGTTCCCCATGTCTGACAATATGTCTGGCCACCAGAGAATACTACTACTGAGGATAGAGAGACTGTTAGTATATCAAGGTTGCCCATGTCTGACAATATGTCTGGTCACCAGAGAATACTACTACTGAGGATAGAGAGACTGTTAGTATATCAAGGTTCCCCATGTCTGACAATATGTCTGGTCACCAGAGAATACTACTACTGAGGATAGAGAGACTGTTAGTATATCAAGGTTCCCCATGTCTGACAATATGTCTGGCCACCAGAGAATACTGCTACTGAGGATAGAGAGACTGTTAGTATATCAAGGTTCCCCATGTCTGACAATATGTCTGGTCACCAGAGAATACTACTACTGAGGATAGAGAGACTGTTAGTATATCAAGGTTCCCCATGTCTGACAATATGTCTAGTCACCAGAGAATACTGCTACTTAGGATAGAGAGACTGTTAGTATATCAAGGATCCCCATGTCTGACAATATGTCTGGCCACCAGAGAATACTACCACTTAGGATAGAGAGACTGTTAGTATATCAAGGTTCCCCATGTCTGACAATATGTCTAGTCACCAGAGAATACTACTACTTAGGATAGAGAGATTGTTAGTATATCAAGGTTCCCCATGTCTGACAATATGTCTGGCCACCAGAGAATACTACTACTTAGGATAGAGAGACTGTTAGTATATCAAGGTTCCCCATGTCTGACAATATGTCTAGTCACCAGAGAATACTACCACTTAGGATAGAGAGATTGTTAGTATATCAAGGTTCCCCATGTCTGACAATATGTCTGATCACCAGAGAATACTGCTACTTAGGATAGAGAGACTGTTAGTATATCAAGGATCCCCATGTCTGACAATATGTCTGGCCACCAGAGAATACTACCACTTAGGATAGAGAGACTGTTAGTATAACACGGTTCCCCATGTCTGACAATATGTCTGGCCACCAGAGAATACTACTACTTAGGATAGAGAGACTGTTAGTATATCAAGGTTCCCCATGACTGACAATATGTCTAGCCACCAGAGAATACTACTACTGAGGATAGAGAGACTGTTAGTATATCAAGGTTCCCCATGTCTGACAATATGTCTGGTCACCAGAGAATACTACCACTTAGGATAGAGAGACTGTTAGTATATCAAGGTTCCCCATGTCTGACAGTATGTCTAGCCACCAGAGAATACTACTACTTAGGATAGAGAGACTGTTAGTATATCAAGGTTCCCCATGTCTGACAATATGTCTGGCCACCAGAGAACACTACTACATAGGATAGAGAGACTGTTAGTATATCAAGGTTCCCCATGTCTGACAATATGTCTAGTCACCAGAGAATACTGCTACTTAGGATAGAGAGATTGTTAGTATATCAAGGTTCCCCATGTCTGACAATATGTCTAGTCACCAGAGAATACTACCCCATTGGATAGAGAGACTGTTAGTATATCAAGGTTTCCCATGTCTGACAATATGTCTAGTCACCAGAGAATACTACCACTTAGGATAGAGAGACTGTTAGTATATCAAGGTTCCCCATGTCTGACAATATGTCTGGCCACCAGAGAATACTGCTACTTAGGATAGAGAGACTGTTAGTATATCAAGGTTCCCCATGTCTGACAATATGTCTAGTCACCAGAGAATACTAACACTTAGGATAGAGAGACTGTTAGTATATCAAGGTTCCCCATGTCTGACAATATGTCTGGCCACCAGAGAATACTACCACTTAGGATAGAGAGACTGTTAGTATATCAAGGTTCCCCATGTCTGACAAATATGTCTAGTCACCAGAGAATACTACCACTTAGGATAGAGAGATTGTTAGTATATCAAGGTTCCCCATATCTGACAATATGTCTGGCCACCAGAGAATACTACTACTTAGGATAGAGAGACTGTTAGTATATCAAGGTTCCCCATGTCTGACAATATGTCTAGTCACCAGAGAATACTACCACTTAGGATAGAGAGACTGTTAGTATATCAAGGTTCCCCATGTCTGACAATATGTCTAGTCACCAGAGAATACTACCACTTAGGATAGAGAGATTGTTAGTATATCAAGGTTCCCCATGTCTGACAATATGTCTAGTCACCAGAGAATACTACCACTTAGGATAGAGAGACTGTTAATATATCAAGGTTCCCCATGTCTGACAATATGTCTAGTCACCAGAGAATACTACTACTTAGGATAGAGAGACTGTTAGTATATCAAGGTTCCCCATGTTTGACAATATGTCTGGCCACCAGAGAATACTACCACTTATGATAGAGAGATTGTTAGTATATCAAAGTTCCCCATGTCTGACAATATGTCTAGTCACCAGAGAATACTACTACTTAGGATAGAGAGACTGTTAATATATCAAGGTTCCCCATGTCTGACAATATATCTGGCCACCAGAGAATACTACCACTTAGGATAGAGAGACTGTTAGTATATCAAGGTTCCCCATGTCTGACAATATGTCTAGCCACCAGAGAATACTGCTACTTAGGATAGAGAAACTGTTAGTATATCAAGGTTCCCCATGTCTGACAATATGTCTGGTCACCAGAGAATACTACTACTGAGGATAGAGAGACTGTTAGTATATCAAGGTTCCCCATGTCTGACAATATGTCTGGCCACCAGAGAATACTGCTACTGAGGATAGAGAGACTGTTAGTATATCAAGGTTCCCCCTGTCTGACAATATGTCTGGTCACCAGAGAATACTACTACTGAGGATAGAGAGACTGTTAGTATATCAAGGTTCCCCATGTCTGACAATATGTCTGGTCACCAGAGAATACTACTACTGAGGATAGAGAGACTGTTAGTATATCAAGGTTCCCCATGTCTGACAATATGTCTGGCCACCAGAGAATACTGCTACTTAGGATAGAGAGAATGTTAGTATATCAAGGTTCCCCATGTCTGACAATATGTCTAGCCAACAGAGAACACTACTACTTAGGATAGAGAGACTGTTAGTATATCAAGGATCCCCATGTCTGACAATATGTCTGGCCACCAGAGAACACTACTACTTAGGATAGAGAGACTGTTAGTATATCAAGGTTCCCCATGTCTGACAATATGTTTAGCCAACAGAGAACACTACTACTTAGGATAGAGAGACTGTTAGTATATCAAGGATCCCCATGTCTGACAATATGTCTGGCCACCAGAGAACACTAACACTTAGGATAGAGAGACTGTTAGTATATCAAGGTTCCCCATGTCTGACAATATGTCTGGCCACCAGAGAATACTGCTACTTAGGATAGAGAGACTGTTAGTATATCAAGGTTCCCCATGTCTGACAATATGTCTAGTCACCAGAGAATACTAACACTTAGGATAGAGAGACTGTTAGTATATCAAGGTTCCCCATGTCTGACAATATGTCTGGCCACCAGAGAATACTACCACTTAGGATAGAGAGACTGTTAGTATATCAAGGTTCCCCATGTCTGACAATATGTCTAGTCACCAGAGAATACTACTACTTAGGATAGAGAGACTGTTAGTATATCAAGGATCCCCATGTCTGACAATATGTCTGCTCACCAGAGAATACTACTACTTAGGATAGAGAGACTGTTAGTATATCAAGGTTCCCCATGTCTGACAATATGTCTAGTCACCAGAGAATACTAACACTTAGGATAGAGAGACTGTTAGTATATCAAGGTTCCCCATGTCTGACAATATGTCTGGCCACCAGAGAATACTGCTACTTAGGATAGAGAGACTGTTAGTATATCAAGGTTCCCCATGTCTGACAATATGTCTAGTCACCAGAGAATACTAACACTTAGGATAGAGAGACCGTTAGTATATCAAGGTTCCCCATGTCTGACAATATGTCTGGCCACCAGAGAATACTACCACTTAGGATAGAGAGACTGTTAGTATATCAAGGTTCCCCATGTCTGACAATATGTCTAGTCACCAGAGAATACTACTACTTAGGATAGAGAGATTGTTAGTATATCAAGGTTCCCCATGTCTGACAATATGTCTGGCCACCAGAGAATACTACTACTTAGGATAGAGAGACTGTTAGTATATCAAGGTTCCCCATGTCTGACAATATGTCTAGTCACCAGAGAATACTACCACTTAGGATAGAGAGATTGTTAGTATATCAAGGTTCCCCATGTCTGACAATATGTCTGATCACCAGAGAATACTGCTACTTAGGATAGAGAGACTGTTAGTATATCAAGGATCCCCATGTCTGACAATATGTCTGGCCACCAGAGAATACTACCACTTAGGATAGAGAGACTGTTAGTATAACACGGTTCCCCATGTCTGACAATATGTCTGGCCACCAGAGAATACTACTACTTAGGATAGAGAGACTGTTAGTATATCAAGGTTCCCCATGACTGACAATATGTCTAGCCACCAGAGAATACTACTACTGAGGATAGAGAGACTGTTAGTATATCAAGGTTCCCCATGTCTGACAATATGTCTGGTCACCAGAGAATACTACCACTTAGGATAGAGAGACTGTTAGTATATCAAGGTTCCCCATGTCTGACAGTATGTCTAGCCACCAGAGAATACTACTACTTAGGATAGAGAGACTGTTAGTATATCAAGGTTCCCCATGTCTGACAATATGTCTGGCCACCAGAGAACACTACTACTTAGGATAGAGAGACTGTTAGTATATCAAGGTTCCCCATGTCTGACAATATGTCTAGTCACCAGAGAATACTGCTACTTAGGATAGAGAGATTGTTAGTATATCAAGGTTCCCCATGTCTGACAATATGTCTAGTCACCAGAGAATACTACCACTTAGGATAGAGAGACTGTTCGTATATCAAGGTTCCCCATGTCTGACAATATGTCTGGTCACCAGAAAATACTGCTACTTAGGATAGAGAGATTGTTAGTATATCAAGGTTCCCCATGTGTGACAATATGTCTGGTCACCAGAGAATACTACTACTGAGGATAGAGAGACTGTTAGTATATCAAGGTTCCCCATGTCTGACAATATGTCTAGTCACCAGAGAATACTACCACTTAGGATAGAGAGAATGTTAGTATATCAAGGTTCCCCATGTCTGACAATATGTCTGGTCACCAGAGAATACTAACACTTAGGATAGAGAGACTGTTAGTATATCAAGGTTCCCCATGTCTGACAATATGTCTGGCCACCAGAGAATACTACTACTGAGGATAGAGAGACTGTTAGTATATCAAGGTTGCCCATGTCTGACAATATGTCTGGTCACCAGAGAATACTACTACTGAGGATAGAGAGACTGTTAGTATATCAAGGTTCCCCATGTCTGACAATATGTCTGGTCACCAGAGAATACTACTACTGAGGATAGAGAGACTGTTAGTATATCAAGGTTCCCCATGTCTGACAATATGTCTGGCCACCAGAGAATACTGCTACTGAGGATAGAGAGACTGTTAGTATATCAAGGTTCCCCATGTCTGACAATATGTCTGGTCACCAGAGAATACTACTACTGAGGATAGAGAGACTGTTAGTATATCAAGGTTCCCCATGTCTGACAATATGTCTAGTCACCAGAGAATACTGCTACTTAGGATAGAGAGACTGTTAGTATATCAAGGATCCCCATGTCTGACAATATGTCTGGCCACCAGAGAATACTACCACTTAGGATAGAGAGACTGTTAGTATATCAAGGTTCCCCATGTCTGACAATATGTCTAGTCACCAGAGAATACTACTACTTAGGATAGAGAGATTGTTAGTATATCAAGGTTCCCCATGTCTGACAATATGTCTGGCCACCAGAGAATACTACTACTTAGGATAGAGAGACTGTTAGTATATCAAGGTTCCCCATGTCTGACAATATGTCTAGTCACCAGAGAATACTACCACTTAGGATAGAGAGATTGTTAGTATATCAAGGTTCCCCATGTCTGACAATATGTCTGATCACCAGAGAATACTGCTACTTAGGATAGAGAGACTGTTAGTATATCAAGGATCCCCATGTCTGACAATATGTCTGGCCACCAGAGAATACTACCACTTAGGATAGAGAGACTGTTAGTATAACACGGTTCCCCATGTCTGACAATATGTCTGGCCACCAGAGAATACTACTACTTAGGATAGAGAGACTGTTAGTATATCAAGGTTCCCCATGACTGACAATATGTCTAGCCACCAGAGAATACTACTACTGAGGATAGAGAGACTGTTAGTATATCAAGGTTCCCCATGTCTGACAATATGTCTGGTCACCAGAGAATACTACCACTTAGGATAGAGAGACTGTTAGTATATCAAGGTTCCCCATGTCTGACAGTATGTCTAGCCACCAGAGAATACTACTACTTAGGATAGAGAGACTGTTAGTATATCAAGGTTCCCCATGTCTGACAATATGTCTGGCCACCAGAGAACACTACTACATAGGATAGAGAGACTGTTAGTATATCAAGGTTCCCCATGTCTGACAATATGTCTAGTCACCAGAGAATACTGCTACTTAGGATAGAGAGATTGTTAGTATATCAAGGTTCCCCATGTCTGACAATATGTCTAGTCACCAGAGAATACTACCCCTTTGGATAGAGAGACTGTTAGTATATCAAGGTTTCCCATGTCTGACAATATGTCTAGTCACCAGAGAATACTACCACTTAGGATAGAGAGACTGTTAGTATATCAAGGTTCCCCATGTCTGACAATATGTCTGGCCACCAGAGAATACTGCTACTTAGGATAGAGAGACTGTTAGTATATCAAGGTTCCCCATGTCTGACAATATGTCTAGTCACCAGAGAATACTAACACTTAGGATAGAGAGACTGTTAGTATATCAAGGTTCCCCATGTCTGACAATATGTCTGGCCACCAGAGAATACTACCACTTAGGATAGAGAGACTGTTAGTATATCAAGGTTCCCCATGTCTGACAAATATGTCTAGTCACCAGAGAATACTACCACTTAGGATAGAGAGATTGTTAGTATATCAAGGTTCCCCATGTCTGACAATATGTCTGGCCACCAGAGAATACTACTACTTAGGATAGAGAGACTGTTAGTATATCAAGGTTCCCCATGTCTGACAATATGTCTAGTCACCAGAGAATACTACCACTTAGGATAGAGAGACTGTTAGTATATCAAGGTTCCCCATGTCTGACAATATGTCTAGTCACCAGAGAATACTACCACTTAGGATAGAGAGATTGTTAGTATATCAAGGTTCCCCATGTCTGACAATATGTCTAGTCACCAGAGAATACTACCACTTAGGATAGAGAGACTGTTAATATATCAAGGTTCCCCATGTCTGACAATATGTCTAGTCACCAGAGAATACTACTACTTAGGATAGAGAGACTGTTAGTATATCAAGGTTCCCCATGTTTGACAATATGTCTGGCCACCAGAGAATACTACCACTTATGATAGAGAGATTGTTAGTATATCAAAGTTCCCCATGTCTGACAATATGTCTAGTCACCAGAGAATACTACTACTTAGGATAGAGAGACTGTTAATATATCAAGGTTCCCCATGTCTGACAATATATCTGGCCACCAGAGAATACTACCACTTAGGATAGAGAGACTGTTAGTATATCAAGGTTCCCCATGTCTGACAATATGTCTAGCCACCAGAGAATACTACCACTTATGATAGAGAGACTGTTAGTATATCAAGGTTCCCCATGTCTGACAATATGTCTAGCCACCAGAGAATACTGCTACTTAGGATAGAGAAACTGTTAGTATATCAAGGTTCCCCATGTCTGACAATATGTCTGGTCACCAGAGAATACTACTACTGAGGATAGAGAGACTGTTAGTATATCAAGGTTCCCCATGTCTGACAATATGTCTGGCCACCAGAGAATACTGCTACTGAGGATAGAGAGACTGTTAGTATATCAAGGTTCCCCCTGTCTGACAATATGTCTGGTCACCAGAGAATACTACTACTGAGGATAGAGAGACTGTTAGTATATCAAGGTTCCCCATGTCTGACAATATGTCTGGTCACCAGAGAATACTACTACTGAGGATAGAGAGACTGTTAGTATATCAAGGTTCCCCATGTCTGACAATATGTCTGGCCACCAGAGAATACTGCTACTTAGGATAGAGAGAATGTTAGTATATCAAGGTTCCCCATGTCTGACAATATGTCTAGCCAACAGAGAACACTACTACTTAGGATAGAGAGACTGTTAGTATATCAAGGATCCCCATGTCTGACAATATGTCTGGCCACCAGAGAACACTACTACTTAGGATAGAGAGACTGTTAGTATATCAAGGTTCCCCATGTCTGACAATATGTTTAGCCAACAGAGAACACTACTACTTAGGATAGAGAGACTGTTAGTATATCAAGGATCCCCATGTCTGACAATATGTCTGGCCACCAGAGAACACTAACACTTAGGATAGAGAGACTGTTAGTATATCAAGGTTCCCCATGTCTGACAATATGTCTGGCCACCAGAGAATACTGCTACTTAGGATAGAGAGACTGTTAGTATATCAAGGTTCCCCATGTCTGACAATATGTCTAGTCACCAGAGAATACTAACACTTAGGATAGAGAGACTGTTAGTATATCAAGGTTCCCCATGTCTGACAATATGTCTGGCCACCAGAGAATACTACCACTTAGGATAGAGAGACTGTTAGTATATCAAGGTTCCCCATGTCTGACAATATGTCTAGTCACCAGAGAATACTACTACTTAGGATAGAGAGACTGTTAGTATATCAAGGATCCCCATGTCTGCCAATATGTCTGCTCACCAGAGAATACTACTACTTAGGATAGAGAGACTGTTAGTATATCAAGGTTCCCCATGTCTGACAATATGTCTAGTCACCAGAGAATACTAACACTTAGGATAGAGAGACTGTTAGTATATCAAGGTTCCCCATGTCTGACAATATGTCTGGCCACCAGAGAATACTGCTACTTAGGATAGAGAGACTGTTAGTATATCAAGGTTCCCCATGTCTGACAATATGTCTAGTCACCAGAGAATACTAACACTTAGGATAGAGAGACCGTTAGTATATCAAGGTTCCCCATGTCTGACAATATGTCTGGCCACCAGAGAATACTACCACTTAGGATAGAGAGACTGTTAGTATATCAAGGTTCCCCATGTCTGACAATATGTCTAGTCACCAGAGAATACTACTACTTAGGATAGAGAGATTGTTAGTATATCAAGGTTCCCCATGTCTGACAATATGTCTGGCCACCAGAGAATACTACTACTTAGGATAGAGAGACTGTTAGTATATCAAGGTTCCCCATGTCTGACAATATGTCTAGTCACCAGAGAATACTACCACTTAGGATAGAGAGATTGTTAGTATATCAAGGTTCCCCATGTCTGACAATATGTCTGGTCACCAGAGAATACTAACACTTATGATAGAGAGATTGTTAGTATATCAAGGTTCCCCATGTCTGACAATATGTCTGGCCACCAGAGAATACTGCTACTTAGGATAGAGAGACTGTTAGTATATCACGGTTCCCCATGTCTGACAATATGTCTGGCCACCAGAGAATACTACTACTTAGGATAGAGAGACTGTTAGTATATCAAGGTTCCCCATGTCTGACAATATGTCTAGCCACCAGAGAATACTACTACTGAGGATAGAGAGACTGTTAGTATATCAAGGTTCCCCATGTCTGACAATATGTCTGGTCACCAGAGAATACTAACACTTAGGATAGAGAGATTGTTAGTATATCAAGGTTCCCCATTTGTGACAATATGTCTTGCCACCAGAGGATACTACCACTTAGGATAGAGAGACTGTTAGTATATCAAGGTTCCCCATGTCTGACAATATGTCTAGCCACCAGAGAATACTGCTACTTAGGATAGAGAGATTGTTAGTATATCAAGGTTCCCCATGTCTGACAATATGTCTAGTCACCACAGAATACTACCACTTAGATAGAGAGACTGTTCGTATATCAAGGTTCCCCATGTCTGACAATATGTCTGGTCACCAGAGAATACTACCACTTATGATAGAGAGATTGTTAGTATATCAAGGTTCCCCATGTCTGACAATATGTCTGGCCACCAGAGAATACTACTACTTAGGATAGAGAGATTGTTAGTATATCAAGGTTCCCCATGTCTGACAATATGTCTAGTCACCAGAGAATACTACCACTTATGATAGAGAGATTGTTAGTATATCAAGGTTTCCCATGTCTGACAATATGTCTGGCCACCAGAGAATACTGCTACTTAGGATAGAGAGACTGTTAGTATATCACGGTTCCCCATGTCTGACAATATGTCTGGCCACCAGAGAATACTACTACTTAGGATAGAGAGACTGTTAGTATATCAAGGTTCCCCATGTCTGACAATATGTCTAGCCACCAGAGAATACTACTACTGAGGATAGAGAGACTGTTAGTATATCAAGGTTCCCCATGTCTGACAATATGTCTGGTCACCAGAGAATACTAACACTTAGGATAGAGAGATTGTTAGTATATCAAGGTTCCCCATTTGTGACAATATGTCTTGCCACCAGAGGATACTACCACTTAGGATAGAGAGACTGTTAGTATATCAAGGTTCCCCATGTCTGACAATATGTCTAGCCACCAGAGAATACTGCTACTTAGGATAGAGAGATTGTTAGTATATCAAGGTTCCCCATGTCTGACAATATGTCTAGTCACCACAGAATACTACCACTTAGATAGAGAGACTGTTCGTATATCAAGGTTCCCCATGTCTGACAATATGTCTGGTCACCAGAGAATACTACCACTTATGATAGAGAGATTGTTAGTATATCAAGGTTCCCCATGTCTGACAATATGTCTGGTCACCAGAGAATACTACTACTTAGGATAGAGAGATTGTTAGTATATCAAGGTTCCCCATGTCTGACAATATGTCTAGTCACCAGAGAATACTGCTACTTAGGATAGAGAGATTGTTAGTATATCAAGGTTCCCCATGTCTGACAATATGTCTGGTCACCAGAGAATACTACCACTTAGGATAGAGAGAATGTTAGTATATCAAGGTTCCCCATGTGTGACAATATGTCTGGCCACCAGAGAATACTGCTAGTTAGGATAGAGAGACTGTTAGTATGTCAAGGTTCCCCATGTGTGACAATATGTCTGGTCACCAGAGAATACTACTACTTAGGATAGAGAGACTGTTAGTATATCAAGGTTCCCCATGTCTGACAATATGTCTAGTCACCAGAGAATACTACCACTTAGGATAGAGAGACTGTTAGTATATCAAGGTTCCCCATGTCTGACAATATGTCTAGTCACCAGAGAATACTGCTACTTAGGATAGAGAGATTGTTAGTATATCAAGGTTCCCCATGTCTGACAATATGTCTAGTCACCAGAGAATACTACCACTTAGATAGAGAGACTGTTCGTATATCAAGGTTCCCCATGTCTGACAATATGTCTAGTCACCAGAGAATACTACCACTTAGGATAGAGAGACTGTTAGTATATCAAGGTTCCCCATGTCTGACAATATGTCTAGTCACCAGAGAATACTACCACTTAGATAGAGAGACTGTTCGTATATCAAGGTTCCCCATGTCTGACAATATGTCTAGTCACCAGAGAATACTACCACTTAGGATAGAGAGATTGTTAGTATATCAAGGTTCCCCATGTCTGACAATATGTCTGGCCACCAGAGAATACTACTACTTAGGATTGAGAGACTGTTAGTATATCAAGGTTCCCCATGTCTGACAATATGTCTAGTCACCAGAGAATACTGCTACTTAGGATAGAGAGATTGTTAGTATATCAAGGTTCCCCATGTCTGACAATATGTCTAGTCACCAGAGAATACTACCACTTAGATAGAGAGACTGTTCGTATATCAAGGTTCCCCATGTCTGACAATATGTCTAGTCACCAGAGAATACTACCACTTAGGATAGAGAGACTGTTAGTATATCAAGGTTCCCCATGTCTGACAATATGTCTGGCCACCAGAGAACACTACCACTTAGGATAGAGAGATTGTTAGTATATCAAGGTTCCCCATGTCTGACAAAATGTCTAGTCACCAGAGAATACTACCACTTATGATAGAGAGATTGTTAGTATATCAAGGTTCCCCATGTCTGACAATATGTCTGGCCACCAGAGAATACTGCTACTTAGGATAGAGAGACTGTTAGTATATCAAGGTTCCCCATGTCTGACAATATGTCTGGTCACCAGAGAATACTAACACTTATGATAGAGAGATTGTTAGTATATCAAGGTTCCCCATGTCTGACAATATGTCTGGCCACCAGAGAATACTGCTACTTAGGATAGAGAGACTGTTAGTATATCACGGTTCCCCATGTCTGACAATATGTCTGGCCACCAGAGAATACTACTACTTAGGATAGAGAGACTGTTAGTATATCAAGGTTCCCCATGTCTGACAATATGTCTAGCCACCAGAGAATACTACTACTGAGGATAGAGAGACTGTTAGTATATCAAGGTTCCCCATGTCTGACAATATGTCTGGTCACCAGAGAATACTAACACTTAGGATAGAGAGATTGTTAGTATATCAAGGTTCCCATTTGTGACAATATGTCTTGCCACCAGAGGATACTACCACTTAGGATAGAGAGACTGTTAGTATATCAAGGTTCCCCATGTCTGACAATATGTCTAGCCACCAGAGAATACTGCTACTTAGGATAGAGAGATTGTTAGTATATCAAGGTTCCCCATGTCTGACAATATGTCTAGTCACCACAGAATACTACCACTTAGTTAGAGAGACTGTTCGTATATCAAGGTTCCCCATGTCTGACAATATGTCTGGTCACCAGAGAATACTACCACTTATGATAGAGAGATTGTTAGTATATCAAGGTTCCCCATGTCTGACAATATGTCTGGCCACCAGAGAATACTACTACTTAGGATAGAGAGATTGTTAGTATATCAAGGTTCCCCATGTCTGACAATATGTCTAGTCACCAGAGAATACTACCACTTATGATAGAGAGATTGTTAGTATATCAAGGTTCCCCATGTCTGACAATATGTCTGGCCACCAGAGAATACTGCTACTTAGGATAGAGAGACTGTTAGTATATCACGGTTCCCCATGTCTGACAATATGTCTGGCCACCAGAGAATACTACTACTTAGGATAGAGAGACTGTTAGTATATCAAGGTTCCCCATGTCTGACAATATGTCTAGCCACCAGAGAATACTACTACTGAGGATAGAGAGACTGTTAGTATATCAAGGTTCCCCATGTCTGACAATATGTCTGGTCACCAGAGAATACTAACACTTAGGATAGAGAGATTGTTAGTATATCAAGGTTCCCCATTTGTGACAATATGTCTTGCCACCAGAGGATACTACCACTTAGGATAGAGAGACTGTTAGTATATCAAGGTTCCCCATGTCTGACAAAATGTCTAGCCACCAGAGAATACTGCTACTTAGGATAGAGAGATTGTTAGTATATCAAGGTTCCCCATGTCTGACAATATGTCTAGTCACCACAGAATACTACCACTTAGATAGAGAGACTGTTCGTATATCAAGGTTCCCCATGTCTGACAATAAGTCTGGTCACCAGAGAATACTACCACTTATGATAGAGAGATTGTTAGTATATCAAGGTTCCCCATGTCTGACAATATGTCTGGTCACCAGAGAATACTACTACTTAGGATGGAGAGATTGTTAGTATATCAAGGTTCCCCATGTCTGACAATATGTATAGTCACCAGAGAATACTGCTACTTAGGATAGAGAGATTGTTAGTATATCAAGGTTCCCCATGTCTGACAATATGTCTGGTCACCAGAGAATACTACCACTTAGGATAGAGAGAATGTTAGTATATCAAGGTTCCCCATGTGTGACAATATGTCTGGCCACCAGAGAATACTGCTAGTTAGGATAGAGAGACTGTTAGTATGTCAAGGTTCCCCATGTGTGACAATATGTCTGGTCACCAGAGAATACTACTACTTAGGATAGAGAGACTGTTAGTATATCAAGGTTCCCCATGTCTGACAATATGTCTAGTCACCAGAGAATACTACCACTTAGGATAGAGAGACTGTTAGTATATCAAGGTTCCCCATGTCTGACAATATATCTAGTCACCAGAGAATACTGCTACTTAGGATAGAGAGATTGTTAGTATATCAAGGTTCCCCATGTCTGACAATATGTCTAGTCACCAGAGAATACTACCACTTAGATAGAGAGACTGTTCGTATATCAAGGTTCCCCATGTCTGACAATATGTCTAGTCACCAGAGAATACTACCACTTAGGATAGAGAGACTGTTAGTATATCAAGGTTCCCCATGTCTGACAATATGTCTAGTCACCAGAGAATACTACCACTTAGATAGAGAGACTGTTCGTATATCAAGGTTCCCCATGTCTGACAATATGTCTAGTCACCAGAGAATACTACCACTTAGGATAGAGAGATTGTTAGTATATCAAGGTTCCCCATGTCTGACAATATGTCTGGCCACCAGAGAATACTACTACTTAGGATTGAGAGACTGTTAGTATATCAAGGTTCCCCATGTCTGACAATATGTCTAGTCACCAGAGAATACTACCACTTAGGATAGAGAGACTGTTAGTATATCAAGGTTCCCCATGTCTGACAATATATCTAGTCACCAGAGAATACTGCTACTTAGGATAGAGAGATTGTTAGTATATCAAGGTTCCCCATGTCTGACAATATGTCTAGCCACCAGAGAATACTACCACTTAGATAGGGAGAATGTTAGTATATCAAGGTTCCCCATGTCTGACAATATGTCTAGTCACCAGAGAATACTACCACTTAGATAGAGAGACTGTTCGTATATCAAGGTTCCCCATGTCTGACAATATGTCTAGTCACCAGAGAATACTACCACTTAGGATAGAGAGATTGTTAGTATATCAAGGTTCCCCATGTGTGACAATATGTCTGGTCACCAGAGAATACTACTACTGAGGATAGAGAGACTGTTAGTATATCAAGGTTCCCCATGTCTGACAATATGTCTAGTCACCAGAGAATACTACTACTTAGGATAGAGAGACTGTTAGTATATCAAGGTTCCCCATGTCTGACAATATGTCTGGTCACCAGAGAATACTGCTACTTAGGATAGAGAGACTGTTAGTATATCAAGGTTCCCCATGTCTGACAATATGTCTAGCCACCAGAGAATACTACTACTTAGGATAGAGAGAATGTTAGTATATCAAGGTTCCCCATGTCTGACAATATGTCTGGTCACCAGAGAATACTAACACTTAGGATAGAGAGACTGTTAGTATATCAAGGTTCCCCATGTCTGACAATATGTCTGGCCACCAGAGAATACTACTACTGAGGATAGAGAGACTGTTAGTATATCAAGGTTGCCCATGTCTGACAATATGTCTGGTCACCAGAGAATACTACTACTGAGGATAGAGAGACTGTTAGTATATCAAGGTTCCCCATGTCTGACAATATGTCTGGTCACCAGAGAATACTACTACTGAGGATAGAGAGACTGTTAGTATATCAAGGTTCCCCATGTCTGACAATATGTCTGGCCACCAGAGAATACTGCTACTGAGGATAGAGAGACTGTTAGTATATCAAGGTTCCCCATGTCTGACAATATGTCTGGTCACCAGAGAATACTACTACTGAGGATAGAGAGACTGTTAGTATATCAAGGTTCCCCCATGTCTGACAATATGTCTGGCCACCAGAGAATACTGCTACTTAGGATAGAGAGAATGTTAGTATATCAAGGTTCCCCATGTCTGACAATATGTCTAGCCAACAGAGAACACTACTACTTAGGATAGAGAGACTGTTAGTATATCAAGGATCCCCATGTCTGACAATATGTCTGGCCACCAGAGAACACTACTACTTAGGATAGAGAGACTGTTAGTATATCAAGGTTCCCTATGTCTGACAATATGTTTAGCCAACAGAGAACACTACTACTTAGGATAGAGAGACTGTTAGTATATCAAGGATCCCCATGTCTGACAATATGTCTGGCCACCAGAGAACACTACTACTTAGGATAGAGAGAATGTTAGTATATCAAGGTTCCCCATGTCTGACAATATGTCTAGCCAACAGAGAACACTACTACTTAGGATAGAGAGACTGTTAGTATATCAAGGATCCCCATGTCTGACAATATGTCTGGCCACCAGAGAACACTACTACTTAGGATAGAGAGACTGTTAGTATATCAATGTTCCCCATGTCTGACAATATGTCTAGTCACCAGAGAATACTAACACTTAGGATAGAGAGACTGTTAATATATCAAGGATCCCCATGTCTGACAATATGTCTGGCCACCAGAGAATACTACTAAGGATAGAGAGACTGTTAGTATATCAAGGTTCCCCATGTCTGACAATATGTCTAGTCACCAGAGAATACTAACACTTAGGATAGAGAGACTGTTAGTATATCAAGGTTCCCCATGTCTGACAATATGTCTGGCCACCAGAGAATACTGCTACTTAGGATAGAGAGACTGTTAGTATATCAAGGTTCCCCATGTCTGACAATATGTCTAGTCACCAGAGAATACTAACACTTAGGATAGAGAGACTGTTAGTATATCAAGGTTCCCCATGTCTGACAATATGTCTGGCCACCGGAGAATACTGCTACTTAGGATAGAGAGACTGTTAGTATATCAAGGTTCCCCATGTCTGACAATATGTCTAGTCACCAGAGAATACTAACACTTAGGATAGAGAGACTGTTAGTATATCAAGGTTCCCCATGTCTGACAATATGTCTGGCCACCAGAGAATACTACCACTTAGGATAGAGAGACTGTTAGTATATCAAGGTTCCCCATGTCTGACAATATGTCTAGTCACCAGAGAATACTACTACTTAGGATAGAGAGACTGTTAGTATATCAAGGATCCCCATGTCTGACAATATGTCTGCTCACCAGAGAATACTACTACTTAGGATAGAGAGACTGTTAGTATATCAAGGTTCCCCATGTCTGACAATATGTCTAGTCACCAGAGAATACTAACACTTAGGATAGAGAGACTGTTAGTATATCAAGGTTCCCCATGTCTGACAATATGTCTGGCCACCAGAGAATACTGCTACTTAGGATAGAGAGACTGTTAGTATATCAAGGTTCCCCATGTCTGACAATATGTCTAGTCACCAGAGAATACTAACACTTAGGATAGAGAGACCGTTAGTATATCAAGGTTCCCCATGTCTGACAATATGTCTGGCCACCAGAGAATACTACCACTTAGGATAGAGAGGCTGTTAGTATATCAAGGTTCCCCATGTCTGACAATATGTCTAGTCACCAGAGAATACTACTACTTAGGATAGAGAGATTGTTAGTATATCAAGGTTCCCCATGTCTGACAATATGTCTGGCCACCAGAGAATACTACTACTTAGGATAGAGAGACTGTTAGTATATCAAGGTTCCCCATGTCTGACAATATGTCTAGTCACCAGAGAATACTACCACTTAGGATAGAGAGATTGTTAGTATATCAAGGTTCCCCATGTCTGACAATATGTCTGATCACCAGAGAATACTGCTACTTAGGATAGAGAGACTGTTAGTATATCAAGGATCCCCATGTCTGACAATATGTCTGGCCACCAGAGAATACTACCACTTAGGATAGAGAGACTGTTAGTATATCACGGTTCCCCATGTCTGACAATATGTCTGGCCACCAGAGAATACTACTACTTAGGATAGAGAGACTGTTAGTATATCAAGGTTCCCCATGTCTGACAATATGTCTAGCCACCAGAGAATACTACTACTGAGGATAGAGAGACTGTTAGTATATCAAGGTTCCCCATGTCTGACAATATGTCTGGTCACCAGAGAATACTACTACTTAGGATAGAGAGACTGTTAGTATATCAAGGTTCCCCATGTCTGACAATATGTCTAGTCACCAGAGAATACTGCTACTTAGGATAGAGAGATTGTTAGTATATCAAGGTTCCCCATGTCTGACAATATGTCTAGTCACCAGAGAATACTACCACTTAGGATAGAGAGACTGTTAGTATATCAAGGTTCCCCATGTCTGACAATATGTCTAGTCACCAGAGAATACTACCACTTAGGATAGAGAGACTGTTAGTATATCAAGGTTCCCCATGTCTGACAATATGTCTGGCCACCAGAGAATACTGCTACTTAGGATAGAGAGACTGTTAGTATATCAAGGTTCCCCATGTCTGACAATATGTCTAGTCACCAGAGAATACTAACACTTAGGATAGAGAGACTGTTAGTATATCAAGGTTCCCCATGTCTGACAATATGTCTGGCCACCAGAGAATACTACCACTTAGGATAGAGAGACTGTTAGTATATCAAGGTTCCCCATGTCTGACAATATGTCTAGTCACCAGAGAATACTACCACTTAGGATAGAGAGATTGTTAGTATATCAAGGTTCCCCATGTCTGACAATATGTCTGGCCACCAGAGAATACTACTACTTAGGATAGAGAGACTGTTAGTATATCAAGGTTCCCCATGTCTGACAATATGTCTAGTCACCAGAGAATACTACCACTTAGGATAGAGAGACTGTTAGTATATCAAGGTTCCCCATGTCTGACAATATGTCTAGTCACCAGAGAATACTACCACTTAGGATAGAGAGATTGTTAGTATATCAAGGTTCCCCATGTCTGACAATATGTCTAGTCACCAGAGAATACTACCACTTAGGATAGAGAGACTGTTAATATATCAAGGTTCCCCATGTCTGACAATATGTCTGGCCACCAGAGAATACTGCTACTTAGGATAGAGAGACTGTTAGTATATCACGGTTCCCCATGTCTGACAATATGTCTGGCCACCAGAGAATACTACTACTTAGGATAGAGAGATTGTTAGTATATCAAGGTTCCCCATGTCTGACAATATGTCTAGTCACCACAGAATACTACCACTTATGATAGAGAGATTGTTAGTATATCAAAGTTCCCCATGTCTGACAATATGTCTGGCCACCAGAGAATACTGCTACTTAGGATAGAGAGACTGTTAGTATATCACGGTTCCCCATGTCTGACAATATGTCTGGCCACCAGAGAATACTACTACTTAGGATAGAGAGACTGTTAGTATATCAAGGTTCCCCATGTCTGACAATATGTCTAGCCACCAGAGAATACTACTACTGAGGATAGAGAGACTGTTAGTATATCAAGGTTCCCCATGTCTGACAATATGTCTGGTCACCAGAGAATACTAACACTTAGGATAGAGAGATTGTTAGTATATCAAGGTTCCCCATTTGTGACAATATGTCTTGCCACCAGAGGATACTACCACTTAGGATAGAGAGACTGTTAGTATATCAAGGTTCCCCATGTCTGACAATATGTCTAGCCACCAGAGAATACTGCTACTTAGGATAGAGAGATTGTTAGTATATCAAGGTTCCCCATGTCTGACAATATGTCTAGTCACCACAGAATACTACCACTTAGATAGAGAGACTGTTCGTATAACAAGGTTCCCCATGTCAGACAATATGTCTGGTCACCAGAGAATACTACCACTTATGATAGAGAGATTGTTAGTATATCAAGGTTCCCCATGTCTGACAATATGTCTGGTCACCAGAGAATACTACTACTTAGGATAGAGAGATTGTTAGTATATCAAGGTTCCCCATGTCTGACAATATGTCTAGTCACCAGAGAATACTGCTACTTAGGATAGAGAGATTGTTAGTATATCAAGGTTCCCCATGTCTGACAATATGTCTGGTCACCAGAGAATACTACCACTTAGGATAGAGAGAATGTTAGTATATCAAGGTTCCCCATGTGTGACAATATGTCTGGCCACCAGAGAATACTGCTAGTTAGGATAGAGAGACTGTTAGTATGTCAAGGTTCCCCATGTGTGACAATATGTCTGGTCACCAGAGAATACTACTACTTAGGATAGAGAGACTGTTAGTATATCAAGGTTCCCCATGTCTGACAATATGTCTAGTCACCAGAGAATACTACCACTTAGGATAGAGAGACTGTTAGTATATCAAGGTTCCCCATGTCTGACAATATGTCTAGTCACCAGAGAATACTGCTACTTAGGATAGAGAGATTGTTAGTATATCAAGGTTCCCCATGTCTGACAATATGTCTAGTCACCAGAGAATACTACCACTTAGATAGAGAGACTGTTCGTATATCAAGGTTCCCCATGTCTGACAATATGTCTGGTCACCAGAGAATACCGCTACTTAGGATAGAGAGATTGTTAGTATATCAAGGTTCCCCATGTGTGACAATATGTCTGGTCACCAGAGAATACTACTACTGAGGATAGAGAGACTGTTAGTATATCAAGGTTCCCCATGTCTGACAATATGTCTAGTCACCAGAGAATACTACCACTTAGGATAGAGAGAATGTTAGTATATCAAGGTTCCCCATGTCTGACAATATGTCTGGTCACCAGAGAATACTAACACTTAGGATAGAGAGACTGTTAGTATATCAAGGTTCCCCATGTCTGACAATATGTCTGGCCACCAGAGAATACTACTACTGAGGATAGAGTGACTGTTAGTATATCAAGGTTGCCCATGTCTGACAATATGTCTGGTCACCAGAGAATACTACTACTGAGGATAGAGAGACTGTTAGTATATCAAGGTTCCCCATGTCTGACAATATGTCTGGTCACCAGAGAATACTACTACTGAGGATAGAGAGACTGTTAGTATATCAAGGTTCCCCATGTCTGACAATATGTCTAGTCACCAGAGAATACTACCACTTAGGATAGAGAGACTGTTAGTATATCAAGGTTCCCCATGTCTGACAATATGTCTGGCCACCAGAGAATACTGCTACTGAGGATAGAGAGACTGTTAGTATATCAAGGTTCCCCATGTCTGACAATATGTCTGGTCACCAGAGAATACTACTACTGAGGATAGAGAGACTGTTAGTATATCAAGGTTCCCCATGTCTGACAATATGTCTAGTCACCAGAGAATACTACCACTTAGGATAGAGAGATTGTTAGTATATCAAGGTTCCCCATGTCTGACAATATGTCTGGCCACCAGAGAATACTACTACTTAGGATAGAGAGACTGTTAGTATATCAAGGTTCCCCATGTCTGACAATATGTCTAGTCACCAGAGAATACTACCACTTAGGATAGAGAGACTGTTAGTATATCAAGGTTCCCCATGCCTGACAATATGTCTAGTCACCAGAGAATACTGCTACTTAGGATAGAGAGATTGTTAGTATATCAAGGTTCCCCATGTCTGACAATATGTCTAGCCACCAGAGAATACTACCACTTAGATAGAGAGAATGTTAGTATATCAAGGTTCCCCATGTCTGACAATATGTCTAGTCACCAGAGAATACTACCACTTAGATAGAGAGACTGTTCGTATATCAAGGTTCCCCATGTCTGACAATATGTCTAGTCACCAGAGAATACTACCACTTAGGATAGAGAGATTGTTAGTATATCAAGGTTCCCCATGTGTGACAATATGTCTGGTCACCAGAGAATACTACTACTGAGGATAGAGAGACTGTTAGTATATCAAGGTTCCCCATGTCTGACAATATGTCTAGTCACCAGAGAATACTACCACTTAGGATAGAGAGAATGTTAGTATATCAAGGTTCCCCATGTCTGACAATATGTCTGGTCACCAGAGAATACTAACACTTAGATAGAGAGACTGTTCGTATATCAAGGTTCCCCATGTCTGACAATATGTCTAGTCACCAGAGAATACTACCACTTAGGATAGAGAGATTGTTAGTATATCAAGGTTCCCCATGTGTGACAATATGTCTGGCCACCAGAGAATACTGCTAGTTAGGATAGAGAGACTGTTAGTATGTCAAGGTTCCCCATGTGTGACAATATGTCTGGTCACCAGAGAATACTACTACTTAGGATAGAGAGACTGTTAGTATATCAAGGTTCCCCATGTCGGACAATATGTCTAGTCACCAGAGAATACTGCTACTGAGGATAGAGAGACTGTTAGTATATCAAGGTTCCCCATGTCTGACAATATGTCTAGCCACCAGAGAATACTACCACTTAGGATAGAGAGACTGTTAGTATATCAAGGTTCCCCATGTCTGACAATATGTCTAGTCACCAGAGAATACTACCACTTAGGATAGAGAGACTGTTCGTATATCAAGGATCCCCATGTCTGACAATATGTCTGGCCACCAGAGAACACTACTACTTAGGATAGAGAGACTGTTAGTATATCAAGGTTCCCCATGTCTGACAATATGTTTAGCCAACAGAGAACACTACTACTTAGGATAGAGAGACTGTTAGTATATCAAGGATCCCCATGTCTGACAATATGTCTGGCCACCAGAGAACACTACTACTTAGGATAGAGAGACTGTTAGTATATCAAGGTTCCCCATGTCTGACAATATGTTTAGCCAACAGAGAACACTACTACTTAGGATAGAGAGACTGTTAGTATATCAAGGATCCCCATGTCTGACAATATGTCTGGCCACCAGAGAACACTACTACTTAGGATAGAGAGAATGTTAGTATATCAAGGTTCCCCATGTCTGACAATATGTCTAGCCAACAGAGAACACTACTACTTAGGATAGAGAGACTGTTAGTATATCAAGGATCCCCATGTCTGACAATATGTCTGGCCACCAGAGAACACTACTACTTAGGATAGAGAGACTGTTAGTATATCAAGGTTCCCCATGTCTGACAATATATCTGGCCACCAGAGAATACTACTACTTAGGATAGAGAGACTGTTAGTATAACAAGGTTCCCCATGTCTGACAATATGTCTAGTCACCAGAGAATACTAACACTTAGGATAGAGAGACTGTTAGTATATCAAGGTTCCCCATGTCTGACAATATGTCTGGCCACCAGAGAATACTACTAAGGATAGAGAGACTGTTAGTATATCAAGGTTCCCCATGTCTGACAATATGTCTAGTCACCAGAGAATACTAACACTTAGGATAGAGAGACTGTTAGTATATCAAGGTTCCCCATGTCTGACAATATGTCTGGCCACCAGAGAATACTGCTACTTAGGATAGAGAGACTGTTAGTATATCAAGGTTCCCCATGTCTGACAATATGTCTAGTCACCAGAGAATACTAACACTTAGGATAGAGAGACTGTTAGTATATCAAGGTTCCCCATGTCTGACAATATGTCTGGCCACCAGAGAATACTGCTACTTAGGATAGAGAGACTGTTAGTATATCAAGGTTCCCCATGTCTGACAATATGTCTAGTCACCAGAGAATACTAACACTTAGGATAGAGAGACGTTTAGTATATCAAGGTTCCCCATGTCTGACAATATGTCTGGCCACCAGAGAATACTACCACTTAGGATAGAGAGACTGTTAGTATATCAAGGTTCCCCATGTCTGACAATATGTCTAGTCACCAGAGAATACTACTACTTAGGATAGAGAGACTGTTAGTATATCAAGGATCCCCATGTCTGACAATATGTCTGCTCACCAGAGAATACTACTACTTAGGATAGAGAGACTGTTAGTATATCAAGGTTCCCCATGTCTGACAATATGTCTAGTCACCAGAGAATACTAACACTTAGGATAGAGAGACTGTTAGTATATCAAGGTTCCCCATGTCTGACAATATGTCTGGCCACCAGAGAATACTGCTACTTAGGATAGAGGGACTGTTAGTATATCAAGGTTCCCCATGTCTGACAATATGTCTAGTCACCAGAGAATACTATCACTTAGGATAGAGAGACCGTTAGTATATCAAGGTTCCCCATGTCTGACAATATGTCTGGCCACCAGAGAATACTACCACTTAGGATAGAGAGACTGTTAGTATATCAAGGTTCCCCATGTCTGACAATATGTCTAGTCACCAGAGAATACTACTACTTAGGATAGAGAGATTGTTAGTATATCAAGGTTCCCCATGTCTGACAATATGTCTGGCCACCAGAGAATACTACTACTTAGGATAGAGAGACTGTTAGTATATCAAGGTTCCCCATGTCTGACAATATGTCTAGTCACCAGAGAATACTACCACTTAGGATAGAGAGATTGTTAGTATATGAAGGTTCCCCATGTCTGACAATATGTCTGATCACCAGAGAATACTGCTACTTAGGATAGAGAGACTGTTAGTATATCAAGGATCCCCATGTCTGACAATATGTCTGGCCCCCAGAGAATACTACCACTTAGGATAGAGAGACTGTTAGTATATCACGGTTCCCCATGTCTGACAATATGTCTGGCCACCAGAGAATACTACTACTTAGGATAGATAGACTGTTAGTATATCAAGGTTCCCCATGTCTGACAATATGTCTAGCCACCAGAGAATACTACTACTGAGGATAGAGAGACTGTTAGTATATCAAGGTTCCCCATGTCTGACAATATGTCTGGTCACCAGAGAATACTACTACTTAGGATAGAGAGACTGTTAGTATATCAAGGTTCCCCATGTCTGACAATATGTCTAGTCACCAGAGAATACTGCTACTTAGGATAGAGAGATTGTTAGTATATCAAGGTTCCCCATGTCTGACAATATGTCTAGTCACCAGAGAATACTACCACTTAGGATAGAGAGACTGTTAGTATATCAAGGTTCCCCATGTCTGACAATATGTCTAATCACCAGAGAATACTGCTACTTACGATAGAGAGATTTTTAGTATATCAAGGTTCCCCATGTCTGACAATATGTCTAGTCACCGGAGAATACTGCTACTTACGATAGAGAGATTGTTAGTATATCAAGGTTCCCCATGTCTGACAATATGTCTAGTCACCAGAGAATACTGCCACTTAGATAGAGAGACTGTTCGTATATCAAGGTTCCCCATGTCTGACAATATGTCTAGTCACCAGAGAATACTACCACTTAGGATAGAGAGATTGTTAGTATATCAAGGTTCCCCATGTGTGACAATATGTCTGGCCACCAGAGAATACTGCTAGTTAGGATAGAGAGACTGTTAGTATGTCAAGGTTCCCCATGTGTGACAATATGTCTGGTCACCAGAGAATACTACTACTTAGGATAGAGAGACTGTTAGTATATCAAGGTTCCCCATGTCTGACAATATGTCTAGTCACCAGAGAATACTACCACTTAGGACAGAGAGACTGTTAGTATATCAAGGTTCCCCATGTCTGACAATATGTCTAGTCACCAGAGAATACTGCTACTGAGGATAGAGAGACTGTTAGTATATCAAGGTTCCCCATGTCTGACAATATGTCTAGCCACCAGAGAATACTACCACTTAGGATAGAGAGACTGTTAGTATATCAAGGTTCCCCATGTCTGACAATATGTCTAGTCACCAGAGAATACTACCACTTAGGATAGAGAGACTGTTCGTATATCAAGGTTGCCCATGTCTGACAATATGTCTGGTCACCAGAGAATACTACCACTTAGGATAGAGAGACTGTTAGTATATCAAGGTTCCCCATGTCTGACAATATGTCTAGTCACCAGAGAATACTACCACTTAGGATAGAGAGACTGTTCGTATATCAAGGTTGCCCATGTCTGACAATATGTCTGGTCACCAGAGAATACTACCACTTAGGATAGAGAGACTGTTAGTATATCAAGGTTCCCCATGTCTGACAATATGTCTAGTCACCAGAGAATACTACCACTTAGGATAGAGAGACTGTTAGTATATCAAGGTTCCCCATGTCTGACAATATGTCTAGTCACCAGAGAATACTACCACTTAGGATAGAGAGACTGTTAGTATGTCAAGGTTCCCCATGTCTGACAATATGTCTAGTCACCAGAGAATACTGCTACTTAGGATAGAGAGATTGTTAGTATATCAAGGTTCCCCATGTCTGACAATATGTCTAGTCAACAGAGAATACTACCACTTAGATAGAGAGACTGTTCGTATATCAAGGTTCCCCATGTCTGACAATATGTCTAGTCACCAGAGAATACTACCACTTAGGATAGAGAGATTGTTAGTATATCAAGGTTCCCCATGTGTGACAATATGTCTGGTCACCAGAGAATACTACTACTGAGGATAGAGAGACTGTTAGTATATCAAGGTTCCCCATGTCTGACAATATGTCTAGTCACCAGAGAATACTACCACTTAGGATAGAGAGAATGTTAGTATATCAAGGTTCCCCATGTCTGACAATATGTCTGGTCACCAGAGAATACTAACACTTAGATAGAGAGACTGTTCGTATATCAAGGTTCCCCATGTCTGACAATATGTCTAGTCTCCAGAGAATACTACCACTTAGGATAGAGAGATTGTTAGTATATCAAGGTTCCCCATGTGTAACAATATGTCTGGCCACCAGAGAATACTGCTAGTTAGGATAGAGAGACTGTTAGTATGTCAAGGTTCCCCATGTGTGACAATATGTCTGGTCACCAGAGAATACTAGATAGATAGATAGATAGATTTTTATTAATTCCATTTGATCAAATACATGCATTCAATACATTTTTGATATAGGACACGTCAGAATTTACATGCATAAAATAAAAGAACTAACAGGTATATATTACTAAGATTAAAACTATTTATAACTTATTATAATAGCAAATCTTAATAGATACAATCTTATTGCACAACTATTTACACCTCACTCTATTATCATAATATGAAAACTTAATTCTATAAATACAACAACATACAGCTAGGTATTAAAATTAAATTAAAAAAGTAAAATATAGTTATAGATTCCATCACTCCTATACGCTAAAATATTCAACTACTGAGTAAAAACAATGGCACTGCAGATAAGCTTTCAACATTCTATCAAAGGTTTTTATTTTTGGGGCCAGTTTTATATACTGGGGTAGTTTATTGTATAATTTAACTCCAGTGTGAAAAGTTCCTTTTTGATATATGCTTGTGTGTGTGTGTGAAATATGAATGTTTTGATTTTGTCTTGTGTTATGCCTATGAACATCATTGTTTGTTTTAAGAAAAACATCTTTATTCATTAAATTCTTTTTAAAAAACATAATACTTTCAAAGATATATATGCAGGGCAGTGGGAGAATGTTTAAATCTTTAAACAGAGGTCTACATGATTCTCTAGAGTGTACATTTGCCATAATTCTAATCGCTCTCTTTTGTATCCTAAACGTGCTTAGTACATCTGGCGACATACCCCAAAATATGATCCCATATCTTAAGTATGAATGGAAATAAGCAAAATAAGTATTTCTTAATGTGTGCATGCTAGTGCAGGTTTTCAAAATACGTAACGCAAAGCACATCGAGTTCAGTTTAGTATTCAGATATTGTATATGTTTATTCCATTTCAAGTCTTGTTGTATCCATAGTCCTAAAAACTTTGTTTCTGATTTATTTTCTATTTGATGACCATTTAATGTTATATTGGGCATCGCAGGATTCCTATTCTGTATAGTGTGGAAATTTAGACATACTGTCTTTTTATAGTTTATTATGAGGCGATTATCTTGTGACCATTTGGTTAACTCTCCTGTAACGGAGTCAGCAGACTGCTGTATGACCTGTTTAGTTTCACCTTTTATTACGAGTGTTGTATCGTCCGCAAACAAAATTTCCTTATGTGAATGAACGTTCTGTGTTATATCATTGATATATAGAAGAAAGAGTAGTGGGCCCAAAACCGATCCCTGGGGTACTCCAAATTCAATAATTCCCTCATTGGACAATGTTTCATTAAGTAATTTGGTTCCATCATCCTTGTGTCTCAAGCTTACTATTTGTTTACGCCTTGTTAAGTAAGACTCTATCCATTTATTAGCTAGACCTCTAACACCATATTGATTTAGTTTGGTAAGGAGGATTTTATGGTCAACTACATCAAATGCTTTCGATAAATCCAAGAATAGGCCAGTTACATGTTCCTTATTGTCAATTAATTTCAGTATACTATTACTACATTCGTAAATTGCTGTCTGTGTAGATTTTTCCGTTCTAAATCCATGTTGTGAGTTTGATAATATTTTATTTTTTTCTATGAAACTTATCAGTCTCTTATACATAATTTTTTCCACAATTTTTGCAATACCAGTTGGTAAGGTAATAGGACGATAGTTATCTAATTCATCTTTTGAACCATTTTTGTGCACTGGAATTACTTTTGATAACTTCAAAATATCCGGGTAAGTTCCTGAGAGAATTGAACTGTTTATTAAGTGCGTAAGTGGATTTATTATATTTTCTGCACATTTCTTTAAAATTGCATCAGGGATGCCATCAATGCCAGCACAGAATTTATTTTTTAGCTCTTTTATAACTATTCTTACCTCTTCACTTGTGACATGATTTATAAATAAAGAATCACTGCATATATTTATTTTATTATTAGAATTTAGTGTATTTACCTGTGATTTATTTAATAATTTTTGCGGAATTTCCAAAAAATAGTCATTAAAAGTGTTTGCTATTTCCTCTGGATTATTAATCACTTTATTATTTCTGGTCAGTGTAATGTTCCTTTGTATTTTAGCAGATTTTCCAGTTTCTTTCTTTATTACAGACCACATAGCCCTGTTTTTATTAGATGATTGGGAAATAAAATTATCATTATGCATTTTCTTTGCTAGTCTTATTACCTTATTTAATATGCCAGTGTATTTTTTGTAGTATAAATTGAATTCAGGTGTTGTGTGGTATTGTTTATATAATTTGTGTAGAAATTTCTTTCTTTGACATGAATTTATAATCCCTGTTGTTATCCAATTGCTAGTTTTGTTATTTTGAACAGTTCTTCGTTTAAAGGGGAATGCTATTTCAAAATAGTGTTTTAGGGTACTGTTAAATGCATTAAATTTATCATTTACATTTTCTAGTTCATAAATTTCTGACCATGTTTCCTTATTTAATAAGTCATTGAAATATGTAACATTTGATTCAGTGAATGACCTGCACTTTGATTTTACTCCATTATCATTATTATTGATTACTTCGGATACTTCAAAACTCAGTATTTGTCCATGGTGGTCACTAAAACCCGGAAAATAGACTTCTATTGAATGGTGATATTTATCTGTATTTATAAAAATTTGATCAGGAGTGGTTTTACTAAATTTTGTTATTCTTGTTGGTGTATTTACTGTAGGTTTCAGTCCATAGGAAATTAGTAACTGGTTTAATAATTCACAATTTCTATCAAGTTTTAAGAAATCCACATTTACATCCCCACAAATTATTATATCGAAATTTACTTTGCTCATGTTATTGAGTAACAATTCTAGTTTATCTATAAATAGAGGAAACTTTCCTGACGGAGAACGGTATACGCATACAATTATTAACTTAAACTGCTGAATTTTTACGGCAGAGAATTCAAAATCCTGTTCCATAATTAGATAATCATAAGCTGTTATCTGTTCATGATCTAAATTATTTCTTAAGAAGATGCAAGTACCACCATGGCTAATATTAGATCTAGAGTATTTACTAGCTTGTATAAACCCTGGGAATTGAATTAATTCGAGTTGTTCCTCTTTCAGCCAATGTTCTGAAATACATAGTGCTGAGATGTCTTTAAGTTCATTTTTAAGCATTAGATTTATGTAATCAATTTTATTATAAAGAGACTGGACATTCTGGTGGTAAATTTTAAATTTGTTACTTTTGCAAGCTTGTGTTGGTGATTTATTTACATTATTATTATCATAATTGTTATTATTATTGTTGCTAGACAAATCCGAAATACCATTGTTGCACTCCGTTAAATTTGACTTCAAAAGATGTGAATGCCAAACCTCACGTTTGGCTTCTTCTACCAGTTTCCCTGCTTCCACTCTAATGATATTACTGTTGAATTATTCTTACCATTTGAATTTACAATTTTGCAGATTTCATCACTAAGATACTCTTTTCCTAATCTATTTAAGTGTAGGCCATGCCGAGTGTGGAACTTCCTGTCTAATTTACTTACATCTACAATTTGGACATTTGGAAAACTCTTACAAATTTTATGAATTTTTCCATTTGTAGCCTCTATTTCTACATTTACACATGACTTGGGAATTAAATCGTGTCTCTGCGGAATATTTACAATAATGACATTTGTTTTTTGCATGGATGGCAATGTACCCTTTAAATCTTTGATTACCTTTTTACTCTCATTTCTACTACTTAGGATAGAGAGACTGTTAGTATATCAAGGTTCCCCATGTCTGACAATATGTCTAGTCACCAGAGAATACTACCACTTAGGATAGAGAGATTGTTAGTATATCAAGGTTCCCCATGTCTGACAATATGTCTAGTCACCAGAGAATACTACCACTTAGGATAGAGAGAATGTTAGTATATCAAGGTTCCCCATGTCTGACAATATGTCTAGTCACCAGAGAATACTACCACTTAGGATAGAGAGACTGTTAGTATGTCAAGGTTCCCCATGTCTGACAATATGTCTAATCACCAGAGAATACTGCTACTTAGGATAGAGAGATTGTTAGTATATCAAGGTTCCCCATGTCTGACAATATGTCTAGCCACCAGAGAATACTACCACTTAGATAGAGAGATTGTTAGTATATCAAGGTTCCCCATGTCTGACAATATGTCTAGTCACCAGAGAATACTACCACGTAGATAGAGAGACTGTTCGTATATCAAGGTTCCCCATGTCTGACAATATGTCTAGTCACCAGAGAATACTACCACTTAGAATAGAGAGATTGTTAGTATATCAAGGTTCCCCATGTGTGACAATATGTCTGGTCACCAGAGAATACTACTACTGAGGATAGAGAGACTGTTAGTATATCAAGGTTCCCCATGTCTGACAATATGTCTGGTCACCAGAGAATACTACCACTTAGGATAGAGAGATTGTTAGTATATCAAGGTTCCCCATGTCTGACAATATGTCTGGTCACCAGAGAATACTGCTACTTAGGATAGAGAGACTGTTAGTATATCAAGGTTCCCCATGTCTGACAATATGTCTAGTCACCAGAGAATACTAACACTTAGGATAGAGAGACTGTTAGTATATCAAGGTTCCCCATGTCTGACAATATGTCTGGCCACCAGAGAATACTACCACTTAGGATAGAGAGACTGTTAGTATATCAAGGTTCCCCATGTCTGACAATATGTCTAGTCACCAGAGAATACTACTACTTAAGATAGAGAGACTGTTAGTATATCAAGGATCCCCATGTCTGACAATATGTCTGCTCACCAGAGAATACTACTACTTAGGATAGAGAGACTGTTAGTATATCAAGGTTCCCCATGTCTGACAATATGTCTAGTCACCAGAGAATACTAACACTTAGGATAGAGAGACTGTTAGTATATCAAGGTTCCCCATGTCTGACAATATGTCTGGCCACCAGAGAATACTGCTACTTAGGATAGAGAGACTGTTAGTATATCAAGGTTCCCCACGTGTGACAATATGTCTAGTCACCAGAGAATACTAACACTTAGGATAGAGAGACCGTTAGTATATCAAGGTTCCCCATGTCTGACAATATGTCTGGCCACCAGAGAATACTACCACTTAGGATAGAGAGACTGTTAGTATATCAAGGTTCCCCATGTCTGACAATATGTCTAGTCACCAGAGAATACTACTACTTAGGATAGAGAGATTGTTAGTATATCAAGGTTCCCCATGTCTGACAATATGTCTGGCCACCAGAGAATACTACTACTTAGGATAGAGAGACTGTTAGTATATCAAGGTTCCCCATGTCTGACAATATGTCTAGTCACCAGAGAATACTACCACTTAGGATAGAGAGATTGTTAGTATATGAAGGTTCCCCATGTCTGACAATATGTCTGATCACCAGAGAATACTGCTACTTAGGATAGAGAGACTGTTAGTATATCAAGGATCCCCATGTCTGACAATATGTCTGGCCCCCAGAGAATACTACCACTTAGGATAGAGAGACTGTTAGTATATCACGGTTCCCCATGTCTGACAATATGTCTGGCCACCAGAGAATACTACTACTTAGGATAGAGAGACTGTTAGTATATCAAGGTTCCCCATGTCTGACAATATGTCTAGCCACCAGAGAATACTACTACTGAGGATAGAGAGACTGTTAGTATATCAAGGTTCCCCATGTCTGACAATATGTCTGGTCACCAGAGAATACTACTACTTAGGATAGAGAGACTGTTAGTATATCAAGGTTCCCCATGTCTGACAATATGTCTAGTCACCAGAGAATACTGCTACTTAGGATAGAGAGATTGTTAGTATATCAAGGTTCCCCATGTCTGACAATATGTCTAGTCACCAGAGAATACTACCACTTAGGATAGAGAGACTGTTAGTATATCAAGGTTCCCCATGTCTGACAATATGTCTAGTCACCAGAGAATACTACCACTTAGGATAGAGAGACTGTTAGTATATCAAGGTTGCCCATGTCTGACAATATGTCTAGTCACCAGAGAATACTGCTACTTACGATAGAGAGATTGTTAGTATATCAAGGTTCCCCATGTCTGACAATATGTCTAGTCACCAGAGAATACTACCACTTAGATAGAGAGACTGTTCGTATATCAAGGTTCCCCATGTCTGACAATATGTCTAGTCACCAGAAAATACTACCACTTAGGATAGAGAGACTGTTAGTATATCAAGGTTCCCCATGTCTGACAATATGTCTAGTCACCAGAGAATACTGCTACTTACGATAGAGAGATTGTTAGTATATCAAGGTTCCCCATGTCTGACAATATGTCTAGTCACCAGAGAATACTACCACTTAGGATAGAGAGATTGTTAGTATATCAAGGTTCCCCATGTCTGACAATATGTCTGGTCACCAGAGAATACTACTACTGAGGATAGAGAGACTGTTAGTATGTCAAGGTTCCCCATGTGTGACAATATGTCTGGTCACCAGAGAATACTACTACTTAGGATAGAGAGACTGTTAGTATATCAAGGTTCCCCATGTCTGACAATATGTCTAGTCACCAGAGAATACTACCACTTAGGACAGAGAGACTGTTAGTATATCAAGGTTCCCCATGTCTGACAATATGTCTAGTCACCAGAGAATACTGCTACTGAGGATAGAGAGACTGTTAGTATATCAAGGTTCCCCATGTCTGACAATATGTCTAGCCACCAGAGAATACTACCACTTAGGATAGAGAGACTGTTAGTATATCAAGGTTCCCCATGTCTGACAATATGTCTAGTCACCAGAGAATACTACCACTTAGGATAGAGAGACTGTTCGTATATCAAGGTTGCCCATGTCTGACAATATGTCTGGTCACCAGAGAATACTACTACTGAGGATAGAGAGACTGTTAGTATATCAAGGTTCCCCATGTCTGACAATATGTCTAGTCACCAGAGAATACTACCACTTAGGATAGAGAGACTGTTAGTATGTCAAGGTTCCCCATGTCTGACAATATGTCTAGTCACCAGAGAATACTGCTACTTAGGATAGAGAGATTGTTAGTATATCAAGGTTCCCCATGTCTGACAATATGTCTCGTCACCAGAGAATACTACCACTTAGATAGAGAGACTGTTCGTATATCAAGGTTCCCCATGTCTGACAATATGTCTAGTCACCAGAGAATACTACCACTTAGATAGAGAGACTGTTAGTATATCAAGGTTCCCCATGTCTGACAATATGTCTGGCCACCAGAGAATACTACCACTTAGGATAGAGAGACTGTTAGTATATCAAGGTTCCCCATGTCTGACAATATGTCTGGCCACCAGAGAACACTACTACTTAGGATAGAGAGACTGTTAGTATATCAATGTTCCCCATGTCTGACAATATATCTGACAACCAGAGAATACTACCACTTAGGATAGAGAGACTGTTAGTATATCAAGGTTCCCCATGTCTGATAATATGTCTAGTCACCAGAGAATACTACTACTTAGGATAGAGAGACTGTTAGTATATCAAGGTTCCCCATGTCTGACAATATGTCTGGCCACCAGAGAATACTACTACTTAGGATAGAGAGACTGTTAGTATATCAAGGTTCCCCATGTCTGACAATATGTCTAGTCACCAGAGAATACTACCACTTAGGATAGAGAGATTGTTAGTATATCAAGGTTCCCCATGTCTGACAATATGTCTGGCCACCAGAGAATACTGCTACTTAGGATAGAGAGAATGTTAGTATATCAAGGTTCCTCATGTCTGACAATATGTCTAGTCACCAGAGAATAATACCACTTAGGATAGAGAGATTGTTAGTATATCAAGGTTCCCCATGTCTGACAATATGTCTAGCCACCAGAGAATACTACCACTTAGGATAGAGAGAATGTTAGTATATCAAGGTTCCCCATGTCTGACAATATGTCTAGCCACCAGAGAATACTACTACTGAGGATAGAGAGACTGTTAGTATATCAAGGTTCCCCATGTCTGACAATATGTCTAGTCACCAGAGAATACTACCACTTAGGATAGAGAGATTGTTAGTATATCAAGGTTCCCCATGTCTGACAATATGTCTAGCCACCAGAGAATACTACCACTTAGGATAGAGAGAATGTTAGTATATCAAATTCCCCATGTCTGACAGTATGTCTGGCCACCAGAGAACACTACTACTTAGGATAGAGAGAATGTTAGTATATCAAGGTTCCCCATGTCTGACAATATGTCTAGCCACCAGAGAATACTACTACTGAGGATAGAGAGACTGTTAGTATATCAAGGTTCCCCATGTCTGACAATATGTCTAGCCACCAGAGAATACTACACTTATGATAGAGAGACTGTTAATATATCAAGGTTCCCCATGTCTGACAATATGTCTAGCCACCAGAGAATACTACTACTGAGGATAGAGAGACTGTTAGTATATCAAGGTTCCCCATGTCTGACAATATGTCTGGCCACCAGAGAATACTACCACTTAGGATAGAGAGACTGTTAGTATATCAAGGTTGCCCATGTCTGACAATATGTCTAGTCACCAGAGAATACTAACACTTAGGATAGAGAGACTGTTAGTATATCAAGGTTCCCCATGTATGACAATATGTCTGGCCACCAGAGAATACTGCTACTTAGGATAGAGAGACTGTTAGTATATCAAGGTTCCCCATGTCTGACAATATGTCTAGTCACCAGAGAATACTAACACTTAGGATAGAGAGACTGTTAGTATATCAAGGTTCCCCATGTCTGACAATATGTCTGGCCACCAGAGAATACTGCTACTTAGGATAGAGAGACTGTTAGTATATCAAGGTTCCCCATGTCTGACAATATGTCTAGTCACCAGAGAATACTAACACTTAGGATAGAGAGACTGTTAGTATATCAAGGTTCCCCATGTCTGACAATATGTCTGGCCACCAGAGAATACTACCACTTAGGATAGAGAGACTGTTAGTATATCAAGGTTCCCCATGTCTGACAATATGTCTAGTCACCAGAGAATACTACTACTTAGGATAGAGAGACTGTTAGTATATCAAGGATCCCCATGTCTGACAATATGTCTGCTCACCAGAGAATACTACTACTTAGGATAGAGAGACTGTTAGTATATCAAGGTTCCCCATGTCTGACAATATGTCTAGTCACCAGAGAATACTAACACTTAGGATAGAGAGACTGTTAGTATATCAAGGTTCCCCATGTCTGACAATATGTCTGGCCACCAGAGAATACTGCTACTTAGGATAGAGGGACTGTTAGTATATCAAGGTTCCCCATGTCTGACAATATGTCTAGTCACCAGAGAATACTAACACTTAGGATAGAGAGACAGTTAGTATATCAAGGTTCCCCATGTCTGACAATATGTCTGGCCACCAGAGAATACTACCACTTAGGATAGAGAGACTGTTAGTATATCAAGGTTCCCCATGTCTGACAATATGTCTAGTCACCAGAGAATACTACTACTTAGGATAGAGAGATTGTTAGTATATCAAGGTTCCCCATGTCTGACAATATGTCTGGCCACCAGAGAATACTACTACTTAGGATAGAGAGACTGTTAGTATATCAAGGTTCCCCATGTCTGACAATATGTCTAGTCACCAGAGAATACTACCACTTAGGATAGAGAGATTGTTAGTATATCAAGGTTCCCCATGTCTGACAATATGTCTGATCACCAGAGAATACTGCTACTTAGGATAGAGAGACTGTTAGTATATCAAGGATCCCCATGTCTGACAATATGTCTGGCCACCAGAGAATACTACCACTTAGGATAGAGAGACTGTTAGTATATCACGGTTCCCCATGTCTGACAATATGTCTGGCCACCAGAGAATACTACTACTTAGGATAGAGAGACTGTTAGTATATCAAGGTTCCCCATGTCTGACAATATGTCTAGCCACCAGAGAATACTACTACTGAGGATAGAGAGACTGTTAGTATATCAAGGTTCCCCATGTCTGACAATATGTCTGGTCACCAGAGAATACTACTACTTAGGATAGAGAGACTGTTAGTATATCAAGGTTCCCCATGTCTGACAATATGTCTAGTCACCAGAGAATACTGCTACTTAGGATAGAGAGATTGTTAGTATATCAAGGTTCCCCATGTCTGACAATATGTCTAGTCACCAGAGAATACTACCACTTAGGATAGAGAGACTGTTAGTATATCAAGGTTCCCCATGTCTGACAATATGTCTAGTCACCAGAGAATACTACCACTTAGGATAGAGAGACTGTTAGTATATCAAGGTTGCCCATGTCTGACAATATGTCTAGTCACCAGAGAATACTGCTACTTACGATAGAGAGATTGTTAGTATATCAAGGTTCCCCATGTCTGACAATATGTCTAGTCACCAGAGAATACTACCACTTAGATAGAGAGACTGTTTGTATATCAAGGTTCCCCATGTCTGACAATATGTCTAGTCACCAGAGAATACTACCACTTAGGATAGAGAGATTGTTAGTATATCAAGGTTCCCCATGTGTGACAATATGTCTGGCCACCAGAGAATACTGCTAGTTAGGATAGAGAGACTGTTAGTATGTCAAGGTTCCCCATGTGTGACAATATGTCTGGTCACCAGAGAATACTACTACTTAGGATAGAGAGACTGTTAGTATATCAAGGTTCCCCATGTCTGACAATATGTCTAGTCACCAGAGAATACTACCACTTAGGACAGTGAGACTGTTAGTATATCAAGGTTCCCCATGTCTGACAATATGTCTAGTCACCAGAGAATACTACTACTTAGGATAGAGAGACTGTTAGTATATCAAGGTTCCCCATGTCTGACAATATGTCTAGTCACCAGAGAATACTACCACTTAGGACAGAGAGACTGTTAGTATATCAAGGTTCCCCATGTCTGACAATATGTCTAGTCACCAGAGAATACTACCACTTAGGATAGAGAGACTGTTCGTATATCAAGGTTGCCCATGTCTGACAATATGTCTGGTCACCAGAGAATACTACCACTTAGGATAGAGAGACTGTTAGTATATCAAGGTTCCCCATGTCTGACAATATGTCTAGTCACCAGAGAATACTACCACTTAGGATAGAGAGACTGTTCGTATATCAAGGTTGCCCATGTCTGACAATATGTCTGGTCACCAGAGAATACTACCACTTAGGATAGAGAGACTGTTAGTATATCAAGGTTCCCCATGTCTGACAATATGTCTAGTCACCAGAGAATACTACCACTTAGGATAGAGAGACTGTTAGTATATCAAGGTTCCCCATGTCTGACAATATGTCTAGTCACCAGAGAATACTACCACTAAGGATAGAGAGACTGTTAGTATGTCAAGGTTCCCCATGTCTGACAATATGTCTAGTCACCAGAGAATACTGCTACTTAGGATAGAGAGATTGTTAGTATATCAAGGTTCCCCATGTCTGACAATATGTCTAGTCACCAGAGAATACTACCACTTAGATAGAGAGACTGTTCGTATATCAAGGTTCCCCATGTCTGACAATATGTCTAGTCACCAGAGAATACTACCACTTAGGATAGAGAGATTGTTAGTATATCAAGGTTCCCCATGTGTGACAATATGTCTGGTCACCAGAGAATACTACTACTGAGGATAGAGAGACTGTTAGTATATCAAGGTTCCCCATGTCTGACAATATGTCTAGTCACCAGAGAATACTACCACTTAGGATAGAGAGAATGTTAGTATATCAAGGTTCCCCATGTCTGACAATATGTCTGGTCACCAGAGAATACTAACACTTAGATAGAGAGACTGTTCGTATATCAAGGTTCCCCATGTCTGACAATATGTCTAGTCACCAGAGAATACTACCACTTAGGATAGAGAGATTGTTAGTATATCAAGGTTCCCCATGTGTGACAATATGTCTGGCCACCAGAGAATACTGCTAGTTAGGATAGAGAGACTGTTATTATGTCAAGGTTCCCCATGTGTGACAATATGTCTGGTCACCAGAGAATACTACTACTTAGGATAGAGAGACTGTTAGTATATCAAGGTTCCCCATGTCTGACAATATGTCTAGTCACCAGAGAATACTACCACTTAGGACAGAGAGACTGTTAGTATATCAAGGTTCCCCATGTCTGACAATATGTCTAGTCACCAGAGAATACTGCTACTGAGGATAGAGAGACTGTTAGTATATCAAGGTTCCCCATGTCTGACAATATGTCTAGCCACCAGAGAATACTACCACTTAGGATAGAGAGACTGTTAGTATATCAAGGTTCCCCATGTCTGACAATATGTCTAGTCACCAGAGAATACTACCACTTAGGATAGAGAGACTGTTCGTATATCAAGGTTGCCCATGTCTGACAATATGTCTGGTCACCAGAGAATACTACTACTGAGGATAGAGAGACTGTTAGTATATCAAGGTTCCCCATGTCTGACAATATGTCTAGTCACCAGAGAATACTACCACTTAGGATAGAGAGACTGTTAGTATGTCAAGGTTCCCCATGTCTGACAATATGTCTAGTCACCAGAGAATACTGCTACTTAGGATAGAGAGATTGTTAGTATATCAAGGTTCCCCATGTCTGACAATATGTCTAGCCACCAGAGAATACTACCACTTAGATAGAATGTTAGTATATCAAGGTTCCCCATGTCTGACAATATATCTAGTCACCAGAGAATACTACCACGTAGATAGAGAGACTGTTCGTATATCAAGGTTCCCCATGTCTGACAATATGTCTAGTCACCAGAGAATACTACCACTTAGGATAGAGAGATTGTTAGTATATCAAGGTTCCCCATGTGTGACAATATGTCTGGTCACCAGAGAATACTACTACTGAGGATAGAGAGACTGTTAGTATATCAAGGTTCCCCATGTCTGACAATATGTCTAGTCACCAGAGAATACTACCACTTAGGATAGAGAGAATGTTAGTATATCAAGGTTCCCCATGTCTGACAATATGTCTGGTCACCAGAGAATACTAACACTTAGGATAGAGAGACTGTTAGTATATCAAGGTTCCCCATGTCTGATAATATGTCTGGCCACCAGAGAATACTACTACTGAGGATAGAGAGACTGTTAGTATATCAAGGTTCCCCATGTCTGACAATATGTCTGGTCACCAGAGAATACTACCACTTAGGATAGAGAGATTGTTAGTATATCAAGGTTCCCCATGTCTGACAATATGTCTGGTCACCAGAGAATACTGCTACTTAGGATAGAGAGACTGTTAGTATATCAAGGTTCCCCATGTCTGACAATATGTCTAGTCACCAGAGAATACTAACACTTAGGATAGAGAGACTGTTAGTATATCAAGGTTCCCCATGTCTGACAATATGTCTGGCCACCAGAGAATACTACCACTTAGGATAGAGAGACTGTTAGTATATCAAGGTTCCCCATGTCTGACAATATGTCTAGTCACCAGAGAATACTACTACTTAGGATAGAGAGACTGTTAGTATATCAAGGATCCCCATGTCTGACAATATGTCTGCTCACCAGAGAATACTACTACTTAGGATAGAGAGACTGTTAGTATATCAAGGTTCCCCATGTCTGACAATATGTCTAGTCACCAGAGAATACTAACACTTAGGATAGAGAGACTGTTAGTATATCAAGGTTCCCCATGTCTGACAATATGTCTGGCCACCAGAGAATACTGCTACTTAGGATAGAGAGACTGTTAGTATATCAAGGTTCCCCATGTGTGACAATATGTCTAGTCACCAGAGAATACTAACACTTAGGATAGAGAGACCGTTAGTAGATAGATAGATAGATAGATAGACAGATTTTTATTAATTCCATTTGATCAAATACATGCATTCAATACATTTTTGATATAGGACACGTCAGAATTTACATGCATAAAATAAAAGAACTAACAGGTATATATTACTAAGATTATAACTATTTATAACTTATTATAATAGCAAATCTTAATAGATACAATCTTATTGCACAACTATTTACACCTCACTCTATTATCATAATATGAAAACTTAATTCTATAAATACAACAACATACAGCTAGGTATTAAAATTAAATTAAAAAAGTAAAATATAGTTATAGATTCCATCACTCCTAAACGCTAAAATATTCAACTACTGAGTAAAAACAATGGCACTGCAGATAAGCTTTCAACATTCTATCAAAGGTTTTTATTTTTGGGGCCAGTTTTATATACTGGGGTAGTTTATTGTATAATTTAACTCCAGTGTGAAAAGTTCCTTTTTGATATATGCTTGTGTGTGTGTGTGAAATATGAATGTTTTGATTTTGTCTTGTGTTATGCCTATGAACATCATTGTTTGTTTTAAGAAAAACATCTTTATTCATTAAATTCTTTTTAAAAAACATATTACTTTCAAAGATATATATGCAGGGCAGTGGGAGAATGTTTAAATCTTTAAACAGAGGTCTACATGATTCTCTCGAGTTTACATTTGCCATAATTCTAATCGCTCTCTTTTGTATCCTAAACGTGCTTAGTACATCTGGCGACATACCCCAAAATATGATCCCATATCTTAAGTATGAATGGAAATAAGCAAAATAAGTATTTCTTAATGTGTGCATGCTAGTGCAGGTTTTCAAAATACGTAACGCAAAGCACATCGAGTTCAGTTTAGTATTCAGATATTGTATATGTTTATTCCATTTCAAGTCTTGTTGTATCCATAGTCCTAAAAACTTTGTTTCTGATTTATTTTCTATTTGATGACCATTTAATGTTATATTGGGCATCGCAGGATTCCTATTCTGTATAGTGTGGAAATTTAGACATACTGTCTTTTTATAGTTTATTATGAGGCGATTATCTTGTGACCATTTGGTTAACTCTCCTGTAACGGAGTCAGCAGACTGCTGTATGACCTGTTTAGTTTCACCTTTTATTACGAGTGTTGTATCGTCCGCAAACAAAATTTCCTTATGTGAATGAACGTTCTGTGTTATATCATTGATATATAGAAGAAAGAGTAGTGGGCCCAAAACCGATCCCTGGGGTACTCCAAATTCAATAATTCCCTCATTGGACAATGTTTCATTAAGTAATTTGGTTCCCTCATCCTTGTGTCTCAAGCTTACTATTTGTTTACGCCTTGTTAAGTAAGACTCTATCCATTTATTAGCTAGACCTCTAACACCATATTGATTTAGTTTGGTAAGGAGGATTTTATGGTCAACTACATCAAATGCTTTCGATAAATCCAAGAATAGGCCAGTTACATGTTCCTTATTGTCAATTAATTTCAGTATACTATTACTACATTCGTAAATTGCTGTCTGTGTAGATTTTTCCGTTCTAAATCCATGTTGTGAGTTTGATAATATTTTATTTTTTTCTATGAAACTTATCAGTCTCTTATACATAATTTTTTCCACAATTTTTGCAATACCAGTTGGTAAGGTAATAGGACGATAGTTATCTAATTCATCTTTTGAACCGTTTTTGTGCACTGGAATTACTTTTGATAACTTCAAAATATCCGGGTAAGTTCCTGAGAGAATTGAACTGTTTATTAAGTGCGTAAGTGGATTTATTATATTTTCGGCACATTTCTTTAAAATTGCATCAGGGATGCCATCAATGCCAGCACAGAATTTATTTTTTAGCTCTTTTATAACTATTCTTACCTCTTCACTTGTGACATGATTTATAAATAAAGAATCACTGCATATATTTATTTTATTATTAGAATTTAGTGTATTTACCTGTGATTTATTTAATAATTTTTGCGGAATTTCCAGAAAATAGTCATTAAAAGTGTTTGCTATTTCCTCTGGATTATTAATCACTTTATTATTTCTGGTCAGTGTAATGTTCCTTTGTATTTTAGCATATTTCCCAGTTTCTTTCTTTATTACGGACCACATAGCCCTGTTTTTATTAGATGATTGGGAAATAAAATTATCATTATGCATTTTCTTTGCTAGTCTTATTACCTTATTTAATATGCTAGTGTATTTTTTGTAGTATAAATTGAATTCAGGTGTTGTGTGGTATTGTTTATATAATTTGTGTAGAAATTTCTTTCTTTGACATGAATTTATAATCCCTGTTGTTATCCAATTGCTAGTTTTGTTATTTTGAACAGTTCTTCGTTTAAAGGGGAATGCTATTTCAAAATAGTGTTTTAGGGTACTGTTAAATGCATTAAATTTATCATTTACATTTTCTAGTTCATAAATTTCTGACCATGTTTCCTTATTTAATAAGTCATTGAAATATGTAACATTTGCTTCAGTGAATGACCTGCACTTTGATTTTACTCCATTATCATTATTATTGATTACTTCGGATACTTCAAAACTCAGTATTTGTCCATGGTGGTCACTAAAACCCGGACAATAGACTTCTATTGAATGGTGATATTTATCTGTATTTATAAAAATTTGATCAGGAGTGGTTTTACTAAATTTTGTTATTCTTGTTGGTGTATTTACTGTAGGTTTCAGTCCATAGGAAATTAGTAACTGGTTTAATAATTCACAATTTCTATCAAGTTTTAAGAAATCCACATTTACATCCCCACAAATTATTATATCGAAATTTACTTTGCTCATGTTATTGAGTAACAATTCTAGTTTATCTATAAATAGAGGAAACTTTCCTGACGGAGAACGGTATACGCATACAATTATTAACTTAAACTGCTGAATTTTTACGGCAGAGAATTCAAAATCCTGTTCCATAATTAGATAATCATAAGCTGTTATCTGTTCATGATCTAAATTATTTCTTAAGAAGATGCAAGTACCACCATGGCTAATATTAGATCTAGAGTATTTACTAGCTTGTATAAACCCTGGGAATTGAATTAATTCAAGTTGTTCCTCTTTCAGCCAATGTTCTGAAATACATAGTGCTGAGATGTCTTTAAGTTCATTTTTAAGCATTAGATTTATGTAATCAATTTTATTATAAAGAGACTGGACATTCTGGTGGTAAATTTTAAATTTGTTACTTTTGCAAGCTTGTGTTGGTGATTTATTTACATTATTATTATCATAATTGTTATTATTATTGTTGCTAGACAAATCCGAAATACCATTGTTGCACTCCGTTAAATTTGACTTCAAAAGATGTGAATGCCAAACCTCACGTTTGGCTTCTTCTACCAGTTTCCCTGCTTCCACTCTAATGATATTACTGTCGAATTATTCTTACCATTTGAATTTACAATTTTGCAGATTTCATCACTAAGATACTCTTTTCCTAATCTATTTAAGTGTAGGCCATGCCGAGTGTGGAACTTCCTGTCTAATTTACTTACATCTACAATTTGGACATTTGGAAAACTCTTACAAATTTTATGAATTTTTCCATTTGTAGCCTCTATTTCTATATTTACACATGACTTGGGAATTAAATCGTGTCTCTGCGGAATGTTTACAATAATGACATTTGTTTTTTGCATGGATGGCAATGTACCCTTTAAATCTTTGATTACCTTTTTACTCTCATTTCTATAGACGTCGTTTGCTCCAGCGATGATCACTGCGTAGTCCTTTGCAGTAAGGGACACACACTCTCCTATCATCCCGTTCGTGACTTCTGCAATCTGAGCTCCTGGCTTCACTGTCGAAGTGACCTCCATTTCTCGGCTTCTCTCCAAAACGCTTGCTGCTACATCTCGCCCGTGGCTATCCGCAAATATCCGCATCTTCCTGGATTTTCTCTTTATCACTTTCTTCTTTTCTTCTTGAGGAAAGTCATCATTTTCTTCGACAAGCACTCCAAATGAATTTGAGACGGGAATTTCAGTTACATGTACTCCATTTATAGGCCTAGGCTTATTCAATCTTACCTTACCAGCAATCACTGTCGACCAAGTTTCCTTGCTTTCCCCTCTGTTTCCTTTTAATTTATTCAACTCTTCCATTAACTTAGCAATATCTTCCTTTAGCAGCTTTATAATTTCGTCTTTTGAGGACAGTTCGTTTCTCAGGTTATGACATTCGCATGACGGTAGCGGTAGGCCTACATTACGACAATCGGTTTCACTTTTCTCCTCATTCAATTTTACCTGAGATCTTGTGATGATTTTATTTGCATTTTTTACTTTTATTTTGCACGACGAGCATAAATCCGTTACGGTTACACAACCTGACGAGATACTAACACTGTTGACAGTCGTCATACTAGAGATCTAAGTGAGCCTAGATGTTTACACCAAATTACACTAAATTTAATTTAATTATTACTACCTAATAGAATTAATCTAATAACCTACCAATAAAGAAGAATGTGAAATACGTATATCTTCCAATCGGGTGAAGTCTCGTAAAAGCACCACTGCTCTACTTGGTTCAAACAGTGATTGAAGAAGTCACCGAATCTTTGGATACACGTTCCCACAACTTAGTTTAAGTTTATTAAATTGTCAACAAGAATTTCTAAATACTATCAATATTCCGTATTACACTTGATCTAAGGAAAGTAACTTTATAGATTTTAAGCCTCTGTTATAATATTTTACCACTTTTATCAAATATTTACACTAGCTGCTATTTCACTACACTTTCACTGTGACGCCATTGAGTGGTGCCATTGAGTATATCAAGGTTCCCCATGTCTGACAATATGTCTGGCCACCAGAGAATACTACCACTTAGGATAGAGAGACTGTTAGTATATCAAGGTTCCCCATGTCTGACAATATGTCTAGTCACCAGAGAATACTACTACTTAGGATAGAGAGATTGTTAGTATATCAAGGTTCCCCATGTCTGACAATATGTCTGGCCACCAGAGAATACTACTACTTAGGATAGAGAGACTGTTAGTATATCAAGGTTCCCCATGTCTGACAATATGTCTAGTCACCAGAGAATACTACCACTTAGGATAGAGAGATTGTTAGTATATGAAGGTTCCCCATGTCTGACAATATGTCTGATCACCAGAGAATACTGCTACTTAGGATAGAGAGACTGTTAGTATATCAAGGATCCCCATGTCTGACAATATGTCTGGCCCCCAGAGAATACTACCACTTAGGATAGAGAGACTGTTAGTATATCACGGTTCCCCATGTCTGACAATATGTCTGGCCACCAGAGAATACTACTACTTAGGATAGAGAGACTGTTAGTATATCAAAGTTCCCCATGTCTGACAATATGTCTAGCCACCAGAGAATACTACTACTGAGGATAGAGAGACTGTTAGTATATCAAGGTTCCCCATGTCTGACAATATGTCTGGTCACCAGAGAATACTACTACTTAGGATAGAGAGACTGTTAGTATATCAAGGTTCCCCATGTCTGACAATATGTCTAGTCACCAGAGAATACTGCTACTTAGGATAGAGAGATTGTTAGTATATCAAGGTTCCCCATGTCTGACAATATGTCTAGTCACCAGAGAATACTACCACTTAGGATAGAGAGACTGTTAGTATATCAAGGTTCCCCATGTCTGACAATATGTCTAGTCACCAGAGAATACTACCACTTAGGATAGAGAGACTGTTAGTATATCAAGGTTGCCCATGTCTGACAATATGTCTAGTCACCAGAGAATACTGCTACTTACGATAGAGAGATTGTTAGTATATCAAGGTTCCCCATGTCTGACAATATGTCTAGTCACCAGAGAATACTACCACTTAGATAGAGAGACTGTTCGTATATCAAGGTTCCCCATGTCTGACAATATGTCTAGTCACCAGAGAATACTACCACTTAGGATAGAGAGACTGTTAGTATATCAAGGTTCCCCATGTCTGACAATATGTCTAGTCACCAGAGAATACTGCTACTTACGATAGAGAGATTGTTAGTATATCAAGGTTCCCCATGTCTGACAATATGTCTAGTCACCAGAGAATACTACCACTTAGGATAGAGAGATTGTTAGTATATCAAGGTTCCCCATGTCTGACAATATGTCTGGTCACCAGAGAATACTACTACTGAGGATAGAGAGACTGTTAGTATGTCAAGGTTCCCCATGTGTGACAATATGTCTGGTCACCAGAGAATACTACTACTTAGGATAGAGAGACTGTTAGTATATCAAGATTCCCCATGTCTGACAATATGTCTAGTCACCAGAGAATACTACCACTTAGGACAGAGAGACTGTTAGTATATCAAGGTTCCCCATGTCTGACAATATGTCTAGTCACCAGAGAATACTGCTACTGAGGATAGAGAGACTGTTAGTATATCAAGGTTCCCCATGTCTGACAATATGTCTAGCCACCAGAGAATACTACCACTTAGGATAGAGAGACTGTTAGTATATCAAGGTTCCCCATGTCTGACAATATGTCTAGTCACCAGAGAATACTACCACTTAGGATAGAGAGACTGTTCGTATATCAAGGTTGCCCATGTCTGACAATATGTCTGGTCACCAGAGAATACTACTACTGAGGATAGAGAGACTGTTAGTATATCAAGGTTCCCCATGTCTGACAATATGTCTAGTCACCAGAGAATACTACCACTTAGGATAGAGAGACTGTTAGTATGTCAAGGTTCCCCATGTCTGACAATATGTCTAGTCACCAGAGAATACTGCTACTTAGGATAGAGAGATTGTTAGTATATCAAGGTTCCCCATGTCTGACAATATGTCTAGTCACCAGAGAATACTACCACTTAGATAGAGAGAATGTTCGTATATCAAGGTTCCCCATGTCTGACAATATGTCTAGTCACCAGAGAATACTACCACTTAGGATAGAGAGACTGTTAGTATATCAAGGTTCCCCATGTCTGACAATATGTCTAGTCACCAGAGAATACTACTACTTAGGATAGAGAGACTGTTAGTATATCAAGGTTCCCAATGTCTGACAATATATCTGGCCACCAGAGAATACTACCACTTAGGATAGAGAGACTGTTAGTATATCAAGGTTCCCCATGTCTGACAATATGTCTGGCCACCAGAGAACACTACTACTTAGGATAGAGAGACTGTTAGTATATCAATGTTCCCCATGTCTGACAATATATCTGACAACCAGAGAATACTACCACTTAGGATAGAGAGACTGTTAGTATATCAAGGTTCCCCATGTCTGATAATATGTCTAGTCACCAGAGAATACTACTACTTAGGATAGAGAGACTGTTAGTATATCAAGGTTCCCCATGTCTGACAATATGTCTGGCCACCAGAGAATACTACTACTTAGGATAGAGAGACTGTTAGTATATCAAGGTTCCCCATGTCTGACAATATGTCTAGTCACCAGAGAATACTACCACTTAGGATAGAGAGATTGTTAGTATATCAAGGTTCCCCATGTCTGACAATATGTCTGGCCACCAGAGAATACTGCTACTTAGGATAGAGAGAATGTTAGTATATCAAGGTTCCCCATGTCTGACAATATGTCTAGTCACCAGAGAATACTACCACTTAGGATAGAGAGATTGTTAGTATATCAAGGTTCCCCATGTCTGACAATATGTCTAGCCACCAGAGAATACTACCACTTAGGATAGAGAGAATGTTAGTATATCAAATTCCCCATGTCTGACAGTATGTCTGGCCACCAGAGAACACTACTACTTAGGATAGAGAGAATGTTAGTATATCAAGGTTCCCCATGTCTGACAATATGTCTAGCCACCAGAGAATACTACTACTGAGGATAGAGAGACTGTTAGTATATCAAGGTTCCCCATGTCTGACAATATGTCTAGTCACCAGAGAATACTACCACTTAGGATAGAGAGATTGTTAGTATATCAAGGTTCCCCATGTCTGACAATATGTCTAGCCACCAGAGAATACTACCACTTAGGATAGAGAGAATGTTAGTATATCAAATTCCCCATGTCTGACAGTATGTCTGGCCACCAGAGAACACTACTACTTAGGATAGAGAGAATGTTAGTATATCAAGGTTCCCCATGTCTGACAATATGTCTAGCCACCAGAGAATACTACTACTGAGGATAGAGAGACTGTTAGTATATCAAGGTTCCCCATGTCTGACAATATGTCTAGCCACCAGAGAATACTACCACTTATGATATAGAGACTGTTAATATATCAAGGTTCCCCATGTCTGACAATATGTCTAGCCACCAGAGAATACTACTACTGAGGATAGAGAGACTGTTAGTATATCAAGGTTCCCCATGTCTGACAATATGTCTGGCCACCAGAGAATACTACCACTTAGGATAGAGAGACTGTTAGTATATCAAGGTTGCCCATGTCTGACAATATGTCTGGTCACCAGAGAATACTACTACTGAGGATAGAGAGACTGTTAATATATCAAGGTTCCCCATGTCTGACAATATGTCTAGCCACCAGAGAATACTACCACTTAGGATAGAGAGACTGTTAGTATATCAAGGTTCCCCATGTCTGACAATATGTCTAGCCACCAGAGAATACTACTACTGAGGATAGAGAGACTGTTAGTATATCAAGGTTCCCCATGTCTGACAATATGTCTAGTCACCAGAGAACACTACTACTGAGGATAGAGAGACTGTTAGTATATCAAGGTTCCCCATGTCTGACAATATGTCTGGTCACCAGAGAATACTACTACTGAGGATAGAGAGACTGTTAATATATAAAGGTTCCCCATGTCTGACAATATGTCTGGTCACCAGAGAATACTACTACTGAGGATAGAGAGACTGTTAATATATCAAGGTTCCCCATGTCTGACAATATGTCTAGCCACCAGAGAATACTACCACTTAGGATAGAGAGACTGTTAGTATATCAAGGTTCCCCATGTCTGACAATATGTCTAGCCACCAGAGAATACTACCACATATGATAGAGAGACTGTTAGTATATCAAGGTTCCCCATGTCTGACAATATGTCTAGCCACCAGAGAATACTACCACTTATGATAGAGAGACTGTTAGTATATCAAGGTTCCCCATGTCTGACAATATATCTGGCCACCAGAGAATACTACCACTTAGGATAGAGAGACTGTTAGTATATCAAGGTTCCCCATGTCTGACAATATGTCTAGCCACCAGAGAATACTACCACTTATGATAGAGAGACTGTTAGTATATCAAGGTTCCCCATGTCTGACAATATGTCTAGCCACCAGAGAATACTGCTACTTAGGATAGAGAAACTGTTAGTATATCAAGGTTCCCCATGTCTGACAATATGTCTGGTCACCAGAGAATACTACTACTGAGGATAGAGAGACTGTTAGTATATCAAGGTTCCCCATGTCTGACAATATGTCTGGCCACCAGAGAATACTGCTACTGAGGATAGAGAGACTGTTAGTATATCAAGGTTCCCCCTGTCTGACAATATGTCTGGTCACCAGAGAATACTACTACTGAGGATAGAGAGACTGTTAGTATATCAAGGTTCCCCATGTCTGACAATATGTCTGGTCACCAGAGAATACTACTACTGAGGATAGAGAGACTGTTAGTATATCAAGGTTCCCCATGTCTGACAATATGTCTGGCCACCAGAGAATACTGCTACTTAGGATAGAGAGAATGTTAGTATATCAAGGTTCCCCATGTCTGACAATATGTCTAGCCAACAGAGAACACTACTACTTAGGATAGGGAGACTGTTAGTATATCAAGGATCCCCATGTCTGACAATATGTCTGGCCACCAGAGAACACTACTACTTAGGATAGAGAGACTGTTAGTATATCAAGGTTCCCCATGTCTGACAATATGTTTAGCCAACAGAGAACACTACTACTTAGGATAAAGAGACTGTTAGTATATCAAGGATCCCCATGTCTGACAATATGTCTGGCCACCAGAGAACACTAACACTTAGGATAGAGAGACTGTTAGTATATCAAGGTTCCCCATGTCTGACAATATGTCTGGCCACCAGAGAATACTGCTACTTAGGATAGAGAGACTGTTAGTATATCAAGGTTCCCCATGTCTGACAATATGTCTAGTCACCAGAGAATACTAACACTTAGGATAGAGAGACTGTTAGTATATCAAGGTTCCCCATGTCTGACAATATGTCTGGCCACCAGAGAATACTACCACTTAGGATAGAGAGACTGTTAGTATATCAAGGTTCCCCATGTCTGACAATATGTCTGGTCACCAGAGAATACTACTACTTAGGATAGAGAGACTGTTAGTATATCAAGGATCCCCATGTCTGACAATATGTCTGCTCACCAGAGAATACTACTACTTAGGATAGAGAGACTGTTAGTATATCAAGGTTCCCCATGTCTGACAATATGTCTAGTCACCATAGAATACTAACACTTAGGATAGAGAGACTGTTAGTATATCAAGGTTCCCCATGTCTGACAATAAGTCTGGCCACCAGAGAATACTGCTACTTAGGATAGAGAGACTGTTAGTATATCAAGGTTCCCCATGTCTGACAATATGTCTAGTCACCAGAGAATACTAACACTTAGGATAGAGAGACCGTTAGTATATCAAGGTTCCCCATGTCTGACAATATGTCTGGCCACCAGAGAATACTACCACTTAGGATAGAGAGACTGTTAGTATATCAAGGTTCCCCATGTCTGACAATATGTCTAGTCACCAGAGAATACTACTACTTAGGATAGAGAGATTGTTAGTATATCAAGGTTCCCCATGTCTGACAATATGTCTGGCCACCAGAGAATACTACTACTTAGGATAGAGAGACTGTTAGTATATCAAGGTTCCCCATGTCTGACAATATGTCTAGTCACCAGAGAATACTACCACTTAGGATAGAGAGATTGTTAGTATATCAAGGTTCCCCATGTCTGACAATATGTCTGATCACCAGAGAATACTGCTACTTAGGATAGAGAGACTGTTAGTATATCAAGGATCCCCATGTCTGACAATATGTCTGGCCACCAGAGAATACTACCACTTAGGATAGAGAGACTGTTAGTATAACACGGTTCCCCATGTCTGACAATATGTCTGGCCACCAGAGAATACTACTACTTAGGATAGAGAGACTGTTAGTATATCAAGGTTCCCCATGACTGACAATATGTCTAGCCACCAGAGAATACTACTACTGAGGATAGAGAGACTGTTAGTATATCAAGGTTCCCCATGTCTGACAATATGTCTGGTCACCAGAGAATACTACCACTTAGGATAGAGAGACTGTTAGTATATCAAGGTTCCCCATGTCTGACAGTATGTCTAGCCACCAGAGAATACTACTACTTAGGATAGAGAGACTGTTAGTATATCAAGGTTCCCCATGTCTGACAATATGTCTGGCCACCAGAGAACACTACTACTTAGGATAGAGAGACTGTTAGTATATCAAGGTTCCCCATGTCTGACAATATGTCTAGTCACCAGAGAATACTGCTACTTAGGATAGAGAGATTGTTAGTATATCAAGGTTCCCCATGTCTGACAATATGTCTAGTCACCAGAGAATACTACCACTTAGGATAGAGAGACTGTTAGTATATCAAGGTTTCCCATGTCTGACAATATGTCTAGTCACCAGAGAATACTACCACTTAGGATAGAGAGACTGTTAGTATATCAAGGTTCCCCATGTCTGACAATATGTCTGGACACCAGAGAATACTGCTACTTAGGATAGAGAGACTGTTAGTATATCAAGGTTCCCCATGTCTGACAATATGTCTAGTCACCAGAGAATACTAACACTTAGGATAGAGAGACTGTTAGTATATCAAGGTTCCCCATGTCTGACAATATGTCTGGCCACCAGAGAATACTACCACTTAGGATAGAGAGACTGTTAGTATATCAAGGTTCCCCATGTCTGACAATATGTCTAGTCACCAGAGAATACTACCACTTAGGATAGAGAGATTGTTAGTATATCAAGGTTCCCCATGTCTGACAATATGTCTGGCCACCAGAGAATACTACTACTTAGGATAGAGAGACTGTTAGTATATCAAGGTTCCCCATGTCTGACAATATGTCTAGTCACCAGAGAATACTACCACTTAGGATAGAGAGACTGTTAGTATATCAAGGTTCCCCATGTCTGACAATATGTCTAGTCACCAGAGAATACTACCACTTAGGATAGAGAGATTGTTAGTATATCAAGGTTCCCCATGTCTGACAATATGTCTAGTCACCAGAGAATACTACCACTTAGGATAGAGAGACTGTTAATATATCAAGGTTCCCCATGTCTGACAATATGTCTAGTCACCAGAGAATACTACTACTTAGGATAGAGAGACTGTTAGTATATCAAGGTTCCCCATGTCTGACAATATGTCTGGCCAAAGGTTCCCCATGTCTGACAATATGTCTGGCCACCAGAGAATACTGCTACTTAGGATAGAGAGACTGTTAGTATATCACGGTTCCCCATGTCTGACAATATGTCTGGCCACCAGAGAATACTACTACTTAGGATAGAGAGATTGTTAGTATATCAAGGTTCCCCATGTCTGACAATATGTCTAGTCACCAGAGAATACTACCACTTATGATAGAGAGATTGTTAGTATATCAAGGTTCCCCATGTCTGACAATATGTCTGGCCACCAGAGAATACTGCTACTTAGGATAGAGAGACTGTTAGTATATCACGGTTCCCCATGTCTGACAATATGTCTGGCCACCAGAGAATACTACTACTTAGGATAGAGAGACTGTTAGTATATCAAGGTTCCCCATGTCTGACAATATGTCTAGCCACCAGAGAATACTACTACTGAGGATAGAGAGACTGTTAGTATATCAAGGTTCCGCATGTCTGACAATATGTCTGGTCACCAGAGAATACTAACACTTAGGATAGAGAGATTGTTAGTATATCAAGGTTCCCCATTTGTGACAATATGTCTTGCCACCAGAGGATACTACCACTTAGGATAGAGAGACTGTTAGTATATCAAGGTTCCCCATGTCTGACAATATGTCTAGCCACCAGAGAATACTGCTACTTAGGATAGAGAGATTGTTAGTATATCAAGGTTCCCCATGTCTGACAATATGTCTAGTCACCACAGAATACTACCACTTAGATAGAGAGACTGTTCGTATATCAAGGTTCCCCATGTCTGACAATATGTCTGGTCACCAGAGAATACTACCACTTATGATAGAGAGATTGTTAGTATATCAAGGTTCCCCATGTCTGACAATATGTCTGGTCACCAGAGAATACTACTACTTAGGATAGAGAGATTGTTAGTATATCAAGGTTCCCCATGTCTGACAATATGTCTAGTCACCAGAGAATACTGCTACTTAGGATAGAGAGATTGTTTGTATATCAAGGTTCCCCATGTCTGACAATATGTCTGGTCACCAGAGAATACTACCACTTAGGATAGAGAGAATGTTAGTATATCAAGGTTCCCCATGTGTGACAATATGTCTGGCCACCAGAGAATACTGCTAGTTAGGATAGAGAGACTGTTAGTATGTCAAGGTTCCCCATGTGTGACAATATGTCTGGTCACCAGAGAATACTACTACTTAGGATAGAGAGACTGTTAGTATATCAAGGTTCCCCATGTCTGACAATATGTCTAGTCACCAGAGAATACTACCACTTAGGATAGAGAGACTGTTAGTATATCAAGGTTCCCCATGTCTGACAATATGTCTAGTCACCAGAGAATACTGCTACTTAGGATAGAGAGATTGTTAGTATATCAAGGTTCCCCATGTCTGACAATATGTCTAGTCACCAGAGAATACTACCACTTAGATAGAGAGACTGTTCGTATATCAAGGTTCCCCATGTCTGACAATATGTCTGGTCACCAGAGAATACTGCTACTTAGGATAGAGAGATTGTTAGTATATCAAGGTTCCCCATGTGTGACAATATGTCTGGTCACCAGAGAATACTACTACTGAGGATAGAGAGACTGTTAGTATATCAAGGTTCCCCATGTCTGACAATATGTCTAGTCACCAGAGAATACTACCACTTAGGATAGAGAGAATGTTAGTATATCAAGGTTCCCCATGTCTGACAATATGTCTGGTCACCAGAGAATACTAACACTTAGGATAGAGAGACTGTTAGTATATCAAGGTTCCCCATGTCTGACAATATGTCTGGCCACCAGAGAATACTACTACTGAGGATAGAGAGACTGTTAGTATATCAAGGTTGCCCATGTCTGACAATATGTCTGGTCACCAGAGAATACTACTACTGAGGATAGAGAGACTGTTAGTATATCAAGGTTCCCCATGTCTGACAATATGTCTGGTCACCAGAGAATACTACTACTGAGGATAGAGAGATTGTTAGTATATCAAGGTTCCCCATGTCTGACAATATGTCTGGCCACCAGAGAATACTGCTACTGAGGATAGAGAGACTGTTAGTATATCAAGGTTCCCCATGTCTGACAATATGTCTGGTCACCAGAGAATACTACTACTGAGGATAGAGAGACTGTTAGTATATCAAGGTTCCCCATGTCTGACAATATGTCTAGTCACCAGAGAATACTGCTACTTAGGATAGAGAGACTGTTAGTATATCAAGGATCCCCATGTCTGACAATATGTCTGGCCACCAGAGAATACTACCACTTAGGATAGAGAGACTGTTAGTATATCAAGGTTCCCCATGTCTGACAATATGTCTAGTCACCAGAGAATACTACTACTTAGGATAGAGAGATTGTTAGTATATCAAGGTTCCCCATGTCTGACAATATGTCTGGCCACCAGAGAATACTACTACTTAGGATAGAGAGACTGTTAGTATATCAAGGTTCCCCATGTCTGACAATATGTCTAGTCACCAGAGAATACTACCACTTAGGATAGAGAGATTGTTAGTATATCAAGGTTCCCCATGTCTGACAATATGTCTGATCACCAGAGAATACTGCTACTTAGGATAGAGAGACTGTTAGTATATCAAGGATCCCCATGTCTGACAATATGTCTGGCCACCAGAGAATACTACTACTTAGGATAGAGAGACTGTTAGTATATCAAGGTTCCCCATGACTGACAATATGTCTAGCCACCAGAGAATACTACTACTGAGGATAGAGAGACTGTTAGTATATCAAGGTTCCCCATGTCTGACAATATGTCTGGTCACCAGAGAATACTACCACTTAGGATAGAGAGACTGTTAGTATATCAAGGTTCCCCATGTCTGACAGTATGTCTAGCCACCAGAGAATACTACTACTTAGGATAGAGAGACTGTTAGTATATCAAGGTTCCCCATGTCTGACAATATGTCTGGCCACCAGAGAACACTACTACTTAGGATAGAGAGACTGTTAGTATATCAAGGTTCCCCATGTCTGACAATATGTCTAGTCACCAGAGAATACTGCTACTTAGGATAGAGAGATTGTTAGTATATCAAGGTTCCCCATGTCTGACAATATGTCTAGTCACCAGAGAATACTACCCCTTTGGATAGAGAGACTGTTAGTATATCAAGGTTTCCCATGTCTGACAATATGTCTAGTCACCAGAGAATACTACCACTTAGGATAGAGAGACTGTTAGTATATCAAGGTTCCCCATGTCTGACAATATGTCTGGCCACCAGAGAATACTGCTACTTAGGATAGAGAGACTGTTAGTATATCAAGGTTCCCCATGTCTGACAATATGTCTAGTCACCAGAGAATACTAACACTTAGGATAGAGAGACTGTTAGTATATCAAGGTTCCCCATGTCTGACAATATGTCTGGCCACCAGAGAATACTACCACTTAGGATAGAGAGACTGTTAGTATATCAAGGTTCCCCATGTCTGACAATATGTCTAGTCACCAGAGAATACTACCACTTAGGATAGAGAGATTGTTAGTATATCAAGGTTCCCCATGTCTGACAATATGTCTGGCCACCAGAGAATACTACTACTTAGGATAGAGAGACTGTTAGTATATCAAGGTTCCCCATGTCTGACAATATGTCTAGTCACCAGAGAATACTACCACTTAGGATAGAGAGACTGTTAGTATATCAAGGTTCCCCATGTCTGACAATATGTCTAGTCACCAGAGAATACTACCACTTAGGATAGAGAGATTGTTAGTATATCAAGGTTCCCCATGTCTGACAATATGTCTAGTCACCAGAGAATACTACCACTTAGGATAGAGAGACTGTTAATATATCAAGGTTCCCCATGTCTGACAATATGTCTAGTCACCAGAGAATACTACTACTTAGGATAGAGAGACTGTTAGTATATCAAGGTTCCCCATGTTTGACAATATGTCTGGCCACCAGAGAATACTACCACTTATGATAGAGAGATTGTTAGTATATCAAAGTTCCCCATGTATGACAATATGTCTAGTCACCAGAGAATACTACTACTTAGGATAGAGAGACTGTTAATATATCAAGGTTCCCCATGTCTGACAATATATCTGGCCACCAGAGAATACTACCACTTAGGATAGAGAGACTGTTAGTATATCAAGGTTCCCCATGTCTGACAATATGTCTAGCCACCAGAGAATACTACCACTTATGATAGAGAGACTGTTAGTATATCAAGGTTCCCCATGTCTGACAATATGTCTAGCCACCAGAGAATACTGCTACTTAGGATAGAGAAACTGTTAGTATATCAAGGTTCCCCATGTCTGACAATATGTCTGGTCACCAGAGAATACTACTACTGAGGATAGAGAGACTGTTAGTATATCAAGGTTCCCCATGTCTGACAATATGTCTGGCCACCAGAGAATACTGCTACTGAGGATAGAGAGACTGTTAGTATATCAAGGTTCCCCCTGTCTGACAATATGTCTGGTCACCAGAGAATACTACTACTGAGGATAGAGAGACTGTTAGTATATCAAGGTTCCCCATGTCTGACAATATGTCTGGTCACCAGAGAATACTACTACTGAGGATAGAGAGACTGTTAGTATATCAAGGTTCCCCATGTCTGACAATATGTCTGGCCACCAGAGAATACTGCTACTTAGGATAGAGAGAATGTTAGTATATCAAGGTTCCCCATGTCTGACAATATGTCTAGCCAACAGAGAACACTACTACTTAGGATAGAGAGACTGTTAGTATATCAAGGATCCCCATGTCTGACAATATGTCTGGCCACCAGAGAACACTACTACTTAGGATAGAGAGACTGTTAGTATATCAAGGTTCCCCATGTCTGACAATATGTTTAGCCAACAGAGAACACTACTACTTAGGATAGAGAGACTGTTAGTATATCAAGGATCCCCATGTCTGACAATATGTCTGGCCACCAGAGAACACTAACACTTAGGATAGAGAGACTGTTAGTATATCAAGGTTCCCCATGTCTGACAATATGTCTGGCCACCAGAGAATACTGCTACTTAGGATAGAGAGACTGTTAGTATATCAAGGTTCCCCATGTCTGACAATATGTCTAGTCACCAGAGAATACTAACACTTAGGATAGAGAGACTGTTAGTATATCAAGGTTCCCCATGTCTGACAATATGTCTGGCCACCAGAGAATACTACCACTTAGGATAGAGAGACTGTTAGTATATCAAGGTTCCCCATGTCTGACAATATGTCTAGTCACCAGAGAATACTACTACTTAGGATAGAGAGACTGTTAGTATATCAAGGATCCCCATGTCTGACAATATGTCTGCTCACCAGAGAATACTACTACTTAGGATAGAGAGACTGTTAGTATATCAAGGTTCCCCATGTCTGACAATATGTCTAGTCACCAGAGAATACTAACACTTAGGATAGAGAGACTGTTAGTATATCAAGGTTCCCCATGTCTGACAATATGTCTGGCCACCAGAGAATACTGCTACTTAGGATAGAGAGACTGTTAGTATATCAAGGTTCCCCATGTCTGACAATATGTCTAGTCACCAGAGAATACTAACACTTAGGATAGAGAGACCGTTAGTATATCAAGGTTCCCCATGTCTGACAATATGTCTGGCCACCAGAGAATACTACCACTTAGGATAGAGAGACTGTTAGTATATCAAGGTTCCCCATGTCTGACAATATGTCTAGTCACCAGAGAATACTACTACTTAGGATAGAGAGATTGTTAGTATATCAAGGTTCCCCATGTCTGACAATATGTCTGGCCACCAGAGAATACTACTACTTAGGATAGAGAGACTGTTAGTATATCAAGGTTCCCCATGTCTGACAATATGTCTAGTCACCAGAGAATACTACCACTTAGGATAGAGAGATTGTTAGTATATCAAGGTTCCCCATGTCTGACAATATGTCTGATCACCAGAGAATACTGCTACTTAGGATAGAGAGACTGTTAGTATATCAAGGATCCCCATGTCTGACAATATGTCTGGCCACCAGAGAATACTACCACTTAGGATAGAGAGACTGTTAGTATAACACGGTTCCCCATGTCTGACAATATGTCTGGCCACCAGAGAATACTACTACTTAGGATAGAGAGACTGTTAGTATATCAAGGTTCCCCATGACTGACAATATGTCTAGCCACCAGAGAATACTACTACTGAGGATAGAGAGACTGTTAGTATATCAAGGTTCCCCATGTCTGACAATATGTCTGGTCACCAGAGAATACTACCACTTAGGATAGAGAGACTGTTAGTATATCAAGGTTCCCCATGTCTGACAGTATGTCTAGCCACCAGAGAATACTACTACTTAGGATAGAGAGACTGTTAGTATATCAAGGTTCCCCATGTCTGACAATATGTCTGGCCACCAGAGAACACTACTACTTAGGATAGAGAGACTGTTAGTATATCAAGGTTCCCCATGTCTGACAATATGTCTAGTCACCAGAGAATACTGCTACTTAGGATAGAGAGATTGTTAGTATATCAAGGTTCCCCATGTCTGACAATATGTCTAGTCACCAGAGAATACTACCACTTAGGATAGAGAGACTGTTAGTATATCAAGGTTTCCCATGTCTGACAATATGTCTAGTCACCAGAGAATACTACCACTTAGGATAGAGAGACTGTTAGTATATCAAGGTTCCCCATGTCTGACAATATGTCTGGCCACCAGAGAATACTGCTACTTAGGATAGAGAGACTGTTAGTATATCAAGGTTCCCCATGTCTGACAATGTCTAGTCACCAGAGAATACTAACACTTAGGATAGAGAGACTGTTAGTATATCAAGGTTCCCCATGTCTGACAATATGTCTGGCCACCAGAGAATACTACCACTTAGGATAGAGAGACTGTTAGTATATCAAGGTTCCCCATGTCTGACAATATGTCTAGTCACCAGAGAATACTACCACTTAGGATAGAGAGATTGTTAGTATATCAAGGTTCCCCATGTCTGACAATATGTCTGGCCACCAGAGAATACTACTACTTAGGATAGAGAGACTGTTAGTATATCAAGGTTCCCCATGTCTGACAATATGTCTAGTCACCAGAGAATACTACCACTTAGGATAGAGAGACTGTTAGTATATCAAGGTTCCCCATGTCTGACAATATGTCTAGTCACCAGAGAATACTACCACTTAGGATAGAGAGACTGTTAGTATATCAAGGTTCCCCATGTCTGACAATATGTCTAGTCACCAGAGAATACTACCACTTAGGATAGAGAGACTGTTAGTATATCAAGGTTCCCCATGTCTGACAATATGTCTAGTCACCAGAGAATACTACCACTTAGGATAGAGAGACTGTTAGTATATCAAGGTTCCCCATGTCTGACAATATGTCTAGTCACCAGAGAATACTGCTACTTAGGATAGAGAGATTGTTAGTATATCAAGGTTCCCCATGTCTGACAATATGTCTAGTCACCAGAGAATACTACCACTTAGATAGAGAGACTGTTCGTATATCAAGGTTCCCCATGTCTGACAATATGTCTGGTCACCAGAAAATACTGCTACTTAGGATAGAGAGATTGTTAGTATATCAAGGTTCCCCATGTGTGACAATATGTCTGGTCACCAGAGAATACTACTACTGAGGATAGAGAGACTGTTAGTATATCAAGGTTCCCCATGTCTGACAATATGTCTAGTCACCAGAGAATACTACCACTTAGGATAGAGAGAATGTTAGTATATCAAGGTTCCCCATGTCTGACAATATGTCTGGTCACCAGAGAATACTAACACTTAGGATAGAGAGACTGTTAGTATATCAAGGTTCCCCATGTCTGACAATATGTCTGGCCACCAGAGAATACTACTACTGAGGATAGAGAGACTGTTAGTATATCAAGGTTGCCCATGTCTGACAATATGTCTGGTCACCAGAGAATACTACTACTGAGGATAGAGAGACTGTTAGTATATCAAGGTTCCCCATGTCTGACAATATGTCTGGTCACCAGAGAATACTACTACTGAGGATAGAGAGACTGTTAGTATATCAAGGTTCCCCATGTCTGACAATATGTCTGGCCACCAGAGAATACTGCTACTGAGGATAGAGAGACTGTTAGTATATCAAGGTTCCCCATGTCTGACAATATGTCTGGTCACCAGAGAATACTACTACTGAGGATAGAGAGACTGTTAGTATATCAAGGTTCCCCATGTCTGACAATATGTCTAGTCACCAGAGAATACTGCTACTTAGGATAGAGAGACTGTTAGTATATCAAGGATCCCCATGTCTGACAATATGTCTGGCCACCAGAGAATACTACCACTTAGGATAGAGAGACTGTTAGTATATCAAGGTTCCCCATGTCTGACAATATGTCTAGTCACCAGAGAATACTACTACTTAGGATAGAGAGATTGTTAGTATATCAAGGTTCCCCATGTCTGACAATATGTCTGGCCACCAGAGAATACTACTACTTAGGATAGAGAGACTGTTAGTATATCAAGGTTCCCCATGTCTGACAATATGTCTAGTCACCAGAGAATACTACCACTTAGGATAGAGAGATTGTTAGTATATCAAGGTTCCCCATGTCTGACAATATGTCTGATCACCAGAGAATACTGCTACTTAGGATAGAGAGACTGTTAGTATATCAAGGATCCCCATGTCTGACAATATGTCTGGCCACCAGAGAATACTACCACTTAGGATAGAGAGACTGTTAGTATAACACGGTTCCCCATGTCTGACAATATGTCTGGCCACCAGAGAATACTACTACTTAGGATAGAGAGACTGTTAGTATATCAAGGTTCCCCATGACTGACAATATGTCTAGCCACCAGAGAATACTACTACTGAGGATAGAGAGACTGTTAGTATATCAAGGTTCCCCATGTCTGACAATATGTCTGGTCACCAGAGAATACTACCACTTAGGATAGAGAGACTGTTAGTATATCAAGGTTCCCCATGTCTGACAGTATGTCTAGCCACCAGAGAATACTACTACTTAGGATAGAGAGACTGTTAGTATATCAAGGTTCCCCATGTCTGACAATATGTCTGGCCACCAGAGAACACTACTACATAGGATAGAGAGACTGTTAGTATATCAAGGTTCCCCATGTCTGACAATATGTCTAGTCACCAGAGAATACTGCTACTTAGGATAGAGAGATTGTTAGTATATCAAGGTTCCCCATGTCTGACAATATGTCTAGTCACCAGAGAATACTACCCCTTTGGATAGAGAGACTGTTAGTATATCAAGGTTTCCCATGTCTGACAATATGTCTAGTCACCAGAGAATACTACCACTTAGGATAGAGAGACTGTTAGTATATCAAGGTTCCCCATGTCTGACAATATGTCTGGCCACCAGAGAATACTGCTACTTAGGATAGAGAGACTGTTAGTATATCAAGGTTCCCCATGTCTGACAATATGTCTAGTCACCAGAGAATACTAACACTTAGGATAGAGAGACTGTTAGTATATCAAGGTTCCCCATGTCTGACAATATGTCTGGCCACCAGAGAATACTACCACTTAGGATAGAGAGACTGTTAGTATATCAAGGTTCCCCATGTCTGACAAATATGTCTAGTCACCAGAGAATACTACCACTTAGGATAGAGAGATTGTTAGTATATCAAGGTTCCCCATGTCTGACAATATGTCTGGCCACCAGAGAATACTACTACTTAGGATAGAGAGACTGTTAGTATATCAAGGTTCCCCATGTCTGACAATATGTCTAGTCACCAGAGAATACTACCACTTAGGATAGAGAGACTGTTAGTATATCAAGGTTCCCCATGTCTGACAATATGTCTAGTCACCAGAGAATACTACCACTTAGGATAGAGAGATTGTTAGTATATCAAGGTTCCCCATGTCTGACAATATGTCTAGTCACCAGAGAATACTACCACTTAGGATAGAGAGACTGTTAATATATCAAGGTTCCCCATGTCTGACAATATGTCTAGTCACCAGAGAATACTACTACTTAGGATAGAGAGACTGTTAGTATATCAAGGTTCCCCATGTTTGACAATATGTCTGGCCACCAGAGAATACTACCACTTATGATAGAGAGATTGTTAGTATATCAAAGTTCCCCATGTCTGACAATATGTCTAGTCACCAGAGAATACTACTACTTAGGATAGAGAGACTGTTAATATATCAAGGTTCCCCATGTCTGACAATATATCTGGCCACCAGAGAATACTACCACTTAGGATAGAGAGACTGTTAGTATATCAAGGTTCCCCATGTCTGACAATATGTCTAGCCACCAGAGAATACTACCACTTATGATAGAGAGACTGTTAGTATATCAAGGTTCCCCATGTCTGACAATATGTCTAGCCACCAGAGAATACTGCTACTTAGGATAGAGAAACTGTTAGTATATCAAGGTTCCCCATGTCTGACAATATGTCTGGTCACCAGAGAATACTACTACTGAGGATAGAGAGACTGTTAGTATATCAAGGTTCCCCATGTCTGACAATATGTCTGGCCACCAGAGAATACTGCTACTGAGGATAGAGAGACTGTTAGTATATCAAGGTTCCCCCTGTCTGACAATATGTCTGGTCACCAGAGAATACTACTACTGAGGATAGAGAGACTGTTAGTATATCAAGGTTCCCCATGTCTGACAATATGTCTGGTCACCAGAGAATACTACTACTGAGGATAGAGAGACTGTTAGTATATCAAGGTTCCCCATGTCTGACAATATGTCTGGCCACCAGAGAATACTGCTACTTAGGATAGAGAGAATGTTAGTATATCAAGGTTCCCCATGTCTGACAATATGTCTAGCCAACAGAGAACACTACTACTTAGGATAGAGAGACTGTTAGTATATCAAGGATCCCCATGTCTGACAATATGTCTGGCCACCAGAGAACACTACTACTTAGGATAGAGAGACTGTTAGTATATCAAGGTTCCCCATGTCTGACAATATGTTTAGCCAACAGAGAACACTACTACTTAGGATAGAGAGACTGTTAGTATATCAAGGATCCCCATGTCTGACAATATGTCTGGCCACCAGAGAATACTGCTACTTAGGATAGAGAGACTGTTAGTATATCAAGGTTCCCCATGTCTGACAATATGTCTAGTCACCAGAGAATACTAACACTTAGGATAGAGAGACTGTTAGTATATCAAGGTTCCCCATGTCTGACAATATGTCTGGCCACCAGAGAATACTACCACTTAGGATAGAGAGACTGTTAGTATATCAAGGTTCCCCATGTCTGACAATATGTCTAGTCACCAGAGAATACTACTACTTAGGATAGAGAGACTGTTAGTATATCAAGGATCCCCATGTCTGACAATATGTCTGCTCACCAGAGAATACTACTACTTAGGATAGAGAGACTGTTAGTATATCAAGGTTCCCCATGTCTGACAATATGTCTAGTCACCAGAGAATACTAACACTTAGGATAGAGAGACTGTTAGTATATCAAGGTTCCCCATGTCTGACAATATGTCTGGCCACCAGAGAATACTGCTACTTAGGATAGAGAGACTGTTAGTATATCAAGGTTCCCCATGTCTGACAATATGTCTAGTCACCAGAGAATACTAACACTTAGGATAGAGAGACCGTTAGTATATCAAGGTTCCCCATGTCTGACAATATGTCTGGCCACCAGAGAATACTACCACTTAGGATAGAGAGACTGTTAGTATATCAAGGTTCCCCATGTCTGACAATATGTCTAGTCACCAGAGAATACTACTACTTAGGATAGAGAGATTGTTAGTATATCAAGGTTCCCCATGTCTGACAATATGTCTGGCCACCAGAGAATACTACTACTTAGGATAGAGAGACTGTTAGTATATCAAGGTTCCCCATGTCTGACAATATGTCTAGTCACCAGAGAATACTACCACTTAGGATAGAGAGATTGTTAGTATATCAAGGTTCCCCATGTCTGACAATATGTCTGATCACCAGAGAATACTGCTACTTAGGATAGAGAGACTGTTAGTATATCAAGGATCCCCATGTCTGACAATATGTCTGGCCACCAGAGAATACTACCACTTAGGATAGAGAGACTGTTAGTATAACACGGTTCCCCATGTCTGACAATATGTCTGGCCACCAGAGAATACTACTACTGAGGATAGAGAGACTGTTAGTATATCAAGGTTCCCCATGTCTGACAATATGTCTGGTCACCAGAGAATACTACCACTTAGGATAGAGAGACTGTTAGTATATCAAGGTTCCCCATGTCTGACAGTATGTCTAGCCACCAGAGAATACTACTACTTAGGATAGAGAGACTGTTAGTATATCAAGGTTCCCCATGTCTGACAATATGTCTGGCCACCAGAGAACACTACTACTTAGGATAGAGAGACTGTTAGTATATCAAGGTTCCCCATGTCTGACAATATGTCTAGTCACCAGAGAATACTGCTACTTAGGATAGAGAGATTGTTAGTATATCAAGGTTCCCCATGTCTGACAATATGTCTAGTCACCAGAGAATACTACCACTTAGGATAGAGAGACTGTTCGTATATCAAGGTTCCCCATGTCTGACAATATGTCTGGTCACCAGAAAATACTGCTACTTAGGATAGAGAGATTGTTAGTATATCAAGTTTCCCCATGTGTGACAATATGTCTGGTCACCAGAGAATACTACTACTGAGGATAGAGAGACTGTTAGTATATCAAGGTTCCCCATGTCTGACAATATGTCTAGTCACCAGAGAATACTGCTACTTAGGATAGAGAGACTGTTAGTATATCAAGGATCCCCATGTCTGACAATATGTCTGGTCACCAGAGAATACTACTACTGAGGATAGAGAGACTGTTAGTATATCAAGGTTCCCCATGTCTGACAATATGTCTGGCCACCAGAGAATACTGCTACTGAGGATAGAGAGACTGTTAGTATATCAAGGTTCCCCATGTCTGACAATATGTCTGGTCACCAGAGAATACTACTACTGAGGATAGAGAGACTGTTAGTATATCAAGGTTCCCCATGTCTGACAATATGTCTAGTCACCAGAGAATACTGCTACTTAGGATAGAGAGACTGTTAGTATATCAAGGATCCCCATGTCTGACAATATGTCTGGCCACCAGAGAATACTACCACTTAGGATAGAGAGACTGTTAGTATATCAAGGTTCCCCATGTCTGACAATATGTCTAGTCACCAGAGAATACTACTACTTAGGATAGAGAGATTGTTAGTATATCAAGGTTCCCCATGTCTGACAATATGTCTGGCCACCAGAGAATACTACTACTTAGGATAGAGAGACTGTTAGTATATCAAGGTTCCCCATGTCTGACAATATGTCTAGTCACCAGAGAATACTACCACTTAGGATAGAGAGATTGTTAGTATATCAAGGTTCCCCATGTCTGACAATATGTCTGATCACCAGAGAATACTGCTACTTAGGATAGAGAGACTGTTAGTATATCAAGGATCCCCATGTCTGACAATATGTCTGGCCACCAGAGAATACTACCACTTAGGATAGAGAGACTGTTAGTATAACACGGTTCCCCATGTCTGACAATATGTCTGGCCACCAGAGAATACTACTACTTAGGATAGAGAGACTGTTAGTATATCAAGGTTCCCCATGACTGACAATATGTCTAGCCACCAGAGAATACTACTACTGAGGATAGAGAGACTGTTAGTATATCAAGGTTCCCCATGTCTGACAATATGTCTGGTCACCAGAGAATACTACCACTTAGGATAGAGAGACTGTTAGTATATCAAGGTTCCCCATGTCTGACAGTATGTCTAGCCACCAGAGAATACTACTACTTAGGATAGAGAGACTGTTAGTATATCAAGGTTCCCCATGTCTGACAATATGTCTGGCCACCAGAGAACACTACTACATAGGATAGAGAGACTGTTAGTATATCAAGGTTCCCCATGTCTGACAATATGTCTAGTCACCAGAGAATACTGCTACTTAGGATAGAGAGATTGTTAGTATATCAAGGTTCCCCATGTCTGACAATATGTCTAGTCACCAGAGAATACTACCCCTTTGGATAGAGAGACTGTTAGTATATCAAGGTTTCCCATGTCTGACAATATGTCTAGTCACCAGAGAATACTACCACTTAGGATAGAGAGACTGTTAGTATATCAAGGTTCCCCATGTCTGACAATATGTCTGGCCACCAGAGAATACTGCTACTTAGGATAGAGAGACTGTTAGTATATCAAGGTTCCCCATGTCTGACAATATGTCTAGTCACCAGAGAATACTAACACTTAGGATAGAGAGACTGTTAGTATATCAAGGTTCCCCATGTCTGACATTATGTCTGGCCACCAGAGAATACTACCACTTAGGATAGAGAGACTGTTAGTATATCAAGGTTCCCCATGTCTGACAATATGTCTGGCCACCAGAGAATACTACTACTTAGGATAGAGAGACTGTTAGTATATCAAGGTTCCCCATGTCTGACAATATGTCTAGTCACCAGAGAATACTACCACTTAGGATAGAGAGATTGTTAGTATATCAAGGTTCCCCATGTCTGACAATATGTCTGATCACCAGAGAATACTGCTACTTAGGATAGAGAGACTGTTAGTATATCAAGGATCCCCATGTCTGACAATATGTCTGGCCACCAGAGAATACTACCACTTAGGATAGAGAGACTGTTAGTATAACACGGTTCCCCATGTCTGACAATATGTCTGGCCACCAGAGAATACTACTACTTAGGATAGAGAGACTGTTAGTATATCAAGGTTCCCCATGACTGACAATATGTCTAGCCACCAGAGAATACTACTACTGAGGATAGAGAGACTGTTAGTATATCAAGGTTCCCCATGTCTGACAATATGTCTGGTCACCAGAGAATACTACCACTTAGGATAGAGAGACTGTTAGTATATCAAGGTTCCCCATGTCTGACAGTATGTCTAGCCACCAGAGAATACTACTACTTAGGATAGAGAGACTGTTAGTATATCAAGGTTCCCCATGTCTGACAATATGTCTGGCCACCAGAGAACACTACTACTTAGGATAGAGAGACTGTTAGTATATCAAGGTTCCCCATGTCTGACAATATGTCTAGTCACCAGAGAATACTGCTACTTAGGATAGAGAGATTGTTAGTATATCAAGGTTCCCCATGTCTGACAATATGTCTAGTCACCAGAGAATACTACCACTTAGGATAGAGAGACTGTTCGTATATCAAGGTTCCCCATGTCTGACAATATGTCTGGTCACCAGAAAATACTGCTACTTAGGATAGAGAGATTGTTAGTATATCAAGTTTCCCCATGTGTGACAATATGTCTGGTCACCAGAGAATACTACTACTGAGGATAGAGAGACTGTTAGTATATCAAGGTTCCCCATGTCTGACAATATGTCTAGTCACCAGAGAATACTACCACTTAGGATAGAGAGAATGTTAGTATATCAAGGTTCCCCATGTCTGACAATATGTCTGGTCACCAGAGAATACTAACACTTAGGATAGAGAGACTGTTAGTATATCAAGGTTCCCCATGTCTGACAATATGTCTGGCCACCAGAGAATACTACTACTGAGGATAGAGAGACTGTTAGTATATCAAGGTTGCCCATGTCTGACAATATGTCTGGTCACCAGAGAATACTACTACTGAGGATAGAGAGACTGTTAGTATATCAAGGTTCCCCATGTCTGACAATATGTCTGGTCACCAGAGAATACTACTACTGAGGATAGAGAGACTGTTAGTATATCAAGGTTCCCCATGTCTGACAATATGTCTGGCCACCAGAGAATACTGCTACTGAGGATAGAGAGACTGTTAGTATATCAAGGTTCCCCATGTCTGACAATATGTCTGGTCACCAGAGAATACTACTACTGAGGATAGAGAGACTGTTAATATATCAAGGTTCCCCATGTCTGACAATATGTCTAGTCACCAGAGAATACTGCTACTTAGGATAGAGAGACTGTTAGTATATCAAGGATCCCCATGTCTGACAATATGTCTGGCCACCAGAGAATACTACCACTTAGGATAGAGAGACTGTTAGTATATCAAGGTTCCCCATGTCTGACAATATGTCTAGTCACCAGAGAATACTACTACTTAGGATAGAGAGATTGTTAGTATATCAAGGTTCCCCATGTCTGACAATATGTCTGGCCACCAGAGAATACTACTACTTAGGATAGAGAGACTGTTAGTATATCAAGGTTCCCCATGTCTGACAATATGTCTAGTCACCAGAGAATACTACCACTTAGGATAGAGAGATTGTTAGTATATCAAGGTTCCCCATGTCTGACAATATGTCTGATCACCAGAGAATACTGCTACTTAGGATAGAGAGACTGTTAGTATATCAAGGATCCCCATGTCTGACAATATGTCTGGCCACCAGAGAATACTACCACTTAGGATAGAGAGACTGTTAGTATAACACGGTTCCCCATGTCTGACAATATGTCTGGCCACCAGAGAATACTACTACTTAGGATAGAGAGACTGTTAGTATATCAAGGTTCCCCATGACTGACAATATGTCTAGCCACCAGAGAATACTACTACTGAGGATAGAGAGACTGTTAGTATATCAAGGTTCCCCATGTCTGACAATATGTCTGGTCACCAGAGAATACTACCACTTAGGATAGAGAGACTGTTAGTATATCAAGGTTCCCCATGTCTGACAGTATGTCTAGCCACCAGAGAATACTACTACTTAGGATAGAGAGACTGTTAGTATATCAAGGTTCCCCATGTCTGACAATATGTCTGGCCACCAGAGAACACTACTACATAGGATAGAGAGACTGTTAGTATATCAAGGTTCCCCATGTCTGACAATATGTCTAGTCACCAGAGAATACTGCTACTTAGGATAGAGAGATTGTTAGTATATCAAGGTTCCCCATGTCTGACAATATGTCTAGTCACCAGAGAATACTACCCCTTTGGATAGAGAGACTGTTAGTATATCAAGGTTTCCCATGTCTGACAATATGTCTAGTCACCAGAGAATACTACCACTTAGGATAGAGAGACTGTTAGTATATCAAGGTTCCCCATGTCTGACAATATGTCTGGCCACCAGAGAATACTGCTACTTAGGATAGAGAGACTGTTAGTATATCAAGGTTCCCCATGTCTGACAATATGTCTAGTCACCAGAGAATACTAACACTTAGGATAGAGAGACTGTTAGTATATCAAGGTTCCCCATGTCTGACATTATGTCTGGCCACCAGAGAATACTACCACTTAGGATAGAGAGACTGTTAGTATATCAAGGTTCCCCATGTCTGACAAATATGTCTAGTCACCAGAGAATACTACCACTTAGGATAGAGAGATTGTTAGTATATCAAGGTTCCCCATGTCTGACAATATGTCTGGCCACCAGAGAATACTACTACTTAGGATAGAGAGACTGTTAGTATATCAAGGTTCCCCATGTCTGACAATATGTCTAGTCACCAGAGAATACTACCACTTAGGATAGAGAGACTGTTAGTATATCAAGGTTCCCCATGTCTGACAATATGTCTAGTCACCAGAGAATACTACCACTTAGGATAGAGAGATTGTTAGTATATCAAGGTTCCCCATGTCTGACAATATGTCTAGTCACCAGAGAATACTACCACTTAGGATAGAGAGACTGTTAATATATCAAGGTTCCCCATGTCTGACAATATGTCTAGTCACCAGAGAATACTACTACTTAGGATAGAGAGACTGTTAGTATATCAAGGTTCCCCATGTTTGACAATATGTCTGGCCACCAGAGAATACTACCACTTATGATAGAGAGATTGTTAGTATATCAAAGTTCCCCATGTCTGACAATATGTCTAGTCACCAGAGAATACTACTACTTAGGATAGAGAGACTGTTAATATATCAAGGTTCCCCATGTCTGACAATATATCTGGCCACCAGAGAATACTACCACTTAGGATAGAGAGACTGTTAGTATATCAAGGTTCCCCATGTCTGACAATATGTCTAGCCACCAGAGAATACTACCACTTATGATAGAGAGACTGTTAGTATATCAAGGTTCCCCATGTCTGACAATATGTCTAGCCACCAGAGAATACTGCTACTTAGGATAGAGAAACTGTTAGTATATCAAGGTTCCCCATGTCTGACAATATGTCTGGTCACCAGAGAATACTACTACTGAGGATAGAGAGACTGTTAGTATATCAAGGTTCCCCATGTCTGACAATATGTCTGGCCACCAGAGAATACTGCTACTGAGGATAGAGAGACTGTTAGTATATCAAGGTTCCCCCTGTCTGACAATATGTCTGGTCACCAGAGAATACTACTACTGAGGATAGAGAGACTGTTAGTATATCAAGGTTCCCCATGTCTGACAATATGTCTGGTCACCAGAGAATACTACTACTGAGGATAGAGAGACTGTTAGTATATCAAGGTTCCCCATGTCTGACAATATGTCTGGCCACCAGAGAATACTGCTACTTAGGATAGAGAGAATGTTAGTATATCAAGGTTCCCCATGTCTGACAATATGTCTAGCCAACAGAGAACACTACTACTTAGGATAGAGAGACTGTTAGTATATCAAGGATCCCCATGTCTGACAATATGTCTGGCCACCAGAGAACACTACTACTTAGGATAGAGAGACTGTTAGTATATCAAGGTTCCCCATGTCTGACAATATGTTTAGCCAACAGAGAACACTACTACTTAGGATAGAGAGACTGTTAGTATATCAAGGATCCCCATGTCTGACAATATGTCTGGCCACCAGAGAACACTAACACTTAGGATAGAGAGACTGTTAGTATATCAAGGTTCCCCATGTCTGACAATATGTCTGGCCACCAGAGAATACTGCTACTTAGGATAGAGAGACTGTTAGTATATCAAGGTTCCCCATGTCTGACAATATGTCTAGTCACCAGAGAATACTAACACTTAGGATAGAGAGACTGTTAGTATATCAAGGTTCCCCATGTCTGACAATATGTCTGGCCACCAGAGAATACTACCACTTAGGATAGAGAGACTGTTAGTATATCAAGGTTCCCCATGTCTGACAATATGTCTAGTCACCAGAGAATACTACTACTTAGGATAGAGAGACTGTTAGTATATCAAGGATCCCCATGTCTGACAATATGTCTGCTCACCAGAGAATACTACTACTTAGGATAGAGAGACTGTTAGTATATCAAGGTTCCCCATGTCTGACAATATGTCTAGTCACCAGAGAATACTAACACTTAGGATAGAGAGACTGTTAGTATATCAAGGTTCCCCATGTCTGACAATATGTCTGGCCACCAGAGAATACTGCTACTTAGGATAGAGAGACTGTTAGTATATCAAGGTTCCCCATGTCTGACTATATGTCTAGTCACCAGAGAATACTAACACTTAGGATAGAGAGACCGTTAGTATATCAAGGTTCCCCATGTCTGACAATATGTCTGGCCACCAGAGAATACTACCACTTAGGATAGAGAGACTGTTAGTATATCAAGGTTCCCCATGTCTGACAATATGTCTAGTCACCAGAGAATACTACTACTTAGGATAGAGAGATTGTTAGTATATCAAGGTTCCCCATGTCTGACAATATGTCTGGCCACCAGAGAATACTACTACTTAGGATAGAGAGACTGTTAGTATATCAAGGTTCCCCATGTCTGACAATATGTCTAGTCACCAGAGAATACTACCACTTAGGATAGAGAGATTGTTAGTATATCAAGGTTCCCCATGTCTGACAATATGTCTGATCACCAGAGAATACTGCTACTTAGGATAGAGAGACTGTTAGTATATCAAGGATCCCCATGTCTGACAATATGTCTGGCCACCAGAGAATACTACCACTTAGGATAGAGAGACTGTTAGTATAACACGGTTCCCCATGTCTGACAATATGTCTGGCCACCAGAGAATACTACTACTTAGGATAGAGAGACTGTTAGTATATCAAGGTTCCCCATGACTGACAATATGTCTAGCCACCAGAGAATACTACTACTGAGGATAGAGAGACTGTTAGTATATCAAGGTTCCCCATGTCTGACAATATGTCTGGTCACCAGAGAATACTACCACTTAGGATAGAGAGACTGTTAGTATATCAAGGTTCCCCATGTCTGACAGTATGTCTAGCCACCAGAGAATACTACTACTTAGGATAGAGAGACTGTTAGTATATCAAGGTTCCCCATGTCTGACAATATGTCTGGCCACCAGAGAACACTACTACTTAGGATAGAGAGACTGTTAGTATATCAAGGTTCCCCATGTCTGACAATATGTCTAGTCACCAGAGAATACTGCTACTTAGGATAGAGAGATTGTTAGTATATCAAGGTTCCCCATGTCTGACAATATGTCTAGTCACCAGAGAATACTACCACTTAGGATAGTGAGACTGTTAGTATATCAAGGTTTCCCATGTCTGACAATATGTCTAGTCACCAGAGAATACTACCACTTAGGATAGAGAGACTGTTAGTATATCAAGGTTCCCCATGTCTGACAATATGTCTGGCCACCAGAGAATACTGCTACTTAGGATAGAGAGACTGTTAGTATATCAAGGTTCCCCATGTCTGACAATATGTCTAGTCACCAGAGAATACTAACACTTAGGATAGAGAGACTGTTAGTATATCAAGGTTCCCCATGTCTGACAATATGTCTGGCCACCAGAGAATACTACCACTTAGGATAGAGAGACTGTTAGTATATCAAGGTTCCCCATGTCTGACAATATGTCTAGTCACCAGAGAATACTACCACTTAGGATAGAGAGATTGTTAGTATATCAAGGTTCCCCATGTCTGACAATATGTCTGGCCACCAGAGAATACTACTACTTAGGATAGAGAGACTGTTAGTATATCAAGGTTCCCCATGTCTGACAATATGTCTAGTCACCAGAGAATACTACCACTTAGGATAGAGAGACTGTTAGTATATCAAGGTTCCCCATGTCTGACAATATGTCTAGTCACCAGAGAATACTACCACTTAGGATAGAGAGATTGTTAGTATATCAAGGTTCCCCATGTCTGACAATATGTCTAGTCACCAGAGAATACTACCACTTAGGATAGAGAGACTGTTAATATATCAAGGTTCCCCATGTCTGACAATATGTCTAGTCACCAGAGTATACTACTACTTAGGATAGAGAGACTGTTAGTATATCAAGGTTCCCCATGTCTGACAATATGTCTGGCCAAAGGTTCCCCATGTCTGACAATATGTCTGGCCACCAGAGAATACTGCTACTTAGGAAAGAGAGACTGTTAGTATATCACGGTTCCCCATGTCTGACAATATGTCTGGCCACCAGAGAATACTACTACTTAGGATAGAGAGATTGTTAGTATATCAAGGTTCCCCATGTCTGACAATATGTCTAGTCACCAGAGAATACTACCACTTATGATAGAGAGATTGTTAGTATATCAAGGTTCCCCATGTCTGACAATATGTCTGGCCACCAGAGAATACTGCTACTTAGGATAGAGAGACTGTTAGTATATCACGGTTCCCCATGTCTGACAATATGTCTGGCCACCAGAGAATACTACTACTTAGGATAGAGAGACTGTTAGTATATCAAGGTTCCCCATGTCTGACAATATGTCTAGCCACCAGAGAATACTACTACTGAGGATAGAGAGACTGTTAGTATATCAAGGTTCCGCATGTCTGACAATATGTCTGGTCACCAGAGAATACTAACACTTAGGATAGAGAGATTGTTAGTATATCAAGGTTCCCCATTTGTGACAATATGTCTTGCCACCAGAGGATACTACCACTTAGGATAGAGAGACTGTTAGTATATCAAGGTTCCCCATGTCTGACAATATGTCTAGCCACCAGAGAATACTGCTACTTAGGATAGAGAGATTGTTAGTATATCAAGGTTCCCCATGTCTGACAATATGTCTAGTCACCACAGAATACTACCACTTAGATAGAGAGACTGTTCGTATATCAAGGTTCCCCATGTCTGACAATATGTCTGGTCACCAGAGAATACTACCACTTATGATAGAGAGATTGTTAGTATATCAAGGTTCCCCATGTCTGACAATATGTCTGGTCACCAGAGAATACTACTACTTAGGATAGAGAGATTGTTAGTATATCAAGGTTCCCCATGTCTGACAATATGTCTAGTCACCAGAGAATACTGCTACTTAGGATAGAGAGATTGTTAGTATATCAAGGTTCCCCATGTCTGACAATATGTCTGGTCACCAGAGAATACTACCACTTAGGATAGAGAGAATGTTAGTATATCAAGGTTCCCCATGTGTGACAATATGTCTGGCCACCAGAGAATACTGCTAGTTAGGATAGAGAGACTGTTAGTATGTCAAGGTTCCCCATGTGTGACAATATGTCTGGTCACCAGAGAATACTACTACTTAGGATAGAGAGACTGTTAGTATATCAAGGTTCCCCATGTCTGACAATATGTCTAGTCACCAGAGAATACTACCACTTAGGATAGAGAGACTGTTAGTATATCAAGGTTCCCCATGTCTGACAATATGTCTAGTCACCAGAGAATACTGCTACTTAGGATAGAGAGATTGTTAGTATATCAAGGTTCCCCATGTCTGACAATATGTCTAGTCACCAGAGAATACTACCACTTAGATAGAGAGACTGTTCGTATATCAAGGTTCCCCATGTCTGACAATATGTCTGGTCACCAGAGAATACTGCTACTTAGGATAGAGAGATTGTTAGTATATCAAGGTTCCCCATGTGTGACAATATGTCTGGTCACCAGAGAATACTACTACTGAGGATAGAGAGACTGTTAGTATATCAAGGTTCCCCATGTCTGACAATATGTCTAGTCACCAGAGAATACTACCACTTAGGATAGAGAGAATGTTAGTATATCAAGGTTCCCCATGTCTGACAATATGTCTGGTCACCAGAGAATACTAACACTTAGGATAGAGAGACTGTTAGTATATCAAGGTTCCCCATGTCTGACAATATGTCTGGCCTCCAGAGACTACTACTGAGGATAGAGAGACTGTTAGTATATCAAGGTTGCCCATGTCTGACAATATGTCTGGTCACCAGAGAATACTACTACTGAGGATAGAGAGACTGTTAGTATATCAAGGTTCCCCATGTCTGACAATATGTCTGGTCACCAGAGAATACTACTACTGAGGATAGAGAGACTGTTAGTATATCAAGGTTCCCCATGTCTGACAATATGTCTGGCCACCAGAGAATACTGCTACTGAGGATAGAGAGACTGTTAGTATATCAAGGTTCCCCATGTCTGACAATATGTCTCGTCACCAGAGAATACTACTACTGAGGATAGAGAGACTGTTAGTATATCAAGGTTCCCCATGTCTGACAATATGTCTAGTCACCAGAGAATACTGCTACTTAGGATAGAGAGACTGTTAGTATATCAAGGATCCCCATGTCTGACAATATGTCTGGCCACCAGAGAATACTACCACTTAGGATAGAGAGACTGTTAGTATATCAAGGTTCCCCATGTCTGACAATATGTCTAGTCACCAGAGAATACTACTACTTAGGATAGAGAGATTGTTAGTATATCAAGGTTCCCCATGTCTGACAATATGTCTGGCCACCAGAGAATACTACTACTTAGGATAGAGAGACTGTTAGTATATCAAGGTTCCCCATGTCTGACAATATGTCTAGTCACCAGAGAATACTACCACTTAGGATAGAGAGATTGTTAGTATATCAAGGTTCCCCATGTCTGACAATATGTCTGATCACCAGAGAATACTGCTACTTAGGATAGAGAGACTGTTAGTATATCAAGGATCCCCATGTCTGACAATATGTCTGGCCACCAGAGAATACTACCACTTAGGATAGAGAGACTGTTAGTATAACACGGTTCCCCATGTCTGACAATATGTCTGGCCACCAGAGAATACTACTACTTAGGATAGAGAGACTGTTAGTATATCAAGGTTCCCCATGACTGACAATATGTCTAGCCACCAGAGAATACTACTACTGAGGATAGAGAGACTGTTAGTATATCAAGGTTCCCCATGTCTGACAATATGTCTGGTCACCAGAGAATACTACCACTTAGGATAGAGAGACTGTTAGTATATCAAGGTTCCCCATGTCTGACAGTATGTCTAGCCACCAGAGAATACTACTACTTAGGATAGAGAGACTGTTAGTATATCAAGGTTCCCCATGTCTGACAATATGTCTGGCCACCAGAGAACACTACTACTTAGGATAGAGAGACTGTTAGTATATCAAGGTTCCCCATGTCTGACAATATGTCTAGTCACCAGAGAATACTGCTACTTAGGATAGAGAGATTGTTAGTATATCAAGGTTCCCCATGTCTGACAATATGTCTAGTCACCAGAGAATACTACCACTTTGGATAGAGAGACTGTTAGTATATCAAGGTTTCCCATGTCTGACAATATGTCTAGTCACCAGAGAATACTACCACTTAGGATAGAGAGACTGTTAGTATATCAAGGTTCCCCATGTCTGACAATATGTCTGGCCACCAGAGAATACTGCTACTTAGGATAGAGAGACTGTTAGTATATCAAGGTTCCCCATGTCTGACAATATGTCTAGTCACCAGAGAATACTAACACTTAGGATAGAGAGACTGTTAGTATATCAAGGTTCCCCATGTCTGACAATATGTCTGGCCACCAGAGAATACTACCACTTAGGATAGAGAGACTGTTAGTATATCAAGGTTCCCCATGTCTGACAATATGTCTAGTCACCAGAGAATACTACCACTTAGGATAGAGAGATTGTTAGTATATCAAGGTTCCCCATGTCTGACAATATGTCTGGCCACCAGAGAATACTACTACTTAGGATAGAGAGACTGTTAGTATATCAAGTTTCCCCATGTCTGACAATATGTCTAGTCACCAGAGAATACTACCACTTAGGATAGAGAGACTGTTAGTATATCAAGGTTCCCCATGTCTGACAATATGTCTAGTCACCAGAGAATACTACCACTTAGGATAGAGAGATTGTTAGTATATCAAGGTTCCCCATGTCTGACAATATGTCTAGTCACCAGAGAATACTACCACTTAGGATAGAGAGACTGTTAATATATCAAGGTTCCCCATGTCTGACAATATGTCTAGTCACCAGAGAATACTACTACTTAGGATAGAGAGACTGTTAGTATATCAAGGTTCCCCATGTCTGACAATATGTCTGGCCACCAGAGAATACTACCACTTATGATAGAGAGATTGTTAGTATATCAAAGTTCCCCATGTCTGACAATATGTCTAGTCACCAGAGAATACTACTACTTAGGATAGAGAGACTGTTAATATATCAAGGTTCCCCATGTCTGACAATATGTCTGGCCACCAGAGAATACTGCTACTTAGGATAGAGAGACTGTTAGTATATCACGGTTCCCCATGTCTGACAATATGTCTGGCCACCAGAGAATACTACTACTTAGGATAGAGAGATTGTTAGTATATCAAGGTTCCCCATGTCTGACAATATGTCTAGTCACCAGAGAATACTACCACTTATGATAGAGAGATTGTTAGTATATCAAGGTTCCCCATGTCTGACAATATGTCTGGCCACCAGAGAATACTGCTACTTAGGATAGAGAGACTGTTAGTATATCACGGTTCCCCATGTCTGACAATATGTCTGGCCACCAGAGAATACTACTACTTAGGATAGAGAGACTGTTAGTATATCAAGGTTCCCCATGTCTGACAATATGTCTAGCCACCAGAGAATACTACTACTGAGGATAGAGAGACTGTTAGTATATCAAGGTTCCGCATGTCTGACAATATGTCTGGTCACCAGAGAATACTAACACTTAGGATAGAGAGATTGTTAGTATATCAAGGTTCCCCATTTGTGACAATATGTCTTGCCACCAGAGGATACTACCACTTAGGATAGAGAGACTGTTAGTATATCAAGGTTCCCCATGTCTGACAATATGTCTAGCCACCAGAGAATACTGCTACTTAGGATAGAGAGATTGTTAGTATATCAAGGTTCCCCATGTCTGACAATATGTCTAGTCACCACAGAATACTACCACTTAGATAGAGAGACTGTTCGTATATCAAGGTTCCCCATGTCTGACAATATGTCTGGTCACCAGAGAATACTACCACTTATGATAGAGAGATTGTTAGTATATCAAGGTTCCCCATGTCTGACAATATGTCTGGTCACCAGAGAATACTACTACTTAGGATAGAGAGATTGTTAGTATATCAAGGTTCCCCATGTCTGACAATATGTCTAGTCACCAGAGAATACTGCTACTTAGGATAGAGAGATTGTTAGTATATCAAGGTTCCCCATGTCTGACAATATGTCTGGTCACCAGAGAATACTACCACTTAGGATAGAGAGAATGTTAGTATATCAAGGTTCCCCATGTGTGACAATATGTCTGGCCACCAGAGAATACTGCTAGTTAGGATAGAGAGACTGTTAGTATGTCAAGGTTCCCCATGTGTGACAATATGTCTGGTCACCAGAGAATACTACTACTTAGGATAGAGAGACTGTTAGTATATCAAGGTTCCCCATGTCTGACAATATGTCTAGTCACCAGAGAATACTACCACTTAGGATAGAGAGACTGTTAGTATATCAAGGTTCCCCATGTCTGACAATATGTCTAGTCACCAGAGAATACTGCTACTTAGGATAGAGAGATTGTTAGTATATCAAGGTTCCCCATGTCTGACAATTTATCTAGTCACCAGAGAATACTACCACTTAGATAGAGAGACTGTTCGTATATCAAGGTTCCCCATGTCTGACAATATGTCTGGTCACCAGAGAATACTGCTACTTAGGATAGAGAGATTGTTAGTATATCAAGGTTCCCCATGTGTGACAATATGTCTGGTCACCAGAGAATACTACTACTGAGGATAGAGAGACTGTTAGTATATCAAGGTTCCCCATGTCTGACAATATGTCTAGTCACCAGAGAATACTACCACTTAGGATAGAGAGAATGTTAGTATATCAAGGTTCCCCATGTCTGACAATATGTCTGGTCACCAGAGAATACTAACACTTAGGATAGAGAGACTGTTAGTATATCAAGGTTCCCCATGTCTGACAATATGTCTGGCCACCAGAGAATACTACTACTGAGGATAGAGAGACTGTTAGTATATCAAGGTTGCCCATGTCTGACAATATGTCTGGTCACCAGAGAATACTACTACTGAGGATAGAGAGACTGTTAGTATATCAAGGTTCCCCATGTCTGACAATATGTCTGGTCACCAGAGAATACTACTACTGAGGATAGAGAGACTGTTAGTATATCAAGGTTCCCCATGTCTGACAATATGTCTGGCCACCAGAGAATACTGCTACTGAGGATAGAGAGACTGTTAGTATATCAAGGTTCCCCATGTCTGACAATATGTCTGGTCACCAGAGAATACTACTACTGAGGATAGAGAGACTGTTAGTATATCAAGGTTCCCCATGTCTGACAATATGTCTAGTCACCAGAGAATACTACCACTTAGGATAGAGAGATTGTTAGTATATCAAGGTTCCCCATGTCTGACAATATGTCTGGCCACCAGAGAATACTACTACTTAGGATAGAGAGACTGTTAGTATATCAAGGTTCCCCATGTCTGACAATATGTCTAGTCACCAGAGAATACTACCACTTAGGATAGAGAGATTGTTAGTATATCAAGGTTCCCCATGTGTGACAATATGTCTGGTCACCAGAGAATACTACTACTGAGGATAGAGAGACTGTTAGTATATCAAGGTTCCCCATGTCTGACAATATGTCTAGTCACCAGAGAATACTACCACTTAGGATAGAGAGAATGTTAGTATATCAAGGTTCCCCATGTCTGACAATATGTCTGGTCACCAGAGAATACTAACACTTAGGATAGAGAGACTGTTAGTATATCAAGGTTCCCCATGTCTGACAATATGTCTGGCCACCAGAGAATACTACTACTGAGGATAGAGAGACTGTTAGTATATCAAGGTTGCCCATGTCTGACAATATGTCTGGTCACCAGACAATACTACTACTGAGGATAGAGAGACTGTTAGTATATCAAGGTTCCCCATGTCTGACAATATGTCTGGTCACCAGAGAATACTACTACTGAGGATAGAGAGACTGTTAGTATATCAAGGTTCCCCATGTCTGACAATATGTCTGGCCACCAGAGAATACTGCTACTGAGGATAGAGAGACTGTTAGTATATCAAGGTTCCCCATGTCTGACAATATGTCTGGTCACCAGAGAATACTACTACTGAGGATAGAGAGACTGTTAGTATATCAAGGTTCCCCATGTCTGACAATATGTCTGGTCACCAGAGAATACTACTACTGAGGATAGAGAGACTGTTAGTATATCAAGGTTCCCCCATGTCTGACAATATGTCTGGCCACCAGAGAATACTGCTACTTAGGATAGAGAGAATGTTAGTATATCAAGGTTCCCCATGTCTGACAATATGTCTAGCCAACAGAGAACACTACTACTTAGGATAGAGAGACTGTTAGTATATCAAGGATCCCCATGTCTGACAATATGTCTGGCCACCAGAGAACACTACTACTTAGGATAGAGAGACTGTTAGTATATCAAGGTTCCCCATGTCTGACAATATGTTTAGCCAACAGAGAACACTACTACTTAGGATAGAGAGACTGTTATTATATCAAGGATCCCCATGTCTGACAATATGTCTGGCCACCAGAGAACACTACTACTTAGGATAGAGAGAATGTTAGTATATCAAGGTTCCCCATGTCTGACAATATGTCTAGCCAACAGAGAACACTACTACTTAGGATAGAGAGACAGTTAGTATATCAAGGATCCCCATGTCTGACAATATGTCTGGCCACCAGAGAACACTACTACTTAGGATAGAGAGACTGTTAGTATATCAAGGTTCCCCATGTCTGACAATATATCTGGCCACCAGAGAATACTACTACTTAGGATAGAGAGACTGTTAGTATAACAAGGTTCCCCATGTCTGACAATATGTCTAGTCACCAGAGAATACTAACACTTAGGATAGAGAGACTGTTAGTATATCAAGGTTCCCCATGTCTGACAATATGTCTGGCCACCAGAGAATACTACTAAGGATAGAGAGACTGTTAGTATATCAAGGTTCCCCATGTCTGACAATATGTCTAGTCACCAGAGAATACTAACACTTAGGATAGAGAGACTGTTAGTATATCAAGGTTCCCCATGTCTGACAATATGTCTGGCCACCAGAGAATACTGCTACTTAGGATAGAGAGACTGTTAGTATATCAAGGTTCCCCATGTCTGACAATATGTCTAGTCACCAGAGAATACTAACACTTAGGATAGAGAGACTGTTAGTATATCAAGGTTCCCCATGTCTGACAATATGTCTGGCCACCAGAGAATACTGCTACTTAGGATAGAGAGACTGTTAGTATATCAAGGTTCCCCATGTCTGACAATATGTCTAGTCACCAGAGAATACTAACACTTAGGATAGAGAGACTGTTAGTATATCAAAGTTCCCCATGTCTGACAATATGTCTGGCCACCAGAGAATACTACCACTTAGGATAGAGAGACTGTTAGTATATCAAGGTTCCCCATGTCTGACAATATGTCTAGTCACCAGAGAATACTACTACTTAGGATAGAGAGACTGTTAGTATATCAAGGATCCCCATGTCTGACAATATGTCTGCTCACCAGAGAATACTACTACTTAGGATAGAGAGACTGTTAGTATATCAAGGTTCCCCATGTCTGACAATATGTCTAGTCACCAGAGAATACTAACACTTAGGATAGAGAGACTGTTAGTATATCAAGGTTCCCCATGTCTGACAATATGTCTGGCCACCAGAGAATACTGCTACTTAGGATAGAGGGACTGTTAGTATATCAAGGTTCCCCATGTCTGACAATATGTCTAGTCACCAGAGAATACTAACACTTAGGATAGAGAGACCGTTAGTATATCAAGGTTCCCCATGTCTGACAATATGTCTGGCCACCAGAGAATACTACCACTTAGGATAGAGAGACTGTTAGTATATCAAGGTTCCCCATGTCTGACAATATGTCTAGTCACCAGAGAATACTACTACTTAGGATAGAGAGATTGTTAGTATATCAAGGTTCCCCATGTCTGACAATATGTCTGGCCACCAGAGAATACTACTACTTAGGATAGAGAGACTGTTAGTATATCAAGGTTCCCCATGTCTGACAATATGTCTAGTCACCAGAGAATACTACCACTTAGGATAGAGAGATTGTTAGTATATCAAGGTTCCCCATGTCTGACAATATGTCTGATCACCAGAGAATACTGCTACTCAGGATAGAGAGACTGTTAGTATATCAAGGATCCCCATGTCTGACAATATGTCTGGCCACCAGAGAATACTACCACTTAGGATAGAGAGACTGTTAGTATATCACGGTTCCCCATGTCTGACAATATGTCTGGCCACCAGAGAATACTACTACTTAGGATAGAGAGACTGTTAGTATATCAAGGTTCCCCATGTCTGACAATATGTCTAGCCACCAGAGAATACTACTACTGAGGATAGAGAGACTGTTAGTATATCAAGGTTCCCCATGTCTGACAATATGTCTGGTCACCAGAGAATACTACTACTTAGGATAGAGAGACTGTTAGTATATCAAGGTTCCCCATGTCTGACAATATGTCTAGTCACCAGAGAATACTGCTACTTAGGATAGAGAGATTGTTAGTATATCAAGGTTCCCCATGTCTGACAATATGTCTAGTCACCAGAGAATACTACCACTTAGGATAGAGAGACTGTTAGTATATCAAGGTTCCCCATGTCTGACAATATGTCTAGTCACCAGAGAATACTACCACTTAGGATAGAGAGACTGTTAGTATATCAAGGTTCCCCATGTCTGACAATATGTCTAGTCACCAGAGAATACTACCACTTAGGATAGAGAGATTGTTAGTATATCAAGGTTCCCCATGTCTGACAATATGTCTGGCCACCAGAGAATACTACTACTTAGGATAGAGAGACTGTTAGTATATCAAGGTTCCCCATGTCTGACAATATGTCTAGTCACCAGAGAATACTACCACTTAGGATAGAGAGATTGTTAGTATATCAAGGTTCCCCATGTCTGACAATATGTCTGGCCACCAGAGAATACTGCTACTTAGGATAGAGAGACTGTTAGTATATCAAGGATCCCCATGTCTGACAATATGTCTGGCCACCAGAGAATACTACCACTTAGGATAGAGAGACTGTTAGTATATCACGGTTCCCCATGTCTGACTATATGTCTGGCCACCAGAGAATACTACTACTTAGGATAGAGAGACTGTTAGTATATCAAGGTTCCCCATGTCTGACAATATGTCTAGTCACCAGAGAATACTACTACTGAGGATAGAGAGACTGTTAGTATATCAAGGTTCCCCATGTCTGACAATATGTCTGGCCACCAGAGAATACTACCACTTAGGATAGAGAGACTGTTAGTATATCACGGTTCCCCATGTCTGACAATATGTCTGGCCACCAGAGAATACTACTACTTAGGATACAGAGACTGTTAGTATATCACGGTTCCCCATTTCTGACAATATGTCTAGCCACCAGAGAATACTACTACTGAGGATAGAGAGACTGTTAGTATATCAAGGTTCCCCATGTCTGACAATATGTCTGGTCACCAGAGAATACTAACACTTAGGATAGAGAGATTGTTAGTATATCAAGGTTCCCCATGTCTGACAATATGTCTAGTCACCAGAGAATACTACCACTTAGGATAGAGAGACTGTTAGTATATCACGGTTCCCCATGTCTGACAATATGTCTGGCCACCAGAGAATACTGCTACTTAGGATAGAGAGACTGTTAGTATATCAAGGATCCCCATGTCTGACAATATGTCTGGTCACCAGAGAATACTACCACTTAGGATAGAGAGACTGTTAATATATCAAGGTTCCCCATGTCTGACAATATGTCTAGTCACCAGAGAATACTGCTACTTAGGATAGAGAGACTGTTAGTATATCAAGGTTCCCCATGTCTGACAATATGTCTGGTCACCAGAGAATACTAACACTTAGGATAGAGAGATTGTTAGTATATCAAGGGTCCCCATGTCTGACAATATGTCTAGTCACCAGAGAATACTACCACTTAGGATAGAGAGACTGTTAGTATATCAAGGTTCCCCATGTCTGACAATATGTCTAGTCACCAGAGAATACTACCACTTAGATAGAGAGACTGTTAGTATATCAAGGTTCTCCATGTCTGACAATATGTCTGGTCACCAGAGAATACTAACACTTAGGATAGAGAGATTGTTAGTATATCAAGGTTCCCCATTTGTGACAATATGTCTGGCCACCAGAGAATACTGCTACTTAGGATAGAGAGACTGTTAGTATATCAAGGTTCCCCATGTCTGACAATATGTCTAGTCACCAGAGAATACTGCTACTTAGGATAGAGAGATTGTTAGTATATCAAGGTTCCCCATGTCTGACATTATGTCTAGTCACCAGAGAATACTGCTACTTAGGATAGAGAGACTGTTAGTATATCAAGGTTCCCCATGTCTGACAATATGTCTAGTCACCAGAGAATACTGCTACTTAGGATAGAGAGATTGTTAGTATATCAAGGTTCCCCATTTGTGACAATATGTCTGGCCACCAGAGAATACTACTACTGAGGATAGAGAGACTGTTAGTATATCAAGGTTCCCCATGTCTGACAATATGTCTGGTCACCAGAGAATACTAACACTTAGGATAGAGAGATTGTTAGTATATCAAGGTTCCCCATGTCTGACAATATGTCTGGCCACCAGAGAATACTACCACTTAGGATAGAGAGATTGTTAGTATATCAAGGTTCCCCATTTGTGACAATATGTCTGGTCACCAGAGAATACTACTACTTAGGATAGAGAGACTGTTAGTATATCAAGGATCCCCATGTCTGTCAATATGTCTGGTCACCAGAGAATACTACCACTTAGGATAGAGAGGCTGTTAATATATCAAGGTTCCCCATGTCTGACAATATGTCTAGTCACCAGAGAATACTGCTACTTAGGATAGAGAGATTGTTAGTATATCAAGGTTCCCCATGTCTGACAATATGTCTAGTCACCAGAGAATACTACCACTTAGGATAGAGAGACTGTTAGTATATCAAGGTTCCCCATGTCTGACAATATGTCTAGTCACCAGAGAATACTACCACTTAGGATAGAGAGACTGTTAGTATATCAAGGTTCCCCATGTCTGACAATATGTCTAGTCACCAGAGAATACTGCTACTTAGGATAGAGAGATTGTTAGTATATCAAGGTTCCCCATGTCTGACAATATGTCTAGTCACCAGAGAATACTACCACTTAGATAGAGAGACTGTTCGTATATCAAGGTTCCCCATGTCTGACAATATGTCTAGTCACCAGAGAATACTACCACTTAGGATAGAGAGATTGTTAGTATATCAAGGTTCCCCATGTGTGACAATATGTCTGGCCACCAGAGAATACTGCTACTTAGGATAGAGAGACTGTTAGTATATCAAGGTTCCCCATGTCTGACAATATGTCTGGCCACCAGAGAATACTGCTACTTAGGATAGAGAGACTGTTAGTATATCAAGGTTCCCCATGTCTGACAATATGTCTAGTCACCAGAGAATACTACCACTTAGGATAGAGAGATTGTTAGTATATCAAGGTTCCCCATGTCTGACAATATGTCTGGCCACCAGAGAATACTACCACTTAGGATAGAGAGATTGTTAGTATATCAAGGTTCCCCATGTGTGACAATATGTCTAGCCACCAGAGAATACTACCACTTAGGATAGAGAGACTGTTAGTATATCAAGGTTCCCCATGTCTGACAATATGTCTGGCCGCCAGAGAATACTACCACTTAGGATAGAGAGACTGTTAGTATATCAAGGTTCCCCATGTGTGACAATATGTCTGGCCACCAGAGAATACTACCACTTAGGATAGAGAGACTGTTAGTATATCAAGGTTCCCCATGTCTGACAATATGTCTAGTCACCAGAGAATACTGCTACTTAGGATAGAGAGATTGTTAGTATATCAAGGTTCCCCATGTCTGACAATATGTCTAGTCACCAGAGAATACTGCTACTTAGGATAGAGAGATTGTTAGTATATCAAGGTTCCCCATGTCTGACAATATGTCTGGCCACCAGAGAATACTACCACTTAGATAGAGAGACTGTTCGTATATCAAGGTTCCCCATGTCTGACAATATGTCTGGTCACCAGAGAATACTACCACTTAGGATAGAGAGACTGTTAGTATATCAAGGTTCCCCATGTCTGACAATATGTCTAGTCACCAGAGAATACTACCACTTAGGATAGAGAGACTGTTAGTATATCAAGGTTCCCCATGTCTGACAATATGTCTAGTCACCAGAGAATACTGCTACTTAGGATAGAGAGATTGTTAGTATATCAAGGTTCCCCATGTCTGACAATATGTCTAGTCACCAGAGAATACTACCACTTAGATAGAGAGACTGTTCGTATATCAAGGTTCCCCATGTCTGACAATATGTCTGGTCACCAGAGAATACTACTACTTAGGATAGAGAGACTGTTAGTATATCAAGGTTCCCCATGTCTGACAATATGTCTGGCCACCAGAGAATACTACTACTGAGGATAGAGAGACTGTTAGTATATCAAGGTTCCCCATGTCTGACAATATGTCTAGTCACCAGAGAACACTACTACTTAGGATAGAGAGACTGTTAGTATATCAAGGTTCCCCATGTCTGACAATATATCTGACCACCAGAAAATACTACCACTTAGGATAGAGAGACTGTTAGTATATCAAGGTTCCCCATGTCTGACAATATGTCTGGCCACCAGAGAACACTACTACTTAGGATAGAGAGACTTTTAGTATATCAAGGTTCCCCATGTCTGACAATAGATCTGGCCACCAGAGAATACTACCACTTAGGATAGAGAGACTGTTAGTATATCAAGGTTCCCCATGTCTGACAATATGTCTAGTCACCAGAGAATACTGCTACTGAGGATAGAGAGACTGTTAGTATATCAAGATTCCCCATGTCTGACAATATGTCTGGCCACCAGAGAATACTGCTACTTAGGATAGAGAGACTGTTAGTATATCAAGGTTCCCCATGTCTGACAATATGTCTGGCCACCAGAGAATACTGCTACTTAGGATAGAGAGACTGTTAGTATATCAAGGTTCCCCATGTCTGACAATATGTCTAGCCACCAGAGAATACTACTACTTAGGATAGAGAGACTGTTAGTATATCAAGGTTCCCCATGTCTGACACTATGTCTAGCCACCAGAGAATACTGTTGTTGTTTGAGTCTTCAGTCTTTTGACTGGTTTGATGCAGATCTCCATGCCTCCCTGTCCTGAGCTAATCGTTTCATCTCTACATAGCTACCACACCCTACATCCGAGGCAATCTGTTTAATATATTCTAACCTTGGTCTACCCCTACAGTTCTTGTCCTCGACCCTTCCTTCCATAACTAAGCTTGCTATTCCTGGGTGTCTTAGTATGTGTCCTACTAACCTATCTCTTCTCTTCATTAGCAGTCGCCAGAAACATCTCTCCTCTCCCACTCTTCTTAATACCTCTTCGTTTGTAACCCTATCTACCCATCTGATCTTCATCATTCTCCTGTAAGATCACATTTCAAATGCTTCAATTCTCCTCTTTTCTGCTGCACCAATAGTCCAAGTTTCACTTCCATAGAGTGCCACGCTCCAGACAAAGGCTTTCAAAAATGACTTCCTAATACCTAAATCTATATTCGATGTCAACAGATTCCTTTTTTGTAGAAAAGCTTTCCTTGCCTGAGCCAACCTACTTTTTATATCCTCTTTGCTTCGTCCATCACAGGTTATTTTGCTTCCTAAGTAACAGAAGTATCCTACTTCCTTCAGCTTTTCACCTGCCAATTTGATGTCCATCGAGGTTTCTGATTTATTTCGGCTGCATTCTAGTATTTTTTGTTTTACAATTATTAATTTTCATCATGTATTCTTTCCGTAAGATGGAGTCCATACCATTCAAAAACTCATTCAAATCCTCAGGCTTATCGGCCAACATGATGATGTCATCAGCAAATCTCAGAGTTGAAATTATTTCTCCTTGAATCTTCACTCCCACTTTAAATTTTTCTCTAATTTCCTTCATTGCTTGTTCAATGTAAAGATTGAAAAGTATGGGTGATAAGTTGCAGCCTTGCCTAACACCTTTCTGAATATCAGCTTCTCTCTCATGTCCTTCAGCTCGAATGACTGCTGTCTGGTTTCTGTATAGATTGTATATCACCCTCCTATCCCTGTACTTTATTCCAATAGATTTCAAAATGTCAAACAATTTAGTCCAATCAACGTTATCAAAAGCCTTTTCTAAGTCTACAAATGCCATGAACGTTCTCTTATCTTTTCTTATTCTACCTTCCAAAATCAGCCTAAGACTTAGTACAGCTTCCCTTGTTCCTAGATTTCTCCTGAAACCATACTGGTCTTCACCCAACTCCGTTTCTATCTGGCTTTCAATCCTCTTGCATATTATTCTAGACAGGATCTTTGAAGCATGAGTAATCAAGCTGATAGTACGGTAATCTTCACATCTGTCAGCTCCCACTTTCTTTGGTATAGGGATGATTACATTCTTCTTGAAATCAGAGGGTACCTCACCTGTCTCATAAATCCTACACACCAAGTGAAATAACCTGATCAGACCTTCATTTCCTATGCAGCGTAGCAACTCAATCGGTATATCATCTATGCCTGGTGCTTTGTTCCTGTTTAAGTCTTCCAAAGCTCTATCAAATTCTTATCTCAATATTAAATCTCCTTTCGCATCCTCATCAATTTCCACGTCCCTTTCCATTACATGATTCTCAATCTCCTTTCCCTTATACAAACTCTCTATGTAAGCTTTCCATCTCTCAACTTTTTCTTCCCTATCTGTTAGAGGCTTTCCATTTGTGTCCTTAATATTATAGCACTTAGTCTTCTTTTCCCCAAAAGTATTCTTAATCCTTCGATAAGCTGTGTGTACTTTTCTTAATTTCAGACAATTTTCTATACCTGCACATTTTTCTTTCAACCATTCTTCTTTCGCTTCCTTGCACTTCTTGTTAACCTCATTTCTCAGACGTCTGTATTCTGCTTTCCCCTTTTCATCTCTTACATTCTTGTGTTTCCGCCTTTCATCCATCAATTCTAGTATATCCTGAGTGATCCACGGTTTCCTACCTATTCTTTCTTTCCTACCAATATTTTCTTCTGCGGATTTTGTTATTTCATTCTTCAAAAGTGCCCATTCGTCTGCAATTGAAGTTTGTTTAGGGTTTTTCATTAGTCCTTCCTTTATACTCTTCTTGAATCTTTCGTTTACATCCTTTACTTTCAGTCTGTCTATTGCCCACCTTTTTGGCTTTTGACTTTTCTTCAGTTTCTTCAACTTTAATCTGCATTTCATTACAACCAGATTGTGGTCAGAGTTTATGTCAGCACCAGGATATGTTTTACAATCCAAATTCTGGTTTCGAAACCTCTGCTTGACCATAATGAAGTCGATTTGGTAATGCCCTGTATCTCCTGGTCTCATCCATGTGTATATTCTTCTATTGTGGTTATTGAATAAGGTGTTAGCTATGACCACCTCATGTTCGGTGCAGAATTCCATCAGCCTGCTTCCTCGATCATTCCTTTCACCTAATCCGAAATCTCCTACTATCTTCCATTCTCTCCCTTTTCCTACCACAGCATTCCAATCTCCCATTACTATAACATTTTCATCACCCTTGATATACCTCAGAATTTCATCTATTTCTTCGTAGACCTTTTCAACCGCCTCATGATCAGCTTGACTGGTAGGCATATAGACTTGTACCACTGTGGTGCAAGTAGGTTTGGTATTGATTTTTGCTACAATAATCCATTCACTATATTGCTCATAATATTCCACCCGCTGTCCAAGTTTCCTACTCAATATGAGACCTACCCCTGCTTGGCCATTGTTTGATTTAGTGCTAATGACCCTATAGTCTCCTGACCAAAAGTCCTGTTCTTCCTGCCAGCGCATTTCACTAATCCCAACCAAATCCAACCTCAACCTATCCATTTCCCTTTCTAAGTTTTCTAACCTTCCAATTCCTAGCAGACTTCTAACATTCCACGCTCCGATCCGTAGAATGTCAGATTTCCTCTTTGTCACTTCTGTGATGTTACCTACTACCACTTAGGATAGAGAGACTGTTAGTATATCAAGGTTCCCCATGTCTGACAATATGTCTAGTCACCAGAGAATACTACCACTTAGGATAGAGAGACTGTTAGTATATCAAGGTTTCCCATGTGTCACAATTTTTATGTCTAGCCATCAGAGAATACTGCAAACTTGAGCATGTTTAGTTTCCTGAGATATGTTGTTTTCAGTTGCCGTATATGGTACTGCCACGTTAATTTTCTGTCAAAATGGAGCCCCAGGAAGCGATAAATGGCAACCAACGGCAAGGCAGCATCCCTGAGATGTAGTTCAGGGTGAAAATGTAGCCTCCATAGCCGCCAAATATGGATGACATAGGTTTTTGCTGCTGAAAAACGAAAACCCCAGTCGAGGGCCCTCCTGTCAACCCGGTTAATACCTAGCTGCAATTGCCGTTCCACAACTGCCATACTTCCAGAGCTGTAATGCAGAGCTAAATCGTCTACATACAGCGATGGAACTACTGTGGGCCTGGCGGCGGCAACAATGCCATTTATGGCAACCTCGATGGTATGATCGTTGACACTCTCAAGGGTATCTTCGGCAAACTCTGCACCTGCCGTGAAAGTTTTCTAATCAGCCCGACGGAGAAGCCATCGACTTGGTAACTCTATGGCTCTCAGGTATGGAGGAGTAACGATAATCCGGAAGTGGTCACTATTACAAAGGTCATCGTGTACACCCCACTCTTGCAGGGGTACCAGCGCACGACTGCATAAGGTGATATCAACACTTGAATAAGTACCGTGTGCAATAGAGAAGTGCTTAGATTCCCCTGTGTTCTACAAACACAGGTCCAGTCGCCTGATCAGCCTCTCAAAATCTCTCCCTTTACCGCTAGTGGTAGCGGAGCCCCAGATGGTGTTGTGGGCATTAACATCTCCCAGAAGGAGAAAAGGAAGGGAGAGACTAGATCCACCAGTTGGTTGTAATCCAGTTGAGAATCAGGCGGGATGTACACGTTACATACTGTTGACATTAATGGCAACGAAGTACGGACTGCAACTGCTTCTAGCTGAGTACGCAACGGCAACTCTTAACTAAAGAGGCTCGAGTGGACGAGAGTGCAGACGCCACCAGCGACCACAGCACCGTCCACCCGGTCTTTAGAGAAGAGTTTGAAGTGACGCATTGTTGTCTCTTGTCCAGGACGAAAACTGGATTCCTGAAGACAGACAAAGGTTGCCGTAAACTGAGAAGTTAATTGGCGTACTTCAGCAAGATGTCGAAAATAGCTATTACAGTTCCTTTGTAACAGTGCCCTAGTAGCTTGCCACGGTGGGTGAGTGGATAGCGTGTCGGTCTACTAACCCCAAGATTGCAGGTTCGCCCCTGACCGTGGTAAGTGATTTTTGAAAGGCGGCAAAAATACGATACGCATGTCATACGATGTTGGCATGTCAAAGAACCCATTTGAATTCAGTAGGCCGAGTTCATAATGGCAAAATTAATCTCGGGAGTTTCCGCCAGCACAAAGTTCCTCATTTCTCTACTAGAAAGCGCTATTGTGTTCAAGGAGATTAGATATCTAACATCTAACCTCTGGGTGTCAAATAGCAAAGCTTGCACCAGGCACCCGAGGCCATACGATATTATTATAGTGCCCTAGTGTGGACTTAAGTAGAGGATAGTCGTCTACTTATACTCAACCGTTTGCCATCCATCCCTATGCTTAGGAGGAGGGGATAGGGTAGTGAGCACTCCTCAATCTCCACATCTCCGTCGGAGGACGAAGGAAATGGAGCGGGTACTCTCTGGGTTTATTCGAAGAAGTATCCATTTCAGGTTCCGTGTTGACAGTCTTATGAAGAAAATTTAAGATTTCCAAATTTTTCCGCCTAATCAACACAATTTTATTTTAGCGTAGTTAAGGGTACATGTTTTGGAATTTACAGTAATTCCTTCCTCAGCCCATTCAACTTAATATTAGGATCCATCAATAAAAGGTATATATTACAGTCCTCATCGAAGGTCAATGAACTCATAAATACAACACACTGAATACACTTAAAAATTGCTAAAAACCTTTAAACAACAACATGCATACTTGAATATAAGACACTCCATTACTTCTGTACACAGTTTCCCAGTATCAATGTTTGACATACATTATACTGTTGAACATATATTATTTAATGACACATGGATATAAGACACTCCATTACTTCTTTACACAGTTTCCAAGTATAAATGCCGTTTGACACACATTATACTGTTGAACATATATTATTTAATGACACATGGATATAAGACACTCCATTACTTCTGTACACAGTTTCCCAGTATCAATGTTTGACATACATTGTCTGTTAGGTAGTCAGCTCGAAGGCTGGTTGGATCCTCAAAAAGTACCGCCGTTAGGTTAAGAGGGTAGATACCCACAAAAACCCAAGTCATACTAGGCAAGATGAGGAGTGAGGTAGTTTGCTATTGCTTTCCCCACTGAGTCAGTACACCAGTACTAACCCAATGAGCAGAACCTTTCACAGCATCCACACTGTGCCCTGAATGTCATTACTAAGCACCAATCATACCTCAGTAGCTTCCATACAATCACAGCCATGAGTGAGACTGAGACATCGGTGATGCTCTAGCCTGTGCCAACCGACAAATGTAAATGTACTGCATTCATCAAGAGATGGCAAACAGGCATACATTATACTGTAGAAAATTCATTATTTAATGACACATTTATATGATGAAAAAAATGGAAAATTTTGTAAAAATGTTATTAAAAAATTTTCCCTTCAAAATTTCTGTTCGTGCCCATCAACATTTCAAGTTTCTTAATCCTGTTGTGCTGAAAGATGAATTCTGGCAAAATATGGCACATAAAGTTTACGAAGTATTGAGGAACTGTCATATGTGCTAGGGTTGTAGTTAATCTTGTATTGGTATTGACGAATACTTTGTCCATAGATGCTATCTTGAACTTGTTGGTCAAATATGTTGTTTATGAAGGAAAACATTGATATGTCTGTTCTGAAGGTCTTATCCTTTTTTTCTGCTTCACGGACCTGAAATGAATTTGTTTGGAGGGTGTAATTTGAACGAATGGAGAAATTGAACAAGAATAAGGTCTATAAGACTGATTATTGTATAAAGACTTACTTAATCAAAATTTGAAGTTGAACGCGCCTGTTGAAAAAATCCTATGTGACCGATTGTTTCTAACTCCTATGACCCACAGCGGGTGTCTCTCACTTGGCATCCGTAAGTAGTCTATATTTAGCAGTACGTCCGCAGTTGAGATCAGAATTTGACAGGGCATTGGAAGACTTAAGCAGGAACAAAGCACCAGGCATAGACGATATACCGATTGAGTTGCTACGCTGCATAGGAGATGAAAGTCTGATTATTTCACTTGGTGTGTAGGATTTATGAGACAGGTGAGGTACCCCCTGATTTCAAGAAGAATGTAATCATCCCTATACCAAAGAATGTGGGAGCTGACAGATGTGAAGATTACCGTACAATCAGTTTGATTACTCATGCTTCAAAGATCCTGTCTAGAATAATTTACAAGAGGATGGAAAGCCAGATAGAAACGGAGTTGGGTGAAGACCAGTTTGGTTTCAGGAGAAATCTAGGAACAAGGGAAGCTGTACTGAGTCTTAGGCTGATTTTGGAAGGTAGAATAAGGAAAGATAAGAGAATGTTCATGGCATTTCCAGACCTAGAAAAGGCTTTTGATAATGTTGATTGAACTACATTGTTTGACATTTTGAAATCTATTGGAATAAAGTACAGGGATAGGAGGGTGATGTACAATCCATACAGAAACCAGACAGCAGTCATTCGAGCTGAAGGACATGAGAGAGAAGCTGGTATTCAGAAAGGTGTAAGGCAAGGCTGCAACTTATCACCCATACTTTTCAATCTTTACATTGAACAAGCAATGAAGGAAATTGTAGAAAAAATTTAAAGTGGGAGTGTCCAAGCAACTTTCAAATATCTTTTTATTGGATTCTGATTTCTGTAACATAGCTTTTTTTGTGAGATTCTGAATTTTTGTGCTCAAATACTTTTTTCCTAAGGCTTGTTTGTTGTTGATTAATATTATTTCCGTTGGGATGAACCTTGCATTCATTAGCTTAAGTCCTGCCCCTTTAGAAACTCCTAATCCTAATTTACATATATTGCAGCCTAAAGTTTTATTTCCTGCAAATAACCACTCGTTCTCTGACAAAAAATAACGGTACTTAGACTCGTTCCAACAGTCTGGAAAATCTTGTTTTCGGTAGGTGGGTCCTTGAATTTCACAGTCGATGGTAGGAGGTGTAGAACCATAACCTAGATTCTCTCTTGAATCTGCATCACACGTTTCAGCAACATTTAACCCAGGGTCTATCTCTATACTCACGTCTTTAATGAAACTAATGTTCTCGGGACTCCATTCAGTTTCGTTTTTAGCTGAGCCATCACACACCTTTTTAGCATTCTTTGATTCTTCATCTTCATCCCCAGCACGTTTTTTTGAACCCAGCCACTTAAGTAAACTCATTGTCACAAGTTGTGACTCACAACTCACTTTCACAGTCACTGGAAAACTTGAAAGGTACTACGGGGCTACTGATGTTCATTAACTGCAGAGAGATTCTGTAATACCTGCTTCACAGCAACACATCGAGCAAAACATAAAATAAAACTTGGATTCACACAAACATAACAAGCGGAAGAAAGTTGTTGTGCTCACTTCCCGCTCTCCGTATCCAATAGCAGTGTAGCCAACCTTAGAGAACCAGAAAAACGCCCAGGAGTGTAAAAGCGACCGTATTTTATGAACATAAAACCGTAAGGTTCGATATTAGTCCGCTAGAGTACACCCGTGACGTTTCAGCGCTATGTATAGATTAAAAACAATTTTCTTACTGAATGTAAAATTGTTACGTCATTCTAAAGCGGGAAGATATTTTCCGGAACGGTGTTCCGGCCCGTTCCGGTCCAACTAAACCACTGCTAACAAGTCTCCCTATCCTAAGTAGTAGTATTCTCTGGTGACTAGACATATTGTCAGACATGGGGAACCTTGATATACTAACAGTCTCTCTATCCTAAGTAGTAGTATTCTCTGGTGGCCAGACATATTGTCAGACATGGGGAACCTTGATATACTAACAGTCTCTCTATCCTAAGTGATAGTATCCTCTGGTGGCCAGACATATTGTCAGACATGGGGAATCTTGATATACTAACATTCTCTCTATCCTAAGTGGTAGTATCCTCTGGTGGCCAGACATATTGTCAGACATGGGGAACCTTGATATACTAACAGTTTCTCTATCCTAAGTGGTAGTATCCTCTGGTGGCCAGACATATTGTCAGACATGGGGAATCTTGATATACTAACATTCTCTCTATCCTAAGTAGCAGTATTCTCTGGTGGCCAGACATATTGTCAGACATGGGGAACCTTGATATACTAACAGTCTCTCTATCCTAAGTAGTAGTGTTCTCTGGTGGCTAGACATATTGTCAGACATGGGGAACCTTGATATACTAACAGTCTCTCTATCCTAAGTGGTAGTATTCTCTGGTGACCAGACATATTGTCAGACATGGGGAACCTTGATATACTAACAGTCTCTCTATCCTAAGTAGTAGTGTTCTCTGGTGGCCAGACATATTGTCAGACATGGGGAATCTTGATATACTAACATTCTCTCAATCCTAAGTAGTAGTGTTCTCTGGTGGCTAGACATATTGTCAGACATGGGGAACCTTGATATACTAACAGTCTCTCTATCCTAAGTGGTAGTATTCTCTGGTGGCTAGACATATTGTCAGACATGGGGAACCTTGATATACTAACAGTCTCTCTATCCTAAGTAGTAGTGTTCTCTGGTGGCCAGACATATTGTCAGACATGGGGAATCTTGATATACTAACATTCTCTCTATCCTAAGTAGTAGTGTTCTCTGGTGGCTAGACATATTGTCAGACATGGGGAACCTTGATATACTAAGTCTCTCTATCCTAAGTAGTAGTGTTCTCTGGTGGCTAGACATATTGTCAGACATGGGGAACCTTGATATACTAACAGTCTCTCTATCCTAAGTAGTAGTGTTCTCTGGTGACTAGACATATTGTCAGACATGGGGAACCTTGATATACTAAGTCTCTCTATCCTAAGTAGTAGTGTTCTCTGGTGGCCAGACATACTGTCAGACATGGGGGCCTTGATATTGTAATTAATGTAGATTTCTAGACAGAAGCATAATACTTTTTGGTAAAAGGCACATTTTCACAATCGGCACAGAAATAACCTCAAATCATCGACCACACCCCTGCACTAATCCGTCGCCAACACACCAGTTAATATGCTATCGTGGATAGTGACAGTGTAAATGTCAAATAACAAACCTGTACTTCAGAAGGAAGTGAGAATATATATAGGTGTTGCTTGTGGATCCTGGGTCAAACGCGAAGCAAGAGATATGTGGCTGCCATTTCCGTTTCTTGCGGGAATGTAACATAGGGTCAATCCACTTGCACCATCCTTACCTCTGTAACTTCTATACCACAGGTTCCCATTAGGAATTTTTCACGGACCCCCTAAAGCGATCTTTATGTAAGCACGGCCCCTGCTCCAAAATCTTTTAAGTCATCATCATCATCTTGTACAGTTTCCAGCCCCAGGCTGGGTCTGTTTGGAACATAAGCCTCGCCTCTTAGTTCTTTCTTCCCACCACCTCTCCGCTGTCACTCTGGTCCAGTCCTCGCCTCTCTTCTTGACACATTCCTCCACTCCTTTTAGCCATCTATCTCTTGGTCTTCCCCTTGGTCGTTTCGTCTGCATCTGCATCTCATGTATCCTCTTGGGAATCTTCTTCTCATCCATTCTCTTTAAGTGTCCATACCACCTCAGTCTTGATGTCTCAATCCTACCTTGCAAGGGCTCCTCTTTCACCATTTCCCTGACCTTTTCATTCCTCACCCTGTCTCTTCTTGTTACTCCGATCCTACTTCGCAGGAACTTCATTTCACCTGCCTGTATTCTGCTTATGTCTCTTTTCTTCATTGTCCACGTTTCTGAAGCATAGGTCAGTATCGGGATATAGTAGCTTCTGTATAACACTTCCTTGCTTTTTTGTGGGACATCTTTATTCCACACTAAGCTCCTAATGCCTCTGCCTGTCTGCCACGTTCCGTAATCTCTTTGTCATTTCTCCCATTTTCCTCCACTATACTTCCCAAGTACTTGAGACTTTCCACCTTCTTCAGCTGTCCACCTCCAAGTGTTATCCCACTCATTGGTCTGTCCTTTTTCCTGGTCGTTAACAGGATCTCACATTTACTGATGTTGAACTTCCATCCGTACTCTCCCACTGTTTCTTCCCAAGCCTTCAGTTGCACCTGAATTTCCTCCTCCTTGTTTCCCCAGACCATGAGATCATCTGCAAACACCATTGCTTTCATCTTATCTTCTCCTATCTTTCCTGCTATCCGTGTCATTACCTCGTCCATAACCACAATAAAGAGAAGGGGTGACAGTGCACTACCCTGTTTCAGGCCACTTATTTGTCTGAACCAGTCTGTTCTTTCTCCTCCAACTTTCACACAACTCACACTTCCACAATACATCTCCTTCACTCTGCCTACAGTCTCTTTTTCCACTCCCATGTCTTCCATTGCTTTCCAAACCTTCTCCCTACACACACTATCATAGGCCTTTTCGATGTCCAGGAAGGCCATCAACAGATCCTCTCCAAATTCGTAGTGGTGTTCCTGGAGCTGTCTCACTGAAAATACGAGATCCACTGTTGATCTCCCAGGTCTGAATCCATACTGCTCCTCTCTCAATTTTCTCTCCACTTTGGCTCGTATTCTACTTTCTAATATCTTTTCATATATATTGGCACAGTGAGGTATGAGTGTGACTCCCCTGTAATTTCTGCACTCCTTTCTGCTTCCTTTCTTAAATATTGGGACAATTAATCCTTTCTTCCAATCTTCTGGGGTCTTTTTCTCCTTCCATATCACCCTCATCACACGGTACAGCCACTGTTTCCCAACCTCCCCTGCTGCCTTCACCATTTCAACACTCACTTCATCCACACCTGGTGCCCTTCCTCCTTTCATCTTGTCTATAGCCATTTCCAGTTCTCTCCAAGTCAGGTCCTTTTCCATTCCTGTGTTATCTTCTCCATCTTCCAATACATTGTCTTCCTCCCTATGACCATTTGGATTCAGCAAATCCTCAAAGTACTCTTTCCACACTGTCTTGAGTGCCTCTTTGTTGTGTAACTCATTTCCGTTTTTGTCCATCATTACCACATCCTCTCGCAGACCTCTTTTCTTACTTTTGACCATCCCATAAAGTACTTTCTTATTTCCTCTGCTGTCTTTCTCCATCATCTCTGTCCACTTTACCATCCACTTCTTCCTCTCCTCTGCGACAATCTTGTTTGCTTCTTTCTTCTTTATCTTATAATCTTCCCTTGTCAGATCAGTTCTTTCCTGGAACCACACTCTGAAAGCCTTGTTCTTCTTTCCCACAGCTTCTTTTACTCTCTCATTCCACCATGGTGTCTCTTTACACCGCTTTCTGTTGCTTGTTCTTCCACATACTGCCACTGCAGCTTCCACCATTGTGTTTTTGAATTGCTTCCATTCCTCTTCCCCTGTTTTAGGGTTGTCTGTTGGCATCCTTTCCCTTATTATCTTCTGGAATTCTTCCTTGACTTCCTTTTCCTTGAGTTTCCATACTTTGATTCTCCTTTCCTGGTACTCTGTCCTCTTGCTCTCCTTAACAACTCCCAGGTTCATTACAAGTATTCTGTGGTCGCTATCTAATCTTTTAAGTAAATACTTAAAATACTTTCTGATAACCGGTCTTGTTTTTAAGATCCACTCATCAACCAACGATCCATATTCAATGGACTTTTAACAATTAAAAGCTTCATCTTTCAAAACTCATTTAAATATGTAGACAAACGAAATGCAAAATGGCTGAGGAGCAGAACGCTCTCTAGCGGGAAACTTGAAAAGCTCAAATTACGCTGCTCCATGTATGTTGTGGATGGCAACGCAGATTTTTTATTTTAAGGAACTCTTTGTACTTTCTCCGCTTTCCATTTTTGTATTATTTCTTGACGACTCTCCGCGGACCCCCTAATGGGAACCTCTGTTCTATACCATCACAGGTGCCTTTAGTGGGACCCTTACCTCAGTAGCATCTATACCATCACAGGTGCCTTTAGTGGAACCCTTACCATAGTAGCTTCTATACCATGACAGGTGCCTTTAATGGGACCCTTACCTCAGTAGCATCTATACCATCACAGGTGCCTTTAGTGGAACCCTTACCACAGTAGCTTCTATACCATCACAGGTGCCTTTAGTGGGACCCTTACCTCAGTAGCATCTATACCATCACAGGTGCCTTTAGTGGGACCCTTACCACAGTAGCTTCTATACCATGACAGGTGCCTTTAGTGGAACCCTTACCATAGTAGCTTCTATACCATCACAGGTGCCTTTAGTGGGACCCTTACCACAGTAGCTTCTATACCATCACAGGTGCCTTTAGTGGGACCCTTACCTCAGTAGCATCTATACCATCACAGGTGCCTTTAGTGGGACCCTTACCACAGTAGCTTCTATACCATCACAGGTGCCTTTATTGGGACCCTTACCTCAGTAGTGTCTATACCATCACAGGTGCCTTTAGTGGGACCCTTACCTCAGTAGCATCTATACCATCACAGGTGCCTTTAATGGGACCCTTACCTCAGTAGCATCTATACCATCACAGGTGCCTTTAGTGGAACCCTTACCACAGTAGCTTCTATACAATCACAGGTGCCTTTAGTGGGACCCTTACCACAGTAGCATCTATACCATCACAGGTGCCTTTAGTGGGACCCTTACCTCAGTAGCATCTATACCATGACAGGTGCCTTTAGTGGGACCCTTACCTCAGTAGCTACTATACCATCACAGGTGCCTTTAGTGGGACCCTTACCTCAGTAGCTTCTATATCATGACAGGTGCCTTTAGTGGGACCCTTACCTCAGTAGCTACTATACCATCACAGGTGCCTTTAGTGGGACCCTTACCTCAGTAGCATCTATACCATCACAGGTGTCTTTAGTGGAACCCTTACCTCAGTAGTGTCTATACCATCACAGGTGCCTTTAGTGGGACCCTTACCTCAGTAGCATCTATACCATCACAGGTGCCTTAAGTGGGACCCTTACCTCAGTAGCTTCTATACCATGACAGGTGCCTTTAGTGGGACCCTTACCTCAGTAGTGTCTATACCATCACAGGTGCCTTTAGTGGGACCCTTACCACAGTAGCTTCTATACCATCACAGGTGCCTTTAGTGGGACCCTTACCTCAGTAGCTTCTATACCATGACAGGTGCCTTTAGTGGGACCCTTACCTCAGTAGCTTCTATATCATGACAGGTGCCTTTAGTGGGACCCTTACCACAGTAGCTTCTATACCATCACAGGTGCCTTTAGTGGGACCCTTACCTCAGTAGCATCTATACCATCACAGGTGCCTTTAGTGGGACCCTTACCTCAGTAGCATGTATACCATCACAGGTGCCTTTAGTGGAACCCTTACCTCAGTAGCTTCTATACCATGACAGGTGCCTTTAGTGGGACCCTTACCACAGTAGCTTCTATATCATGACAGGTGCCTTTAGTGGGACCCTTACCTCAGTAGCTTCTATACCATCACAGGTGCCTTTAGTGGGACCCTTACCACAGTAGCTTCTATATCATGACAGGTGCCTTTAGTGGGACCCTTACCTCAGTAGCTTCTATACCATCACAGGTGCCTTTAGTGGGACCCTTACCACAGTAGCTTCTATATCATGACAGGTGCCTTTAGTGGGACCCTTACCACAGTAGCTTCTATACCATCACAGGTGCCTTTAGTGGGACCCTTACCTCAGTAGCATCTATACCATCACAGGTGCCTTTAGTGGGACCCTTACCTCAGTAGCTTCTATATCATGACAGGTGCCTTTATTGGGACCCTTACCTCAGTAGCATCTATACCATCACAGGTGCCTTTAGTGGGACCCTTACCTCAGTAGCTTCTATATCATGACAGGTGCCTTTAGTGGGACCCTTACCTCAGTAGCTTCTATACCATCACAGGTGCCTTTAATGGGACCCTTACCTCAGTAGCATCTATACCATCACAGGTGCCTTTAGTGGAACCCTTACCACAGTAGCTTCTATACAATCACAGGTGCCTTTAGTGGGACCCTTACCACAGTAGCTTCTATACCATCACAGGTGCCTTTAGTGGGACCCTTACCTCAGTAGCATCTATACCATCAGAGGTGCCTTTAGTGGAACCCTTACCACAGTAGCTTCTATACCATGACAGGTGCCTTTAGTGGGACCCTTACCTCAGTAGTGTCTATACAATCACAGGTGCCTTTAGTGGAACCCTTACCTCAGTAGCATCTATACCATCACAGGTGCCTTTAGTGGAACCCTTACCACAGTAGCTTCTATACCATCACAGGTGCCTTTAGTGGGACCCTTACCACAGTAGCTTCTATACCATCACAGGTGCCTTTAGTGGGACCCTTACCTCAGTAGCATCTATACCAGCACAGGTGCCTTTAGTGGGACCCTTACCTCAATAGCATCTATACCATGACAGGTGCCTTTAGTGGAACCCTTACCTCAGTAGCATCTATACCATCACAGGTGCCTTTAGTGGGACCCTTACCTCAGTAGCATCTATACCATCACAGGTGCCTTTATTGGGACCCTTACCTCAGTAGTGTCTATACCATCACAGGTGCCTTTAGTGGGACCCTTACCTCAGTAGTGTCTATACCATCACAGGTGCCTTTAGTGGGACCCTTACCTCAGTAGTGTCTATACCATCACAGGTGCCTTTAGTGGGACCCTTACCTCAGTAGCATCTATACCATCACAGGTGCCTTTAGTGGGACCCTTACCTCAGTAGTGTCTAAACCATCACAGGTGCCTATAATGGGACCCTTACCACAGTAGCTTCTATACCATCACAGGTGTCTTTAGTGGGACCCTTACCTCAGTAGCATCTATACCATCACAGGTGCCTTTAGTGGGACCCTTACCTCAGTAGTGTCTATACCATCACAGGTGCCTTTAGTGGGACCCTTACCTCAGTAGTGTCTATACCATCACAGGTGCCTTTAGTGGGACCCTTACCTCAGTAGTGTCTATACCATCACAGGTGCCTTTAGTGGGACCCTTACCACAGTAGTGTCTATACCATGACAGGTGCCTTTAGTGGGACCCTTACCTCAGTAGTGTCTATACCATGACAGGTGCCTTTATTGGGACCCTTACCACAGTAGCTTCTATACCATCACAGGTGCCTTTAGTGGGACCCTTACCTCAGTAGCATCTATACCATCACAGGAGCCTTTAATGGGACCCTTACCACAGTAGCTTCTATACCATCACAGGTGTCTTTAGTGGGACCCTTACCTCAGTAGCATCTATACCATCACAGGTGCCTTTAGTGGGACCCTTACCTCAGTAGTGTCTATACCATCACAGGTGCCTTTAGTGGGACCCTTACCTCAGTAGTGTCTATACCATCACAGGTGCCTTTAGTGGGACCCTTACCACAGTAGCTTCTATACCATCACAGGTGCCTTTAGTGGGACCCTTACCACAGTAGCTTCTGTAACATGACAGGTGCCTTTAGTGGAACCCTTACCTCAGTAGCATCTATACCATCACAGGTGCCTTTAGTGGGACCCTTACCTCAGTAGCATCTATACCATCACAGGTGCCTTTAATGGGACCCTTACCACAGTAGCTTCTATACCATCACAGGTGTCTTTAGTGGGACCCTTACCTCAGTAGCATCTATACCATCACAGGTGCCTTTAGTGGGACCCTTACCTCAGTAGTGTCTATACCATCACAGGTGCCTTTAGTGGGACCCTTACCTCAGTAGTGTCTATACCATCACAGGTGCCTTTAGTGGGATCCTTACCTCAGTAGTGTCTATACCATCACAGGTGCCTTTAGTGGGACCCTTACCTCAGTAGTGTCTATACCATCACAGGTGCCTTTAGTGGGACCCTTACCACAGTAGCTTCTATACCATCACAGGTGCCTTTATTGGGACCCTTACCTCAGTAGCATCTATACCATCACAGGTGCCTTTAGTGGGACCCTTACCTCAGTAGCTTCTATACAATCACAGGTGCCTTTAGTGGGACCCTTACCACAGTAGCTTCTATACCATCACAGGTGCCTTTAGTGGGACCCTTACCTCAGTAGCTTCTATATCATCACAGGTGTCTTTAGTGGGACCCTTACCTCAGTAGCATCTATACCATCACAGGTGCCTTTAATGGGACCCTTACCTCAGTAGCTTCTATACCATGACAGGTGCCTTTAGTGGGACCCTTACCTCAGTAGTGTCTATACCATCACAGGTGCCTTTAGTGGGACCCTTACCACAGTAGCTTCTATACCATCACAGGTGCCTTTATTGGGACCCTTACCACAGTAGCTTCTATACCATCACAGGTGCCTTTAGTGGGACCCTTACCTCAGTAGCATCTATACCATCACAGGTGCCTTTAGTGGAACCCTTACCTCAGTAGCATCTATACCATCACAGGTGCCTTTATTGGGACCCTTACCACAGTAGCTTCTATACCATCACAGGTGCCTTTAGTGGGACCCTTACCTCAGTAGCTTCTATATCATGACAGGTGCCTTTAGTGGAACCCTTACCACAGTAGCTTCTATACCATCACAGGTGCCTTTAGTGGGACCCTTACCTCAGTAGCTTCTATACCATCACAGGTGTCTTTAGTGGGACCCTTACCTCAGTAGTGTCTATACCATCACAGGTGCCTTTAGTGGGACCCTTACCACAGTAGTGTCTATACCATGACAGGTGCCTTTAGTGGGACCCTTACCTCAGTAGTGTCTATACCATGACAGGTGCCTTTAGTGGCACCCTTACCTCAGTAGCTTCTATACCATCACAGGTGCCTTTAGTGGGACCCTTACCACAGTAGCTTCTATACCATCACAGGTGCCTTTAGTGGGACCCTTGCCTCAGTAGCATCTATACCATCACAGGTGTATTTAGTGGGACCCTTACCTCAGTAGTGTCTATACCATCACAGGTGCCTTTAGTGGGACACTTACCACAGTAGTGTCTATACCATGACAGGTGCCTTTAGTGGGACCCTTACCTCAGTAGTGTCTATACCATGACAGGTGCCTTTAGTGGGACCCTTACCTCAGTAGTGTCTATACCATGACAGGTGCCTTTAGTGGGACCCTTACCTCAGTAGTGTCTATACCATCACAGGTGCCTTTAGTGGGACCCTTACCACAGTAGCTTCTATACCATGACAGGTGCCTTTAGTGGGTCCCTTACCTCAGTAGCTTCTATACCATCACAGGTGCCTTTAGTGGGACCCTTACCACAGTAGCTTCTATACCATGACAGGTGCCTTTAGTGGAACCCTTACCACAGTAGCATCTATAACATCACAGGTGCCTTTAGTGGGACCCTTACCACAGTAGCATCTATACCATGACAGGTGCCTTTAGTGGGACCCTTACCACAGTAGCTTCTATACCATCACATGTGCCTTTAGTGGAACCCTTACCACTGTAGCATCTATACCATGACAGGTGCCTTTAGTGGGACCCTTACCACAGTAGCTTCTATACCATCACAGGTGCCTTTAGTGGAACCCTTACCTCAGTAGCATCGATACCATGACAGGTGCCTTTAGTGGGACCCTTACCTCAGTAGCATCTATACCATGACAGGTGCCTTTAGTGGAACCCTTACCACAGTAGCTTCTATACCATCACAGGTGCCTTTAGTGAGACCCTTACCTCAGTAGCTTCTATACCATGACAGGTGCCTTTAGTGGGACCCTTACCTCAGTAGCATCTATACCATCACAGGTGCCTTTAGTGGAACCCTTACCACAGTAGCTTCTATACCATCACAGGTGCCTTTAGTGGGACCCTTACCACAGTAGCTTCTATACCATCACAGGTGCCTTTAGTGGGACCCTTACCTCAGTAGCATCTATACCAGCACAGGTGCCTTTAGTGGGACCCTTACCTCAGTAGCATCTATACCATGACAGGTGCCTTTAGTGGAACCCTTACCTCAGTAGCATCTATACCATCACAGGTGCCTTTAGTGGGACCCTTACCTCAGTAGCATCTATACCATCACAGGTGCCTTTATTGGGACCCTTACCTCAGTAGTGTCTATACCATCACAGGTGCCTTTAGTGGGACCCTTACCTCAGTAGTGTCTATACCATCACAGGTGCCTTTAGTGGGACCCTTACCTCAGTAGTGTCTATACCATCACAGGTGCCTTTAGTGGGACCCTTACCTCAGTAGCATCTATACCATCACAGGTGCCTTTAGTGGGACCCTTACCTCAGTAGTGTCTATAGCATCACAGGTGCCTTTAATGGGACCCTTACCACAGTAGCTTCTATACCATCACAGGTGTCTTTAGTGGGACCCTTACCTCAGTAGCCTCTATACCATCACAGGTGCCTTTAGTGGGACCCTTACCTCAGTAGTGTCTATACCATCACAGGTGCCTTTAGTGGGACCCTTACCTCAGTAGTGTCTATACCATCACAGGTGCCTTTAGTGGGACCCTTACCTCAGTAGCATCTATACCATCACAGGTGCCTTTAGTGGGACCCTTACCACAGTAGCATCTATACCATGACAGGTGCCTTTAGTGGAACCCTTACCTCAGTAGCATCTATACCATCACAGATGCCTTTAGTGGGACCCTTGCCTCAGTAGCATCTATACCATGACAGGTGCCTTTAGTGGGACCCTTACCTCAGTAGCTTCTATACCATCACAGGTGTCTTTAGTGGGACCCTTAGCTCAGTAGCTTCTATACCATCACAGGTGTCTTTAGTGGGACCCTTACCACAGTAGCATCTATACCATCACAGGTGCCTTTAGTGGGACCCTTACCTCAGTAGCATCTATACCATGACAGGTGCCTTTAGTGGAACCCTTACCTCAGTAGCATCTATACCATCACAGGTGCCTTTAGTGGGACCCTTACCTCAGTAGCTTCTATACCATCACAGGTGTCTTTAGTGGGACCCTTACCTCAGTAGTGTCTATACCATCACAGGTGCCTTTAGTGGGACCCTTACCACAGTAGTATCCATACCATCACAGGTGCCTTTAGTGGAACCCTTACCTCAGTAGCATCTATACCATGACGGGTCCCTTTAGTGGGACCCTTACCTCAGTAGCTTCTATACCATCACAGGTGCCTTTCGTGGGACCCTTACCTCAGTAGCATCTATACCATCACAGGTTCCTTTAATGGGACCCTTACCACAGTAGCTTCTATACCATCACAGGTGTCTTTAGTGGGACCCTTACCTCAGTAGCATCTATACCATCACAGGTGCCTTTAGTGGGACCCTTACCTCAGTAGTGTCTATACCATCACAGGTGCCTTTAGTGGGACCCTTACCTCAGTAGTGTCTATACCATCACAGGTGCCTTTAGTGGGACCCTTACCTCAGTAGTGTCTATACCATCACAGGTGCCTTTAGTGGGACCCTTACCTCAGTAGTGTCTATACCATCACAGGTGCCTTTAGTGGGACCCTTACCACAGTAGCTTCTATACCATCACAGGTGCCTTTATTGGGACCCTTACCTCAGTAGCATCTATACCATCACAGGTGCCTTTAGTGGGACCCTTACCTCAGTAGCTTCTATACAATCACAGGTGCCTTTAGTGGGACCCTTACCACAGTAGCTTCTATACCATCACAGGGGACCCTTACCTCAGTAGCTTCTATATCATCACAGGTGTCTTTAGTGGGACCCTTACCTCAGTAGCATCTATACCATCACAGGTGCCTTTAATGGGACCCTTACCTCAGTAGCTTCTATACCATGACAGGTGCCTTTAGTGGGACCCTTACCTCAGTAGTGTCTATACCATCACAGGTGCCTTTAGTGGGACCCTTACCACAGTAGCTTCTATACCATCACAGGTGCCTTTATTGGGACCCTTACCACAGTAGCTTCTATACCATCACAGGTGCCTTTAGTGGGACCCTTACCTCAGTAGCATCTATACCATCACAGGTGCCTTTAGTGGAACCCTTACCTCAGTAGCATCTATACCATCACAGGTGCCTTTATTGGGACCCTTACCACGGTAGCTTCTATACCATCACAGGTGCCTTTAGTGGGACCCTTACCTCAGTAGCTTCTATATCATGACAGGTGCCTTTAGTGGAACCCTTACCACAGTAGCTTCTATACCATCACAGGTGCCTTTAGTGGGACCCTTACCTCAGTAGCTTCTATACCATCACAGGTGTCTTTAGTGGGACCCTTACCTCAGTAGTGTCTATACCATCACAGGTGCCTTTAGTGGGACCCTTACCACAGTAGTGTCTATCTTTAGTGGGACCCTTACCTCAGTAGTGTCTATACCATGACAGGTGCCTTTAGTGGGACCCTTACCTCAGTAGTGTCTATACCATCACAGGTGCCTTTAGTGGGACCCTTACCTCAGTAGCATCTATACCATCACAGGTGCCTTTAGTGGGACCCTTACCACAGTAGCATCTATACCATGACAGGTGCCTTTAGTGGAACCCTTACCTCAGTAGCATCTATACCATCACAGATGCCTTTAGTGGGACCCTTACCTCAGTAGCATCTATACCATGACAGGTGCCTTTAGTGGGACCCTTACCTCAGTAGCTTCGATACCATCACAGGTGTCTTTAGTGGGACCCTTAGCTCAGTAGCTTCTATACCATCACAGGTGTCTTTAGTGGGACCCTTACCACAGTAGCATCTATACCATCACAGGTGCCTTTAGTGGGACCCTTACCTCAGTAGCATCTATACCATGACAGGTGCCTTTAGTGGAACCCTTACCTCAGTAGCATCTATACCATCACAGGTGCCTTTAGTGGGACCCTTACCTCAGTAGCTTCTATACCATCACAGGTGTCTTTAGTGGGACCCTTACCTCAGTAGTGTCTATACCATCACAGGTGCCTTTAGTGGGACCCTTACCACAGTAGTATCCATACCATCACAGGTGCCTTTAGTGGAACCCTTACCTCAGTAGCATCTATACCATGACGGGTGCCTTTAGTGGGACCCTTACCTCAGTAGCTTCTATACCATCACAGGTGCCTTTAGTGGGACCCTTACCTCAGTAGCATCTATACCATCACAGGTTCCTTTAATGGGACCCTTACCACAGTAGCTTCTATACCATCACAGGTGTCTTTAGTGGGACCCTTACCTCAGTAGCATCTATACCATCACAGGTGCCTTTAGTGGGACCCTTACCTCAGTAGTGTCTATACCATCACAGGTGCCTTTAGTGGGACCCTTACCTCAGTAGTGTCTATACCATCACAGGTGCCTTTAGTGGGACCCTTACCTCAGTAGTGTCTATACCATCACAGGTGCCTTTAGTGGGACCCTTACCTCAGTAGTGTCTATACCATCACAGGTGCCTTTAGTGGGACCCTTACCACAGTAGCTTCTATACCATCACAGGTGCCTTTATTGGGACCCTTACCTCAGTAGCATCTATACCATCACAGGTGCCTTTAGTGGGACCCTTACCTCAGTAGCTTCTATACAATCACAGGTGCCTTTAGTGGGACCCTTACCACAGTAGCTTCTATACCATCACAGGGAACCCTTACCTCAGTAGCTTCTATATCATCACAGGTGTCTTTAGTGGGACCCTTACCTCAGTAGCATCTATACCATCACAGGTGCCTTTAATGGGACCCTTACCTCAGTAGCTTCTATACCATGACAGGTGCCTTTAGTGGGACCCTTACCTCAGTAGTGTCTATACCATCACAGGTGCCTTTAGTGGGACCCTTACCACAGTAGCTTCTATACCATCACAGGTGCCTTTATTGGGACCCTTACCACAGTAGCTTCTATACCATCACAGGTGCCTTTAGTGGGACCCTTACCTCAGTAGCATCTATACCATCACAGGTGCCTTTAGTGGAACCCTTACCTCAGTAGCATCTATACCATCACAGGTGCCTTTATTGGGACCCTTACCACGGTAGCTTCTATACCATCACAGGTGCCTTTAGTGGGACCCTTACCTCAGTAGCTTCTATATCATGACAGGTGCCTTTAGTGGAACCCTTACCACAGTAGCTTCTATACCATCACAGGTGCCTTTAGTGGGACCCTTACCTCAGTAGCTTCTATACCATCACAGGTGTCTTTAGTGGGACCCTTACCTCAGTAGTGTCTATACCATCACAGGTGCCTTTAGTGGGACCCTTACCACAGTAGTGTCTATCTTTAGTGGGACCCTTACCTCAGTAGTGTCTATACCATGACAGGTGCCTTTAGTGGGACCCTTACCTCAGTAGCTTCTATACCATCACAGGTGCCTTTAGTGGGACCCTTACCATAGTAGCTTCTATACCATCACAGGTGCCTTTAGTGGGACCCTTACCTCAGTAGCTTCTATACCATCACAGGTGTCCTTAGTGGGACCCTTACCTCAGTAGTGTCTATACCATCACAGGTGCCTTTAGTGGGACCCTTACCTCAGTAGTGTCTATACCATCACAGGTGCCTTTAGTGGGACCCTTACCACAGTAGCTTCTATACCATGACAGTTGCCTTTAGTGGGACCCTTACCTCAGTAGCTTCTATACCATCACAGGTGCCTTTAGTGGGACCCTTACCACAGTAGCTTCTATACCATGACAGGTGCCTTTAGTGGAACCCTTACCACAGTAGCATCTATACCATCACAGGTGCCTTTAGTGGGACCCTTACCACAGTAGCATCTATACCATGACAGGTGCCTTTAGTGGGACCCTTACCACAGTAGCTTCTATACCATCACAGGTGCCTTTAGTGGAACCCTTACCACAGTAGCATCTATACCATGACAGGTGCCTTTAGTGGGACCCTTACCACAGTAGCTTCTATACCATCACAGGTGCCTTTAGTGGAACCCTTACCTCAGTAGCATCTATACCATGACAGGTGCCTTTAGTGGGACCCTTACCTCAGTAGCATCTATACCATCACAGGTGCCTTTAGTGGGACCCTTACCTCAGTAGTGTCTATACCATCACACGTGCCTTTAGTGGGACCCTTACCACAGTAGCTTCTATACCATCACAGGTGCCTTTATTGGGACCCTTACCACAGTAGCTTCTATACCATCACAGGTGCCTTTAGTGGGACCCTTACCTCAGTAGCATCTATACCATCACAGGTGCCTTTAGTGGAACCCTTACCTCAGTAGCATCTATACCATCACAGGTGCCTTTATTGGGACCCTTACCACAGTAGCTTCTATACCATCACAGGTGCCTTTAGTGGGACCCTTACCTCAGTAGCTTCTATATCATGACAGGTGCCTTTAGTGGAACCCTTACCACAGTAGCATCTATACCATGACAGGTGCCTTTAGTGGGACCCTTACCTCAGTAGTGTCTATACCATCACAGGTGCCTTTAGTGGGACCCTTACCTCAGTAGCATCTATACCATCACAGGTGCCTTTAGTGGGACCCTTACCACAGTAGCTTCTATACCATGACAGGTGCCTTTAGTGGGACCCTTACCTCAGTAGCTTCTATACCATGACAGGTGCCTTTAGTGGGACCCTTACCTCAGTAGCATCTATACCATCACAGGTGCCTTTATTGGGACCCTTACCACAGTAGCTTCTATACCATCACAGGTGCCTTTAGTGGGACCCTTACCTCAGTAGCTTCTATATCATGACAGGTGCCTTTAGTGGAACCCTTACCACAGTAGCATCTATACCATGACAGGTGCCTTAAGTGGGACCCTTACCACAGGAGCTTCTATACCATCACAGGTGCCTTTAATGGGACCCTTACCACAGTAGCTTCTATACCATCACAGGTGCCTTTAGTGGGACCCTTACCTCAGTAGCGTCTATACCATCACAGGTGCCTTTAATGGGACCCTTACCACAGTAGCTTCTATACCATGACAGGTGCCTTTAGTGGGACCCTTACCTCAGTAGTGTCTATACCATCACAAGTGCCTTTAGTGGGACCCTTACCTCAGTAGCATCTATACCATCACAGGTGCCTTTATTGGGACACTTACCTCAGTAGCATCTATACCATCACAGGTGCCTTTAGTGGGACCCTTACCTCAGTAGTGTCTATACCATCACAGGTGCTTTTAGTGGGACCCTTACCTCAGTAGCATCTATACCATCACAGGTGCCTTTATTGGGACCCTTACCACAGTAGCTTCTATACCATCACAGGTGCCTTTAGTGGGACCCTTACCTCAGTAGCTTCTATATCATGACAGGTGCCTTTAGTGGAACCCTTACCACAGTAGCATCTATACCATCACAGGTGCCTTTAGTGGGACCCTTACCTCAGTAGTGTCTATACCATCACAGGTGCCTTTAGTGGGACCCTTACCACAGTAGCTTCTATATCATGACAGGTGCCTTTAGTGGAACCCTTACCACAGTAGCTTCTATACCATCACAAGTGCCTTTAGTGGGACCCTTACCTCAGCAGTGTCTATACCATCACAGGTGCCTTTAGTGGGACCCTTACCTCAGTAGTGTCTATACCATCACAGGTGCCTTTAGTGGGACCCTTACCTCAGTAGTGTCTATACCATCACAGGTGCCTTTAGTGGGACCCTTACCTCAGTAGCATCTATACCATCACAGGGCCTTTATTGGGACCCTTACCACAGTAGCTTCTATACCATCACAGGTGCCTTTAGTGGGACCCTTACCTCAGTAGCTTCTATACCATGACAGGTGCTTTTAGTGGGACCCTTACCTCAGTAGCATCTATACCATCACAGGTGCCTTTAATGGGACCCTTACCACAGTAGCTTCTATACCATCACAGGTGCCTTTAGAGGGACCCTTACCTCAGTAGCTTCTATACCATGACAGGTGCCTTTAGTGGGACCCTTACCTCAATAGCTTCTATACCATGACAGGTGCCTTTAGTGGGACCATTACCTCAGTAGTGTCTATACCATCACAAGTGCCTTTACCTCAGCAGTGTCTATACCATCACAGGTGCCTTTAGTGGGACCCTTACCTCAGTAGTGTCTATACCATGACAGGTGCCTTTAGTGGGACCCTTACCTCAGTAGTGTCTATACCATCACAGGTGCCTTTAGTGGGACCCTTACCTCAGTAGTGTCTATACCATCACAGGTGCCTTTAGTGGGACCCTTACCTCAGTAGTGTCTATACCATCACAGGTGCCTTTAGTGGGACCCTTACCTCAGTAGTGTCTATACCATCACAGGTGCCTTTAGTGGGACCCTTACCTCAGTAGTGTCTATACCATCACAGGTGCCTTTAGTGGGACCCTTACCTCAGTAGCATCTATACCATCACAGGTGCCTTTAGTGGGACCCTTACCACAGTAGCTTCTATACCATGACAGGTGCCTTTAGTGGGACCCTTACCTCAGTAGCATCTATAGCATCACAGGTGCCTTTAGTGGGACCCTTACCACAGTAGCTTCTATACCATGACAGGTGCCTTTAGTGGGACCCTTACCTCAGTAGTGTCTATACCATCACAGGTGCCTTTAGTGGGACCCTTACCTCAGTAGCTTCTATATCATGACAGGTGCCTTTAGTGGGACCCTTACCTCAGTAGCTTCTATACCATCACAGGTGCCTTTAGTGGGACCCTTACCTCAGTAGTGTCTATACCATCACAGGTGCCTTTAGTGGGACCCTTACCTCAGTAGCTTCTATATCATGACAGGTGCCTTTAGTGGGACCCTTACCTCAGTAGCTTCTATACCATCACAGGTGCCTTTAGGGGGACCCTTACCTCGGTAGTGTCTATATCATCACAGGTGCCTTTAGTGGGACCCTTACCTCAGTAGCATCTATACCATCACAGCTGCCTTTAGTGGGACCCTTACCTCAGTAGCATCTATACCATCACAGGTGCCTTTAGTGGGACCCTTACCTCAGTAGCTTCTATACCATCACAGGTGCCTTTAGTGGGACCCTTACCTCAGTAGTGTCTATACCATCACAGGTGCCTTTAGTGGGACCCTTACCTCAGTAGTGTCTATACCAACACAGGTGCCTTTAGTGGGACCCTTACCACAGTAGCTTCTATACCATCACAGGTGCCTTTAGTGGGACCCTTACCTCAGTAGCATCTATACCATCACAGGTGCCTTTAGTGGGACCCTTACCACAGTAGCTTCTATACCATCACAGGTGCCTTTAGTGGGACCCTTACCACAGTAGCTTCTATACCATGACAGGTGCCTTTAGTGGGACCCTTATCTCAGTAGCTTCTGTACCATCACAGGTGCCTTTAGTGGGACCCTTACCTCAGTAGCATCTATACCATCACAGGTGCCTTTAGTGGGACCCTTACCTCAGTAGCTACTATACCATCACAGGTGCCTTTAGTGGGACCCTTACCTCAGTAGCTTCTATACCATCACAGGTGCCTTTAGTGGGACCCTTACCTCAGTAGTGTCTATACCATCACAAGTGCCTTTAGTGGGACCCTTGCCTCAGTAGTGTCTATACCATCACAGGTGCCTTTAGTGGGACCCTTACCTCAGTAGTGTCTATACCATGACAGGTGCCTTAAGTGGGACCCTTACCTCAGTAGTGTCTATACCATCACAGGTGCCTTTAGTGGGACCCTTACCTCAGTAGTGTCTATACCATGACAGGTGCCTTAAGTGGGACCCTTACCTCAGTAGTGTCTATACCATCACAGGTGCCTTTAGTGGAACCCTTACCACAGTAGCTTCTATACCATGACAGGTGCCTTTAGTGGGACCCTTACCTCAGTAGCATCTATACCATCACAGGTGCCTTTAGTGGGACCCTTACCTCAGTAGCTTCTATACCATCACAGGTGCCTTTAGTGGGACCCTTACCTCAGTAGTGTCTATACCATCACAGGTGCCTTTAGTGGGACCCTTACCTCAGTAGTGTCTATACCAACACAGGTGCCTTTAGTGGGACCCTTACCACAGTAGCTTCTATACCATCACAGGTGCCTTTAGTGGGACCCTTACCTCAGTAGCATCTATACCATCACAGCTGCCTTTAGTGGGACCCTTACCTCAGTAGCATCTATACCATCACAGGTGCCTTTAGTGGGACCCTTACCTCAGTAGCTTCTATACCATCACAGGTGCCTTTAGTGGGACCCTTACCTCAGTAGTGTCTATACCATCACAGGTGCCTTTAGTGGGACCCTTACCTCAGTAGTGTCTATACCAACACAGGTGCCTTTAGTGGGACCCTTACCACAGTAGCTTCTATACCATGACAGGTGCCTTTAGTGGGACCCTTATCTCAGTAGCTTCTGTACCATCACAGGTGCCTTTAGTGGGACCCTTACCTCAGTAGCATCTATACCATCACAGGTGCCTTTAGTGGGACCCTTACCTCAGTAGCTACTATACCATCACAGGTGCCTTTAGTGGGACCCTTACCTCAGTAGCTTCTATACCATCACAGGTGCCTTTAGTGGGACCCTTACCTCAGTAGTGTCTATACCATCACAAGTGCCTTTAGTGGGACACTTGCCTCAGTAGTGTCTATACCATCACAGGTGCCTTTAGTGGGACCCTTACCTCAGTAGTGTCTATACCATGACAGGTGCCTTAAGTGGGACCCTTACCTCAGTAGTGTCTATACCATCACAGGTGCCTTTAGTGGGACCCTTACCTCAGTAGTGTCTATACCATGACAGGTGCCTTAAGTGGGACCCTTACCTCAGTAGTGTCTATACCATCACAGGTGCCTTTAGTGGAACCTTTACCACAGTAGCTTCTATACCATCACAGGTGCCTTTAGTGGGACCCTTACCTCAGTAGCATCTATACCATCACAGGTGCCTTTAGTGGGACCCTTACCTCAGTAGCTTCTATACCATCACAGGTGCCTTTAGTGGGACCCTTACCTCAGTAGCTTCTATACCATCACAGGTGCCTTTAGTGGGACCCTTACCTCAGTAGCTTCTATATCATCCCAGGTGCCTTTAGTGGGACCCTTACCTCAGTAGTGTCTATACCAACACAGGTGCCTTTAGTGGGACCCTTACCACAGTAGCTTCTATACCATGACAGGTGCCTTTAGTGGGACCCTTATCTCAGTAGCTTCTGTACCATCACAGGTGCCTTTAGTGGGACCCTTACCTCAGTAGCATCTATACCATCACAGGTGCCTTTAGTGGGACCCTTACCTCAGTAGCTACTATACCATCACAGGTGCCTTTAGTGGGACCCTTACCTCAGTAGCTTCTATATCATCACAGGTGCCTTTAGTGGGACCCTTACCTCAGTAGTGTCTATACCATCACAAGTGCCTTTAGTGGGACCCTTGCCTCAGTAGTGTCTATACCATCACAGGTGCCTTTAGTGGGACCCTTACCTCAGTAGTGTCTATACCATGACAGGTGCCTTAAGTGGGACCCTTACCTCAGTAGTGTCTATACCATCACAGGTGCCTTTAGTGGGACCCTTACCTCAGTAGTGTCTATACCATGACAGGTGCCTTAAGTGGGACCCTTACCTCAGTAGTGTCTATACCATCACAGGTGCCTTTAGTGGAACCTTTACCACAGTAGCTTCTATACCATCACAGGTGCCTTTAGTGGGACCCTTACCTCAGTAGCATCTATACCATCACAGGTGCCTTTAGTGGGACCCTTACCTCAGTAGCTTCTATACCATCACAGGTGCCTTTAGTGGGACCCTTACCTCAGTAGCTTCTATACCATCACAGGTGCCTTTAGTGGGACCCTTACCTCAGTAGCTTCTATATCATCCCAGTTGTAACAGACACACTTACCCTGGCATGAATTACCCCACCAAGACGAGTGGAATATTGCAGGGCATAACTTTCTCTTGTTTCGTGGATCCACCCACCTCCGTAGGGCAACAGACAGGTTAGGAATCAATCAATAAATATGTACAGGAAATTTAAAAAAAAAAGCAAACAAACCTGGGAGCAAGATAATTGATTGCATTTGTCTAATGAGTCAATAATTTTGAATCTGAAGCAGTGTTTTTACATTTTTCAGGTTTCTGGGAAGACTGATCGTGGTGGCCGTTCCCCCACTGCGGTGTCGCTGGTGGTGAACTTGGAGCCTACGGGTCGTTGGAAAATTATCAAGTAAGATGGAATTCTTATGCGGTATAGCTCTCATAGTTTGTTATAACAGTCCCATTCACTGAAATGATTACACTTGTCTAAGCCTTGTGATTAAGTGATTTTCACCAATATGGTGATTACTCTAAATACACTGGGGGCAATTTGGCAACACTGCAATGTTATTAGCCTTCAGTCCTGTCATATGTTCCAAACTCGGAATTATATATAATTCATACTCCATGAGCTAAACGTCGTGTGTAGCAAATACAGGGCACAAATGTTTGTCAATACAATTGTAATTATCCATTTTTAATACCTGGACATTATTTGTACTCAATTAAACATCTTCTTTACAGTTCCAAGGCCCATTTTATAAACTTAAAAATAGATAAGAACACTTTAAAAAATTGAATACAGAAATTGCAACTTTTTCCTCTTGAAGATTTGAAGGTTTAAAACAAAGTTCTTGTATAATGGCGGCATGTGTCTAGAAACCACTGAAGTAGAGACATGAAACCAACAACATTATTATCATGGAATAATACATGCAACACTGCGTCTATCTTTGTTGCTAAAACATGTGTTCGCCTAGGAATTGTGTTTTGTAGCTTTTCAGTTGGTCAACACGATTGGGCAAGATAGGAAGGAAGGAAGATTGTAGTTTTACGTGACCGTGAATCTTGTGATTATGAGCCACGGGACCTCCTTTTTACGTGGAATCCGAACCACAGGACATGGCATTTCACTTCGAAAATCTCACATGCATTGACCGGGAATCGAACCCGGACCGCCTTGGTGAGAGGCACACAGCTAGACCGCTGAGCCACCACGCCCTAGGGGGGAGGGGGGCAAGATAGAAACAATTGCATGTATTAGTTAATTATCACAATTAAATGGGACAATTTAGGATTACACGTTTTGACACTCAAGTGGGCATCTTCAGATCATGAGCATTGTGTTAAAATGAAGAACGATAAGTCCACATCGCTGTGAGGGGAACAACACCAAGTTCTAGTGCTTGCTAATAGTATTATTATTACGTGCATACACACCGTTCCCTGCGTAATTCAGAAAAACAAAACTAACGCGTTACAAGATTCAAAATGCAGATCGTATTATAATCACCTAACGACGTGCAATTGAATTACATTAGTGAATAATTTAACCTTAATACAGAGATCAGGATCTGAAGATGCCCACTTGAGGATGAAAACGTGTAGTCCTAAAATGCCTCATTTAATTGTGATAATTAACTAATACATGCAATTGTTTCCAGTGGAGTGTGTTTACATATTTATATCTTGCACAATTGTGTTGACCGACTGAAAAGCAGCAAAAGACAATTTCTGAAGGAATGGCTTCAAATCCCCAAATTTGGCCAGGAATGTATTACTCGTTATTTCGTGAATACAGTTACATTAATAACTTAGGTACATGTCCCTTCTCCAGCCTCAATCACATAATCAACATAAACAATACAAACCGATCATGCTTAAACATTATAAAACATAATTTGAACAAAATAGAAAACAATTGAGTCGTCTAGTATCAAAACCGGCCAAGTCACTGAAGGCATATTTTTCAGTATGGATGAAAAACCTCTAGAGACAAAGCAATGGTGGTCACAAAAGATTTTATTGCATAGTTATATCCATAATGGTTTAATATTTAAATTCTGCTATTTTGAGAAATCTGATTCATAATGAACCCTTCTTTTTTGCTAATATTAATTTTGACTTGGCCGTTTTTGTTGCAATTTTGTATAATTTTAGTCCTTTTTTGTAAAACGTTTTAAATTCCAAATTCCAATGAAGAAAGGCAATTAAATTAAAATAAATTGACATTTTAATTATCTGTTTTTATTGCAATAAAAACGAAAGCATTCTGCTTAAATTGGATAGTAGCCTAATATGAAGATGAACATCAGAAAGCTGAGGAGAATACAAAATAGGTATTATATCATTAAAAGTTAGTAGTTCACTAGATCTTGAACACAGTAAAAGAAAATGAGTCACTTATGTTAATAGAATCATTATTAAAATAGGAACAATATACACGTTACACTACGCAATAATGACAAAATACAAGCACACAGGAAATACGATTGCTTTCGCGCCAATGCGGTAAGAAGCCCGCGAATACGGAAGTCAGTGTTGCAAACGAACAAAATACAAATTATTATGACTTCGAAGAGTAAACAAAGTAAGGAACAATGTTGCCTACTGATATCACATTCATGCGTAATCTAACAACGCTAGATTCCAGACAATAATGCTGTGACATGAAGATTGCTACTCGTTCTTTGACATGGCCGGTTTTGAAAGCACTGCCTGCATGACTTGGCCCATTCTGTTGCACGACCAAGAATTCAGTGCTGTGTAACATGAAGACATGGACGATTTTGAAGCATATTCTTGTTTCGCCTGATAGTGCTGTACTTCTACTTCAAATTGGTAACCATAACTCATTTTCGTAAATTTTGTGACTTGGCCGGTTTTGATACTAGACGACTCAATTAATAAAAGTGGTTTATGGTAGTAAAAATTGTGGTCATGAAATGTGAATTCAAGAGCACGGAACCCTTGACTGCTGTTATTTGCTCTATGTAACAATTGAATAATCAAACAGCACAGTCCATTAGGATTGCTGTTGCGGTCTATGAGCCGACTATTTCATTTGTTAAGCAGTCATAGTAACGCCCAAAAGACGTATTGACTGAACGAAATGCCTGCGTCTTGTGAGAAGAACAATATGTAGAGCTCTTTGTAGAAATGAACCATATCTTCGTACTTGGTTTCATTTCATTTCTTGCTTTTATTAATTTTTGATCTTTTCATATTTAGGAGTCCACCTCCAAATGATTAATTTCATTCTAAATGTGTGTAGTTTAATTTGAGAGGCAGATGACCTCACAGTTCTTCCCCTGTGTAACTCTTTTATTTTCTTGGGGAAAAGCATTGTGTTGGTCAGAGGGAGATAAAATTCTCATCACGGTATCTCCATTCGGAAGGATGGCGAGGATTCCACAGCGCCAAGTAATGTAGGCTTTATCGAGAACGAAGAAAACCGTGACTATGACTAGGTGTTTCTTTCAGATTCATGTTTGCTCTGTGGGCTTTATAGTCGCACCAGATGGCGAGTGCTGCAACAAGCCACAAGTCTCCAGCCTTGGGAATAGGCATCTCTTCAATCCAGAGCAGTTATTTTATCCTGGTAAATGTCAGCATTTGATTATAGTTATTATCCAATCTAGGAGATGTGTAAGCGCACTGCGCAGTTGCCACTTTGTAGAACTCGGAAGCAGTTGTGGCAAAGTTAAAGGCCTGAGTCTGTGCGTCCCACTTAAGAGAAGCAAATGTTGGATCAAAACTCCTGCAACTGGTTACATCGGAAAATGAGACCAAAGACTTCAATAGGGTACAAAACCACTACAGTAATTGTAGTAGACCAGGGGTACAGAATCTACTATATATTTGTCAAATACCACTCACTCACTCATTCATCACGAAATCTCAGAAACCACCGAACGGATTTGAATGAAATTTGGTATGCAGCTTCCTCAAGGGCCGTAGGTGCGCGAAAGAAAGGTTTTCAAAAAATTCACTCGGGATCATGGTCAAACCATGATTTCTACTGCATATTTGTCAAATACCACTCACTCATTCATCACGAAATCTCAGAATCCACCGAACGGATTTGAATGAAATTTGGTATGCAGCCTCCTCATGGGCCGTAGGGACTCGTTAAGAAAGGTTTTCAAAATTTTCACTCAAGGTCATGGTCAAACGGCGAAAACCGCGATTATATGAACAGCTTCAATAATGCCTAAGTCTACTGAATTGTTGCCAGGTAATGTGGGCTGCATCACGTCGCCCCTACCAGAGTTCTGGTGATTTGCTGGCAGTGAGCTGTGTGGCAATGCTCAGTGTGTTCTTTACCGTCATAACTTGCACGTCATTGTTGTCTGCGCTCCCGACCTTTAACCATTCTCTCTGTTCAAACAGTACTTCTCTGTAATTTGTAATTTCACCATCACTTCACAATCATTTTAGCCTATAGTTGAAGTAACTGTAGAGTTCATTTCTGTTTGTACTTCGTACTTTCACCATCACTTCAGAATCATCATATTGCATTATATAGGCTATTAGCCTTTAGTTGAAGTAACTGTAGAGTTCCTTTGTTTGTTGGATTAGGTTCGGCGCTTTTCATAATTTCTTGGTAGTACATAGTTAGTTATAATAAAAGTAGATTTTGGTGAAAGAAAATTACCTCTACCAATGTTAATTTTGTTAAGTTAGGCTATTCCATTTATCAGTTTTTTTAAGTAGAGATTTGTTTTTACGTTAGGTGTATTCCATTTTTTTATTACTCAAGGGAGGTTCTTCTTCTTATTTTTTGTATTTGCTGTTCATTGATTGTTTTCACGAAGGCTTCAGTAGAAATGTTAGAGGTAGATGGCACCCAAGTTCCCCACCAAGCCTATAAAATTCCCGGAGATGGTCTCTTCTCTGCTCTATCTTACGCAATGTATGGCAACATTGTCAGACATGCCTCTAACAACTGGGAAAGACTACAGGTGTATTCTATGACACGAGATTGCCAGCCTTACATAAACAAGGCTGAGTATGTATCTGTTATGGCCATGCCTTGCACATACGGTACATCATTCGAATTGCAAGTAGCGGCAGAGATTTATCCTTTCCAACTCCAGGTCTACTGTAATTGTGTACTCCGAACTGGAAATACGTATGGTTCTGCAGCTTCTGTTAAAAGGTTTAGGTTTACAGGAGAGTTCACGCAGGGACATTTTGATGTTTACGAGCCATTCACACCTACAATTTTACAATGTGAATACCCGCTTCTCATTCAGTCTTCTTCATTAACATCTTCCATACCTGCCAACTTTTGAAAAGGGCTATCAGTAAAACTCACACGCGACATAAAAATCTAATGATTTTCGACATACCCCGGCTTGACGAAAATAATAATACTTCTTGGCTACAAAATACAATAATTCATGCTTTAAACAGGATACTTACATGATTTGTAGATGAACATGACAATCAAGAAGAAATCCATGTTAATCAGCAGCAGGCGTGGTGAATATTGGTTTGGAGCAGACATAACAGGACTTCCTTGATAGATTAAGCTGATATACGATAATTGAAAAAGGCTTTAAACAATAAAACTTGTTTAACGTAACACAGGCAAGAAATAATATAATACACACTGCAAATCACATGCTAGTTCGACTTTTAAGTCATGGTTGTGGCCTTTTTAGCTTCCTGCAAAAAGTCTTGAGAAAATGTTTTGTCATAACAGGGACCAGAACTCCTGGTCTTCAAAATAGAAATAGACTCCAGAGATTCATTGGACATGGATGACCTGAACTGTGTTCTACTTTTCTTCACAAGGCTAAAAACACGTTCACATTCTGCATTGCTATGGGGTATGGTGAGAATAGAGAGCAATACTCTAGAAATTCGGTTATACTTAAGAAGTCCATCGCCTCCACGAATTCTTGATATTTGTGCCCAACTGGAATCACTTGCAGCATCTTGATGTGCAGCCAAAGTGTCATCTACCTGAAGAGCTGTGAACTGCCTCTGAAGCTCATTCACCACCTCATCTGTAGTTTCATTCTCTTCCATGTATAACATGATAGGAAACTTTTCCAAGAAAAAACGAATGGAAGAAAACTGTGCATCTTCAATTTTGTCTAACCTAGCAACTTCATTCTTTAACACGTCATCCTTGAGTGGAAACTTGTTGATGATGTAGTCACAGGCAGTACAAAAGTAGTTTCTCACTGATGAAAAGAAAAGGGATTTATCTGTATCCGGTCCGTTCTGAAGGCACTTAACAACTTCAGATGATGCATTTTTTGCCATTTTATTTACAATGCATGTCGTTTTCGTGCGACCACAACTATATTTCTTTGCAACTTCTGATGTGGGAAACATTTTCTTAAATAAAGCACCAGCATGATCAGCCGCACTTAAGGGCACATTGTGTTCCAGCAAAAAGGAAGTAAACAGACACTCGGCCCTAATTACGCCAATGTCAACGTTTCCAGACTTAGCAAAAAAGGTGTTGATTTTCTTGCTATCTTCCTTCGATTTAACATAACGTATGTGTTTACCGCACTTCACATGATTACTTAATTTTTCCACCATGTGCAATATTAATATCACACTCACATACCGTGCAAAAGGCAATTTTTTCTCCCTTTCTTGATTTTAGTATGCACGGAAAATCAACCGAGTATGATTCTTTAAATGTCTGGAAGTACTGTTTCTTGTTGGATTTGTTCATTCCCGATATCTACTAAAAAACAAAGATTAACTGGAGGGTTTTCCATTTTTTAAGTCCGTATTGACGCTTACAAATCGAAATAGTGTGAAAGGTATTGATTGGGCGGAAACTATTTTTACTCACTATTTCGATCTACTAAAACATCAAAAGGAACCTGGATCACTGAACGTCACATAAAATTATAACATAAAACACTTAAGACAGCCAACACTTCATTAAAACATGTCAAAACACACAAAGTCTTAAACCATTAAATGAACACGACGCCAACCTCGTGAAGAAAGAATATGCACATGGTAGAAGAAAAAAAAAACACACACACGTGGAACGAATGTAATTAGTCCAAGGAATACAGGAAACTGCGAAGCACGAAGTTATAGCACAAAAACTCGAACGCTTCATTAAAATATGCCACAACCTTAAGGAACGCCAACTTCGCGAACAATGAACAACTAACGTGGTCAAAGAATATGGTTTAAATCGCAACGAGCGAACGGAGCGGAACAAAGAATATGCGAAGCAGAGCCTGTCGACACCTAAGATTAACATGGAAGAACGGTTATCCCGGCTTCAAATTCAATTACAATGACGACACAACCATCACACGGTTAAAAGTACGAATCATATCAAAGAACGAGTTATCGACTATCGTGGACTTGCCTTCGACCCACGCAAACAATCGATCGTACGGAAGTGGGCGGTATTATCAAATGTAAATTATCGTTTCAAATTTTTGTCCGCGAAATCGTAAAATGACACCGTTCATCCGTAAAACTGTAAAATGCTGCAATTTCCATAAATTTTACGGATAAACCGTAAAAGTTGGCAGGTATGCATCTTCTCCTTCTACCGCGAAAATCCTCCTCGAGTCAGTGCCTCAAACTAAATCAAATTGAGGTTCAAAACGTAGAAAACGATTTACTAACAACATCCGTAAAAAAACAATTAAATAAAGCTGTAAACAAATACGCGAAAGAACATCCTTAAGTAAACCTTGGGGCATTTAAGAAGTATGTTGAAAGCAATAAGAAAGTCAATAGGGATGCAGTGGCCAAATATACAAAGAGCCACCCAGAAGTAAATAGGGATGCAGTTGCCAAATATACAAAGAGCCACCCAGAAGCAAATAGGGATGCAGTGGCCAAATATACAAAGAGCCACCCAGAAGCAAATAGGGATGCAGAGGAGACAGAGAGACTACTTTGGATTCGCATCAATCAGAAAAAGTTGAGAATTGAGGAATATGTGTACCTGAAGGATGCAATGAGTAAAGCATGCAGTAAATAGGGAACCAGGCTGCAGGCTAAAGCTCTGCATAAATTTGTGATTGAAGCCACCATATTTACAAGTGTTGGCCAAGGCGAAACTGTCTTCATACCCCGCATTCCTCTAATCCCATCAGACTACCATTTTCAATTCAAACGTCTGCAGTTTGCTTTGAAAGTCTGCTACGCCATGACAATTAACAAGGCTCGGACAGAGTTTAAAAGTAGCTGGTGTGGATCTGAGAAGTGACTGTTTCGCACATGGTCAATTGTACGTGGCATGCTCCAGAGTCAGTTCTTCTGGTGGCTTAGTCAATCTGCAGCCTGAGAGAAAGACCAGAAATGTAGTTTACCGAGAAGTGCTTAGGCGTTAAAAACACTCTCGATAGACATGGCAGTAGGCTAGGGGGACCTGCCTTAAATCAAACCTCCCCGTTGTATATTGCACCCAATTTTCAATTTCAACGCTCCATATTGCCGTCATTATCTTCCACTACAGGAAAAATCTATGTAACTAATGTTATAATGGGATTCCAAATGTAACAACTAGTTCATTTATACAGTTGTTTTTAACAAAGTCTCCTTGATGGACTTGTTGAACCACAACTGATAATTGTTTTCAAATGAGGTCAGGTTTCATTTGATTGGTTCTATGAACACTCAAATCAGTTGACGCTGGAGTTCAGAGAAACTAGACAAACTATTTTAATTATTCACCAGGAATCGGTGCATCCAGTTTCTCCAATGACACTGCACTGCTGGATGCATTCTTAACCAGTCTTTCAAGAAAGTATTCAGAACAAGAATGGATGTACTGTTATTTCCAGTAGGATGTGAATGTCAGGCAGGGTGTGCCTTGAGTCCGCTGATGAGCTTTACTGGTGTAAGTGAAATACCGCAACAGACGCGGTAAAAACATAGAGGTTTTGGCAGAGTTTAATATAATTCTTTCTTTATGACAAATCAGTCTCCTGTGCAAAACATTTAAAAAAGAGGGCTATTCTTTCTTGCCAAGAAGTAGAATCGGGCACTGGGTGACTTTGGGAGGTACAAAATCACATGACATATTGTTTGGTTGGTTCTTAAGTTTAGGGGCTGCGACAATTCGGTCATGTAGCCCCGTGTACTTTGGGTGCGTGTAGAATCTGTCTGATAACCGGTGTTAATTGTGATGACTGTATTAGTGTGTGTTATCAGTTTTTTAAAATTTAAGTACAGACTGCAACTTAGAATTTTTCAAATAGTTCCTACTTTTGCCGCCAAGCGCCACCCTCAACGACTACTAGGCCAAGTTCAGAACTTAGTTACTAGATGCCACCGCAGTCGACTCTTGGCAACGAACGTAGAAACCTAAAGGCGTTGTTTACATTCTTAACCTATCAAATTTAGCTTCACACAAGTGTAATTAGTGGAAGGTTATTTATCATGCCATAAATCTATGACATGGGACCGCCGGCTTTACTTCCCCTCCGAAGGAAGGCATACTGAGGGATTTTTAACGCTCTTAAAAAATCCAACGGCTTCAGCCGGGTTTGAACCCGCTATCTTGGGCATAGAAGCTCAGCATGCTACCGACTACGCCAACGACATATTGTTTGAAAGGTCTTTCCTTCCAGTTTTCAGAGTGTGAGGCAATATAACGTTTCCTCGAATTATTGGAACGATTGATAGGCACAGGAGGGTTAATGTTAACACATGGAAGACGGGCCCCGAGAAATCTCGGTTTTATACACGTCAATGTTTTCAGTCTTCCTGCGACATCTCTTGGCCATGTATTGAACTATTTCGGTCTAGCACATTGAGAAGGATATTTGTAGAAGTATATGTGCCATCTTCCGTCTATTCATGGCCTTCTTTTATTCTTTGATTTTGTTTTGAAACATCGAACTTCCTTCTGTTGGTTCAATCAATGACAAGATGGAGGACTTGTATAATCAGATGATAAGATTTATCGTTTATATTATCGTTCAAATGGCACAAGTTATAGTGAATTAGTGGAAACTGAATGAGAGAGTGATATTCAGGTCTCTGGGCGACGTAATAACAACCAAAGTACACACCGTACTTTGATTGTTGACCAATCTAACCTCAAATATACTCCATCTACTCTTTCTGTAAGCCGCCACTGCACATTGTGTCATGTTTCCAAATACATCACCCCCTGAGCACTACTAGGGGTATGTGTATACTCATATCAACTAGAAAGATAATATCTAGGTTATTTCCACAATTATGTACATTTTATAAACTAGTGCACTGGAATATTCTCAGTAGCAAAATGTCCGGTCCACAGGAGATGTGACATGTCCAGGCATCCGGTCACCAATGTGTTAAGGATTCATCGCATAACACAAGCAATTTCTAGTTTATTAACAATCATTTAATTTTATGTAGAAGAAATCCAAGACCCTCCATTCCTGACCCGGTCGGAGACTGGAAGCAGGCTGTGGATTTTCATTTTCCATTGATGTGTGGAAGTACTTCTCTTAATCATCACCACTTACACGTACAGTCTGTTGGAGAATTCGTAGCGTGAGACAGAGCACTTGGTTACAAGCTGCCGAGTGCTGCAGTTCTTGAACAGAATCTACTCAATTTTACTGAATATCTTATAGTCTGCTTCTCATCTTTGCAGGTCCATCAATTAGGGGCAGATGACCTCCTAGTTCTACCCCTTAAAACAACAATAACTAACAGGTCCATCAAGATATAACACTGGACACCATGTGAGTATAAAATTGGATATATATTATATTACTGCAGTTAGCCATGCGTGTTATTCATGAAGTGTGTATCTCTGTATTAGGACACAATTCAAGACGACACCAGGTGCCGCCAATGCCTTGGGAATAAAGTACGAGTCTGGAATCTGTGGCCTTGCATACCTCAGATTGCTGGACAGGGGAGAGCCCTTTCAACTCGGCAGCAATTTAAGTGAACTGGGAGCCCTGGACGACGTGTTCATCCATGATAAAACAATCAACAAATTGTATTGTGTTCAACTGAAACACAAGGAAAAGGCCGGTGAAATCACAACTGCTGCTTTGACTTCAACAAACGATAAGGCAAAGTTCAGTGTCTTGAAATATTACAATTCATATAAAGATATAAAAGAGAAATGTGAAGTTAACGAGGGACTTTTCAAAGGACTTTCATTCGATAATTTCTATTTTGTATTTTATACCAATAGTCCCATTGAACATAAATCCAGAGATGAATTTGTCACACATACTGAATTGATGGATATGCTCAACACCGGAGATAACTCAGGGTCTATTTTTCGTTTTGGTTCTGAGAACACACGAATATGGGAATTGAAGAAAGGCCAAGAAGACGAAGATACTTATCACACGTTTTTATCCAAGTTCCTTATTTTCAGTAAGCAAGGTAATGCTGAACATGTTCTAGATCTAGTGAATGAAGAGGTAGCTAGACTTGCTCTGGTGGCCGATGAAGAACTAGACCTGTTCAGTAGGAAGTTTATTGACGAGATAGAAGCTTGGAAAAATAAGGGAGATCCTCTCACAGAGAGCTCTCCTCTATGGTTTACTCTTCTCCGGGACAATCTGAACTGTCAAGTGAAGAGGATTAGTTACGAGTTTCGACTGCCCGACAAAGAGCTCGTCAGTGGTGATTACCTGAACATTAGTGTGCCAGATATTGACAAGGATATAAGGTATCTGAAAGTTCTGGCTCTAGTTCGCAACGAGTGTAAAGACAACTACTTGTTCATTGACGCATTGCAGTGCTCAAAAGCTGTAAAGAGTGTGTGTCTGTCTAATCACTGTGACAACATAATCATTAATGTCGATAAAGAGGATAACATCCCACACTTCCTTCCTGCCATTCAGACAAGGAAGAAGAGGCTGATCCTAGTATCTGGTCAGCGTCTGAAACTGAGCCATGAGTTGACACACAGAACAGACCGCTGGTCTCTGAGTGACCTCACTACAGATTCTCAGAAACGCATGGGGAACACCAGAGTTCAGTTCCAGAGACTGGACGTCCCTCTATCCGCTCTGATTGGACCCGAAGATACAATGAATATTGTGTGTGGAAAGGCTTTGTCAACTCTCCTCAAAGAGGAAAGAATTTTAATAGGTGGACAATTACCGAGCGTAGATGAATTGTACAGAGAGTGCAGTCTCTGCCATCAAACTGTACTCAAGTTTGATGTACTAACAGTAAAACATCAGCATGATGTATTTATCGTGTCGAAGTTACCGAATGATAAACATAAAGATTTGTCTAGCAGCACGATAATCTCCTCAGGAGTGGAAGAACCAGGGCAAGACAAGAGCAAGAATACTCATAGGATAGAGTACCACGAAGGGTTCCTTATATGGAAGAAGACGGAAGGTGATGACACTCTCGTGAGGAATTTCGTTAGCCCTGTGTCATCAGAATGTCATGGCAATCCAGGGACTTGCTGCCACCAACGGTTACTGTCACAGCAGTGGCATAGCAAGGTGAGATTAATAACCGGTCAGCCCGGCATAGGAAAGACCAGTTTGCTTAAGCATCTTGCCGTGGAGCGGAAGAAGCAAAGTCCTGAGCAGTGGATGATCTTCGTTCCACTTGCTGTGTACTCATCTACTCTTGGTAATTGTCGTCCTGAAGAGTTCACTCTGGAACGAGTAGTCAACATGTTTTGCCTTGCTTCCGAACTTAAAGAGTCTACTTGTAGTGAGACATCAAAGAATTTGCTATTGCATAGTGTAAAAGCACAGGGAAATATCTGTGTATTTCTTGATGCGGTAGATGAAGTATCCCCAACGTACAAGGAGCACGCCTTGAGTATCATTAAACTGCTTCTGAAAGAGTCAAAAGTGAATGAGATATGGATTTCGAGCAGAGCAGTGGTTGAAGCTTATTTACAGTCGAATCTTCAATCACTGCCACTAGTGATTCAGCCATTCACGGAAGATGAGCAGACTAAATACCTTACTGCATATTTTCAACAACAAAATATTGAGAAAAAAGCTGAATCTAGAATCATGCAACATATTAAGTCTGATTTAAAAACCTCACACGGACACATCTGTGAAGTGCCTTTTCATGCCCGTCTTGTTGCTGACATCTTAATCAGAGGTGGCCAACAGGAATCATGGTCAACTATGCAACTGGGAATGGGAACAATACACCTGTACCAACTTTTTGAAACATTTTTCTCTGAAAAATTTGAAGTGAAATGCAAGGAAAAGGATGGAAGTGACACAAAGAAACCAGGAATACTTGAAACCATGCAGAAAGCTAAACAGGAGTTCATGGATGACCATACTCAGTGTGCCTTTCTGGAAATATTCATTGAAGAAGAACAACGCAAGCATCTGAATATTGATGATGTACTGGTACCAGATGACTCAAAATATATTCAACTACAAAGATTTGGAATTATTGATAAAGCTGTTGATGGCAATTCATTTGTGCATAAATCTCTTGCTGAATTTCTAGTTGCACGCTGGCTGAAAGATATGTGTGAAAAAGAGATCACTGATACAGAAACACAAGGGATTGTATGCAGTACCGTAAACCAAGAAACACGGCCATGTTCTATGGATCAGAGATGTGGTAACAAATATGCAATGATATCTGAATGGGGATTGGATAATGTGATTTACTTTTTCGAGCAGATGATGGCAGATAATTGTGAGCTCCACCAGATGGTGCTGAGAGGTGACCTACTTCAAGTTAAGGAATTGCTCAAGGACCCTTCAGTTGTCAATACTGTGGACAAAGGTGGCAGGTTAGCCCTGCACCTAGCATCATCACACGGGAGGACAGATATCGCTGAACTTTTAGTTGATTCCGGAAGTGCAACTGATGTGTGCGACAAACTGATGGGATGGACACCATTACGCTACGCGGACCACGTGAAGTCGTGGGAAACAGTTGCACTACTGACACAGGATGGGGTCAAAGAGTGTGACCTTCCTAGATTAAGAAATAAAATCCAAAATCTAGCTGAAGGCGTTTTGATGAAAATAATTACCATTGGAAATGAACCCCGTTTAGATTTATCCAGTGTTGTTCATGAAATGTTCTCTTCTCTACTAGAAGCAGCCAGCAATGGTAAAAGGTACCTTGTATCCTGGTGGTTGAACCGAGGGGCTGATGTGGGTGTTATTAGCCAGAGAGGTAGGACTCCATTGCACTTGGCGGCTGGTAACGGACATGTAGATGTGGTTAATATATTATTACACCATGGAGCTACTGTGGCTGTTAGAGACCATTGCGGTGACACTCCACTGCACTTGGCAGCTCGTGAGGGACATGTGGATGTGGTTAATACATCATTAGACCATGGAGCTGATGTGGCTGTTACAAACCAGAAGGGTAACACTCCACTGCACTTGGCAGCTGGTAAGGGACATGTAGATGTGTTTGGTTGGTTGGTTGGTTCTTAAGTTTAGGGGCTGCGACAACGCGGTCATGTAGCCCCGTGTACTTTGGGTGTGTGTAGAATCTGTCTGATAACCGGTGTTAATTGTGATGACTGTATTAGTGTGTGTTATCTGTCATTTTAATTTAAGTACTGCAACTTAGAATTTTTCAAATAGTTCCTACTTTTGCCGCCAAGCGCCACCGTCAACAACTACTAGGCTAAGTTCACAACTCAGCTGCTAGACGCCACCGCAGTCGGCTCTTGGCAACGAACTTAGAAACCTAAGAGCGTTGTTTACAATAACCTATCAAATTTAGCTTCACACAGGTGCAATTAGTGGAAGGTTCTTTAACATGCCATAAATCTATGACATGGGACCGCCGGCTTTACTTCCCCTCCGAAGGTAGATGTGTTTAATATATTATTAGACCATGGAGCTGTTGTGGCTGTTACAAACCAGCGGGGTATCACTCCACTGCACTTGGCAGCTCGTGAGGGACATGTGGATGTGGTTAATACATCATTAGACCATGGAGCTGATGTGGCTGTTACAGACCAGGAGGGTAACACTCCACTGCACTTGGCAGCTCGTGAGGGACATGTGGATGTGGTTAATACATCATTAGACCATGGAGCTGATGTGGCTGCTACAAACCAGCGGGGTAACACTCCACTGCACTTGGCAGCTCGTGAGGGACATGTGGATGTGGTTAATATATTATTAGACCATGGAGCTGTTGTGGCTGTTACAAACCAGTGGGGTGACACTCCACTGCACTTGGCAGCTCGTGAGGGACATGTGGATGTGGTTAATATATTATTAGACCATGGAGCTGTTGTGGCTGTTACAAACCAGCGGGGTAACACTCCACTGCACTTGGCAGCTCGTGAGGGACATGTGGATGTGGTTAATACATCATTAGACCATGGAGCTGATGTGGCTGTTACAAACCAGAAGGGTAACACTCCACTGCACTTGGCAGCTGGTAAGGGACATGTAGATGTGTTTAATATATTATTAGACCATGGAGCTGTTGTGGCTGTTACAAACCAGCGGGGTATCACTCCACTGCACTTGGCAGCTCGTGAGGGACATGTGGATGTGGTTAATACAGTACATCATTAGACCATGGAGCTAATGTGGCTGTTACAGACCAGGAGGGTAACACTCCACTGCACTTGGCAGCTCGTGAGTGACATGTGGATGTGGTTAATATATTATTAGACCATGGAGCTACTGTGGCTGTTACAAACCAGAAGGGTAACACTCCACTGCACTGGGCAGCTCTTAAGGGACATGTAGATGAGGTTAATATATTATTAGACCATGGAGCTGTTGTGGCTGTTACAAACCAGTGGGGTAACACTCCACTGCACTGGGCAGCTGGTGAGGGACATGTAGATGTGGTTAATATATTATTACACCGTGGTACTGACGTGGTTGTTACAAACCAGGAGGGTAACACTCCACTGCACTTGGCAGCTAGTGAGGGACATGTAGATGTGGTTAATATATTATTACACCATGGTACTGACGTGGTTGTTACAAACCAGGAGGGTAACACTCCACTGCACTTGGCAGCTAGTGAGGGACATGTAGATGTGGTAAATATATTATTAGACCATGGAGCTGATGTGGCTGTTACAGACCAGGAGGGTAACACTCCACTGTACTTTGCAGCTCGTGAGGGACATGTGGATGTGGTTAATATATTATTACACCATGGAGCTGTTGTGAATGTTACAAACCAGTGGGGTAACACTCCACTGCACTTTGCAGCTGATAAGGGACATGTTGATGTGGTTAATAAATTATTAGACCATGGAGCTGTTGTGGCTGTTACAAACCAGTGGGGTAGCACTCCATTGCACTGGGCAGCTAGTGAGGGACATGTGGATGTGGTTAATATATTATTACACCATGGTACTGACGTGGTTGTTACAAACCAGGACGGTAACACTCCACTGGCCTTGGCACCTAGTGAGGGACATGTGGATGTGGTTAATACATTATTAGACCATTGGTACTGATGTGGTTGTTACAAACCAGGACGGTAACACTCCACTGGCCTTGCCACTTGATAAGGGACATAAAGGTGTGGTTAAAATATTAGGCGATGAAGCTGATAGGTTTTTTCAGAACTATAAATATACCATAGAGGAAGGGAAATCCTGGCTTAATTCATGTTTGCTGTGGACAGAGGTATCTCTATAAATATAAATGTATAACTGTACCGTTATTTTGAGGGGAGGGAGGGTTTGGTTAACCCGAGGCCAAAGTGGCCTGAAGACAATTAACCTAGTACTATTCTGTTGCGCTCAATAAAACATGGATTCAAACCGTAGTGGGTAAAATATATATATATATATATATATATATATTTCCGAAGGGAAGTGAAGTACAATGCCGAAAGGCCAAGGGAGGGAACACTTGAATACACTCCTGCGTTTTAAGAAAGGGGAGGCCAACATTTATCCCATTATTAATGGCAACGCCGCATTTATCAACTGGTCATATTTCGTGACTGCATTTCACTAATGAATTATTCTTTCATTTAAAACACTTTTCAGATAATAGCCGAAACTAGAATATCTTGAACAACCAAGAGATGCTTCATAACATATTTTCAAATTCCATTTCAAGATGCATTTAGTAAACAGCATGGATGCTTTGCTTTTGCGGCCATTTTAATCAACCAAGTTATGCCATCTATGACAAGCGAAAGACAAAGGACCGTTTGTCATCATTAAACTATCTGGTTCCCATAACCAAAATCCTGACAATTACATTATAAAACTTTAAGTTATTATTTTCTTGTTACATAAGAATCGAAATCAGAATTATTAATTTTACAGGGAATGTTCAATCTTCATATCCCTTAACCTACGCATGCGCTGCACCCTATATTTTAATAGGCTTGTTCCCTAACAAACATACAAGTAAATGAATAAATAAATCATCATGGGCCCACTTTTAAATAAAGGAGAAAGAAATGCACACATAAATAAATAAAATATCTTGAACAAGATATGCTCGTAACAAGCCAAAGAAACTAAAGTTTGTATCATAAATGTGCAGCGCGAGGGTCAAAACGGCACTTGCCCTCAACAAGCTAAGCTAAGAAATATCAATCATTGTCCGGAATGCTGCAATCCTATTCCAGTCAGCAACGAGTTCCCACATTTTAAATGATAAACAGTTTTACCTTATTGATGGCCTACATAATATGGCCCGAGGCTGCCACTCACGTCCTTTATAGAATTCACATCATGCAGTTTTAATTATTTCGGCAGTGGCTCCGAGACAGGCCACGCCACAAGGTCTGTCTTGCATATGCCCAGATCTAATTTTTGAACCAGTTGGCAACTGAAGATCGGCCGGCACAACTTACATTGCCAACCTCATGATTTAATTTGTCTCTAAGACCTTTATGGCCGAATCAAGTTTCAGAACTAAATTTAGCTTGGCGACACAATCAGCACTGATTGGCTATCCAGTCTTGTATTAATTTAATTAGAGAGCGCCAAATTCAGAAACACCAACAATGCACAAAACAGTCAACAATGGCTACATTCTCCCAAATGTAGACCAGGAATTTGTTATTATATTTAGGAATCAAATTATTTTATATAAATGTTCTTTCTTTCCTCTTGATCCAGAAATGATATTTTGTCACATTAATGACCAGGGGCGCCGACAGAAGAAGGGGGGGGGGGGGTCACATGGGAGCGGCGGCGGGGCACAAGGGGGCAGCGGCGGCGAAGTATTGTGAGTCGAAACCAATCGGCTCAATAACCTAATTTGCAAATATATATCAATTTCTCTTATTATCATGTTATAATTCATTTGTAGCTTAAGAACGATTCGTCAGTCTGAAACATGTACCCATTTAAGCACTAAACTTTAAGGAGTTTAAATATTGTATTTATTAGGTGGATTCATTTCTATCATTTGAGAATAATTCAGCCAAACTAATGAAACTGGAGAACAAAAAGGCCATTGAAGCATGTTACCAGTTCGCATTCAACTCGTGAGTCACTTGACTTGGAGATGAGAACATAGAATTGAGGAAACGGCACAAGATTTAGAGAAACAAGTACCGGTAATAGAAATCTGTGCAATGTGATGAGACAGCTGTTTTATTGTAGCAGTATTGCCAACATTCCCAATTGAAGTGATAGAAGCCATTGTTTCAGTGCTGCGTAGTTCTAGCAAATTACATTAGGTGGGGAAACAAGTAATTCTATGCCCTAACATGAGAAACATTACATAAGATATTTATCGCAATATAACATGCTTTTGTGGTTCCTGTTTTCCTGGCTTGTGTTGACTGACTGGAATCTCTTCACACAACCACAAAATCTGAGGATGTTTTCTCTGCTCTAAGTAACCTTTTGTCAAGAGTTAGGAAGAGATCAACAGACTCTTCTGTACCACACTGAAGTTCATTGACTCTTAACAGGTAACATGCTCGCTCGGATATTCAATCTGAAGTTTGAAGTTGAAATATTTTTGTTGTGGTCAAGGGGAAAGTAGATTCAATGTACAGATTTAAGATTATTTATTTATCGTATGGCTTTTAGTGCCGGGAGTGTCCAAGGACATGTTCGGCTCACCTGAGTCGGTCGCTGTTTCCAGCGGACACCCTTAGGGTGAGCTACAAGTTCCGTTCAATTTAGAGTAGTTCCAACTTTCGCTACCAGATATCAATGATACCTAGTGGTGAACGTTGGAACTTTGATAGAGCGTTCCGACGAAATCTAACCTAACAATTTAGCTTCTCACAAGTTTAGTCTGTGGAAGGATCTTTTACATGCCATAAATCTACGACATGGGACTGCTGGCTTTGCTTCCCCTCCGAAGGAAGGCATACTGAGGGATTTTTAACGCTCTTAAAAAATCCGACGACTTCGGCCGGGTGGGGGTGGTGTTACGGCTGTGAGTTTGTGTCATCGCTCGCCGCATGAGTCACAACTGCCCCAGGGCTGGGCTGTGCCCTGCCTCGTGTATTGCGTGCGCCTTATGCAACAGGGCTACTAGGACAAAGGGATGGTCCAGAATATTCGTGACTGAGCCAGCGATGGAAACCTCGAGAAGCCGTGAACCCTGGATGGATCTAGAAGCATTTATTGAGTCACCGGCCTGTCAAGCAGTGGTGGTTGTATTTTACGAGCGAGTGCGGGTGCTTATCCCGAGCGACAGAAGTGTGGTGACTTGCGAAACCCCTAGTGAAGCCGATTCTCTTGACAGCGAAGGGAGTGAGGAGCTTACAGGGGACTGCCTGTGTTTTGAGCGAGTGTGCTTACTTAGTGCGAGAGAGGTCATTGTGGTGAGTTGCAAAACAGTGAGTGACAGACCTAGTGCAGCTATTTCTAGCCAGCGTACGGGACCGGACTCATTAGCGAGAGGATTAACTGTGGTCTCTTGACAAGTGAAAGGGGAAGTATTCTCGACGTGAGGAAACTGGAGTAAGGTAATAATTGCTTGTATTTGCTGTTGAGTTGTGTATCTTTCTGGCCACAATAAAGTTAATTATTTCTTTAAAGCAGTAATTGGTATTGTGCTTCCTACCCACCGTAATCCAGTTAACAAAAGTGTCACTAGGGGGGGGGGGGGGGGGTGGCACGTAACAACTAACACGCTATCTTGGGCATAGAAGCTCAGCATGCTACCGACTATGCCACCAAAGTCGCAATGTACAGATGATTAATATATATCAGAATATTTGTCAGAATTTGAGACAGCAAGGACAGATTCAAATTCTATAGGTTGAGCTAGTCAAAGCTTTCTACAAAAAAAAATCCTGGAAAGAATATATTTATGACTACGTAGCCTTCCAACTTCACGTCTTATCGAGCTTCTTGATAACACACAAAACCATACATTATATTTGAAAAGTGAATTATAGAAATATTTTTAAGAACAATTGTGATCCTTGAGAACTGAATTTAGATGCTATTTCCAGATATTTCTTCAGATTATCAGTTTTTCTTAAATTAGTAAATGATCAAGAATTTTCCACCTTAACACATGTTTGGGAACATCACATATTTCCTTGTTCAGCTTTTATGTTTCCTTGACAAATAATTAAAATCTATCCTAAATTAAGTAAAAATTAAGACTTTCACGACCGAGGAATTGAAATAGGAATCTCTGTTTAGCGGGCTTATAGGCCGTGTCCTGACGTTTCGCTCAAGATAAACAGAAGATATATAAACAGTCAACAACCCACACATAGAGGCTACCACAGCAACAGCGTACCAGATAAAAGTAATGCATCAAGGACAGGGCTGCTCTTCTGTTGCATCTTCTCGTCTACGACGGTCAATAAGGGCAGGCTTGAGGGGATTAAGGACTGGAAGCCAAGCTCTGTTCACACGTTCTGATTCCTCCTTAAGATTAGTATGCTTCAGGATTTCAATGGCCTCCCTTTGTAGCCCGGCATGATAAGACATCATGGTGCACAGAACTAAGGTGTCTCCATATCTTATGTCGTGACCTGCGACAGCGGATTTATCTGTTTGTCCCAGCCGGCTGTGTCGTTCGTGCTCCTTGAGGCGAGTGGCAATACTTCTTTTCGTTGTTCCAATGTATACTTGGCCACAATCACACGGGATTTTATAAACCCCGGCCGCGGTATGAGGATGTCGCTTATCTTTAGCGGACCTAAACATGTCCTTAATTTTTCGCTTAGGCCTGTATATGGTCTTTATATCATGGGACTCGAGTAGCCTCCCTATTCTGTCCGTGACTTTTTTTAATATATGGAAGGGGCTGCTTGTCTCCAATTACCCTTGTACTTGGACGTCTCGGGTGGAGTGCTCGCTGGATATCTTTCTGGCTGTACCAATTGGTGCGTAGGGCCTCGCTGAGGTGTTTAATTTCTTGTTTTAGGCACTGCTTTTCACAAATTCTTTTCGTGAGGTCAACCAGTGTTTTTATCACTCCGTATTTCTGTCGTGGGTGTTGGTAGGACGTCTTATGTAAATATCGGTCAGTATGGGTATGTCCCAAGGTTAGATCAACGGTCTTCGTTATCATAACATCGAGAAAAGCGATTTTCTGTTCATTTTCTAACTTCATGGTAAACTGAATGTTAGAGTTCTGGCTGTTAAGATGTTGTAAAAACAGATTTAATTGATCTTTACCATGGCTCCATATTACAAATGTATCGTCCACGTATCGTAGCCACACCTTAGGCTTCAAAGGTGCAGTCTCGTGTGTTATTTGTTAAAATTTTTCCATGAAGAAATTCGCGATCACTGGACTCGGGACTGCCCATGGCGACCCCATCAATTTGTTCACAGAAATCGCCCTTCCACAGGAAGTAGCTAGCGGTGAAGCAGTTTACCATGGAGTTAGAAAATGAACAGAAAATCGCTTTTCTTGATGTTATGGTAACGAAGACCGCTGATCTAACCTTGGGACATACAGTTTACCGTAAGCCGACCCATACTGACCGATATTTACATAAGACGTCCTACCAACACCCACGACAGAAATACGGAGTGATAAAAACACTGGTTGACCTCACGAAAAGAATTTGTGAAAAGCAGTGCCTAAAACAAGAAATTAAACACCTCAGCGAGGCCCTACGCACCAATTGGTACAGCCAGAAAGATATCCAGCGAGCACTCCACCCGAGACGTCCAAGTACAAGGGTAATTGGAGACAAGCAGCCCCTTCCATATATTAAAAAAAGTCACGGACAGAATAGGGAGGCTACTCGAGTCCCATGATATAAAGACCATATACAGGCCTAAGCGAAAAATTAAGGACATGTTTAGGTCCGCTAAAGATAAGCGACATCCTCATACCGCGGCCGGGGTTTATAAAATCCCGTGTGATTGTGGCCAAGTATACATTGGAACAACGAAAAGAAGTATTGCCACTCGCCTCAAGGAGCACGAACGACACAGCCGGCTGGGACAAACAGATAAATCCGCTGTCGCAGGTCACGACATAAGATATGGAGACACCTTAGTTCTGTGCACCATGATGTCTTATCATGCCGGGCTACAAAGGGAGGCCATTGAAATCCTGAAGCATACTAATCTTAAGGAGGAATCAGAACGTGTGAACAGAGCTTGGCTTCCAGTCCTTAATCCCCTCAAGCCTGCCCTCATTGACCGTCGTAGACGAGAAGATGCAACAGAAGAGCAGCCCTGTCCTTGATGCATTACTTTTATCTGGTACGCCGTTGCTGTGGTAGCCTCTATGTGTGGGTTGTTGATGTTTATATATATTCTGTTTATCTGTTTAACCTCGCTTAATGTAACCTGTGAACATGCTGAACGCAGTCTTCAGCGAAACGTCACGACGACAAAATGTCCTTAGAACACGGCCTATAAGCCCGCGAAACAGAGATTCCTATCCTAAATTGTTCTTAAAACGTCCTATGTTACCTTGGTTACAAACATTTCCATGCATGAAATAACATCATTATTATTTGTAATAGACTACTATATACAGGGTCTTTCATATAAAGTAAGAACGGCGAGCGGCGGTTTTGTCATTCGCTGCTGAAGCCGGCTTGGCCGACCTTGTGACGCGCCACGGCCCCCTGCTGTAGTATTGAAAGCGCGCGCATAGTACAAACTTGACCTTACAATAAGCGTGCAGGTGTTGTCAGTCGCCAGTCTGAACCACAGCTGCTAACATGTTGAGACAGTTATCATTGCAACATCGTATTTTTGTATGCAAAATTTATTTTAATTACGATTCGGCTCGGCGGGTACGTGATGCATTTGTTCAGCAATTTCCTGATGAAGTCCCTCCTTCACTAGCACAAATTCACGTAATTGTAAATAAATTTGACACTACTGGTTCAGTGCTCAATAAAAAACTGTCTGTTAGGTAGTCAGCCCGAAGGCTGGTTGGATCCTCAAAAAGCACCGCCGTTACGTTATGTGAGTAGATACCCACAAAAACCCAAGGCAGCGCTATATTGAGGCATTCTAGGCAAGAAGAGGAGTGAGGTAGTTTGCCATTGCTTTCCTCACTGAGTCAGAACAGTACTCCTAACCCTATGAGTAGAACCTTTCACAGCATTCACAGGCACTGACTGTGCCCTGAATGCCATTACTAAGCACCACCCATACCTCAGTAGCTTCCATATAATCACAGCCATGAGTGAGACTGAGACATCGGTGAAAAGCCACCTTTTACTCTAGCCTGTGCCAACAGGCAAATGCAAATGTACTGTATTCATCAAGAGATGGCAAACAGGCCACAATAAAAAATCAGAAAAAATACAGTGGCACGACTCACTCGCGTCAGCCAAAATGTGGTTACCAGATGCAATGCCTGTATAATCCAGGAAGGACGACACTTCCAGGACCTTTTATAAGGTAATATTTCATAGAGGATTGTACACACGCTTAGAGCAGGGGGCCGCGGCTTGCCACAAGCTCGGTCAAGGCCACCATACTAGCGGATAACAAACCCGCCGGTTGGCGTTCTTACTTTATATGAAAGACCCTGTATTGTGCCCTAATGTACTATTGCAGCTATAATTTCATACATTTGTCTTTAAGGGCCGGTTTCACCAGCTCCGCTTAACGAAATAAGGGTGGTTTAAACTATCCTCAATGACGTGACCCGTTGCACCAGTCCGAAAGGGCGGCTTAGCGGGCGCTCAGGCTAAGCGGTCATGTTCGTCGGTTTAACGCTGGTTTAAGGCTCGCTTACAGATAAAATGGCGCATGTCAAGTTGTAATCTGGTGCATATTTCAGCTGGTTCGGTGTGGTGTCAAAAGAAATACTGTAATTTTACTCCAAACGTGATTTTTAGTGATTTTATTAACGGTGTTCTTCTTGTTGCGTTTCGGCCAACTAAAGGACTACGTTATTTCAACCGGTGTCTGCGTCGAGTTATAATAGTGATCTGTTCGTGTATAACTGCTCGCATGAATTCTTGTTATTAACAGTGTTATTAATATTATTAATAATGTCAGATTTTGAATCAGACGATGACGAGGAACTTTTAGACATAATTTATAGACGTCCGAGAACTATATATGTTAGGCCCACCTATTTCCAGAGTATAGACGATGTCGAATTTATTACCAGATTTCGTCTAACGAAACTGACTGTCCAGACTGTTTTGGAGCAAATTCAAGCTAGACTACTACACAGGAGCAACAGGTGAGTTATAATACAGCTAATGTTATAAGCATAAAATGATTTAAATTCACATGGACTTTGGATGCTTATTAGAGGTTATGTCTGCACATAGGCATAAACAGTAGAGGTTATGTCTGCTTTACCAAGCATATAGGCGTAAATAGTTTATAGGCAGCAATTTATTAACAATGTAGTAGCCTATACAGTTGACGGGATGTACTGCCATGGCAACATAGACTTATAGGTTAATCAACTGATCCACAAATGTGTGTGGTCATAGTAAGAAAGAAAAAGAGGGGGGTATTTTTGTAACTACAGTAGTAATTACTACATCAGGGCACTGATACTACTATTCGCAAGGATAATCATAGATACCTCTGTATTCATAACTTTACTGTTTATTTCTACTCAAAACCTAAAAACTGTTCTTCTGTTTCAGAAACCATGCTGTATCTCCCATGGATCAGCTACTTCTGACCTTGAGGTTTTATGCAAGTGGTTGCCACTTAATTACTGCTGGGGATTTTTTAAAGGTGCATAAGGCGACAGCATGCCGCATTGTAAAGAGAGTGTCTGTGGCATTAGCCGAACTAAGGCCCCATTATGTAAAGTTTCCTACCACTAGGGAAGAAATTATAAGTGCTCAACGCAGCTTCAAAGCTGAATTTAATTTCCCCAGAGTAGTAGGTGTCATAGATTGCACCCACATCAAAATTCAGTCACCTGGAGGGGAGAATCCTGAGATATATCGGAACAGGAAGGGGTACTTTTCGTACAATGTACAGGTTATTGCTGGTCCTGATCTGAAGATAGTGGACATCGTTGCGAGATGGTATGGGTCGGTTCATGACTCCACCATTTTCAATAACTGTGAGAGGAGAGCGATGTTTGAAATTGGTCGCTATGGGAACGGTATTCTCTTGGGTGATTCTGGGTACCCACTTCTACCATTTCTCTTGACACCTCTCGACAACCCGGAAACTCCAGCAGAGCTCTTATATAATCAATCTCACATTCGCACCAGAAATTGTGTGGAAAGATTATTTGGTTGCTGGAAGAGGAAATTTCCCATACTGTCTTTGGGTCTCAGAGTGGGCCAACAAACTGGTTTAGCCATCATTGTGGCTACTGCAGTTCTCTTCAACTTCAGCAGAGATATGGGTGAAGATGATGCTCCAGCCGATCCCGATGTAGTTATTGACGAACCTGCAGATGACATACAGCTAGTCCCAAATCCTGGCCCTTTCAATCGAAGGAATGAGGCTACTAGAAGACAACTCATCGAGGACTACTTTCAAACCCTTTTGTAAGAATCCTGCTATTGATGTGATAGAAGCCGCTTTTCAGTGTTGCTTATTTTTATAAAAGAAAGCTTTCCAGTCGGTCAACACAAATTGTGCCCAATTACATTACTACAGGCCACCAGTTTAAATCGGAACGGTTGCTTTAGAACATAAATTTAAAAAATAGTGTAGACAACATTGTTCCTGAAGTTATTCACGTTAATAATAGTAAAACAGTAGAAGAGAGCAATACTATCTGTAAGTTAAATAAGTCTGATGCGTTACACATGTTTTTACGAACGCATGTTATCTGAACATTGTGTATATACAGTATTTGTGCACAAGTGTAATTCATAAACATTGCAGGCCCTACATTAACTAATTTGAAGTGAGCAGGATCTGGTGATGATCTCTTGACGATTGAAACATTTCATCCAACCCCCATTTTTGTACATAAAAGCTTGTTATTGGGAATACCTATATCTTGTTTCTTTCAGGTTAGAGCATGCAAATACTTGTTTTGCCTCCTATTGTAATAGGGCACAATTTGTGTTGACAAACTAGAAAATTTCCTGCTATTTCAGAACAAGTGAACTTTTGTGCTGAATTTCTTAAGCGGTTTGGTGTGGCAAGCATCATACACTCACTGGCATAAAAAGCGAAACACTACGAATTTCAGACAAAAATCAATGTTGAACCGCTTCAAACCTGGTACAAATTGAATATTGTGACATTGCAACGATATGGCAATGTGCTGTTTACGGATGAGTCCCGATTATGTTTGAGGGCACCGGATGGGAGGGAGAGAGTATGGAGAAGGCCCGGGGAACGTTAATCACCCTGTACCTTCTCTGCAAAGACACTGTTCAATGGACGCTCTCTGATGGTCTGGGCTGGGATTACATCGGATACACGCATGGAGCTTGTCCTGATGCATGACAACGCTCGCCCACACGTTGCTGTGTACGTGAGTACCTGGATGAAGTCGGAATTGAGCTCATGGTGTGGTGTAGAGTAATCATTTATAATCATACAGTATAACAGGTCGGAGGACAATACGATGGATTCCAGGTTTCGACATTTCCAAATCCGTGTTTCTTCCTTGTAACAGTTATGTTTATCAATTATTGTGCTAACTTAATTAATGTTATAATATTTCATTAATACAAGGTTTGAAGCGGTCCAACATTGAGTTTTATCTGAAATTCACAGTGTTTCGCCGTTTTATGCCGGTAGGTGTATGTAGGCCTACTTAAATGTAAATAAATCTTGTTGGGATTCTTATGTAACTTAAATATCTTGTGACAACCATATAATTTAAGGACGCCTGTATCTATAGGTAGGCTAACTCTTCGGGAGTGATGAACATGCAAAACTAATTAAATTAGGGGAAATACCTTGTGTAATGATGAATAATAATTGTAGAAAGGATTACGTTAAAGATGTTTTCTCCTCCGCCCACTATAAATAGCGAAATTTTAGTTGTGTCGGACATTGTAGGCGTGATTTATGGGGCAAATAAAATATTGCCAACCCCACGCATACGTGTGGTGTTTGTTATGCTCCGCTCGCATCGTTGTGTTTCCATGTTAAGAAGGCTTTGCATACAATAACAAGCCTAACCTGGGGCTCACGCCCCAGACCCCTTGCTTGTAGCACAAGCAGTAATTTTCAGTCAGACAGAAGACAATAGTATCTCGCTTTGCTAGCTTAGCTCTCTACGCATGACCTGTGTTTTTTTTTTTTTTGTACTATACCTTGACAACAGTGAAATGCTGTCAATGTATACGCCTGTGTGCATCTCAGTAACGGTTGAAGACACCTAATGCGCCTCTTTCAGTAACAGATGACAATGACGGTGTAGGATCCACATTCATCACCCCCAAAGAATTGCCGGTACCTATCTATATACCCTTTGAACTGTTGAAACTATGTTCAATTTATTTTGGTTCTACATAGCTTCATGTAACTTTTATGCATTTTTTTAAACAATCTTTCTTTGCATCTTTTAATTCATTTTCTTAGGTTCCTGCTTTTGTTCTTTAGTTGAATTTTTATAGGGTACATTTGATGATTATTGATGTTTTAAGGGGTGGAACAGTGAGGTCATCTGCCCCTTAGGGTACATTTGTCGTTTGTAACTTTTTTAAACAAATATATGTAATTATTGCTGTGTTACCTGTGTGGAAGTGTTCAAACAAAGTAAAAATGGGAGTGGGACTGTATAGATTAGAGATACCTTACACTGGAAAATTCCCCTGGACACAAAACCATGACGACATGGACGACACTAATTAAGGTTTAAACAATGCATACATGTTATGGTCGATGTGTTAATAGGGCTTTACATATAAACACAAAGCTAACCAGGGACTTACGCCCCAGGCCCACTCGCTTGTAGTACAAGCTGTAGAACAGTGGTCTAACATAGTTGCGACTAATGGTTTTGCATTGTCTCACCATGGCTCTAGAAGTGTGCAGTGCAACTCTTCAATTAAATTAAGCAACTTAACACCCGTGATTGCATCCGCATGTAACTACGCACTGTTTGAAATCTTTCCTCATTACAGCTGAGTACACACATTTTTTTCTTCTGATTTGGTAGTTATATTCCCTTTTTTTCTTCGACAACCTTAGGGCACTTCTGATGTCACTGGTGTGCATTAGTCTATTTCGGCCTTGCTTAATTTTTCATATTAAATCAGATTGTTTTTGATTACTGTTTGAGCCTTATTTGTTGGAATGTTTGAATACATATCTTGTACATTGAAAGAATGCATTTTATGATTGTATCCTAGAATTATGTTTTTTACCTTGTTACTAAAATGTATAGAATTTATAAAACTAGTGTTTACCTCCATTTCTATATATTTCTTCTTTAAAAATTGTAGTTCATACTTGTCAGGCTGCTCTTGAAATTTACTATAGCTCTTATTGGCATGTCTTTTTTATGGGTTTTTGGTAACACTCTTGCTGTGCGTAAGCTTGTGTTCATGTTTATTAATTTTGGTGGGTCGTTTCCATCAAATAGGACATTGAGTTTTTTTTTATGGTTTTAAGTTTCTTTGTGCATTATTTGTTGGGCCCTTATTCATTTTTTAAAATGTTGTTTTTGCAATGGTACAAGTCATTGTTTTCAGGCCAGAAATGTCCTGTATGTAGGTATGTGAGCAAGAAGCACTGCAAGATGTTTCTTTCCACATCAAGTATTAACCCTTGTGTGGTCGCATAAGAAACTTATTTGGCTGCACACGGTGAAAAAGACTGTCCAAGAGAATAATAATAATGTTATTGGTTTTACGTCCCTTTTAACTACCCTGGCTTTTAGAGACGTCGGGGTGCTGGAATTTTGCCCCGAAGGGGATCTTTAACGTGCCAGTAAATGTACTGACACGGTTCCCTCGCATTTGCGCACCCTCAAATGCCAGCTGACTGCGCCAGGTTTCGAACCTGCAACCTTGGGCTCAGCAGTGTCCAAGAGACCCTGTATTATTAAAAGCAGGGTAGGCCTATACTTACTGACTTTTCTATTTCAACCCACAGTGCAATATGTCGCACCCCGGTGGAAGACTGCCACAAGTCAAAAAGGACACTTTTTCAGGAGAAGCATTTAAAGATTTTGAGCTAATAGGAAAAGTATAAATATTTCCATAAATAAAGTGAAAGTAACGTATCACTAACTTCTAATATTGTCTAGTACTATGCAATAACATACAAAGTTATTTCATGGATTATAATTATGTGTTTTAATAAAACATATTAACAATTTTGAGTTATGGCAGTTTTCTATTCAGTGACGTAGAATTGCTATTTATGGGATCTGAGTTTTGGCAGTTTTACAGGACACTGACTTGATAATAGGCATTTATAAGTACCACGTAATTCAAAATTCATGTTTTTTGACGTGTGGCAGTCTTCCACCGGGGGTGCGATGTAATAACAAATGAAACAATAAATCTTAGTTATGAAAGTCATTTATGTAAAAGAAATTGTTTATATTCAAAATAGAATGAAGTAATGTAAAATTCCAATAAAGCTTAAATTACTACTAATGAAATAATGTGACAATATATCTTGAAAATCAGTATGTTATAGCTAGTCCCATCTGTTTGCATTTAAGCATCCAACTACTATTTGCATTTAAGCATCCAACAACTATTATAATCTCCCACTCTATTGTAGATACAAGGACACGGAGCTTTAGACCTGTTGTCAAAACATTTGCTTCTAGTAACAGCGCGTTGAGTGAAACTGATAAGAGTATCGCGTTGTTCGAGGGTGAGGTACTGAGGAGGGGAAAGTCTTGGTGCCAAACCGGGATTTTGTCCTGTGCTTAATATTTATATTTATTTATAATGGTTTTGATCACTGAGTAAATATATTTCAGCTAAAATGGACATAATGATGCTATTTAGGGCATTCACCATAGATTTTTTTTTCCATTCATTTTGTGTTTTCATGTAAATGTCTTGAAATTATTGAATTATATTTCAAACATACTACCTTTCAACATTCCAAAGTCACTTTATTTTTTCTTGTTCATTTTTTGGCAAGGATGTTGTAGTTCATTGAACTTGTTTTTTTTTTTTTTTGGGAGTTAGTGGTAATGCCTGGGCCATATTATTATGTGCGAGTGCTCACATTTCATAAACTTGTTTCTGAGAAGAATTGGTTTCCAAAGAAAATTTGTTGATTATGAGGATGATATTTATTTTGGTTCCCACTATAGGGCGATTACTACTCAATCCAGAATATGCACAGGAAAAATAGTGCCTGATTGAGTGAGATACCAAAGTGATGATTCAGACTCTGTATTTTTAAATTATAGTGTTTGATGGGTGTTTTGAATATAGTATATGATGTTAAATAAATATTATTGAGTGATAAGCACAGTATCATCATTTGTAAGTGGGAAGTTATTACCCCATTGCCCGCTGTCGGGAATGGCCAGTGGGATAATAATTCCCCACCCCATATTTCATAAAATCGAATCCGCACCCATAAAAGAGTTCCATATTCCTACCCCTCTATCACACTGTATTACAAATGTTTTAAACAATTCTTATTTAGTTATCCTTTGTCGTTTGCCCTATCAATGGGTTAACAACACCCCATGCAAAATAGCTCATCACAACCTTGGTGAATCAAAAACTCTGCAGTACCATCACTGCCACAAGTTCGTCCCTTTTGTAAATCATTGGCTTTGACTCACAAATCTCTTCAGCAATAATCCAAAGCTGTCAACAAATATATAACAGTAGGTAGGAGAATGAAAGTCAAGTGGTTCTAACATTTATATTTTTAATAATATTCAAAAGAAATAAAATTAATCACAATTGAGTAAAAAAAAAGGATTATAAAAACAAAACTGTGAACCAAAGAAAAAGAATTACATTGTACTTTCATACACATTCTGGATGGGTTTGCATGCTAATGGTAAAAAAGTTAAAACTGAGAGACTGGTAAAAGATTAGCTTAGTTATGGCTAGACTGACGGAACTTGCTTGGCCAACACTCGTACAGATACATATTTTGCATCAAGTACCGGTACATTGTTCTCCCTAGACTTTGGTACCGATTTTGAAGACCACTTGGGGTGACAAAATCAGCTAGCATGCAAATTCTAAAAAAGTACTTTTGCAATAGACAAAACATACACATCCATGCCCATGGCCAGATTCGCTCCTCTCTTTTACGTAAATGTATGAACTTGCAATTGAAGGATGAAGTGCGGACTTCGAAATCAAAAACGCGGCTTGCTATTGGTAACTGGAAGCCGAGCTAGAGTTCAGTTCCAAGGCCAACCGTTTACACCGCTGACCCATACCAGCTGGCAAAAAAGTACAGATTGTCACAAACCTTCCTCACTCCATGACCCGTATGCAGATCGATGCTCAGCGAGAATTTCTAAGTTTATTGCCAGCAAATATGAACTCTGCCTTTTGCGCACGCATGTTCCACACTAAATTAGAACAAGGTAGGCGACTCCTTCTACATTCAGAGGGAATCGGTCAAAGTTACCGGGAGGAGGAGAATAGCGGAAACTATCAACTAGTAAAGCCAGAAGGTCTTTTAATACTCCCAACTTTCCTATTCTATAGGTTCAATCCCGGCCGATGTCGTCGGATTTTTTAAGATTAGATTTTGTTGAAACGCTCTATCAAACTTCCAACGTTCACCACTAGGTATCAGTGACATCTGGTAGCGAAAGTTGGAACAACTTGAAATTGAACGGAACTAATAGCTCACCCCATGGTTGTCCGCATTGAAGCAGCTACAGCCTCTGGCGAGCCGAACATGTCCTCGGACACTACCGGCACTAAAAACCATACGCTTAAATAAATAAACCTATTCTATAGCCAAATTTTGTAAATCGAACAATAAAATTTACAATTTTTATTTTGTCAATATACGGACATATTGTGATTTTCTTTAATAACAAAATGTCTAGCTTGTAAATTTCACTACAGCAAAATAACATGTAATTTTGCATTACAGGATTGCTGGTTTTATTTTCATTAGTTTGGTAACACTGAGAAATATGGTTTATGCGTACTCACACCAAGCATTTCAGAGTTCGTGAAAATTTTGTAATTGCAGGTGTTGTGTATTTAATCTGTTTATTATGGAACACTCTTGGGTGTTCTATGAATTATCTTTCTAAATATTAATTTTTTTTTGAGGGCACACAACTGATTTTCTGCACCAGCCTCCACTGAACTTAAGTCAAACTTTAGCATCTCTCTGAACAAATGATCAAGATTTAAAAAAAAAAAGTGAATGGTTCTATGGACTAACACAAAAGAGCAGGTAAGTCTACTTTCAAATAGCATTGCCTGTAACAGCTAAAAGGGTAGAATTGGTGACAAAACAGTTTCATCAATAGCACTCTGAAGGTTAAGCATGAAGAGAAAATCGGACAGTGACTGCAGAGGCAAGCACACAACAGAGCAATAGAAGCAAGTCGTTAGAGTTTAAGTCCACAAGCGACCTGCACGCTGTGATGAGGATGAATGGTGAAGATATCACAAACGCCAAGTCCCCAAGCCATGGGGAGAAAATAATACACAAAATTAAAATCCCACAACCCGACCTAGAATTGCATTATAATCTAGCGACTTACCCACTTACAAAGTCATACACTGCACTACATTTTTTCTGAAGGGGACCCCTACATTATTAATATTCCAAGCTACAGGGTCTGTTTTTTAGTTCGCTCCGCAGCACCACTCGGAGCACGGCTTGGCTGGCGCAATGACACTCTGTCCCTAGACTTCTAATGCGCGCTTTTCCTCCCCATTCACACTTATTGAAAGTCATTTCTAGTGAAACTATTAGTCTAAATCAGCATTTATTGTTTCACGGAAAAATATAGGCCCTATAATTCTACGAACACTTACTGCGCACCAAACTCCTATCTTTACATCATGAAGTGGACGGACATGCAGCTGGTGGGGATTTTCTACACACCAGTAGCGATTGTTTTGACTATTTACATAGCCACTTAAGTGTAGCCATGCCTCATCACTATAAAACAAAAGTTCTAGGTCAACATTCCTATCGCGAACTGACCGAAGCAACCAGTTACAATATTGAACCCTAGCGAAGCTGTCAGGTCCTCTTAATTATTGGGCAGGGGTGGGTTTGTACTGTTTGGCAGTAAACAGTTTTGTTGCTTTGTGGGCAGAAGATAGTGACACATTAGTTTGTACGGCAAGACGTGACAAGGATTTTGTTGGAGTTCTTCCAAGAGAGCTCCTATTTTGTCAAGCTTTTCCTCTGTTAAAACGGTTCGTCTCTTGCGTGATCCCTTGTTAAGAATGGACCCGCTGGTGCGGAACTTCTTTACTAATTTACGTACCGTACTCCTATGGGGAGGGAGGATGCTAGGAAATTTGCGAATGAATTGAAAGCGGCACTCTGTATAAGAAGAATGCTTCGCATAGCACAACACAATGAATACACGCTGTTCCACTGTATACATCACTCGTTAAACACACAACTTTTGTATTCCTACAGAAACGACGCTATTTTAAAGCGAACACATTGAACACGCTATCAGTACCACAGATGTTAAAACTATTGCTGTGAAGCAATGGTTATCGCTACCGTACTTCATTAGATCATCTTAGCCATCATGAAGGGATATATCTCTCGACAAATGAGTCACATGGCCGGGCTATCGCCTTCCGTGCATGTTCCCCCGATACTCGGAGCAAACTAAAAAAAAGACCCTGTACATCGTTTACCCACTATGGGGAGTAGTGAAACATTGCGATTCCTTGAACTACAAGCAAGGGAGTTTGGGGGCAGTGGAGAAAACATTACGGCTTAATTGACACAATTATTTTTCATCATTACACAAGTTATTTCAGCTAATTTAAGTAGTTTTGTACTTGGTTCATCACTTCCGAAGTGTTACCATTCCTTGACAGATCTTGCGAGAGTTATTTAAGGTAAATGCACCAATGGTCGTCATGTTAAGACAGATTTAGTCAAGGAAATATATACACCTTAACATTTTGGTAAATTTAATCTACAAAAGCACTCTACCTAACCTCAAACTCTAGGAAAGTCTAAATATCGAAGATATTCGTTTTAGGAAAAATTACGTATTTTTTAAAAAAGTGTGTTTTTTGCGCCAGTGCTCGGCACGATGTATTTGGATTTTGGGTTCGTATAGATAGACCTGGATTTCTTTTTAGGAAAGATTCACACCATTTCCTTCCTGGCCGCCATCTTTGAAAGGAAAGTCCCTTTTCAATTCTTGTGTGAGGCACTGGAGGCTATTTTGCAAATCGTCCTTTGTTACCGGGACCCCGCTTTTCGCAGTGAGATTGCCCATTGAACGAGCATAGCGTCATCTTCCTTTGTTAAAATGGAACTTAGCCCCATCTTCCTCTCTCTAGGAGATTTTCCTTTAATTTTGTCCGAGAGGGTGTTTCTCGGAACACCATTCCTCTCTGCGGCCTCTTTAATAGTCATCCTCCACAACGGCCTTAATAGCAGCTTCTATTTGCTCAATATCATAATTCAGAACTGTGCGTTTCAACATATTGCCTGAAAGCAAAGATTTAGTCTTAGAATAATATAATATTTTTCATCTCAATAAAAAAAATTAAAAATCCTCTGTAGCATGCCTAGCCAAAAAAAAACTAGGCCTACTGAGGTGCGGCCGACAAGAAGAGAGACCTACGTAATAACAACAATACACTGTAAATGTTTATTGGTTGCGAAAAGTTAACACAAACTTTAACATTATCGTGCACTAGTGTTCGTCACGAATGTGCTCTAAAGTTCGTCAGCTATGACGACTACTGAACACGATGATCAAATGATAATTTAATTAATACAGGGTGCTTTAAAGCCACATTACAAGTATATTGCCGCTGTTAGTTAGGGAATGAAAAGGTCTTGCAAGGAGAAATGACAATGTGCCAGTTTTCGTCACAAATGACTAGCATTGGTAAAGTGTGTTTTTTAAATCCAGTGTTCGTCACCGGCATTTCTCATAAAACTAGGCACGTGAGCATGAAATAACAAATCACATATGTTACAGAAACAATTACCAACTATATCACGCACTTGTAACATTTTAAAATGTCGGAATGTAACACGCATGCACATAATTAACTCGCGTGCCTGCTTAGCACATGAGAGAAGCAAATGGCACGTCAAGACAGCTCAACTCACCGGAGATGTTTGATGCTGGGAATCACCTATTACATCACACGCATGATTTCTCAAAGTTGCTCCTTATCGGCAACGAAGGTATGACGCATCTCGTAAGACTTTGTGTGTTGAGAAAGACCCGTTTACATGCTTATTTTTTGTACTTATATACGAGAGTGACGATGACTGGATCAGTGACGAAAACTGGTACAGTTACCTTAATAAACATCATGCAAGAAATATCAAATTCACATCTCCCAGAACAACTCCTCCAGCACTCAATCTGAACAAAATAAGTTTTCTCCAACAATTATTTATATAATATTAATGACGATTTCAACCAGATGTATCTGAACAAATTTGCGAAACCTCATGACCACGCACTAAAACCCTCCCTCTCCTAACTCTAAAATTGCTTCTAACCACCATTTTGTTGTATACCAGGGAATGAAAAGGTTAAATACTGTCTGGGAACAGCCTGAGATAAGAAATAGCTCCAACCCTACTCAATTTCTGTAGTGTGCTTGCCTCAGTCTTCACTTCTCAATCTTATTTCCTCTTTTCTGCCTCTAACTGTGCTCGCAAAATTTCCAGCTGCAACTTATGCTCCTCCCTTGCAATCTCTAGCCGCAACTTATGCTCTTCCCTTGCATGTTCTAGCCGCAACATATGCTCCTCCTTTTGATTTGCTAGTTTGTCATCCAAAAGCTGGAGTTCTTTCCTATCTTTCTCTTTGCTAGCCTCTTTCGCCAACTGAAAGTTTTCTGCCTGAAGGTGAACTAGTCTTAATTTGGCTTCCCCCAATTCCGTGAAAACTTCGTGGCCTCTCACTCTTTTGCGCCCTTTTGGAGTAGTAGGGGCCTTCTTTTCATCGGCCTTGGGACGACTGGTCAGCAGTGAAGGGTGTGGTGGCTTACGCAACGACTGGACGTTCCAGCTCGTCCAATCGTTGGAGCCTTCTCCTGAATCTTCCTGTGAACACACAAAAATCTTATCAAAGTCCTATATTTTAAGTTGGTAACAGGGCTTCAATATATTGGCTTCCACAGTTATGAACCACAACATGAGACATAGTCTTGGGTTAAGAAACAAGAGTATTATCTCTCTATTGGGTAAAAATCCACTAAAAACTAGTTACAGATGAAAATTAGTCATGTTGGGTTATATTTGGTTTAGGTTACAATTGGGGTGTAATGCTAATGCTGGACATCATTAATTTGTGTGAAATTTTTATGTGATGGGTGGTTATAAACAGTACTGCCATCAGTACTGTCAGTACTTTCAATGCATTAACTACTTAATTAAACTACGCAAACCCATTAATATACATAGGCCTAGGGGGCGTGGTGGCGCAGCGGTTAAGCTGTTGCCCTCTCACCAAGGTGGACCGGGTTCAATTCCCGCCCAATGCATGTGAGATTTTCAAAGTGAAATGCCATGTCCCGTGATTCGGATTCCATGTAAAAAGGAGGTCCCGTGGCTCATGATCACTTTCCGGCACAAAATGACGCCAGTAATGCGATACAATTCTCATACACTCCCAACTCCATCTTTCACTGCTGCCTGCTAATAGCATACTCCAAGTCAGTCGGAGTCGTGAAGGTGACCTTGTGGACGACATACAGCGTTGCGACGCTTCCCTCACAATTACCATACTACAACGTGTTAAGATTTTACTCAGAACTTATGGCAGTACTGTCTAATGACTGTCACAAACCTTTGAGATGAATAATGAAAGATTAACACATGAATAAGTAACGGGTTGAAGGGAAACGACTATGGATTACTGAGAAGGTAATGTCTTGACATTTATTTGGAGTTGAAAATGGGAAACCATGGAAACCCACTTCAAAGATGGCCAGCAGTGTGATTTAAATCCCCCTTGTCTATGGAATCTGCAGATAGCTTGGCCCAATGACGTAGTAAGCATAGCTATTGCTGTCAGTTGTGTGTGTGCATTCGGATAACCTTATGCGCATTGGTTATTGGGTCTAGATTGGGAAGGACACAGCAGTGCCCTTCGGTAGGCTACCATCCTATTTTTGGCTGGGTTAATAAAAGTGGGAACCGTTTTGAAAATGGCTGAGGTAGAAACTGAACCCACCACCCTTATTATTAGACTTACCGTGACAGTCTCTGGTACTGGTAGTATCACGAGAGGTGATAAACGTGGCTGGCTTTGGCCTGGCGCAGGTGATGGTTCAGGCTCTGGTGTGGTATTGATGTCCGGAACAATTTCCATCATCACTGGAACGTCTTCCCATGTTCCCTCCATCACATCATTCTCTCTGTGATCGTCATCATGAGTGTCTGCTATTTTTTCCCACAAAACAAAACAAAACATTGTAGACAAATGTTATGGGAACAAGTTAAGAATACAGTGGCCAGGGAATGACATGCTAATATAAACCAAGCCATGGGTATATGTGTTGAAGTTCTTTTTATATTAAACCTGTATTTGTTCCAATATATCCATTGCTCATTCAGCTTATGGTACCAAACATCCACTACTGCATTCTTAAATTATATCACATAGCCTACAGCATTCCAAATATTAATATTGGCTCTACCTTGCTGTTTCATCTAATCTCTCATCAGACATGCACATTTTAGCAAAAGAGGTACATTAATATTCAAAATATGACATTGAAGAGATTCATGGAGCAAAATTAAAATAGAAAATTGGCATACCTGTCACAGAAATATATTGAGAATCGCTGTCCCATGGAGAATCCAATGGTAACAGCGAAGGGCTCATTAAAGCTCTTACTTTATTGCTGATGCTGTCATCCGCTATTTTCACAGTTGTTCCTCCACCTAAGCATCAAAATATAGTCACTATAGTTTTAAAAACAGTGGGATAGGGACAGAGAAACCAATCAGACCAAAATAGCCTAAATTGAAATCTGGTGGTGAGTGGTCTTACCTGTAATGAAAGTCTCTCGCCTTTCAACAGCGACTGCCTTCCTCGTAATTTTTTTTAAATTTTCATAGCACTTCCTTAGTGAAAATGCCTGCCTTTCGCATTCACCACTTGCGGCATTAAATTCATGGGCTATCTTTTCCCATACCTGTGCCTTTTCTCTGGTAGTCACGGCGTCTGTCTTTTTATTTTCAATTGTACTTTTATACACATTTACCAGGTCCAAAAGGAGAGCTTTCTCGCTGGGCAAGAAGTTCCGGGTTCTCTTTTTTTCATTCTTCCCGTTATCCATCGTATAAAGTTAAAATACGGTATTGATTTCGAGAAAATGGAGCTATCACAAAACACAATGACACGAGACAACAACTTGAACACTTGGAGGGAAAATCTCAGCTGTCTACAATCAAATGATTAGAATGACCAACATGACAAACAGAATCAATATTGGAAGATTAAAACTGTGAGGATTATTTCATACATACACATGCCACGAATACAATAATAGCGATCAAATATATCTCTGGATGCTTCAGTTGTACTTTCTGCTTTATATTGCGCATTATTAATATGCAGAGCAATCTGTTAGCGCGAGATTATATTGGCATTACACACGGGAACGATATACTGTCGAAAGGTTTCACTATTCTTTGCTGCAGGGAGCATTACTCACGCAACGAAGGTCTTTGACTCCCTTCGTAAACTCAGTTCACCTAAGTGAAGTACGAGACGAGTTGGTGCAACACCCAGCCTTAAGCCGTCGTATTTAAGATCGCTTAACCGTAAGCCACCCTTAGCAAAGCAGGGTTTAAGCGGCCTCGTGGTGCAACCGGCCCTTAGAAACAATTGGAGTAATAGCAATGTCGAATACAGCTTCATTAATGGGTCCTTTTTCACCAGTGAGACAACTTTTGCTTGTTGACCATTGTCGAGATGTTTCTATATATCGTATACATTGTTGTGTGAAAACTAGATCATAAAAGGTTCCTGTGGGATGATAGAATGACTGTAAGTTACTAATTTCTCTGTTAGAATATGTGACCTTGACCTTTATTCTTCCTATCTGTTGGTACTTACGAGGGAACGGCTAAACCCGACTGGCAGTGCGCTTAACATACGAAGATATGTTCTACTACCCATCACGGGCATTTATCTGTAAAAACCCGCATTAGTGTACAATCAATGTTTGGAAGTTACGGCGTCCAAACATTGCAGAAACACAATTCGCAGCAGAAACTACCGTGCCACAGGCAATTCAGACCATTATATTAACAAGAATCAGATGTGGTGCAGTATCATCTGGCAAAAAGTTGAACACTTGCTTGTTTCTAAACCTAACTGTTGAGATATTTTGCTGTACACCAACAAGTTGCTATGGAAGCTGGCATGCATCAAATCAAAACATGCACTATCACAGTTGGAACCTAACATTCAAAAACTTTTGAATGGAAAATATCAATCATTGTCTTACAAAATAAAATCTAATGATGTAGTTTGAATGTGAGTGCTGAATATAGGCCTATTAAGCACAATTAAATGAATGTTGTATCAACAATACAAGTATTGGTGTCTTAGTAAATGTTTACCATCACTGCTTCTTTATTGGTTGTCTGTATTATTCATGTGTTTCTTTGTAAATTGTTTATATGAATGATGTTGCTCCTCCATGTGCTTAACAAATAAATGGTGGCCATCTTAAGACCACGGAACATAACCCACTTCCTGTTGTATCCTATCAATGATATTGTGTATTTTAATTGTCTTGGATTTCTTCTACATTGTTAATAAACTAGACATTGCTTGCATTATGCGATGAATCCTTAACATTAAACCTCCTACAATTGCCATCAACAGGATAGTTGGCGTAGCTCAACCTTTCAGCTTTGAAGCTCTCAACTGCCAGCAATATTTACCACACTATGCATACACTTCTTTTAAAATTACATGGAAGGCACACCAATGAAGATATCAACACGAAAGTTGGTAAACTTATAGAACAGGCGCGACTGGTGATTAAAGGCTCTTAGGCGGAGCCTCCCTTGAAAGATTCTATAAATATACCTATGTAATTGAGAAATGTATATTAATTAGAAACAATTATAAATTCCACTCAATCCATTCAGTCACGAGTCAATACATTTGGAATTCTTCAGATGGGTAGTAGCGCCTCAACTGTCCCATTCCTTCCTATGTAACAGGGTCGGGGGGCGTGGTTATGAAACCTTCATTCATATCCATTGTATCTCTGAAGGCGCTTGCCAACGCCGACAGGATGTTTTTATTCAGTGGAATGCTTTCAAAGTTGTTCAAGAAGACTCAAACCACTCTCATGAAAGTTTATCCTTTCACTCTCCGAAGGATTATTACTTATTTAAACACAAATAGTGCTAAATGTTCCGGCATAACTCAACAAAATGACAGTGTTTCGCCCCGGTGTGCTATTGGGCTCTTCAGTTGGTTAAAGCACACCTCACCAAGACACTGTCAAGTACTCACTGGGAAGGCCATTGCAAGACGTATTGATACATGTTTATCCGCGAAACGCTGTTGAGTTATGCCGGAACATTTAGCACTATTTGTGTTTAAATATATAATGGCTCAACGGGCAATACATCATTTTCTTTTGAAAATTGGATTATTACTTGACAAGTCACCAAAAACAGATGACTAATAAGTGTTATTTATTATTGAGAACTCGAATGGTGAAGTATAATAACTAAAATATTTCCGCCAGCTAGCACCATGAGGTGGCAAGAGATAGCAGAACCATCTCGCATTAAAATCTTTGGTGTTACAAGTTCATTCATTTTGTCGATTGTCAGCGACAAGTCTTAATTTGAGTGTTACGAGCTACAGTAGTGGCAAGTGTATGTTTACAAGACAATGAATTCAGTTAGTAGCGGATCAGGCAAAAATCTCGACCACGAAACTAGGCTGACTGAAGGATCTTGGCGCACCTAGACCAGATCTTACAATCTCTCAAAATCAAGCAAAAGCAAGCAAGCTTGTAGTTTAACGTGACCGTTACTCAAGATCATGAGCCACGGGACCTCCTTTTTACGTGGAATCCGAACCACAGGACATGGCATTTCACTTCGAAAATCTCACATGCATTGACCGGGAATCGAACCCGGACCGCCTTGGTGAGAGGCATACAGCTAGACCGCTGAGCCACCACGCCCCTCTCAAAATCAGAAACCATGTAAATCCAGGCGAGGTTATGTTATAAATTTTAATAGAGCATTGCATGATGCAGCAGAAAGGTTGTGAGGTAAAAAAATGCCTTCTGTTTTTTAACCTGCCTTGTTACCAATTCGAATGATAGTTCATGGACTGAGACAGGTATTGCGGACTTGAGAATTTTCATGCCCAAGTTAAAAAACATCACTCCAGTGAAAATCACCTAAATGGCTTTTAGGCCAATCAAATTAGATCCAAAAAAAGTGTTATGAGGAATTAATTTCCAGAAAGCTGGAAATCATTTTAATACCTTCATTTGGTCCTGAATGCGTGTAATCCGAGTTTGCACCATCCCAGGAGGTGTGCATAACTTTTGGGACCCACATAACCTCAAAATATATCCTCTTTTTTTCATTTTTCCCCCTCGTAGTTCGAGAACGGTACGTCGGACAGAAAATATCAATCGGTTCAATATTAAAGAAGATTAAATTCTGCGTCGAATGAACATCTAAAACTTGAAATTTGGTTCATTGGTAGTCATAATCAAAAGTTCAAAACTGGAAAAAATTCTCATTTAGGTGCAAACTTACATTTTGTGACTTTCCAAGACCACATATCTTCGGAATAGGTTCTGCTATTGAACTCGGAAATCGTGAAAATAAAATCAGCTGTTTCATACAATGATGTTATACCTACTCGACCAAAACGTACGAAACAGCTGATTTATCATCAGAAGGTCTGACAAGTTTTGGTCTGGTGTATTCAGTGATCAGACGATTGAGCAAGTGGTAATGAAGTCTCTGAAAGCCCAAGGTGGGCAGACTCATGGACAAGGCATAACGGACAGTACTCTGGTGGCCACAATACCTACTGTACCATCATGGAAATTGCGGTACAAGTGGAAGACTTTTGTGGCGTGACGTATGGTACTTCAGAGCGGCACATCGACGCTTGGTTTTCAAGACTACAGAGGAATGATGCAGACGTTGCGATCCTTCTTGACTGGTTTTCATCTCACTATCCCATCCCTACTGGACAATTTGTGATGTCCATTAGCACAGGAGTAACTGGCGATGTGAAAATTGACTGCCATGAAGCGTTTGAAAAAGGAATTCATTGTATTGCTAAGATTATTGGCAACGACTTAAATGTCAAGTTTCAACAAAAAAACAGAGTGGTTCCTCTTAAAGCTTTCAGCACGAAAGTCAGGATTCACGGCGAAGATATACCAGTAAATCCAGATACACTTTTCAGACGCATAACACTTCTTAAAAAATCTGAGGAACAGTTCAAACGTTATTATTTGTTTGAGTTAGCTCCTTATCCCCTTTCTATCTTTGATGGAACAGGAATGCGGAAAACAAAGAAATCTGTGTTCTACAATTTATTGTCACCAGTTGCTGATCTACCAGCTCTTGCAGGTAGTGCCATTGAAATTGATGGGGGGTTCCTTCTACATCGAGTGGTTTGGGAATCCCAGGAAAAATTTTCAACATTTCTCTCCTAATATGTTGACAACTTGAAGCAATACTACAACCCTGCCAGTACATTTATCGTTTTCGATGGTTACCCTGATGATGCATCAGTAAAGAGTACAAAATCAGCTGAGCATCTTCGCCGTAAAAGCAAGCACTCTTCTTCTAACGTAGTGTTCCCTGAAACGATGATTGCAACCATGCCAAAAGAACAATTTTTGTCCAACAACAGCAACAAAGAACGGCTTATCTCCATGCTGCGTGACAAATTAGTACAGCAGGGGTTTGAAGTTAGGCAAGCTCTTGAGGATGCTGACACTCTCATCATCAATACAGCCATTCAAGCGGCAGAGAACTTTGCGACGGTCATAATAAACGGAGAGGACACCGATCTATTGATCCTATTAACCGCCAAAGCACCAAATTCAAACATTTACGTCATGAAACTTGGAACGGGGACCTCTCAGAACACGTTCTACTCTCCGAGGTACTTCAACTTCTCGTCTGCTCTCAAACAGAACTTTCTGTTCCTACATGCAATCAGTGGGTGTGATACAACCTGTGCATTCTATCGCCAAGGGAAGTTGAAGTTTGTCAAACTCCTTGAAAACAACACGGCTTTACAGGAGGCTGTCAAGGTTTTCCACCATGCAGATGCTGATCCTGAGGACCTCATTTCAGCAGGTCAACTATTCCTATATTCACCTAAGGCCAATGAGACCTCCTTGGACTAAATCCGCCATGAGATATTCTCAAAATCCCTCATAAAGCCAACTTTCAATCTGGCCTCTCTACCACCAACAAACGCAGCCGCCACCCAACATATTCTGTGTGTCTACCACCAAATCCAGGGCTGGTATGATAGACCAAAGGATCCTCCCAGCTGGGGTTGGAAGAGTACAGACCATGGCCTGCTCCCCACCATGAACATCAAGGAAATCCTCAACACAGTGTCCTGCGGATGTAGTTGCAGCTGCCGGAAAGTTGGTATGAAATGTTCAACAATTTGCCTCAACTGCCACGGCCAGTCCTGCTCGAATTCAGCACCATTCGAGGATGAGTGTGTTTCACATGCCGATCGCCGCAGAAGCAGAAATAGGTGAGGACAGTCCCTTTGCAGATGATCTCGATGAACAGGGGCTCGACATGCCATCCCAGCTTGAGAGGTTTGTAGATGAAGGGCCATCGATATCTAAGAAAATGCGAGCATGAATGATGCCTTATTTTATGCTGCATGACTATTGATTTCTATAACATGTTTCTATTTATATTTTATCAATTTAATGTCAATTTTAAATGTTCCTATTACTTTATTAATTAATATTAATAATGGTTACTAATTAAAGAATGTCAATATACAACTTTGCTGTAATTAAAATGTTTTTCATTCGCACTACTCCGAGTGTGTACATTTATATAACTAGTTTTCTGATTTGTGTATATCTTAGAAATTTGAATTAAAATGTTGGTTGGGTCTGCGAAAACGCGGTCATGTAGCCCCGTGTACTTTGGGTGGGTGTAGAATCTGTCTGATAACCGGTGTTAATTGTGATGACTGTATTAGTGTGTGTTATCTGTTTTTTAATTTAAGTACAGACAGCAACTTAGAATTTTTCAAATAGTTCCTACTTTTGCCGCTAAGCACCACCGTCAACGACTACTAGGCCAAGTTCAGAACTTAGCTACTAGACGCCACCGCAGTCGGCTCTTGGCAACGAACGTAGAAACCTAAGAGCGTTGTTTACATTCTTAACCTATCCAATTTAGCTTCACACAGGTGTAATTAGTGGAAGGTTCTTTAACATGCCATAAATCTATGACATGGGACTGCCGGCTTTACTTCCCCTCCGAAGGAAGGCATACTGAGGGATTTTTAACGCTCTTAAAAAATCCGACGGCTTCGGCCGGGTTTGAACCCGCTACCTTGGGCATAGAAGCTCTGCATGCTACCGACTACGCCACCAAAGCCACTGAAAAAAATTAAAATGTGGTCAGAGTAGGTAGATTGATTTTTCGTACTTGCATCATTATGTCATAATGAACATGCTTTATTTTTTTATTTTTTTTTCGGAAAGAGTCGCCATTTTTGGAATTGAATTAAATATTATTATAGTAGTGATTAAATTAGTTAACTGGTCATTTGAAATTAAGAGGACTTATCAAAACTGTCTATGTAACATGAAATTTTATTCTCTACAACTTTTATTACAGTGCTCTCTCGGTAATCTGGCAGGTATCGGACCAGAGCACTGCCGGATTACTGGAAAATATCGACAAAAACGCAGATATCATTTGAAAATCAGTTTTAATTACTTGGTAGCCTAACTATACAAAGTAAAAATGTACGAAAATACATCATATAACTCACGTTATTCCTTGGAAGTAGACGGCTGAAAATATGCATCAATTGTATTTTGCTTTTTACGGTTGAGAGACACTTTGAGAACTTGTTCCTGTAACCTTCTTAAAACTAAGACATCGTTAGCAGAGATGCCATTTTCCTCCGCCCAGGCAATTGACGTGGCAAACGAGGCGATGGCCGCTCGACCAACACCGTATTCGTTGGCAACACTAGTTAACGATTCGCCCTTTTCAAGCCGCTTTAGAATTTCATGTTTATCTAACAAAGATCGAGTTATATGTATACGTTTTTTCTGCACGGATGTCACCTAAACCCAATACTATTACAGTACAACTGTCCTACACTAAGCACCTGAGGGGGTCGTGCGTGAGACATCGCTCTTGGCGCCAATGCATTGTTTACTCAGACCTAGTCTTGTCGCTGCGTGGGACACATTGTACAGCATTATCAAATCAAGTTTTGAGCTCGTACTCTAATACAAAACGCCGGATTACTGGGAGTGCCGGATAACAGAGGGAGTACTGTATATGGGTTTTTCAACAGGAGAACCTGTTTAAAAGATATGTGGTCTAGGAAAGTCACAAAATATAAGTTGCACCTAAATGAGAAATTTTCCCAGTTTTGAACTTTTGATTATGACTGTACCAATGAACCAAATTTCAAGTTTTAGATGTTCATTCGACGCAGAATTTAACCTTCTTTAATATTGAACTGATTGATATTTTCCGTCCGACGAACCGTTCTCGAACTACAAGCAAAAGACTGAAAAAAGAGGAAAAATTTTGAGGTTATTGTGGGTCCCAAAAGTTATGCACACCCACTAACATCGTAATGTACAGGCCGTAAGGCTCCTACTGTGACGTCACGCATAGGGTCGTTATAGTCGCAGCAGTCTCTTCAAACCTAATATAAATTACGCTCCCGCTTCAAGACGTAGAAAAATAGCAATGCTATTTAGGGCTGATTGGCACTTCCATCCGTTACCACTACATATGCCTAATTATCGCTCCGCTTGTTCGAATCCGTCCGATGCAGCTGGCATTTTGAGAGTGAACAAAATGGTACATTGCCGGTACACTTACTAGGACCTTGAAACACACAATCAGGGCTAAATTGCAGTATTTTGAAGTCGAGAAGATCTATTCTTGGCCATTTTCTCGTTGTTCACCGCTTTGAAAAGGTTTATGGTAGATGCCTGAGAAAACCCCACATCACTCTTGGCTATTCAACAGATCACGTCCTAAACTGCTCGTGGACGACAAAGCACAATGTAACCTATCTCTAACAGTAATCAATGCACAGGCCACCCTCAAGGTGACAACAGGGCCTATCCTAACAAAACTTATTTTCTATGACTCAATCTAACTTGTTCCTTGCATCAGGAATTTACAATGGGTTATAATTTTGAAATCAGGTATCAATAACCTACAGTACATACACCAGGTGCTAACAATCCCATTAATGTAAATACAGTAGCCTTCACAAATGCTGCCACGAAAACATTACCATATTCACTTGAGCTTGATCGAGAGACCATTCTCACAAATAATGTAACTTGGACTGATACTGAATACCGCTTCTCTGATTTACATACGGTAAGTAACTTAACCTCAGCATTATCATATTAGAAATGTTTCCAGTCCTAGCATAGGCTGAAGTTTGGGAACTTCTTACAATAATTGAAACCATATTAAAAAAGGAAGGAAGGAAGCTTGTAGTTTAACGTGACCGTTAATCTTGAGATCATGAGCCACGGGACCTCCTTTTTACGTGGAATCCGAACCACAGGACATGGCATTTCACTTCGAAAATCTCACATGCATTGACCGGGAATCAAAACCGTATTAACTAACAACCTACCATCAAGGTGAATAGCTCTTCTCTCCCGAAGAATGGTATCTTACTTTCAGGGAAATGTTAACACACTCTTGTATTCCCCGTAATGTACCTACCAATAATGTCTAGGAATGTTGTGTATGCATTGCTTTCTTCAATTGTCGTGGTGGGGAAGGAGAAGCAAGCCACATTATCATTTCTTTCATAATACCGGTAGTTGCTATAAACAAACTTTTGACACACTTGTGACCTGGGAAGGTGGTTTCCTGAACTAACAACATTTTATTACCATCCAAAGAACTTTGCAGGAGTCGAAATACTAAGTGATATAGAGGTCCTAACTAAAACATAACCTTCTGTGTGATGACAAACATGCAACGCAAAATTTGCGTAGATACAATATCCTACCTACAAAATGAACATTTGTTTCAGAAAATAAATAATCCTCATACTAGAAGACGTAAGTAGAAGCGTTCTCAAGTATCACTTTTCACGCGGGTATTCGTTCATAAAAGAGATAAACAACACAGCACGAAGCAAAACGGTCGCCATCTCTACCCCCTACCGATCAGCTGATCAATCGTTAAGAGACGCTGCATGATGGCCTGTACATTACGATGGCACACCTCATGGGATGTTGCAAACTCTGATTACACGCATTTACGACCAAACGAAGGTATTAAAACGATTTCCAGCTTTCTGGAAATTAATTCCTCGAAAAATTCTAATTTGACTGGGCATTTATTGAGTTTGCCATGTTAGGGAAAGTGGAAATAAAGTGCCAGTTAGACAGTGCTTAAGGCTAAATGTCCCGTTTTTTTTTTTTTTTTTTTAGTTTGTAATTCTGACACCACGTAGCAGCACCAAAGTGAGACAATTTCTTTTATTAGTTTTCTCTTGAACGAAAGCTCGTATTTGCGATCTGAAAACCACTATATATACTAGAGTGCAATTGAATTTATATTAATTCGATGCATTTTCTGTCTCCCACAAGTCCAACCCCTCATCCACGTGGTGGGAGACGGGCAACGGCATGAAGTAGGGGATTGCCTGTAGGGGTGAAGTACAGTGGGGACTTTGTGTGCCCCGGGACCGATACGGTAGCTGTGAAGGCTCTATAGGAACCCTGAAAAGTGACGGCTGACGGGGCTCTGGTGAAGCTACGATAGGCCTAGCAAGCCAGTAGTGGATATCATATTTGCTTTCAAAACAGGAACAGGCCTCGGAAAGGACGGATGCAAACGAAGACGACCCGGATATGCTAATGGACTACGAGTTGGGACATTAAACATACAGACACTGACAGGAAAAGTGGAGGAGATTGTAGGTGTGATGGAGAGAAGAAAAATGGATGTACTGGGCTTGGCAGAAACAAGATGGAAAGGAAAAGGTCGCAGAGAACTGAGGAAAGGGTACCGGTTGTACTGGAGTGGGAACAGTGAAGGAAGGAGCAGTGGAGTAGGAGTAGTTGTGAGAGATGGAATGAAGGGAATAAGTGACAGGATCATGAAGATCAGAGTAAATGTAAAGGGAAGAAGCCTGGAGATAGCCCAGGTATATGCCCCTCAGGTTGGATGTACAGCTCAAGAGAAGGAAGACTTTGAGGAGGAGCTACAACAGCAGTTGAATGGTCAGAGCATCATTGTCATGGGAGATTTGAATGCACATGTAGGAAGTGAAAGGCAAGGATATGAAAATGTATTGGGAGCAGAAGGATGGGGTAGCAGGAATGAAGAAGGGAGAAAGTTGCTGGATTTTTGCAAGAGAAACGGTTTAGTGGTAGGCAACTCCTGGTTCCGGAAGAAAGAAAGCCACAAGGTAACGTGGTACAGCAGTGATTTAACAAAGAAATCTTTGGTAGATTACATGCTGTACGACTGGGAAATGAAGAGAAGTGTCAGAGATATAAAGGTAATACCATCAGAGGCCTTAGATAGCGACCACAGAATACTTGTAATGAACCTGGGAGTTGTTAAGGATAGCAAGAGGACAGAGTACCAGGAAAGGAGAATCAAAGTATGGAAACTCAAGGAAAAGGAAGTCAAGGAAGAATTCCAGAAGATAATAAGGGAAAGGATGCCAACAGACAATCCTAAAACAGGGGAAGAGGAATGGAAGCAATTCGAGAACACAATGGTGGAAGCTGCAGTGGCAGTATGTGGAAGAACAAGCAACAGAAAGCGGTGTAAAGAGACACCATGGTGGAATGAGAGAGTAAAAGAAGCTGTGGGAAGGAAGAACAAGGCTTTCAGAGTGTGGTTCCAGGAAAGAACTGATCTGGCAATGGGAAGATTATAAGATAAAGAAGAAAGAAGCAAACAAGATTGTCGCAGAGGAGAGGAAGAAGTGGATGGTAAAGTGGACTGGAGGAAGACAGCAGAGAAAATAAGAAAGTACTTTATGGGATGGTCAAAAGTAAGAGAAGAGGGCTGCGAGAGGATGTGGTAATGATGGACAAAAACGGAAATGAGGTACACAACAAAGAAACACTCAAGACCGTGTGGAAAGAGTACTTTGAGGATTTGCTGAATCCAAATGGTCATAGGGAGGAAGACAATGTATTGGAAGATGGAGAAGACAACACAGGAATGGAAAAGGACCTGACTTGGAGAGAACTGGAAATGACTATAGACAAGATGAAAGGAGGAAGGGCACCAGGTGTGGATGAAGTGAGTGTTGAAATGGTGAAGGCATCAGGGGAGGTTGGGAAACAGTGGCTGTACCGTGTGATGAGGGTGATATGGAAGGAGAAAAAGACCCCAGAAGATGGGAAGAAAGGATTAATTGTCCCAATATTTAAGAAAGGAAGCAGAAAGGAGTGCAGAAATTACAGGGGAGTCACACTCATACCTCACTGTGCCAAGATATATGAAAAGATATTAGAAAGTAGAATACGAGCAGGAGTAGGAGTAGTTGTGAGAGATGGAATGAAGGGAATAAGTGACAGGATCATGAAGATCAGAGTAAATGTAGAGAGAAAGAGGAGCAGTATGGATTCAGACCTGGGAGATCAACAGTGGATCTCATATTTTCAGTGAGACAGCTCCAGGAACACCACTACGAATTTGGAGAGGATCTGTTGATGGCCTTCCTGGACATCGAAAAGGCCTATGATAGTGTGTGTAGGGAGAAGGTTTGGAAAGCAATGGAAAACATGGGAGTGGAAAAAGGGACTGTAGGCAGAGTGAAGGAGATGTATTGTGGAAGTGTGAGTTGTGTGAAAGTTGGAGGGGAAAGAACAGACTGGTTCAGACAAATGAGTGGCCTGAAACAGGGTAGTGCGCTGTCACCCCTCCTCTTTATTGTGGTTATGGACGAGGTAATGACACGGATAGCAGGAAAGATAGGAGAAGATAAGATGAAAGCAATGGTGTTTGCAGATGATCTCATGGTCTGGGGAAACAAGGAGGAGGAAATTCAGGAGCAACTGAAGGCTTGGGAAGAAACAGTGGGAGAGTACGGATGGAAGTTCAACATCAGTAAATGTGAGATCCTGTTAACAAACAGGAGAAAGGACAGACCAATGAGTGGGATAACACTTGGAGGTGGACAGCTGAAGAAGGTGGAAAGTCTCAAGTACTTGGGAAGTATAGTGGAGGAAAATGGGAGAAATGACAAAGAGATTACGGAACGTGGCAGACAGGCAGAAGCATTTCTGAGAAGCATTAGGAGCTTAGTGTGGAATAAAGATGTCCCACAAAAAAAGCAAGGAAGTGTTATACAGAAGCTACTATATCCCGATACTGAACTATGCTTCAGAAACGTGGACAATGAAGAAAAGAGACATAAGCAGAATACAGGCAGGTGAAATGAAGTTCCTGCGAAGTAGGATCGGAGTAACAAGAAGAGACAGGGTGAGGAATGAAAAGGTCAGGGAAATGGTGAAAGAGGAGCCCTTGCAAGGTAGGATTGAGACATCAAGACTGAGGTGGTATGGACACTTATTGAGAATGGATGAGAAGAAGATTCGCAAGAGGATACATGAGATGCAGATACAGAAGAAACGACCAAGGGGAAGACCAAGAGATAGATGGCTGAAAGGAGTGGAGGAATGTGTCAAGAAGAGAGGCGAGGACTGGACCAGAGAGACAGCGGAGAGGTGGTGGGAAGAAAGGACTAAGTGGCGAGGCTGATGTTCCAAACAGACCCAGCCTGGGGCTGGAAACTGTACAAGATAATGATGATGATGCATTTTCTAAAATGTGAAAAACAAAAAAGTTACTAACAGTTTTTTTATATCTGCTTAAAATATTTAAAGAAAAAAAGCTGGTAATACGAAGATGGAGATTTATTTCCTGATTCCAATGCATTTTTCAGAATTAAAATCGGGTGAATGGAATCGACAGCATTAGTTTGGGAATTGTTTTTAGAAGGGTGGTAGGGATAGCGGCGCGGCTTCACAATATCTCTTGCGCAGGGAGAATGATGAACACGCTGAGAAGGGAACGATTTGATGACAGGAAGGAGTTGTCTTCCTCTTGTCATAAATATAAGAGTTTGGCGAGTTACATGTACAAGTGCCTAGTCGTGGAACAATATCTGAGCAATAAAATTATACTGTACTAGTGTCACAATATGTAACATTGACACTATGTGTTTGTACAGACTCCTTTCTTACTTCCTCAAACATTCTTGTTGATAATAATACATTGTAGGGGCTTGGGACAGCTTGGTCATCAGTCCCTTTGGCTGGCTGCGTGGCTCAACGGTAACGTTCTCGCTTGCTGTGCTCAAGGTTGCAAGATCGAATCCTGGTGCAGCCAGTTGGCATTTGAGGGTGCGCGAATGCGAGAGAGCCGTGTCATTAGATTTACTGGCACGTTAAAGACCCACTTCGGGACAAAATTCCGGCACCCCGGCATCTCTAAAAGCCGCAGTAGTTGAAAGGGACGTAAAACCAATAACATTATCATCATCATCAGTCCCGTGTAGTTGATGAGCTGTGTAACTGTATTAGAGTCAGGGATGGGGCAGGTGCCCTGAAACTTCACTTACGGTACTATATCGGCATTTACCTGGAGGGATTGTGGAAAAAACTGTGAAAACACACTAAGGATGCTGACAGCGCTGGATTCCCTTCTAGGTAACTGAGAGTTATTTGAGGATAAACTCCCGAACAAAAAAAAAATATTGTTCTTACATTAGTAATACTTTGTAGGGCATAATTGTTACCGCACAAGAGCAGCAACTGGTTTCACTCGATGCGAAATTGAATACTGTATAGAAAGATATGACTGGTTTGTAGTTAGCACGTTCTTGATATTTTAAAAGAAAGATGGACAAGATATGTTCGTGTTCAGGTTTATTGGGAATACAGTCTCTATTCTAAAAACGTCCAACTCTAGGCATCGTCTTCTAGACATTACAAACAAGACCACAAACCGTGAAAAATTCTAATCAATGGAGCCAGCTATTATCGATTTATAAGAGGCCAAATGTGCATGCACATAGACCTACATACATACATTTATTTTGGTGATTCGTATGGGTCTTTGGTTCTTTTCACTCTAATTCCCTTTTTTCTTCGTGTGATCTCAAACGACTCCGTGAGGCCAATCACTATAACTTACTTCAATTTTCATGGAAGTAATAATAAAAGTTCATTTATGTAGGACTTATTACAAGAAACAAATTATGAAAATGCATACCAAGAGCAAAATTATTAAGTACATATATAGAAAGGTTCCTAAGATATTCTCATCTGCCTATTGTTGGCACAGGCACTAGTACTGCGTACCATACCCCAAAAAAAAGATATTATACCTAATTATTTCCTGTTCTTGAAATCAATGCTTCAATTTTTTCCATATGAAAGATAACGTTTCATGATTTACACACACCAATCAGTATTTTACTTCACCTCAGGTTCTCTTATATTCATTGATCTGGTCATCCTGGGATCAATGATCTCAGGCAACAAGATTTTCTCGTAGCAGAATGTCAGTTACATAAGCATTTTTTGTCTCGCAGAGCCTTTCGTCCCTCTTTATTGTTTCTATGTGAATGTCCTTAGGCTTCCATACCACAAAATAACATATTTCCCGCTATGTTATTTCCAACTGGCCCTGGTTCTGGTAATAAAAATAGAGAGTTATCAATCTGTTCTCTTCTGAATGGCACTGTTCTTGACATTCTCTAGGCTTTTGTTTTCGCTTACTTTCTGCCAAACAAAATCCTTTTAAAACTCAGCAATTCTTCTAGGTTTGTGCCGTGTCTTGTGTGGGGTTTCGCCTAGGACACCAAGCTAGGCTCATCGGCGGGCTCTTGGTGTCCCCGCCCGGACCCCCACAGGAGTATCGAACTGCGCGCCACCTCCCTTTATATAAGGTGCAACTGCACCACTTGACTACGAGAACTAAAAGTTCAAGCAGCCTTAACCTCCCTATGAAGGCTTCCAAAAAGATGGTATATTGGCTTTCACGGCCGGTGAATTAAAACTCAGCAATTCTTCTAGGTTTGTGCCGTGTCTTGTGTGGGGTTTCGCCTAGGACACCAAGCTAGGCTCATCGGCGGGCTCTTGGTGTCCCCGCCCGGACCCCACACAAGACACGGCACAAACCTAGAAGAATTGCTGAGTTTTAATTCACCGGCCGTGAAAGCCAATATACCATCTTTTTGGAAGCCTTCATAGGGAGGTTAAGGCTGCTTGAACTTTTAGTTCTCGTAGTCAAGTGGTGCAGTTGCACCTTATATAAAGGGAGGTGGCGCGCAGTTCGTCACTCCTGTGGGGGTCCGGGCGGGGACACCAAGAGCCCGCCGATGAGCCTAGCTTGGTGTCCTAGGCGAAACCCCACACAAGACACGGCACAAACCTAGAAGAATTGCTGAGTTTTAATTCACCGGCCGTGAAAGCCAATATACCATCTTCTTGGAAGCCTTCATAGGGAGGTTAAGGCTGCTTGAACTTTTAGTTCTCGTAGTCAAGTGGTGCAGTTGCACCTTATATAAAGGGAGGTGGCGCGCAGTTCGTCACTCCTGTGGGGGTCCGGGCGGGGACACCAAGAGCCCGCCGATGAGCCTAGCTTGGTGTCCTAGGCGAAACCCCACACAAGACACGGCACAAACCTAGAAGAATTGCTGAGTTTTAATTCACCGGCCGTGAAAGCCAATATACCATCTTTTTGGAAGCCTTCATAGGGAGGTTAAGGCTGCTTGAACTTTTAGTTCTCGTAGTCAAGTGGTGCAGTTGCACCTTATATAAAGGGAGGTGGCGCGCAGTTCGTCACTCCTGTGGGGGTCCGGGCGGGGACACCAAGAGCCCGCCGATGAGCCTAGCTTGGTGTCCTAGGCGAAACCCCACACAAGACACGGCACAAACCTAGAAGAATTGCTGAGTTTTAATTCACCGGCCGTGAAAGCCAATATACCATCTTCTTGGAAGCCTTCATAGGGAGGTTAAGGCTGCTTGAACTTTTAGTTCTCGTAGTCAAGTGGTGCAGTTGCACCTTATATAAAGGGAGGTGGCGCGCAGTTCGTCACTCCTGTGGGGGTCCGGGCGGGGACACCAAGAGCCCGCCGATGAGCCTAGCTTGGTGTCCTAGGCGAAACCCCACACAAGACACGGCACAAACCTAGAAGAATTGCTGAGTTTTAATTCACCGGCCGTGAAAGCCAATATACCATCTTTTTGGAAGCCTTCATAGGGAGGTTAAGGCTGCTTGAACTTTTAGTTCTCGAAGTCAAGTGGTGCAGTTGCACCTTATATAAAGGGAGGTGGCGCGCAGTTCGTCACTCCTGTGGGGGTCCGGGCGGGGACACCAAGAGCCCGCCGATGAGCCTAGCTTGGTGTCCTAGGCGAAACCCCACACAAGACACGGCACAAACCTAGAAAAATTGCTGAGTTTTAATTCACCGGCCGTGAAAGCCAATATACCATCTTTTTGGAAGCCTTCATAGGGAGGTTAAGGCTGCTTGAACTTTTAGTTCTCGTAGTCAAGTGGTGCAGTTGCACCTTATATAAAGGGAGGTGGCGCGCAGTTCGTCACTCCTGTGGGGGTCCGGGCGGGGACACCAAGAGCCCGCCGATGAGCCTAGCTTGGTGTCCTAGGCGAAACCCCACACAAGACACGGCACAAACCTAGAAGAATTGCTGAGTTTTAATTCACCGGCCGTGAAAGCCAATATACCATCTTTTTGGAAGCCTTCATAGGGAGGTTAAGGCTGCTTGAACTTTTAGTTCTCGTAGTCAAGTGGTGCAGTTGCACCTTATATAAAGGGAGGTGGCGCGCAGTTCGTCACTCCTGTGGGGGTCCGGGCGGGGACACCAAGAGCCCGCCGATGAGCCTAGCTTGGTGTCCTAGGCGAAACCCCACACAAGACACGGCACAAACCTAGAAGAATTGCTGAGTTTTAATTCACCGGCCGTGAAAGCCAATATACCAAAATCCTTTTAGCTTTTTGCACGCTTCCAGTATTGTCATATTCCGTGCAGAATAAGGGCACTTGACTTCGACTATAGTGTCGTCTCCTATTAATCCGTCTAGGGAGGCACCTAAAAACCCATAAGTTTTATGTACGAAAAGACCACATTCTTCGACTTTTCTACAGATTTCTCCTCTAAATTTCGTTTTGCAATTCGCTCATTATCACAGTCATACTGCTTTGCTTTTGAGTGAAATTCGCCATACAGAATGGTTTTTGCTACTGGAGCCAGAGGCAGTTGGTGGTCTTAGAACTTGGGAGGGCACACAAAATAAATTATCATGCAGGGGTCTGTACCTTTATCTCCCGACAGATGTTGCTGCAGTTGTACTATTGATGTCATATACCGCAAATCAGGTGAGACTGTTCATGGAAAATGATCATTGTTGTGCTTTGTAGTTCATGACTGCATTACACTTACACAGATACAAAATGAAGTCCATCAAAGGATGGTACGAATACGTTTGTCTGCAAGAAAACAGTCTTCTGCAAATTATTATTCATATATTACCGCACTAGTAATTTACAAATTTAAAAAAAATCTCACTTAAGTTGATGTTGAGTAGTAACATAGTCCTAAATACGAACACGGGCTTACTTTGTGGTTCATGTACAGGTTTTCATTATTCACAAAAATAATCTACATTCATCTTGTCCAATCTAATGTTGAGCTGGCACTTTAAAGCTTTAACTACCCGGAAAGAAAAATCCATTCTTCTGTCTTTCAGTTGAACAAACTTGTCTATAACTTTGTTGTTAAAATCAGGAATGTCCATGACGAGATTCCGTTCAATTGAAAGCATGGCTAAAGCAGACAATCTATCCTGGAGCATTGTGTTGCGCAAAAACCTTTTTTATGAGTTTCAAGAGTCGAGAAACATCTCTCTGCATCCGATGTCGACATTGACATGGTTACAAGTATTTTAAGAAGTTTAACGGTTTCCTCAAATAATCTAGCGAGATTCGCGTTCATTATGAACCCCAGGAATGAAATAGCTCTGGACACAGCAGTAAATTCCTCTCTCCTATAAATCAGTTCAAGTTCAATTTTTGAGCTGCTTCTCGTGCAAAAACGGGAAGGATTCAACTGCAATTCTTAAGTCTTTTGAAGGGGAAATGGCATTGTAATCTCGGAACTTTTCTACAGGTTAGAAGCACTAAGATGCCCAGTGAGGGAGAATCGTTCCATAGTTTGGCTGATGATATCGCAAACTTCCTTTGCTTACGTACTCTATTGGGTGAACGGTCATCCTGCTTCCTCTTTCTGCTCACTCCATCGCCTTCGTTCACGTGCACCTCTTCTACATTTTCTCGGACCATTTGAATCTGTCTTTCGAAACGTTTCAGATCTTCCTGTACTTGCACTGGGTCGATGGATCGCTTCTGGAGTTGACAATACAAACTGTCGACATGTGGCTTGATCTTGTGGAAAAATGACAGCCAGAACATAAATGTACCATCAGCATGTACTTAAGCCCACTCGCCTGAGAAATAGTTGATGGTTGCTTTATCTCACTCCGATTTTGAATTTCTTCCATGCAAGCTATTAGATCTACCCGGTGTTCGTAAACTGTATTCACTGCCCTTGAATTAAAATTCCACCTGGTTGGAGTTACTCTTGGAAGACGCTGGCCTACGACTTCATCCAGTATCTTTGTTCTTTGTGGTGAAAGGGAAAAAAAAGTGCATATTCGTGACAGATTCGAAAATAATATACGGACACTGCGGTTGATGGAGGCTGCGTTGGACATTGTTAAGTTAAGTTTATGTGCATGCCAATGAATATAAAATGCAAGAGGATATTGCTCTCTAACTCGCGCTTGTACACCTCGGTCGTTACCACTCATCACAGAGGCTCCATCATAGCTCTGAGATATTAGATTATGTGGAGAGTCCTTTAAATGAATGTCAATTTCGTTCAAAATACAAGAAGTGAGTGACTGTGCGTTATGTTGAGGAGGATAAAAGAAAAAAAAACGCCAAAATCTCTCCACGATCTTGCTACTTATCAGGATCACGTACCGATAAAGGAGCACCATTTGAAATGTGTTGGAAACGTCACTTGTCTCATCTGCTATAATAGCTACATAATCGGCATTTCTTATCTCTTCAGATATGTGGTCATGGCATACTTGAAGCATGCAATCTAGTAACTCATTCTGGACAGTTTTGGAAGTTCCCTTAAAAATACTTGCTTTTTCGAAGAGAGTCTTCAATGATTCATTAAGCTCTGTACTAAAATCCATAAGTTCACGAAAAATTCCAGGGTTAGATGATGTCACTGATTCATCATGCCCTCGAAGAGAAAGATCATAAGCCCCACAGAATCGGACACAGTTAATAAGAGATAGCACATATCTGTTCTCTCTTACCTTTTCATTGTGAAGCTGAACTTGAAGCCTGTAAGCAGTGCTCAGTTGATTTAAACTGTTTGCTTTCCCAAGCACAACAAGATTCATTACGTTGTCCTTATGGTCGGCAGAACACTCGTGTTTTTGTAATTTGTCCACTAAATGTTTCAAATCTGTCACACCATTTTTAGACTAAGAGGATTCCTCTCCAAATAACAAACCGGGAAAGCAAAAGAACGAATCTCTCACTTCACAACCACATAGCCATTCATTTTTGTTGTACGTTTCAGGACTGAACGTCCTCGCTCCCTCCCACCGTTTATCTTTACATAATTGTTCTACTTTCAGAACTGGCGTTGGTCTCCCTAATTCCTTAATCTTTATTTTTTCTTTGAGTGAATGAGAAGAAAAGGGCGCCTTTATTAAATAATCCACCGTATTCATTGCTTAACGTACTCCTATTTCAACGCTTATCGTCACAAGCGTTTGTGGACAATGTTACCAAATTCAACATACACAGCATCGCTACTCGCTCGCACGCTAGGTGTTGGTCAATATCCATTAAATTTTGTCTCATTAGGGAAAATGTTATGTTCTACATTTAATATAATTTAAATAACACTCTAAATCGCTATTTAATTCCAAATTTATAATAGCCTATCACTAAGACATTTGTCAAAAACTCTAGGCCTAGGTGAAAAACAAAATTAGGCCTATTTAATTGGTAACACTTGTCACAGAACTCCAAAAGAGACCTCTTGACGTAACCTTGGAACTAATGACACCAGAGTGGTGTACTTTTTGCCTCCGATAACCACTGCTATCTAGTGGTCGTCTTGCGAATCATTTCAAACAGCATGGGCGGAAGGGGGTGGTAAGGGGCAGGGTATGGCCATAGATGTTGTAAGTTCGAGGCAAACTTAGCAGTTCAGCATTCCAACGTTCTCTCCCGAGCTCATACAACTGCTCCTTTTGCTATTCCTCCTCGCAATCTCTGGGCCCATAGCCGAAGCACGCGCAATAGACCTGTCCTTGTTTGTAAGTTGAATGGAGTCTTGGTCCCAGTAAGGGCTGGGCCCCGAGCAGCCAGCAGCGAGGCGAATTACATACAAGATATGTGGCGCGTTATTCAAACACGCTGGTGCATTTTCATAGTGAGGAGCGCACAACTCGGCCAGTATTTCAAGCGTTAAGGCTTAAAATTGAATTACTAATATAGGTTAATGGTAAGGAAGGCCCTGGCCCACTGGCCCGTTAGAGCCAGTCGCCCCTGACTGGAGCCCATTTCGAAGTAGGTTTCCTCTTGCTACATATCCAAAATTGGATGCCGTAAATCTGTCCTTTCTAGCTGTGTGCCACTTTTCATTTTCCCTTTGGCCCCTTGTTTCCTTTTCCAGTTTTTGTATATGGCCTTCAGTAAGCGTTAGTTGCTCGATCTTCTAATCACTGAACTCTCTCAACAGTACCTCATCGAAATCCAACTGCATTGATCGGTTTCTATAATCACATGAGACAGTAAGTTTCATTTCATTGGACAGTTGTCGGGACATTCTTTTCCCTTCTCGCGACGCAAATAAACTTTTTCGGAAAGCTGCTCTTCTTCTCTTTCTGCTGAGTGCAGTGTCCTCCACTATTGTGGCAGTTTTTTTTTTTTTCTAAACTAATTTCATTGTTTTATAGTGTCAGGATGGCCCAAATTGAAAGACTAGCCCGGCAGCTTTGGTTCTATGAGTGAAGGAACCTCATTTCCCTCGACTGATCTACTTACCTCCCGTGAATTTTGCAACAAGGGACAATTTTCAGCAGCATTGCTGGTGGTGTTTGATACTAGCTGGGAACTTTTTGCAATTAGGGGCTGCAAGCAATAACGCATAAGTTGGGTTGCAGTTAGCTGTTTGTCTTTACCTTGCCCGCTGGTAGTTCAAAAGTACTGTTTGCAATCTTTATGGATCCCAATCCAATCTTTCCGAAAACCAATTTTCCATTTTCACAATCGTAACGGCTTTATTTTTCCAAACAACTCATTGTTTTCATTCGAAGTCTAACTTGCTTCTCTGAAAAAAGTTGACACTGAATTGTTCGTGATTTTGTACTCCTACACTTATGTATTAGAAGTAAAATACAAAATACGCCCGTGGCGCGACAGCCCATGAACGGCCTAGGCCTACCAAGCAACCTCTGCGCTGTTCAGCCATGTAGCTTGCAGATTTAGGGGTGACGTTTAGTCATTCAACTTGTAGGCTACAGGTAAAATATAAGTGAAATAATAACTGCTCAGTGCATTACAGATTCTCTAATGCAAGGGTAAAGAAATATTATATTTCAAATATAAACTAGGAAAAAAAACTTACGGGTGTGAAGAGGTGTTTTTCTTCTTTTTTTAGGGCCTGGCTTCCTTTTCTTGTTACTTAGTCGCAATCTCCCCTGGAATTTAGTGGAACGCCCTTGAATCGGTTTTGGTGGTGGCTCCATTTTTCAACAAAAAAGAAAAAATAACTTCACGTGATGACCGTAATGCAGTCCACCAATCGTAGCCTACCTATATGTACATGTATCTATTCTACCAGAAATCATCATCATCATCTTGCACAGTTTCCAGCCACTGGCCGGGTCTGTTTGGAACACAAGCCTCTCCAACGTCTTCTGTCTTCCCACCATCTCTCAGCCTCCACCCTTCTCCTCTCTTCTTCACGCTTTCTTCCACCCCCTTCAGCCACCTGTCTCTCGGTCTCTTTCCTTCCCACTTCGTCTCGTGTATCCTCCTGGGTATCCTCTTCTCCTCCATTCGTTTTACATGTCCATACCATCCAAGTCTAGATTTCCCTATACCATCCTGTAATGGCTCCTCCTTCATTAATTCTCTAGTCCTCTCATTTCTTATTCTGTCCATCTTTGTAGCTCCAATACTGCTTCTCAAGAACCTCATCTCACTGGCCTGTGTTTTGCTCTTCTCCCTTCCTTTCATAACCCAGGTCTCCGAGGCATACGTCAGCATAGGGACATAGTACGTCCGATATATGATCTTTTTGCTGTTCAGAGGGACATCCTTGCTCCATAACATGCTTCTCACACTCCTCCGAAATGCTTCTGCCTGTCTCCCCCGCTCATTTATTTCTCTATCGTTCCTTCCATTATCTTGTATCAGGCTTCCCAGGTACTTGAAACTCTCCACTTTCTTCAGCAGTTCCCCACCAATTGTTATTCCCGTTGTGATTCATTCCTTCTTCCTTGTTGTGATCACCATCTCACTCTTATTTATGCTAAATTTCATCCCATATCCTTGTATTATTCCTTCCCACACGTCCAACTGTTCCTGTACCTCCTCCTCCTTGTTTCCCCAAATCATCAGCAAACACCATTGCTTTCATCTTTCCTTCCCCAATTACTTGTGCCACTCGGGTCATTATGTCATCCATCACCACAATGAAAAGTAACGGTGACAGTGCACTTCCTTGTTTCAGGCCGTTTCTCTGTTCCAACCAGTCTGATCTCTCTCCTCCCACTTTCACACAGCTCACGCTTCCCTTGTACATCTCCTTTATCCTCTTTATAGTCCATTTCTCTACTCCTCTATCCTCCAGGGACTTCCATACTTTGTTTCTGCATACACTGTCATATGCTTTCTCAATGTCCAGGAAGGCCATCAGTAGATCTGTTCCATACTCATAGTGCTGTTCTTGTAACTGCCTTACAGCAAAAATCAAATCCACTGTGGACCTTCCTGCTCTGAAGCCATGTTGTTCTTCCCTCATCCCTCCTTCTATCCTTGTCCTAATTCTCTTTTCCAAAACTTTCTCGAAGATCTTTGCACAATGACTCATCAGTGTTATTCCCCGCTAGTTTCTGCATTCTGTTCTACTACCTTTCTTGAAGATCGGGACAATTATTCCTTTTTTCCAGTCCTCTGGGTTCTTCCGTTCCTTCCATGCTGTCCTCATCACTCGGTACAACCACTGTATCCCCACCTCTCCTGCTGCTCTCACCGTCTCCACACTCAACTCATCCACACCCGGTGCCTTCCCTCCTTTCATCTTGTTCACTGCATCTTCCACTTCTTTCCATGTTAAGTCCTTTTCTGTTTGCAGCTCATCTTCCTCTTCCCCGATTTCTTCCTCCTCACCATCTTTTCCATTTGGGTTCAGAAGTTCTTCAAAATATTCTTTCCACATTTTCTTCAGTTCTTCCCTATTTTCTATCTCTTGTCCCCTTTTGTTGACCATTCTAACATAATCCGTAGGATCCTTCTGCCTCTTATTTTTTACCATCCCATACAGGACCTTTTTTGTACCTTCACTATCCTCCATCATCTTTGTCCACTCTTCCATCCACTTTCTTCTCTCCTCAGCCACCACTCTCTTCGCCTCCTTCCTTTCCTGGTACTCTTCCCTTGTCTCTACCGTCCTATTTTGATACCACCTCCTAAAGGCTCTATTCTTTTCCCTTACTATATCTTTTGTCTTTTCATTCCACCATGGTGTTTCCTTCCACCTCCTCTTACTACTTGTCCTCCCACATACTGCTTCTGCTGCACCTACTAGTGTCTTCTTAAATCTAGCCCATTCCTCTTCCACCCCTCTTTCTCCATCTGTTGGAATTCCTTCCTTTACCATTTTGAGGTACTCGACCCTTCTATCCCCTTCTTTCAGTTTCCATATCCTTATACGTCTTTCCCGGTTCTTAGTCCCTTTCTTCTCCTTACTCCCTCTCAGGTTCATTACCAGCAATCGATGGTCGCTATCCAGGTTCTCCGATGGTATAACCTTGATGTCCGTGATGTTCTTATTTAGTTCTTTCTCGTACAGTATATAGTTGACCACCGACTTCCTGGTCAAGTCATCACTGTACCATGTGATTGTGTGGCTCTCTCTTTTCTTAAACCAGGAGTTCCCAACTAGCAGGCTGATCCTCTGGCAGAAGTCCAACAGTCTCTTTCCTTCAGCCCCAACCCTCTGGTCCTAGAACACTCTCATAACCTTGTCTTTCTCTTCCTACATGGGCATTGAGATCCCCCATAACAATCATATTTCTTCCTACCAGCTGCTTCTGCAATTCCTCTTCAAACTCCTCCTTCTCTTCAGAGGCACAGCCTACTTGTGGAGCATACACTTGCACTATTTCTGCGGTCTCTCCCCTCAGTGCTACTTTCACTTTCATCATCCTATCACTTATTCTTCTCACTTCTTCTTTTAAACCATCTCGTACTACTACTCTCACTCCATTCCTCTTTCCCTCTTCGTTCCCACTCCAGTACAGTCTATAGCCTTTTCTCAGTTCTCTCCTTCCTTCCCCTTTCCACTTTGTTTCTGCCAATCCCAATAAATCCAACTTCCTTCTTTCCATCATATCCACTATCTTCTCCACCTTCCCCATCAGCGTTCTTAGGTTCCAAAGTTCCAAATCTTAGTCCGTGTGTACAGCCGTGTCGTCTATTAAATCCATCATGTCTGAGGCTCGTTCCATTTTTGAAAGCATTTGGTTTCATCCACTACTGGCTTGCTGGGCCTATCGTAGCTTCACCGGAGCCCCGTTAGCCATCACTTTTCAGGGTTCCTGTAGGACCTTCACAGCTACCGTAACGGTCCCGGGGCACACGAAGTCCCCACTGTACTTCGCCCCTACAGGCGATCCCCTACTTTGTGCCGTTGCCCGTCTCCCACGACGCGGATGAGGGGTTGGACTTATGGGAGACATTCTACCAGAAATACTGTCCGAAAATAGAACACCTAACGGGCATTAAAAATAATACTGTTACAGGTAAAATAAATTAAACAAAAGGTAATTAATGAGATCGATGAACTAAACACAAGAAGTCGTAACTAGGAACTGGTAAAATATCAAAGGATCACTCAGAAATATCCAGACCTTGACAATAATTCAGAACTAACCAGCACAGTCAATCGCAACATTGGACTAGATGCTGGGGAATTCCATACCGTCTGGCAAGGTTGTCGCTCTCTCAAATCACAGCTCCGCTCCCCTCCTCTCCCCTAACCCGCTCTCCATGACCTTGTTCTACTACTTGTTGCAAATACAGGAACACTTTTATTCACAAACTTCCCAAAGTGATCCCGACGATTCTATTCAACCAATTTAGGTTTTCGATGCGTCTTTGGAATTAGTGATTAAAACACAAATTTCGTATTACCCGTTTTCTTTCGAATTTTAATCAGATATTTGAAAAACAGCAACTTTTCTGTTTTTGAAATTAAAAAGTAAGCAATGAATTAATATCAATTCTGCCAGTAGACAGAGTACATAGCAGTTTTCAGATCGCAGATCGAAGCTCCCCTTCGATACAAAAATAAATTAATTAATTAATTCAGCTTCGCTTGTGCTGCCATCTGTTGAAATATATTCTTACCAAAGTGTCGGGACATTTAGCCTTAAGTGTAAAGAAATATATTGACAATGTATCGAAGAACCAGTATGCATTAGGCAAGCTCATAGATTGCATCAAGTTTTAAGGTAAGTTCGAACTCGCCTTGCAGGGGCATGACAACAACAGAAAATTCCAAAAATCCAGGAATTTTTCGCGGGTTAGTTTAATGTCCGAACTCAACTGTGTTTTCAAGCAACACAGAAAAGACCGATAACATAGTTTATCTAGGTCTCTCAAAAACTACACAATAAATTGTGTGACTCTATTTACGAAGTTTACCTTCGTTTGATTAGAACTGAACTGTCACAGACTAATTATGTAGCACTCGAAGTGGATGAAACCACAGACTGTGCCTCTCTATCACAGCTGGTCTTGATAATGCAATAAGAGTTAAAGGGTAAAATCAACTAGAGATTCATCAGTTTAGTTCAGCCAAAAGACCATACTGCAGAAGGTGTCACAAGCTATACAGGGTGTAACAAAAATGTACGGCACAAAATGCAGGACACATTCCTCACATGTAGACGAAGACATTTTGTTATATGAACATGGGTCCGGAAACTGTTTGTTTCCATGTTATACCCCATTGTTTCCAACTCATTAATCATGGTAAACGCCCAAGAACAGAACGTACTAGCATACCACATGCAGTGCAACTCCTTGTCACAGGAGATGTTCAATATGCCCTCCGTGCGCATTGATACATGCATCAACCCGCCATCGTAGGGAATCTTGGATGAGCTGATGTATCCCTGGAGTACTGCGTATGGTTTCGCAGCCTTCCATAATACGGACACCGAGAACATCTTGTCCTGGGGTTCGATACACAAGAGCTTTCAAATGCCCTCACAAATAAAAGTCCAGCCAAGCAATTGGTCCACCTCTACCTATCCATCTGTCACCAAATCTGTTATTGGAAGCAGACGGACATTAACACTAAAATGAGGAGGTGCTCCATCGTGCATGAAGAACATGTTTTGTCGCACAGCTAATGGCACATCTGCTAAGCCGCATGGCAACAGCGCCATGTAAAACAAAACACTGACGGTGCACCTGCGATAATGACAACCTAACCAAGAGTGCATGTTCCTCATGGTTCTAACGTTCTGTTCGTGTGTGTTAATGTTACACCCTGTATTTAGTGACCTGGTGAAAATGAATGCAAGTGAGACCCCTGAAAAACTCATTGCTCAAAGTTATGATGGTGTTCCCGTCATGAGTGGTCAAAGGAGTAGGGTTAAAGAGAAATATCAGAACGCCCACATCATCCATTGTTACGCACACCAGTTAAATTTAATTGCTGAACGTTGTGTAACTGGGAATAAGCAAGTGCGACTATTTTTCAGCAACTCGGAAGGGATTTCCACCTTCTTGATGAGATTGTAAAAAAGTGAATTCCCAGCTGACCTCAGTCCATCGGATGGAATTACAAATCCCGTTGCGTGACCACTGTGCACAAATACAAGCATGAAATTGTGCAGTGCCTGGTCAAAATTATTGACAATGTTATAAATGACTATAAGACAGTTAATAAGGCTATGGGAATAAAGGGTTTCCTACAAGAGGACGATTTCCTTTTTTTGGTTGGAGTTTTTTTAACAAAGTCATGCCTCATTGTGACATTTTATTCAATCAACTTCAACAAATGAATGTTGATGCAGTTTAAAACAATGACTTATGTATCTGACCTTGTTTCAAGCATTCAGCGGGCTAGGTCTTTGCTTGATAGTGATCGAATATAAATAAAGGAAATAAATGCTCTAGGAATAGAATGTGTCCCTGGAACAGGATAAGAGTATACTCTGTACGCTTGGAGAAAGGGATTGACATCATCTCTCTGCCTCGAATGGTTGATGTCCTAATACTCTATAGCCCACGTCAGCTGTATCTCTGGCAACCTCGTTCTCAGAGCACATGGTGGGACGACAACTGTCAATCACATTCTCCCAGCTTACAGTGACAACCATAAATGTTAACAGGAAAAAGATTGTTTATTTTTTCTCCTCATAGGTATAAAAAGCAATATTTTGACTACAGATATCACTCAATGCTTGGGTTCTTTTATCAGAATCAGTTACCGAAAAAATGTTCCCTGCGTACAAAATCACAAACTATTATTCTGTTTCCTCAAAGGAACCAAGTCTGTGGTTGGTAGATCCTAAGAAACTTGCAGCCAGTTCAGAGCACAATGATTTGCACCTTCAATTCTAGAAATAGAAAAAATGAGACGATTGTGTCTCTGCATGCACACAACCAGTTCTTACCTGTAGTAATAATATTATTATTATATATAAAAATGAGACTGTTCACTCACAATCACTCTCTTTCTTTCACTCACTCAGTCATAATTACACATTATATAACAAACTCTGGTACATATGGCCCTACATAACATAAACATACAAGTATATATAATATAATAAAATTGGAATCTCATATGTAAATAATGTTACACTTATAAAACAAAAAGTAAAAAAATTATCATCTTTGGAGCTTTTAACTATACAATAGTAATATAAAAGTGCCAGAAGGTTAATGCCACAAGAGAATCTGGCCGACTGTGGTTCGGAAAGCACCAAGGGTCAAAACGCAGTATCGTCGGGAAATAAATGATTGCAACAACTGAGAGAAAAGCTTGCTTAGTGGACAGGGGCTTGTACACAATCAAATACTATTCTCAATTTAATACAGACCAAAAGATTGATCAATGTTAACAAGACATCAAAAAGTGCACCATGGTAAGGAACATGATACTGTCCGTCCACCAGCTTAAGGTGCGTGGCAGGAATGCAACGAGACAGCTGGCCTGTGTGGATGACAATAGTGCCAACAGACTACTGACCCGTATGATTTCACAATTGAAACTAAAAGTAAGTAGCAGTCAGTTGGCAATACCCGCAGCGGCACGTCCACTCTCCTCTTCCCTTCAGACCCCTAAGACCATGAGCTGGAGGACAGACAGTAGCTATTTCACAGAATTAGAGGACTATAGCGAGACAATGTCAAATCCATCAAAGACTTCTTGAGTCTCTGATAGATTCTCAAGACTCTCCACAACTTGTAGACTAAAGGTCTTGCAAAGTATTGAATTTGACGGAAAATTTGATTGTGTGCACACCCCACGACCCCTTTTGGGGAAAAATTCCTGTGTGATACAGAAATAACAGGGACAGGGCTTTTTATTCAGTTTTCCAGTATATGATTAAAAAACTTGAGTACTTGAAGTACCAATAGACACATTGTAGCACCGGTGGACACAACTAATGTTCTAGACCACTAAGGCACTGTAATACTGTATTCATAGAGGTGCAACATGGGTGCTAATTTCAAGGCCATGTACCAGATACATCTTGATACCTCAGTGGTACATGAATCGACCAAAATGGAGAGCGCTCGTAAACCACACCCGGGAAACAGGAGTGGAAACTTGATGATGATGATGACCTCCCGGCCGAGAATCAAACTCGCGATCTTGGAATCGGGTCGTCATGGTACAGGTCAGTTTACACTGTTAACCCTCAAGCTTTTAAGTGCCATGCCACAATTTAATTTGAACCAATAAAATTTTAGCTGTGAGCACACAAAACATTCCTTAACTCGCTTCACACTGTAATGCCTCATTTCACATCACTAATTCGACTACAGCAGTGGAGTAAATATAACAATAACTTAACCCTACACGGGCGGATGCTTTTTATGTCTGCACGCGAACCGAAAATACAGCAAATTAAAACTCGTCCAGAATTTTTGGATGTACTCAGTCTCAGAAGTGCGTAGGATGTTATCGAAATTTAGTGCATAAAGAGCATAAGAGACACTAATTGATATCCATCTTTGGACTCTTCAATGAAAAATCACTTTAATCTACATCCATGGAGTACAAAATTGAAGCAATCTCTAGTTCACTGACCCTCTTTTTGCTGTATGTCGCAAAATAACTATCTAAATCACAAAAAGCCGTACCATATTTAGAACTCGCGACGCAAGCTCGACTGAACGCTATAATCTCTCGCAGCTTGTGAGAAGCTAGCAGAGTTATAACACCACTCAATTCGGAAATTCCATGTTAGGCCAGACCTAAACGTGTAGTTTACTGCCATCTGTTTAGTTTTTAGCGTACCACTAGCACCGGTATCTGCGGATCTCTGACCATATGATACAGTGGAATCTCGTAAGCACGTTCTCGGTTACGACGTTTTCCCGTTTAGCGCGATGATTTTCTCAAGTCCCAGTCCCAATACTACAAAATACATGTTGATATATCCCTTTAATACGTTCTCTATTCCCGCTTACGACGATCAAATTTCCGTTTTACTATTTGTAAGCGAACCTGATTTTATTCTTATTTCATTATAAAATTCGGCTTCTGGAAAACACGACGCGATATTGCCTCATATTCTCTGATAGTTATTGACAGTGTAGATGATTTTATTGTGTTTGACGGCGTAGAAGTGGCTATAGCTATGACGCAACACAGGTGACGTGTCTCTCTCCCGCTGCCCTTCACCCCCTTCCCTTTGTTCATTTCTCACGTAGGCGCATTATTGTCTTCCTAGTTCTTGTGTTCACGTCCAGTTATGACCTATTTTATTGCGTGTTTCATAATGGATAAGAAGAAAGTACGGCAGATAACTAATGACGAGAAGATGAAATACATTCGAGACGTGGACTGCAATCCTCACATGAAGCGTGTGGAAATAGCGCGAAAGTGGAACATTCCTCCGTCTACACTGAACACGATTCTCGGCAAAAGGAAGGAAATCGAACGTGCATTTGAAGAAGGAATGAGCGGCAAAAGGAAACGTGTGCGAGAGGCACAGTTTCCTCAACTAGAAAGCACTTTATTCAAGTGGTTCAAGCAAGCCCAAACTTCAAACATATGCGTGCGCGGTCGCCGGTAACTGAGCCGTCACTGGCGGAGCGAGAATAAAGACCCTGTATTATACTGTAGTGTAGAGGTACAGTAATTCATTTTTATGTTATTTATTCCGTGTAAGTTACTGATAACCTATGTTTATGTCGTGACTGTAGTAGTGCATACAATCACTTACTAAGGTCGGCGATTGAACGTCCATATATACGCCGCGTTCTTTCTTATACGTTGTAAATGCAGTATGGCGTTTTTCGGTAGTACGTTTTCCCGCATATGACGTCCACATTTTTCAGTCCCTTGAAAAACGTACTAACAAGATTCCACTGCATATTAAATTCCGCTCACGGGTAACCAGTCTTGCGATTTAATATAATAAATTCCACCCTTTGAGTACACTATACATTTTATGTTTCTTCCACATACAGATTTGTGAATCATTAATTCCAGATGCACCGAAGCCCCGCTAGTCAGAAATCCCCAATAATCCAAACCCAAAAATTGTTAAAAGGAAAATATCAAAGAAATTTCGGACTAAAATGGACTTGTATTTTGGAATAAAAAATGTAATGTAAAAATAATATAACACTGCACATCAAAAAACTGAGTAAAATTAACTTTTATGATACGATTTGGCCTCGACTTTCTAGGCAACTTCCTAACCTCAGCCAGTTGCAGCAAACAGCAAACACACCCAATAAATCACTTCTTTAACGGACATCAACAATGATTTTATAAATGTCTTCATTTTCGTATTTTAGGTGCATATTTTATAGGCCTAGTTATAAATTAACCCTGTTAATCCTAATCCAAACAGGCCTCAGTTCAAACAAGCGAGGTTCTACTGACCTTGTCTGCGTTCGAACCTACTGCTGTTTCAAGGCAGGCATCCTTACTAAGATAGCTCAAGAGTGGGCTTGTGGATCAATCAACATGACCTTGCCTCGAGTCGATGATCCACGAGACGAAAGTGTTAATATCACCGCAGCAGGGAATAATGGTTAGATGGCCTCGTCGGCAAGGAACAACCACTACTGCACAGTGGTTACCGCTGATGTCACACAACTGACCAAAGTGGCTACACAAGCTTTGGCCATGCCCTGTCAGCCATCCTTAAAATTGTCTTTTGCAGTTTCCCCAATTTCAACTCTAGGCAAATGTCGGGATGGTGCCTCGCCCTACTGCATTCATCTTGGTTCGTTTCATGTCTCATAACTCTTGAGGTTGGTGTCAGAAAGGCCATGATCTGGTGCATGTCCTGGAGGCACGAGTCCACTGTCGACCAGATTTCAAGGTGAAGAGAAGAAAGGAAAAGGAAACCTTCCAGTACCACAAAAGCTAAACAAAACTCTGAATTGTGTAAGCCTTGTTTCTATGTCCAGTCTTGTTGATCGCAGAGGCAGCACTCGCGACCTACTTGGCAGAGCTTCCTCGCGAGGTAATGTCCATCCAATACTGAGGATCACACTAACCTGCAATACTACGCAACATGTTTTGCCTCCCACATGAGGCCTTAACAGGTGTTTATACTAAAACAATGCACCAAAAACAGATTAAATATACAAAGCAATTTTTAAAAGAAAATCCCAAAATACAGAGTGCACACAAAATAGAGCACCGAGTGGGTAGCACCACCAGAAACTACTAGGACTATAAAGTTATATATTAAATTGAAATTTAAAATGTACACATTTAACATAAATGCTTCACCACTATTAATTTAATTAGCATTTTACGGCAATTCATTTTCATAATTTAATTTTTTTTTCAATGCAACGTGTTCTCCTTTGGGAGGCAAAACATGCACGGCAGTTGTGTAAATAATAATGGTCATCTTCAGGTAAATCCCAAGGCACCTATCCCGATATCAACTGAATCTCTATCCTCCAAAGACATGCAAGTTGAACATAGACTATTGTGTGTATGGTGTTGTGGATATATACAAAATACTGCACAGTAGCAAGGGTTGCACTAACACGATACACACTCGGCCACTCCACGCTTCAGGCACCTGTCCCTACGTTAACATCCATGAGGAAAGATGCTGGTGAAACGCTTACCCTTCAGGACCTTCAACAACCCTGGTCGAGTGAAGAGTGCTTTTACCAGCAACCAGGTTGGTACCGGTGTCTGAATATGTTGTCCTTGTGATAAGTGTACATATTGTCCAAAATTCTGAACATTAATCTATGTTTCTTCTGAACAACCCTGAACTTTGAATAAGAAGACTAAATTAATAAATTAAAAGTGAATGTTTTGGTCTCTGATAGGAAAAGAAGTCCCTCCAGTTGAAAACCTTCAAGCTCAGTCAACGGAAAGCAGTTTCTTTACAGAAAAAGGAAATATTTTTATCCTATTCTAATATCGTACTTTAAAAGCAAAGTAGTTAGATTTTCCAGCAAACCAAAATATTGAAAGCTAATAAATTCAAAACTACTCAAATGTGCATGTAAATGAGGAGAGATTCAGACAAACAATACGAGAGCAGACATGATACAACTGGTCGTGTATTTTTCCCGCCCACTTTCTAGGCTGGGAATCGGAACTGCAATCTTGGGATATGAAGACGGACACAATTTCTTAATTCCCAGCTCTTTGTAATTGGGTGGCCTTTCAGCAGCGGTTTCCTGCAGTGACTGAAGCTTCGAGAGGAAATGGGGACCAACCAAACTGCATAATTTGTCATTTGAAGTTGTTTCTGGGCTAAACTTGACTAGAGAATCACAATGTTTGTAGCTGCTATTTGAGATGGCGATGAGCAAAGTCGGCCAATGATGTGACTTATTTAGTGTACATTTAATTCTGCAAGAAACAAAGTCAAATAGAGATACAAAAGTGTTGCAATTTCAAGAAAAAGGAGGAAATGTGTTGATTAAGGCCCAGTTTTGCAATGTTGAAAGGACAACTAAAGTAAAAGCCCAAGAGATACGTCGGGGTTGGCTGTGCCGCATCTCTTCTCAAAGCTTGAGTTGGTTATAAGAACAGGCGAGGAAGCTCTCCGCCACGCGTCTTGTTCCTCCGGCAAGGTCCACGCCATACATAACAGTATTATCACCAGTTAGCCATTCCAGGCTTGTTCAGCGTCATGAAGTAGATCTGGCACGAAGAGCCGCCCTTGGCCGACGAGAAGAAAACCTGAGTGGGCAACACAACATTCGTAAGACATCATGGAACATTGTAGAGGATGAGGACGGGACAACTGGAGCACTGAGGAAGATCAAGGAACCAATGACAGAAGAAGAAATACAAAACAAGACACACTGATAGAGCATTTTTTTAAATCCATTAAGGAACTGAAAAGAGAAATCTTCTGTGGAAATTGACAAACTATCCAATCGAATTCAACTTCATCCCAGTCAAGTCTTGAAAATTGCTATACTTTGAAGTGTCACTTCAATTTTTTCTTTAATGTTATGGTCGGGTTTTGAGTATGCTTGGGTCACACAGTTACCTGCTGAATGCAATTTTAAGAAGAAATTTCATTTATTTTTCATAGACTGTGTGTCTAAAGCGGAACCACTGCCGCATCATTAGACAGCTTAACATGTCTAAGCAATAGGATCATGCTAGGGTAAGTCCAGTATCCATAATTTCACAGGAGAGAAAAAACAAAGTTTTACTCTACATTCACTACCGTATTTACTCGCATATAAGACCCTTCCCACTTCTTTTAAGTTAGGAAATATTTTTTTTTGTCTCCCATATTGGACCTGTTACTAACTAAATACGGGTAACTAACGATGCGCGTTTACTTCAGAGTTCCTGCTGTTCCTATTTTCGATACGGTATTCCGCAGACGTTCCTGCATTGCCGTAAATATCAGAAGTGAACCAATTTCTGTTACTGTACTTAGTGACATATTATGCATTCTTTCCTACCTGCAGAAAGTTCTGTTGCAACCTGGAAAGTCCTGCCCCAAGGCTGCATTCCTAGCCAGAGAGTCACACTCGGCCATCCCTCTCACTCTTCTGCCCATCAGGCAGTGGTCGTTCAGTAAAATTACCGTCGTTTTGTTCTACGAATACCATGAGCAGTAACGTTAATACCATTAAGCGTAAGAGTTTTTCTGCTTCTTCTAAACTATTTAAAACGCAGTGAACGCGAAATTAGGCCTACCCTACCACGCACGTATACCGGTACTTGTTGCGATCGCAGGAGATTTATATCTGACTGATATCGTATAATGGTCCTTAATCTTTTAAAGCTGAATAATACATTTTCTCAATTGAAATGTATTTTCAAGGATGTTGGCATGATAAGTTATTTAATGGATGTCTTTATACACTATTAATTTTTGAGATATGCACATGTAAGACCCCCCTCAATTTTTGATCATTAAAAATAGGATAAAATAACTGGTCTTATATGCGAGTAAATACGGTCAACTATTCAGGGATACTTTTGATTAAATGTGCTCTACGTTGTAGTAACATGGATCTTCTGTATTGATATCGCACCAGGAGATGGCAGATGGGTTTGAGCTGCAGATGTCTTCCCACTCACTGTGTATCGCACATTCCAAAAACATTAAGTTGGCCACTTCTTGCTTCACTCACTCAGCACATTCCTTCCTTCACTGGCTGCGTGTCGACTGCTGCAATAACAATCATTGGCATGCGGGAAGCCGATATACTTAGGTTTCAAATAGGCACATGCGTACTGCACCCTGTCACAGTGTGTTGAACTGCCGTCTCCTGACGGAATATCAATACATCTTGCATGTATGTTATTATGTTAAGTTTCACACTAAGGAAAGCTGTGTGGAAGAAAGAATAATAATGGCATTGGTTTTATGTCCCATTTAACTACTTTGGCTTTTTGAGACGCGGAATTTTGCCCCAAAGGGGACTTTTAACGTGCCAGTAAATCTACTGACACAGCTCCCTCCCATTTGCGCACCTTCAAATGCCAACTGACTGCGCCAGGATTCGATCCTGTATTCTTGGACACAGCAGATCAGAACTTTACCGCTGTGCCATGCATCCAATCTGGAAGAGAGACCACCACGTAGTGTAGTGGTTAGCATTAGTAACTCTCAGCATCACGGTCAGCTATTTCACAAATTTAAGAGTGGTGTTGGTGTATCATAACCTCGTGGGGGCGATAGTCCTAACGGAAATTATGATTTGGAAACAACATCCACGTACATACACTGGAAATTCACATGAATCGTAAATCCACCAAATATTGGAAATATTGAAAAGGAGGAGACAAGAAAAAGGAACGAAGTTTGTTGTTTTACACGACTGTTAATCTTGTGATCATGAGCTACGGGACCTCCTCGTTATGTGGAATCCAGGAATCGAACCCAGTGCACCTTGGTGTGACGCAAGCAGCTTGACCAACCTGGGTTTGGAGGTCCCCAATGCTCAAAGAGTTCGGGATGGAATGTGAAATTAGTTTGGCCTTGAACCTATCAAACAACTGATTCCTGCATTTTATTACAGCATGTTTTCACTTATTACCCACTTATTATCTGACTGGTTGGAACAGAGAAACGGCCCGAAACAAGGAAGTGCACTGTCACCGTTACTTTTCATTGTGGTGATGGATGACATAATGACCCGAGTGGCACAAGTAATTGGAGAAGGAAAGATGAAATCAATGGTGTTTGCAGATGTTTTGGGGAAACAAGGAGGAGGAGGTACAGGAACAGTTGGACGTGTGGGAAGGAATAATACAAGGATATGGGATGAAATTTAGCATAAATAAGAGTGAGATGGTGATCACAACAAGGAAGAAGGAAAGAACAACAGGAATAACAATTGGTGGGGAACAGCTGAAGAAAGTGGAGATTTTCAAGTAACTGGGAAGCCTGATACAAGATGATGGAAGAAACGATAGAGAAATAAATGAGCGGGGGAGACAGGCAGAAGCATTCCGAAGGAGTGTGAGAAGCATGTTATGGAGCAAGGATGTCCCTCAGAACAGCAAAAAGATCATATATCGGACGTACTATGTCCCTATCCTGACGTATGCCTCGGAGACCTGGGTTATGAAAGGAAGGGAGAAGAGCAAAATACAGGCCAGTGAGATGAGGTTCTTGAGAAGCAGTATTGGAGCTACAAAGATGGACAGAATAAGAAATGAGAGGACCAGAGAATTAATGAAGGAGGAACCATTACAGGATGGTATAGAGAAATCTAGACTTCGATGGTATGGACATGTAAAACGAATGGAGGAGAAGAGGATACACGAGACAAAGTGGGAAGGAAAGAGACCAAGAGGCAGGTGGCTGAAGGGGGTGGAAGAAAGCGTGAAGAAGAGAGGAGAAGACTGGACAAGGGTGGAGGCTGAGAGATGGTGGGAAGACAGAAGACGTTCGAGAGGCTTGTGTTCCAAACAGACCCGGCCAGTGGCTGGAAACTGTGCAAGATGATGATGATGACCCAAAAACTAACTCCACTTCATTTTTCAGGAAGAATAACATTCTCAAAATGTATGTACTGTATAAATAATAATAATAATTTGAGTTCCTTGTACAGTAAAACCTGCCTAAAGCGGAACGCAATAGTTCCAGATCTATTTTTCCGTTTTGTCACGTATCCGTTTTAAGGATTGAGTTTTAATAAGACAAAATACACGACAAAGAAATACTGTAATATCGCACAGGATTAGTCTGCTATAAAATAATTTGAGTTTTTCCCACTTTAAACAACACAGTTGTTCGCTTTTGCAAATTAATTAATTAATTTTGCAAGTTTTGTGAAAAAATTTAATTTTTCATAACCTATATTCAGGTCACGTGTTCGTGACATTTGGTTTTGTAAGAATTCCTTTATTTAAAATCAAGTACTTAGTAAATTACTTACATATTTTTTCATTAGTCCTTCTTGCTTTAAGAATGAATGAAAATCCAGAGCCTGCTTCCAGTCTCCGACCGGGTCAGGAATGGAATGAATGAAGCCCCCATCTAGCGGCGAGGATATGAACGTGCCGGCTGCCGAGGCCTGACGCACTCCTCTGGGGCAATGATTAAATGAATGACAGATGAAATGAAATGATAGTGGAGAGTGTTGCTGGAATGAAATTGTGACAGGGAAAACCGGAGTACCCGGAGAAAAACCTGTCTGCCTCCGTTTTGTCCAGCACAGATCTCACATGGAGTGACCGGGATTTGAACCACGGACCCAGCGGTGAGAGGCCGGCATGCTGCCGCCTAAGCCACAGAGGCTCTTCTTGCTTTAAGACATTTTTCCAAATGTTCTAGTGAACTGTCACATTACATCTTCACCACGAGGAAAATGAAGAGGAACTGGCTGCCATTAGCTATTCTCTCATTGGCCGCCTCTCTCGCCTCAGCATTGCTTCGGCCAATCACCATACGTCTTCTTCAACATGTCACATCGAAGCATCGAGAACGCCAGCTGTTCGCCTATTTAAGCGGACTGCTGCACTGTCAACTTCGTGATTACTGCAAAGTTCACCACTGGCAAAACTTTGCTGTATCTGCGACATGTCGTCCAGGCCATAGTACTTCAGTGACAACACGTCATTCGACAAGACAACATGTCTTAACCTACAAGTGATTTCTTTGACAGACCGGACTTAAAATTTCATCTAGATCTTCATGTAACACCATAACCTCTGCATCAAGAAGTGATATCCACGCTTCGCATTGTATTTACGACATTTTAACTTAGTGATCTAACGTTGATCACCTTTCTTCGCGTTTCTACGACAGGTTGGAAAATGAACATTTTCATTTGTGAACTTCACATCTTTCGTGCTACGGAAAACTATTTTTGTACGCACTCTCTACAAAGTGAACAGATTCCTACCTAGGACTTCCGTCTTCAATGGCTCACTCTAAAGCTCTACTTTTTGTGAATTCTATTACTACGTGTGACATAACTAATGTCATCTTTACTTCGCACTCAAGTGTACTACGTGACATTTAGGTTGCTAACCTACTCCACAATTCAGATAAGTAATCTGTTGTTTATACATAACCTGTGTTTTGTAAAATGTATCATGTTACTTCTTTCCGAGGCAAGATTCATACCGGCTTGCTTTAGATATTTCCTTTAGGAACAATTTCATGGTTCACTTCCAGGTATCACATGCCTACCTGCTTCTGTCATTTCACTTTCTTTGGAAATATTTCATGGCTTACTCTTTTGTTCATTTTGCAATTCATACGACTTTCTTTTCATAAGGTACGGCAGGACCGCCATTAGCCCCTTCTATAGGCTATGTTCATACCTGCCAACTTTTGAAAAGGGCTATCAGTAAAACTCACGCGCGACAAAAAAAAATAACGATTTTCGACATACCCCGGCTTGACGAAAATAATAATACTTCTGGGCTACAAAATACAATAATTCATGCTTTAAACAAGATACTTCAATGAAATCATATCTACTTACATGATTTGTAGATGAACATAACAATCAAGAAGAAGTCCATGTTAATCAGCAGCAGGCGTGGTGAATATTGGTTTGGAGCAGACATAACAGGACTTCCTTGATAGATTAAGCTGATATACGATAATTGAAAAAGGCTTTAAACAATAAAACTTGTTTAACGTAACACAGGCAAGAAATAATATAATACACACTGCAAATCACATGCTAGTTCGACTTTTAAGTCATGGTTGTGGCCTTTTTAGCTTCCTGCAAACAGTCTTGAGAAAATGTTTTGTCATAACAGGGACCAGAACTCCTGGTCTTCAAAATAGAAATAGACTCCAGAGATTCATTGGACATGGATGACCTGAACTGTGTTCTATTTTTCTTCACAAGGCTAAAAGAAACGTTCACATTCTGCATTGCTATGGGGTATGGTGAGAATAGAGAGCAATACTCTAGAAATTCGGTTATACTTAAGAAGTCCATCGGCTCCACGAATTCTTGATATTCGTGCCCAACTGGAATCACTTTCAGCATCTTGATGTGCAGCGAAAGTGTCATCTACCTGGAGAGCTGTGCACTGCCTCTGAAGCTCATTCACCACCTCATCTGTAGTTTCATTCTCTTCCTTGCATAACATGATAGGAAACTTTTCCAAGAAAAAACGAATGGAAGATAACTGTGCATCTTCAATTTTGTCTAACCTAGCAACTTGAGCATTCTTTAACACGTCATCCTTGAGTGGAAACTTGTTGATGATGTAGTCACAGGCAGTATAAAAGTAGTTTCTCACTGATGAAAAGAAAAGGGATTTATCTGTATCCGGTCCGTTCTGAAGGCCTTAACAACTTCAGATGATGCATCTTTTGCCATTTTATTTACAATACATGTCGTTTTCGTGCGACCACAACTATATTTCTTTGCAACTTCTGATGTGGGAAACATCTTCTTAAATAAAGCATCAGCATGATCAGCCGCACTTAAGGGCACATTGTGTTCCACCAAAAAGGAAGTAAACAGACACTCGGCCCTAACTACGTCACTGTCAACGTTTCCAGACTTAGCAAAAAAGGTGTTGATTTTCTTGCTATCTTCCTTCGATTTAACATAACTAATGTGTTTACCGCACTTCACATGATTACTTAAATCGTTTTTTCCACCATGTGCAATATTAATATCACACCCACATACCGTGCAAAAGGCAAATTTTTCTCCCTTTCTTGATTTTAGTATGCACGGAAAATCAACCGAGTATGATTCTTTAAATGTCTGGAAGTACTGTTTCTTGTTGGATTTGTTCATTCTCGATATCTACTAAAACATCGAAAGGAACCTGGATCACTGAACGTCACATAAAATTATAACATAAAACACTTAAGACAGCCAACACTTCATTAAAACATGTCAAGACACACAAAGCCATTAAATGAAAACGACGCCAACCTCGTGAAGAAAGAATATGCACATGGCAGAAAAACACACACACACACGTGGAACGAATGTAATTAGTCCAAGGAATACAGGAAACTACGAAGTTATAGCACAAAAACTCGAACGCTTCTTAAAAATATGCCATAACCTTAAGAGACGAAAACATTCAAGGAACGCCAACTTCGCGAACAATGAACAACTAACGTGGTCAAAGAATATGGTTTAAATCGCAACGAGCGAACGGAGCGGAACAAAGAATATGCGAAGCAGAGCCTGTCGACACATGGAAGAACGGTTATCCCGGCTTCAAATTCAATTACAAATGACGACACAACCATCACACGGTTAAAAGTACGAATCATATCAAAGAACGAGCTATCGACTATCGTGGACTTGCCTTCGACCCACGCAAACAATCGATTGTACGGAAGTGGGCGGTATTATCGAATGTAAATTATCGTTTCAAATTTTTGTCCGCAAAATCGTAAAATGACACCGTTCATCCGTAAAACCGTAAAATGCTGCAATTTCCGTAAATTTTACGGATAAACCGTAAAAGTTGGCAGGTATGTATGTTGCTATTCTCTTCAAGTTCAAACCAAGCTGTGAATTCAAGCACTTAGTGTCTCGAATGTTTAAAGATCAATTAAATGATTTCTTCTTTGTTAGTAAAGCAAAACCTTCCAAGCATAAATAATGTTTCAAGTTGTGCTAACCTGTTTGACCTAAAAACTTATGTTCCATAAATTGTGTTTTACGGTTGAAGAAACAGTAGAACGTCGTTTATCCGGACGTCAAACAACCGGAACGTCAATTATCCGGACGAGCAAAAAAACATTAAGCAGCACGCGCATACTGTTGGTATGTGCAAGCGCGCGCTACGCACGTTTACCGTTGTTGTCTCTGTTGCCTCCTACCATTTGGTTACTAAATAATGTTTCAACTTGTTATGTGAGTGTGTGTAAACTGTATTCCGTTGTGAAAATGGCTTCTACAAGTGGAAAAAAAGGACAAACGAAATCGCAATGTTTTATCGATTGAGAAGACGGTGGAGATCATTAATAAATTGGATAAAGGTGAGAGTGTACAGTCTTTAATGAAAACTTACAATGTTGGAAAATCCACAATTTATGATTTGAAGAACCGAAAAGGTGAAATTCTGAATTATGCATCGAAGGTAGATAGTGAAGAAGGGTCTAAAAAGAGAAAAACCATGAGATCAGCTGCGGATAAACAATTGGAAGAGAAGAAGCTTGTAGTTTAACGTGACCGTTAATCTCGCGATCATGAGCCACGGGACCTCCTTTTTACGTGGAATCCGAACCACAATTGGAAGAACCGGCGTACTTATGGTTTATTCAAAGAAGGAGTAAGGGAGATCCCATTTCTGGACCTTTGTTGTGTGAAAAAGTGTTGCAGCTAAATGAGAAGCTTGGTGGTTCTCCGGATTTTAAGGCTAGCACAGGTTGGTTGAAGAATTTCAAATCTCGCCATGGCATTCGTGAGTTGGAGATTGAAGGAGAACGTTTATCTAGTGATACAACTGCTGCTGAGGAATTCAAAAATAATTTCTTAGAACGTTTGATTAAAGAAGACTATTCTTTAGATGACGTGTATAATGCTGATGAAACGGGATTGAATTGGAGGTCACTACCGCGCAAGTCGCTCGCGTCAAAGAGAGAAATGACAGCTCCTGGCTTCAAGGTCAGTAAAGAACAAGTAACAATTATGGTGAGCGCAAATGCTAGTGATACTCATCGTCTACCTCTCCTCAGGATAGGAAAATCAGAAAAACCACGTTGCTTTAAGAATGTAAAATGCCTTCCTGTATGCTACAAGGCCCAAATGCTGAGATATTTTATGACTGGTACCAAAATAAATTCATCCCGGGTGTGAAGAGATTCAGAGAAGAGAAAAGAAAACCTGGTAAAGTGCTCCTTTTACTTGATAATGCACCATCTCATCCAGATGTTGATCAGTTGAATGCGATAGGGTGAGATATTTGCCCCCTAATGTAACGTCTCTTATACAGCCAATGGATCAAGGGGTGATAGAAAAGCCTAAGCGGATGTACAAGAAAGAAATTTTACGTCGTTTACTGTTGGCAGAAGATGAAGAGAGCGTGATATCATTAACAAAAAATATTTCTCTTAAGGACTGCTGTTACATGATAGCTGATGGGTGGAACACTTTAACACCACAGAATCTTCGAAATGCATGGAATAAATTGGTAGGAGAAGAAGAGACCGTTAAGACCACCGACAGTGTTGATGAAGATTTGGATGAAATGACAAATTAGTTATTCCCACAAATTGCTGGATTTTCCAACTGTGATAGAGAAGACGCGCAAGCTTGGTTGGAAAGTGACAGTGACCCAGGCTTTCAAATCTTAGATGATGATGATGATGATGAAATTGTTTCTCGAGTGCAAGAAGTAATTGGTGATGAAGGAGAAGATGAAAACTTAGATGAGGAAGATGAAGGACCAAGTCATGGCGAAGCTGCATTAGAAACTGCGTTATTGTGGTATGAAAAACAGGAAGAAAGTAGCTCAACTCAACTTCTTTTATTGAAGAGAATGCGTGATTTAGCTGCTAAAAAAAGACGAGGAAATCTTGTACAAAAAGAAATTTCAGATTATTTTTTCAGCAATGTAGAGTAGGCCTCTCATGTAATGTACAGTATCATAAATGTTTTGTTATTCATTCAATAAATAAGAATTTTAAAATATGTAGCACCATAATGTACTGTACATGTTCTTTCCTATGAAATAAACGCATGTTCGATTATCCGGAAAAATCGTTATCCGGAACACTTCCGGTCCCAATTAGTCCGGATAAACGACGTTCTACTGTATGTTAAAGCTACATGCTCTCTCTTTCTCTTTTCTTGTCACATATGCTAATATCTTTCCCAGGTTCCTTAAAGCTCAAACTTTGATCGATTCTGAATTCACTCAAAATTCTGTCTGGTATTGGTTAATCCAATGGTTAGTGATAGTTAATCACATTAACAGTTAATTCTTTAGCCGGACGTTTGTTTTTCTCGTGTTCTTCAATAACTCTCCTGCAGTGTAAGTTTAGAAGTCATCGTTACTGAATTACAGTACGTATACAGCAGAAAGTACACCATTAAAGATTACTCCAGTTCACTGTTTTCTTCTCCTCTCATTTGTCGGAAGGAAACTGTGTGTATCACGAGAGGGTTGTGAAATGTGGCAAACCTGCTGTGTCCTTGAGAGTTAATGTTTCCTAGGACTTTGGTGCAAGTACAATCGCGCTATAGCTTTGTGTTATGGATAAGATAATCCGTCTTACGAGGGAACGGTACGAAGTCGGATGGCGAATTTTGGTTTTATTTTTACATAGTCGTGAAGGTCAATTTACGCTGAAAATGGTAGTGGAGGTCTAATTTTTCGCAAGTCCTTTTTAAGGGGCATTTGGTAGCTCCAAGTTGGTGGTGCGTGCTCTACATGCCAGCACACGTCAGCGCGCACAGCCAGCGGCTGTCTTGCCACGCCTACCCTCTCCACTCGTTCGGTTCTCCACTGACGTTAGTTGGGATATTTACAAAGATGAATTCATTGTGGAGTATAGAAAAATAACAATGGTATACAAACATATAATACATAATCACATATCATCATCATGCCGTTCAAACTGTTCAAGAAATGCCTTTATTCTAACACAGTGCATTCTTTATGGCATGATAGTGAAAATCGAACACAAAACGTGAATAACAGAATACAAGACAACAATGCGCACACCTTATAAAAGAAAAATTGGTACAATCATTTCCAGCAAACTTTTTATCAAACAAATTATGAAAATTAGTTTGCGAGACAGTATGAAATTGTGGAATAACAACCCACTTTCCAAGCATATTTTAGCATTGGTACAAAACAATCAGCTTGTAATTGGTTATGCGCTAGCATTTGACTAGTTATAATGAAAAGTCTGTTCTTGGGTTTTAATTTTGACTGGCCGTGTAAATTCCTTACTCGGCAAATGTTTCCCATTCGAAGGACTAAACATTTTAGCTGTCGGAAGAGTCCAAGATCACACGGCTGGCCAAGATACGTAGTTCTTTTCGGTATGTATTCAATTTGTACATGTTTGTCCGTCAGAGATTCAAGTTGTGCATTTTTGCCCTGGCCACTGAATGAATCTAGGAGAAGAAGATTTTGTGCGTCGTCTTGTAATTGCGGATGGAAAACGTTTTGGAACCAGGCACGTACATGCCCTTTCCCCATTTTCCCGAAAGATGAACAATCAATGACGACATACTTAAAGACATCCATGTAGGCGTTGATACTTTCTTGTACCCTAGGTACAAACTTTCCATTAATTTCTTGGAATACGATCAAGAACAAATGTCCCATTTCTCCGGCTTTAGAAATGTGATATTGCACTGTGTGGGTGTGCGTAAAACTATTTCGGCAAACAAGCGTAGCAAGAACGTCTTTCACACCACGAAAATCATAACTTCTCTGTGTTGCCATTTCGTACTCGGATCGGGACTGGTCCGAATTCCAGATATTGGCATCCGGAATTCTTTCTCTTCTTGCAATTATTTTACAAACCTTTTAGCCTCTTCATGTCGTACTTCTTCGTTTGTTTTAAAAGTTTTACCGACTAGTTTGGTTACTTTTCGGAACCGAGTTTTCAAACGCCTTTTAAGGTTTGTCAAGTAGGAGTCTCTGGAGAGAGTGTTTGGGGCAAAATAACTCTCTACCCTCACCAATCCAACGCTCAATGTCAGATTTTGTGACATATAAATAACGCATCCTTGCCTTGGTGAATCCTCCTTCACATACGCTCGAACCATTGCAAATTTCCTAATTTCTCCATTGTGTTCAACGTGGTTGACGATTCCGTAAATTTGTCGCCGAGTCTTCTTATACTTCCGTACAGCGTACATGTGTCCTTGATCCTTTATTGTTTCATAAATGTCCAACAAGAACTCTGAATCTTAATCTTCCACTGACTTACAGGGTCTTCCTCGGCCATCACACGACATGTTCTCTTCGTTAAACTCATCTCCATGTTTATGTTTTTTCGGTGGTTGTGTCCCCTCCTCAACGCTATCGTCGTCTTCAGAATCAACAAAGAAAGCTTCTTCCTCCTGAATAAGTTTGCATTTGTCCTCCAAAATTGCATCAAACGTAGTCTTTATATGTATGTACATTATTTGCTCTTCATCAGATAGCTCTGTAGCTTCCTGAATATTAACACCGTAGGCACTAATAAGAGCTGCAATAATGTTGCAAGCAGTCATTACAACCCAAAGACTCCAATGCGATCGCCTGTATGTGGAATAGCCATCAGTCGTGGAGAACTTGACCGTATAGAATAGGATTCGCCGTCCCATTAACAAAACTGTAGGCAGCAGTATGTGGTGGGGGATAGTGGAGAGGGTAGGCGTGACAAGACAGACGCTGGCTGTGCGCGCTGACGTGTGCTGGCATGTACTGTACAATTTAGAGCACGCACCACCAACTTTGAGCTCCCAAATGCCCCCTTAAAAAGGACCTGCGAAAAATTAGACCTCCACTACCATTTTCAGCGTAAAAAGACCTTCACGACTATGTAAAAATAAAACCAAAATTCGCCGTCCGACTTCGTACCGTTCCCTCGTTAGTCAGGTTATTTACGCCTACAGTTCCGTTTCCACGTTAGGCAGTTTTCCGGTTTACAGTGTCATTTTACTTAGGGAATACCTCCGTTCCGAATTTTTATTTCCGTTTGTCCAGGTTTTCGGTATATAAAGGGACTGGTTTTTACTGTACTTGAGTAGCTTTTGTAAAAGCAAGTGTATCTTGAAAAGTTTTTAAGCTTTTATAAAATCTACTCAAATTTTACTAAAGCCTACACCGAAACTGGTTGTCTGAGCGGACGGGAGACCTTCCACTACTTCAGGAGAGCATCCACATACAATATGTAGTTGCAGCATCACACCCGAGTACTCGTAGTTTAGCAGCTACACCAGGAGCACTGCTTAAATAGTGCTTTTCTGGGGTGCTTAAAGCTTTAATAATTACCACACTCACTAAGTTTTCTATTGATGGGTTTTCTTGTATTGACTGTTTGTCTGTGGGTGTGGTAGAGCTATTTGTCTTCCTCTGATGACGCTCGCTTGACGAGCAAAACATGTCAACCCTTCTTCAATAGTCCGTAACAATATATTTACACTGACCGGCAAAGAAAAACGATCACTTGAAATATTCAACATTTCTTTCATTTACATCCTAAATATGAACAGTACATACTGTAGTAAGGTTAATTGGTTTCCATTCTTCATGTCATGTTTTCACTCAACAATAGCAATTCATTGACATGATGCCGTTTCCCGCTGAAACCACTGTCTTGGTAACATCTTCAGGCCTCAAGCGCATATTCGTTTCTGAATTGCACAAGAACAATTGACAAAAGAATAAAACATTGCACTGTTGGCGCGGGAAGCAGCATCATGCCAAACAATCGCTATTGTTAAGTGGAACAATGACATGAAGAATGGGGACCAAGTAACCTTCCTTCCATGCTATAAACAGGAACTAATGTACTGTTCATATTTAGGATTTAACCCTTCCCGAGCGGACGCTTTTATGGCTCCGAGAGTTTTTTTTTTTTTTTTCTTCCAAAAATTCAGAATATGTAGATTGTATTTTTCATACACTAAATTTAATTAGAACTCACATATATTTTGTATACCTGTTGATACATCAGGTTTGAGTAGCATCTGAAGGTTGTAAAGTTAATTAATTATAGTTATTAATTAATAATTATTATTTTATTAATAATTCAGTGTGGAAACACTTCAAACAGTCACTCAAATCCAAAGCAGACACTACATCTTCATCATTCCATAGCCTTTTCCGTGAAATTATGCTCACATCACCACATGCTCACTTTACCAACTACGTAATCCGACACGTGCGTTCATCTGAAGCAACACCTGTCTGCGGGTATTTGTGAAGTCAAAAAGTCTCTAGGGGTGACGTAATTGACTATCAAACATGTGTCTGCATAGTGGTGCCATCACCTGGGTTTAACATTAACTGTTTTGACTGAAAACGGCACCAGATTTAAATGTAGGAATTTTCCGGATATATCAGTTTTCCGCTCCCGGCTGAAAAGTACGCTTCGGATTTATCCGTATTTCGCTCGGGAAAGGTTAAATGAAAATAATGTTGAATATTTTAAGTCAACAGTTTTCATTGCCGGCCAGCGTAAATCTTTGTCACATGTAATTATTTCAGGTTATTTTCCCATATTCCAGTGGTTGCAATGCGTTTAGCAACTGAAAGCTACAAAGCTCTTTATCGAGACCAAACACACACACAATTTGCCACTTACCTCTGTGGACAATATAAGAACAAACACAAGGACAGGGCAGGCAGAGGGAGATAAGGACATTGGTGGGCATTCACACCATCAATCCACTCGGTAGCTCTCTCCCATGCAGCGGAGTGGAGAGGAAGACTGGGAAAGTAGAAACGTAACAAAGTAGACATGGGACAACCACAACCACGGAAGGAGGAAACAACCAAATTAAGTTTTAGAAACAGAACAGAACAGACCTTATCGTTGCGTTCACAGAGGAACTTGAGTCGCTGCGACTTCTTGTGCATGAACACTCCGTCGAGGTGACCCGTCTCCACACTGCGGATCTCTATCGCCTTGTTTCCCCAGCCCATGATCTGTCCGGTGCCGATGTACGCCACCGACGTCGGCATCTCGCCCCACTGCAGCACGATGTTCTTCGACACCTGGCAGACAACATTATATTCCATCTTGTATTGCACAAGCTTGAGAACCCCACATTGTGAGCACTTGTAATCCTCGTTGCTCCAGACAAGGTTCTCAAGGGCTTGCTTTCATACAATAAAGAAATTGGTTGCAATTTAATTTAGAGGTCATTGCATTCTAGGGGCTTGGGACATCTTGGGCATCACCCCCTGGCAGAAGTGATTTAGGGACAGGGATGGGGTTAGGTGCCCAGAACTTGAAATAAGATACTATCCCAGCATTTGCCCGGAAGGAGTACCGTATTTACCAGAATGTAAGACGACCCCGAATATAAGACGAGGCCTAGTTATCAACTGCCTCTTACAGATTTTTTCAAAAAAATGCTTGCTAACTCATAACTTGCACAATATATGCCCTTAAGGTCGTGCTTTCATTTTTATAACGTCGTGTTATCGGAAATCCCTCTGCCTGCTTTTCCAAGACATACTCTATAATTTCTTTGTTCAAGGATGGGATACGTTGATCAACATAACAAACCATATTTTAATCTTCATTAACGCATTGATTTGTTGCGAGTTACAAGATGCCAACACCACATACTACTTTGCAAATAATATATTTTTTAATATCCTGAATATAAGACTACCCCAAATTTTTATAACACAAAATGTAGAAAAAAAACTCATCTTACATTCGGGTATATACGGTAGTATCGAGATTATTGCTAAGCACAAAAATAGATTCGTTGGAGAAAAGATATTGCACAAAAGGAAGAATCGTACACTCTTAGTCTGTTTGCCGTTATGACCACAGAGGGTTTTGAGTTTACACCTGAACACGGAAAAGTATTGTGATGATTCCGCCTATTATTTGGGGGGGGGGGGGGGAGGATGGGGGCATTTGAAGAGATTTGCCTGTATTCTCTCAGATGTATGGTTGCAATTCTACACTATTATTCTGCCTTATTTTTTGAAGTTTCGAGCCCCATCTCACATTTGTAGTTACTTCATTGAATAGTGTTTGCTGTTAACATTCTAAAGAACAACTTTATTTTTTTAATATCTCAACACTTTGGTTTTTTGTCCAAATGTACTGCGATGCGTCTGTCATGTTAAGAAATCTGAAGTCAAACTCGATATTGTCAGCTGCCAGGAACATTTCTTTGTTACGTAGTTTTTTTAACAGCAATCACTATTCAATGAAGTAACTACAAATGTGAGATGTTTGTACGAGTCTTGTACACAAGGGATTCCAAAAATAAGGTGGAATAATAGAGAGAGTCAATACGGAACCTTAAACCAAAATGGTTTTCATATGGCATTCTATCAGCAACACTTCGGTTATTTGACATTTCTACAGGCAGAGTGATGGGCAAGAGGAGAATCCACAACCGGCACACAAGTGGTCTGGTAACGAGTTGTGCGATCTGCACGCAGCCATTGGCATTACTGTAAACATTAGGTATTTCAAATTCAAGCAGTGGCATTTGACCATTAAACCACCCGGCAATTAGAAATTCAATGTACCTCATCCCTGGCCCTCATTGAAAAGGAAATAAAGAGGGAGTGAACGTACATTTCATTATTTAGTTAATTATCGGTTGTATGGTATTTACCTGAAGTTAAGAAAATGTACGATTCACATTATTATATTAAATGGTTATGCCGTTAATCAGAAACACCCATATTTCCAATCCTGTGCATGTTTGAATTAGTTTCCGTGTATATTAATTATGAACCTGTTAATTTTTTATCATACTTGGTGACGAAGTTTTAAATGCTACAAAACGCTAATTTTTAAAATGAAAGTCTTACAAAATCAATTTCAAAATGCTATTTTCTCGTATCATTATCCAATGGAGCATGAGAGTACTCACCTTCCCGTAGGTGTTGACGTAGACGCCCTCATTGTCGTAGCACAGCAGCAGCTGCATGCCATTAGAGTTGGGTAGCGCTACGATGCAGTGGGGGCTGATGGGGCCCTGCGTCTGTAACAAACACCAGCACAAGTGAATGCTGCTCGTTTTATACAAATGTTCCCCTCGGAGCCGTAAGACTCTACAAGGTACAGTTATAGGTCATTTGGTTATAAACTAAATAAGACAAGTATTTTATGGCGAAAAGGAGCATCTAGGCACCTGGATATGGTCACTTCATCATGCAGCTATAAGCTAACTCACTCATTACACACCTCCTCAGTGCTGAACCTAGTACTGAGAAATGTGTACTAATATAAAAACTCAGCAATTCTTCTAGGTTTGTGCCACGTCTTGTGTGGGATTTCGCCTAGAACACCAAGCTGGCTCATCAGCGGGCTCTTGGTGTCCTAGGCGAAATCCCACACAATACGGCACAAACCTAGAAAAATTGCCGAGTTTTAATTCACTGGCAGTGAAAGCCAATACACATTTTTTTGTATAAATATTTTTACAGGCTCCAGACACCTACTAAGGGTTTCGGAAACAATTCTCATAAAACTTGGAGTTGGTCATCACGAGTATGAGATTCCACAATCTACTTATGATCACAAAGGGGGATCTTAGACCATAAATACTGTCACAAAGTTTCCAATAAATTTACACTAAATGGTTTGAGATATTTTATATCCTAATGATATGGATGTGTAGTAGAACAGAACGCAGAAACTATCGGGGAATAACACTGATGAGTCATTGTGCGAAGATCTTCGAGAAAGTTTTGGAAAAGAGAATTAGGACAAGGATAGGAGGAGGGATGAGGGAAGAGCAACATGGCTTCAGAGCAGGAAGGTCCACAGCTGTAAGGCAGTTACAAGAACAGCACTATGAGTATGGAACAGATCTACTGATGGCCTTCCTGGACATTGAGAAAGCATATGACAGTGTATGCAGAAACAAAGTATGGAAGTCCCTGGAGGAAAGAGGAGTAGAGAAATGGACTATAAAGAGGATAAAGGAGATGTACAAGGGAAGTGGGAGGAGAGAGATCGGACTGGTTGGAACAGAGAAACGGCCTGAAACAAGGAAGTGCACTGTCACCGTTACTTTTCATTGTGGTGATGGATGACATAATGACCCGAGTGGCACAAGTAATTGGGGAAGGAAAGATGAAAGCAATGGTGTTTGCAGATGATTTGATGATTTGGGGAAACAAGGAGGAGGAGGTACGGGAACAGTTGGACGTGTGGGAAGGAATAATACAAGGATATGGGATGAAATTTAGCATAAATAAGAGTGAGATGGTGATCACAACAAGGAAGAAGGAAAGAACCACAACGGGAATAACAATTGGTGGGGAACAGCTGAAGAAAGAGGAGAGTTTCAACTATCTGGGAAGCCTGATACAAGATAATGGAAGAAACGATAGAGAAATAAATGAGCGGGGGAGGCAGGCAGAAGCATTTCGGAGGAGTGTGAGAAGCATGTTATGGAGCAAGGATGTCCCTCAGAACAGCAAAAAGATCATATATCGGACGTACTATGTCCCTATCCTGACGTATGCCTCGGAGACCTGGGTTATGAAAGCAAAATACAGGCCAGTGAGATGAGGTTCTTGAGAAGCAGTATCGGAGCTACAAAGATGGACAGAATAGGAAATGAGAGGACCAGAGAATCAATGAAGGAGGAACCATTACAGGATGGTATAGAGAAATCTAGACTTAGATGGTATGGACATTTAAAACGAATGGAGGAGAAGAGGATACCCAGGAGAGTACACGAGACGAAGTGGGAAGGAAAGAGGCCGAGAGGGAGACCAAGAGACAGGTGGCTGAAGGGGGTGGAAGAAAGCATGAAGAAGAGAGGAGAAGACTGGACAAGGGTGGAGGCTGAGAGATGGTGGGAAGACAGAAGACGTTGGAGAGGCTTGTGTTCCAAACAGACCCGGCCAGTGGCTGGAAACTGTGCAAGATGATGATCAAATCAAAATCACATATTATTCAAAATGGCCACCTTTGGCACCAACACAGTCCTTAAGTCTTTGTGACCACTCATCTATTGAATTATGCACTACTTCCATCGGAAAATCTGTTGCCGCCTTCAAAACAGAACACTTTACAACTTTGGATGTCTCTTCTTGCAAGCCACCTCCTGAAGCTTGGACCACAATTTGTAGTCCAGGGGGTTAGGTCCGGACTTGCAGAAGGCCAATCCGAGGTCGAAATGAAGACCGGTACATTGGCCCCAAACCACTCCTGAGATGTGCAAGCCTTGTGTGCTGGAAGCTCCAGGAGTTTCTTCACCAGTGGCTCCAACAGTCTCCTGATACACTTTGGCTGACGTTTTGACGCCTTTCTCACAGAAATCGAGTTCCGTGGTACCTTCGTTCCTCACGCCCCACCATACCATGGCAGATGAAGGATGAGGCCCCTCTGGATCCTTGGAGCCTTTTTAGCAGCTTGTGCAGAGCATGTGGCAAATACCCTGTCATTTTGGGCATTAAAAGTCTCCTAAACACTGAAAATGTTTTCATCAGCAAGAAGGATTTTTCGGTGACCATTTGCAGCGTAACGCGACATTAAGCGTTTTTATTTCAAGAGCCTCTGTTCCTTCAGCGCATTTGTGAGGAGGTGTCCTTTCCGTCGTTTGTAAGCACGAAGTCCCAGGCCACTGCTCAATGGACATTTTCAGCTCATAAGCCACCACAGACTGTCTCCGCACCGGATTTTTTCACACACAGCCGCCACTGCTTTTACCAATTCTGGAGTCCGCATATTGCGTGGTCTACCTACTGATACTCTGTCTCGGTCTTTTGACAGTTACTGTCTCAAGGAAGCGATGGATGGTGCAGTACACAAACCTTTTGCTTATTTTTAGTTTCTCGAGAATTTTGAAAATCTCAACTGTGAATTTGCCTACCTAGTGCAACGTGACCATAGCTACACGCCCCATTCCATCTTAAAAACGAACACACAGAACTTTCCACTACTGCAGCTGCACTCGGAATGACTCAGCTGGTGCTACGACACAGGAATGTGGAGGGGGAAAGTACAGCCGCCCTCAAAAGTTGTGACAGTATTTCTGGTATATAAATTTAGTAATGCAGCCAATGGCTTTTTCAGGACGGCCATGGTGGGATTTGAGCCCACGCTCTCCCGATGTCAGATAGCGCTCTCGGCCACAGCGGCCGGTTATGCCAAACAATATAATTCGTGCTGACCGACTGAAAGTTACTATCCAATTATCAATATGGCTTCAAAGCTTTCTAAACCTTTAACAGATTTTCTGATATTTACATATATTAGAGAGTTCACCGTCGCAAGCATTAAGAGAGTCGTCATCATCATTTTCCATCTCCAGTTTCCCGGGTGTGGCAAACAAGCATTCTCCATCTTGCCCGATCTTGGTACACCATTTGTTCTTGGACATCGTCCCTGTTAAAACCATTCTTCTCCACCTCTCATCGAACTGTCTCTATCCATCATCTCCTTGGAACATGTTTCCACACCATAAATAAGGATTGGACTCAGATGTAGAAGTGGTGATCATGGGAGACATGAATGCACAAGTCGGAATTGAGAGACAAGGAAAGGAAGAAGTCGTTGGACCATATGGATATGGGAAAAAGAACCGGGAAGGAGAGGAACTTGTAAACTTTTGTGAAAGGAATGGACTGATAGTGGGTAATTCATGGTTTCGGAAGAAAAACAGCAGGAAAATTACGAGATATGGGTGGGGTGATAGAAGAACAAAATCAGTAATTGACTACTTCCTGGTGGAAAGGACAAATCGCAGAAAGCTGATGGATGTGACAGCTTTACTAGGAGAAGCATTTGATGGGGACCATAGAGCTGTGGTGGCAAAATTTAGATGGCTGCCGCGTATGTAGACAAAGTATACCGCTCTCTTAAAGATATCGAAAATGTAGACGAGGACAGTTCCGTAATTAACGCCAGTGATAAAATATCGTGTAGGAAGACACCTAGTATGTGTGACATTGATAGTAAACCATCAGAGGTACATTTAGGTGTAAATACGAGTGATATACTGTTCACGCTGTGTGGCAAGGCATCGAGTGAGAGTGTGAAATCTCTACAGTTAATCATCGACATTTTGAATAGGGACCTTAAGCACACCCAAGAAGAACTATCTAAATTAAAAGCCGAAAACAGTGTACTCAGACATAACGTAAACGACCGCAACAATCCCCCGTCATCGCCGGACTCGTGGAATGTGGTGGTGGCAAATCGCGGACACCAATGTAGGCCTAAACCACGTGTGCGGGAAACAGTTAGCCAAGCTGTTCCCACAAAAAATATGTACGATGTTCTTGCTGAAACTGAATCCGTCTCAGAAGAAACACCACATACAAGGGCATCAACAAACTGTAAGCCGGAAAAAGTGCGGAAGTTAGCCACGTACATAACCTCAAAAAGGAAAGTACTCCTCCTCAGTGACAGTCATGGGAAAGGATGTTCAGAAGAGCTCAATTTAAAAGTATCAAGGGACTTTGCGGTAAGTAGCGTCACCAAACCAGGCGCTAGAGTTAAAAATGTTCTGGAAAATTGTGTTGAAATGTGCAGAAACCTTACTCATGAAGATTATGTTGTTTTGTGGGGGGGTACGAACGATGTAGCGAAAAACGAAGCGAATGATGCAATACAAACCTACCAAGATAAGCTCCCACTACTTTCAGGTACAAACGTTATACTCTTAGGCATCCCACTCAGACATGATCTAATGGAAGAATCGTGTGTCAACAAGGAGGTAAAGAGGACGAACAAAAAGCTTAGAGCACTATCCAGACTATATCAGCATGTTCACTTTCTTGATATTGATGTACCAAGAGAACTGTTTACCCGACATGGTCTTCACTTAAACACCAAAGGAAAGCAACAGATCTGTTCACAAGTAGCGGAGGAAATCAACAAAAAGTTCCACTCCCACGGACCAGTCATCCCACTACCGCATACTGCAAGTCCGACTACTGTAGAATCAGTGAATTCACTCGGTGGCGAGAGTTTTTTAGAACAGAGGTAAGTGCTCCTGCAAGAACTATAATCCCCAAGCTTAACAACAGTACAAATGCACAGTTCCTCAATCAGAATATTTCACCAAAATGTACAGTCACTTAATAATAAACTAGTTCATATCGATATGCTTCTACAAACATCACTCAAAGATATCCACATCCTGTGCTTGTCTGAACACTGGATGAAACCTGAACAAATCAATCATGCTGTCATACCAGGGTTTACTTTAGCTAGCTACTACTGTAGATCAACATCAGAGCATGGAGGTGTATGTATCTATATCAAAGGAAACATAGAATTTAAGCCTATACCAATTCCCGATGACTTATGCATAGATAAAAATTTTGAGGCAACAGCTATTTCTATCCCAAAAGAAAATTTAATTCTCATCTGTATATATCGTTCACCAGGAAATAGTGCAAAGTTATTTCTGAATAAACTAGAAGTGATAATAAATAAAATAAATAAATTTAATTAAAAAATAGTTCTTTGTGGAGATTTCAATATTAACTTTTTAGAGGAAAGTACGGAGAGAAGGGAATTGCTAAATTTGTTAAGCTCCCATCATCTAATTCACACAGTAACAGTACCCACAAGAATAACAAATACTAGTGCAACCACACTTGACCAGATAATAATTAATGACAATGTGAACTGCAACTCTCTCGAAGTAATCAACACAGGTTTCAGTGACCACCGAGCTCAAATAATAACTCTAAATATTTCAAACCCAGTTTACAATGCTCAGTTTGATAAATGTCGAAGCTTTAGTCAGCACAATATAAACTATTTCAACAACTTGTTAAAAGGAGAAACTTGGGAAGGTGTGTACAAGTCAATAGATACAAACAAAAAATTCCAGGAATTCATTAATATTTTCCTGTATTATTTTGATATTGCATTTCCTTTGAAGAGTATCAGACTGAAAGTTTCTTCTCCATCAAAACAATGGCTTACTCTTGGAATAATTACTTCATGCAAAAGAAAGCGTTTCCTCCACGATTTTCAAAGTACGCACGAAACCTCCAATGAATTTAACATGTATTTCAAGACCTATAAGACCATACTTAACAAAGTTATAAAATTAGCAAAGAGAATGTCAAATGATAATTATATCCTGGAATCTAAAAATAAAACTAGGGCTATGTGGAATATCATAAAAAATGAAACCAGGCAAACAAAACCGGCAGTAAATAACATAACGTTATCAGAAGACTCCAAGAAGATCAATGACCCACAAAATGTCTCAAGAATTTTTAATGAGCATTTTGCTACCATAGCTGAAAAACTACTAAATGCAAACAATATACAAGCAATAAAATCAACACTCGCAAATATAACATTTAATGGAAAATCAATGTTTGTTGAAAATGTTACAGAAGCAGAAATCCTCAATATTGTAAAGAACCTACAGAATAAACATTGCTCAGGAGTTGATAACATTCCTGATATACTAATTAAAAAATGTATCCAAAATATAATTACCCCCTTAACACACCTCTGTAACCAATCTCTCATGTCAGGAATATTTCCAGATATCTTTAAAATGGCAAAAGTAATTCCATTATTTAAAGGGGGAGATAGAGAAAACGTAACCAATTATAGACCTATTTCTTTATTGTCGATATTTTCAAAAATTTTAGAGAAGATAATGTACAACCGTCTAATTAGCTTCATAAAGAAATATAAATTGTTAACTGACTCTCAACATGGCTTTAGAGAAGGAAAATCAACAATGTCTGCAATTTATGAATTTTTAAATCCTGCTTTTGAGACACTAGATGAAAGGAAGAGAGTATGTGGCCTGTTTTTGGACCTGTCTAAAGCTTTTGATGTGATAAATCATCAGATACTAATTGATAAACTCCATCAATATGGAATCAGGGGTATCGCTAGTAAGTGGTTTCAGTCATATTTAAATAATCGCCGACAGATCGTCGAACAAAAAAGTTTAGAAAATACCACAAACATATTTAAATATTACCACTCAGATCCTATGTTTTTGAAGTATGGCATTCCGCAGGGGTCCGTTCTAGGGCCACTACTTTTTCTCCTTTACTTGCCATCTCAGATACCTGCATTTAAAACTGTACTATTCGCAGATGATACAAGTGTTTTGATGAGGGCTGAAAATGACACTGAACTTCAAAAATCAGTAGAGGAAGTAACAGGTCAGCTGTCCTTATGGTTCAACAATAATGGATTCCTTATCAACACTAGTAAAACAGTGGTTCTTAACTTTCACACAGCTCAGAATAAAAGTATTAATTCTCCCTCCATAATCTTAAATGACCTTAAAATTGGTAACGCCTCTTCTACTAAATTCTTAGGCCTTTGGTTGCAGGATGACCTAAAATGGAACTCTCATACCACTAAACTTGCCAAGAAACTAAGCTCAAGTTGTTATGCATTAAGAGTATTAAGACAATCGACTAGCTGGAGAACTGTTCTTAGTACTTATTTTGCTTATTGCTATTCGCTTATGAAATATGGAATCATATTTTGGGGAAATTCACCTGCTGCTCACCAAATCTTTATTATCCAGAAAAGAATAATTAGAACAATGAAAGGAACTACTAGATTGCATACATGTAAGCCTCTGTTTAAACAACTGAAAATTTTACCTTTGCCATGTATTTACATCTTTGAACTTCTATTATTTGTCCAACAAAGCTTAGGAAATGAGGATATCTTTGAGATGAATTCAAATATACATAACTACCAGACCAGACAAAAGAACAATCTTCATGTACATGCTGCAAATACAACACTATGTAAAAATGGTGTATTCCATGCAGCTATAATCATTTGCCAAATAATATTAAAAGTACAGCAAATTACATAAAGTTCAAAATAAGAACTAAAGAGTTCTTGCTGGAGCACTGCTTCTACTCAGTTTTTAGAATATCAATAGTTATGTATTCATAGGACTAAATGATGTAAGGTTATCCTATATTATTATTGTGATTGTAAATTAGTATTAGTATAATTTGTGAATTGACGTGTCCTATATCATTGTACAATGTACATTATATGATTGAATGGATGAATAAAAAATACAATACAATACAATACAATACAAGTCTCGAGTGGCCGATCACAGGTCCAAACAGCACTCACTACCCTATTGAATGATGGTAGCATTATTTCTCGTAAACCCTCTAATTTAGTCATTTCAACTGAAAGCTGACAATAATATTATGATTTAGGTAGACTAGACTAGACGGCTCAAAGACGTTATTTACCGTCACAAATCTAGGCACTGTGATAAGAAAAACAGGACAATGTCTCCCCGACAGCGCGGGTGTGTTGTATTTAGGACACATCACTTAATTGTTCAACTGTCTAGTTTTCTATTATTCTACAAAGTACAACAATGGAGGACAAACATGGGACAGATGACCTGGCTATTCCGCCCCTTAAAGCAACAACAACTAATAACATACTTTGTTTAACGCAGCGGGAGAGCCCCGACAATGAAAATATCTCGCCGGGTGTTTGTTCAGCCTATAACCTTGCTGTCAAGGTAAACCAGCGATACTATGCAACTACCGTTATGCTATATTCTCTTTGGAAACAAGCCGTATGGAGAGGTATTTCGAAGGCCATGCAAGTTTGAAATGACCTGGCTACGTTAGAAGATCGCGGGATATTTGGATGAAAGTGACGTTGATTTTAGCGATAGTGAAACTGATACTGAATCAAGTGGTGCGGAAGATAATGCAGAATTAAATGGTGTTAGTGAATTTAGTGATGAAGAGCTCGTTTATGATGAAACATTTCGTAATGACAGTGCTGGTACCTCAAATGATGGCTGGACTTTCAATGTCTGGTTACAAGTTATTGTTCGACATTGTGCAAGAAACTATCCCGTACACTAAAGTAAACATTCAGAAGGTTACAGAAAATTGTCTCCGATATGTTGTATGATGTTAATAGTTCATTGTATTGTATTGTATTACATTAACCTATTAAATTCACATCGCAAGCGTACATGTGGTCTTATGACCTGCCACAAGAATATACCGTATTTCCTCGCATAATCATTGCCACCGCGTAATAGTCGCACCCAATGTTTCAAACAATAAATATGTTTATAAAAATTCATCGCATAATCGTCGCATAGCATATTCCTATTTGTGCGCCAGTCAATTGCACATGCTGCCACGACTTTATAACCTGGCGCTACTTAGTCAGAAGAAAAATATCTCTTCTTTATACTTGCGGACTATAAACTGTGAAGCGAGCGGCACGCTTTGTCACTTAGCACGTTCCGCGAGCTCATAGGCCTAATCTGGCGTGATCTTGTCAGGAGAAAGTAATCACATCTTTACGCCTGCGGACTATGAACTGTGACGCTAATGGCCAGCGCACGTTCCGCGAGCTTACCGTATTTACTCGAATAGACCCGCCCTCAAATAAGACCCGCACCCTGATTTTGAAGAACAAAATTTAAAAAAAAAAAATACTCAAAATTATGTACAATCGTAACTAAATAAACAGAATAGCATTTATCCAAAATAGTTTCCAACAGTTTTGAAGTCGTCCTAAAATAACACACATCAAACGATTAAAAATACAAATAAAAGTACACAAACACTTCATTCATCGTCATCAGAAGTACCAACTTCGGAACTTTTATCACCATCCCACTAAATGTCGTCATCACTGACATCCATAGCATTCGAAATACTACATTTCTTGAAGCTCTTCCGTATGAGATCTCCAGAGATACGATTCCATGCCGTCAAAATGCACGAACATAGCAGCTGAACTTCCGGGCGCTGAATACGACCAGTTGGAGTCAGTGTGTGCTTATCGGCCGCCATCTGCTCCGTATACAGCTGTTTCAAGGCTGCTTTGAACGGGCGGTTCACGCAGACATCCAGTGGTTGTAGCATAGACGTCATCCCGCTCAATCACGAATACATGACTCTTCAATATCATACAGTGCACTCTCGTTAATTCGCGGTAATTAATGCACGAACTTCCGCGAATTATCCGCAGTTATTTTTGTTAAGCCTAGGAAAAACAAAACTATTGGTTAAAATATTGAAATAGGCTTGAACACGCGAAATAATAATTTTATCTCCTGATTGTAGTGTCTTATACGACACGCTAGGCTACTGGTAGGCCTATGTGGATTATGCCTACATTAATATATTTAAAAAAAGCCGTCATTACTTTTTGTTTCTTAGATCGTTGATTCAATTTTTCGATTGCACATTTCCAAAGAAAATATTATATGAAAACGAAAATTCATCTCGTTTTTCTATATAAAAGATAAGTGTGACTAGAGACACTAGCTTGACTGTGGGAAAATTTCGGGATTTCCGTTGCATCACTCCCGCACTCGAAATCTACTGGATTTCCGTTTTCCTCACCAACAGTCAAATGCCATGCTATTTCTTCTTTGCTTTTCTGTAGTAAATCATAATCGTCTTTATCGACGTCTAACTTGCCCGTTCGAAATATCGTCGTTACAAAAGTCGGCAAGCGCTTGCTTTTGTACGAGCGGAGTAGCGGTACTTTCCTCCCGACTAGTTGACTGCATGAAGAGCATCGAACAAACACGCTCTCGATGTCGTGCGCGTTTGCGCCATTACGCAATAATCGCTGTTTACAATACGCTGTCCGCACATCCACCCTTCACAACTCACAGATCAGCGACCTTGGAGCGTGGCTGTTGGGAAAGGGAGGGTAGGTTCCGAGTGAAAGTGCATTCCTCTTGCATTGTTTGGGCTTCAAAGACAAAGGAAATCTGTGCTATACCACTCGCGGCAACATGCGCGTAAGTTTCGACGATTGCGCAATTAGGCCTACTGTTGCATCGCAGAGAAATGCAGTTCAGTCTTCCCTAGTCTCAATGATTTCGTCTTTACGCATTGCGTCGCATCAAAATTCTTTTAAACGACAGAGATTGCTTAACTTAGCGTGATGATTAGTTGCTATGAGAATTCCCAATTTTAAAAAATACTCATGGAGACCCGCGAATTAACCGCAAAACGAATTATCCACACGCGAATTATCGGGAGTGCACTGTATTTCCTGCCGGGCACGATTTCCAATAACTTCAGCTTCCCTCACAACTTTCAGCTTCTCACTCACATTAAACGACCGCAAACTCTTCGTACAACTCATGTGTACACTCGGAAAACGTGCGCGACACGTGCGCGAGGAAGTATGACGCCGCCTGCTTACGGTAAAACAAAGTGATAGCCGGAAGAAGGCTAGCACCATCTAGCGGATACTCGCAACACCCGATATCGCGCGTGGCGGGCAATTTAAATCTTTAAAATCAGGATGACTCAAATAAGACCCGCACCCCAAATTTTCAAGTCCGATTTTGTTTAAAAATGTGCGGGTGGTATTCGAGTATATACGGTATAGGCCTAATCTGGCGTGATCTTGTCAGGAGAAAGTAAACTCGTCTTTATGCCTGCGGGCTATTAACTGTGACGCTAACGACCAGCGCACGTTCCGCGAGCTTATAGGCCTAACCTGGAGTGATCTTGTCAGGAGAAAGTAATCACATCTTTACGCCTGCGGGCTATGAACTGTGACGCTAACGGCCAGCGCACGTTCCGCGAGCTTATAGGCCTAATCTGGCGTGATCTTGTCAGGAGAAAGTAAACTCGTCTTTATGCCTGCGGGCTATGAACTGTGACGCTAATGGCCAGCGCAAGTTCCGCGAGCTTATAGGCCTAATCTGACGTGATCTTGTCAGGAGAAAGTAAACTCGTCTTTATGCCTGCGGGCTATGAACTGTGACGCTAATGGCCAGCGCACGTTCCGCGAGCTTATAGGCCTAATCTGGCGTGATCTTGTCAGGAGAAAGTAACCTCCTCTTTACGCCTGCGGGCTATAAACTGTGACGCTAATGGCCAGCGCACGTTCCGCGAGCTTATAGGCCTAATCTGGCGTGATCTTGTCAGGAGAAAGTAATCTCGTCTTTATGCCTGCGGGCTATGAACTGTGACGCTAATGGCCAGCGCACGTTCCGCGAGCTTATAGGCCTAATCTGGTGTGATCTTGTCAGGAGAAAGTAACCTCCTCTTTACGCCTGCGGGCTATAAACTGTGACGCTAATGGCCAGCGCACGTTCCGCGAGCTTATAGGCCTAATCTGGCGTGATCTTGTCAGGAGAAAGTAAACTCGTCTTTATGCCTGCGGGCTATGAACTGTGACGCTAATGGCCAGCGCACGTTCCGCGAGCTTATAGGCCTAATCTGGCGTGATCTTGTCAGGAGAAAGTAACCTCCTCTTTACGCCTGCGGGCTATAAACTGTGACGCTAATGGCCAGCGCACGTTCCGCGAGCTTATAGGCCTAACCTGGCGTGATCTTGTTAGGAGAAAGTAATCACATCTTTACGCCTGCGGGCTATGAACTGTGACGCTAACGGCCAGCGCACGTTCCGCGAGCTTATAGGCCTAATCTGGCGTGATCTTGTCAGGAGAAAGTAAACTCGTCTTTATGCCTGGGGGCTATGAACCGCGACGCGAACGGCCAGCTTTGTCAGCACATTCTGCGAGCTGTGACCTTGTTAGAAGAAAGAAGCCTGTCTCTGACTGCAGGCTATGACTCATGCCAGACTCACGCTACGCAATTGACTGGCCCGTGCAGCAAATAATGATACATTATATTCCTTGAACTTAAAATATTCTTCGCATAATCGTCGCACCCTGCTTTTTTCCACGATTTTTAGGCTAAAAAAGTGCGACGATTATGCGAGGAAATACTGTTCACAAATAATAGAGTGCTAAGGGTTAATGACTAAAAATAAATGACATTTCAGAGTGGCTAGTTTCTTGTTTTTAGTGATTTGTATGTAAATTTATGAATGTAAAATAGTCACCGCTAAGTACCTTATATAGCCCCACTATGGACTGATAAATACCCATACCAGACTTACTAATATCGCTCTAATTACCTAATAAAAATTGCTAAAAACAAAACTGAATGAATAGCTCATAACTTGCTGTGTTAGTGGGTTAGTGTAGATAACAAAAAGTGTACTAACACTCACATGTTTCGGCAAGTAGATGTCGTACACGGAGGCCGAGTCTAGGTCCACGGCGTGGAAACCATCCGCAGAGCCGTAGATCACCTTGAGACGAGTGCCTTCCTCTACCGTCAGGTCCACCAGCAGTGGCCGGTGAGAGAGATCACCAAACGACTGAAACCATTACAATACATCAACATCTTATCTCCTGAAGAAAGGGAGGGGGATATCGTTAACATTTCTTAGTTATTGTTGTTGTAAGGGGCAGAACTACAAGGTCATCTGCCCCTCTTAACACAGATTATACAAAATTTAGAATGGACTTGATAATTTAGAGGTTGGCACCTAAATATGAAAAGACCAAAAATTGATAAAACAAAAAATTAAATTAAACTAATAATTATAATAATAAACAAAAATTACGGAAAAACAAAACATTCAGAATTCAAAAACGAACAAGTTGAGTCAATGTACACTGGAAAATTTCCTTTGCTGGCCTTAACCCACTCTCACTTATAAAGGGGATGACGAGATCAGCAACCACCGCGTCATTGGCTAATATAAGTTTGAGTGTCATCTTCGTAAGTCAGCAAGATCCTCAACTCGGTTAAAACGGCTCCACAGGTACAAAGTGGGGGGAGTCTTCCCTTCTCATTAGGTACGAGTGCATGACCTATCCTTGGCCTACACAAAATGACGGACTCCTTCCGTGACCGGAAAGAGGTCCGCCAGATGCGAGTAGTTCCCTTGATCGCTCTCAGTTTCTCTGCGGTGATAAAATTGGGCTTAATAATAATTATTTATTTACTGTTCTAATCAGTACTCACCTTGAAAGCCATGAACTTGTGGTAAGGCTTGGGGGCCCAGGCGTAGATCTCGATGCTGTCCTTGAGCGCTATCACCAGGAACTTGATGCGCTCATACTTGACGATCTTGAAGTGCACTGCTCCCTGAAGGTCTCCCACGTTGATCCAGCCGTTCCGCCTCTCCACTTGCTGCAAGCACAGGAGACCAATCAGACGCACCTTGTCTCACAATTACTCTACACACATAATCTATAAGATGTGTTACACATGCCTTGCCTTGCACAGCCCCGCTCCACGGTGGCCAGCAATTTTACCTTGGAAACAAAGTTGCAGAAGATGGCTTCAGACTCTTTTATTACTTCTAAATGATTCCCTGACAGTTCTTGCTCTCCTTATGTAGTCATTCTTGTGTGGATTCACATTTCAAAAGCTTCAAGGTCTTGTCTCTGCTGCCAATAGCTTACTGCTGAGGCCGACAGCTGATTTCTCATTCAGAATCAGAGCTTTCCAAGCAGTCCACCTCACGGTGTGGTTGATGACCTCTGTTTATGTGGTATTGATGGTAAAGCTAAATCTAATTCCAGTGAGGTTGATTTTATCCAGCCACTTGTAAGTGAAGTGCCATCTACATTAAACCTGAATCCACAAGATTCTTTAAATATTCCAAACTTCCATGATATTATGTTAAGCTTGCACACATTTGCCATGGAAAGTAAAGAATATTTCCTACTTTGTTTGGACACGATTGATACAGAAGATTAGTTCAAAAATTTTATTCTGATAAAAAAAAAAAAGAACAGAAGGTCATTGTGAATTCACACCAAGCAGCAGAACACGAAACTACAACACTATTTCAGATTTACTCGCATATGTACCACACTTCTTACATCAATATTATAATATTTCATGGCAGCAATTGTTGGTAGTTGCTCATTTCTTTTATGCCACGCATGCTCATCTACATTCACATCTTTAGAACATGTCACATAGGTTACATGATAGAAATTCCAACTATGTTCATTGTGGAGGTCAAGACCAAACTGTAACGAGTACATTCAGAGAACATTGATGCTTGCTCACATCACTCTAACGATCCAGAGTATTTCATGAAATAAATTGTCATAATGATCAACGTTTCTTCTGAAATCTTCCTTATAGTATGGGGTAAATCTAACAAATTATGTGATTGCAGCGTCAAATACATATTTTCAGGCCAATACGGTAGTTAAGTCTATTGTCATGTAATCTCTACAAATGACAGTAAAAGACAATTCTACTTTTTCTCATCGTGCCTATTATTGAATCGACACCTCCGCAATCTTTACTTGGTGTTCTCTGTCAGCTTTCTGCAGTTGACCTGTCGGTTTAAATACTGTTTCACAAGCATGTGTCGCTTCAGGTTTAATAACGGAACAGTAATGTTGAAATTTAGTATTTATTAACAGACATTTTACTTGTATGTTGGTCAAGCAATTCGTTGTGCTTTTTTAAAATTTGTATGTTCTACTCTCTATTGATCATTTTTCATTGGAGTTCCAGGAGAGAATTTCACCAAGATATTTAAACTTATTTACAATTTTAATTTGTTATGTTTAATAGAATACCTGGTGCTGGAACTGTTAAGGTTGTCATTATTTCTGTCATCATCATCATCATCATTTCCCCTTATCCAGCTCCTGCCGGGTTGGGGTATTTATGGCACTTCTCCACTTTCCTCTTTCCTTCCTCGATCTTGTCCCAGTCCAGATTCCTTTTTCTCACGCTGTTCTTCACTGAATCGATCCACCTTGTTCTAGGTCTTCCTCTTGCTCTCTTACCCTTGCACTTTGCCTCCAGCATCTGTCTTGGTATTCTATTTTCCTCCATCCTGTTTACATGTCCAAACCACCTTAGTTTATTCTTCTCAATTCTCTCATTTAGTTTTCCCATCCCAACTTCCTTCCTAACATCTTCATTCCTCACTCTCTTTCCTATCATACTTCTTAGGAATTTCATTTCACTGGCTTGGATTCTACTCTCTTGCCTGCTTGTCAGGGTCCAAGTCTCAGCTGCATAAGTTAATATGGGAACATAGTACACTTTATACATTACCTCCTTGGTACTTCCTTATCCCAAACAAGTTTTCTTACACTTTGATAGAATGCATTGCTCTGCCAATCTCCATGTCCAACCTACCAGTTTGCATCAATTCACTTCCTAGGTATTTGAACGTGTCCACAATTTCCAAACTCTGACTTCCAATTTTCACAGTGCCCTTTCCTTGTCTTTCCCCTCTTGTCATCACCATGGTCTTGCTTTTCTCTATACTGATTTTCAGGCCGTACTTCTGAATATTTTCGTTCAGTGCATCTAGTTGTTTTTGCGCTTCTTCGGTGTTCCTTCCCCAGACCACAATATCATCTGCAAATAACAGTAACTTCATTTCTTTATGTCCATATGCTTCCTTTGTTTCCTTTACAATTTCATCCATCACCATTATGAACAACACTCCCCTGTCTTAGTCCAGTCTTGTTCCTAAACCAATCTGTCTTTCCAACTGGGGTCAGTACCCTGCTAACACAGTTGTTGTACATTGCTTGCACCATTTCCAACATTTCTCTTCCCAGTCTCTTCTTAACCATGGTTTCCCATACCTTCTCTCTGGGGACACTATCATATGCCTTTTCTAGATCTATGAAAGTCATGATCATGATGATGATGATGATAATTGTTGTTTTAAGGGGCCTAACATCTAGGCTATCGGCCCCTGATGGTTTGGGTGATCGTGAAGATGAAAATGAAATGCAAACTTAAAACTAAAACTAACTACCAACCTACATACTAGAAGAAGAAATGGAGAACTAAGGGAGAATAAGGAAAATAAAGGACAGGAGGAAAAGAAATGCCCTCAACCCTCGAAGAATGCGGATTGAGGGACTTGGAAGGAAGGAGAGCCATGAAAGGCAGATAGGAAAGTGAAAGAGGAGAGGGTCCGCCCCACAGTAAGGGACAAAAGGGGAAAACGGACCCAGCTCAGGAATCCCTCGGGGTCGCCAACTCCCGAACTCACCAGCCGTGAGCCCCTGAGGGTGTAGCATTATCTAGGGTGCACCAGAAGTGGTGGGGCTACATACACCCTGCCTCCTTAAGGGCCTTGAGCACAAGGCAGGAGGTAAAAGGAAAAGAAAAAGAAGGCTGACCCCTCACAGAAGGAGGGTGTCAGGAAAGATGAGACAAGGGCCAATTAAGGCGGGAAAGGAAGAGACTCCCTAGGCTTCGGATACCCTAATACCGTCGGGGTCGGAAGAGAACAAGAGTTGACCAAGTGAGGTCGACAGGAAAGAAGACAGAGAGGAGCCCGGCACAAGTAAGTGGAAGCAATGCCGGACTCAGCTGGGGCCCCGTGGTCGCCAACCCACGCCCACTAGAAGTGAGCCCCTGGGGGGAAAGTCATGATCAAATCCTGTGTTCTGTGTTCTCATGAAATTTGTAATCCAACTTTCTTTTGCTATGCTTTCAAGTTGAAATGTGGCTTCTTGTATATGATTTGCAAGCTCATCTGTGAATGCTAAGCAATTTAGTCTTATATCTTTGCCAATCTTGATGTTTGTTTGACATCTTAGTCCATTCTCACATGCTTTTAGAACGCAAACAATAATGGTGAGAGTTCATCTCCCTGTCAAAGTTCAAATGGTTCAGAGAATTCATTTCTGAATCTAACTTTAGTATTCTTATGGAGGATTCCAATAAAGATAAGTTTTTGATGTAAACCAAATTCGTCAATGATACTGAATAATAACTCATGATGGATAAAATCCTATGCCTTTTCAAAATCAACAAAGTGATTAAATTTTCATTTCTTACTCGATGTTTCTTTCATAATCCACTTTAAACATACTTAAAAACAACAAATTTAGCGTTTTTCATCGTAAATTTACAGTTCTGTAGCACCTTAAGTAAGATCAAGCGCCAATTGAAAATAAGAATTTTATTATGGATTATATGTAATAAAGTTATTGGTTTTACTAGTGCTGCTTTTAGAGATGCCAGGGTGCCAGAATGTTGCCCCCAATGGTATCTTTAACGTGCCTGTGAATCTACCGATATGGCTCCCTCAAATACCAAACTGGCTGCGACAGGATTCCATCCTGCAACCTTGAGCACAGCAGGCCAGATCGTTACCACTGAGCCAGCCTATTATAGATTAAAATGTTGCACTAGCACCCAAAAAGAGTTATAACAGCTGCTATTTGCATTCCATATCATATGTCCTTGGGTGCCAGATGCAAGCCTTGTTATTTGCGCCCAGAGGGATGCTTGCATGTCGAATTTTGTAGTCCTTGGAGCACTATGAAAGTCAAGGAGGTTAGATATTTAAGCTCCTTGACACTATAACGCTTTCTAGTAGAGAAAGGAGAAACTTTGTGTTAGCGGAAAATCCAGAGATTAATTTGGCCATTATGAACACGGCCTACTGAATTCAAATGGGTTCTTTAACATGCCAACAACGTATGATATGCGTGCCGTGATTTTTGTCGCCTTTCAAAAAATATCACTTACCACGGCCAGGAGCGAACCTGCATGCTTACAATGATACCATATTTACTTGCAAATAGGACCCTCCATCTTTCCCTTGCTGCCTACAGTTCCTGACCTCGACTATGTGTTAATAGTTAGTTATTGTTTTAAGGGGCAGAACTACGAGGTCATCTGCCCCTCTTAATACAGATTAAAGAATACAAATTTGGAAATGAATTTAAAATTTTAAGGTAGCCACCTGAATTTGAAGAGACCTAAATTAATAAAACAATAAAAATAATAAGTATAAAAATAAACTAAAAATACGGAAAAACAAAAAATGATCATTCAAAAACGAACAAGTCATTGAGTCAATGTACACTGGAAAATTTAGATTGCTCTACTATGTGGTCATGAAAACTTTAAAATCAAATTTATTTAGCAGAAGTGTAATTTTGAAGTACATATCGTTAGTCTAAAAGTGGTACCTCGTAGGTCAAGTTGTGGTCAGATTGAGAAATGTTTATTAAAATTTGTGGCAAAAATAGCTTCACCTTCCTAGAGTAACCTCCTAAGTCTTCAACATTATTTTTTGACTTACAAGGTTACTCTAGGAAGGTGAAGCTATCTTTGATACAAATTTTAAACACCAAAACTTGACTAACGATATGCGAATAAGAATAAGAGAAGGTAGCGAAACAGTCACCTACATCACTCACCCCGTCGGTGCGCAGGATCTTGGACTTGAGCCAGGACAGGTAGTAGACACGGACACGGTTCTTCTTGCCCGAGATTGTCACTAGGATGTTCTGGCCCTCCAGTACCTCCATCTGCTGGAAGCGGCGCCGGGAGATCAGTTGGTACACCTTGCCCTGGCCACTACGGTCCAGTAGCATGAGCCCGTTCTCCGTGCCGATCAGCAGGTTTACGCCTGAAACATACACAATTACTTGAGATTGTTCAACTATAGGGTCATTATCTATGTGTGCCCCGATAAGCATGGCAAGCTAAGCCGCCTGGGACTGGCGTACACTTTTACCTAACATGTACTTACAGTGCTGGAAATGTCCTCCGTCTCTTGTAACACGGAGCCAGTTTTCTTGAATCGTTTATTTATTTATTTACCGTATTTACTCGAATACGACCCGCCCCCGAATAAGACCCGCACCCTGATTTTGAAGAACAAAATTAAAATTTTAAAAAAAATTTACTCAAAATTATTTACTATCTTAACTAAATAAACAGAATAGCATTTATCCAAAATAGTTTCCAACAGTTTTGAAGTCGTCCTAAAATAACACACATCAAACGATTAAAAATACAAATAAAAGTACACAAACACTTCATTCATCGTCATCAGAAGTACCAACTTCGGAACTTTTATCACCATCACTTTCCCACTAAATGTCGTCATCACTGCCATCCATAGCATTCGAAATACTACATTTCTTGAAGCTCTTCCGTATGAGATCTCCAGAGATACGATTCCGTGTCGTCAAAATCCACGAACACAGCAGCTGAACTTCCGGGCGCTGAATACGACCAGTTGGAGTCGGTGATTGCTTATCGGCCGCCATCCGCTCCGTACACAGCTGTTTCAAGGCTGCTTTGAACGGGCGGTTCACGCAGCATAGACGTCATCCCGCCCAATCACGAATACATGACTCGTCAATATCATATTTCCTACCGGGCACGATTTCCAATAACTTCAGCTTCCCTCACAAGTTTCAATTTCTCACTCACAGTAAATGACCGCAAACGTTTCGTAGCATTCATGTTTACACTCAGAGAACGTGCACGTGACTGTTTGACGCCGCGTTCTTACGGTAAAACAAAGTTATAGCCGGAAGAAGGCTAGCACCATCTAGCGGATACTCGCAACACCCGATATCGCGCACGGCAGGCAATTTAGATCTTTCAAATTTGGATGACTCAAATAAGACCCGCACCCCAATTTTTCACGTCCGAATTTGTTTAAAAATGTGCGGGTGGTATTCGAGTATATACGGTATTTGATGTCTTCGGTAGTGGCGAAGTTAGGGCTCATGGCCCTCCCTTACACTTAACCACGAAATATGGTACCAGTACACAGCTTATGACAATATCGAAAATACAAAAAAATATTATGATAAATAAGGAGTAAATTAATTATGCTAATACTAATATTAGTAAAAAAAAAGCACATGAATAATGATAGTAATAATTATAACAATACAAATAATAATAATAATAATAATAATAATCACAATGTCACAGACCTTTCTATAATATCCTAGCTCAGTCATACGTCCTATCATCCATCGCCATTCACACGGGGCAATCAGCAGTATTCAACAGGTAATCTCGGCATGCGGCCTTACATTTATTTATTGTTGTGGAATTTCTGATATCGGGAGGAGTTGAATTCCATAGTCGAGACCCAGCTACAGCAAAAGAGCGGTTAAACATGGATGAGTGGTTGATGGGGATGGCGAGGGAAGAGTCTCCTAATAATTGTACTGGCATTTGGCACAGGTCTTCCTGGAAACATGATTCAAAATTTTCGTCCTGTTTCAGATAACTCACTAAACGATATGAGTCAGTGGAGTGGAGATTGGGAGGTCCGCACCTGGCCAGCCAAATGACGCAACAGTTTGCCGCGGTCCACTCAGCCGGCTGGCCAGGTGCAGACCTCTCAATACCCCACTCCGCTGACTCATATCGTTAGTTCACACGTGTTTTATCATTCATATGGACGTGAATCTGCAAAGCTTAGACGCTAGTGTTGCACGTTGAGTGTGAACTGAACTTGAACAGTACATAAGAGATGAAATCGAAGCCATCACTGCAGTGGAACTTCAGAATGTTGTCCATTCTTTCATCAGAAGATGTCAGGTGTGTGTTACAAGAGAGCATCGACTATGAGCACTGGAAGTACACATTATTGAACATGTTTAAAAGTGTAAAAGTGCGTGAACTGCGCCAGTCAAAGCCAGCTTAGCTTGCCGTGTATATCGGGGCGCACATAGATAATGACCCTGTAGAATTGCAACGGATCTTCATGAATAAGTGAAATAGCTTGTATAAAACAACCACAGCCAGTTTGGCAAAGGATTTACTTCACTTAGCAAGACAGGTTTGTAAAATGTTCACCATCAGGATTTAATTAATTTAGATCATGATGACTTCTTGCTTGAATCAGCTGCTCGTCTCTTGAGTCTGTCTATTACAGCCTTTATGGCACAAGAAACATGATTCTGCTGCACTTCCCAATGGGCTGCATGGTTTTGTGATGAGCTTTACCAAGTGAGCCTCTGAAGTCATCTGCCCTTGACTTGCTGTGTAACACACTTCCTTTATGCACTTGAGGTGGCGGGATCAAATTAAGTTTAAGTGCGTTTACTTGTGAGAGATTTACTGCCAAGTTAAAAGGACAAAATTGTTAAGTGTTCTGAATTAAGGAGCTAACACAATTAAACAGGAATACTGCAATGGTAAAATTAATTTGAAGAGAAAAAACCTTGCTGTAATGGCAAAATCCATGAGTTATCTGCACAGTTAGCAACACTGCTCACTCACCCCAGAGAGCAGCACAGAGAATCTCCGAGTTGAAGCGCTTCTTGTACTTGCGAATCTCCGGCGTGTCGGAGCCCACGTCGTGCGACGTCGGAGTCACGTTGACATTGACGTGCGACTCGCGCCGCGTGGGTCCGGAGCCACCGGCACCGAAGCCAAACGTGAGGAAGGACCGCTGTTTCTGTTGGAGCAGATGTGGGGGAGACTTAGACACGGCTTGCCGGTACTGTGGACACACAATAACGTAAATCAGCACCTAATGACGAGGATAGTTATGCAGAAAGGATTCAAGCACCACAACGAGTCCTGCATGAAATGGTAAACTTGGATCCTTTGTGCAGCACCAGATAGGTTACTTCTTCGAACTTAAAACTGGATGAAGAAGAAATGTAACGGTTAGAGAAAATTAAATGGTATTAAAAGAAATGCCCTCAGCCCCGGAAGAACACAGAGCACAGCTGAGTTTGCAATCTTATATGCTTATAAAATACCAACAATAGATGAACCCTCCACCAGACGAGAGGAGACCAGCCCTTAAGGGGCTTGGCACAACTACAGACTACGGAGTAGAGAAGTGTGGTACTTACAGCAGTTAGTATGCTCGGGGTCCAGGAGCCCATTAGTAGTGTGTCTCGAGCAAGAACAACAGTATTAGTGGTCAGTTCAACACTCGGGCCCTGCGGAGCAACCTGGGCGCACGCGCCCAAGGTCTACCACATGCCCCTCAAGGTCACTCCACCAGCGGTCTCATCTCGGCCTGAAGATGAGACCGCTGGATAAAGAGCCATGTCAATTGAAATACACAACAATATCACACACATGGGACATGCAGTGATCAGTTTCAACATCTCACAATATCTACAGCAGTCAGTGACAGGATTATTCTATATGAAATGCAGTATTTGAAAGAACCTTATGGACACAGCCCTGCCACTGACCTTGCTAACCACCTGATTTCACAACAAACATTGAGAAGTTCACAACTTCTGATCTCTAGGACTGAAGAGAAAGAAACCTGCTTAGGAGGAAGAAGGAAAATAAATCCACTCAGAAGCTGTGAAGATTCAAGTAAGCTAACTTTCTGTTTTACATGTCAATTCATTTTGTTCTCTGTTGTGACCCAAGTTATGCAAATATTGCAACGGAACATTTAGTGGTGACTTAGATTATATCGATGATTATTATAATGTTGTTTTAAGGGGCCTAACATCTAGGTTATCGGCCCTGAGAATATATCAAGGAACAATTTGTGTGTATTGCATTTTTCAACTCAGATGAGTGTTTTAGTGACAATTTTGGCTTGAAGTTCTAATTTTTAAAAATTGTGTTTGGTTTTACGTTATCAAGGAGATTGTTAGATCATACATTTTTTCAATAGAGTTATTTCTTACATATAATTTAACTACAGAATCTGCTCTAAATATTCATATAAGAAACTTAATTTTCTGAACTGTTGGCATTTAATACGCAGACTACAAATTGGAGGCTATGTGCTGGCACTAAAGATGGGATAGGATCCTACAATATTGCCTGCTTTGAAAGGAGCATCCCAAATTATTCATTCCCATACGAATTCATTGCCTCATTTTTGTTACAAGTGTGGATTTACTTTATTTAGCAGCACTAAAAGTGGATTATCTTTCTTGGCTACATTTATTTCTAAGGATTCTTTAATGTCAAGAGCTCTGTGGTGTACGGTTCAAAAATCTACAGGAGTGATACTTATATGTACCCCACCCAGTACTCGTGTTGACCGACTGAGGAGTTCCCCTGGAGGTGCATTCAGGAGACATGCTTGTAGTGCGTTAACACCTTAGGAACTAGTGTGTTCATAAAGTCGGCTCTAAAATTGAAGCTCACATGTCTGACAAAACAAATTGGCAACCCAGTTGTAGAGCAGCCTGTGTGCAGAGCGAGGACATAGAAGGTCAAGTGCTATTGGTGCAAATAGGTGTGAAAAACTGTAGATGTCTATTTCCTAATGAATCCACAGCACACGACCCCAGTGGCTCCGGTAACTCCCAGAACACGTATTGTCATGAAGGATCTTAGGACCTCTGTTTTCTTCACAACAGTTGATGACACCATACAGACATCACTCTGCTAACGCTACCCTGGCGATGTTGCAGGACTTCAGTGATCTAACCATCTCAAGGAAGGATCTCCCAAAGGATCCAGGATGTAATTTGCTTTGAATGAGCATAATGACACCGCATCAAATTTCGAATACTTTGAAATATTGATCCGGTCCAATAAAGTACTCGATACCGGTTTCAGTTGAGTGTGTAAATCTTCCAAAATATTTGAAATTTAATGTAGTGAAATATCAAGGAATTGTCCCCCCTCCCATGTACAGACACAAACTGATAAAAGCAATTTCTAATTGTATTGGATCATAGACATGCAAGAGGAAACTGATCACTGCTACTCGAGTGAAAGCAAACAAACTCACCTCTTCACTCGTCGACTTGTCCTGCCGCTGGTTTGGCGTACCCGGACTCGACGACGCCTGTGGACAAACCACCGTCTCGTCATTGTGACTTTAAGGAGATTACCATCATTTAAATTGTCCAAGTACAAGGAAAAAATCATCACCTGTGTGAGGAGGTCGGGGAGCACGGAGCTGGGTCGCGAGCCAGGGGTGCCCAGCTGACCCGGAGAGTCGATGCGGTGGAAGTCGCTGCGCCGCTCCTCTCGGTTCTGAAACACACACGAACCTCATGGCTCAGCCCTGAAAGCCTCCATGCTGGCGTGGAGTTCAGCAGACTTGACACGAACCCACCCAATCTACGTGCCCAATAACGGCAAGACCACTGTATGTCTGCACATGACCGTCACAACAGATGGAATGAATGATTACACGGTACCATCTTGGTATTTGCCTGGAGTTGAAAATGTGAAATCACATTCAACTTCTCAAAGATGGCTGACAGAGGGGTTCAAATCTACTCGTTGACAGAATGCAGAGATAGCTTAGTCCCATGACCTTAGTGAGTGAAGCTATAACATTTACTTCTCACACTTGTAAATCCCAGTAGGATTTTAGATTAACAATTCATGAGAACAAATGGGGTAAGACTTTCTACCTTGCAAGACGTAAAGAACAGAATTTATGAACACGTCCTGACAATCAAACTTATTACTGTAAATGGCTTCGGTGGCGCAGTTGGTAGCATGCTGAGCTTCTATGCCCAAGATCGCAGGTTCAAACCCGTCCGAAGCCGGATTTTTTAAGAGCGTTAAAAATCCCTCAGTATGCCTTCCTTCAGAGGGGAAGTAAAATCGGCGGTCCCATGTCATAGATTTATGGCATGAAAAATAACCTTCACTAATCAAACTTGTGTGAAGCTCAATTGTAGGTTAGATTTCGTTAAACGCTCTATCAACGTTCACCACTAGGTGTCAGTGACAGTTGGAACTACTTGAAATTCAATGGAAGTTGTAGCTCACGCCATGGGTGTCCGCATTGAAGCAGCTACAGCCTCTGGCAAGCCGAACATATCCTCGGACACTCCCAGAACTAAAAGCCATACGCTAAATTATTCATAATAGTTGACAAAACTTGGGAATCGGTCAGAAGACACAGAAGTGCAGCTTGGTCCCTGTGCATTGTACATCCAACCCCACTTAAGTACGGCTGAACTCCACAGAGAAGGAGCGCAGCACTGAAATGAAGGACCTCACACGGAGACTCGGCACAGATACACACAAAGCTACACACATCTAGTTACTGCTACAACCTCTGTAAGGACCGTATTTACATGTGGATGCTGTGTACCTTTCTCCCTAAAAATCACATCTAAAATGTTTGGTATTTTGGTAGAATTTCTGTATTGATTGCAGACACACAAGATTTCCAATCACTGGTTAAACGGTGTGCATGTTTCGTCAGCTAGAAGCATCGTACAATTTGGACCAGTCCAGGCAATGCCCACAAAACACAAGTCTTCCCAACTTCAACATCAATTTGACACCCATGCTTTATACCAGCTCAATAATTCTGTATGTTTTAATCAAGACAATTTTGACAATAAAAATGTGTTTTACGATATTGACATTGAAATAGACACCACAAGGACTGTTTAAAAGTGGCACAGAATTACTTGTTTCTGTTATCAAAGGTGCATTTTAAACCAAATATTTATAATTAGTGTTAGCACAGTCTAGATTATAAATTTGTCAAAAGGTGCTGAAGAAGAGCATCGTACACCATTTAACCAGAGAAAATTAAAAGTATTAACTACGTAGAATCTTATATGAGCATCATGGACCACCCAAAACCATGCTAATAAACCTTATAACTAATAATATCACCCTGCCATACAAATATTGGAGACTGGATTTAGACAGCTCCTTAACCCGGTCCATGAGGCAATTATAATTGGCTACATGGATAATTCTTGCCAGGCGCGTCCACGTCGCGGGGGTGGGCAACGGTACTGTAATATACCATGGAACTACACTACCGGCTAAGTTCTGGTGAGGACCCAGTCCTATGGGGTATAACATAGGCCCCGTGCACAGGGTTACGTGCGAAGACCTCAACGGAATCTGCAGCGGAGAAGATGGACTTCGGAACGGTGGAGATTGCGGAAGAGGCAACCCAGTACTCAGGGAATAGTACGAGTACAGCATCAATCGGCAGCGTCTGTTTCCCTGGTTAGGGGCGGCTGCAAGGGCGTCTGTTTCCCAGGTTAGGGGCGGCCTGTATAATAGCTGGCAGTAGCTTCATAAAATGCCTTTGGGAGTGGCGACCCCATCGTAATAATAGCCTAAAATGGAAATGGCACATCAAATGATTCGGAGAAGGTTAGGGCGTACCCTGCAGGCGACGCGCAGTTCCTTTGGTACTGTGAGAAATGGGCGACCAGTAACCGAAATGAAAGTGGGAATCATGAATGTCATGACCCTGACAGGCAAGGTGGAGGTGGTAGACTTCATGGAGAGGGTGAATGTTGGATTGATGGGGCTGAGTGAAGTGAAACGGAAAGGTAAAGGAAGGAAGAAATTGAGGAAAGGATATACATTATACTGGAGTGGTGGCCAAGAGGCAAAAAAATGGCGTGGGACTGATAACCTCGAAACAACTGGAGGAGTATGTTGAAGTGGTTGAGTGTGTGAGTGACAGAATAATGAAAATTAGAATGAAGATGAAAAATGACGTGATGGACTTCATACAAGTGTATGCACCACAGACTGGAAACAGAGAAGAAGATATTGAAGTATTCCTGGAGGATGTAGAAAGAGTAATTTCAGATGTAGAAGTGGTGATCATGGGAGATATGAATGCACAAGTCGGAAACGAGAGACAAGGAAAGGAAGAAGTCATTGGACCATATGGATATGGGAAAAAGAACTGGGAAGGAGAGGAACTTGTAAACTTTTGTGAAAGGAATGGACTGATAGTGGGTAATTCATGGTTTCGGAAGAAAAACAGCAGGAAAATTACGAGATATGGTTGGGGCGATAGAAGAACAAAATCAGTAATTGACTACTTTCTGGTGGAAAGGACTAATCGCAGAAAGCTGATAGATGTGACAGCTTTACCAGGAGAAGCATTTGATGGGGACCATAGTGCTGTGGTGGCAAAATTTAGATGGGAAAAATTGGAAAACCTAAAGGAGATCAGAGAAAGTAAAATAAAAGTATGGAAATTGAAAGACAAAACTGTACAGGAAGATTTTCAGGAGAGATTGAAGCAACAAATCCCAGTTACTGAAGTGGAAAACATAGAAGAGGAATGGTCCCACTTTAAAAAGGCATTTGTTGGTGCAGCAGAAAGTGCTTGTGGTAGAACGTCAACAAGAGTGAAAGAGAAGGAGACACCGTGGTGGAATGAGGAAGTGAGGAAAGCAGTGAAAGAAAAGAAGTCTGCATGGAAAAAATGGAACCGAGATCAAACGGAAGAAAGCAAAAGGAAGTATCACGACAGCAAACGGAGGTGTAAGAAAGTGGTAGGAGAAGAAAAGAAGAAAAGTTGGGAAGAATTTACACGAAGAATGGAAACAGATGTAAGTGGCAGTAAAAGGATGCTGTATGGGCTTCTAAGAAGTAAGAGGAAAGAAAGAGTTACTACAAAGCTGGTGAAAAAGGAAGATGGAGAGTTGTTAACACACCCAGAAGAGATAAAGGGACGATGGAAGGAGTATTTCGATAAGCTATTGAATGTGAGCAATTGTACTGGTGAGATGGAAGTGACACAACCTGACGACTCTATAACAGAAGATGATATAACAATGCTGGAGGTGGAATTAGCAGTACAGAAAATGAAGATGGGAAAAGCAACAGGGGTGGATGATATCAGTGTAGAAATGATAAAGGCTACTGGACCTGTTGGTATGCAACGGCTGTATCGACTGCTAACGTGTGTGTGGAAACGGAAATGTGTACCAGAAGACTGGGAGAAAGGGCTAATAATACCAGTGTTTAAGAAGGGGGACAAGAAAGTGTGTGATAACTATAGAGGGATCACCCTCTTATCACAGATAGTAAAAATACTGGAAAGGATATTAGAAAGAAGAATGAGAAGAAAGGTGGAAGGAGAGTTGCAAGAGGAACAGTATGGCTTCAGGAGTGGAAGATCCACAGTGGACACAATCCTTAGCTTGAGGCAGGTGAAAAAAGGAATCTTGTAGTTTAACGTGACCGTTAATCTCGCGATCATAAGCCACGGGACCTCCGTTTTACGTGGAATCCGAACCACAGGACATGGCATTTCACATCTAAAATCTCACATGCATTGACCGGGAATCGAACCCGGTCCGCCTTGGTGAGAGGCATACAGCTAGACCGCTGAGCCACCACGCCCCCCTGAGGCAGGTGATGGAAAAGAACTGAGAGTATGGAGAGGATTTGATCATGACTTTCATAGATCTAGAAAAGGCATATGATAAGTGTCCCCAGAGAGAAGGTATGGGAAACCATGGTTAAGAAGAGACTGGGAAGAGAAATGTTGGAAATGGTGCAAGCAATGTACAACAACTGTGTTAGCAGGGTACTGACCCCAGTTGGAAAGACAGATTGGTTTAGGAACAAGACTGGACTAAGACAGGGGAGTGTGCTGTCACCTCTCTTGTTCATAATGGTGATGGATGAAATTGTAAAGGAAACAAAGGAAGCATATGGACATAAAGAAATGAAGTTACTGTTATTTGCAGATGATATTGTGGTCTGGGGAAGGAACACCGAAGAAGCGCAAAAACAACTAGATGCACTGAACGAAAATATTCAGAAGTACGGCCTGAAAATCAGTATAGAGAAAAGCAAGACCATGGTGATGACAAGAGGGGAAAGACAAGGAAAGGGCACTGTGAAAATTGGAAGTCAGAGTTTGGAAATTGTGGACACGTTCAAATACCTAGGAAGTGAATTGATGCAAACTGGTAGGTTGGACATGGAGATTGGCAGGAGGGTACAGCAGAGCAATGCATTCTATCAAAGTGTAAGAAAACTTGTTTGGGATAAGGAAGTACCAAGGAAAAGCAAGGAGGTAATGTATCAAGTGTACTATGTTCGCATATTAACTTGGACCCTGACAAGCAGGCAAGAGAGTAGAATCCAAGCCAGTGAAATGAAATTCCTAAGAAGTATGATAGGAAAGACAAGGAAAGACAGAGTGAGAAATGAAGATGTTAGGAAGGAAGTTGGGATGGGAAAACTAAATGAGAGAATTGAGAAGAATAAACTAAGGTGGTTTGGACATGTAAAGATGGAGGAAAATAGAATACCAAGACAGATGCTGGAGGCAAAGTGCAAGGGTAAGAGAGCAAGAGGAAGACCTAGAACAAGGTGGATTGATTCAGTGAAGAACAGCATAAGAAAAAGAAATCTGGACTGGGACAAGATCGTGTAAGAAGAATGGTGGAAGGAAAGAGGAAAGTGGAGAAGTGCCATAAATACCCCGACCCGGCAGGAGCTGGATAAGGGGAAATGATGATGATGATGATGATCATCATACAAATATTACATGTGGAAGAACCCCTTCAGACAAACTGAAGATTACGAGCTTACCTCATCTTGTTTGAACTGTGCGAGAACTCTCGCGTTTAAGCACCCGCCCGGCTCTACTGTTGTGCGGGCTGGACGCGACACAGTTCTGGCAGGCACTATCGTTTTGTTTATTTGTTTAATCGCACTTTATAAAAAGAAATATTTCTGTCGACTTTTCAAGAAATGCCCTACGTTTCCTGTACCATTGAGACAATTTGTAAGATTTTGGTACAAACCACACCTTCTAACAACCTCTGGTTTAAGAGCTAGAGAATTGTGGAAGATACACCCTAGCGTATGATTCTTCAACATATCAAGAAGCTTGCATTCTGCAATTCGTCTGATGAAGAGGTTCTTGCACCCCGAAACATGTAACACTTAAGTATTTTAATTATTATTTGCATTAAGAGGGCTGACATCCCGTTTTTTTTTTAATATTAAATACAAGGTTTATCAAGTTCAATACAGAACATGGCTAACACCATTTCATTAGCGCAGTTTAAATGACATGACAAACGTAGTCGAAACAATACATTTAAATAATAATTCAATCAGTTGCTGGTCTATTTATTCCCCTGATAAAATAGATGCACAAATTATATGTAAAATGTAAAATACAAGTGATTAGGGCACCCACTTCCGGAAGAAAATCCAGTCTCGTATTGTTAGAGGAAGCAACAGCATGGTCTTGTTTCGACCACGTGCTAACTGCGTGTTCAGTATGTACTAATGATCAGGCCAGAATGTGTGCACAAAAATATATAAGATCATTTACTTCGGGAAATGGTCAGGGAAGCAGGAGGAATCGTGTATTCTATATTGGAAAGAAGAAAAAAACAAAACTAACTCCAAAACTGTGTTTTCCTGAAAGCAACTCTGCAAAATCAGGGTGCACGGCTTACTTCAACTATAGGATGTGATGCAAGGTCCACACAGGGTACATCAAAAGCCCTGTAGCGAGGAGCCCCAGCAAGGAAGTACTGTAACTACATGGCGTTCGTCAAGTCACCATTGGTCATGTATCTGGCAGACCAAGTTGGCAAGCTTGGCTGTGAGATGTTATCAGACATGGTAGTGGCATCAGAACACTGCAGGTCAAGCGGGTGACAATACATTTTACACACGCAATTCAACCTGCATACTCCTGACATTCTTCTACTTTGGTGAACATTAGCTGTGGCTAATGCCGTCGTAGTCCTGTCGATCACTGGCCTACAGCGTGTGGTGGCAACCGTCGGTTAATGAAGACTATGTTTTAAGCCTAATTTGAAAATGTGTTGCTAGTGCCTCATTAACAGCATAGAGGAACATGCCTTCGCTGCCCTGGCTGGTGCAAACTGCTTGAGTAGCAAGAAAGTGGCTATTCCTATGCTTATTAAAGCCGTAAACCACTCCAACTAGTCTTGGATTTTAGTGACGTAAAACTGCAATGCCAATTCTAGATTTTCCTCCTGGAATGGCAGAATACACTCTGTACATCAAATTACATGGCACAAATCAGCAGTGTCATCGTTTTAAAAGCCAATTTAAATAGCAATATGAAAGCACCTACGCAAGGCTAGTTTTGTAAGGGAGACGCAGCAAAACTAAATAATATGCTGAAACACTGATTAAATTGAATACAGGCATTGGAAGGTGCGAATTTTACCAAACGAGGAACATCTTGGCAACTAATGATGCCGAACTAATTACGGTATATACACCAAATTGATTTTTAAATTTCTTATTGTTCAAGCATTCGTCAGATTTTAGCCCTAATTTTGAGCACATACAATTAATACATTTACAGTCATTGTTTGTACACATTTTAACACGGTATTCAAAAGTGCGGTACCTCAAAATCAATAAGTAGAACACTTGGAAAAGACTTAAATTTGCACAAAAAATACAGCATTGTCTACAATTTCCGATACCATGTTAAACTGCGTTTACACTAGCAAGTTCTTGCTGCTGTGTTTACACCTCAAGGAAGAGAGTTGCGCAAGTTATCTTTACCAGACTTGCAGTAACTTGTAGATACCCTTTACATGTGCTTTGGTGAGCCAGGTTTGAGGTTAGGTTAGGAGACCAGCGTAAAAAGGAAGTAGAATGGCTACACCTGGCCAGACCTGTGTGAACTAAATGCTGCACCAAAAAGGTATCAATTAGGGTTGTCCGGAACTAGCACATATTCGCAATTAGTGCGCTTGCAGCCAACACTGACTCACCCACATATTTTAGGCACGGAATATCCGGGAAGCTGCACTCTTCTTTTGACGACAGTCGTGCTTTACACTTCTTGCGGCCCGAGTGCCTTATATAGGGTTATTTTGTAGTGCTCGGACAAATTTTTCTGAAGTCTTCGGGACCTTACTACGCACAAATTCCAAGTGCCAATTTAACTAACCTAAAAAATGTTCGATTCACAGCTATCATAAAATAATTTTCTTAAATTAATATTCCTTTTTAAACTTGACCAACTGTCATTTGTGAGGGGTTTTGTTTTCCATTTGTTGTACGTTTCCTGGTGACGGTAGCCATTACATAGATTTTGCAATAATTAAGATGAAAAAAGATGTCATATGAGAAGGAGCTTGAACTGGGTCGTTGCGTTTAAAGATTTAACATTTAAAGGGGATAAACCATCATTTATTTCATGATTTTCTGCATTGTGTAGAGACAATTCATTAAATGTGTTAATAATAATAAAAATATTATTATTATTATTATTATTGTGTTTAAGTTAGATTGTTTTCTGTATAATCAAAAGAACTTAACCTATGCGTATTATTTGCTTTCGTGATTATTCAACGGCCTCTAATGCAAGATTTTTCAATTTTGTTATTTATAATTTGTTCATTCTGCGTAAGCTTTTGAACCGAGAAGGAGTAATTCAAACATTTATTTGTTGAATTAAGGGATTTAATTTGACCTCTTAAACTAGGTTTTCATTTTGCTAACTTATCGCTTGTCATTTCTGCGTACCTTTCTCAGTGTAATTGAGTTTATTTGGGGACTTTGAGTAACCTATATTTTATTTGTATTGTTTCTGTTACCCTTATTTATGTTAATGTACATTGGATTGTCTCCTTATAATTACTATACCTTACTTAAGATATTCCTTGAACTGTCCGTTATTCTTGTAATTTTTAATTATCTTTAATACATTGTTGAAAAGATATGGTTTTATTTCGTAGATAAGGGAAAGATAGCTCGAGAAACTAACACTGTTTTGGGATTACGGGTCTATCTTCCAACTATTGTATCGGTTACATCTTGTACCCAGGTTTTGTGACACAGGCTCCATGGAAATCTGTAAGATGTTTGTCTCAAGAACTTGGGTCCACCAATAGAGCATTGAAAGCTACGCTCGTGTCGATTAAAGGCCATCCGCGATTTGAATCCGCCTAATTTAGAGAAACGTCGCCGTTACTGCCAGTGGTTCCGTACCTACACACATGTAGCCATTCTGAGCAATACTCTTTTCACAGATGAAGCATGCTTCCACCTCAGTGGTTACAGTAACTTCCAGAACACCAGAATTTGGGGAACCAAAAATCCGAAAGCCTTATTATTCTGAAAATATTGGTATCTGGTGCACAAAATTGCACAAATGGATTGTTGGACGTCTGTTTTTCAACACAACAGTTGATGCTGCAGTATACATGGACATTGGGTGCAACAATTCTTAGCTTTATTGGAAGAGGATGAGCGCTATTGCTAGTTACACTTGTCATGCTGCTAATGTTTCTTGCAAGATATTTTTGGAAACCGAGTAATCTCAAGAAATTTGTGACCTCCTTGTTTGCCAGATTTAACCACTCCTGACTATTTTCTGTAGGGATATTTAAAAGAAAGAATATAGAGAGATAATCTGCATTCCTTATATGAACTCCAAGAAGCAATTTCTAAATGTATTGGAGAAATAACACCAGCAACTTGTCGCAAAACATGTGTAAGCGTGTAAATTGGATTTTCAACATCTCTTGCGAACTGGAACGCAATGTGCAGAAAGTGAGTTAGTGTTATTACTCTCAGCACTTCCAGAATACTTCCACCAGTTTTAAAAATATTGTCCTTCACTTGAAGGTATATGGTAGGTACTATTGTGTGTAATCACTGGATTTGTGATCGCAATACATCAGAGTCCGGTGACTTTATGAACACAGGATGGAAAGCAAGGTTCACACAGGGTACGACAGATACAGTGGTGACATGAGCTCCTATTGCGCTTAGCCATACTGTTGCAAAACGCACCATTCTTAAATTACCCATTATTTATTATTCAGTTCACAATACAACGTGTGTAACACTGCGTACAGACACAGCAAAAAGCTTGGTGTACAAGTAGACCAAATGAAATGGAATAGTCACAAGCGGAAGTGTGTTCAATAGGAATCAAACTTACAACTTTGGCCCGGGGGTTTTATCTCACACTGCTCCAAAGCATTTGCTTTTCACAGACACAATGCAGCGACTTTAGTTTTTACAACAGAACACAAATTATCCAAAGCCAATGCATCGTAACAGAGAACTTCATTAAACCGGATGTCTTTTGCAATTTCAGACAAAATTACAGATTCATAGATTACAGATTCATATATATATTTATTTTTCACATGCAAATACATGATAGCACTTAGCCTATTTTCTACAAGGTCCAACTGTTTGATTGTAGCAGTAAGAAGCAACACTCAGCCGCACATGAACCTTCATTTCAGCGCAACGCAATCATCACTTTACTGTATATTATATCAACATACATGCTTGATGGAGAGGGGGCAAGGAAGGGGAGGGGCAGAGAGCTCATGCTACACAACACAAACATTCTCGGTGCATAGGTCTTGACGGGCCGTGAGCATGCTCGCACAACAACACAACACATATCTTCATGCTGCTTCGGCTGTTACAACACATACATACAATCAATGGACAGGAAACACAATGCATCACACCATCAATCCAAACTATCCTGCTTGGATTGATGTTGAGAATGCTTGTCCCGTTCTCGTCCATTAACTGTTCCAACAAGTAAACAAAACCTCCATGATGTAGGCAGGCGTCACATCACGAAGGAAAGGCATAGTTCAGTTAAGCTTTCCTCTGGCTTAAATACCCTACCTTCACAATATGAAGAAACAAAAGAGCAAATCGGTATCTTTGTATTCGTAGTTAAATTACAACTCAATACTGAATGCCTACGAGTTCAAACACTGATAATGGATTAATCTACGTTAAGTGATTTTAAATCAAGCCAAGTCTTTGTTCCATATTGTAAATAAATAAAATAAAGTTGAATCTTTTACACAGCTTTGTGAGGAATTGATCCGTGTACAAACGACAACATCATTGTGGAATAATCTAATGAGCAATATCCTGAAATTTACCTTAAAGTTTACCAGAAAATTAGTTTTTGAATATCCCATCCAATAGCAAAATTCTAGCATAAATTTTGATTTTGTAACAGCTGAAACTAGACACTAACATTACAGTGCAACATCCTGATACGAGGTGGAGGCAGGCATGCACACGCTAAAGCCTTACGTCATTTCATCTCCGCTGCTGAAGACTGCGAGCCAAACTTCACCCTGTCTTTCATATTTTCCACTTCCTTTCATGGGTGAGGTAAACAAAGGTCGATATCGTATTCGCTCAAATTTCATAGAAAACATTCAGTATTTAGAAATGTAAAAAATTGCTTCCCCTCTTTAAAAAAAATAATGTATTTTTGTGTTTTAATGAGACAAAGAATAACAGAATTCTGAGAGTTTGATTGAGTTACTCAAAACACATTTTCAAAGCAACTCATTCCAGGAAGGAAATAGAGAGAGTAATCTTTATACTTTCTCCACCCGAAATGCTTTTGATCTATATAACTGAGCGAGGGAAGAACACTTTAAAATGTCTAAACTGTCAACTTTTTCTATGAAATCAGATGACAAGCATGTTGACGCCCTTCTTCACATTCAGTCACTAACGCACTCTTGTCTTCTCAGATGCTGGCTTTCTCTCTCGGTTAATCTTCTTTCTTACGCTGGCACGGCATCACAACTACCTATTGTTGTGCCTCTCCCACCTCTCAAGCACCAAGCAAGTGAAGTATTAACGCCACCCATTCTGCAAGCTTAAGCAAACCCAAGTTGTTAATGTGGTATCTAACAGAGATTGGGGAAGAAAGCGACGTTCAACAGAGAAAGGGGTCATCCTAGCATTTGCCCAACCAGTTTTAAAAATTAAATTAATTCTAACAAAAATACTGGTAAAACATTAGTAGAATATTTGTTGAGGAGGCTCAAGCCCACTTCCGTTCTGCATTTCCAAAACAGAGGCCACTGCACTCACCAGACCTCAATCAAACTTGAAATTCTGGTGGCAGTATGGCATATGCAATATTTCTGTACTGCAGTAACCAGTTCATTCAAAATCCTATGTAACTCCAGTTCCCTGAGATCCAAGCCATCATTCGAAAGGCAATGCTGATACTGGGACTAATTTGACTTGCAATTCTCCTTAACCCTACAATACTAACCTTATTCAATTGATGCTTAGTACTAATAATTCGTTAAACATACGTACATTACGAACTTTGTGCTAAGGCACCAATTAGTTAAAGGGTTCGTATGTAACACTATTTATATACACTGAATCCTCTGTGGTCTTTGAAGTTTAATATGCTAAGTTCCATCTTAAATACAACAAATACAGAAGTCGTTTACTTTGACGTAAATAGCAGTACGTAATCTCTTATACTGTCTCTGGTTTTTATGAGGTTGTTCTTATAATCCCTCTGAAGTGATGCGACATATCTCCACCTCTTTGTTATTGCCATGGAGAAACCAATATGTTGTTAAATTCAAGGAGAGTTTCCAGCTCTAGAGCATTAATACATCACCACCATAGACCAGTAGAGGCACTGCTGGGGATATACATAGAAGGAATTCTAAGCAGTTAAAATATTCATACACATAAATTTTACGTGTGTTAGTATTGTAGGGTTAATAAAATCACCTTATACAATGGAACTTCGAGATGCTAGGCGAGTGCTAAACTTCCTAACAATCAATTTTAAACTATAGGTAGTTCACAGTTGTTAAGATTTCTTTCTTTTGCATTCAGTTACAGATGAAACATTTGTGATTTTGGGGCAAATTATACAACAATAAGCAATGGGAGAGTAAGTTTCTGTTTGAATATGACTGGGCGATCTGAGGATGAAGTGAAGATGCCACATACAACCAGTACCCAAGCCAGAGGAGATTATAAACCCGGATGGCCACACCCTTCATGCCAGGGGCTCGAGTGTCTATCCTGATGGTATATTGTCCCTTGAGCCGGAGAGCAAGCACGTTAGTGAAGCAGCAGCAGCAGCAGTGTTAGTGAACGGTTAGTAAATATGCCCATGATGCATGCGACAGATTGTTAGCACCACAGAAGAACCAAACCCTCACTGACACGATCCTTGCAGCTCTAGCAGATGAAAAACATTAGTTCAAGTAGTCTTACCTCTTCCAATTATCTTTTTGTAGTTTTGGAGCCATTATCAAAGAGATTGATAAGGGCGTGGCATGTTCCGAACAGAATCACATCGGTTCCCAATATAATAGGAACTATAGAAATCTCGCCTTGTACAGTAAAATTCTGCTGTAATGAACACCAGTATTAACAAAATTTTCAGAATAGCAACATTTATTTTTCGCCCCTTCCCTATTCATTGTGTGTGAAAACATTTCATTTTAACGAATTTCATTGTCATTCTTGTTTTAAGGGGCAGAACTACGAGGTCATCTGCCAACAAATTTCAAACTTTCAGTGAAACGAATAAAAAATTTGCCTTTATGTAACTATTTTTTTCAAATTATTATTGAAATTCATCCCGTTTTATGATTTTTCTTGTCACATTATTTTGTTGTTCAGGCGAGATGATCACCATTTTCCATACACGTACGGTACGCGATGGGGCGAGCAGCAGCCAATAGGCTTTGCCTGTCATCCAATGTAAGTCGTCACACTATTGGCCGAGTTTACAATCCGCTAATGAACGTCAGTCTGTTTTGATTTGATTTGTATTACGCTTCAAAGTGTCGTTTGCGGCATTGTGTTTTGTGTGTCCGTCTTGTGATTTTGTTGTAGTTCAAACACAAGAGCCGTCGGTGGCCCGTTATTGGTTCACTTTGAATAATACGCGCTATGGTGTGTTTGCAATTGTTAGTGAGATGCGTTCTCTCATTCCCTAATTTATGCGTTTTCCCTCCCTTTTCACGTCTGATTCCCTGTTGTCCATTCAATTCTATTTCATTGATATTAAGACAGCAAAGGGAAGTAGTGAGGTGAGGTTATGGCAGTCTCATAATGAAAGCAGTGGGCATACTTCGCAGTATTTGTAAGAAATAACATACCAATATTTAATTAATCTAAGACTAAATTAAGGTGCTAGACCTTTTGTAACAACTGTGTGTTACCACCATAGAAGTAAATGAGTGTTTTGATTCTTTTTAAAGCCACTATGTGTCAAGGATTAAATTGGAGATGCATTTTTCATTTTTGCAAGTAATATGGTTGGTTTGTGCGCAATATAGGAAACTTCTATCAATTACTATTATTAATAACTTTGTGTACATACGTAAATCTTCTCATCTAATAAATATCGAGTTTTTTCATGCATAAAGTCATGTTCAAGGAATATAACAGGAGGTGAATTCTTACAAATTGATTTATTTCAGTATAACAAAATTTCACTAAAACCAATTAATTCCCGAAATTCACCAAAATTTCGTTATACTGGTATTTTATTGTACACAAATATTGTACTGAGATATTCAATTTGTCAGTAAATGAGGAGCCTGAAATTTCGAAAATAGTGAGAATTCTCCCCAATTTGGTCAGCCTGAAAGGGGCACACTGACATTTTAACAGGGTAAAGTATTTCCCGGTTTCATAGCAAAGGGCCCTGATCGAATCAGAGGTAAGACTGTTAATATAGATGGAACCACCACTGCAAGAGAAGAGAAAGAAAAGCAAAATGCACACGACGTGTCAGTGAGAAGCAAGCTCAAGACTACTAGAGTACAGGACTAGGCTAACTAGACTAGGTAACACAAGACCAGCTGCATCATTCAACTTCAAACATGCACAATTTACTGAAAGAACAATATCAATTCCACATGTTAAAGAACCATGGCAGAGTTACAGAAACACTCTTGATGTTTTACTGTGTCCATGATAACGGCTCATATGCATGTTGAACAGTAAAATATCAAGGAAATCACACAGCTGGCCTTTTCACCACCAGAGATAACAAATACACCATTTCTGCACAAGTGGACAAACACTTCCGAGACAGGCCTGCACAAGTGAATTAGATCTCGGCTGTGCAGGCCCGGTGTTCTGCTCAGAAACTAGGGGAAAGATCCAACACCAGAGTAAGCTTACCACCTCCTATGAACTGTACAGTTACATGAGCCATGAAGCAGTAGGAACGAGCGTCGAGGATGTTACCGAGTGTAACCAGTATACTGCAGGACTGCCCAACCTACGGCCCGCCGCACCACGTCGCCAAAACTTTGAAACAACTGAAGCCAACTGGACAAAGCCGTGTGCGCGCCCACCCCTACCCAAAGCAGTTCCAGTCGTTGCACTGAACTAAATTATCATGAACTTTATTTCATAATTTGATTAATAATTGTGTCAAATGAACATAAATACTCCCATTGTCATTCAAGCCGTATGAGCATATTGAATATCATCGTACTTCTATTTTAAAGGGATTTATTAAAAATATGTCAATTTATTTTTAGTGTTTTATTTTTTTATCCACCACAAATAAATATAGAATACAGCAACAATAATACTAAGGAAACTAAGCTCAGACAGCCACAAAATTCACCATATTGCACCCATACCCCACAAACTCCCCCGAGTGTTATTCGCCCACAAGGTCCCCCCAAACTATTTACAATATGACCCTTAGTTTTAATAAAGGTTGGGCACCCCTGGTATACTGACTGTATTGTGAAGGTGTAATAAGCACCAGTTTTAACACAGAAGAACAAACTTTGCATCAAAATTAACTGTTGTTAATCAGAAATAATTTCAATGTAAATTTGTTAACAAATGATGGCGATAGTTTAATGCACAATTAGTGCAATTCTCATGATGTACAAATGTTGAGAATATTCTGGTAGCTCTCTACTGAAGCAAGGCACGTAGCCCTGTGAACTCATTCCACAAGCAAAACCTGCTTAATTTTCATTCCAAATTTCACAATGTTTTGAATTTTATGTCAAACTTTTGGTCCCACATGAGGCAAATGCGGTAAAATTGACAGGTTATTTTGTAAACCTGCACGATTCAAACAAAAAATATGCCCTCACATGAAAATATTTGTACAATTCTCCCCCTATAACTCAAAATATTCGATACCCGTAAAAATGACATCTTAATGACAGTTGGAGAATTGTACGACATGCCTGAAAACATGTTAACTTCCGCCAAGCGTTATAGGCTCCGTGCGTTGGTGTGAGAAATGCTCCGCTGCGCTACGAGTGGCCAAACTTATAAGCTCGAGCACGTTACCATGGCCGAGGTAGAGCGATGTGTAGGTAAATTCTGAAAATAAACATGAATCAGAGGGCTTTCCAGACATCCTAGAAACAAGACTCACAAAAGTCTAAAATATTCTACATTTTTCAATGGGAACGAGTTGGAGAGATTTGAAATGGCAAAGCACTTTTTTTTCAACCCTTTCTCCCAAAGCGATGACCGACAATTTTTGTGAACTCAATCGTTTCCTGAATGTTCAAACTAACTTTTAACATAAATTCTGAGGAAGTGTTGATGAAAATTTCCGAGATATTAAGGAGGTAATGTCGTGGTTTAACGATGTATAATAAATACAAAAATGAAATTAGGCATGAATTAATACAACACTACCAGGTATCCTAGAAACTTAAAACTACTGTCGACCCAAATATTATGTGCACTCGAGTTTGAAGGTTGTTTGTGAAGTAACCAATAGACCTACATAAAATCCAATAACATCATTTTCGTCGTTTTATTTTACGTTAGTTCATGTAGGTTTGGAATTTTTAATTTATATTTTAATGTTTTTTATCGCAGTTGGAACACAAAAAGTGCCATTTTAAAGAGTTTCAACCGTGCGTCACATTTAAGAATTATCATCTCAAAAACCCGGCATCAGATCGAATCTAAATTTTAACGCCATATACATTGTCATGTTTTATAACTGGTTTATTTCAAAATTTTGTGTGTCCAAGAAACAAGGTTATCATTATTTTTGTAAGGTAACTTTTTCTCGGCTCGGGGTGGTTGGAAAATGTAGTTCTTGGTCGCGTTGTAATACTTATACATCAAAAGATTATGCTGTACGACTGAAATACGTAAATTAATTCACTAATTTTATATCGGTTTGTATTTGTACGGGGAAATAAAGGCATGGTTCAGCAGCTTTTAAGAAATTAACAAAACATAAGCCGTAAATGTTCATTTACCAGGAGACCAAATTGACTTTTGAATGTTTTAGCTAATTTCTTTATGAGGGGAAGTAAAGCCAGTCATAGATTAATGGCATGTAGAGGAACCTTCCAAAAAAAAAAAAAAAAAAAAGGCAACTCCGTACAGGCCATGGAGGCCCTGGGAGTAGTGGAAGGTAGAGGCTAGCGCTAGATGGGATGGAGTTGTCAGCTCCACGCCCGGCAGTCTTTGCTCCCAGGAATTATCCTGGTTCTCATTTCTGTTGTAAGCTGAGTGAACCCCAGGGCTATTTGTGTTTCCGAAAGTGGTAGTTTTGTTTCTAAAATCCACTACCTGGGTGGGGATCGAACCCACTCCCTTTCAGTTAGAAGCTCAGTGCCTCTACCGACTGCACCATGCAACCCCCAAAAGAACCTTCCACTAACTACAATTATGCAAAGGTACATTTCTAGGTTAGATTTGATTGACGCTCTATTAAGTTCCAACGTTCGCCGCGAGGTGCTGGTTGTGGTGGTATCTAGTAGTCAAGTTGACAGCTACGTGTCGTTGACTGTAGTATTTGGTAGAAAAAGTAGGAACTACTTGAAGTTGATCGTCTGCAGTCCTTACTCGATTTACAGATAACACACACTAATACAGCCATCACAGATTCTACATCACTGTGTTGTCGCAGCCCCTAAACTAAGGAACCAACTAAACTCTGTAAATAGATTGCTGCAAACCCTACGAAACCAACACCATTCAGCCTCCGGGATTAGGACTCCCTTTTACCCCGACCTTTCCAAACCTTGGTAGCAAAGGTCCTCTGGATAATCTGGAGGGATGGGGATGGGATTACAAACCAGGAAACCGTGAGGTTGTCTTCATGAATCTGTGCACACCCTGCTAGTGAAATCAGGTATGTTTTTGTGCAAGAATGTGAGTTCTCACAAACTATTTTTTAAAAGAATTAAATGATATCAATCAAAATTTAATCTGGTTGACCCTATTTTTGCGACCTCTCAATTTTAAAATATTGAATTAAGGAGACGCTTTGTAATTCAAAATAAATGTTTGCCGTTGCTTGGAGTTTGAATTAACCAAGTTTTACGGCACTCTTACATGAAGGAAGGAAGTTCTTGCTGTGTTTCGCCAATTCAGCAGTAATTAGGACGGATGCAACACTAAAAATGGCCCTGACATTTCACTAACTTCCGGTTAAAGGAAGTAGTCAGCTGATTCCATCACAAAAATTGAGAAAAATCCTACTATAAACTTTGTTTGCACAGTTCTTCAACAGGAATTGCCTTTACTTTCACAGTTTCGTTTTATAAATTTAAGGTATTCAAAAGTTTTAACGCCAAAAACAATATTATTAAATTTCTCGTGGAATGGCTGTAATCTCTACAACCTCCAGAACTCATAGCTAACACACTTGCAGCTGAAATGAATCGATTGATTGTTGATTTAAGAAAAGCCAGTCATCTGCCTCTTCCAACACCGATAAATGGATAGATAGCTAGATGATTTAAAAAATTGATACATTTAAAATTTAGAGGTGGATGCCTGAATATGAATAAAGCCTTAAGATATAAAACTAATAATTATAACAAACAAAAATATACAGAAAACAAAAACTCAGAAATTCACAAAAGAACAAGTTGATGGCAGGCAGCGTTTGTCCACTTGTGCAGGTGCGGCCGAAGACCCACCACCCTACTCAGCAGTCTCAAGACGAGTTTGGTTCTGGTGTCTAGGCTACGTCTACCAAGACAATGCTCTCTCCTCCCCTCCCTCCCCACTCACGCACGCCGTGCCACTAACCTGCCGGCTACTCCTGCGCCGGTCCGTGTCCTGTCTGTGGCGCAAGAGCACGATGTCTCCCTCCGTCTTCTCTCGGCGCGGCCGAACGGGGCCATCTGCCGATCCGTTGAGGCTGAAGTCCGTCAACACAGGTTCTCCACCGTTCTTACTGCCGTTGCCCGAAGACCTCTTACCCAGCAGGTTGAGGGCGGCACCCGCAACGTCCGAACCTCGACGTCCGCCAGAGAACGAAATGCCCTTAGACTCCGACAGGATGGCGGAATGTCGGCTGGCAGCCGGGAAGAAATCAGAGTTCTCGCGGCGGAAGCCGCCGAAGGGTATTCTTGAGTCGGACTCGTTTCGCCGATGCTGGGGCCTGAGTTCGCTCTTCTTGGCATTACTACTACTGATGGACGGATTGGCCTCTTTGCTCTTGTCAACGTTCGCCTTGGTCTTGTCCATGCGCTCGTTGAAGGCCGGGAAGAAATGGGCAAAGTCCCAGTCTTTTAGCAGCATCTGCTCGTCCAAGTCCGAGTGACGGTTCTGCTGCTTGGCTGCGGCCTCCCTCTTTAAACGTAGTCCAATAGCAATGACTCTCTCGGGGAAGTGGGGGCAACACGTTCACAACACAGACATACACAAACATGCATACAACAGCTCTACATGTACAGACCTTGCGTGCGCAGTTTCCACCCTCAAAACTAATGACCATGAACCACACAAGCCTCCACTTCAATGCCTAACATCCAGAAAGACAAAGAATCAAACAATGAAGAATGATGGCACTAGAGCAGCAAAACTGTGAGATCAGAAGTGAAGGACCCAAGTCAGAAGCTGCAAGACACAAAGAAGTGGCAAGCACTTGGGTTTGTCAAATCTGGGACTCTGGAGTTGGAGAATTACTAGAACGATGAAAAATGAGTATATCTTCCATTTTTTTTAATGTCCAAATCCACAAAGAAATGGAAAAACTTCCTCAATCAAAGAATCAAATCTGAAGACATTGTTTTATTCATTGCTAGGGAAAGTTAGCATCGCCCGTATGGACAGTGCAGGTGGAGAGAGCGATGAGAGGTAAAACACATCCACAGAGGTACCTTCGACCTCCCAGTCTCATCAGAAGGGTAAGCAGATACAGTGAAACTTCGACAATACAGTTATAATGACGACGGTTCGAAGTTGTGGGCCATGGAAACTGTCAATAACCACCTTACATTCGAATCCAAGGAGAAATTAAGTAGGCTAAGAAAAACAAACTCGCTCACATCATGGAAAATAAAAGACAAGGATACATCTGTGGAGGATGATCATAGTCAATGGTGGCAAATACGGTATAATCCAATATAAACACTCTTACAAATTGCTCAGAACACCGCTTATATTACCGCAACCAAAAGAAACTTTACCCCACAAACATCAAATAATGTTGGTTGGTTCCTAAGTTTAGGGGCTGCGACAATGTGGTCATGTAACCCCGTGTACTTTGGGTGTAGAATCTGTCTGATAACCGGTGTTAATTGTGATATTATCAAATGTTCTCGAAAGAGAGAATCAAATGAGTATTGCCCGTTGAGCCATTATAATTAACACAAAAAGTGATAAAAATGTCCAGCATAACTCAACAAATTGCTAGCGTTTCGCCCCAGCGTGCCAATTGGGCTCTTCAGTTGGTAAAGGCACACCTACCAAGACGCGTAGCAGGTACACACTGAGAAGACCATGCAAGACGCCTCGCCACATGTGGCCACGTCAAGAGCATGCCAGTGCACCACGGGAGTCAAAAATCCACTTCCAAAAACAATAAACCTTACTTTGGCATTGAATATAATCAAATGTTCTCGAAAGAGCCCAATTGGCACGCTGGGGCGAAACGCTAACAATTTGTTGAGTTATGCTGGACAATTTTATCACTTTTTGAGTTAGTTAACTGTGATGACCGTATTAGTGTGTGTTATCTGTTCTTTAATTTAAGTAAGGACTGCAGATTTTGAATTTTTCAAATAGTTCCTCCTTTTGCCGCCAAACGCCACCGTCAAAGACTACTAGTCGGCTCCTGGCAATGAACGTAGGAACCTAAGAGCGCTGTTTATACTCGGTGAGCTGCCTGAATAGGATTGACATTTCGCCTGCAATATTACAGCCCACATGCTTCAGTGCCTGGTCAGCTGTATCTCTGGATTGTACAGTTAGGCAACCTCGTTCTCAGAACACATGGCGAGATGAGAACTGTCAATCCTATACTGGCAGCTCCCAGAGTATACATACTTCACCTATATATAATTTAGCTTCACACAGGTGTAGTGGAACATTCTTTAAAATGCCATAAATCTATAACATGGGACCGTCGGCTTTACTTCCCCTCCGAAGGAAGGCATATGAGGGATTTTTAACGCTCTTAAAAAATCCGACGACTTCTGCCGGGTTTGAGCCCACAATCTTGGGCATAGAAGCTCAGTATGCTACCAACTACGCCACTGAAGCCGCTAGGTGTCTGGGTATTCCTCCAGCGGGCCAGGTAGGATTTAGGTGAATAGTCTAATCTTCATTTGGAAACCTTTATTTTGTTTTAATTCCAGAGGATTTTTATCTGGTCCAGGAGCCCAACAAACATCAAATAATGTGAGAGAACCAATTGTTGTTTTGGCAAATAAATCAATTACTGTTGTTAGAAACAGACTGTGTCTAAGAATTTTGAATGTACGTTTCAATTTCAGTCATGGGAGCGGCAGTCTCTAAAACAACAAATTACCTTATGTAAAAAATCAAATATCATGAAAATACAGACCTTGGACAAATAGAAAGATTTGAAGCCATTTTGCACGGTTGCCTTGACCTACTCAAAGGTTACAACATCAATTATTGCATTCAAATTAGGTGGAATTTAGAATTATACTGTTCTGTGCACTGGAGACAGAAAGGACAGGCAGGTGTCAAAACTCAATAATCTGACAGATTCCCAATCAAGGTTTGTTACTTTACTACTGGAATCTACCAAATTTGGCTGACAAGATGACATTTTGTTTGTAGACATACAAAGGCAAGACCAGAGCAAGGACCAGAATCCCTTGTGGATCATTCACATTCCACCGTTCATGAAACGGAACAAAGATATGAATTCCATCACAGATGATTGCACAACCTAGGACCACACACAAGACATCAGAATCCCCAACAACATGGCGGAGGGAACAATCGGTCCAGAAACATGGTCACTTATTTTCATGCTAATGGCAAATAAAATGTCCACCAAATAAGCCATTCTCAACTGAAATAGCGCAAATTAAAAAATAAAATAATAGAGAAAGCTGTAAAGAACGAGAGAAATTGTGGAACTATGCTCGACGAGATAAGTAACCCAGTTTGAATTTGCTGGACACTGGCATCTCTCCCTGGTTCAGGTTGTGTTTTACCTCGGATTGCCACATGCAATCAAAGCAGCCACACTTGGGGATTCTTCACGAGAGCCAGTCAATTCAAGCTTGGCTACCCATCCCGTGGACTGCGCACGCAAGAAACCAGACCCTCACACTCACCCGCTTCATGACCAACGTCCGTTCTCCACTCTCCTCGTCGGGGGTTGGAGGCAACGGCCGGTTTGGAGCACCACCGCTCGATGATGGGCCTGTTCACACACCAAGCAACATTTTCAAACCGGCATTTGAGTGCATTAATATTAATTCACAATAATAAATACAGTAAATGTCAGTGGTAAATAATACGAGGGTAATTCCAAAAGTAAGGTCAGATTCGCCGTAAATATTTGAAAGCGGCGCCAAGGGCAAAACACGCATGCGCGCCGACTCCTGGCATGCCTTGCGCGGCAAAAGCCGCCAGTAGCGTTGTTACTGTTGCTGTGTGCTGTTGATAGTGTCAGTTCACAATGTTTAAGACAATTAATCAGCCCGCCGATTGTGAAGTAAGGGCAGTGATACGGTTTCTGTCTGCAAGAAACATTTCTGCGGCAGATTACTGAAGTGTACGGTCCTAACATAATGAGTGACAGTAAAGTGCGCAAGAGGGTGCGAGCCTTTAATGAAGGACGGGAAAATGTGCACGATGAACCCCGCTCTAGCAGACCATCAGTGATTTCAGACGAGTTGGTTCATGCGGTCGACGACAAAATTTGTGAAGATCGATGATTCACTATTTCAGGGACAAGGATCAATAAAGCCGCCTACTGTGCTACCTTGACTAAACTTCGACGTGCAATCCAGAATAAGCGACGTGGTCTTTTGTCAACTGGAGTGTTGTTGTTGCATGACAATGTCAGACCCCATACTGCGAATGACACGCAAACTCTAATCAAGAAATTTGGATGGGAACAGATGGACCACCGCCCGTACAGTCCAGACTTGGCGCCATGTGATTTCCACCCGTCCCGCTACCTAAAGAAGTTTCTTGGCGGCATGCGCTTCGGCACAGATGATGAAGTGAAAGAAGCTGTTAAAGACTGGTTAGCTTCGCAGGCGGCCGAGTTCTACGACTTAGGCATTCAAAAGCTTGTGGAACGATGTGACAAATGTGGAAATGAGTATGGAAATTATGCAGAAAAATAGAGAAAGACGTAAGGAATGTCAATAAAACAATTGTTTTGGAAACAATTTTGATTTTGGATGTTTTTTATTAACCGGACATTAGTTTTGGAATAGCCCTCGTACATAAAAATACCAAAATTATGCATTATCATTTCTAAGCACCTTAATTTCTCAGACTTAGATATTTTGTGGCAAAATGATTGATGTGTACTCACCATCATGGATGACCAAGGTCTGCGGGCTGAGGGCTGCGTCTGTCGGTCTGTAAGGAGAAAGTTCTGGCCTACACCAAATGGAAAGGCGACAAACAAAGGCGAGATTAGTGAAGAGAAGATTAGATCGTGAGAGGAGGGAGGGAGGCAGGCAGGCGTTCATACAACTCGTCACTTAATAAACTAAGCTACCTTGTATATAATAAAACTTTGTAATGATTTTCAATCCAAGGACATTTGTTTTAGGGCAACAAACATTTAACATCAGGGCTGCCACCAATAGAAATTTCAAATCCTGGTCAAGTGCCTTAAATTGTTGAATATCAATGAAATTCCGTAAATTTGTGAAGGGAATCTGTATATATGTTTAGGTTGCCACGGTGGGTGAGTGGTTATAGTGTCGGACTACCAACCCCCAAGCTTGCAGGTTCGCTCCTGGCCGTGTTAAGTGGTGGTTTTTTTTTAGGCGACAAAAATCACGACACGCATGTCATACATCGTTGGCATGTTAAAGACCCCATTTGAATTCAGTAGACCGTGTTCATAATGGCAAAATTAATATCGGAACTTTCCACCAACACAAAAGTTCCTCCATTTTGTACTACAAAGTGCTATAGAGTCAAGGAGCTTAGATATGTAACCTCCTCGACTTTCATAGCGTTCCAAAGAATGATAAAATTCAACATGCAAGCTGTCCTCCGGGCGTCAAATAACAAAGCTTGCACCCGAGGCCATACGATATCATTATAACATTGAAAATTCGCAAAAAGATATAAAATCAGTTGAAAGGGTAGCCCTGAGTAGGTCGAGGAGAAGCCAACCTTTGAAGAGGTGATACTATACTGTGGCAGTTGCCTCGTCAGAAGAACAGTAAATTGTTGTGGACTAGGAGTTTATATGAAGGTTACCCATTACGTTCAGTTTTGGCTTTGGGGGCGAAAACTAAACAAAAATTAGAACTGCTGTTACGAGAACGTGCCCATTCAGTGAAACCATAATTCCATAATACTTACAGCGGCTTGGGCGGGTCGCTGGCCAGCAGAGTGCCATCGTTTCTGACACGTCCGTCATCCTCCTCGTCCGAGTCGGAGTCGGGGTCTAGGATGGAGGAGGTGGACTGGGGGAGAGGTACAGGGGCTGGGGCCGCCTTGCCGTTCTGTCTCGACCTGGCCGGCGCCTCGGGCTGGGGACTGCTGATGTGGCTCAGTTCGTTGAGCTGTGCGGCGATCATGTCCAGATCCTGTGGACACCATGAATACAGATACATATCTGGTGACTGAAAACCAAGCCAGCTCTTCTACAACCACCAACAAGAGACTAACTCTTGAGAGAGATATTCGGTGATGGGTAAGCAAGAACTTCTGCTCGTGCTGAACATGAAACATTCAATTTCAACTGTCTACCCGTTTCAAGACCTCATGGACTCAAAACACTGGGACTACGTCAATACGAAAGACCACTCAAGAGGTTCTTGTCCGACGACTCAGGAACATCGAAATATGATCTCTGCTCCACTGATACAGCACACATGGCACACAACAAGAATGGGAATACCTTGAAGAGATCACTGAATCATCAGCGGAAACAAGAAGAGGCAGAACTCGTTTGATGACAATGAAGACATTCTGTGTCTCTTAAGTGGAGGCCCATGTGTCCTTTCTAAGATCCATCCTTCACCTCCGGGAACTAAACTGAAGTTGCCAAAATTCAGTAATAGGAATAAACAACACCAGGTGCCAACAAATGCATGATGATTATCTGACGCCTGAGGCTTGAGGAACGTTCTCGCAGGAATAAAGAGAGCTGTATGGTTCCATTAATAGGAACACGTCTTTATTAAATAATTTAATGAGTGCAACCAATGGCCAAAAAGTACAGTAGGTATACCAGTTAATATAAACGTATATAAATTATATTTTAACATTTGACACATGGTATCTTTCAGAAAATATGTCACAGATCGCATGAACAGCCTGGACTGGGGCTATAGCCTGTGCACTGCCAGCCGGCTGACCAGATGGCTCAATTCATAGCCCGCTTAACATGTGAGGTGATGGCATCCATCAAGTTCTTGCAGGTCTAGTACGTAGCTTGGTACCAGTCGCAGCTCCTCTATGAGAAATGGTTCTGTAGTTAGCTCATATGCCGTACATGGCAACGCATATTTTGGAAGTGCTGCCACTTTCTTTCAGTCTCCTTAAGCTGTGACATCTACCAAGGCGAATGTTCCCATACAAATTCACGGCCGTAGGTAGAAAGGGGGGTGGATTTCTATTTATTTATTATTTAATTGTTTGGCGGTATCCAACATCCTCAATTTCCGTTTTCCAGCCTAACCCGTGTCAGAGCAATTACGACACCCCTCCACTTTACTCCGTCTGTACACCGTGATTCCTCAACTCCAGTCCAGGTTCCGTTCCCTCTCACTCTGTCTTTCAATGGCGGTATTCATCATCATCATCTTGCACAGTTTCCAGCCACTGGCCGGGTCTGTTTGGAACACAAGCCTCTCCAACGTCTTCTGTCTTCCCACCATCTCTCAGCCTCCACCCTTGTCCAGTCTTCTCCTCTCTTCTTCACGCTTTCTTCCACCCCCTTCAGCCACCTGTCTCTCGGTCTCTTTCCTTCCCACTTCGCCTCGTGTATACTCCTGGGTATCCTCTTCTCCTCCATTCGTTTTACATGTCCATACCATTTAAGTCTAGATTTCTCTATACCATCCTGTAATGGTTCCTCCTTCATTAATTCTCTGGTCCTCTCATTTCTTATTCTGTCCATCTTTGTAGCTCCGATACTGCTTCTCAAGAACCTCATCTCACTGGCCTGTAGTTTCCTTTCATAACCCAGGTCTCCGAGGCATACGTCAGGATAGGGACATAGTACGTCCGATATATGATCTTTTTGCTGTTCTGAGGGACATCCTTGCTCCATAACATGCTTCTCACACTCCTCCGGAATGCTTCTGCCTGACTCCCCCGCTCATTTATTTCTCTACCGTTTCTTCCATCATCTTGTATCAGGCTTCCCAGTTACTTGAAAATCTCCACTTTCTTCAGCTGTTCCCCACCAATTGTTATTCCTGTTGTGGTTCTTTCCTTCTTCCTTGTTGTGATCACCATCTCACTCTTATTTATGCTAAATTTCATCCCATATCCTTGTATTATTCCTTACACACGTCCAACTGTTCCTGTACCTCTTCCTCCTTGTTTCCCCAAATCATCAAATCATCTGCAAACACCATTGCTTTCATCTTTCCTTCCCCAATTACTTGTGCCACTCGGGTCATTATGTCATCCATCACCACAATGAAAAGTAACGGTGACAGTGCACTTCCTTGTTTCAGGCCGTTTCTCTGTTCCTCTCTCCTCCCACTTTCACACAGCTCACGCTTTCCTTGTACATCTGCTTTATCCTCTTTATAGTCCATTTCTCTACTCCTCTATCCTCCAGGGACTTCCATACTTTGTTTCTGCATACACTTTCATATGCTTTCTCAATGTCCAGGAAGGCCATCAGTAGATCTGTTCCATACTCATAGTGCTGCTCTTGTAACTGCCTTACAGCTGTGGACCTTCCTGCTCTGAAGCCATGTTGTTCTTCCCTCATCCCTCCTTCTATCCTTGTCCTAATTCTCTTTTCCAAAACTTTCTCGAAGATCTTTGCACAATGACTCATCAGTGTTATTCCCCGATAGTTTCTGCATTCTGTTCTACTACCTTTCTTGAAAATCGGAACAATTATTCCTTTTTTCCAGTCCTCTGGGGTCTTCCTTTCCTTCCATGCCGTCCTCATCACTCCGTACAACCACTGTATCCCCACCTCTCCTGCTGCTCTTACCATCTCCACACTCAACTCATCCACACCCGGTGCCTTCCCTCCTTTCATCTTGTTCACTGCATCTTCCACTTCTTTCCATGTTAAGTCCTTTTCTGTTTGCAGTTCATCTTCCTCTTCCCCGATTTCTTCCTCCTCGCCGTGGTTTCCGTTAGGGTTCAGAAGTTCTTCAAAATATTCTTTCCACATTTTCTTCAGTTCTTCCCTATTTTCTATCTCTTGTCCCCTTTTGTTCACCATTCTAACATAATCCATAGGATCCTTCCGCCTCTTATTTTTTAGCTGTGAAGTTCCTTCAGGAACCCTGAAAAGTGGCGGCTAACGGGGCTCTGGTGAAGCTACGATAGGCCCAGCAAGCCAGTAGTGGATGAAACCAAATGCTTTCAAAAATGGAACGAGCCTCGGACAATGGCGGTATTATACAAAGTAAATGAAAATGCCTTTACAGTCAACATTTAGATTTTGTAGCCAGTTAGCAGTAGCATCGTAAATGTCATTAGGACTTCCAGAGTAGTCCTCACCATAGTCCCTCCATCTGCACATCTGCCGTTCCCGATACTCAATCTGTCGTGGGATCTAAGACGTCCAGAAGCGTTCGTTGACCACACATCCTTTCAATGTTGGTGCCTGTCAAAGCGACAGCAATTACACAGGCTCGTCAACGAGATCAAAACTGCTGACATGGGGGATGACAAAATTCCTGAGGAAGTGAGGGTGTTGTGTCTCCGCAGGACATGCTTCCTCTTTAGATGTGGTGGAGGAATGTGACTGAGCACAAATACCTCATCGTATTGTGTAATAGTAGTACCACCCTTACAGCACTGGGGTGCTGAAAGGAACATTTTCCACCAAGTTGCTTAGAATTCTGTGCAACACTCTTTCGCCGGCAACCAAGAAAGGCTCCTGGACCAGATAAAAAATCCTCTGGAATTAAAACAAAATAGAGGTTTACAAATGAAGATTAAGACTATTCACCCTCATATTTATTTGGGTATCCTAAGTAGCACCTGAGCACTCTTTCAGAAAGATGGCAACTTTCTTGGTATATCGCTGTCTGGATGTCTACCAAAACCAACAAACAGATTTCCCCGATTTTTCCAGGATAAATCAGAAAATCCCCTGAGTAACAATAGGGGCCATAATAAATATATAAAACCGAGTTTGTACTTGAGTAGCATTTCAAAAAGTGCTTGAACAATAAAGGGTAGCATGACAAAGTTGAATTTTCCAATTTCTACATTTTTCATCCAGAAAAACTATTGTACTTGGGAGTATTGAAAGTTGCTCGTCAATAGCAATGCTCTCAAAAATCATAGTTACGCATTTATATATAATAATGCACAGTCTACACATGTAATTTGTGTGCTCTCTATCTCGCAAGAAATGAGAGCTTACGAACATTCATCTGCAACAATCGTCACCAGAATATACTTTTCCCCCATCGAAATATAAAAGCTTAATTTCCAATTATTCAAGGTTGGGCCTTGTAAAACTAAACTTCCCTGAGTGTCATTAAAATACCCTGATAATTCCCCCAGTTTTTCAGGATTTAAAAATTCCCTGAGTATTGCCCGTTTTCCCGAGTAATAGGCACCCTATAGCCTATTCTCCATAGCATTCTGCTAAATAACTCCCAAGCTATTGTACACCATATACACGTGTAAATACAACCCAAAGTTGGGATGCAGGCATTATTTGAGTCAAGGTCGGAACTGCATCATTTGCTTGCCTAGGTAAAGATAAGGAGATAAAATTAGGAAGTTGCAATACTTGGGTCATATAATGAGAGGAGACAGGTGTCGTCTTCTACAAGAAATTATTCAAGGAAAGGTTGAGGGCAGGAGAAGGATCTCTTGGTTGGACAACCTAAAAAAATGGTTCAAGTGTAGTTCCAGTGCTGCTGTGATGATCGCCAACCTTCTTAGAGGAGACTGCACATGAAGATGATGATTTGCTTGCCACACACACAGAACATTGCAATACTAACTCCCGTGGATGCTGGAGAAGATGGCCTGTGGAATGTGTATCTTACTGCCCACTCACTGGTTTGCTCGGCTCACGAGTGACCCAAATCCTTGTTTGTAATACCTCAATACCGACTCCAACGGCCATCAAATATCAATCTCAATATGCACATCTCACTGTGAGTACCGTACAGAAACACAGGGGTGGCGAGAATCAATCAGCTCATGAATGATGCTAACCTGGCTTGTGCACACAGAGCAACAAAATTAGGGGCAAGGAATGACGAGGTTAAGTTTCACAAACTATCCTGTTATCATGGCCTCTGAAAATGTTTAATGAGGGCCCAGCACCAAACAGCAGGATAGAGAATATGTAACACCGCAGGCAAAGAGCAATGTAGCACAGAATGCAGTTCTTGCCTGTTCAGTGTGAGATCTTAATTTTGATAGCATTAATCCACGATCCAAGGTATTGTTCCTGCTACAGTGCAAAACTCAAATCCATGTCCAAAATACTAGTTTTGGTGCTACAGATATTATGTCCATACTCTCGTCACATTTTAGAGACAAACACAGCAATATCAATGGTTAGGGAACGTACTCATACTACGCGACCAAATTTTTAAGATTTTTCGACCCCCCCCCCCCTCGGTGACCACTCTTAGTATATGCCAAGACCCCCCCTTAAAGTTTTTACATAGTATTGACAAGTATAATTTTTAATCAATTCGCAGGCAGAAAGTGAAACAAATGCTAATAATTTGACTCATATTCGTCTTTATTAATACGGCATTTATTGCATAAGACTGCATGCAAGCTTATAATTACTAGTAAATTAAATATTATGAAGAAAAACTTATGTAAAAATCAGACAAAGTTCTTCAATTTTTAACAATGTTAGAAGCTCTAGCTCTTCCTGATTTTTTTATGTGCTCATCTTTAAAAGGCAACCAATTTTTTTTTTTTATTATTGCTTGCATTAACAAGGAATCCTTGTAACATTTTATAAAAGCTTTGTACGGCCGATTGTACAACATGAACTCTCGTAGACTTGCTTGACAACTTCACTAAACTAAAAACGCCCGAGAAACAGTGTCTGTTTCCGAGTAGCTGACGTCTCGACATACGTGCGTCAGCGCCACCAACTGTGAGTTTAAGAAGCACTAAACACTGCGCGCCATATTCAAAGATAGGTCGAAAAAGCGCGAAATTTCTCTCAGTGAAATAGACTACGTAACACAAATCTAAGCCAACCCCGCCCCGCTCCTGTGACTGACCCTTAAACGAGTCACATAGTATGGGTACGTTCCCTTACCGTTGCTCTTATCGAGGCACATCCAGTCCGAGTTACAGATTGGCAAAATTATAGAGAAACAGCAAGTCTTGAAAATGCGACTGCAACGACTCACTCCATCAGGCCATGTATTTGTGTGCTTGGGTTTTAGCAAATGTTTTACAATACTCTAGGGACCATACACTGTTATATATTTCTTGCATGAATGTGCACTCTCTATGAAATAATTGTTGTGAATTTCTTGAAGACTACCTTATTTCCTCAAGTACCCCGCAGTTTAGCCTAAATAGGTTGTAATGTAAATACAAATTGCCTAGCTTTGGCACAACTAACTTAGTTATTGTTGTTTCAAGGGGCGGAACAGCAAGATCATCTGCCCCTCTTAACACAGACAAAATGATACACATTTTGATGATTTAATTACAATTTAGACGTGGATGCCTAAATATGAAGAGAGCCAATGATAAAAACAAAAAATTAAATAAAACAAATTATAATAAGAAACAAAAATTGGAAATTAAATTAAAAAGAACAGGTTCTTTGAGGCAAAATACATTGGCAAATGTTGATTTTCTACAGTTAATGGAGGGTTCGAGTCTATCTACATTATAAAACCCAACGAATTTGAACAGAGCAATTTTCCAAAATCGTTGCCATGTTTTATAGAATTTGTTAACAGAATAAATTCCGTCGTGCCGTTTGTCAACTAAAACAACCACATTTTGGATACGCATGCACATTTCCTTTAGCGTACTAATAACTAGGGCTCGGATTTTTAGGTAAATAAATATTCTTTTATGTAAATACATATTTTAAGCATTTCTTCCATAAATTCCTGCTTTTCACCTATTAGCACATAAAAAGACATAATAATTACATTTTATTAAATCAGTATGCCAGATCCTTCAGTTTATTGCATTTTTCTTCTGTGTTACTTCAACAGGGAAGAACCTGTGAGCTATCTAATCTTCATGCAGAGAGTATGTCAGCTTGCAACCGTGCTATTCTTAACTTGTCGCCCCGTGCCACTCACTGTGGAAGCCGGGGATTTCCTTGTCCATAGCCATATTGCAACACATGCTAGAGCTACCTGGTACCAGTGTCACTCACATGCAGTTCATTTTGGCACTGTGAAGTTTAAGGCAGTTCTACGATGCCTGAAGTAAAAGCAACCACAAGTTATCGTCTGTTACAGAATTTAAAGATAATTTTACTTCTGATGGGGACGTTCTGTTCTGCCAACCAAGTGGGAAAGCAATCAAGGCTGAACAGGGATCTCAAGTTACACACACCTCGAGGGCAAGAACCATATTGCCACAGTTTCGCGCCTTCAGAACAAGTGTTTTGCAATAACAGTCGGTCGTTTGTGACGGACAACCTGAAGATGTATCTCGTTGTGTATTTTAATGCTTCAGCAGTCAGTGAGACATAAATGGTGGCCACTCAAATCGGTCAACGATTTTCCAGGTATTTTCCAGGGGTAATTCTCATTTTTCCAGACTTAAAAATAAGTGCTAGTCCCGGGGGAGGGGCTTTATCAGTTGCCTACTTCAAGACCAAAATAAAGCAGTTGTGTTTGGCTTACTTATACAGATGATGACAAAAATTAGTGGTATTGCATTATTGATACGCAAGCCTACACACAAATGATTTAATTGTTTTAAAAAAGCCTTTGTGACTCAAATATCCGCTTTAAAAAAAAGAGAAAAGAATGCCGCCTGCAATTTTACTGCGGTGATGATGTCTATACTCAATATGTTTTACAATCGTGTGTTCTTCCACGCAGAAACAGGTCATCATCATCATCATTTGCCTTGTCCAGCTCCTGCCGGGTCAGGGTATTTATGGCACTTCTCCACTTTCCTCTTTCCTTCCACCATTCTTCTTCCACAATCTTGTCCCAGTCCAGATTTCTTTTTCTTACGCTGTTCTTCACTGAATCAAGCCACCTTGTTCTAGGTCTTCCTCTTGCTCTCTTACCCTTGCACTTTGCCTCCAGCATCTGTCTTGGTATTCTATTTTCCTCCATCCTCTTTACATGTCCAAACCACCTTAGTTTATTCTTCTCAATTCTCTCATTTAGTTTTCCCATCCCAACTTCCTTCCTAACATCTTCATTCCTCACTCTGTTTTTCCTATCATACTTCTTAGGAATTTCATTTCACTGGCTTGGATTCTACTCTCTTGCCTGCTTGTCAGGGTCCAAGTCTCAGCTGCATAAGTAAATATGGGAACATAGTACACTTTATACATTACCTCCTTGGTACTTCCTTATCCCAAACAAGTTTTCTTACACTTTGATAGAATGCATTGCTCTGCTGTACCCTCCTGCCAATCTCCATGTCCAACCTACCAGTTTGCATCAATTCACTTCCTAGGTATTTGAACGGGTCCACAATTTCCAAACTCTGACTTCAAATTTTCACAGTGCCCTTTCCTTGTCTTTCCCCTCTTGTCATCACCATGGTCTTGCTTTTCTCTATACTGATTTTCAGGCCGTACTTCTGAATATTTTCGTTCAGTGCATCTAGTTGTTTTTGCACTTCTTCGGTGTTCCTTCCCCAGACCACAATATCATCTGCAAATAACAGTAACTTCATTTCTTGATGTCCATATGCTTCCTTTGTTTCCTTTACAATTTCATCCATCACCATTATGAACAACACTCCCCTGTCTTAGTCCAGTCTTGTTCCTAAACCGGCCTGGCTGCGTGGCTCAGGGGTAACGTTCTCGCTTGCTGGGCCCGAGGTTGCAGGTTCGTATCCTGGCGCAGTCAGGTGGCATTTGAGGGTGCGTAAATGCGAGGGAGCCGTGTCAGTAGATTTACTGGCACGTTAAAGATCCCCTTCGGGGCAAAATTCCGGCACCCCGGCGTCTCTCAAAGCCAGAGTAGTTAAAAGGGACGTAAAACCAATAACATTATTATTATTAATTGTTCCTAAACCAATCTGTCTTTCCAACTGGGGTCAGTACCCTGCTAACACAGTTGTTGTACATTGCTTGCACCATTTCCAACATTTCTCTTCCCAGTCTCTTCTTAACCATGGTTTCCCATACCTTCTCTCTGGGGACACTATCATATGCCTTTTCTAGATCTATGAAAGTCATGATCAAATCCTCTCCATACTCCCAGTTCTTTTCCATCACCTGCCTCAAGCTAAAGATTGGGTCCACTGTGGATCTTCCACTCCTGAAGCCATACTGTTCCTCTTGCAACTCTCCTTCCACCTTTCTTCTCATTCTTCTTTCTAATATCCTTTCCAGTATTTTTACTATCTGTGATATGAGGGTGATCCCTCTGTAGTTATCACACACTTTCTTGTCCCCCTTCTTAAACACTGGTATTATTAGCCCTTTCTCCCAGTCTTCTGGTACACATTTCCGTTTCCACACACACGTTAGCAGTCGATACAGCCGTTGCATACCAACAGGTCCAGTAGCCTTTATCATTTCTACACTGATTTCATCCACCCCTGTTGCTTTTCCCATCTTCATTTTCTGTACTGCTAATTCCACCTCCAGCATTGTTATATCATCTTCTGTTATAGAGTCGTCAGGTTGTGTCACTTCCATCTCACCAGTACAATTGCTCACATTCAATAGCTTATCGAAATACTCCTTCCATCGTCCCTTTATCTCTTCTGGGTGTGTTAACAACTCTCCATCTTCCTTTTTCACCAGCTTTGTAGTAACTCTTTCTTTCCTCTTACTTCTTAGAAGCCCATACAGCATCCTTTTACTGCCACTTACATCTGTTTCCATTCTTCGTGTAAATTCTTCCCAACTTTTCTTCTTTTCTTCTCCTACCACTTTCTTACACCTCCGTTTGCTGTCGGTTCCATTCTTTCCATGCAGACTTCTTCTCTTTCACTGCTTTCCTCACTTACTCATTCCACCATGGTGTCTCCTTCTCTTTCACTCTTGTTGACGTCCTACCACAAGCACTCTCTGCTGCACCAACAAATGCCTTTTTAAACTGGGACCATTCCTCTTCTATGTTTTCCACTTCAGTAACTGGGATTTGTTGCTTCAATCTCTCCTGAAAATCTTCTTGTACAGTTTTGTCTTTCAATTTCCATACTTTTATTTTACTGATCTCCTTAGGTTTTCCAATTTTTCCCATCTAAATTTTGCCAAATGCTTCTCCTGGTAAAGCTGTCACATCTATCAGCTTTCTGTGATTAGTCCTTTCCACCAGAAAGTAGTCAATTACTGATTTTGTTCTTCTATCTCCCCAACCATATCTCGTAATTTTCCTGCTGTTTTTCTTCCGAAACCATGAATTACCCACTATCAGTCCATTCCTTTCACAAAACAGCAGAAACCGGTAACCTGAGGAAATTTCTTTCGTTAACGATAAGAGTGCTCACCCAAAACCGCAGCGGGAGGATTATTTAAGATGGAAAGATTTTTATAATTAATTAACAGTGGCTATTTTCCAGGAGTTTTCAAATTTTTCGTAATTTTCCAGGAGTTTTCCAGACCTAATAAAAATCCAGGACTTTTCCAGGATTTCCAGGAGCAGTGGCCACCATGGACATAGCATAAATTGCATTCGTAAGAACTGCATATTGTTTATATTCACATTAATAAACAATCATAATTAAATATTCTTACTTTTTTGTCACATATTTCCGGTAGTTTTAATACATAAAAAATAAATATTTTCCTGATTTTTAGCAGCTAAAAATCTGAGCCCTACTAATAACTATACATTTTCCTCACTGGCTTAGGATACTTGGGAAAATATGGTGTGAAAAAGATCATGCATACATACAGTTGGTATCCAAGCTCCACGTCCAGAAGAGGCAGGTCAGGTACTCGGGTAGCTTCTGTACACTACAGCCCCTTTATAAACTCACTGACCTTTCAGTTCCCTGAACTTGCCTACTGGATGCACCATTACAAGTGTGTTAAAAGTGAAAAACATGGGATTTTGAAGTGGGAAATCCACAGGTTACAAGTTTATGATTCAGGTATTTACAAAATATTCATGAAAACGTTCCAATTCCCAATAATACACTCGTATCCAAAAGTTAAGCATAATCACTAAACGAGGTTATACCGTCTGATAGGAATGTCAGACGGATTGCTGAATCACACAACTTGTCCAAAAGAACAGTGTCGGAGAGGTTCTTATAACTCGGGTACACCTTTGACAACAACTAACAAAACTTGGCTATGTTACCCCTAACGGCCACGCATGCTTCGCAGCGACGTGGCATGCTCTCTATCAGATGGTCCAAGAGCTCTTGTGGCAGTCGATTCCATTACTCCGAAAGGGCAATGCGAAGGTCTTGGAGGGTCCTTGGTGGAGGCTGACGGGATGCGATTTGCCTCCCCAATGCATCCTAGGCATGTTCTGAAGGATTCAGATACGCAGACCTCGCTGGCCAGTCCATGCGATGAATGTTTTCACCAGCCAGAAATTCATCTATCAGAGCAGCGCGGTACGGTCGGGCATTATCGTCCATGTGGTCTCAGTACCTCATCCCTGTATCTCCGAGCGTTCACTGCTCCCATGAAGATGTGCGGGTCCGTACATGACGCCGCCACCACCACCACCATACTGGCCCCATTCCACGATGCTCTTGTGGTTGTATCGGCTACCCGGTTCTCTCCAGATTAATGTGCGATGGGATCGTTCTGCAAACTGAAGCGGGATTCATCTGTGAAGAGCACATGACTCCATTCATTCATGGTCCAGTTTAGACGTCGATGGCTCCACAGTAAACGGGCCCATCTCCGTGCTGGAGTGAGCGGGACGCACACCGTGGACGTCTGGCGAACAGCCCTGCTGTTCTGAGCCTCCGTTACACGGCTGCAAGCTCCGCCGACAATGGTCTTGAAGGAGCACTCTGATTTTGTCAGGCGGCTAAGGCCAGATAACGGTCCTGCTGTGGGGTGGTTACTCTTGGTCGACCGGGTACTGGCCTACAACTAACATCTCCTGTGTCTCGAAATTGTCTCCAAACCCTGGAAATGACACATTGTGGCACATTCAAGGATACGGCGACTTCGGTCTGTGTCTGGCCTGCTTCCAGTATTCTACCCTGCAAAACGGGGTCCAAATGGCGTCGTGCCATTATGTTGTCACGTTCACCACGAGGCTACACTCCGCACACTATAACTGAGAGATATGGGGTGCAGACACTGGCTGTGTTTACCTTGTGGTCACATCACTAGTCAAAGCAGGGAATACTCCTTTCCTATACAGAGTGAACACGTGCGATTTGCGGTCTATTTCCTGTTGCACTGCTTATTAACTTATGCTTAACTTTTGGACACTAGTGTAGTTCCTTAAACCCTTACGTTGTGGTTATGAACCTGAACTAGTTTCAGTGCAGAAGAGTGCAGAACATATTTACAAGAGAAGCTAAAGGTCAGTGACTGTAAGAATCTACTGGGTTAAAGCACATTTAATGACAGAAGCTAGTGAGAAGAACTGAACGTACCTCGGGTCGTCGTGGAGGAGGCTTAAATAAAAAACAGAGAAAGAAAACATGGAATTAGGTGTGCAGCAACTAAAATAAGTGGAGAAATAAACACAACTTCTGCTGGAGAAAGGAAGGTGGGGAAAGGGAAGAGTAATTGACATTTTAAATAGCATAAACTAATTGCAAGAGGAAGTAGTCATTGTAAGACCCCCGCAACCTTATTCTAAGAAGGATTTTTTTAAATATTTATTTTAAGTTTGTTTCCAGAGACTAAGAGCAGGTATAAAAATGGTACCACCTCTGGCTAGATGTCCTCAGTAGTCATCAGTTTTGGTGCACAGCCATATTACAATTTGGGTGCTGCTCATTACCACTAAACTTTTGAAGTCCACATCAATAAGTGTTTTGCCGGCCATCAATACGACGCAGTTACAGCGTAAGTCCCATTAGCGAATGTGCATGCTCGGAAATACAATCGGCCTCTTATTTTTCAGTGGGCAAATGATATCATCAAAATTCAAGAGGGTGGTACCAACCCCGACTCAAGTAATGTATTAATCCATAACAAATTAATGTATAGCCCATATTTTAATCACATTTTCCCGCACATCCCAGTAAATGTGTTGGCCGACTGTAAGGTGGCTGTGGGTAGTCTCATACAACTTTGTTTTCAGAGTCATTCCCCATGACTTTTGCTTCTTACACAGAGCTATATCACTAGAGTTTCCCCATAACTCACTTTGGTATGGTAAGAGATTACTGTATGTACCCAAAAGCACCCGCACATTTTTATACAAAATCAGCCGTGAAAAATTGGGGTGCGAGTATTAATTGAGTCGTCAAAGTTTTAAAGATTTAAAATGCCCGCCATGTGCGATATAGTGTGTTCTGAGTGGTGCTAGTGCAGGTTCGTGTGTCCCCCCTCCCACCATTTTCTTTGAATTTCCATACAAAACTGAGGGTGCGGATAATGAATTCGACCCATTTCTGCGATACATTCACAGAATAATAGCATTACTGCCGTGGCTTTACAGCTCATGGGGATGCTGGAATTCTGCCCTACAATATGCCATTAAATCTCCTGCACACCCTTAAATGACATTAGACTGAGCAAGTTTGGATTATGAAGATCAACAACCGACAAACTCAGTCAGTCCAACCTTCGAGTTAAAAGTGTTCAGACTTATCGACCCCCCCCCCCCGTTTGATTTTATATAAATGAAGACCAAGAGGTAAAGGAAATCTCCAGCAGAAGCCTAATGTTAAGCAGAAAGCACATGCAATACACAAATGACAGGAACCAAGAACCAGGGGTGATACAAGCATGTGTCTTAGGGACATTTCAGATATTCCAAGCATCTGGCTTGCTTACCTCAAACAAGATGGACATTTATGACAGTACAGAAAAACCTTGATAATTAGAAAAGATTGGCTCACCCGTGTTAAACAAGCCTTTTAATAACTCGTCTCATATTCAAACACAGGCATCATAAAATAAGAATAAATTAATCATTCCTTTGATTAGCCCAACCAAAGCCTTCTGCTTTCGGCTGCAACCGTGGATGCAAGAACAAACGTGAATTTATGAAACACACGATGAAACTAATTGGTGTTGATGAACAAATAATCCAAACAACTGTTTTCTTCACTAGGAAGTTGTGCATTTAGAACACACTCACTCCCCTAGCAACTTGTCCACTTTACAACACAACCTACTCTGCTCTAGGTGCTAACTGCTCTTCAGGGACATGTGTCCATCACCAACAAGGTGACTGTTATTGAACTAGGCGAAAGATGGAAAGTCCGAAACATGTCCCTGATGAGGAGTTAGCACGTTAGGCAAAGTAAGTTGTGTTGTACAGTGGACATAATAAGTACATATATAACGTCAACTCGGAAAATGATTATAAAAGACGCTCTCAGCAACTCTCGGCATGAAGCTTTGAAAACTTTGAATTCAAGGTTTGTATTTCGGCCACTGTTGAGTTTCCAATCATCAAGGTTTCAATGCAATGGGCTGTTACGACCATCATGCTAATAGCGCGGCCACAAGGCACCACTCACCATAGGTTTGAAGATGTGCGAGTTCCGTTGTTGCTGCTGCTGCGGCTGTTGTTGCGACGAAGAGTTGGCCACCGGATGGCTCGAGTTGCCACCCGTTGGAGGTGTTGCAGGCTTCTGCTGGCGGTCCTCTCTGGGAGGAGGCGGCAGAGGTCGGGAAGGCGGATGCGGGTCGGGCACAACTGGAACCAGATATATTACGTCTACGCCACTGGTCCTAGTTCGTAACCACGCAGCAGCACCAAAATGAGACAAATTTACTTTTCAGTTTTATCTTGAAGGGAAGGTCATGTAATTGAGGCCCATATACACACGTCTTCACACGTATCTATTCTTCCAGAAATAACTGTCCAAAAAATTAAGTATTCAAAATAGAACAAAAATTTAAAATAAAATGCAGATGCAGGTTAAATAAATCGAACGAAAACTAGTAGAAGTGGCGACAAAGTAAAACGGAAAAAAACATCAATAGAAAACAAATTAGTTACTACGAACGGATGAAATATCAAGAGACGGACAATAATCGAGAACTACCCAGCACAGTCCATCACATCATCGGACTGGACAAAGAGAAGGAAGGATTACCCGATGCTTGGAGCCACCTTCCCCGCCCCAACGACCTTTCGTTGCTAACAAAGCTCCCATTGATGAAATTACCAAACTGATGCTGGTGATTATATTCAACGCATTTAGCTCCATGAGGGCTGTTGTTCTTTTTTAAATTAACCGAACATTTTATTTTGAAACCACCCGTGGGGGTTTGCCTGTTCCTCTATCGGGCGCGTCCCAGGTGGCGGATAGGGGGGCTCGCCGGAGGGTTTGAGGGAAATAAAATACCTCTCGCGGACCAAAAACAGGCCCCTTGCCAGGGTTATGGTGAAGCTACGTTAGGCCTAGCAAGCCAGTAGTGGATATGAAACTGCTTTTAAAACGGGAACGGGCCTCGGAAAGGACAGATCTAAAGGAAACAGACCTGGCTATGGAAATGGACTACGAATCGGAACTTTGAATATAACGACATTGACGGGAAGAGTGGAGGAGATTGTGGATATGATGGAGAGGAGAAAACTGGACGTACTCGGACTGGCGGAGACCAGATGGAGAGGGGAAGGAAGAAAAGAACTGAGAAATGGCTTGCAGCTATACTGGATAGGAAATGAGGAGGGGAAGAGAAATGGAGTGGGAATGGTGGTGAGAGAAGGGCGGAGGGAGGAAGTAAAGAGGGTAAGTGATAGAATAATTAGAGCCAGATTCACAGTGAAAGGTAGAAACCTGGACATTCTGCAAGTCTATGCACCACAGGTGGGATGCACAGAAGGCGAGAAGGACGAGTTTGAAGAGGAGTTGCAGAAGCAGTTAGTGGGGAGAGACCTGATAGTCATGGGAGACCTAAATGCCCATGTCGGAACTGATAGAAGAGGTTTTGAGGAAGTGATTGGTGGTGAAGGATGGGGAAACAGGAATAAGGAAGGAGAGAGATTGCTGGAACTGTGCAAGATAAATGGGCTAATGGTTGGAAACACATGGTACAAGAAGAGAGAGAGCCATAAAATTACTTGGTACAGCAGGGATTTGACTAGGAAATCAGTGGTGGACTACATTCTATGCGGGAAGGAGACAAAGAAGAGTATCACGGATATAAGGGTAATACCTTCAGAAGCCCTGGACAGTGACCACCGTCTGCTGGTCGCCAAGGTGAGAGGACTGAAGGAAAAGAGGAGAACTGAGAACCAAGAAAGAAGAATAAGGACATGGAAGCTGAAGGAGGATGGAAATAAGGAGAAGTTCCAGATATTGGTAAGGAACAAATTACCGAAGGATGATCCGAAAACAGGTGAAGAAGAATGGAATAGGTTCAAGGACGTGTTGGTAGAAGCAGCGGAAGTCGTGTGTGGCAGAACTAGTGTAAAGAAAAGGTGGAAGGAAACACCATGGTGGAACCCCAGAACTAAGGAAGCAGTGAAAAAGAAAAATGAAGCATTCAGGAAATGGTTCCAACAGAGGACAGACAGAACAAGAGAAGAATACCAAGAGCGGAAGAAAGAAGCAGGAGAAGTAGTGAAGTAAGAGAAAAAGAAATGGCTGGAGAAATGGACGGAAATGATGGAGGAGGACTGTGATGGCAGTAAGAAAGTGTTGTATGGAATGATAAAGGCAAAGAGAAGAGATACAGGGGAAAATGTCAGAATGGTGGACAGGAATGGAAAGGAGGCCGAAAATATGGAAGAAGTAAAGGTTATCTGGAGAGAATACTTCAAGGAACTCCTAAATCCAACTAAAACCAGCGTAGTGGACATTGTGGAGGAAGAAACAGACAGTGACCAAGACATTTCAGAGAAGGAATTGACATGGAAAGAAGTGGAGGAAGCATTAAGGAAGATGAAAGGGGGAAAGGCACCGGGAATAGACGAAGTGAGTGTAGAGATGGTGAGAGCAGCAGGGGTGATAGGAACACAGTGGCTCTTTCGAGTAATGAAAGTGATATGGAGGGAGAAGAAAATACCAGAGGACTGGAAAAGAGGGATAATAATACCCATATTTAAAAAGGGAAGTAGGAAGGAATGCAAGAACTACAGGGGAATTACACTCATGTGCCACTGTGCCAAAATATTTGAGAAGGTACTGGAGAGAAGAATTCGGACCGAAGTTGAAGATGGGCTGAGGGAAGAACAGTATGGATTCAGGCCAGGAAGGTCAACAGTTGACCTCATCTTTGCAGTAAGACAGCTACAAGAACACCATTATGAATATGGGAAAGATCTGGTGATGACCTTCTTGGATATTGAGAAAGCATATGATAGTATTAATAGAAACAAGGTATGGGAAGCAATGAGAGCAAAAGCAGTGAACAAGGAGACAGTGGCAAGAGTGAAAGCAATGTACGAGGGAAGCAAAAGCTGTGTAAAGGTGGGAAGAGAGAGAACGGAATGGTTTCAACTGGAGAGTGGTCTGAAACACCCCTGTTATTTATAGTGGTGATGGATGAAATCATACGAAAAGTGGTAAATAGCATTGGGGAAAGGAAAATGAAGGCAATGTTGTTTGCTGATGGCCTTCTGGTACGGGGAGAGGATGAGGAAGAAGTACAAGAAGATAGTGTTATCATATGGGATGAAGTTCTCAGCACAAAAGAGTGAAGTGGTCATCACAACGAGGAGGAAGAACAGACTGGATATGGGCATAACACTTGGAGGACAGCAGTTGCAGAAAGTACTTGGGAAGCATAATTGAAGAAAAGGGAGGCAATAGGATGGAAATAAATGAGTGGGGAAGGTGCGCAGATGGATTTTTCAAGAGTGTTAGGGGGAAGATATGGAATAAAGATGTACCACAAAAATGTAAAGGAATCATCTACAAGACCTACGTTGTGCCAATTTTGACATAATTATGGTTCAGAAACATGGGTGATGAAGGAAAGGGACAAGAATAAAATACGAGCAGTGGAGATGAAGTTCCAGAGGAGTAGGGTAGGAGTGACAAGAATGGACAGAGTAAGGAATGAGAGAGTCAGGGAGATGGTAAGAGAGGAACCATTGCAAAATAGAATAGAGCGATCTAGGCTACAATGGTATGGACATGTGAGGAGGATGCAAGAGGAGAGGATACCGAAGAAGATGTTTGGAATGGAAATGACGGGAAGGAGGCCAAGGGACAGATGGACGAAGGGAGTTAAGAAGAGTGTGGAGGAAAGAGGAGTGTGCTGGGACACAGTAAATGACGAGAGATGGTGGATGGAGAGGCAGACCCGACCAGCGGTTGGAAACTGCTCAAGATGATGATGATGATTTATTTTTAGGTTTCCTCTATTTTTCTACCTAGTTGCCTTGTTTATTTAGGCACTTGTCATACCTTAAAACTAAGTTATGAAATCCCTCTGCATAAAAGTTTGCCGCCTGCTCTGACAACCAAGAATTCACACTTGAGGAAAATCCATTGATAGAGTGGTTATCATGAATCTTCGGTCGTCGTGAATTTTCGTGTCAATTGCAGTCACAAGTCATCTGTGATCACAGACCTGAGCGTTCTGCATCGTGAACATGTTCACGGCCAAATTTTCGTACTTTACCTTCCGTCATTGCATTGTACAACTCACAAAGCTGACGATGAAAGTCTGCAGCCGACACGTTTCTTGCACTCAAAAAACGTATCACAGATCGTACCTAACACGCGGTGGGCGAATCAATAATCTTGAACATTGTAAAGATGCACAGTTCAGCGTACAGGTTAGCTACTCAGCTGCAACTGACGCCTGCTTGTTCGCAAAGGATGCCGGGAGGTAGCGCGCACACTTGTTGCAGTGTGCACACAGACTACGGGCCTTTTAAAAAAATGTCCCTTACTTAAAAAACAGCCCTCGTACAAAACGACTATAGAATTCATGAATCAAGCTTATCTTTTGTATTACTTTGGTTCTTTTATTTTCTTCCCCCAAATTTCGATCAGATATGTGAAAAAAAAAATGCCAACAACCAATCGTTATCAATTCACATACCCTTTCAGATCCCAGACCAGAGCTTCCCTTCAAGAGCAAATCAAGAAGTAATTTCATCTTGGATAAAGCTGTCACCTGTTGAAATATTTTCTCACCAAAAGGCTGAGACATTTAGCCTTAACATAAACACAGACAAAATTACAAATTACCACCACCTTTTCTACTTCCAATGCAATGCCTTTAATTGAGAGCAAATGTTTCCCTCACAAAGTGTGCAGTCACTTTCACCCGTAATTGGGGTTGGTTAACCAATAGAAGCCTTCTCATACATGATTCTCAGATTTGACTCCACATCACTATCATGTACACTACTGATATGATACACAATTTGTGATTCGGTTTTTGTTGTTGTTGGAGTCTTCAGTCTTTTGACTGGTTTGATGCAGCTCTCCATGTCTCCCTGTCCTGAGCTAATTGTTTCATCTCTACATAGCTACCACACCCTACATCCGAGGCAATCTGTTTAACATATCCTAACCTTGGTCTACCCCTACAGTTCTTGTCCTCAACCCTTCCTTCCATAACTAAGCTTGCTATTCCTGGGTGTCTTAGTATGTGTCCTACCAACCTTTCTCTTCTCTTCATTAGCAGTCGCCAGAAACATCTCTCCTCTCCCACTCTTCGTTTGTAACCCTATCTACCCATCTGATCTTCATCATTCTCCTGTAACACCACATTTCAAATGCTTCAATTCTCCTCTTTTCTGCTACACCAATAGTCTAAGTTTCACTTCCATAGAGCGCCACGCTCCAGACAAAGGCTTTCAAAAATTACTTCCTAATGCCTAAATCTATATTCGATGTCAACAGATTCCTTTTCTGTAGAAATGCTTTCCTTGCCTGAGCCAACCTACTTTATATATCCTCTTTGCTTCGTCCATCACTGGTTATTCTGCTTCCTAAGTAACAGAAGTCTCCTACTTCCTTCAGCTTTTCACCGGCCAATTTGATGTCCATAGGGATTTCTGATTTATTTCGGCTGCATTCCAATATTTTTGTTTAACATTTAGTAATTTTCATCATGAATTCTTTCCTCAAGACTGAGTCCATACCAGTCAAAAACTCATTCAAATCCTCAGGCTTGTCGGCCAAGATGACGATGTCATCAGCAAATCTCAGAGTTGAAATTATTTCTCCTTGAATCTTCACTCCCACATTAAATATTTCTACAATTTCCTTCATTGCACAGCCCTGCCTTACACCTCTCTGAATACCAGCTTATCTCCTTCAACTCGAATGACTGCTGTCTGGTTTCTGTATAGATTGTACTTTACTCCAATCAATTTCAAACTGTCAAACAATTTAGTCCAATCAACGTTATCAAAAGCCTTTTCTAAGTCTACCAATGCCATGAACGTTCTCTTATCTTTCCTTATTCTACCTTCCAAAATCAGCCTAAGACTCAGTACAGCTTCCCTTGTTCCTACATTTCTCCTGAAACCAAACTAGTCTTCACCCAACTCCGTTTCTATCTGGCTTTCCATCCTCTTGTAAATTATTCTAGACAGGATCTTTGAAGCACGAGTAATCAAGCAATTGTACGGTAATCTTCACATCTGCCAGCTCCTACTTTCTTAATGGGCTGCAACACATTTCTGAGCCTTTCACAAGTGGTGACATTTCCAGGCCTCTATTAATAATAGTGGTGTGGCTACTGACCTATCAGTCTCTGTGGTATGGGAGGTCGTGAAGGTGGGCCTGGCTCGGGAATCTCTTCCCGCTCTCCCTTGCGACCATGTTTGTTCTCCTTCGACTCTGATTGTGTCAGGGTCCGGCCCTCCTGAAACATACACAGTACTTGGTAAGTATGAGGGTAGTGCTGAAGCACAACTACTTGCACGAGGTGAAGGAAAGAGAGGTACCTGGATCTGTTGGAAGTTCCGCCGCAGTGTGTCGCCGCCCGGAGCCTGCACGATGGAGGACGGTTCTCCTGCAACTGCCGACTCCTCCTCCTCGTTCTCCGATCCACTGTAGTGGTAGTCCTCCCGTTCTATGACAGGGGCAAACAAAATGTTGAATGACTCAAGAAATCATAGAATGGAATAAAACAAAAATTAGCAGGCAGTTGTAGCTTTAGATCAGTGCTTTCCAAACAGGGTGACGTACTCATAAATTCAGGATAGACAACTAATAAAGAATCTTTGAGAAAGTAGTATACGTGCTTCCCCTCGTTCGGTGTATTAGCCTGGATGAACACCAATGTGACTGGATAAGACTGCACTCTCCAGCTCTTGTGAATTTAAAGTTATCGAAAAGGAGGAACTGGCCGAACTTCAAAACAACCAGACTTTAAAATTAAGTACCAACAGTCAGAATTAGACAGCTTCTGGGTTTCTATTTAACAAGATTTTACTCAACTGAGTAAAAGAGCCCTCATCGTTTACTTTAATTTTCTACGACATATTCATGTCAGAGTGCGTTTTCTGTTATGGCTAATACAAAAACCGTTAAACGTGGAAGTTCGAGAATGTTAGATGAGGAACTGCATCCGACCCCATATAAAGGAGATTTGTAAAGATCGCCAAGTCAATAGCAGTCATTGAATTCGAACATCAAGGGGCAAGTATTGTATCCATGAAAAAGGTGTTTAATACAGCCTATTATATTTGGAAAATCATATATATAATATGAAATATTTAAATTTCTTTAAAATGAATCTCCTTTGTTCAAATAGTCTATGTTTATAATTGGGTGTCATGTAGAATTGTGGGTGCTAACAGGGTGTCGCCATGAGAAAAGGTTTGGAACTGTCTGCTGTAGATGAACACAGATTTTAAATAAACCCACAATTGAACATCAAACGGGTTTAGGTCCGTGCTTCGATTAATTACGGCAAACACGCAGGGGGGAACAGGAGTAGCGAACATCTTCTGAGAAAAGATAAGTTCTAACCTTTAACTGGTGTCGTGAGGTCATCCAGATTCCCAAGAAATAAAGAAACATCTGTGCTTCTTTAATTAAATCTTGCAGCTGTTACCTTCTTATCTGTGCGCTGACACTACACACCCTGGTGAGTTCCCCTGCGGACCGAGTTCGGTTGGCTGGCGGATGCCGTGCTCCAGCAAAAGAATCTCACTGTTTAGTTTCAATGAATATTATTGGAATATGATATATTCTTTGATTGGAAAGGATGGATCCAGAAGTCAACAAGAAAATCTACGTTGACAATGAATTTCCAACATTTTCTGAACTGCGTAACTGAAAACAGGGTGACCTTTAAGATTCACGTTCCTTCCCTCTCTGCAGCATATCATGTGCATGGGAATCACAGGAGAGTTGAACAGAATGCCTTTTTAATTTTACCTTCTGGCTTATCGTAGCTAACACCACCAGAACTCCAAGTGTTCAAACCTAACAACTACTTAGCGTGCGGTGCACCAACAAAACCCTTGCCACATTTGAAAACACGTTTTTAGCATTTTCTTTTGTTTATGCCAGGAGCGTACATTAAATTCAGTCACACTGAATAATGACCGGCATCTCAATTACCATGTTCTTTTGCAGAGTTTAAACCCAGCCGTATAGCTTGTGTGTTTCTCCATAGCTACACAAGAAAACATCGCACTTAACCGAGAAATGCAGTTAGTTATTAAGAGGTCATCTGCCCCTAATGAAATGTAATACAGGTACGTGTCAACAATGCAGCAGACTGGCATGCAGGAATGCAACCGCCACCAAAACAAACAATAGCATCGCAAGTAAAATATGTGACGTCCAGCGGGTGGGGTTTACATCATCTTTATGACTGTATCAGAAATTAATGTGAGGAATAGTTTTTCCTGAGATTTCAAATTTTAAAAATGGAGTGTAAAATGTAAATTACTAAATAGGGTATTAAGGGACCATTGCAGTGGAACATACTGGATTATGTGACACTGATTGGCAAAACGTAACATACAAAATACTTTCAAAAATACACTGACCGGCAAAAAAAGTGGAACACTTTAATTTTTTATGTAATTTCTTAATTTATTCCACTAAAATGTATCGGTTTTCCAATATTTGCATTATTCATGTAAATTTAGATGGTTGGCAACAGAAAATACCGAATCATGTTTTACAACACGCTTTAACTCACAAATTTCGTTACATTTTGCAAATCTTACAATTTTCTATTTTTTAGTAATGCTCTTTGGGCTGGTGTTTATCAAACGTATTGCCAAACAAAACAGTATTAATGTTTGCACTGCACTGCAAGAGAACACTGGTCACTAAAAACGGGTGTTTCCACCTTTAGCGTCTATGACAGCTTGTAAACGCTCAGGCATACTGTTCACAACTCGTCGAATGGCATCTGCCGGGATGCGATCCCATTCCTCCAGCAGCGATGTTCTCAGTTGTGCCAAGGTGGTGTGGTCATGCTGTCTGACGTTCCTTCCAAGAGTATCCCATACATGTTCGATGGGGTTCAAGTCAGGACTACGAGCTAGCCAGTCCAGGGTTTGAATCTCCACTTCCTGCAGATATTGTACAACACAGCGAGCAGTATGAGGGCGGGCATTATCCTGCATCAGCATGAAATTCTGACCAATGAAAGGCGCAAAGGGCATCACATGGTTCATCAGGATCTCTTCGATGTACCTTTGGGAATTGAGTGTCCCGTGATCGATGCTCACCAACTCAGTGCGGGCCATAACGATGATGCCACCCCACACCATAACCGAGCCACCTCCAAATGGAGTTCAGGCGGAGAAAGCAACAGGGCTCTACATCTCCCCGCACCTTCTCCACACTCTTTCTCTTCCATCAGGAGATCTTAAGGTTAAAGCGACTCTCGTCAGTGAAGAGAACAGAGGCCCACTGCTCGTGGGTCCATCCCAGATGCTGCCTTGCGAAGCGAAGACGCGCCTCTCTGTAATGCCGTTCGAGTGCGGGTCCACGTGCAGGTCTCCTGGACGAAAGATGAGCTTCTTCAAACCTTCTTCTTACTGTTCGCTCACTCACTCTCACATTTCTGACATTTCCAGTTGATTTCATGCCTGAACTGCTGAGGAGGGTGAGAAATCTGTCATCCCTGGCACTTGTGCTTCTTCTACGGCCTGACCCTCGTCTCCTGTCGTATGTTCGGAGCTCTCTGTAACGTTGCACTGCACGATGTATGCAACCGAGAGATGATCCAATGACCTCAGCAACATAACGGAAGCTGCGGCCATCCTCCACCAATGCAACTGCCTGTGCAGCTTCTTCACGGCTAAGAGGCATGTTTTAGTGTGAACTGCAAATGGATAACTTGCTAAAATGTGTGACAATGGTTCACACGTGTTCAACAAGTGCCAGTTGTTATCCCTACAACAACAATAAGCGAGCGGCAACACTCATAAACCTTAAACGCTTCCCGCCATAAAACCATTAAGATAGGCTCATCGAGGATTGAGGGTAATTGGAGGTAATAAACCACCCTAAGAAATGTCATATTATCAATTTCTATTCACGGATGTTTCAGATGTTTGTTCTAATGCATGGAAAGCTTTTAAAATGTGATTAAATCTTTTTCAAGGCTAGATTTATATTACTTTATTTAACTGTTCCACTTTTTTTGCCGGTCAGTGTAGTTCTTGAAAAATAAAAAAGTAGAAACTTTCGAGAGTGGCTTAAATTCACACTATTCTCTAGTCATCACCACATATTAAATGAAATATATATTTTTGTGATTTTGCTGCATCGTTAATTCAGTACGGTATCAGATGTCTTAATTTACCTTTCTCTTGTTTCCTCTTCTTGCAGCGGTCGATGTGATCTTTCAGCTGAATCCGCACTTGGCGCTCTGTGGGCTGGTCGCGAATGAAGGGATGCTTCAGCAGCTGTTCTGTGTACGGTCGCTGATGGTAGTCCTTCACCAGGACAGTCTCGATAAATCCTGCAATAAAAGCATTGGAGCATACCAGAAAGTCAAGTCCAGGCAAAACAAGAATATATGACCGCACAGTAGAATACCACCTGCATGCACAGTAACGGGCATAATCTAACTGTTAACTGTCTGCGCCATTTCATCACCATCAGTTGGCTTCTTGCATTTAGAAACTCTTAACGCTAACTAGACAAATAATCTACATTAGAGCGGGCTTTGGCCCAGACAGGTAACGTCCAAACTTTAACCCCCTTAGTGCCACGCCCCAAAAAGTGCCAAAGCCGATTGAATCGGCGCACTGTTTATCTTATATTTGCAGATTTCTGTAGGCATATGTCCATGATTATTTCATACTGTTGGAAAGGCTTGCCTGTGCAGGGTTTACTTTTTTCCTTCGAAGCCCGTTACGCGATAGGTTTGAGTTTGTATTCACGTCCTCCCTTTGCGCTCCCCCAATCACGCGTGTTCCCACCAAAACTGTGGTGCAGTTGTTTTCTTCTTGTTGACGTTTTCTGCCTACAGAGCTTTCTACAGCTGGAAACGTAGTATTTCTTCGAATATGACTCTTAGGTGACCTTAATTTAGACTCAAAATTGATTTTTTCAAAAAAATAGTTGAAAACTTGAAAAATTTTCAGAATAACCTCTATTATAAAGGTTTAGTTGCAGTATTTACTTTTATGAACATAATGTATGAAAGAATGGGTATTGGTTATAATTCAAAGCAAAAGTAATGATTCTATTGTTGAAAATGGGGTATTAATGATTTCTTTTTGAATAGTCTACATGATCATTGAAAATAGCTTGGCATTCTTGGCAAGTGTTTCAGGAAATGGCTTGGCACTAAGAGGGTTAACCTCCTACTAGTAAAATTTTCCATTCCTTATGACTCAGTTTCATCACAACTAGAAAAATGACGATTCATTCTGGAAGGTATAACACCGCAAGTAAACACACCACAAACGAGAGAGACAAATACTCGATGCAACACAGTATATATGTGAATCCTACAACTGATCAACTAAGGAACATCCCCATTCAACCAGCGGAGTCACCCCTCGCTTAACGATTGCATGCACAGATTTTAAGCATCAACATGTAATGTCGACAGTACAGTTCCCCCACCACTGAAGCCTCTTAGCTAAAATAGCAAGATCTTTTTCTTGACCAAAAGGTTTTGAAAAGTATGTAATAGCCTCGCTCCATTGTATAAAAAAGAAGAATTCCACTATCGTGCAATGTTACCATATTATTTGTAAACACGTTCACAGTTCTGTATAATGTTAGAGACATATGTTATTAGTTTTAAAGAATGACAATTTTAAGGAAGTTTGAACTACAATAAAAGATATGGTTACGAATGCTCGACAGCTTTGTCGCCCCGCGCATGACTCAGGCTATCTGACTGTGTGTTACCAGCGATTTGCGCAACAAGAAGACAGGCAGTACAAAGAGACCATCACGAATATTCGTGGCCCTACTGGTGTTGGAATTCTCGAGAAGGTGTGAACCCTGGTCGACTCTGGAAACATCCATTGAGTCACCAGCCTCGCTATATAGAGCGACCTGGCCAGCGAGGGAGGGAGGGACCATGTTCTTGAGCGAGTGCAACAGTAGTTGGTGACGTGACGTGCGAAATTGCGAATACCTAGTGAGGCTGATTCTCTCGACAGTGAAGGAGTGTGAACCATATGGAGGGACTGTGTATTTGAAGAGTGTGTGTTTTCCAGTGCGACAGAGGTCATTGTGGTGAATTGCGAGACAGTGTGTAGTACGGTATTCAGGAACAGTGAGGGACAGACTGCAGTTATTTCCAGCCAGGACTCAGGTCCACCTCATTAGCGAGAGGATTAACTGAAAGACCGAGTGAAAGGGTGAGTCGAGCTCCACAAAGGAGGTAGCTTCTGTAAGACAGCTAATTGTTTCTATTGGCTTATTCTACGGTGTATATTTCTGACCTGCAATAAAGCAAAATTTTCTTTAAAAGAACAATTGTGTTGTGCTTCTACCCACCATAATTCAGTTAACGAACTTGCCACTAGGGGCAACACGTAACAATATGAAAGGTATTGACTAGGTGGAATATTTATAGTTGAAACCCTCATTTAAGACATAATTTGTCTTCGAGTTCAAAATTATAGCCTAATAATTACAATAGAAGTTTATACGCAATGTGCATTCTACTAGCTTCTGAACATAAGAATTTGCTACTGCAGTATGTAAGAAACTTATCAGGAAATTAGTTTAAACTTTTACATTTAATCCCTTTTGCTACAACTATCCTTGTAGTTCCACAGAGCTGTAGGTCAAAAAATTTCCAAGTTTGTAGGAGTAAGCCTGTCTGAAAGAATAACAGAATGTGCTCTCAAACTTCAGGAAGACATTTAACTTAAATTGCAGCTGACAATATCTGCAGTAGTTACCTCATCAATTATAATGAAATTTGCAATCCAACATACTTCCAATGCTGATTAACGTACTTTAAAACATTTAAAATTACTAGAAATGTAAAGTGCGGAACCACCAATTTTGTGACAAACATTATGTTGCAACTATCATCTGCAGGTCAATACCTTGGATAAATAAGCACGAATTATCTCACCATGGAACTTCTTGGCCCACTTCTTGGATTTGAGGCGAGGTGGCGGGTTCCTGGGGATGAGAAACAGGGCTCTCATTGGGTGCAGGTCACACAGGGGCGGTTGCGACTCTGCCATCTCTAGCGCCGTAATACCTAGAGACCACAGGTCGCTCCGGTTATCGTACGTCGCGTCCGGGTTCTCGTCGCAGGCAATCACCTCGGGAGCCATCCAGTAGGGCGTGCCGATGAACGTATTGCGCCGTCCTATTGTGCGGTCCAGTTGTGCGCTGACACCAAAATCCACTGCAACATACCGTTCACCAAATTACTGCCTCATTCAATCCCAAAATTAACATTAAACTTGAACTTTTTTTTTTAAATGAAGTAGTTATTAACTCATTTTAGGGGATTGAGATATGTTGTGTGTTTAATAACCTGTGTTTCAGTGGTGGCTAGCAGCGAGTGTAGGATGGTCATGGAGCTTCCCCTTGGTGTCACGGTGTGGAGGATAAAAGAAACATAAAAAGAAGGAAGCTACACATTTCCAATACAACTGCCGTTCAGGTTGGCAACACTTATTGTTATCCACTCCAAAGTGGGCCACCCTAGCTACGAAAAGCTGGACATGACAAGTAAGGCTCATCTGAGATTTAATGCAGCTTAAGTATAACTTCTCCATTATTTTCAATCTATTGTTTAATATTTGGCTTTTCATCTTCAAATAGATCGATATTGAAGTATGTTTATTTATGCAATGCAACACAATCGTTTCCACCCAGTCAATACTGTTTATTTATAATTGAGCAAGTTATTCAGTCATAAATGAAAATGGTACATGTTTCGACACCTAGTAATGCTCATTGGTGTGCATAACTTGCTCTATTTTAAATAAACAGTATTGACAGGGCAGAAACGATTGTGTTGCATTGCATAAATAAATAAATGTGTCAATACGGATAAAATGTATGACTCTCCGAGTTCAATATATTGAAGTATGTTCTGTCTGTCAGCCCGGAAGCTGGTCGGATCCCCAAAAAGTACCACCGTAGGTTATGTGGGTCGACCCAAGGCAGCGCTATATTGAGGCGTAATAGGCAAGGATGTTGCTTTCCTCACCGAGTCAGTACGAGTAGAACCTTAGTGTATTGTCAAGAGATGGCAGCTGAATCCATTTCTATCTTAGCATCAGAAAAAAACTGAACAAATTTGTGAATGTGAGTATTTAAGATCAAATAAAACAGGTAGTGTTATTATGTGCGGCTCACCCAGCTTGACCTCGGCATTGTCGGTGAGCAGCACGTTCTGCCCCTTGATGTCTCTGTGGATCACCTTGTTGGTGTGAAGGTAGCTGAGGCCCCGCAGGATCTCCCGACAGATGTAGGCGATCCATTCCTCCTTGAGGCTCTGCCCCTTGGTGGCTGCAACACACATCACACCCTCATTTCAGGAAGAAAATTCAAAGGGAAAATTGTATTTGCTTTAGTTTTGTGGTTTTTAGAGTCTGTGAGAGCAACAGATTGAAACATATTCTTATGTCATAATTTAAAATACATTAGGGCCTTTTACAATTTTAATGTATTCCAATGTTAAGAGTTTCTTCTGTAGAGACACCATAAGGAAAAATGGATGCAACTTAAACACCCATCAATAAAAGAAAACAAAATTTACATCAAGTTTGTAACCACAGCATCTATCATATTCCATCCAGTAACAAGAGGTTATGGCCGGCATGTTCGTCAAATAGAATATGTGATACTAAACTCCGCAGAATCATTCATAATGCTTGAAATTAAAACTAGTCACTAATAGAATATAACCCAATAGCATCCAAACACAAAGGAATATCTTATTTGACAAAGAAAGTGGCTTTACAATTCATTGTAAAGGCTTTAATATACCGGTAGCTTAAATTTCGATTGTGAACATGAGAAAAGATTCTCATTTATTTTATGCCCACATTGGAGCAGTATAATCAATCTGTATACAGTCAACTCAACTATGTATGTTGGTAGCGCAAAACATGCTCCATCTTTAATAAGCAATTGTACGAATTGTTTGTATTGACTGAACAAACCATTAAGGAATTCATATTAATTTGATGTTTTATATCACATCACTGTGAGTGGAATATGTGCAATACGCACTCTGAAATGTCACTCACAAGCACCTACCATGCTCCACCAGCTGGCTACGGGAGTCGGTATCGCAATATTACGGTGTCGTGTAACTAACGAGCCTACAGTGAATTCTACCACCATGCATTTTGCCGGCCACCATTACACCTTAGTCTCAGCGTCCATGGGATTGCGGGCAGCATATATCACAGGCCAATAATGTTATTCAATTATGGAGTTTGAAGCCATTCTTCAGTTTTAACTTAGTAAACAAAAGTTTGATTTTCAGTCGGTCAACACGAATGTACCCAAATGAGATGGGTTATTTCCTAATCCTGAAAAAAATACATGAGCGATCATCAGATCCATTGCACTTGGGCTATGTCTGAAAGTAAGGGTGAAAATATTTACAATATATACACTTATTTAGTAAGGAGAAGAAAGGGACTGAGAACCAGGAAAGACGTATAGAAGGGTCGAGTACCTCAAAATGGTAAAGGAAGGAATTCCAACAGATGAAGAAAGAGGGGTGGAAGAGGAATGGGCTAGATTTAAGAAGACACTAGTAGGTGCAGCAGAAGCAGTATGTGGGAGGACAAGTAGTAAGAAGAGGTGGAAGGAAACACCATGGTGGAATGAGAAGACAAAAGATATAGTAAGGGAAAAGAATAGAGCCTTTAGGAGGTGGTATCAAAATAGGACTGTAGAGACAAGGGAAGAGTACCAGGAAAGAAAGGAGGCGAAGAGAGTAGTGGCTGAGGAGAGAAGAAAGTGGATGGAAGAGTGGACAAAGATGATGAAGGAGGATAGTGAAGGTACAAAAAAGGTCCTGTATGGGATGGTAAAAAATAAGAGGCGGAAGGATCCTACGGATTATGTTAGAATGGTGAACAAAAGGGACAAGAGATAGAAAATGGGAAGAACTGAAGAAAATGTGGAAAGAATATTTTGAAGAACTTCTGAACCCAAATGGAAAAGATGGTGAGGAGGAAGAAATCGGGGAAGAGGAAGATGAACTGCAAACAGAAAAGGACTTAACATGGAAAGAAGTGGAAGATGCAGTGAACAAGATGAAAGGAGGGAAGGCACCGGGTGTGGATGAGTTGAGTGTGGAGATGGTAAGAGCAGCAGGAGAGGTGGGGATACAGTGGTTGTACCGAGTGATGAGGACAGCATGGAAGGAAAGGAAGACCCCAGAGGACTGGAAAAAAGGAATAATTGACCCGATCTTCAAGAAAGGTAGTAGAACAGAATGCAGAAACTATCGGGGAATAACACTGATGAGTCATTGTGCAAAGATCTTCGAGAAAGTTTTGGAAAAGAGAATTAGGACAAGGATAGAAGGAGGGATGAGGGAAGAACAACATGGCTTCAGAGCAGGAAGGTCCACAGCTGTAAGGCAGTTACAAGAACAGCACTGTGAGTATGGAACAGATCTACTGATGGCCTTCCTGGACATTGAGAAAGCATATGACAGTGTATGCAGAAACAAAGTATGGAAGGCCCTGGAGGATAGAGGAGTAGAGAAATGGACTATAAAGAGGATAAAGCAGATGTACAAGGGAAGCGTGAGCTGTGTGAAAGTGGGAGGAGAGAGGAACAAAGAAACGGCCTGAAACAAGGAAGTGCACTGTCACCATTACTTTTCATTCTGGTGATGGATGACATAATGACCCGAGTGGCACAAGTAATTGGGGAAGGAAAGATGAAAGCAATGGTGTTTGCAGATGATTTGATGATTTGGGGAAACAAGGGGGAGGAGGTACAGGAACAGTTGGACGTGTGGGAAGGAATAATACAAGGATATGGGATGAAATTTAGCATAAATAAGAGTGAGATGGTGATCACAACAAGGAAGAAGGAAAGAACCACAACGGGAATAACAATTGGTGGGGAACAGCTGAAGAAAGTGGAGAGTTTCAAGTATCTGGGAAGCCTGATACAAGATAATGGAAGAAACGATAGAGAAATAAATGAGCGGAGGAGGCAGGCAGAAGCATTCCGGAGGAGTGTGAGAAGCATGTTATGGAGCAAGGATGTCCCTCAGAACAGCAAAAAGATCATATATCGGACGTACTATGTCCCTATCCTGACGTATGCCTCGGAGACCTGGGTTATGAAAGGAAACTACAGGCCAGTGAGATGAGGTTCTTGAGAAGCAGTATTGGAGCTACAAACATGGACAGAATAAGAAATGAGAGGACCAGAGAATTAATGAAGGAGGAACCATTACAGGATGGTATAGACATGGTATGGACATGTAAAACGAATGGAGGAGAAGAGGATACCCAGGAGGATACACGAGACGAAGTGGGAAGTGGGAAGGAAAGAGACCGAGAGACAGGTGGCTGAAGGGGGTGGAAGAAAGCGTGAAGAAGAGAGGAGAAGACTGGACAAGGGTGGAGGCTGAGAGATGGTGGGAAGACTGAAGACGTTGGAGAGGCTTGTGTTCCAAACAGACCCGGCCAGTGGCTGGAAACTGTACAACATGATGATGATGATGACAATTATTTAGTTGCAGTATTAGTTGAGATAATGCAACTCGTCAATATTTGTCAGTTGCGGTCTATGTGATGATTTGTTGAGATACTGGAAGTGGTGATTGACCTTGTGGAATTTGCCTGTTGTGGTTGTTTTAAATGGTCAATTCAGATTGCATTGTACAGGCTACTTGCGCAGTCCTGTTGAGAGCAGTTAACTCTGTCAATGTTTGCACTTAATAAATATTTTCACCCATCTCATTTGGGTACAACCGTGTTGACGGACTGAAAGTGTCAAACTTTTGTTTTAATGTTATTCAAATTATGGTTTGGAGAGTTCAGCACCATCCTTCAAACAAAAATACCTGTATCCCAATGATTCATTTTTCAAATTATTGAAGAAAGAGAAAAGAAACGTGCACAGATACTCACACTTCACCAGGTCCGTGACCGAGCCGGCCCCGCAGTATTCCATGACGAGCTGTAACCAGAATACATTTGCCCCCTCGTTATCACAAACATTTCCTTTTTCTTTAGGCAAGTGCCAGAATAAAACTAGGTCTTATATAGAAAACAAGCATTCATCAACTAGAATAATTATACTAACAAATAAATATATATTAGTGTGAAACAACTATTCAGGTTATATTTGTGTTTAAATTTATTTAATAAACAATCTTTCAAATCAATTTTGGAAACGTGACTTAATGCCTTTCAGCTCCATGGTTAGTTTAGTATGGCATAAAGCCATACAGAATGAACATTTCACAGGATATTGTGAAATGGATTTGTAACATAAAAACCTGTACAATGTAATGCAACACGCAGGAATCTTACAGTGCAGCCAACATAACGTACGGAATACGAGGCAGCAAGTCATTGATATAATGTAGCAGTGCTTTCTGGCTTAAAGAGAAGGTTGACAAAAAGATGGCCATCCTTGACTTAAAACTTTTCAACTCCGGCGCATTCAATTTAAAAATAGGAAAATCCAAGTTTGTTCCTAGAGTCATTCATAACCATTATGAAGGTGGGATGTGTGGAACTTGTCGCAGAGTTTTGCTCCATGGAAAATACATCATTTGGATACACTGAGCTGTCTAATGGTGGAGTCCTTGTTACATCCAGGCTACAGTAATATCCCTCAGGCGACCACTGTCAAGGAAAGGTCCTCCCGGAGTGATATTTTCCTTACCGTACATCTCTTCAGTCATGTGAAAGCCTGCCTACATTGGTTGGTTCCTCACTTTAGGGGCTGCGACAACGCCGTCATGTACTTTGGGTGTGTGTAGAGTGTGTGTTAATTGTGATGACTATTAGTGTGCATTATCTGTAATTCAGGCAAGGACTGCAGACGATCAATTTCAAGTACTTCCTACTTTTCCTACCAAATGCTACTGTCAATGATACCTAGCTGTGAACTCGGCTACTAGATACTACAGCAACCAGAACCTGGCGACGAAGGTTGGAACTTAATCAAATCTGACCTATACATTTAAATTCAGCTTCACACAAAATTAGTTAGTGGAAGGTTCTTTTACATGCCATAAATTATGACATGGGACCGCCGGCTTTACTTCCCCTCCAAAGGAAGGCATACTGAGGGATTTTTAATGCTGTTAAAAAATCTGACTACTTCAACCGGGTCTGAACCCGCGATCTCGGGCAGAGAAGCTCAACTACGCCACCGAAGCCTCTAACAAGCGAAGGACGTTTTGACTGAAGAATTGAGAATTCTGAGGCTAGTTTCATAGATCCAGCACGTGAAGCACTCGCTATGGAGCGTGGTGCCTTCTCACAGACAACTCTACGACTAAGGTACGGAGCTTTACAAATATTTTTGTTTACGTTTCATTGAAACTGATGATCAGATATGGCACTTAAGTCATTTGAAACTTGTGCCGACTCATCCAACAGCACCGCAGTGTTGTATTTTTCCACAAGTACCAGAAAAAAAGTTCAAGCATTTGAGTTATGGAGCTACAGACGCATGCTCACAGTATTGACCTGGAGGTCTTACACACCATCAAGAAAACCAAGCTTGAATACTTTGGTCATATCATTCGTAATAATAATAATAATATCGTATGGCCTCGGGTGCCTGGTGCAAGCTTTGTAATTTGACACCCAGAGGGTAGCTTGCATGTTGAATTTCGTTGTTCCTTGAATCACTATGAAAGTCAAGGAGGGTGAATATCTAAGCTCCTTGAACACCATAGCGCTTTCTAGTAGAGAAATGAGGAACCCTGTGTTGGCGGAAACCCCGAGATTAATTTTGCCATTATGAACTCGGCCTACTGAATTCAAATGGGTTCTTTGACATGCCAACATCGTATGACATGCGTGTCGTATTTTTGCCGCCTTTCAAAAACCACTTACCACGGCCAGGAGCGAACCTGCAAGCTTGGGGTTAATAGACCGACTCACCCACCATGGCAAGCTATCATTCATAATGATAATAATTGTTGTTTAAAGGGGCCTAACATGTAGGTTATCAGCCCCTAATGATCTGGGTGTTAGTGACAATGAAAGATGATCAAATGAAACCAACAACTAAAACTAACTACAAACTAGGAGAGGGAAGGAAACAAAAAGGAGAAGATTGTGAATAACAGACAGGAGGAAAGGAAATGGCCTCAACCCTCGAATAATGAGGATTGAGGGACTTGGAAGGCAGGAGAGCCAAGAAAGGCAGAGAGGAAAGAGGAGAGGGCCTGCCCCAAAGTCAGTGGAAAAAGGGGGGAAACTTGACCCAGCTCAGGAATCCCTCGGGGTCGCCAAATCCCAAACTCACCACCCGTGAGCCCCTGAGGATGTAGCACTATCCAGGGTGCACCTGAAGTGGTGGGGCTACTCACACCCTGCCTTTTGAGGGCCTTGTGCAGAAGGCAGGAGATATCATGAAAAGAAAAAGAAGGCTGACCCCTCGAATGATGAGGGATGGGATCAGGAAAGATGAGAAAAGGGGCAATTAATTCGGGAAAGTGAAAGACTCCCTAGGCCTTCAAAAAAAAAGTCAACCCCTGGCACTATACAGCCCATGACGGGATAACGCCGCTGCCCAGCCATTCGGCCTGCAGATATTGGGGTGACGCGTGATCAGCGCGTCGGGTCCCCTCGGCCGTTAATCTTGGTATTCGTGATCGGGGCGCTGTCTCACTGTCAGACAGCTACACAATTGTCCTCACGAGGCTGAGTGCACCCCGATCCAACCCTCACGTCAGTTTTAATATCAGTGATGGAGCCGGGGATCGAACCCGGGGCCTCCGGGTGAGAGGCAGGCGCGCTACCCCAACACCACGGGGCCGGCCCTCCCTAGGCCTTGGATACCCTAATACCATCGGGGTCTGAAGAGAACAAGACTTGGCCAAGGGAGGCCGAAAGAACAGGTAACAGTGAGGAGCCCGGCACAAGTAAGTGGAAGCAATGCCGGACTCAGCTGGGGTCCCGTGGTCGCCAACCCACGTCCCACTACTCGTGAGCCCCTCTCCTTTAGATCATTATTGAAGGCAAGAGAGGCCGAGGATGGGCTCAACTCTCCTACAGATCACCAACGTCCACTGAGGATATGGCACAAACTCACCCAGAGCTGGTCATCTTTGCCCGGAGGACTCTTCTTGATGAAGGCGCCATAGTAGGTAGCAATGTTGCGGTGGTTCGAGTATTTCTTGAGCACGTTGATCTCCAGCTTGATTTCCTCCTCCTCGTCCTACAACACATGACAAAGATCAAACATATTTGAAGCCGTTATTTTAAAAACCCTGTAAGTCACGTAATGTAAACTTGTGGAAAAACTGATACAGTAAACCTGTTTGCTGAATAAACAAGTAGCTATTTGTAAAATGTTTTGCCTGTAAAGATTAATACTCAAAGAAGTGTGATACGAACTTTTATTACTTATTAAATTTGCCAATAGATAAATTTAAAACTCTGTGACTTACAGGATTTTAAAGCAAAATGAATAATATCTTCTCATATGATTTAGTGAAGTGTGTATCTACTTTATTTGAATATAGAAAGTAATACATATTTACAGTTCCAATTAATTGCGGCCAGCTTTCACAAGAAAAATCATCATATATATTATTTGAGTAGTATAGATCCCTCCTGTGGCGCTCACAAGCGACCAATCGTCACAAACGAGCATTCAAATGAAAGAGAATAGACATTACCAGTGACAAATTGCACTCTATTTTCATAAATATCTATAATTTCTTTAAAAAATGTACCAAGTGTGCCATTTGCAGATACTGTTGCTGTACGAAAATACGCTCCAATTGCTGTCCACTTCACATTTAGGCCGTTGTGACGCCTGTTTCATGTCATTTTAACATTCTGAGGTCTTTCCTTAATCATTTTGCATGGATTTTAGAAACAGTAAATCAAAGGAATGAGCACGGTACTCAAATCATATAATTTCATAAATATCGAATAACCGGTGAGTGTTATGATGATCCAATTTTCAGTTAGGGAACGTAGAACTTGGAATTCTTACTTAAATGCAAATAGTGTTCTATAATCATTTGGTTGAAATAAAATCATAACAATCTTTCTTCTAAGTCTCTCATTATAAACCTAATGGGGAAAGTGTGGTTTATGAACATGCGAGATTTCTTGCACGGGTCCACAAGTACTTTTATATTTTAATACATGGAACTTTTAATTTAAAATGATATAATAATGTTATGGTTTCACGTTGTATTTAAATATGGTACACTCTTTTAGAGACACTGCCGAAGGGGATCTTTATCGTCTCCGCGTCTTCAAAAGCCAACTTGCTGCACCTGCAACTTTGGGACACAGCAGGCGAGAACGATACCGCTGCGCCATGCAGCCAGACAAAATTAAAATGAAAATTCTCAACTCACTCCTAGTTAGTAGTGCTCCAGTTATATACAGTATTCCAAAAACATTTAATCTCCTCCTCGTTAGGCAGGTCAGTGATTCACGGAGTTTCGAAGTCAAAGCTAATATTTATCATTAAGGGGTTTCTGCCCTTCAACTTACAAACCAATTAATTTCCTCCCACACTCAAGGAGCAATGGACCATAATTGCTCAGTTTCCTAACCAATGAATCAGCACCCAAGAATACCCCCCATCATGGAATAGTCCCATTCTCTATTTTCATGTATCAAGTCAAAATACTGGTCGCAAGTTTACAGCAAAAAATAGCAAAATCTTAATTCTGTACTTCAATACAAGAAACCAAGTAATTGGAGTTAAAAAAGAGACTATTTTTTACTTCATTCATTCATATACTTGTCGATTCAACCACACTCTTCTGTCGTTGCCAGTTCATTTCAGTTCCATGTAATTGCCACATCCCATTCTATCCTTGATGTCTTCCAAATACTTCGTCCTAGGCCGTCCTCTTCCTTTCTTTCCCAGCATTTTCCCTTCAAGAATATTAACGATGAAAGTGTTGTATCTGATGACATGCCCAATAAATTGTATTTTTCTCTTTCCTATTTCCTTCGAAAGTCTTCTCTCCTCTTTGACTTCCCTTAAGACTTCCAGATTGGTTTTTATTTCCAGCCAGCTCGTTCTTGACATTTTCCGCCATATCCACATTTCAGCAGCTTCAAGTCGATTCTTTCCAATTCACCCCGAGTACAACTTTCACTTCCACAGAGCAGTGTAATCCATACAAATATTTTACTGTATCGTTAATTATATTGAATTATTCTCTCCTGAATTCGAGCAGCTCTAATTGTGGATTCAGAACAGCAACAACCTGGTAACGCACAGAGCTGAGGTTTTGAGGGAAGATAAATAAAGAATTCTCAAGCTTGCCCTTGCTGAAAATGACCCCCCAGAAACGGTGCAGCAAGATTCAACATAAACAAAACTGCAGAGAGAATATGAAGAGAAACTGTAAACTGGTTGAGGGCAGATACTCCCTCCCATCAGAAACTGAGCCAGTTCTTATTTACATTACAAGGATTCCACCTCTAATCCAGCACAGATCAGACTAGGTCTTGCCAAATTATAAGAGAACATGCATTAGGAGGGGGGGAAAGAACTGTATGCTTGTACTGCACTTTACGAAATGACAAATAAACCTGGAACTGGGGCAGACAATATTATCTGGGGTTAAAATAATAAGTTTGAAAGTAAATTGCCCTACGACTGGAGTCTGTTTCACATTCTACTTCCCAGAACCAGGAACTATAAGTCTAGTTAACCCTACAATACTAACAAACATAAAATTAATTAGTTAATGTTGTTTTATGGGGTGGAACTACGAGGTCATCTGCCCCAATGTAAAATTTACGTGTACGAGTAATTTCACTGCTTAGAATTCCCTCTATATCTGTCCCCAGCAGTGCCTCTACTGGTCTATGGTGGTGGTGTATTAATGCCAATCAGTTCTAGAGGCAGAATCATGGGGCAAAGAATTGCCTGGAAACTATCCTTGAATTTAACAACATATTGGTTTCTCCATGGCAATAACGAAGTGGTGGAGATATGTCGCATCACTTCAGAGGGATTATAAGAACAACCTCATCAAAACCAGAGTCAGTATAAGAGGCTGGAGGGATTACGTACTGCTATTTATGTCAAAGTAAACGACTTCTGTATTTGTTGTATTTAAGATGGAACTTAGCGTATTAAACTTCAAAGCCCACAGAGGATTCAGTGTGTGTTACATGCCAAATATATATTAATCTCAACTATTTAACAAATTGGTGCCTTAGCACAAAGTTCGTAATGTACGTAAATTTAATGTATTATTAGGTCATCATCATCTTGCACAGTTTCCAGCCACTGGCCGGGTCTGTTTGGAACACAAGCCTCTCCAACATCTTCTGTCTTTCCACCATCTCTCAGCCTCCACCCTTGTCCAGTCTTCTCCTCTCTTCCACCCCCTTCAGCCACCTGTCTCTCGGTCTTCCTCTCGGTCTCTTTCCTTCCCACTTCGTATCGTGTATCCTCCTGGGTATCCATTCGTTTAACATGTCCATACCATCTAAGTCTAGATTTCTCCATACCGATTTCTCCATTATTAGTATTAAGCATCAATTGTTAGTATTCTGGGGTTAAACACGGACAGCAAAAGTATATCCATGTTGGTAACTTAGTTCCTTCATAATGGGGGGGATACAGGAAGAACCTATCAACACAGATTATAGTAATCTCATGCTAAGTCAACACAGATTTTATTGCCATCTTGTTGTTCTGCTGATAAGCTGTATCTAATCTTGACATGGCCCTGCTTACAAGAAAAGAGTTTGGAAACAATGGAAAACTACAGCCATTCAAACATGGATAACAATGCGCTCAAATCAGTTGGCAGACATCACCTCCTTACTTCTAACCTGAACCAATTTCTCTAAGAAAATTCAAGTTAGAAAGGTGAAACCAATTTTAAGGCTCCAGCTCATTTTTAAATCAACATGAAAACTAGGTACTTTATATTTTAATATAACTCCTTTCAAAGTTTACAGGAGCAGGTGCACCCTCTCAGTCTAATCCCACAAACTCTAGTTTCAATATTATTCAGTCTTGAAAAATATTTCATGTTGCAGCCAGTATAAAGAAAATAGAATGAACCTTTCTTCAAAAAGAACTGAAAAGTTTGAACTCACCTCTGTGACATCCATGACCTTGATGGCCGCCAGCTGGCCCGTCTTGGTGTGGCGACCCTGCGAAGATAATGAACAGCAATAGAGACAAACACAGACAGATAGACAGAACAAGGAAAATCAATCCAAGACACACATTCAGAAAAGAAGGAAAGAGACAAATCTCTGCCAATGAAGTCACAAGAGACCTGTGGCCTGTATTGATGACTATGAATAAAGTTGATAGAGCTTAGAACTTAATAAAGATAGTGGGAGACGTGACTGATCGAAGAATACAAGCAACAGCACATCAAACACTCTTTAACACTTCTTTGCGGCACTTATTAGACGTCGTCATAAAACTATGATCAGAAGCACGGATAAAATTGTGTTTGAAAAGTTCCATTCCTCTCACAGGTGTGTGGAGAAACTGTGCAATGTTGCAGAGCGCAAAGGGGAGTGACAGGGGGTGGGATATCACAAGATGGGACAGGGGATATGGAAAATGGAAAAAATGAAAGGCTTTAATGATTCTTCAGAGTTTTTACATTAACTCTTTAAATAATATGTTATCAGAATGATTCATTTCATAACTATTTTCTGTAGTGTAAACTCCTTGGTTATAATAAATTTCTAATTCTTCAAATGTGTTATCCTACGTCCTTGTTATCGACACGAGTCAATAACGTGTTGGTCCTCCACGAAGCAACTTATCAGTCGTGAAAGTTGATGGTCAACGGTCTTTAGCTGAGAGGTAGGCGTACTTGTACTATGTAGGGGCAGATGACCTCGCTGTTTCCCCCAACTAACATACTATCTAACCATAAATTAAACAAATATTAGACACTAGCTGTTACCCGCAGCTTCGCCCGCAATTACATTTGGAATCCCGTTATAACATTAGTTATATAGATAGATAAGCATGGGTCCTAGTGGAAAATAATTCTATCACCTGAAACCAAAAACGAAAAAAATCATCAAAATATCATGTTGGTTTTGGACCCTAAAAGACGTGAAAAATATAATAAAAGTATTAAAAAAACTATTTTTTGAAATTTCATCCGAATCAATTTTTATGTCATTCCTGGGACTTGGAAAATTCCGGCCAAAAAATACAAAATCATTAATAACTCCTAAGTATTCGTCGTATGATGAAATAGCAAGAGACAAAAAAGATGTAATGTGTTATTGTCTACAACATAGGCCATGTATAATTTTACATATTACCTGGTTTTTTTTTCCCCCAGAATTTCACCCCTCCCCATGGGCCCCTTAAATTGGATTGATGAAAAAACTGTGAAACACTTATTTACTTATTTTTTATGCTGATTTTTTTTCGCTGAGTTTCAAACTCCTCGCTTATGTCGTTTAAGAGATACAGGTTCCGTTAGGAATCCTTCAACCCCCACGTTTCACCCCTTTCACCTCATAATATACACCACATCGAAAAACCCTGAAGACACGTGTCTTCTTATTTTTAATGATGAGCTTATATGCCGAGTATCACATCCCCCAAATGAAAACAATCGGGGGATATTGCTATTCAATGAAATGAAGGTCTACCCCCTTAACACCCCTTTAGAACCTGAATATCCAGAAATCCTTTCGTAGTGCATGTTTGCGGCCCTTGAGGAAGCGGCATACCAAATTTCATTCCAATCTGTTCAGTGGTTTCTGAGATTTCGTGATGAATGAATGAGTCAGTGAGTGAGTGAGTGAGTGAGTGGTATTTGAGCTTTTATGTAGTAGATTGCCAATATCCTTAACTCTTTTTATTGAGTGTAAATCCATATGAAAAACAGAAAGTTGGACTAACTGTTTGAATGTTCACCAAGTATTTGCCTGTATAGATTTACCATCTACTAGAACATCAAAAAATGAAAGAAAGAGAAAAAATGCAATCAAACACGGAGGGGTTTGTAGGAAGCAGGGCAATGAAAAGACAGAGGAAAAGGGGCAAGTGCTGTGAGGGCCACTATCGTGCATTTTAACAAATTGCTCCACTCAGCCCCATAAGCTCTGTCCCAAAGTCAAGGCACAACTTGTGAGCCCCTGAGGGTACAGTGTTAGCACTTATGATGGGCCCTGGCAGGAGTTCCTCCTTTCCCAGCCGAGGGTACATAGTCCCCCAGAAACGTAACTCCCAATGTTGCTTAACTTGTGAGATGTCTTTTAACTAAACATTGGGTTATCAGGAAATAATGGGCAAATACCCTAACATTGTCAAAAGCAAGGTTATCACCAAAACTCAAAGAGAGGAACTCTCCTGTGGATGCCTATTTCTGTTGCTAAATCTCCATTTAAATACTTCTAAATATGTATTATTTTATAAAATGCGTACCCATTAAAATGGCATTGATTGAAGAAGCTATACCGATACACTTTACCTGGAAGATGGATTTCATACGATATATTTGGCAAGTTAATTGACGATTACTGCTTACATGTTCAGAATGTTAGTTGCTATTATGGAATTTTTACGCACATTCTGTTGACAATGAATCAGATAAAATCTACAGAGTGAAGAATCATATTGAATTTGACTGATTTTTTGATAATATTTACTTATTTTAATGACGGTTTACTTGTCTTCTCACATATCTACATTCGAAAAAGAAGTCTCCTATTAACATATTTTTCATAATACTAATGGAATTCAACATAGTATTTTAAAGTAGTTTGTCTAATTGCACATAAATTCATATATTTACAAGTTTTTCATTAATTTAAATTAACACCATTTGTAAGGATATCCATCCTTTTGACAATGTTCAACTAGTTTTTAAGCAGTAATATTTTTAATGCTGAGGATGGAATTATTGATATTCCGAAACATGAGCGTCGTTTAATATTTCATTAAATGTTTTCTCTCTTAGTATTGATCAGCGGATTTTCAATTTATCAACATATTATTTTGTCATCACAGGAACTTGGCAACACTGGCTCGAAGTCCCCAGAAAATCAGACCTAGAGCAGGAATCCCTTGGAGTGTCAATTTCAAAATAGATTAGTCCATGAGAGTGAAGAGTGGTGTAACCACACAAGGTGGGCAGCATTCATTTGGCCCCTTTAGTAGGAAAATAAACTCCCCAGATGAGGGAAATGCCAACAACAGTGGTTTGGGACACTGTCTACTGGTGAGTAGCCAGACTCTTTGTCCACGTCTTCCTACACGCAATAAGGGCTCGTTGCTGATGTGTGGGCTGACTAATGAGTGTTGATTGAACCTCGTCAGCCAGAATGTCTTGTGCACTTCCCACCTTCGGTGAACTTGACTCCTGTCCTGGGTTTGATTCCAGTCTCATGAGGATATCCCATGTCATAGTATGAAGTGATTTTCCATGGTTTCTGCACTTCTATTCTGGTATTACCAAATCTCTCTCAACATTAACAACCAACATCTTAAAGGAGCTGTGGCAGGAAGCCGAGTTTGTTCTCAGTAAGTTGTTCATTTGGTCTTGCAACCTTGTCAGGGGGCGCAACAGAAGCTGTCGCTGGATGCCAAAGTGCCCACATATCGATGCTGTGCCGAAGAATATCCGGTAACACTGGAGGAGACAAAATCCGGGAGAAAAAAATTCTTTAACATTAGCTGAAATACCTGTGGTAAAGATGGAGACAAAATCTGGTGATGTAGCAATAGATGTTTACTCCTCAGCTGTCTATAACCGACCCGAAATCCCCCTTGTTTTGATCATAACTTATCTACATACAATTCCAGCCGAGTCCACCATTATACGCCCGATTTATGAACAAGTACAGTATTGCCAATGCCACGCATACTAACTAAACATCACGGGTTTTATCAGTCAAGTCAATGCTGTGCCAACATGTTTACTTTCATAATTGTCATACAATTACACTGCAATATCATACGAGTAGGTCAATTATAATAATTAGGGCTCGGATTTTAGGTGCTAAAAATCGGGAAAATATTTATTTCTTTATGTATTAAAAATACCTGAAATATGTGACAAAAAAGTGAAAATATTTAATTATAATGTAGTTTATTAATGTGAATATAAACAATATGCAGAACTCACTGACTGCTGAAGCATTAAAATACACAACAAGATACATCTTCAGGTTGTCCGTCACAAATGACCGACAATTATCACGAAACACTTCTTCTGAAGGCGCGAACCTGCGGCTATATATTTCTTGCCCTCGAGGTGTTGTGTAACTTGAGGTCGCTAATCAGCCTTGATTGCTTTCCCACATGGTTGGCAGAACAGAACGCCCCCAACAGAAGTAAAATTATCTTTAAATTCTGCAACAGACGATAACTTGTAGTTGTTTTTACTTTAGGCATCGTAGAACTGCGTGCCAGAAATTAACTGCATGCGAGTTACACGTTCCAGGTAGCTGAGGAGGGGGGGGGGGGGGGTATAGCACTTGGTGCAATATCGCTATGGACAAGGAAATCCCCAGCTTCCACAGTGAGTGGTACGGGGCGACAGGTTAAGAAGAACACAGTTGCAAGCTGACATATGCTCTGCATGAAGATTAGATTGCTCCCAGGTTCTTCCCTGTTGAAGTAACACAGAACAAAAATTCAATAAACTGAGAGATCTAGCAAACTGATTTTTAAAAAATGTGAATATTATGTCTCTTTAAGTGCTAATAAGTGAAAAGCAGGAATTTATGTATTTATTGAAAAAATGCCTAAAATATGTGTTTACATAAAAAAATATTATTTACCTAAAAATATGAGCCCTAATAATAATAATGTTATTGGTTTTAGGTTCCTTTTAACTACTGCGGATTTTAGACACGCCGGGCTGCCGGAATTTTGCCCCGAAGGGATTCTTTATCGTGCCCGTACCACTACTGACATGTTCCCTCGCATTTACGCACCCTCAAATTACTGTGCCAGGATTCGGTCCTCCAACCTAGTGCACAACAGGCGAGAACTTTACCACGCAGCCAGCCAGTAGGTCAATTATACGAGGGCCATCCGGAAAGTGGTACCCGTTTGTGCAATGAAGACACAGGAGTAAATATGAACAAATATACACATTTTTATTGGCAAGATCATACTTTACACTATTTCTCCACATAATCACCAAGCAAATTGAGGCATTTGTCATAACGTGTGACTAGTTTTTGTATTCCAGCGTCATAGTAAATTGTGCTCTGAAACAAGTTCATTTTCCGTATCGACATTGCTATATAAGTGTTTGTTCACAAGAACCTAGCACTACCGATGGTGTTATATTTTACAGATGTGCACTCAAGTTACTTCTCAAGGTTTATATGTTTTTTTTCACCTCATTTCATCCATTCACTCATCATTTTATGTATTTTTTATGATATCTTTAATTATGCTGTATTTTACATTTATGGCTGAAGAAGGGACCAGTACTAGAGGCCCAGAAACATGTACCATATAATAAGTTTATTGACTAGGCAGAATAGTTTCTCTTTTGTTATACATTGAGATACGTAGTCATGCCTCGTTTAAGTTCTTCATCCCTGTCGAATCTTTTTCCCGCCAGAAAGTCTGTAAGCTTCGTAAAGAGATGAAAATCCGAAGGAGCCAAGTCCGGGCTATACGGTGGATGGTCGAAGGTTTCCCACTTAAATTGCTGCAAAAGTTGTTGTGTTATCGCAGCTGCAGGAGGCCTGGCATTGTCATGAAGGAGAATGACGCCTGTAGACAATAGACCTCGCCGTCTATTTTGTATTGCCCGCCGTAATTTCTTTAATGTTTCAAAATACGCATTAGCATTAATTGTCTCCACGGGCCATAAAATCAATGAGCAGTACACCTCGTCGATCGCAGAAAATGGTTGCCATGAGTTTCCTGGTGGACAGAACTATCATGAATTTTTTTGGTTTGGTTGGTGAATGAGCGTGATGCCACTCCATTGACTGTCGTTTACTCTCAGGTGATGCATAACAAACCTATGCTTCGTAATGATGCGTGTCAGGAAAGAGTCTCCTTCATCGGAATAACGTCCCAGAAACGTCAGTGCTGCAGCCATACGCTTGTTTTTGTGCTCATCTGTAAGCATGCGAGGGACCCAGCTTCACAGATTTTTGAATAATGCAGATGGTCTTTGAAAATTTCATGAACAATTGTTCGAGAAACATTAGGAAAATGTTCACAGAGCTCATCAATTGTTGACGCGCCGATCGTTCGTCACGCATTCGTCTACTGAGCTCAGCAGTTGGTCTGTAATGACAGATGGTCTCCCTGAACGCTCCTCGTCATGTGTATTCCCCCTCCCCAGGTTGAAGTTGCGACACCAGCGCCAAACAGACGACTCGTCCATCACATTGTCTCCATACACCTCCTTTAATTGGCGATGAATATCACAAGGTCGAATGTTTCGTGCATTAAGAAATTTAATCACGGCCCTCACTTTACAACTGGCGGGGTTCTCAATTTGTTTAAACATTATAAAAGATCACAGACACAACACAGGCAATGCTAGCATCACGCAACCTCGCACAGAGCAGGCAGACAAGCCACTGGTGTGGCCTGACCTTGCCCAGCGGCTACCAGAGCCGTCTGCACATCATGCTGCGCTAACGGGTACTACTTTCCGGATGGCCCTCGTAGATTGCATATCTGTACCAATCAATACAATACATAGTAATTAGAATCATCACCTTCATTTCGCGTTTCCATCTTCCTGGGTCGGATTATTGTGAATTAAAGAGCTGTCTCTCCACCACTCCTCAGGTTTTCTTCCCTTCTTCTCTACGCACTGCCAGACTGTATCCGTCCATCTCTTTGGTATCTTCTCTGTCATCTTTTGGGAAAAAGCTTTCTTTGGTGCTCTCTCCTCTTCATGTGACCATAGCACTTTAACTTTGTTGTTTCTATCCTGTCCTACTTGCCCTCTATGCCTCATCTCCGCTGCTTGTATTCTATTCTCCTCTCAGCTGCTTATGTATGGGCTCGTAATAGGTTGAATATAATACACTTTTACTTTTCTTTGGCCATGGTGTCAAGCTCTCAGCTGACTCAGTAGATGTGGGTTCGAGCCCCACCGTTGGTTGTCCCATTTTCAACTCCAGGCAAAAGCTTGCCCAGTTTCATCCATCTTCACTCATTTCATCTCTCATTAACTCCTCTCATGAGGTTGGCGTCAGGAAGGGCATCCGGTCGTAAAAACCGATCTGCCACATAGAATTTCATCGTATCTCAACCCCGATCCTGTTGAAAACTGGAATAATAAGGGGTAGACATACATGCATGTGTGTGAAGGTTGACCATTGATGCCACTCCAACAAATGCTGCCAAGTTACATTATAAATGCAAGTGGCAACAGTGAATACAACCCTCGGCTTAGGGGCAGCGTAGCCCCGTGTACTTAGGCTGTGTGTTAATTGTGATGGCTGTATTAGTGTGTGTTATCTGTAATTCAGGTAAGGACTGCAGACAATCAATTTCAAGTAGTTCCTACTTTCGATACCAAATGCTACCGTCCACGAAACCTAGCTTGCAGACTTTGCTACTGGATGCCACCGAAAGCGGCGACGAACGTTGGAATTTACCAAGGCATTAATCAAATCTAACCTACACATATAGCTTCACACAATTGTAGTTAGTGGAAGGTTCTTTTGCATGCCATAAATCTATGACATGGGACCTCCGGCTTTACTTCCCCTCCGAAGGAAGGCATACTGAGGGATTTTTAATGCTCTTAAAAAATCAGACGACTTCGGCCGGGTTTGAACCCGCGACCTTGGGCATAGAAGCTCAGCATGCTACCGACTACGGCACCGAAGCCGCCTAATTCAAACCAAGAGTACGAAACTATTCTATAATCATCATCTTTGTAGAGAGACAGCGGACAAGGTTACATTGTTAGTTTGACATTTTGCACAACATTGGGCATTGATTGATTGGACAGTCGGGAGCAGTATAGACTGCAAAATTCCCCTGGACACAAAATGGTGGCATCCATGACACTAATGCATGCATGTTAATAAGGCTTCACATACAAACACAACCCTAATCTGGTTGCAGTAATCTTCGTCTAACCTAATAGTGGCCAATAGCTTTAGAAGAGTACAGTACAACATTTTATTGAAGAAGTAAACATACTTTATGAATATTTGTAACTCACCACCACACCTCGCACTTGAACATGTCACTACAATGGCGGCAATTCAAGCAACATGCTCACGTTATAGACTACACTAAAATTTTCCGCTAGTACATAGTACTTGAACAGGACTGCCCAAGTCAGCATTTCTTGAGATGTCCACAGGGGCGCTGCCCATTGTTTTCAAAATAGTGGGCAAAATTAGCCAAGTCCTGTTCCAGGTGAAGCAGGCAGGACATGATAAATGCAATGCCCATTTGCTGGCCAACAGCATTGTTCTCGACATGATCCCGGAGAGTGATGCCCATTGACATATGGAGTGGAATTAGTACCCTGTGGCTTTGTCGGCATGGACACTGTATAAAGCAACAGGAAGTACTATTACCATTTCACGAATTGATTGCCGGCAGTCGAGATGGTACAGTTGCACGAGTGGGATATGACTCAGCTCCGGTAGCCTCAGTCATCGTTTAACTGTCCGTGGTGACACGAGTTCCTGTGACGCGCAATGTTGCTTGACTTATGAGCAGACTGCACTCGTCATCGCTGTGTTCCCCGCTTTGCTCCGCGGGTCAGCTGCTACAATAAACAAACACTGGCGCAGCTACGCTCAGCGGCAATCAAATGTTGAACGGGTAACACCATGCAGTATATGTTGGACATCAGATGTCCTTCCTCCCATCTCCATGAAATATTTACCCTACCTCGCACTTCACTGATCCCGCATGCAACACCCTAGATACCTGAAGCATGCCGTCTCAGTTGGTGTCAATTCATCTAGGGGCTTTGCAACAACCTGATCGTGCAGCCCCATGAACTTGGGTGTGTTTGAAACCAATGATACTGTCATGACTGTATTCGTAATTCAGATGAGCATTGCGAAGGAGGTGTCCATGGCCTTAAGTTAGGAACCATCACAGCATTCGCCTGAAGTAGAAGTGGGAACCCACAGAAAACCACTTCCAGGATGGCTGAGGTGGGAATTGAACCCACCTCTTCTCACCCCGTTGGTCTTAGTTATAACGTTGAGTTGCTTGGTATGGTTTCCAGATATTCAGTCTTCTTTTCGTAAAATGCCTTCATTTACGGAACAAAAATAAGAAACGTATGCTCAAAGTAAGGATGGGTCAATTCAAATCCCAAACAAAATGAAAATTCTAAAAGTTTCACCATGTTTAAAAAATGTATACATGGTGGCCACTGAAATCGGTCAATGATTTTCCAGGAGTAATTATATTTTTTCCAGATTTAGAAATAAGCGTGAGTGCGAGGGGGGGGGGCTTTATTGGTTACCTACGTCAAGACCAAAATAAAGCAGTTGTGTTTGGTTTACTTACACAGATGTTGACAAAAATTAGTGGTGATTCCGTTATTGAGACGCAAGCCTAATCGACTTGGTCTACTTTCCATCTGCTTTGTTTTTATTTGAGATGAAAAAGAAAACAAATTTTTAACATACATTTTCATAACATGGTGGAACTTTATAATTCCCTCAACTATATTTAAGAAATTTATTTTCTTAACAATGTTGTAGTATCTTATGAAAATCCACAGCCTGCTTCCAGTCTCCGAATATCTCTTATGGATAATTTTCGCACCATTATCAGATGTCACTTGTCTCTCTTGGCCTCTCAGCCCCTCAATTTAGCTTCACACAGGTGTAATTAGTGGAAGGATCTATAACATGCCATAAATCTATAACATGGACCTGCTGGCTTTACTTCCCCTCCGAAGGAAGGCATACTGAGGGTTTTTTTAAAGCTCTTAAAAAATCAGACGACTTCGGACGGATTTGAACCCGCGACCATGGGCATAGAAGCTCAGCATGCTACCAACTATGCCACCGAAGCCGCCCCACCCAACTTGAGCACATCAGTAATTTTCTCCAGTCAGTGGTGTAGTCAAGAGCTATGAGATATTGTTGGTAGCCTATTCTCTGAAATGGAACTCTTGCAGTGTCCGTTGCCCGCCGCCATGAAAATCCCCAAAATTTACTATAGAATTGGCGGTTAAACTATACCTTCCGATACACCGGTATCTGGGGAATATTTAGGGAGATCAGTGACGTCACCGTGATCTCACGGCTGACGTATTGCTATCGGTAACGCTATTGGTTGGCTGACGTATTGCTATCGGTAACGCTATTGGTTGTCAGCTGATTACTACGTCAGTTCCGTGGTCAGTTCGTCGCGAGATTTTGCTGGAGTCGGTGCGCCATTTTTGTATTGTCATGCGATCGCGTTTTCTAAGCGTAATATTAAAATAAATATTCCCGTGAATAACCTGTAAAATAAGATTTTGATATTAGCAGTGTCGTGTGCTCGATTGTGTTGACGATTTGTATTAAAATTGTTTAAATCCTGAAGTTGTTGCATTAAACTAAAATCCGTTACTTGTGGTGGAAAATCAGTGCTTCTGCTTGTACATGTGGAATAATACAGCATATGGAATATATCGGTGAGTTTTTACGTTGTTCATACATATATTTTGGTTGTTGTTTAAACGATAATATTACGTCAGGAACGGTGTTGGGGAATACGCCTGTTAAAATAGTAATGGATTTAGACAAATTGGCATGTACATGAACACCTGTAAAATAGATATGACAATGTTTTGTATTAGACCTATCGGAATCTTTAATTGAACTATATAGCTCAAATATAGATTTCGATACATAGAAAGAAATTGACGGTTTTTGTGTTTTTCCACCCAGAAAACTGCTATATCGTGAATTTGCGAATTCTTTTTATGTATCGGAATCTTTAGTTGAACTATATAGCTCAAATATAGATTTCGATACATAGAAAGAAATTGACGGTTTTTGTGTTTTTGCACCCATAAAACTGCTATATCGTGAATTTGCGAATTCTTTTTATGTATCGGAATCTTTAGTTGAACTATATAGCTCAAATATAGATTTCGATACATAAAAAAATTGACGTTTTTTGGGGTTTCCCCACCCAAAAAACCCCTATTACCCAGGCTTTTCCCGTAAGCTTGCCAGAGGAGTATTTCGTGACGTCGTTCATGACGTCACGGAAGCCGCCATTTTGTTTTAGGGGAATTTCATACGCGGCCGTATCGCAATGTATAGTAGTCCCGAATTGGCTAATGTTACTAAAATACAGGAGTTGAATATTTAATCGCTAGAGGGTGTTATTGCATTTTTTTTAGTAGTGCCAACATTATTGGTTCCAGACCAATGGTTTTCGCCTAGACCAATAATGGTCAGGTAGCGTTAGCTAATATAAACAACCCTGGTTTTTGTCACGCACAGTGGGGGTAGTCACGTGGCCAATGGATTTGACTAGTAGTACAATCAGCAATTTTCACCAATAATTTCGTCCAGACAGTCGCCAACCCTTGCAACGGGGATTGCGGTGAACTCAAGTTGCAATCCAACATGGCGAAATTAATGCTAGTACCACAAGCAAGGGGGTCTGGGGCGTAAGCCCCAGGTTAGGTCTGTTTTTGTCTGTAAAACATTATAAATACATAAATAAACACTGTAATTGAGTTCACTTAGTGATTTCATACATCACGTGCGAAATAGTACCAAACGCGTGGGGTTGGCAATACTGACTCGGTGAGAAAGATGGGGGTGAGAACTTCGATTTCAACTATAAAAGTTAAGTCGTGTCGCTATTTGGGCGGGATGGTGGGTCTGTGACGGCGGAACAGTGAACATCTAATACTCAATCCTCTCCTGATATCCTCCCGACTATTAAATCAGGTAATTTCAGTTTTTAAAAATATTTATACAAAGGATGGTCTAAAGTGAACCACTACCTTTTCTTTTTTCTTTTGGTAAGTTTATTGCTCGAAAGTTAATGTTGACAATTTCCTTATTTTTAAAGTGTGAACGTGGTGTTTGTTAATAGCAATTGGCTTCAATAACGTGGCACAGTAAGTACAAACAATTTTCAGGCGCTACTAACAAAAATAACGCACTTTGAAACGGGCAAGGGACAATGCACGAGAGCCCTTGTGGAAAACAACAGCCCCTAAAGGTTGCCACTACACAATAACTCCTGGATTAATGAGCGAATGGTACCACCACCACTCTAAAGCCTTACAACTGCCTTTCCTTCTAGTGACACTGTTATTTATACAAAAAAGGAAGCTTGTAGTTTAACGTGACCGTTAATCTCGCGATCATAAGCCACGGGACCTCCGTTTTACGTGGAATCCGAACCACAGGACATGGCATTTCACATCGAAAATCCCACATGCATTGACCAGGAATCGAACCCGGTCCGCCTTGGTGAGAGGCATACAGCTAGACCGCTGAGCCACACATAAGCAAGGCACATTAAGAAATCAAATGTGCTTTGTACTAAAGGAGCATGTTTACAAGCACAGCATAGCAGTGTGGCTCGACACATTCAATCCTTAGAGGCAGATGACCTCGCCATTCCACCTTTCAAATCTATATCAGCCTCCAACATAACCAATTCAAAGAGAAAATGTACCACATGGCAAAATACAAATCTATACCAACTGAGGCTAATAAGTGCAACACTCTGAAGGTCCCTAGATTTGCAAAAGCAAATTAAAGTTAATAAGTCATCATGGCAAATAAATAGATAACATATCGTGCACAACAACATGAGGTCTTACCTTATACACTTGTCCATAGGTCCCATTTCCCACGACTTCAATTAGTTCAAAAATTCCAGCAGGGTCCTGAAATAATAAACAACATTTCAGTTGGAATTTTCCACGGATATTCGAAGACAAAGAACAACACAACGATTCGAAAAATGAAATTACAAGGAATCATGGAGATAAAGAAAGGGCATCTCCTAAGAATCACACCCATGGGGGGGCAAGGAAATCGTGTGAAACATCCCAAGTAGGCGAATTAAATTTCAGTAGAAATATTGGCATGAGAGAGTTGTCAGTGACCTTAATCGCACCATAATGAATGGCAGATTACTAAAAGGGTTCATATAACACATCAACTTACTTTTAATGCATTCAAATCAATGTCATCTAATGAACAGTTTACGCTAGGAGCTAAATTATGCGCCATCTTGAAAGTGTCTTTGAATACAAAACACTCCTGCTAACAAAAAGCCAGGATGAAACCGCACCACAAATGTTACTAATGTCTGGGATTTCAAAAACCCTAAACTTTTACGCTACCTACATAAAAAGCACAACATTTTTGTAAAATTGTAATATTAACCACTATCTGGCCATTTCACACGCAGTCCACACCTAAATCTTCTATACCTTCGCACCACAACGCTCCAACCATGACGTCACTGCACTGACACCAGCGAGAGATTCCACAGCCACCAAAATTGACGCTCCTTCCGTTATTTACAGAATTCTACAAAGCGTAAATACTTCTTGAAATGTATAAAACTGCTCTGGAACTGACCTTGCCGCAATTTGGGGAGACTATTAAAAATTAACCCTCGTCCTTCAAACGCTAATCCAAACAAATTCAGTAGTATTATTATTGTGCATTTCATTATCCACTGAAAATGTTTGCTCCTCAACATATTGCTGCACCGTGCATTTCGAAGACAATATGGGAAAAAATGATCATCGGACCTGTGGCCTTATGGTTGAAATAAAGTACCACGTGAAGGTGTATCCTTAAATAATAAAATTCACACGACTTATCCGTAACTGAGAGCTCGTTGCAAGGCGACTTTCAAGACTTACGGTACCGTCCTATCTGACGGTCGTTAACACCACTAATCAAGGCCGTGTAAAGAGGCATACTAAACCAGACAAGTGCGCTAGTGTGGGATCTAGGATGTTCCACCTCTTCATTCAGCACAAACCTTTGACAGATGAAAATAATGAAAATCCACAGCCTGCTTCCAGTCTCCGACCGGGTCAGGAAGGGAATGAATGAAGCCCCGATCTAGCGGCGAGGATATGAACTGTGCCGGCTGCCGAAGCCTGTCGCACTCCTCTGGGGCAATGATTAAATGAATGACAGATGAAATGAAATGATAGTGGCGAGTGTTGCTGGAATGAAATTTTGACATGGAAAACCGGAGTACCCGGAGAAAAACCTTTGACAGATGATAGGTCTCAAGGTATATAGGGGCAGCATAGGTGGCGTAGTTGGTAGCGTGCTGAGCTTCTATGCAAGGTTGCGGGTTAAAACCCGGCCAAAGTGGGTTAAAATTCCCTCAGTATGCCTTCCTTCGGAGGGGAAGTAAAGCCGGTGGGGCTACATTTATGGTACCGGTAGTCTATGTAAAAAAAACTTCCCCTAATTACACTTGTGTGAAGCTAAATAATAGGTTAGATTTGACTAACACTCTTAGGTTCCAACGTTCGTCGCCAGGAGCCGACTGCGGTGGCATCTAGTAAACAAGTTCAGAACTAGTTGTCGTTGACGGTGGCGTTTGCTAGCAAAAGTAGGAACTACTTGAAAATCGAATGTCTGCATTCCTTACTTGAATTGAAAACAGATAAAACACACTAATACAACCATCACAATTAACACCGGTTATCAGACAGATTCTACACACACCCAAATTACACGGGGCTACAATGCTGTGTTGTTACAGCCCCTAAACTGAGGAACCAACCAACCTAAAGATAGCCTATACCTAAAGCTCTTTCAGATAGAAATTTTGGGGCATAAATGGATAATCTTTGTGATAGGAACATAAATGCTGTGAAATGTAATGCCACACTCAAAATGAGTCAGACTTTAAAAACATCAGCTGTTGTATGTCTTTCAGTGTCCAGTCTACTCTGCATGCCTCTGTAAGTGTATGAGATGCCTCCAATTTCCCCTATTAGCAGTTAGCAGTTACCTCCTGGTCCGAGGATTGGAACTGGATACAATCAGCCTCACCATCCTAGAAATGGTTTTCCTTGGTACGGTATGCCACTTCTACTCCTGCCTAATCCTAATCTACTAAGACATCACCAGGTTATCAGACAAATACATGGCATTGATGACCTTAATGTCCAAGCCCTAAAAACCATTCATTTATGACCAAAGGAAGCCGAGCAGTAACGATTTCAGTGAATCGAGTCGAAGAAATAATATATTGGGTGAGTGCAACTACGATGTACGATGCGTGACAATATTTCAGCATGACAACGTCTTCTCAGACTGATTTCTTTAAGCTGTCGCTCTTGTAAAATTTCAGCTTCGGATATTTTATTGTATTTTGCGGAACGGAAAGTTCACAGGCGAAATGAAGAAAAGCCGAGTTGCACTTCCAGAGAAACTCCAAACACATCCACTCGTCTCTGAAGTCTTAACTCAACACGACTCGACAGTTTGCGGCTGGCTGTAACTGGGGTGATAGACTCGCCCCTTTCGGTGGCGTAGTCGGTAGCATGCTGAGCTTCTATGCCCAAGATAGCGGGTTCAAATCCGGCCGAAGTCATCGGATTTTTTAAGAGGGTTAAAAATCCCTCAGTATGCCTTCCTTCGGAGGGGAAGTAAAGCCGGCGGTCTCATGTCATAGATTTATGGCATGTTAAAGAACCTTCCACTAATTACACCTGTGTGAAGCTAAATTGTATAGGTTAAGAATGTAAACAACGCTCTTCGATTCCTACGTTCGTTGCCAAGAGCCAACTGCGGTGGCGTCTGGTAGCTATGTTCTGAACTAGTAGTCGTTGACGCTGGCGTTTGGCGGCAAAATTAGGAACTTTTTGAAAAATTCATAAGTCTGCAGTCCTTACTTGAATTTAAAAAAAAACAGATAACACACACTAATACAGTCGTCACAATTAACACAGGTTATCAGACAGATTCTACACACACCCAAAGTACACGGGGCTACATGACCGCGTTGTCGCAGCCCCTAAACTTAAGAACCAACCAGACTCGCCCCTAGTTAGGCTGTAACTGGGGTGATAGACTCGCCCCTAGCCAGCTCATTAACTGTCGCCTCAGTATTTGAATGGAGATTGTTGGAAGAAATAAAAACGTAAAATCACTTATAGTGGGCGATGTATTGAAGATAGAGATATGCTGTCTTTGTAGAACTTTTCATGCTGAACAATTCTTACACTCATAGTATATAGATACTTTTAACGGTTTGCCCGGCGTAAGCTTAAAGCGCACATGGACGCCAGGTGCTTTTTTCGACTTTTTCACTGAAATCGTTACTACTCGGCTTCTTTTGATCATAAATAAATTATTTTCTACAGAAATCTTCCTCGAGATATCCTTTACAGAATGGTGAAAACCGCATCAAAATCCATCCAGTGGTGACATCCAAAAATGACAGTAGCGACACTCGAGCGCAGCAACAGAAGAGAGATAAAACGATATCATCAGCTTTCACTGTAACACTTTTTCACGAATGTTACTGGATTCCAACAATTTATTTGATGTCACGTAAAAATGAAACGGCAATCGTTTAACACTGATTCTAACCATTGCCTCCTAGGTCTGCTTTTCGCTTCTTTTACCCTCTATAGGTGAACCTAGGTAATCTCACACGAGCAACCCCATTCAATCTCTTCAATACAAGTAGGCCTATTGGCCATCTGAGCAGTGCAGCTCCCTCCTTGCAGAATATGATAACTCGCCACATTGGCTTTGCTACCATCCTGGGGGAAAAGGCCAACTATTCCAATTACGTGTCACCTATCGGGCAATCCTCTAATGTTTCTTTCTTACCGACATGACATTTTTCTTTGAAATATTTCCGGAGGCAAAACTGAGAAGAGGAGGGTTCAATTCCCATCCCAGCCATTTTGGAAGTGGTTTTCCATGGTTTCCCATTTCTAACCTACTCCAGGCAAATGCCGGGACAATTCCCAATTGAATGCCACTGCCACCCCCTTCCCAATCCTCACCTGAATTACAAATACACACACTACTACAGACACCACAATCACACAGGTTATCAGACAAATTATTTATTTACATCTCTCTCTGTGGTTAACAGCCGTAGGGCTGGTTGGCAGCCATTCTTCCCGTCTCTCCGTCTTCCTCTTCAGTTCACAGTATGAGCCACATCCCATATCTTCCAGTATTTAACTCATGTACTCCTGTCGGGGTCTTCCTCAACAATTCTTGCCGTCTACTGTTCCCTCGATTATAAGCTTAATCAGTCCATTGTGTCTTCTTTTTAAATATTTAAGGAAGCATCTTCTCTCTCCCACTCTTCTAAAGACTTCCTCATTTGTGACCATTTCTTTCCAGCTGATTTTCATAATCCTTCTATAGCACCAGGTTTCAAATGCCTCTCTCTCTCTCCTATTGTCCAATATTCGCTGCCATATAGCGTGACGCCCCATACATAGGTCTTCAACATTTGTTTCCTCACATCAAGACTTATGTTCTTTGCAGAAAATAGGTTCTTCTTCTTATAGGGGGGGGCGTGGTGGCTCAGCGGTCTAGCTGTATGCCTCTCACCAAGGCGGTCCGGGTTCGATTCCCGGTCAATGCATGTGAGATTTTCGAAGTGAAATGCCACGTCCCGTGGTTCGGATTCCACGTAAAAAGGAGGTCCCGTGGCTCATAATCACAAGATTCACGGTCACGTAAAACTACAATCTTCTTTTTCTTCTTATAGAAAGCGTTCTTGGCTTGGGCAATCCTACTTAATATCTCTCTGCTGCTTCTTCCATCATTCTTTATTTTACTTCCCAGATAATTAAACTCATTCACTTCTTGTATCTCTTTATTTACATACGGTATATATATTTTAGAACTGAGGCCATGATAGACCGATGATGGAGAGGACCAAACCAAGATTTGTGAAGTGTCCTTACAAGACTATCTATCCATGGGTTTCATCATTAACTGTGCAAGAAAACACATTTTCATGACCCAAGTGATGATTGCTCATGTAAACTATACAACAAAGTGTGTGAACGATATCACTTTACCGCAAAGAGATACAAGACTCTGAGTGTAAATGATTATAGCAAAGAATGATGTCTTTTGTACCTATTTCATCATTGTACATTTATTGTACTACACGTTTGTGCGCTATGTCCTTAATAATGATAACACACACACCCAAGTATACAGGACTAAATGACCATGATGTCCGAGGCCCTTAAATGAAACAAGAGAAATGATGGTATACTGTATTGGCTTTCACGGTCAGTGAATTAAAAATCAGCAATTCTTCTAGGTAATTTTAGTCAACTGTGGCTATGCGAGGATTTGATCCTTGAACCTTGGACACAGCAGGTAGGAATGTTACCACTGCGACACACAATCAATCTCTGAGATATTAGAAGGTCCTAGCATTTGGGGTTCAACTCCGGGTATAGCCTGACCCAGGCTCGTATTTAGGACTCCTGACGTCCCTGGGCAAAAATAAATTTGCTGCCCCCGACTTAGAATATGTAGATTTATTTAAGTTACCTTAGGATATTCATCATCTGTGTAAGTAATTAAATAAGAGTGGTAATCATAATAAATATTAGTTTACTAAAATTACAAATAGAAAAAGAACTATATAAAGAATTTACATTAAATTTTAACAGATACCATACACAACCAATGGCCAAATCATCAATTATTTAAATAACGAGGGGCCTTGTCATTTGCAAGTAAGTTCAGGATTTCTTCATTAGCACTATTTCACTTTCAAGTTAGATTCAACAGCAAGAAACCCAAGATGACCAAGACGATCCTTTCTTCTATGTCCTTAAATAATCAGGATTGCCATTGTGCGACAATAATATTCCCTTGTGGGGGTATTAAAAATGTAAATAACTTTACATTTAATGCCCAAGTGGTTTTGTACAGTTTTCCAGAAATGTTGCTGCTCTGGGAAGTTGCCCCCCGTAAATACGGGCCTGGCCTGACCCCATACATTGGTCAGTCTTGAGTTCAAATATTACCATTTATTATTTAAAAATCCTAATCGTTCAAGAAGGCCAAACCACTCAATTTGCAGCAATGGAGGTTAAGATGCAAATCATTGGATTCTGCACCTTAGCAGGAATAATACTGGGAAGAAAAAGAAGATTCATATTGTATTAAACCTTTGGGCAGGAACTGCTACAGGATCAATTTGAGACCAGGAATCCCAGTCTGGGAAAGCTTCTGTCAATGATAATTTGCCCGAATAGGTGGGGAAAAAGCTGGAAACGGGAAATGAAGATGATGATGAGGTGGGGAATACCTCGGAACGTAGGATACACGTTCAACTTCACACAGCAAAGGTTTGTTGAGGCAACACGGCACAGGTTGGATGTATTCTTATACTTATTTTAGCTGAGTTAACTTTAGTTAGTTATTATTGTTTTAAGGGGCAGGACAGTAAGGTGGTCATCTGCCCCTTGCGTTAACTTTGCATGGTATCTAAGAGTAGTGACCGGACATTTATGCACTGAAAACAATTCAAATATGCATCCAACAATGAGCCAATCTTATTCACTCACTTTATACATGTACTGTATCATTCACTGCAGAAAGAAGCATCACAATAGATAATTGCACGTTTTTCAATGTTTTCACGAGACAAAGTACATCTATTTTAATATTTTTTTCAGTGCATAAATGTCCACTCACGAGCCACCAGTTGAATAATCACTAGGGCTCGGATTTTTAGGTAAATAAATATTTTTTTATGTAAATACATATTTTAAGCAGTTTTCTATAAATACATAAATTCCTGATTTTCACTTACTTAGCACATAAAAATACATAAATCAGTATGCTAGATCCTTCAGTTTATTGCATTTTTGTTCCGTGTTACTTCAACGGGGAAGACCTTGTGAGCTATCTAATCTTCATGCAGAGCGTATGTCAGCTTGCAACTGTATTATTCTTAACTTGTCGCCCCGTGCCACTCACTGTGGAAGCTGGGGATTTCTTTGTCCATAGCCATATTGCAACACGTGCTAGAGCTACCTGGAATCAGTGTCACTCACATGCAGTTCATTTCTGGCACAGAAGTGTAAGGCAGTTCTACAAGTTATCGTCTGTTGCAGAATTTAAAGATAATTTTACTTCTGATGGGGACGTTCTGTTCTGCCAACCATGTGGGAAAGCAATCAAGGCTGAACAGCGATCTCAAGTTACACAACACCTCGAGGGCAAGAAGCATATTGCCGCAGTTTCGCGCCTTCAGAATAAGTGTTTTGCGATAATCGTCGGTCATTTGTGATGGACAACCTGAAGATGTAGGCCTATCTCGTTGTGTATTTTAATGCTTCAGCAGTCAGTGAGTTCTGCATATTGTTTATATTCACATTAATAAACTAAATCATAATTAAATATTTTTACTTTTTTGTCACATATTTCAGGTATTTTTAATACATAAAAAATATCTCCTAAAAATCCGAGCCCTACTAATCACTACTGGTATTTTAATAAATACTTTGTGCTGCTCTTTGAGTGGAGGATATGCAGACAAAGAATAAAGTAACACATTAACTGATGAAACTCCTCACAAAACTAACCTCGGGCTACTCGCTGCCGACATGTCCCACGCCATTCCCTTCTTCAAATAGCCAGGCAGCATTGCGTAAAGTATGAGTACTGTCATCTCGTTATCTGTTGCTCAGAAAGTTGCTCACAAGGGATGTCCAACACGCAGGCAAAACCTATTTTGTTCAAGATGTTTTAAATTACCGGTATACTTAATTTCAACTATTTATGCTAAAATATGTTGTTATGTTCAGAATATGCAATAAATCCCATAAACCCACAAAATATGCATATGCAATTTCAAAAAATACGGTCCCCACTGATAAGTGTACTATGTCCAGCCTGGTGGCGAATTGATTAGTTTGCTAGGCTTCGGCCTGAAGGTTCCCATGTTCAATCCTCAGCCGGGCCATCAGGGTTAATTCCCCTGGCCCGGGGATGTCTTGACCATTACTAAATCCTCATTAGGACTTGCAGGTCGCCCACGGACCTGCACTCGGCCTCTCAGGAGGCCACACAACATTATTATAGTTTTTTTTCTTTCTTTCTTTGTGTGGCCTCCTGAGAGGCCGAGTGCAGGTCTTTCTAGGTGACGCCCGTGGGCGACCTGCGCGTCGGGATGAGAGATGGAATTGATGAAGGCGAATGAAACTGGGGAAGGATGTGGAAGGAAGCGGCCGTGGCCTGTCAGTAGGTACCGTCCCAGCATTTGCCTGGTATTGAAAATGGAAAACCACGGAAAACCATTTCAAGGACGGCCGACGGTGGGGCTCGAACCCACGCGTCTACCGAGTCAGCAAAGAGCTTGGCCCCATGACCTAACGCTGCGCTTTAGCGCGCGTAGCCACTACTGTCGGTATTATTATAGTGATACTATGGGAGATAAAAGGTGGCAAATTAAAAACAACTTCTATGGTGGTATTTAAATACTACATCACAAAGAGGAAGTGGTAAATTAAGAACCCCTATCATAATTATTAAGGGGTCATCAAAGACAGTATAAAGCAGCAGAGGGTTTAGGTGGCAGTCAAGGGGAAAGTATTAAGGTGGTATTTAAGTGGCATTAGGGGGAGAAATAAGTTGCAATAAAAAATGGCTCTCGTGTAGTATACGTTGCCCGTTTCGAAAGTGCGTTATTTTACTTATTAGCGCTCTGAAAATGGTTTGTAATTACTCTGCCACGTTATTAATGCCATTTGCCATTAACAAACACCGCGTAAACACTTCCAAAATAAGGAAATTGTCAACATTAACTTTCAAGTAATAAACTTATCAAAAAGAACACCACCATGTTTGATGCCAACTTACTGTTTGTACTACTAGGCAAAACCATTGGCCTGGATAAAGATTATTGATGCGTGACTACCCCCACTGTGCGTGACAAAAACCAGGGGTGTTTATATTAGCCTAACGCGGCCCACAGGGCCGCGCTACCTACCCTTTATTGGTCTGGATGAAAATATTGGTCTGGAAACAATAATGTTGGCACTGTGAAAAAATTCACTAACACCCTCTTGCGATAAAATATTCAACTCCTGTATATTAGTAACATTGGCCATTTCTATAGAAAACTTTTCGGATTTCAATGGCGGCGGGCAACGTATACTACACGAGTTCCTAAAAAATGAACAGTTCATGCCATGCCTGGTGCCACTTAGCAGCAAATTTACTGACTCAAAACTCAACAATTCTTCTAGGTTTGTGCCGTGTCGTGTGTGGGGGTTTCACCTGGGACACAAAGCTGGCTCATCAGCGGGCTATTAGTGTCCCCGCTCGGACCCCCACTGGAGCAGCGAAAATGGAGGTAGCGCGCAGTTCACTACTCCTGTCGGGGTCCGGGCGGGGACACTAATAGCCCGCTCATGAGCCAGCATGGTGTCCTAGGTGAAACCCCACACAAGACACGGCTCAAACCTAGAAAAATTGTTGAGTTTTAATTGACTGGCCGTAAAAGCCAATATAACACTTTCTTACTGACTCAACTTTGCAGGAAAATTCACTCACATTGATAGTCTTTAGTACATAATATTCCTTATGCTGTGGATACTGCAAAGATAAAAGTGTAAACAGTGCCCGTGTAATCTTTCCCAGGAACTCTGCTATAATACAGTAAGCATTTGCATTAGTTCCTACACATTTCAATATGGGAACCCGAACATATAAATTATTTCTGTTGTTCTTTTTTCTACCATAATTGAAGGTTGGTACGCAGTAGTGCATGTTCTGAACATATCGCTTAACTGTTTCCGGCTCTGTTATGACTTGATACCGGTACCGGTACCCCATTATACTGGCTTCCAACTACATTGTACTTTGATGCCACCTTATTCCTTCCAAACTGCCACTTTCTAAGGAGGCAAGTTCACCATTTATACCTTCTTATGCTTTGCTACCAGTCTACTCTTGGCTATAGCGCAGCAACTTGAGCTGCTGGCGGTGTCTCCATGTGGCAAGTGTTCTTTGAGCCACTGTCGATTGTTAACCCTGGAATCCTACACTGGGGCACTGGGTAACCCAGAGAATTGTTGTTTTGCTCGGGGTTTGTGATGGCAACCCTTACAGCCTGCAGCCGCCGTGACTTTTCTTTGTCCTGGACAGTCTTTCAGTTGCCGTGTTAGTCACAGTTGTAATGCATCGCTTCTTTGCTATACATCGGTTTTGGGGCACAGAGTAGGATTAGTGTTACGTTTCTTGTTGTGAACTTTCCGCGAACCAAGGACACCAAAACCCCTATGAAGTGTGCAGAGTGAAGGAGTTTGTATCCAGAAGTCATATCTTATCTGTTCGTGTCAATTGTAGAGATAACATTCAGTAAAACACTCTAAAATGTGAGGTGTTACAAAATGTTGTAAAAAAGTGTAGGCCTACGTGTTTTAATATTATTTTATTTTTAGTAGAGGAAAGTGACCAACGTCGGACCCCCATTTTGTGTTTTACCTGTATTGTTATTAATTTCATCTTTTTAAGCAGCTTCGGTGGCATGCTGAGCTTCTATGCCCAAGATAGCGGGTTCAAACCCGGCCGGAGCCGTCGGATTTTTTAAGAGCGTTAAAAATCCCTCAGTATGCCTTCCTTCGGAGGGGAAGTAAAGCCGGCGGTCCCATGTCATAGATTTATGGCATGTTAAAGAACCTTCCACTAATTACACCTGTGTGAAGCTGAATTTGATAGGTTAAGAATGTAAACAACGCTCTTAAGTTTCTATGTTCGTTGCCAAGAACTGACTGCGGTGACGTCTGGTAGCTAAGTTCTGAACTTGGCCTAGTAGTCGTTGACAGTGGCGCTTGGCGGCAAAAGTAGGAACTATTTGAAAAATTCTAAGTTGCAGTACTTAAATTAAAAAACAGATAACACACACTAATACAGTCATCACAATTAACACCGGTTATCAGACAGATTCTACACACACCCAAAGTACACGGGGCCACATGACCGCGTTGTCGCAGCCCCTAAACTTAAGAACCAACCAACCAACTTTTATAATTTGAATTTTAGCTAGATGAGTTCTTTGATATGTTTTATAACATTGTATCTGGTTCAGATTAACTTATAACAGCCCAGTTTTTCCTATGAAATGTTTTCATTAAAAGTAACAAAAAAGTCCTCTCGGCACGCCGGAAGGCGGAGGTAGATTTCACCGGGCAAACTTGGGGATAGACGAAAATAGGCAGAAAATGCACGTTTTCGTAGAAGGATCAGACCTCATTTATTGCGAGAAAGTATTTTATAATAGGAGCTTAATTAACTTTGTTTTTCGTCATTTTATGCTTATTTTAAACATTTTATTGTCTTATGGGGATGGTAGCCTTCTTGTCATTTGGGGTCCATTTTTATACTTGTGGTCACACTGTCCTTATGCAAGGTTTCGACACCGATGTGTAACTATGTAACGGTCTGTTACTTCTTCACGCAAAATTATATCTCCCGCAGAGATTTTGGTTGGTTCTTCAGTTTAGGGGCTGCGACAACGCGGTCATGTAACCCCGTGTACTTTGGGTGAGTGTAGAATATGTCTGATAAACTGTGTGAATTGTGATGGCTGTATTAGTCTGTAATTCAGGTAAGGACTGCAGACGCTCAATTTCAAGCAGTAGTTCCTAATGTTGCTACCAGATACTACCGTCAACGACACCTAGCTCTGTACTTGGCTACTAGATGCCACCGCAACCAGCAACTCGCAACGAACGTTGGATCTTCCCTTCCAAAGGAAAGCATACTGAGGGATTTTAGCGCTCTTAGAAAATCCGACGACTTCGGCCGGCTTTGAACCCGCTACCTTGGGCATAGACATTCAGCATGCCACCAGTTACATCACCGAGGCCCCTTCTCACTTAGTCAGATGGAAAACTGAATGTGATCGCGTGCAAGTGTGTTGTCATGGCAACGTCTGATGGCTCATCCCTCATCAATTTAGTAGTGTTGCCATGGCAACCACTGATAGCTCTTGGCATTTTCTTAAAATTCCGAAATCATTTTTCTCATCCCTTGGCGTAATGGTGGCTCATATCAAAAATTCTTTCAGACAAAAGTTTTAGGTAATTATTAGGGGAATATTGCCCATTTTGTACGGTTTTGATATTGTGGCTATTAAGAGAGATATGAGCAATGTTTCCCGAAAAACCCACTTTTTCCCACCCCTTTGGTCAATGGTTGGTGCTATCAAAAAACTCTTCTAGCATAAATTATTGGGCCTTATTCAACACATAGTATGAACTTTGAATGGATTCTATATGTCACATATTAAGAGAGTTATAGCGATATTTCACTTTTTCGAAAATAGACCCCCATTTTCACCCCCGTTGACCGATTGTGCCCATTAACGAACTCGACCGAGATTTTATAGGGATACATATTATGTAAAAAATTCAAATTGATTGGTGCAAAATTGCGGTAGTTATCGTGTCCACAAAAAAGTGATCTATATATACTGTATATCTATATATATAGATACATATATACATAAATTATATATAAACTTTTTAACTGACGGTGGTTTTGGGGTCTAGGGGATATGAAACGTGAAGATATGTCGAAATTTTCCGGAAGTCGAAACATGGTACCCATTGCAATAGTTAGCTTTCTAATGAAATCTACCTAAAATGACGTCTTGGAAAAAGTATGCCAATGTCAGACCCCTCTTAAGAATGAACGTAAAATCATATAAAACCACTAGAGAAGTAATGAAGAACGTGAAAATACTTTATTTTTACATTATATAATGTCTTGTTAGAAACATAACTTATTGTTATGACCACAAAATCCAGAAACCTACCACTTTGAGAGTTTCCCATTTTCCCACGCAAGGACTGATTTTTTTGGGGTCATCTGAAACAATATTTTGAATGGCTTAAATAAAACCCAAGAAATTTTAATTTGAATTTCAGGAGTCCAACTCAGGGTTATCAGGGGTCCGACTTAGGATTTTTAGGGGTCCGACTTAGGAAAGCTGCGGGGGTCCTACTTAGGACATCTTGTACTTGATATTTTCGAGTCCATGAAAAAAAATGAATAGGTATTTCGAGAAGCAAATACAACATTTATCAAGTGTATCGCTTACTAAAGACAGTACTGTAAACACAATGTGGCTTACCCTCTTTGAAATATAAAACAATCACTATTCCATGAGCACGTGTAAAAACATCCACTCACATGAAAACCAGTAATGGCGGAACTGACGGGATACTCCCCACAGTCCAGTGCTGCCACTTCCACAACATAACATTTCCTTTCATATCTTCTCATTCAATATTGTGCCACCATGAGGCAGCACTGTCCAAGCAAAATAATGCAGGGGTCCGACTTTGGTCACTTTCCTCTATAGAATGTTCAGGTGTATTTTAAATAACTTTTCCGTTAGTCTGATCAAACCAAACTAACCAGTTGTTGTACTGAATTCAATAAATATTGGTGTGTAATGTGTAAATCAGGCTTATTATTCTTGTAGGATTAGTGTCTGTAATAATCAAGAGTAGGGTTCCAGGGTTAAAATCTTTACAACACGAAAGAGGACCGTGGTTGGCTACAATGCTTGCCTTATGGCAATAATACACAATACGGTATTTGATAATTCTGAGTGAACTCGCTCCCTATTGGGTTGTGCTGAGGATAACAGTGCATTCTATAACGGGAAGCCTAGGGTTTCATATTTTCTACAGCTACAGATGGACTCGTCACATTGCTTAAGGACCAGTGTACTTTTATTTGCCACTAAAACTGCCACCTTATTCCTTTTTGCCATTGGAGTGTACTTGGATAGACAAAGTGCTCATTTAAATTATGATTGCTGACAGCAATAGCTCCAGCTGCTTAAGTTAATGAAGCAAAATTACTGCCACTAATAAGAATGACAATTACAAATTCTCTAGTCTTTTTAATTGTAGCCTACCTTGTCAAGGTGCACTCATATTTTCCAGTCCATCATTCCTGGAGACTGGACTGATTCACAAATGGAAGTTCTTACCTAGTTAGCAATTCCAGTAACAACTTAAGTTTATTTATGAAGTTAAATAAACCATAATGCTGATTGCACTCATCATTTTATTCACAACCAGTACAAATCAAATCAAAATGGCTGTCATGTCATGGCCCCCTTGAGCAACATGAGCTTGGAGAAATGAGATAACAAAGCAGCTAACAATAGAAATTAATAATACCTATTAGAAAGACTAAAATCATTATAGGCTACACAGTTTGGAAAAATCATTCATTTCAGGAATAGTTCTGCATGATTTCAAAATACCTTAATAAAGGTGTGAACAAATCAGTGGCCTAAAATATATTGCTCCTTGCAATTTATGTGTCCTTGCCTCCAATAATGACAGCCATTTTCAGAAAACTTTTGATAAAGATCTTTAGTGTTTTGTTTCTTATTCAGTTAGTGTCAGTGAATAGTGATGATATTGGAGTTTTAAAGAGCAGAACAGAGAGATCATCTGCCCCTATATGATCCAGAATGAAAGGATAACTACTTGAGCATTGTAAACAAAGTTCCTTCTACCTTCCATACATTCAACATTTCATTGTGAAGGAAAGTAAAGGCTAGGCTACAGTATGGTAGGCCTACTGGTACCGGTATGTACATTCTGCATGAATTTTAAGAAGACGGTCTTTTGATTTACAGTATTTGTATGAAATTAGATGCAGCTGGTACAGTATTAGAATGATGTAAAGTTTCATAGTTGATTATAAACAGTATAATAAACCTGGCAGAAGCAAGTTTAGTAGTTATTGTTGTAGTTTTAAGGGCGGAACTACAGGGTCATCTGCCCCTAGAAGAGAGTTGATCAACCTGGAGGTTGGTGGTTAGAAATCCTCGAAATCCTAGGCAACTTTATAATGAAAGTTAAGGAGTGAGGTAGCCTAGTTTGTCATTGCTAGGCCAAATGGGGGAACTCGTGTAGTATACGTTGCCCGGCGCCATTAAAATCCGAAAAAATTTCTATAGAAATGGCCAATGTTACTAATATACAGGAGTTGAATATTTTATCGCTACAGAGTGTTACTGTATTTTTTTCAGAGTGCCAACATTATTGTTTCCAGACCAATGGTTTTCGTCCAGGCCAATAAAGGTTAGGAGGGCCGCGTTAGGCTAATATAAACACCCCTGGTTTCTGTCACGCACAGTGGGGGTAGTCACGCATCAATAATCTTTATCCAGGCCAATGGTTTTGCCTAGTAGTACAATCAGTAAGTTGGCAGCATTACGTAATCAAACATGGCGACGTGCTTTTTGATAAGTTTATTACTAGAAAGTTAATGTTGACAATTTCCTTATTTTGGAAGTGTTTACGCGGTGTTTGTTAATGGCAAATGGCTTAAATAACGTGGCAGAGTAATTACAAACCATTTTCAGAACGCTAATAAGTAAAATAACGCACTTTCGAAACGGGCAACGTATACTGCACGAGAGCCCAAATGGGTAATATGCAGTGGAGTTTACCTGAAGCGAAGTAACAAATTCTTAAACTACTGAAATTAGCCAAAATACCTGTGGTAATGGTATCTGGAGACGATATAGTAATAGATGCTTCCTCCTCCGCTGTCCGTAACCCACCCAGCCATCCCAAATAGGATCACGACTTATAAAGATCAAATTCCAGCTGACTCTGCCATTTTTAGCATCATGTACATTATTGCCAACCCCACGCATTCGGTACTATATCACATCCGGCAGACCAATAGTTTTCGCCTAGACCAATAATTGTTAGGGGCCGCGTTAGCTAATATAAACACCCTTGGTTTTTGTCACGCATCAATAATCTTTATCCAGGACAATGGTTTTGCCAATTATTTCTTTTTTCACGTAATAGTGCCGTGTGGTGTATTTTGTTTCGGACATGTTGGCAACGCAATATGACGTCAATGTATCGACCACAAACATCTGCCGTCGTTGAACAAGCTTCATTTAAACAATATCAGTGATATTTGACAGTATTTTCAATTCCTAACGACTCCTTGAATGATGTATGTTCAATAATCTGGTTCGGTTCCGGTAAACTCCTCGATTAACGCCAGATGTGCTATGGCAGCACCACTGGCTCGATGAGCTGATAAATGCCACCCACACCAAGGTAGGCCTATTTCATATTGTTTCGTAAAAGCCGAAGCTCCCTAGTTTGGTGCAAGTCTCAATATTGTGGCTCTTTTTGATGTAACAATACTCTCACTTTCTAGAGAATGTATAATCACAGTCGTTACGAGGAGTTAAAAAGCAAAACAAATTAAAAATTGACTTCATTTTTTATTTTATTTTTGTCTCATACCACTCTTTAGACTCTGCTGATGTATGATTTATTGTGATATGATAAATAATGTAAGCACATTTTATAATTACCATTACCACTTATTAATACACACAAAACATTTATCCAGTCTTTGAAGTTACCTATTTATGTACCGTAACCCTTCAATCAAGAAGGCCTTGGTTTTCATCACACAAATCTACACCGTTTCACCGATCTGAACAACATTTTATGTACTTACCTTTTAGAACTCTGCAGATGACACTATCTACTTGAAATTTGGACAGCCCTCACAATTCCCTAGATTTAGGCCATTTGGCACACAAACAAAATATCAAACAGCACTGTGTGGTGAAAAATGAGACTATTGCTCACTCAGGAGCTTGAGACAGCTGATATTTTCCTACAGTGCTATGTGGCAAAAGACGACACTATTGCTCTCTACTTTTCTAACAGCCAATGAGATACTCGTATAGGCAGCAACTTTTATTTCACTTACTCCTCTTTTTAATCAATTTTTTTGAATTCGTTAGTGAATTATATATTCTTAGAGGAAAGTGACCTGGATGTTATGTACATTTTACTACTTATCACCACCACAAAAAGTCTTCCTCGACTGTTATTTTTAAAATATTTTTTTTTCTATTGCTATGGGCCAGATGAGTAGTAGTAGCCAGTTCAATAAGTTAGGCTACTTGGTATTAGGTTACAGATCTGACGAATATTGGTCAACACGAATGGGCGGGGCACAATGTGTATTATAATGTAATCTATTCCAGTAATCTGGGTCAAGGTGTGTGTGAAGCAAGGACCTCCTCTCTCCACCACTCCCGTCCTTCTTCCACTTTCACTCCTCTTTTTTGGCGGCTTCGGTGGTGTAGTTGGTAGCATGCTGAGCTTCTATGTCCAAGATAGCGGGTTCAAACCCAGCCCAAGTTGTCGGATCTTTTAAGAGCGTTATAAATCCCTCAGTAGGTCTTCCTTTGGACAGGATGTAAAGCCTATGTCATAGATTTATGACATGTAAAAGAACCTTCCACTAACTACAATTGTGTGGAGCTAAGATTTGTAGGTTAGTTTGATAACGCTCTATTAGTTCCAACATTCATTGCCAGGTGCTGAATGCGATGGCATCTAGTAGTAGCCAAGTTCACAGCTAAGTGTCATGGATGGTAGCATTTAGTAGCAAAACTAGGAACTACTTGAAATTGATCGTCTGCAGATAACACACACTAATACAGCCAGATTCTACACACACCCAAAGTACATGGGGCTACACTGAGGAACCAACCATCATTCCTCCTTGCTCAACGCTCTCCCTCACTGCATCCATCCACCTCATCCTCGGCCTTCCCGTAGCTTTCTCAGTAAATAATCACTTCCGGACTCAGTCTTCTCCTATTCGCATCATATGTCCATACCATTTTAGCTTACTGATCTCAATCTTGTCTTGTAACTTGGGGAATGCTGTTTTCTCCCTAATTTCCTTGTTTCTGATTTTGTCCCTGCAAGTCCTTCGAATTATACCTCTAAGGAACTTCATCTCTGCTGACTGGATTCTACTTCCCTCCCGTTTAGTTGTTGTCCATGTGCTTGCTGCATACGTCAATATAGGTGTGAAATATGTTGAATTCAAGACTCTGCTTGTTGGATCCTCCATCGTCTGTGAGGACAATCTTCACAACTTCTAATGGTTTTCCATCTACTGTAATTTTTTGTAATATTCCTCCTACCATCTCGCACATTTCTACCCTCCGATTCTTCTCCACACTGATTTTCATTCCATGCTCTTCTATCTCCTGCTTCCAAACATTAACTTGTTCTTGGACTTACCCCATATCGCTACGCTATGTCATCAGCAAAGAGTAAGGCTTACTTGCCATTCTCCGTTTCACAGTGAGGAAAAGTAGAGGGGACAATAAACTCCCTTGTCGGAGACCTGTTTCTACATTGAACCAGTTTGTTGGTCCACTACGAACACATCAAGTTGGCTGAGTGAAGAGCTACGACGGACAGTTTGTATTCACAATTATTTTCGGGAGGTCTGACTATCCTGGAGAATTGTGGGTATTGTCACCGCAAAATACCCAGAAATATCAACCAATATCTTAGAGCATATAACTTTGGTTGTTTGGTTCTGAACTTTAGGGGCTGCGACAACGCGGTCATGTAGCCCCGTGTACTTTGGGTGTGTGTGTAGAATCTGTCTGATAACCGGTGTTAATTGTGATGACTGTATTAGTGTGTGTTATCTGTTTTTTAATTTAAGTACAAACTGCAACTTAGAATTTTTCAAATAGTTCCTACTTTTGCCGCCAAGCACCACCGTCAACGACTACTAGGCCAAGTTCAGAACTTAGCTACTAGATGCCACCGCAGTCGGCTCTTTGCAACGAACGTAGAAACCTAAGAGCGTTGTTTACATTCTTAACCTATCCAATTTAGATGATGATGATAATTGTTGTTTTAAGGGGCCTAACATCTAGGTTATCGGCCCCTATCCAATTTAGCTTCACACAGGTGTAATTAGTGGAAGGTTCTTTAACATGCCATAAATCTATGACATGGGACCGCCGGTTTTACTTCCCCTCTGAAGGAAGGCATACTGAGGGATTTTTAACGCTCTTAAAAATCCGACGACTTCGACCGGGTTTGAACCCGCTATCTTGGGCATAGAAGCTCAGCATGCCACCGACTACGCCACCAAAGCCGCTAGCATATAACTTTGTGTAATAATTTTAGATAAGAGTTAATTGCTTTTCTTTTTCGACGTCAATGAACAACGACCTATATCCGTCGCGGCATGATGGGTTAAAATCACTAACTGGACTATTAACTATATTATCATGGAGATGCAAGTGCAACGAATTCTTGTCAGACGTAATTTAAGAATGCTAAGGTGCAAGAAACACAAATCCCCCTTCCGTCCAATCTTAACTTGACTGTGTATTTTGAGGAACGAAAAGTTCACAGGCGTAATGAAGAAAAGCAGAGTTGCATTTCCAGGGAAACTCCAAACGACAAACACTCTTCTCTGAAGTCAACACGACTCGTCAGTTTGCTGCTGGCTGTATCTGGGGTAATAGGCTCGCTTGCTAGCTGGGCTGTAACTGGGGTAATAGGCTCGCTCTCTAGCTAGGCTGTAACTGGGATGATAGACTCGCCCCTAGCTAACTCGTAAACTGTCGCCTCAGTAACTGAATGGAGATTGTTGGGAGAAATCAAAACCTAAAAACACTTATAGTGGGCGATGTATTGAAGATAGACATATGCTCATGTTGACTTTTTTGTAGAACTTTTCATGCTGAATAATTCATACACTCACAGGATGTTGTTATTTTAACAGTTTGCCCATTGTAAGCTTAAAAAGCGCAAGGATGCCAGGTTCTTTTTTGACTTTTACACTGAAATCGTTACTGCTTGCTTTCCTTTGATCATAAATAAATTATGTTCTACAGAAACCTTCCTCCATAAATCCTTTACAGAATGGTGATAACAGCATCAAAATCCATCCAGTGGTTCTCGAGATTAACGGTGACATCCAAGAATCGGGCACTTAGTTTTATACTAAGCTAAGTAGAGATAAGTTAAGATTAGGGTGCAACCAAATTTACAATTATTTGATGCTTTTACCAAAACAACACAGGAAGAATGGCTTCCAAACTTTACATGCACAGAATATTGAACCTCTATTTTAATGCTTTTAAATTGGAGAGCAATCCATTTGATTTGATTGATTGATTGATTCTTCGCGTGGGCTACCTTTTCAATAAATTGAAAGTTTGAAATTGTAAAATTTGTGTATATTTTGTGGTTAGTGTCACTGAGAAAGTACTAGGTGTAGGGTTCATTCTATGTACAGGAAAAGTAGGATGGGCAGGTGCAGGCAAAGAGGAAAACCAACAGCATATTAACCTCCATCCATTCCACGAGGGCGTAGCGGAATCTTCTGTCTTGAAGCGATGACATGTGAAAAGGAGTAACAGAGAACATGGTGGAGTTTTTAAAAAAGCCTCACTTTAATATTTTCTATTTTACAAATGTGTTAGTTACAACTAGCGACTAGTTTAACAAGCAATATGTAACCCCTTGCCCATGTTCGGCAACGTGAGGATATGTCGTAATGTTAGATACAGGAAGACAGGTCATGAGCAAATATCTGAGGCCGAGCACACGGAGTGGGGGACAAAATCTCAAGGGGCCATTTGTCGGAAAACAAATTGTCAGCAATTTTGTACTTTATATCACAAAACGTCAATTTTGAACAAATGCGACAAATGGTCCCTTTCCATTTTCCATATCACAATAAAGTGAGCTTTCTGTCTGAACTGGCTAACACTATCCTGGAGCAAATGAAGGTATCGCTAAAATAAAACTAGCTTCTAATTGCGAGGTGACATGTCACAACACAGCTCTAATGCATGCACCAATCATGGAGTGAGTGAACATTTCCAGCCAATAATAATTATGACTGAAATAACCCTTACCGAGATAAATGCCAAATGTGTCCTGGGAAGTAAGACAATTAATTGTGCAATCTCTTAACACTTCTTTTCCTCGCAGACGAACTGCCTTTGCCATCCAAGTTCAAGAAACATTAATGCTTGAACTTTGAAGTTTTTCATGGCTGAACTGAAAACTTGTTTTCGCTGCACCGTGTGCGTAAATGCTCAACTCGGTAGCAACATCAGCGCCACCTGTACATTCGGTTGTTTGTTACTGTCGCTCCTACAGCTGTTCGCTAGTCAAACAAGCGTGGGTGTATTAGTTCTTAAAACATAATGGTTTCAGAATTTATGGCTAAAGTATTCGATGGGTCAGCACAGCCGACGAGTTAGAATGTGAAACGTTACAACTGCAGGCAGGTGGGGGCGTGCATCGAGGTTCCTACATCCAACTAGAGCCCCATCGTCTCATCAGCCCAAGATTGCGGTTTTGATTTCCAGCCAACCTTGGTCGTCTAAGGAGAGTTCTGGTTTTCACTACTCGATAGCGGTATTAAACAAAGCTTAGGTCGCCTTAATGGCTCCAACCCAAAAAGACCTACACCATGGTAGCTGGTACTTCGTTATACCCCTTATTATTAGCCTATCAGGAATAGTTTTGGCCAGGAAAATTGGTTTTTAGACAATAAAAATCATATATTATGTTAGAGATTTTGTTCAGCTTCTAAAAATCTTAAGTCTTAAAAGCGCTTCATTGCTCAGAAAGAGGGGACTAGCTACCAAGTCTGTCATGCCGCAGACAGCTTGGAGTGTGCTTCATTTCTCCTAATGTTATTGCAAACTGCTGGGGCGTGATGGCAACACTCCTGTGGGAATTTCAAAGTGAAACATCACATCCAGTGGTTTGGATTCCACATTGAAAGGAGGTTCCATGGCTTATGATTGTGAATCACTCAGTATAGGCTACTTAGGGACTGTTGTCACAGGGCTTCCAACCATCGATCAAACATTCAACATCCAGGAAGGTGATTGGTCAAATGTCAACTAATCAGAAGCAAGACCCCTACGGGCACAATGTACTAGAGTTGCTATAATACAGCACAAAGTTGGTGTGATCATTAAATTCCAAGATCAGTCCCATAAATTGAAACAAAGTTACCTGATTTCAATTTGGCTGCTATTCTCTTCAAAGCTATCCACCAATCACAGCATCTTTGGCATTTTTAGAATGCTTCCTGGACGTGTGTTAAGCACCTTTAGAATTAGCATTGGATCTCCTCCGCTTAAGCTTCAACAGGAAGAAGTCGCAGGGGGACAGATCCAGTGAATACGGGGGATGAGGAAGATCGACCTTAATGTTACGGATGTGAGAGCTCTATGGGCTGGTGCAATGAAGCATCCCAGAGTTGCGGTCCATGAGATGTCTCAAAACATTGCAGCATTCACACCTTGAGTCGCAGAGACAAATTCCTGGTTCACAATCCTGAAAATGTCGACAGAAAACTAAACCAATGACCATGCTCTTGGTCTGTTTCGCCTTGAAGAATGCATCTTGTTTTCAGGATCATACCTTATCTCCGGTAATGATTGTTGATATGAATTCTGGTCATCCACGGACCTCATGACAGACTTCCCTTTGCCCTTGTAACAGAAGCCTGGACACGAACTTGCCAGAAATATGGTGCTTGTTCAAAACAAACACGAGGATCATTCGAACCTCTCCAAATGAAATGTTAACATTTCTCTGCAAAATTTCTCCAATTTTCCCCCATTTTTGTGAGTGTTGTGTCACCCTGACCTCTCATTGTCCTTCAGCAATGTTCTATCATTTTTAAAAGATGAATGCCACTCAAAACCTTGCATTAACATTCCATAGATTTTAGTTGCCGATTTTACGAGCTTCATGCAGAGCGTTCCAGTTTAGAGTCTGTCATGATTTTGAACTGTGCTGATGCACGCACTATTACAAACGTGTATAACACAGAAGTGAATGAGACTTTGTGGTCGTCACACGTCACCCTGCATGCGTATGTCAATCATGTGATCCGTTCGCTTGAAGCAGGTACAGTCACAGTGTTACAGTTGGGACCTGTTCAGAATTGCATTTAGAAAGGTGTGCATAAAACATTAAGAAAATCATTGATTCTGAATGGCTAGAATCAACTTTCACTTGGCTTGAGGAGGCCGGTTGGTTCAGCCAATCAGAACACCATCACCCCACCTACAGTAAATGTCTACAATGGGTGAAAACCTTGACAGAATCAGCCATTTATGGTCACACACAGCTTGGGGGGGGGGAAGGAAGAGGATAGTCTGTTCACACTGACAATGGGGTTTCACACAAGTTCAATAGAAATCAACCTTTCCTTTACGGATATAGTTTATTATACACCGCACCACAAGGAATCAGTAGGCCTTACGATTATCACAAAGTTCCGCTGACGTGGGCTGCAACTTGCTCGACGGGGATCCCTAGGGATTGTTCAGTCCACAGTAAAACCAGGTTAAAAACAGATCTTCACTAAAGTTGGAAAATCTCCTCTGATCTGCTAATAGTACTTGTATATTACTCTCAAGATGAAGGGAGCAATGTATCGGTGTGGTACTCCTGATACGTTGTCCTTATGATGTTGCAATATGACTGGCAAACTTGTTCATTTTTTTATTATAAAATATCAGTTACACGGTTCACATAATTAAACTGACTTTTGCTTAACAGAGATTTTACTGTACGTTGAGTTACAAGTTGGTACACACAGAACATACACAATACCGTTCAGATTATTGCTTGATGGGTTATTGCTGGGTTAATATAGGACTGGTCGCAATACAGTGAGAGGTGTGACCAGTCTTAAGGGAACCAATCGGAAGTTGAGTCATGATATGGAATTACACTGGCCCACTCGCTCTCCAGATTGTGAACAAGTTGCAGACGAGTCCATGGGGCTCAAGGGTTAGCTGTATGGCAACATATTAATATTATGTACAATGTTTAATGGGAAGCAAGAACAACTATGTACACAAACCATTCCTCTCTCAATCAAATGCCTCTTCTTAATGTACAGTCTCTCTACATACACTCCGCCTCCGGCTTCCTGGTCTCTGCAACAGGATTCATTCCAGCAACAAAACATAGTTGAACTGGAATTCTCGAGGACTGTTTTACGTTGAAGACAAGTTCTGGCACGCTGCTCTTCAGATTACGAGACCTCGGTGCGCTACGAGAAGTTGCCGGCAGAGACCAGGAAGCTGCTTTAGGACAGGCGCACTATACATGGCACAAGTAACAGCTTTCTTAAATCCATCAACCATTTTTATCACAGGCCCAATCTTATAATAACAAATTCCTTCTCAGATTCTTGTAAACACAACAATTTCCTTGGTCCAGATTCACTCACACAGACACATTTAACAGCCAGGACCTCCGTCGTGTCGTCTCTGGAGATGAGCAGTGGCATTTCACCGACACAACCCGCTGCAACTTACTTTATGAAAAAGACATTTTCATGGATTTTTTTAATATTTAGAATTTACATTAATAAATTCCACTTAGTGACCACAGCGTGTTATGTTCGGCTTTGCTGCTCGTCTCTACAACACAATGCAATAATTTATGACATAATAAAATATACAAAATAATTAATATGTTGCTCCTCCGCCAGAAATGTAGCACACTGGCTCTTCCCTGCATCATGCGAGTCTACACAGGGGTGCCAATTCGAGAAGACCCAGAAGAATGTCAGACACATTCAGAAACTCCAGGCGACAAAACCCGTGTAGCGGTGGTCACATGAAGTTAAGGACAGCCACTTCTGTTGGTTGGTTCGAGGAACTTCTGAGAAGATCTGAAGTTCCTCAGGATGCAAGCAATTTTCAGAGAGATCCACCTTCCTCAAATAAGGCAGCGAGAACAGTGATGTTGGTACTTTACTCAACAAGACGACGACTCGAAGGTGTCGTTAGCGACACAGCTGATCATGTTGTTGTCCAAGTAGAGCAGCTCCAAGCGAACGAGTCACCATCCGGCTTGCGAATAAGATTGTATTTTAGATTCAGCATCTGAATTCCGCTGTTGAGGTTACTAGGGACGTTGTTGAAGTTACGCTTGGCTCTGTTGGGAGGAAAATGGTCGCCATCCACAGACGACAAGCCCTCGCTGCACCGCAGGCAGATAACCAAAGGATCCTAGCCAGCATTGCGCCTGCAAGTTTGTGATCCATTTGCGAGTTTTAACAAAACTACGAGCCATTGTACATAATTCATTTGAAATGGGCACCAATATTATATACAACGATTCGTATTCTTGTTAAAACCCTCAAATGGCTCACAAACTTGCAGGCGCAATGCTGGCTAGGATCCTCTGGTTGTGTATCCTCGTGAAGCTCTATACTGTGTAGACTCGCATGATGCAGGGAAGAGCCCAGCGTGTTACATTTCTGGCGGAGGAGCAACAGAAGGCATACATGAGAAAGGAATCTTCTACCAACGAGAATAAATATGTCTAAACACTAAATTTTTATCCGCTCCAAATACAATTTCCGTCAAACATAGTCCAGTCCTCTAAAAAAAATATAATCACAGTCTTTTATTTAATAATTCTTTACACAAACAAAACAGAAGAGAGCTTCCGAAAAGATGACAGCAACAGCGAAGGTAAAGCACCCACAAGCACGACGCGAACGAGTCCAGTCCATTCCAGAAACACAGAACTCTTGTTCTCTTTCAACCCCAACAGCAATGCAATGTTTACTGAAACAGTAATCCTCTCCGTTGAAACCAACCAACCTCCTATTCATCAACAATTATTCCAGCTAAATTTTGCAATAAAGCGATTGTATTTTGATCGTTAACAAATGCCCATTAACTTAGTTAGTCCTATTTGTAATATATTTTCTCTATAGTTGTTAATTCTAATTCCCATGGTAAGTTTTCTAACAAAACTGGCTTGGCGATTCGGGTGAATGATTTCCAAGGGAGAAACTTTCAGTAGATTGCCAAAGCATTTGGGTTGCCTTTCCTGGCCGTAACACGCGTTGCCTTTCCATTACCCGACACCCTCAGTTATCGGAACTCTGCGTAACTATGTTCCGAGGGCAAGATGGCCTCGATGTTCGGGTTTGGGCTAGCAACGTTGTACATTCACATCCACAATGAAGTAACAAACTAGAATGTATGTGGCTGTGCGTCGAGGTGGTGTGGACTCGTTCGCAAGCAGATAACAAACAAGTCATTGGCTAGGCAGCGCACACTCTCACATTCACTCATTGCACCGACCCTGCTTTCCCGAGGCTTGCTGACGATGGATCACGTGGCATTCCCTTCGCAGTGCGAGGAGATGCCATTGTGCGGAGGACACGAGTGCCACAAATAAAGACTAATAAACAAGCAGACAGCGGAAGCACCACGGCTGGTCCTCGCTACTTCCATCGTCACAAGCAAGAGAGAGCCGTCACTTACTTCCTCACTTACGATCTTCTTATTTTTTTTCAAATATATATAATTATATATATTGTTTTTTTTCTTTACTTTTTCTTCCGACTTGGCATCGTGCTTTATCCGTTGCGCAGCGCTGGCACCAGTCGGATACTGACGGTAGCGACGGCGAGAAGGAGCGCCACGGAGCCTCGCGACAGGCCGCACGCCTCCCCTGTCGGCTTGGCGGGGCTCGGGGCCTGTCCTCCGTGCACCACGGGCCGCGTCGTACTGCTCGCTGGCTTCACCGTCGGTTCTGCAACAATACACATCCATTTGAACTTTGCAACAACAACAATACCAAGAGTACAAGCCACCATTAATGATGATCAGGGCTAGGGTCTAGGGGCAGGCTACACGTTGTTTGATAGCGGAGCCGATGGACAGGGTGGTGTTAGGTTAACAGAACAAGTGATAGGAAGTTAGGCAAAATGCCTTTTCTATCTGGCTGGATATTCTAAAGAATCAGATAGAGATAAATATCTTTCCGTGCATTTGGGGACAGTAAAGCCAGTTTTTATTTTGCAGACGATCTAATGATATGGGGAAACGGAGAGAAAAAAGGTACAATGTATGGGTTGAGACAGTAAAACAGTATGTTTTTTTTTATGCAAAGAAGTGCGAAACGATGGTGACAACGAGAAATAGGGGAAGAATAACAAGAGATATAATGATAGGAGGAGAAGTACCATAGCGGGAGTGTAATAGAACTGACAAGGAGATCAGTGACAGAGGAAGGCAAGCCCATGGATTCCTGCAGAGCCTGAGAGCTCTGATGTACCCCAGGTATTATGCCTACGCATCAGTAACCTGAGTTATGAAGAGCAGGATCCAGGCTTACGAAATGAAATTTCAAAGAAGCATAGAGCAAGAAGGGATAGAGTAAGAGAGATTGTGGAAGAGAATCCATTACAAGAGAAGTCAGGAATGAGTTGGTATGGACATGTTAGGAGGGCAGGATACCAAGGAGGATGCATGAGATGGGAATGGACAGCGAGAGACCAAGAGGAAGGCCAAGAGATAGGTGGATTGTGGGTGTGAAGGAAGGAGTGAAAGGTGGTGGGAGGATGGAGAGGCTTATGTTCCAAGGAGACCCAGCCAGGGGCTGGAAACTGCACAAGATGATCATGATGAGTGGTAAATTACATGGCTACGTTCGCGAATTCGGTTCGGGCACACACAAATGCCTATTTTAACCAAATAAATGCCCAAACTTCCGGGCTCTAGTGATGAGTATTAAGCTGGATATTGGAGGAAGCTTGGTTACATTGCTCCCCAAGTGGGATGTGAAGATATTGAAAAGGACGAATTCTGGAGTAAAGTGGATCAAGCGATCATGGAAATACCAAACAATGAAAGACTCATATTCGGAAGTGATCTAAATGGACATGGAGGGTGGGCAATAGCTTATGATCCATACATACTGCGGGAAGAGTGGTGTCCATCATGTGCCGCAGACAGCATCTGAAGGAAGTGAGGAACAGTAAGGTCATAAACGGAGAAAGTGTGGCTGCACAACACCGACTAGGAAATCAAATTTCTAAGAGAGGAAACACCGCAATCAAGAACAAAACAGATAAAATGGTGGAAACTAAGAGAAGAACAGAATTCTTAAGAAAAAGGTGCTGAAGGAAATAAAATTATCTGATAGTGTGCAGGCTTGGTGGGATCAGAAGGATTGGAGAGGAGGTGTTGGGGAGAACTTCTGGAAGACAAGGAGACATGCTGGTGGAATGAGGATGTGCAAAAGGAAATAAAGACAAAGAAACAGGTTAAGAAAAACTTGGATTTGACTGGCTCCTGGGAGGACGAGGAGCAGCTGTCAGTGAAACCTACGCAGACATTGACAAAGGAAACTGCTTAGAATAGCTAAAGCACGGGACAAGTATAGTAAAGACGAGGATGACAAGGCAATAAGAGCCCAGGAACAAATCAAACGTCGACGGAAGGATTACTTCAGAAACTTACTGAATGAAGAAAACGAAAGTGATCTGTGAAGATCTAGGGAGGAACTAGCAGGGAGGTAATATGCATTGAAGGTATTGATGAGATTCCAGTAGAAGTATGGAAAAGTCTGGGCGAGGATAGGATTGATATTCTGTGGGACCTAATGGATAAACTTTGGAAACAAGGACAAAGTCCAGGGAATGTAGGAGAAGAATATTAGTACAAAGGGAATTGAGTTAATGTCACACACAATGACGATTATTGAAGGAAGATTAAGACATGAAACATCAATTACGAGACAAACAATTTGGGTTTATGCCTGCAAGAGGGACGATGCATTAAGACAGCTAATGGAACAATACAGAGAGATGCAAGTAGTGAAGGCATATCGAGTGCCCGATAAGTACACAAGGTTGGTGAAGGAGAACTGTGGGTATGACCCAGGGGTTGGATTACATCAAGGGTCAGCACTTAGTCCATACTTATTTGTCTTAATTATGGATGTTTTGCTGAGAGAGGTTAAAGGAGAAACACCCGATATCGTACTGTGTGAAGGTTAGAGTCTAAATTGGAGGAAAGCGTTGGAAGACAGAGGCATGAAAATCAGTTCCTACCTGCTTGCTATTGCTGCAAACTTTAGAAATCGTGGTTTCCTCAAAAACAATTTGTGTGCATAACTATAACTTGTCCTGTCACTGAAAACGACAATTCTAAGAATCCTAAGAATAAAATATTAATTTACATATAAATATGTGCCAATGTGTAAAATAAGCTCGTTTAATTTGAGTAGAGGATAACAATGGATGGAGATAAGACTCACGGCGGTCAGTAGCGTGGTCTCCGGATCCCGAACCCTCCTCCACCCAGCTGTCGTCCGTGTCCTCGTCGTCCGTCCAGCGCGGCCGGTCTGGCTCGTGTCCGCTGCCGCTGCCCTCGATGTCGCGCATGAAGGAGTCCGATTCAGGGGCCAGCGTCAGTTGACTCAGCACCACCTGCGCACCACACAGATTATGCACACTCTTTGCAACAACAATACCAAGGAAGCTTTAGCTTGTCTACCGGGAAAGTGATTCAATAACAGGCACGATTTATCAAGATTACAAGACACTAGACTATTAAATCAACGCCAAGATGACTTCACTTTTGTTAAGTTCAATTAATAAAATGCAAATTAATCGGTCGTTGTTAAAAGGCACTAAGTCCACATTTTTTACAAATCCTTTTTACCACGATTTTGCATCCTTGGAAGCAAGATGCATATTTTGGTGTTGAATGAACCTTGTCCTGGCGGCGCTTGTGCTATTACCACAGCCTTCGAGGAACTTAGTGCATTTCAACACAAAGAAAATAACAGTTATTACATTCATGTTACGGCTTCCGGATACATAATTATGTTAATTAAGAAATAAACTAAGAATGTGAATGATATTCCTCGCTCAAAGGTTCTGCTCGTTCCATGTTGAAATGGACTAAGTCCAGTTACGTAACAAACGGAACAATGCTATTTTGGATTTATTATATCAGCGTTCGTGTGCACTTTCCACATACAAAAAACTACGTCTCATATTTCAGTACAAGAGCGGAAACACAGTTTTTGTGTATATCTCAAAACTTTAAAAATTAGACTTGGTGCCTTTCAACATCGAGCGATTCAAATGTAATCACTTCACACTGATTTAAGTAAATCAATCAAAACCAAATATTTCAAAATTCTGCCCTATTCAAAGAAATGTTATTTCCCCTGAAACTCAAAGTGCTAATTGAAGAGGCATTTCCAATTGAGTGTCTGTACTTCTAATTAAAATGAGGCGCATTTGATATAAGCGAGCGACTTCCTAAGGATGACCGTCATCCATTTGAACAACTTTCATTCAGGTCTGAATTTTGGTATATTCCAGTTTCAGGCTGATTCACACTTTCATTTACTGACCATAAATTAGCTTCCATTGAATTTGGAAATCTACGTTTTTACCTGGTATTTTCGCACAATGAAAGCAAGGTTATGTTGTATGTGTTCGCACTAGGCTTTCTTTCACCGACAAATGTTCTACTGTTGACATTACAACAGTAGATAACCTTGATGTTCCGTCCCTCATAGACTCTTAATGTAAACAAAATTTGAATTCTTTATGTTTTATGAAGTAGGCTCCATAGGGAGTCGAAACATGTGTACATGACAATTAGTTCGGAGGTGGGAGTTTTTAGATGATACTGTACTTGACATCACCAGTAACAAGAGCTATCGGCACCACAAACACACCTCAGAGATGAACAGAGACTTTGGTTGGTTGGTTCCTCAGTTTAGGGGCTGCGTAGCCCCGTGTACTTTGTGATGGCTGTATTGTAATATTTATAATAATGTTTATAAACTTATCTTCTTTCTTATGATTGTTGAAGTCAACCAACAACAACATGCCCCACCGTTGGGCGATCATTGGGCTACCATTTGTAACAAATATAATAACGAAGCTTGCCATTGTAATATAAATGATACTGGTCGTTATTGGTACGTCATTGTAATAATATCCGAGCTAGCCACCTCAGGGTAGCCGGGTGATACACTCGCTAAACGAATCACAAAAGACTGTACACCGACTTCACAAAAATACACTATTTATTAATAATAATTCTTCTTTTCAGGTTAATCACTGGCAATCATAAACTATCAATACTTCTCTGTGTAGCCTACTTGGACAATCCAAATCACAATACTCATTATTCCTCTATCATCATTCTTCTCCAAAACAAAATTGCCATCACCGAACATAACATCATCTTTCATCTCATTTTTCCATAGATAACCTCTTCAAAGTATCTCTCCAAACATCCTCCATTCCACAGGGCATCCACTATCAATATCCATCCCACTGGTAGACCACCAATAGGCACTAAACACTAGGACTCAATGTGGTGCTCCACCATGGTCAGTAACCTCATAAAAATAAAAATTACTACCAACAAAAAGAAACTAAAAGCAAGCTCTGTAACCTACAAAAGTTCGGTTACAGTATTAGTGTGTGTTATCTGTAATTCAGGCAAGGACTGCAGACAATAAATTTCAAGTACTTCCTACTTTTGCTACCAAACGCTGCCGTCAACTGTACCTAGCTGTGAACTGGGCTAATAGATGCCATCGCAATTGTCACCTGGCGATGAACGTTGGAACTTAATAGTGTGCTAATAAAATCTAAACTACAAATTTAGCTTCACACAATTGTAGTTAGTGGAAGGATCTTTTACATGCCATAAATCTATGACATGGTCCCGCCGGCTTTACTTCCCTTCCACCTTGTCTACCCCTTATTATTCCCGTTTTCCAACGGGGTCGGGGATGAGAAGCGATGGAAGTCTTTGTGGCGATGATTTTTACGGCCGGATGCCCTTCCTGACGCCAACCTCGTGAGAGGAGTTAATGAGAGATGAAATGAATGATGGTGAATGAAACTGGGCAAGGATGTGGAAGGAAGCGGCCGTGGCCTGTCAGAAGGTACCGTCCCAGCATTTGCCTGGTGTTGAAAATGGGAAACCACGGAAAACCATTTCAAGGACGGCCGACGGTGGGGCTCGAACCCACGCGTCTACGGAGTCAGCAGAGAGCTTGGCTCCATGACCTAATGCTGAGCTTTAGCCAGCGTAGCCACTACTGCCAAATGAAGGCTTACTGAGGGATTTTTAACGAACATCGTGAGTGCGATGTGATGCTGGTCAATAGTTCACAGTGGATACACTGAATGCAGGTAAGTGTTCCATAACTGCCCCTCAATCGCTACCTCACGGCAACTGGAGTGCGAGTGGCTTCCGTAACAAACACTTTCCGTTTAGCTCATTTTTTACGATAACAGAGTCGTGTGGAAGAGAATTACAAAACAGAGAGAGAGAGAGACAGACCTGTCGGATGTGGCGCAGCTTGTCGCTCATCTGGGCGATGTTGGGGTCCGGAGTTCTCTGAGTCCACACCAGCTCAGGGTTGTACTTCTGGGCATTGACACTGGACGACACCACCATCTTAGAGTACCTGCAACATTAAGTTTCCCTAAACCATAGTTACAGCCACCAGATACACCAATGTTCTGTGTTTGAGCTTTGTCAGTGTTAAAATGCTGCAGGAATTTCTTGAGGTGCAAGAACAATGGAAATTGCTGCGAGCAAGATGGTGGATGATGAAACAGCTCCCAGCTATTTCTATCTTTTCTTGCACCTCATTAGCCGATAACGCGGTGGCTGCTCCGCTTGATAAGTGAGAGTGGGCCAAGACCAGCATTTTAACTCTTCCAGTGTACATTGACTCAAAGACTTGTTCTTTTTTGAATTCTGAATTTTTTGTTCATTCCGTATTTTTTAAATTTCCCCCCACCCCCCAGTGTCAGCTGAAAAAGGGGCAATAAAGATGACCATGATGGTGATTATAATTATTAGTTTTATTTAATTTTTTGTTTAATTATATTTTAGCCTTTTCAAATTTAGGTCTCCACTTCTAAATTTTAAATTCCATTCCAAATTTGTATACAGTACTTAAATCTGTGGAGCCTCCGTGGCTTAGGCGGCAGCACGCCAGCCTCTCACCGCTGAGTCCGTGGTTCAAATCCCGGTCACTCCATGTGAGATCTGTGCTGGACAGAACGGAGGCAGACAGGTTTTTCTCCGGGTACTCCGGTTTTCCCTGTCAAAATTTCATTCCAGCAACACTCTCCACTATCATTTCATTTCATTTATCATTCATTTAATCATTGCCCCAGAGGAGTGCGTCAGGCCTCGGCAGCCGGCACAGTCCATATCCTCGCCGCTAGATAGGGGCTTCATTCATTCCATTCCTGACCCGGTCGGAGACTGGAAGCAGGCTGTGGATTTTCATTTTTCACTTAAATCTGTGTTAAGAGGGGCAGATGACCTCGTAGTTCCACCCCTGTCCTCCGATCAGCATTTTCACGCTGACATAATTAACCACCAAGAATATTTATCTCACTGCTGATGCAACAATAAATGTTGGAAGCACTTTCAATAAAAATAAAGTGGATGATTATTTACAGCTGTTATTTTTGTTTTGAGGGGCGGAGCATTATGGTCATCTGGCCCAATATTTACACATATGTGAATATTTCTGTACGATTTTCAATGAACTTTTGGTTCGGCCCCGCCAAGTGGATTTGTGTCAGACTTTTCACTTTCGTCTTTCCTATTCGCTCAGTTCCCGACGGTCGAGGTCTTTCGTCCCCCCCCCCCCCCCCTCCAATAGCGAGTAATGAGGTGCGGCCTCCAAAGAGGCCTGGTGCATATATGCCCCAGGACAGTGGTGTATATACAGTTTCATTTTAGAGGGTGCCCAATCGGGGTTATGGGGCATGGCATAGGCCCAAAGAATAGGGGGTCCGGGATTCTCCCCGGGAAACTTTTACATAATTTGGTGCAAAATGATGAGTTTAAGGCCCTCTGGCATCACTTTTCCTACCAATCTGTTGTGATGTTTTATGTTGGGTTAATGTCAAACACTTGCTATTAATACAATCATCTTGCTCACTTGATAGTGAATGAACATTACTGTTTTGATTTACAACTTACGCTGTAATATAAAGTCAAGGTTTCTTGAAGCATTACCAAATCGGTTTATAACTTCATCGTAAGTAATGTATGTCTCTGTGACAACGCTACACCGTTGAGTCTGTTTCCAGAAGAAGGATTTCTTAAGTATGTTTTCAACCAACTCAAACCCCGTTTGAATCTAAAATTTTCAGTGTACATTGACTCAACGACTTGTTCGTTTTTGAATGATGACTTTTGTTTTTCCGTACTTTTTGTTTATATTATAATTATTAGTTTTATTTAATTATTTGTTTTATTAATTTTCGGTCTTTTCAAATGTAGGTGTCCACCTCTAAATTTTAAATTGAATTCCAAATTTTGTATACTTTAATCTGAATTAAGAGGGGCACATGATCTCGTAGTTCCGCCCCTTAAAAAAATAACTAACTGAAGTCCTTTTGGCAGCACAGCTACAGAGAGAGGCTAATTTGCCAAAAATTTGATAAGGGTATAAAATTTAGGGCACTTGTTGCTGTTCTTGGTAGGTTCATAAGAGCGAAGGCACTGGAGAGTAATAAGAGGTTATGATGTCACACATAAGATCAGAGCACACTGTTTACATCGCTCTAGCGTCGCCTCGCTTTGTAACGTTGCCATACGTCGCTTAGTAACAATAGTACGGTACATGACAAGTGTATTAGTCCGAGGATCAAGCATGGGCCATCAAACCGCTTCAAGAGCCCACCGAAATGTGTAGGAAGCGTGTCCTCCAATGACGTCACCGGAAGGAAGCTGACATCACAGCAGGTGCCGCGGTGAACCACATCTATCTTCATCTCCCCTCACATGTCAGGTGCACATTTGCCTGGAGAGAGTGAGGGAAAAGTGCCGGGATTTCAAACTCCGACCTGATGTGGTGTTCACAGAGGCTCACAACTTGTTAGCCAAGTTTGGAAACCACGGGGCTCCTGTATCACCTCTCCTCCTCATCTCTCTTGTCGACCTCAATTCTTGTTCACGGCGGATTTTATTAAACTATTGCTCATGTCTGAAGTGTTTCATAAACAAGAACAATTGGCTATGGAAATGTCTAGGAAGGTATTCGAGCCCGCCACCACGAGTGTGGTTTGCAAATGTCAGTGTCCTTGGCACAGACCGCAACATGACTCACACCAGCACACTCATGGCGTGGCTCGTCACACTTCCTAGAAAACTCTTGTCACCACGAGCGGACATCAGGTCCTTTATCCTAAAAATAACACAAAAGCCGCTTTTTAATCATTAAATTGCATATTTTTAACGTAAATATGTAGTCATTATTCTACAGGACGTGACGTCATTGAAAATTTCTAAATGGTACTCTCTACTCTTTTTAGAAACTAGTGAAGTTTACGGGGCAAGACGCCATGAAAATCGTAAAAAATGTATTATAGAAACCGGTGATGACAGAATCGATTGTCGCTAGGGAGTGTTAATGCACTTTCTCCGGGGGTTCGAACCAGGTTATGTTTGGCGCTCAGTTTGAAACATGGATCGCTTATGTCACTGCTGTGATTTGGTTAAGAATTTCAAGGGTTTGGGGATAATAACAAGCATAACCAGACATAGCCCCGTATTGGATTTTTTAAATATACTATAGCGGCAACATGATTCGGTTTGGCACGAGATTGAAAGTGGCTACAGGGGAGTGCGGTGAAGTGAAGTTGGCAGCACTGACTCAACATTCCATTGCATTTTCTATGGCGACTGATATTTTCGTCAGTTTACTGCTCCAAAGTTAAAACTAAGATAACTGCCTTATTCAAGTGCGAATATTGTGTTTCTTAAATGCAATTAGTGTCTATAACCATGGCACAGTAAGCAGAAACAACTTTCCGAGACAATTATAAATGTGGCAACTTATTTCAGGGGCAGATGACCTCGTAGTTCCAACCCTAGTAGTTGCATGCAGAAGATTTGGTTGTTATGGGAACACACAAGTGTAGGTTTTACGACTGCCTAACGTGAAGAAATCCTACAAAACCATCTGTGGCACCTGCTGCCACTCGCCCGGCATGTAGGCAACACAAAGGACACGCCTGTCAACTGGGTTGCTGCCCTCACAGGCACTGTTTTCCTTTGCAAAGAAACATTAATTCGAAAAAATCTCACAATGTATTTAAGCCCCTAAGTTCTAAGAATTTAGCATTATTTCTTTCTTTTATAATGAAAGAAAGGGAGCTTAACGAATTTTAGATCAGTAAGTCTTGGTGTGCAAAAATATTGGAATGTAGCCGAAAGAAAAAGGAAGATTGTAGTTTAACGTGACCGTGAATCTTGTGATTATGAGCCACGGGACCTCCTTTTTACGTGGAATCCGAACCACAGGACGTGGCATTTCACTTCGAAAATCTCACATGCATTGACCGGGAATCGAACCCGGACCGCCTTGGTGAGAGGCATACAGCTAGACCGCTGAGCCACCACGCCCCCCCCTGTAGCCGAAAGAAATCAGAAACCCCTCCCTATGGACGTCAAATTGGCAGGTGTAAAGCTAAAGTAGGAGACTTCTGTTACTTAGGAAGCAAAATAACCCGTGATGGACGAAGCAAAGAGGATATAAAAAGTAGGTTGGCTCAGGCAAGGACAGTTTGCTGTCATCAAATATAGATTTAGATATTAGTAAGTCACTTTTGAAAGCCTCTGTGGTGCTCTATGAAAGTGAAACTTAGAACGTTGGTGCAGCAGATAAGAGGAGAATTGAAATGAATTTGCAACGTTAAAGATCAAAAAACGCCTCAAGGTTTGGAACCAAGGAACACATCAAAAAGAAAACGAGAAACAAGTGATTTTCGAATTTTGGTATTAATAATAATAATAATAATAGCATCGTATGGCCTCGGGTACCGGGTGCGAGCTTTGTTAATTGACGCCCAGAGGGCAGATTGCATGTCGAATTATATTGCTCCTTGTAGCGCTATGAAAGTCAAGGAGATTAGATATCTAAGCGCTTTCTAGTAGAGAAATGAGGAATTTTGTGTTGGCGGAAAATCCCGAGAGTAATTTTGCCACTATGAACACGGCCTACTGAATTCAAATGTGTTCTTTAACATGCCAACAACGTATGACATGCGTGCCGTGATTTTTGTCGCCTTTCAAAAAATCACTTGCCACGGCCAGGAGCGAACCTGCAAGCTTGGGGTTGGTAGTCTGAGACGATAACCACTCACCCACCGTGGCAAGCTTCGAAATTTGTTTTTTCAGTTTGATACAGCTCTGCCAAGATTCACAATTTGAAACCTTTCCGGGTCCTTTAGTCCTTCAACATGTCACGTGCTGTGAGTCTGGAGATCGTATTGTCCATGCCTCGCTGCCATAGCACAGGGTTGCTCTGGCTAATGTGTGTGTATGCCTTTGGACAAGAGATGGCTTCATGACGTGATTGATGATTCCTGTTCTGGTATAAGTAGTTATTTTTGCAGTTATGTCTCGTTCTTCTTGAAAAGATAAATTATATCCTAAATACTCGAATTCGTTAACTCTTTCTAAAATTTTACCATCCAGACAAATTTTACTGGGGATAGGGTCCTTACCCTTAAAGGCCATTACTTTAGTCTTTTCAGTAGAAATGCACACGAGATTAAATTTGTTAATTATTTGTTGTTATTTACAGTTCATTAATACAAAGTATTTTGTTATATGGAGCAGAAACTTGGACGTTAAAACACACAGCAGTAAGATGACCTCGTAGTTCCTCCCCTTAAAACAACAATAACTACTAAACACACATCAAGCAAACAAATTATTAGTAACAGAGATAGGGCGGCAAGAAATTCCAGATTGGATAAAATTAGAAATACGAGAATCACAGAAATTATGCAGGTAGAAAGAAATGTACTAGAAGTGGTTGAAGAAAGAATATTACAATGGTTTGGACATGTGAAAAGGTTGCAAAATAGTAGAATTCCAAATGTAATGTGTCATTGGCAAGCTGAACCAAGAGAACAAGGGCTACGAGACCAGAGGTTTAACCGAGGAAGACGCTCAAGACCGACATTAGTGGAGGAGTAGAGTATTTTTGGGTTAAAGATAACCTACTGCATTGTAGAATATTCCTAATAAACCAGAAGAATTTGTTAATCTCATGTAATTTATTTCCTGACTAGGGAAAGCATTGTATACTCACTCTCCAACGCGCTGCCCGTTCCAGCAGTCAGCAGTGTCCCTGGTCTCGGCGAAGCTGTCGTCAGAGCACAGCGACTCTGCCAGGTTGGCGTAGAAACCCCTGCTGCGGCCGAGCGAGGCGAGCAGTAAGCGCAGCTGAGTGGTCAGCGCGGCGTCTCCCGCGTCCTGAGACACCGTCACACTGGGCAGCTCGTCTGAGGGCACGGCGGGGGGTTCCACAGCGGGCTGGTCCGAGTAGCGGGCTTGACCACATGCTCGCTTCACCTGCACACAGTAATCATGGTGGTCTGGCTCATAGGGTCAATCACAACGAAAATACAGTACTTACAAAATGGAACTCGGATTGAAAATACTCACAAAATGCAATGTAGATTCAAAATACTCTTACAAAATTGAGTTTAGATCAAAAATACTTACAAATTGCAATTTGGATTGAAAACACTTTAAAAATGTGGTTGAGATTCAAAAATCTCACAAAATGTAATTTAGAGACACTGGGAGCCAATTCACAAAACAGGGCGGGAATCTTAAAGAGAAAAGGAAGTATAATGGACACAAAAAGAAGGCTGACCCCTAGAAGAAGGAGGGATCAGGAAAGATGAGAGTAGGGCCAATTAAGGCGGGAAAATGAAAGACTCCTTAGGCCTCGGATACCCTAATTCCTTCGGGGTCGGAAAAGAACAAGAATTGACCAAGGCAGTTCGACAGGAAAGAAGACGGAGAGGATCCCGGCACAAATAAGTGGAAGCAATGCCGGACTCAGCTGGGGTCCCGTGGTCGCCAACCCACGTCCCACTAGATGTGAGCCCCTGGGCGGCCATAAATCTATGATAAGGGCCCGCCGGCTTTACTTCCCCTCCGAAGGAAGGGATTTTAACGCTTTTAAAAAATCCGCCGGCTTCGACCGGGTTTGAACCCACGATCTTGGGCATAGCAGTTCAGCATGCTACCGACTACGCCACTGAAGCCGACGTTTCTTTGTAAGCTACCAATTTATATAAATTCCATTTTCCATTATTCACAGTCATTGTTTCTCTGAATTGCTACAGTTATCAGGCTTTCTTATATTTTGACAATTACCCTATTTGAAAAATCCAGAATAAGGGCAGATGTCGTTGTCACTAAATACGAAGGTACCGTAATAGAGGCAGAGACCCAGCACCTCAAATGGGCCGGAACATCTTTTTATCCTTCGTGTAAGTTAAAATATCAGAAGCCCCCATGGACGTCAAATTGACACGTGGAAAGCTAAATCCGCAGTGATGCAAGTAGGTTGGCTCAGGCAAGGAAAGCATTTCTACAGAAAATAAATATGTTGACATCGAATATAGATTTAGATATTAGGAAGACATTTTTGAAAGCCTTTGTCTGGAATGTGGGGCTGGCTCTATGGAAGTGAAACTTGGTGCAGCAGAAAAGGCGAGAGTTGAATTAATGTTGTGGGAGAGGAGAGATGGGTTGGTAGCACACTTAACTTACTAAGACGAAGGATCCAGGACAAGAACTGTGGGAGGAAAGCAATGTTACAATATTTTAACCCTACAATACTAACATGCGTAAAATTTATGTGTAAGTTATGAATATTTTAACTCCTTAGAATTCCCTCTATATCTGTCCCCAGCAGTGCCTCTACTGGTCTATGGTGGTGGTGTATTAATGCCAATCAGCTCTAGAGGCAGAATCATGGGGCAAAGAATTGCCTGGAAACTGTCCTTGAATTTAACAACATATTGGTTTATCCATGGCAATAACAAAGTGGTGGAGACATGTCGCATCACTTCAGAGGGATTATAAGAACAACCTCATAAAAACCAGAGACAGTATAAGAGATTACGTACTGCTATTTACGTCAAAGTAAACGACTTCTGGAAGTCAAGGAGGTTAGATATCTAAACTCCTTGAACACCATAGCGCTTTCTAGTAGAGAAATGAGGAACTTTGTGTTGGCGGAAACTCCCGAGATTAATTTTGCCATTATGAACTCGGTCTACTGAATTCAAATAAGTTCTTTGACATGCCAACATCGTATGACATGCGTATCGTATTTTTGCCGCCTTTCAAAAATCACTTACCACGGCCAGGAGCGAACCTGCAATCTTGGGGTTAGTAGACCGACTCACCCACCGTGACAAGCTTAAGCATCAACTGAATAATGTAGGGTCAAACAGATTGCAAGGAGTGGTAGCTCAGAGAATAGACTGACCGGCATGGCGAGGTGAGGAGAGGCAGGCGAAGCGCTAAGCCGACAGGTAAGGCAATAAACCCAGGGACACAGTCCCGTTGGGAACATTGTAACTCACTGCAAAATACGAGAGGTGTGGCTGGGATGTCCACCACCACATTCCCTTACGACAACATTCAACAGTTCTTAACAGGCTTATCAATATTGCACTGAATTGGCTTGGTTGGTTCCTCAGTTTAGGGGCTACGTAGCCCCGTGTACTTTGGCTGTGTGTTAATTGTGATGACTGTATTAGTGTATGTTATCTGTAATTCACGTAAGGACTGCAGACGATCAAGTAGTTCCTACTTTTGCTACGAAATGCTACCGTCAACGACACCTAGCTGTGAACTTGGCTACTAAATGCCACCGCGACCGGTACCTGGGGGTGAACGTTGGAACTTAGTAGAGCGTTAATCAAGTCTAACCTACAAATTTAGCTTCATACAAGATTGTAGTTAGTGGAAGGCTCCTTTACAAGCCGTGGACTGGCTGCGTGGCTCGGCGGTAACGTTCTCGCTTGCTGGGCCCTAGGTTGCAGGTTCGTATCCTGGCGCAGTCAGCTGGCATTTAAGGGTGCGCAAATGTGAGGGAGTCGTGTCAGTACATTTACTGGCACGTTAAAGATCCCCTTCGGGGCAAAATTCAGGCACCCCGGCGTCTCCAAAAGCCACAGTAGTTAACAGGCCATAAATCTATGACATGGGACCGAAGGCTTTACTTCCCCTCCGAAGGAAGGCATACTGAGGGATTTTTAACGCTCTTAAAAGGTCTGACGACTTCGGCCGGATTTGAACCCGCGATCTTGGGCATAGAAGCTCAGCATGCTACCAACTAAGCCGCCGAAAATGTTCTTATAGGTGTCTCTACTACTAGCGCTTTGTGGTTTACTAGAAAAGCGTTCAAATTTGGACGATTTTTTGCCCCTGTTCGAGCGTTATTGCCAATGGGCCTTAGTGTGTCCAAAATTGAACGTTTAAAATCAATCCTCAGACTTTGGTAGCCCTATTCCCGCACACGTTCCCGGATTGTCTCTGTGGCGTAATCGCTAGCGCTTTGGCTTGGGAAATTGAAGGTTGGAAGGTTCTAGTCAGATCTTGGTCAGCACTTTTTTCTTTTACTTGTTTTCTTATCGTCTTTTGGGTTTTATATAATGTATTTGCTGGGGTCTGTTCGGTTTTGGAGCTATGTGGAAATCATCCCACCACATTGCACCCTATTCAGCCAACCATCCGATATCTACTTTTTACGACAAGTAAGCAATAAAAAATAAGTGCGTTTATTGAATACTTTGCTTATTATATGAAATAAAGGTGTAAGCATACTTTGTTTTGTGTTTGCAACTCAAAGGTCTCATTAAGAAACTACAAAACACGGTCCATGCTGTACACGGGGACAAATAGCTGTCTACGAGGGAAGATGCTATCAAAATCCATTCACTGATTCATCACCAACTTTCATCTAATGCTTTCGTAGACATGATAAAATATGCTTTCTTTGCAGCAAAATTAACAGACGAAAGAACAGTGTTCGGAAATGTGAACATCATTTGATTTCCGCGTGAAGTAATGGGGTCAAGGTGCCATTCTTGCCCTTCACCTGCATTTACTAAATATGCTCGTTGTCGCGAAATGCTCTGCTTGCGATGTTTTTATGAAAAATACCACGCAAATAAGTGTAAAAATGAGTAAGTTCAAGCGATTCATTGTCAGACGAACAGTGAACCTGTGACGAATATTGTAGATAATGTAAACAATAACGTAAATATTAAGTTATTAATATTGTAAGTAGAAAACGCAACAAAAAATAATAAAGTCTTGATGTAATCTGCCAACTAACGGTAAATGTTGTACCACAATCATAAAATAAAAGAAAAAATGTCGAACAAAGAAAAATAAAATAATTTAAAACGATCGAGGGAGGTTTCGATCACGGCAGCTTCCATTCCCCAAGCCATAGCGCTAGTGACTACACCACGGAGACAAGCCGGGATTGATTTTAAACGTTCAATTTTGAGCACACTATAAGGCCCATTGGCAAACACGCTCAAACAGGGGTAACTCTTTTTTTTCTTTTTTCTGAAGAGCAAACCCACTAAATTTGAACACTTTTCTAGTAACCCAGATGGCGACCTCTCCTTGTGAGATGTTCTTATAGATGTGTCTACTCAACATGTTGCCATGGTAACCACGCTGTTGGAAATGAAATGGAGAGGCTGTGAAGTTATCCCGGAAGGAGCCTACTGTGTGCTCGCCTTGAGGAATGCGAATTGGGCAGTGCAGGTAGACCAAGGGTTCTGTGTGACTCACTTAATACCTGTGCGGGAATGTCGGCCACTCCAGACCCTCCCTTATTGAGGTCATACTGGAACTAGCCGTCTGTCTGTCTGCCCGATGTGTGAGAACTTCAGCTCCTTACCAAGGATATAGTCGCTCAATTCTTAGCTGTCGCCTCGGACGTCCCTGTTCCATTCCCGGCTATGTCTGAGGTCTGGATTCCCCATCTTAGTGGTTTTCCATGGTTTCCCAATTGTACTCCAGGCAAATGCCGGGATAGTTCCTAACTTAAAGGCCACGGTTGCGTCCTTCCCAATCCTCACTTGACTTACAATAAGACAGGTACACGGGGCTACATGACCGCGCTGTCGGAAAGCCCATAAATAAATCGACGACTTGCTAAATTCAACAGAATGGGAATCCGGTCGTAAAAACATTCATCTCTACCAAACCCCGTAGCGCAGCGGAGTGGCTTGGCACCCATCAAGGTGGGCCGGGTTTGATTCTCGTTTAATGCTAGGTAAAATGTCACTTCTGTTGGTTTGGAGAATTCCACAAGCTTTTCTTCCTTTTGTATAATCTGTGTTAAGAGGGGCAGATGACGTCGTAGTTCCGCCCCTCAAAACCTCAATAACTAACTGTTCATGGAGGGTGTAAGACATCGCAACAACACAGGTTATCAATTACACAAGTCAACAAACAAAACACTTAATGCATATATTCTGACTGTCTACGGGGGGCGTGCTGGCGCAGTGGCTTAGCTGCTTGTCTTCCATCCGGACGGTCGGAGTTCGAATCCTGGCGAATTATTAGTTAGTTATTGTTGTTTTAAGGGGCGGAACTACGAGGTCATCTGCCCCTCTTAACACACATTATAGCACTGTATAAAAATTTGGAACGGAATTTAAAATCTAGAGGTGGACACGTAAATTTGAAAAGACCGAAAATTAATAAAACAAAATATTAAATAAAACTAATAATAAACAAAAAATTCAGACTTCAAAAACGAACCAGTCTTTGAGTCAATGTAGACTGGAATACCGGTGACAGTGGGGTGGAATATATTTTCGCTTGAAAAATCACGAGGCGTCAGGAAGGGCATCCGGCAGCCTGGTTGGCTCCGGCGACTCCAATTACCTGGAATAAGCCGAAGAAAGAAAGACGATATATTCTGAGTGTCTACAGCGAACAGTAACCAAAAACGCATTCATTATTAATAAAGTTTGTTTTAGGCAATGATAAATAACGCTGCCTCATGAAGCACTTTGTGAAGGCTCTTCGTCAAGATTCTGAAGCCTTTTCAATATTTAAAGACTTTATTCCTAAATTGTCAGAAGCTAAATTCAAAGCTGGTGATATCGTCGGTCCTCAAATAAAGAAACTAATGGACAGGGAAGAATTTCCACAATCACTCAACGCCCACGAATAACAAGCATGGTACAGCCTTGGTAATAAGAAAGCTGGCAATCACAAACTCATGGGTTGCAGAATATTATAAGGTGCGTTCAAAAAGTAACGAGCCGGAGGCTGGAATGCGCAAACCGGTGACATCGGCTAATCGTGGCGTGTGTAACGAGGTGTGATTCCGACCAGAGCGTGGAAGGTCACAGCCCGTCGCTTAGAGGGCTCGCGTGCACGGCACGTGACGATACAAAGCGAGCAGCAGCATGCATCAATCGTCCAACGCTGCCAGTCGCATTGCAAACAGTGACATGGAGGCGTCAACCGAAGAGCAAAGAGGTGTTGTTCGGTTTCTGACAGCGGAAGGAGTAGGGGGAACGGACATTCATCGCCGAATGTCACAAGTGTACGGCAAACACTGAATGTCCCTTGCAAGGGTCAAGGCGTGGCACAAGCGCTTCAGGGAAGGACGGGTGTCGTTAGCCGATGATGCCCGGTCTGGGGCACCCCCCTGCATTACCGATGACAACGTCCAGCTGGTTGATGCACTCATTACCCTGGACCGCCGAGTGACAGTGAACGCCATAGCCGCCGTGGTCGCTCCACGACAATGCACGACCTCATACGGCCACCCTCCATACAGTCCAGACCTTTCTCCCTGTGATTACGCCATGTTTGGTCCCCTGAAAAGGGCTCTGAGGGGCCAACGATTCACCTCGGACGCCGATGTCCAGCTGTACGTGCGAAGCTGGTTCACATCGCAGCCCAGGGAATTTTATGAGACAGCCATTCACCGCCTCGTGTCACAGTGGGACAAGTGCCTCAACAGCCAGGGCCAATACTTGTAACATACAGGTACTGGTTTCGGTAATTATGCCTCCGGCTCTTTACTTTTTGAACGCACCTTATACATGCTCACTTGGGGGAACGTTTTCACCGATCAATGGTTGGTTGTTTCCTAAGTTTAGGGGTTGCGACAACGCGGTCATGTAGCCCCGTGTACTTTGTGTGTGTGTAGAATCTGTCTGATAACCGGTGTTAATTGTGATGGCTGTATTAGTGTGTGTTATCTGTTTTAATTCAAGTAAGGACTGCAGACATTGCATTTTTTCAAGTAATTCCTACTTTTGCCGCCAAACGCCACCGTCAACGACTACTAGTTCAGAACTGGTTACCAGATGCCATCGCAGTCGCCTTTTGACGATGAACGTAGGAACGTAATCAACGTTAGTCAAATGTTTAACCTGACCTATGATTTAGCTTCACACGGGTGTAATTAGTGGAAGGTTCTTTAACATGCCATAAATCTATGACATGGGACCGCCGGCTTTACTTCCCCTCCGAAGGAAGGCATAATGTGCTTTACTCGATTAAAATAGTAGTGTGGTGTCGGAAAAGTATATTGTTTTGCGCAGCACAAAACCTGTTACTATTTGCCACTTGGCGCGCTAGCATCAGCTATTGTGAGATTGAGAGATCATTGAAGTTACCTGATGTTCATGCCTTTGCTGGTAATATTGTTAACCTTCAAGTACACGCGCTAGTGTATAAAGTTACACCATCCATGCTTAAGATGGTATATTTTTGGTTGTAATGTTCCCTAAAATGCAATTGTTGCCGGATTCGTTTGTGCTGATTCACAGGAATAAACACTGAGCAGGTGAACAATGTACACCACGCGTGGAGCTATATTTTAGTGTAATATTGATTCAGTTATTTACTCAGTCTTACTTTTTAAATCATATCTTAATAGAATTAGAAACTAACTCCGAGTCTCGTACGGTTGTGTGTTTTTAGGGCTTGTATACGAGCGAATTCTATGACGCTATAGCACAAGAAGAATCAGAAGAAGAAGTTGGATGAGACGCAGATACTTCCGAGGAAGAATGTATAGAGGAAAATCATCACGATACACAATAGCCTTTTAAAACTATTTTGCTTGTAGAAAGAAATGTTCAGTCTAAAAGATTTCGTGCCATTATTCTCTTGGTGTACAATATTCACCACCCGTACTAATTATATAGGTGCGTGTAGTCAGAGGTTAGAAGAAGGGCAGCCCTTAGGTCTGAGCATGTCTGAAGTCGTGGAGCAAACAAATGTGACTGTAAGTAACTGTGAATTTCAACTTCAAACTCTTGCTTCTGTCATTAAATAATCAATATTGAAATATGTTTTAAATATGCTAATATTACTAACTTAAATGCTTTGGAATGTATTTATTTTACTTGCACGCCACCAATACAATTGAAATTTAAAATTATATCTTCCTCATAACAAATGGAATTGTAAACATTGTAAATTATGATATTCAAAGGTATTTCTTCTCGAACTGTTGCTAAAGTTCGGTTAATCGACCAAAATTTGTAATCGATGGACAGCTCTAGTGATTCCATTTGGAGGCTAATACGAAAAAGTTCACACGAACACACAAGAACAGCATTATTATTTTCAAAAATTCCTGAATTGAATCAGCATTTTTGCGGCTTTTAGGAATTTGGGCCATTTGAGGCTAAAGAACCTGAATTTCCATGCACCACAAGCCTTTACAATTTAAGAAATGGGTCTTCCTGTGTATGGGGACCTAACACAACATAGAGGGTCAGTTTTTATGTGACGTGTATTGCGTGTCGTCTACAAGACTTTCAATTCTATTTCACGTCAGGAAGTACACGTTAGGTGAATTTAGTTTGAGAGCACATTTTTAATAATGTTAACTCGTGTTCGGATGCTTGGTGCATCGTAAAATTAGGTATGGTTTCCATGAGAGTCAATACAGCAATCATTTATAAAACTCTGCACCGTACTTTTCATACAGTAGAAAGGTGGATATACGGAAAAACTTCTCAAAATGCATGCTAAAATAGGCGAAATATAAAAATTATCCTAGAAGGACGACCAAAGCATATGTTGCGCTTCTCAATGTGAGACACAAAATTCGGGAGTCTATAAAGGGTCTCCAAAAACCACATTTTAAGGCCCTTAAATTAACAGTGTGTTTGATATTCCCAGAAAACAAACTTCGTTCTGATAAACTTCTGAAGGAATAGCAAACCGCTAACCATTGCAACAGTAGCTCAGTTGATAATGTCTGGTGTACGGGTACTTCTGCTAGTATAAATAAAAGTTTGTTTTCGTTTGAACTTATAAAAACAGAGAATTTATTTCAAATTTGAACCTTCGTCGTGATAGCTTCAAAAGCAAACTTTATTAGGTAGAACTATTTTTTCTTTCATTAGTGAGGCATAGCCAATCTAAATGAGGCACACAGAACTCAGACTTGTGTTATACGTCGCAGGGATATCTGGACCATGAGCCCCGCCTGTGTTACTGGCCGGGAATCGAACCCGATCTTGCGGTACTGTATGTGACACAGAAGTAAAGAAAGACACACTTGGTGACGTGACATAGCAAGCGGGGTGGTGGGGTGGACCAGGCCGGACCGGATGTGGGTAAGTGCTCGCTTTGTGTCTCAATTGAGACATCGCATCCGCTCGCACCCTTTCCTCTTGGGGATTTACTGCCACCGGGATTCGAATTCCATCTTATCACTAGAGTCTCGGAGATTTTGGTTTTACCAACATGTTCACACAATTACATATTTACCCTAAATAGTGGCGTAGTGGGTAGCATGCTGAGCTTCTATGCCCAAGATCGCGGGTTCAAACCCGGCCGACGTCGTCGGATTTTTAAGAGCGTTAAAATCCCTCAGTATGCCTTCCTTCGGAGGGGAAGTAAAGCCGGCGGTCCCATGTCATAGATTTATGGCATGTAAAGGAACCTTCCACTAACTAAATTTGTGGAAGTTAAAATTTGTAGGTTAGTTTCATAACGCTATATTAGTTCCAACGTTCGCCGCCAGGTGCTGACTGAGGTGGCATGTAATAACCAAGTTCACAAATAGTTATGACGTTGACGGTGGCGTTTAGTAGCAAAACTTGGAACTACTTGAAAAATCGAATGTCTGCAGTCCTTATTGAATTAAAAACACATAACATACACTAATACAGCCATCACAATTGACACACACCCAAAGTACACGGGGCTACCAACAGCCCCTAAACTGAGGAACCAACCGAAGTCGCGAAATATCGCGAAAAGCCAATAAAATGATGGTAATACGATTTTTTGTTTTGATTTAAACATTTACTTTAACATTAATTGAAAGAGTTCTACTGTCTGTCGTTTGATACAAAATAATAAATCTTAAACATACCCAGGTAAATGTTTCATTAGATAAGACACAATATTATTCTGCGTCCTGAAAACATGGAAAAACTGCTTTGTTTTAACTTTGGGGACAACATAAGTTTTACGAAGTTGGTTGGTTGGTTCCTCAGTTTAGGGGCTGCGACAACGCGGCCGTGTAACCCCGTGTACTTTGGGTGTGTGTAGAATCTGTGATGGCTACATTAGTGTGTGTTATCTGTGATTCAGGTAAGGACTAAAGACATTCGATTTCAAGAAGTTCCAACTTTTGCTACCAAACGCCACGTCAACAACCAACTACTTCTGAACTTTTTTACTAGATGCCACCGCTGTCGACTCCTGGCGACGAGCGTTGAAACCTAAGAGTGTTGGTCAATCTAACCTATAAATTAGTTAGAGGAAGGTTCTTTATCATGACATAAATCTATGACATGGGACCGCCGGCTTTATTTCCCCTCCAAAGGAAGGCATACTGAGGGATTCTTAACGCTCTTAAAACATCTGACGACTTCGGCCGGGTTTGAACCCGCGACCTCGGGCGTAGAAGCTCAAACTGCTAGAGAGGATAAGTGGTGGAGTTTACTGCAGACGGACTAAACTGCTGTACAGCCCCAGAAACTGGGGAAATCGAACACTCATGAGTGATTCATGCCATAAGAGTCTGGCAGTTGTCATGGCAACAGCGCGGCAATTAAACAACTCCTCCAGATTCAACACACGGCTCTGATGACCACTATGTCCCCAATCTGTAAAATGAATTAACAGTTACTGTCAACTGGAAGAAACCGACAGCGGTAGCTACGCTCGCTAAAGCGCAGCGCAAGGGTCAAGCTCACTGCGGACTCGGTAGACATGGGTTCGAACCTCACCGTCGGTCGTCCTTGAAATGGTTTTCCGTGGTTTCCCCATTCCAGGCAAATGCTGGGGCGGTACCTTCCACATCCTTGCCCAGTTTCCTTCATCCTTATTCGTCATTAACTCCTCTCATGAGATTGACGTCAGAAAGGGCATACGGCTGTAAAAACCATCCGCCACATACCGTAGAATTTCATCGCATCTCATCCTCGTAGACAACGGGAATAACGAGGGGTAGACATACTGGAAGAAATTATTGCACTTACAAGAGTATTAGGAAGCCTTTGTCTGGAGCGTGGCGCTCGATGGAAGTGAAACTTGGACTGTTGGAGCACATTTGCTCTTTCGGGTTCAAGTCGGGAGATTAAGAGGGCCAAAACTTTAGTTTCCATAAGACATGAACCATCTGCGCTCTAAGAGAGGGCTACATTATCGATGGTGCTAATATACCTGAAGGGCCGGTTTACCCGTTAACCTCGTGGGGAGGTGTTCCGAGAGGCTATCATACACCATTATTGATCCACCTCTTTATTGGTCCTTTTGCACAAATTTGGAGGGTCGAAACAGAGTTCGTGGTTCTCGCTAGATGTGAATCTATCGAGGAATCATTCTCGAGACCGATCGGACTGGCCCGCTGTCCTGGTGACATCTACACATCTTCTGTACACACGCGTCAAGGAAACTGTTCCAGTGACTATCGTGAGGTCAGATGCCAGCTGCCATACAGGCCTTATCCTCTCTTTCGGGAATCACTTTTAGGCGTCCTTGTCCTGGTCCTAATTGTAGTTCCGACCGTAGAAACAGCACAGTGGTAACAAACATTGTAAAGTTTCCAACATACAAGTAACTTACTTTATAATGGTGTTACAAAACGTAACATAGAATCATGCAACTGGGATCTAAGTCTGCTTGCCCTTGTTGTCATGGCAACTAGTTGTTGATACTACAACCAAAGCGGTCTTAAGCATGGAACAATAACACTAGGAAGTGTAGCTTCGACGTTTTTGCGTTCCTCTATAGACGGCAGCACATGCGGTGTTTTTGAGTAGGGCACGGTTCTGTTTTATTAAGAGTTGTACACCGATTAAAACGCACGATAGTTGCCAACAGATTTAGATTGACACTAATATTCTACTACTGTAAATACAGAAAAATGTGATGAAGATGGGTTTGCGTAACAATGATTTACATGTATTGGTACATGCATGCTCATAAAATATTATTCAATTCGTAGCCTACAGATCTTTTCAGTGCACCTTCAATTAATTGTCAGTTAGGTACCATGTTGTCACTGCGCGCTATTCTACCTTCTGTTGTTATGTTTTGATGATGCTAGGAAATAAAACGGGAGTTACGAAGCACCTCTTTAGTATTGGTGGATTATCAGTAGTATCTACATAGTCAAGCCGTTGGATTATTTATCCTTTATTCTTTCAAAATTACATTTTCGTTTTATAAAACGCTGAGAAATAGCAGAGAGCAAATACCGGTAGTGAAAGAAACGGAGTGGTTTTTACTACGTTGCTTTTTGGTGCAGAAAGAAGAAGTGCATCTCTATGCACAAGTTTCCTACCGATAAAGCTCCATTCACAAGGTGCAGTGCAGTTTGTAAATTATACTCGCACGTGCTTGCTTAAACAAGAAGTAAATGCTCTTCAAAATGACCACACTCATCCTATTTTATTACGTTAAATATGAGGTAGATAAGTAGAGATGATACATTTAAATATTGTGTTGGATTACTCAATTGTCCAAGATAACGAGTACGCCAAGAGGTGCGCTGGTTGGTTGTGGAGGGAAATTAGTTGATCGCTTCAAGCTTTGTAAATTTGGGACTAGCAAAATTTCCTCAAAGAAAAATTATATAATAATAATAATGTTATTTACATTTACTCGCAACATAAACATGGGAAACCGTTCTCAAATGCGTGTGAAAGTAACTACCTAACAGGGGCAGATAACCTCGTAGTTCCGCCCCTTAAAAATACAATAACTAAGTATCTAACCACAAAATGTAGCATACATAATAGTACATTATGCAACGAGCCTATAATGACTATAATTAAGACACGAGTATGTTGATAAAACGAGCATAAGCGAGTTTTATAATTTCCATACGAGTGTCTTAATTAACATTATAGGCGAGTTGCATACAACTGTTTATGTTCGACGATAATTATAACTTTATTATATGTTTTAACATAAATATTCATAAATATTTGTTCAGTCACTAGAATGTTGTGATCGGGTGCTGCGCTGGGTAGTATATCTCTGTTCTCCAAGCTCTCTGGCCGACCGACGCATGCGCTCCGTGTGCTTCAATGCCATATGTACAGATTGTGCACCAGTATTCAGTAAAACTGTCACCGAAGTCGTTTCAAAACAACGCGCTGTGTAGAATTGGATTTTGGGATATTAAGGTACAGTGCTATTTCTTGTCTCATATTCACCAGTTTATTTACGCGAACACATGGACGGTGCACTTTCGGTAATTTATATAGACATGTTGAGCGCATGCGCGAAGGTATCCTTATCTAATTGGTCACACAACTGTTTCTTGAGCTCTGATTGGTGGGAGAAACTGTTTCATAATGAAAAATAGTGTTATAATGACCATCATTATGATACAGTTTTCAGGGTCGAACATTTTAATCCCGCGCCATTTTGCCATGATATTGCGCTGCAGAGTGCAGCACGGGTTAACAGCTGAAGACCTAGATGTTACTCACCCTCTTGTCGATGATGGCTACGTTCTCCACCGTGTACATAATAGCCTCAGTGATCCTGGCGTGCAGTCCTCGCACCACATGCTCCACATCGCGCTCTCTGACCGCCACCGCGAGCCTCTCGGTCGCCTCCACGAAGCCGTTCCAAGGCAGGTCGAGCTCGGCGGCGTGCTGAGTGAGGCAGCCCCGCAGCACATTGAGGCAATACCCGACACAAGGGCGCACGGCAGGGGCTAGACCGTGACATCTCCCGCAGTAGGACATCCTGAGTAGCGCCACGTGACACTCGTCAGCCAATACGAGCGCGTCTGTACTGTTGAGCACCTCGACCCCCAGAGCCAGGGCTTGCAGCAGGACGCGCGTCGCCTCCAGCGTCTTGCCCACAGTCAGCCCCAGCTGACGAGGGATGTCCCCAAAGGGCAGCACCTCGCCCATGGTGGCGCGCAAGCACGACTTGTAGTCCTCGCTGAAGTCGCGGCGGTGTGGCGGCGAGGCGCGCTGGTACACCAGCGGGAACAGTCTGGAGAAGAAGGAGGCCACCGAGTCCTCCAGACTCAGCTCGCCCGTGCCCAGCGTGAAGGGAGAGGTGGAACTCCAGTCTGCCGACAGGTAGCGCAGTATGTCTTTGTACAGCGCCTCTACCGGCTCCTTGAGCAACGAGGCCGTCTGTTGGTACACCTGGCTGAACAGTGCCAGCGTCCTGTTCTCTGACTGGCGCGCCAGCTCCGACACGTGCTCTGCAACACACAACACCACAATACAGTTGGCACCACCTCCATGTCACCCTTGGCCTCTAAATGCGTAATATTGGAGTAAATTACAAAAACTCCATGATCCGCTAAGAATCCACAGCAAGATACAACTACAAGTTGCGTAGCGGCTGTCATCATGGAGACCCGGGTTCCATTCACGACTCTGCGAAGAAATTTAATTCTGGTTTGAGGGCTGGAACGGGGTTCACTCATCCTCGTGAAGCAAAACTAGGATTATTTGCTTTAAATCATTTCTAAGAAAAAGGCAGAAAATAACAAGTAGTTTCGTGAAGAACTAAATAGCCTATTTTCTTATATCCTACTTATATTAATTGCCTCTATAAACATACAAATTTTCAGTTTGATTGCTGTAATGGATTAATAGATACTGAGGACCGTCTACATATTTCGGATTGTCACCGTGTTGGATTTTTATATATGTAGGTCTTAGAGTTATGTACTATTACATGAAGAATATTGTGTAGTTGTTTTATTCAAACTTCAATCGCATGGTTAGGCAGGACTACAGGTCAGGGAAGTCATGGAAAAGTCAGGGGAAAAAATCTGGTCATGGAAGTCAGGGAAATGTCAGGAATTTTTTCTGCAAGGTCAGGGAACTTTTTAATTTTTAAAAATAAAAGCGTGAATCTGTCTATTTGCCTGTAGCACAAAGCTCCTTCGCTTTGTCGGGTTAGGGCTGCAAAATGCTAATAGCTTATTGTATAATAGAGAGAGAGCAAGAAAGGAACACATTGCGGTAGCCCTGCTGCTCTCGATACTTCGTCTCGTCGTTTGTCCCCACTACACACTTTCCTCCACTTTCCCTTGCCCAAGTCGGTCGCGTTTCGTGGGGAATCGCGCTTGTTCGGGTCCAAAGCCTCTACTCCACATGCACCATCCCCCTCGCGGCCCCTTTCATCCCGTCCGTGGTCGGTTCGCCGAAGTTTCGCTTCGTGTACCTTCGGCATAGCACCTATGCTTGATCTACTAATACAGAGATGATAGTCGAAAATCAGCTCGAACGTTCTCTCATAGGCCTGAGACAAGTGTACGATGGCGTTCAATCCGAGGGAGAGTTAGGTAAAGTGATTGTCACCAAAGAAATGCTCGTTAAGGCGAGGCATGCTCGTTCAGAATATGAAAATGTGCCTAAGGAGAGGGCCGCCGAAAAGAAAACGAGGCCAAAGAAAAACAGAAGAGAGCAATAGATGAGGTAAAAGAGTTGAAAACCAAAAGAGTCAAATTTATGTTAGAAAAAAAAAAGCCGAACTAATTGATATTGAAGAACGTTTAAAAGTGCTAAACAGCGGGTACTTGTAGAGAGTTATTCAAATAGATGTATGGAACGAAAGTTTTAAAGCTAGTGTGTTAGCTTTTCAAAATGTGATCATACTTACTTTTGCTAAGAATATAGCAAAAAGGTGTATCATGGTGTCCACAGGCAGGGAAAGTCAGGAATGTTGGTTTTGGTCAGGAAAAGTCAGGAAAAAGTGTGAAAAAATGGCGTGAGTCAGGAAAAATGGCGAAAAGTATTAGAAAGTGAGGAATTTTATATTAACCATACAGTATTTTGTGTTTTACAACCATATTTTGATGTTACTAGTTCAACTAATCTCTGAAGATCAAAAGCAATAACTCACTGGACATTATGGTAATTTTCTATTTTTACAGTACATCATAGTAAAAACCTCTTTTACCTGTTTTTGTAAGCTTTTTTTTTGGCGTTGGCGTAGGGATGTGGCGACCCCATCCTATAGTTTAGGTTAATAAGTACTTTGATTCATGTATTATTGCATTATAATTTACTTTATTTTGTTTTTTAAATGAATAAAGAGGCGAGCTTTGGGCAGCTATGGGGATGGTGGAGGCTACAAATAAGATATACCGGTATATATATATATATTTGCTCAATAAAACATTTTTCCGATGTTACGATTACTTCGCGAGTCAGGAATTTTGTGGAAAAATGGTCAGGAAAAGTCAGGAAAATTGACATTGAAAATTATGTGGACACCATGTGTATACTCCAAGCCAAAAGCGTGGATTTCCTGTTTTAGTCCATCGATTTCTTTACCAGTATCAGTCACTAAATTTTGGGTTTTCGATGTCTATATTTTTTCTCAGTATTGTTTATGTATTTTAAGTGTTATTAATTATAGCAATGAGATCTTCCGGGCACAAAACATGGTCTTTCTTTGAACGTCAGGCGTCAGTTAAAGCTTTTAAGTTTCAAACCATTCTTTTTTGTTCTTCAATTTGATCAGTATAGGATAAGGTATTGTTACGTGCCACCCCCTAGTAGCACTTTTGTTAACTGGATTACGGTAGGGGTACAAAGCACAACACCAATTACTGCTTAAAGAAATAATTAACTTTATTGTGGCCAGAAAATTACACTAATCAGCAAATACAAGCAATTAGGAGCCTTCTCCAGTTTCCTCAAGTCTCTTCCTTATGCGCTCTTAGCCCCTTTCACTTGCAACAGACCACAGAAGTTAATCCGTCCTAATGAGTCCGGTGGCCTTGGCAGAAGCTACCTGCCCCTCTTCCAGGTACAAAAAATACAGTTACTTACGAGCACTTGATGTACGCTGTTCACAAGCTGGGAGAAACAATGTCACAGGATTTCGTAACTCGCACAGCACTTCGTCACCACACTTCTGTCGCACAAGATAATCGCTCGCACTAGCTCGTAAAACTCAACAACAACTGCTTCACGGGTCACTCTTATATAGCAGGCCGGTGACTCAATAAATGGTTCTAGATCCATCCAGAGTCCACGGCTTCTCGAGGTTTCCACCGCTGGTCCAGTCACGAATCTTCTGGACTATCCCTTTGTCTGTAGTAGCCCTGTTGCATAAGGCGCGCGCAATACAGGAGGCAAGCCACAGCCCAGCCCCTGGGGCAGTTGTGACTCAAGCGGCGAGCGATGACACAAACTCACAGCCGTAACACCACCCCCTTCCTAAAAAGGCTGATCGTCCCGATCAATCATTGGTCCGTCTGTGTCCCTCCGTAGGCTGCCAGGCGATCTCGATGCACGATCTTCATCTTCGCCCTCAGGCTCCGCTGGATCCTGTAGACGACATCGTTGATCCGTTTCACGACTCGGTACGGGCCCTCCCAGGACTTCTGCAGTTTGGGTGACAGGCCTTTCTTCCGTAATGGGTTGAAGAGCCAGACCAGGTCGTCCTCGTGGAATCCGCCGGCATCCGTCTGCTGGTCGTATCGGGTCTTCATTCTGTCGGTCTCGATCCGCAGTTTCCTCCTCGCGAACGCGTGCACGTCCTCCAGTTGGTCGACCAGTTCTTGACAATACTGGCTTACCGGGATCGGATCATTCCCAGGTCGGCCAAAGGCAAGATCGACAGGTAGACGGAGCTCCCTCCCAAACATGGCCCGGGCTGGTGTGCACCCGGTGGCTTCATGCACGGCGGCGCGGTAGGCCAGGAGAAATAGTGGAAGATGTTTGTCCCAATCCCTCTGGTGCTCGCTGACGACTATTCGAAGATGGTTCTCGATGGTGCGATTGAATCGCTCTACCATCCCGTCGGACTGAGGGTGTAGTGGCGTTGTCCTTGTCTTCCGGATTCCCAGCAGCTGGCATAGGTTCTGGAACACCTGCGACTCGAAGTTCCTCCCTTGGTCGGAGTGCAGCTCCAGGGGTACTCCGTACCGGCTGACGAATTCCTTCACCAGGGTCTCTGCAATCGTCGCGGCTTCTTGGTTAGGGAGCGCATACGCCTCCGGCCATTTGGTAAAGTAGTCGCTGACGACTAATATGTAGCGGTTCCCTGCCTCTCTTAACGGGAATGGCCCAGCAACATCGATGGCCACTCTCTCCATGGGGCCGCCCACGTTGTAGGTCTTCAGTGGACCCCGTCGTCTTCGTCCTGGGCCCTTGCTGGCTGCGCAATCGTGGCACCTCGCGCAGTGGTTCTCCACGTCTGTTCGGCATCCGATCCAGTAGAACCGCTCTCTCAGCTTCTCCAGGGTCTTCTTTATCCCTAGGTGTCCACCAGATGATCCTCCATGAACTTCCTTCAGGACTTCCTCCGTCATAGCCTTTGGAACGACGACTTGTTCCCGAGATGTCTTCCCGTCGGTGCTCTCCCAGGTACGGCAGATGAGGCCATCCCTTACAATCAGCGAGTCCCACTGTGCCCAGTAGGACTTAAACTTTGGGCTGCAGTCACTCACAATGTTCCACCCGGGTCTGGGGTCACAGGCCCTCTTCCATTCGGCTATCAGTCCCAGGTCATCATCCTCTGCTTGTGCCCGCGTGAAAGATTCGCGGCTCCAGTTCCGTTGAAGTTCCACAGTAGTCCGTCGGCACAGTATCCCGGTGTTCTCCTCCCTTCGGGCACAGAAGGTGCAGTCTTCGGGGCACGGTCTTCGTGACAGGGCGTCGGCGTTAGAATGCAGTTGGCCTTTCCTGTGCTGAATCTCAAAGTTGTACTGTTGAAGTCTCTCTAACCACCGCGCGAGTTGACCCTCGGGCTGCTTGAAGTTCAGGAGCCACCGCAGGGATGCATGGTCGGTCCTGATGAGAAATTCTTGCCCGTACAGGTACTTGTGGAAGTGTTCAATGGTCTTCACGATGGCGAGCAGCTCCTTCCTGGTGACGCAGTAGTTCCTTTCTGGCTTTGACAAGGCCTTGCTGAAGTAGGCCACTACTCTCTCCTCGCCGTCCACTACCTGCGACAGGATTCCCCCTATGCCAAAGTCGCTGGCATCGGTATCGACGATGAACCTTGTTCCAGGTCTGGGGTAGGCCAGAATAGGCGCGGTGCACAGAGCCTGCTTGAGTTGTTCGAAGGCACTGTGGCATTCTGCTGTCCACGTGAAGAGTTGGTCCTTCTCAGTCAGTCGATGTAAAGGTTTGGCGATGTCGGCGAATCCTCTCACGAAGCGACGATAATAAGTGCAGAGTCCCAGGAAGCTTCGTAGTTGCGACTTGTCCTTCGGAACTGGCCACTCCCTCACAGCTGCGGTCTTCTCTGGGTCGGTGCGCACCCCTTCCTCGGAGACGATATGCCCAAGGTACTGGACCCGCTTCTGGAAGAGCTGACACTTCTTGGGGCTCAACTTCAGCTGGGCAGCCCGTAGCTTCAACAAGATCTCCTTCAGGTTGCTGTAGTGCTCCTCGAAGCTCCTCCCCAGAACGATGACGTCGTCTAGGTATACCAGGCAGGTCTTCCAGTGTAGTCCCCTCAGAATGGACTCCATTAGCCTTTCGAAGGTTGCAGGGGCGTTGCACAGACCGAATGGCATGACTGTGAACTGCCAGAGCCCGCTGCCCACAGAGAACGCCGTTTTCTCGCGGTCCTTAGGGTGGACCTCCACCTGCCAGTAGCCACTCTTCAAATCCAAGGTGGAGAACCATCTTGATCCTGACATGGTGTCCAGCGTGTCGTCGATCCGGGGTAGAGGGTAGCTGTCCTTCTTCGTGACGTCGTTCACCCGCCTGTAGTCCACGCAGAACCTGGTGGAACCGTCCTTCTTCTTCACTAGCACGACCGGAGAACTCCAAGGACTATGTGATGGCTCGATCACCCCTTGCTCCTTCATCTCTTCTACCATCCGGTCGACTTCGGCTTGCTTGGCGAGCGGGACACGTCGGAATGGGGCCCTAATCGGTGCGCTGTCCCCAACGTCGATTCTGTGCTCGACCAAGCTTGTCCTGCCGAAGTCTTTGCTCCCCACGGAGAAGACATCCTGGAATTCGCGTAGCAGGTCCTGAAGTTGGCGTGATTGCTCTTCGTCTAGATGGTCCTGGGATCCTTGGTACAGCTTCTGGAGTTCTTCTGGCAGGGCGCGTCTTCTTCGGTTGTCCGTCTGCAGGTGTCCGTCCGTCGTATCTGTGATGCGGGCAATCCAGGTAACGGGCTCGCAGACTCCTAGGTTGGTGTCCCGGTGAACCGTAATGTCGTAGTCGTTCAGGTTGGACAGGCGGACGTACGGCCGAGACGTCGTGTTGATGAGAGTCTTGGCAACTAGCAATCCTTTTGTCTGGATGTCCTCATATTTTGGCTCGATGACAGCCGCCACACCCTCAGCAGTTCCGTCGACAATTACGGCAGCGCTGACTTCCGTCCTGGCGGGAACGATGACGTCCTCTCTCAGCCTTACTCGTCGTGCGGCGACGGCCTCGTGTGCTGGTTGCAAAGCAAGTTCCTCACTTCCGAAGTGCAGAGTGTTGGTACTCAGATCCAAGATGATGTTGTTCTGGTCCAGGAAGTCCAGTCCGATGATCACTTCATTTGATACGTCAGCCACAAGTACTGGATGCTTTATCGCCCGTCGACCAATGACGAACTCCAGTGATGCTTCGCCATGTACCGGTGCGGTCTCTCCGGTCGCGGTTATTAGCTGGAGGTTCCTTTGTGTGGGTTGCACTCTCCACTTCGGGATCACGGTGGGGCTGACGATGGTCCTCGATGCTCCCGTGTCGATTAGCATGGGCCAGCTCACTCCGTTGATAACTCCGACGACCATCAGGCTGCTATTGTCCCTCCGTAACTTCGTCACACGGACTTGGACTGCCGGGGCTTGACGACTGTCACAAGCCAACCTTTGCCCCCCAAGGCTGGCTAATACTCGTTTCCCTGGGCCGCGCGGTTTTCAGACGACTGACTTCCCGTCGGATACCCTCGGCGGCGGCGATCACCGCAGTCCTTGCTCAGGTGGCCTTTCTTACCGCATGTCCAGCAGGTCGGTAGTCCTCTTCCGGGCCGCCTCTTCGGTTGTCTTCCGGCTGTTTCGTTGCTGGTAGTGCCGCGACTATCGAAGAAACGGCTTAGCGCCTCCATCAATTCGTCGGCCAGGGGCTTGGTCTCGTTGGTTTTTGCTGGTTCGTCGACGTCCACTTGACGCACCCGCGCGTGCATTTTAGATGCCTGTTTCGCCGTCTCAAACTCAAGTGCGTGGCTCAGCGCATCTGCCAGGGTCTTATTGCGCGCGAGTCGCAGCGCCTGTTGAGTGTCCGAGTCCCGTAGTCCGTCGGTGAAGGTTTGCGTCGCAATCTGCTCCAGAAAGTCGGCCGGCGCTGTTGGGTAGGCGAGCCTTACGAGGCGTGCGATGTCCATCTCGAACTCCTGCAGGGTTTCCGCGTTCTTTTGTACCCGGGTCCGGAGCTGCATCTGGTAGGCCTGCTGAAGATGGCTATCCCCATATCTGGACTCCATATGTGCGATCAGTGAAGCGTAGTCCTGGGATCCGGTCGGGATGGCCTGAAGGACGTTAAGGGCGTCCCCTCTCAGCGCTACAATGAGAGCTGTAGCCTTTTCCGTGCTGTTCCAGTTGTTTATGGAACAGGCTGCCTCGAACTGACGTAAATAGGTGCTCCACGGGACCTTTCCGTCGAAGGTTGGGGGCGTCACTCTGCTCTGTCCCGTTCCTGGTGTCCCCGGTGTACCTGTGGGCGGGCGTTGGCGCAGTTCGGCTACTTCCTCTTGTAGGGCTTTGACTCTCTCATCCACCCCGGTCGGCGGGCGTCGGCGCAGCTCGGCGACTTCCTCTTGTAGGGCTTTGAATCTATCTTCCATCCCTGTCGGCGGGTGTCGGCGCAGCTCAGCAAATTCCTTTTGTAGAGCGTTAAATCTCTCTTCCACCCCCGTCAGCGGGCGTCGGCGTAGCTCAGCAACTTCTTCTTTTAAGGCGTCGAACTTCTTTTCCACTGCCGTGACTTCCTCACGCAGACCCAGTTCTAATTTCTTCAAGTCCTGTGCTAACTTATTCTGCCCGTCTTCCATCTTCTTCTGGCCGTCCTCTATCTTCTTGGTTAAATTCTTCTGGCCATCTTCTAATTTAGCAGTTAGGTCCTCGGCTAACTTCTTCTGGCCGTCCTCCATCTTCTTCTGGCCGTCCTCCATCTTCTTCAGGTCCTCCGCTAACTTATTTTGACCGTCTTCCATCTTCTTCTGGCCGTCTTCTAATTTGCAAGTTAGCTCCCTGGTTAAATTCTTCTGGCCATCTTCTAATTTAGCAGTTAGGTCCTCGGCTAACTTCTTCTGGCCGTCCTCCATCTTCTTCTGGCCGTCCTCCATCTTCTTCAGGTCCTCCGCTAACTTATTTTGGCTGTCCTTCAGGTCCTCTGCTAACTTCTTCTGGCCATCCTCCATCTTCTTCTGGCCGTCTTCCATTTTGGCAGTTAGGTCCTTGGTTAAATTCTTCTGGCCGTCCTCCATCTTGGTTTCCATGCCATTTAACTTTTCTAGCAGTGCTGCCAATTTCTCCTCCATTTTAGTTGTTTGTCTTGTAAAGGGCATGCACTCACAGGAAAATTAGAGAAAATGACCTGCTCGGGTTTTGAAACCAGGACCGTCAGGTGTTGTGCTTGAGTTCGTAATCCCACTTCTGACACCAGTTGTTACGTGCCACCCCCTAGTGGCACTTTTGTTAACTGGATTACGGTAGGGGTACAAAGCACAACACCAATTACTGCTTAAAGAAATAATTAACTTTATTGTGGCCAGAAAATTACACTAATCAGCAAATACAAGCAATTAGGAGCCTTCTCCAGTTTCCTCAAGTCTCTTCCTTATGCGCTCTTAGCCCCTTTCACTTGCAACAGACCACAGAAGTTAATCCGTCCTAATGAGTCCGGTGGCCTTGGCAGAAGCTACCTGCCCCTCTTCCAGGTACAAAAAATACAGTTACTTACGAGCACTTGATGTACGCTGTTCACAAGCTGGGAGAAACAATGTCACAGGATTTCGTAACTCGCACAGCACTTCGTCACCACACTTCTGTCGCACAAGATAATCGCTCGCACTAGCTCGTAAAACTCAACAACAACTGCTTCACGGGTCACTCTTATATAGCAGGCCGGTGACTCAATAAATGGTTCTAGATCCATCCAGAGTCCACGGCTTCTCGAGGTTTCCACCGCTGGTCCAGTCACGAATCTTCTGGACTATCCCTTTGTCTGTAGTAGCCCTGTTGCATAAGGCGCGCGCAATACAGGAGGCAAGCCACAGCCCAGCCCCTGGGGCAGTTGTGACTCAAGCGGCGAGCGATGACACAAACTCACAGCCGTAACAGTATCAACGAATCCGTGCCATACCCGTCCATAGGGGATTCTAGTTTCTTTCGGCTGCATTCCAATATTTTGTTTTACATTTATACGATCTGATCATCATCGTTTCTTCGCTTCGCTTCGCAAATCGCGTGCGGTTATCTCTTAGCTACTTTATTTAATTCGAGGTAGTGGTTGTTTTTGCACAAGAGGGAATCTTTCTATTTCTCCAAAACAAATTGCCAGACCTCAGAAACGTAACATCATATAATTAACACATCACAACATTCCTAATTCCTCTCCATACTATCATTTTTCCATAACCTCTTCATTTCTTACTGGCATAATCTCAACAGATTTCGAAAATTTTTATAATCATATATTTTCATATCACCGATCCTCTACATTCTCAAACATAATCTAGATACCATTCTTGACAAAGAGAAACTCAACAACTGAACATCATAAAAAGAATATTTCTACAGATATGCCCCCTCCTACCTCACTGCTCGACCATTACAAAGCTCCATGCACTTGATTCCTTGCCATGGCCCAGCAGCAAGATGTGGCCATGCTACAAACCTTGTCCCACACATCGCGAGGGGGGAGATGTGAGCAGATGTCTCCAGCAGGCTCCCCATTCCTTATTTTATCCATTTTGGTACATTTATATCGGGTCAGGGAATGGAATGAAGCCCCCATCTAGCGGCGAGGATATGAACTGTGCCACCTGCCGAAGCCTGTCGCACTCCCCTGGGACAATGATTAAATGAATGACAAATGAAATGATAGTGGAGAGTGTTGCTGGAATGAAATTGTGACAGAGAAAACCAGAGTACCCGGAGAAACCCCTGTCTGCCTCCGCTTTGTCCAGCACAGATCTCACATGGAGTGACCGAGATGTGAACCACGGACCCAGCGGTGAGAGGCCGGCGTGCTGCCGCCTAAGCCACGGAGGCTCTGTACATTTATACGATGCAATATATTTAAAATTCAGAATACTGCTAATAACAATCATTGTTATCGTGAACTTGGCTGGTTGCGAGGCTCAGCGGGTAACGTTCTCGCTTGCTGTTCCCAACGTTGCAGGTTCGTATCCTGGCACAGTCAGCTGGCAAATGCGAGAGAGTCGTGTCAGTAGATTCCCTTCGGAGCAAAATGCCGGCACCCCGGCGTCTCTGAAAGCCGGAGTAGTTAAAAGGGACGTAACAGCAATATCATTATTATTATTATCGTGAAGTTGGCGAGCAACTGCTTGGAGAGAGAGAGAGAGAGAGAGAGAGAGGACGAGTCTAGTCTCCTTGACCTCAGTGCCGGGTTCGAACTGTTGGAGTAGTTGGGCCACGAGCCAAGCGCCTGCTGACCTATACAGCCCTCCACACACAACTGCGTGGCAGGTAGCCGCGGGCGTTCCGTCCCCAGCTTATTACAGCTATTGCGATCACACACGTCTTCACAAAACACAGTTTGTCCATGTTGTTGTTGTAGTTTCATTTAGGGGTTTTACGACATCGTAGCCCCATGTACTGTCTGATAACCTGTGCTATTGTGGTCGCTAAGTTGTGAATTCATATGCCCGAAAATGAGGAAAACACGCAGCGTGACTATGGCATTGAAATGCTCCACCAATCGATACAAGTTAGTACATGTTACGATCAACCTTCTCAGCAACATCAGAAACTAATCTAATAAAACTGTTGACAAGCACAAGGTGCGTTCAAAAAGTAACGAGCCGGAGGCATAATTACAGAAACCAGTACCTGTATGTTAGAAGTACAGTATTGGCCCTGGCTGTTGAGGCACTTGTCCCACTGTGACACGAGGCGGTGAATGGCTGGCTCATAATATTCCCTGGGCTGCGATATAAAGCAGTTCCGCACGTACAGCTGGACGTCGGCGTCCGAGGTGAATCGTTGGCCCCGCAGAGCCCTTTTCAGGGGACCAAACATGGCGTAATCACAGGGAGAGAGGTCTGGACTGTATGGAGGGTGGCCGAGAACCTCCAATTTGAATTTCTGCAGGAGTGCCGCGACTGTGTTGGCCGTATGAGGTCGTGCATTGTCGTGGAGCGACCACGGCGGCTATGGCGTTCACTGTCACTCGGCGGTCCTGGGTAATGAGTGCATCAACCAGCTGGACGTTGTCATCGGTAAAGCAGGGGGGTGCCCCAGACCGGGCATCATCGGCTAACGACACCCGTCCTTCCCTGAAGCGCTTGTGCCACGCCTTGACCCTTGCAAGGGACATTCAGTGTTTGCCGTACACTTCTTGTGACATTCGGCGATGAATGTCCGTTCTATTCCTTCCGCTGTCAGAAACCGAACAACACCTCTTTGCTCTTCGGTTGACGCCTCCATGTCACTGTTTGCAACGCGACTGGCAGCGTTGGACGATTGATGCATGCTGCTGCTCGCTTTGTATCGTCAAGTGACGTGCACGCGTACCCTCTAGCGACGGGCTGTGACCTTCCACTCTCTGGTCGGAACCACACCTCGTTACACACGCCACGATTAGCCGATGTCGTCACCGGCTTCCGCATTCCAGCCTCCGGCTCGTTACTTTTTGAACGCACCTCACGTTGTTAAGATTAGAGTTTGTAATTTTAAGATTATTTTTAATTTTATTTATATTTTTAAATATATATACTTTTGAATTATTTTTAGACAATTAACTAAAAAACACGATGAAAGTAAGAAACTGGAAGACAAAGCATAAGAACGATGAAAATATCAAATCTAAATGATGAGTATTGTTGTAAAATAATAGAATCGATTTAAAATAAAATGAAATGGATATGGCTACAATTTTTTTCGTGTGGCCTCCTGAGAGGCCGAGTGCAGGTCTTTGTACTCGACCTGCCCGTCGGAATGAGATATGATGATGATGATGACAATTGTTGTTTTAAGGGGCGTAACATCCAGGTTATCGGCCCCTAATGGTCTGGGTGACAGAGAAAATGTCAATGAAGTGGAAACCAGAACGAAAATTAAATGAGCAGGAAAATACTTACAAAAAGGAACTCAGATTGAAAGTACTCACAAAATGGAGAGCAGTAATACTTACAAAAGGGAATTTCGAACGAAAATACTCACAAAAGGAATCATCATCATCATCATCATTTATTGCATGTGAGGCCATTAAGACCCATAGCAGAAAAACAAGGATATACAATTCTTGATTACAATATAAATAGCAAGCATAACATAATATATAACATTGTACTTCATAACAGGAAGAATGATTTCAGCTTCTCAAATAAGGGTTGCATATATTAGACCAACGATTTCTATCCCTGGCATCTAACAGATTGAAAAAATCCTTACAAAATGCAAGTGAAATCAAAATACTTACAAAATGCATATGAGATTGAAAATAAGTACAAAATGTAATTTAGATTCAAAAAATCAAAATACCCACAAAAATGCAATTGAGAATTAACTACTTGCAAAGAAAGCGGTTTAGGTTGAAAATGCAATTGAAATTGCTTACAAAATGTATGGTAAATTCCAACTTCACAGTTGGATGGAGAATACTTACAAAATATAATGCAAAATGCAAATGAAATTCAAGATACTCACAAAAGTCCCAGCCCATATATTGAAAGACTTACTAAAAAACAATTTAGATTGTCAATCGTTACAAAATGCAATCGAGGTTAAAAACACTCACAAAATGCAATTTAGATCGAAAAGACTTACAAAATGCAACGGAGATTGAAAACACCCACAAAAAGGAGTGGACATGCAAAAATAACAGAGCGGGAATATTAAAGGGAGAAGGAAATATAACGAAAAGAAAACAAGAGGTCTGACCCATCCAAGAAGGAGGATCAGAAAAGATGAGACAAGGGCCAATTAAGTCAGGAAAGGAAGAGACTCCCAAGGCCTCGGATACCCTAATACCGTCGGGGTCGGAAAAGAACAAGAGTTGACCAAGGGAGGTCGACAGGAAAGAAGACGGAGAGGAGCCCGGCACAAGTAAGTGGAAGCAATGCCGGACTCGGCTGGGGTCCCGTGGTCGCCAACCCACGTTCAGGGGTGACAGACAACAATGCTACGTAACGAGGCGGACAGAATACTTACACACATAAACCTCGGGACCTCCTTTCTTTTCTCCGTGTGTCTGTCTGTGTGTGTGTGTCCGCTAATAACTTAAAACGGCTGGAGCGATTTCAATGAAACTCGGTAAGTTCATAGCACCATTCCTGACAACTTTGACCGTGCCCTTGAAATTTTGTTACGTCTCACCAATCCAACATGGCGGCTGTGCGAAATATTTCACCAGCATTCAATATCTCCGAAACTATTGCCGATATCATCTTGGAATATTTTACGGTGACAAAGGGAACTATTAGAAGTTCACCTATGTGACTTTTGAAAACCTGGTAACTACAAAACCAACATGGCGGCCAAGCGAAGGTGCGACTTTTAAATAGACGTTTCTCGCGATGTAACCAACCAAACGCAATGAAACATGGTACAGTATATGTTTATACACATTGTAATGCACCGACATCTAACTTCGTTCAATTGTTTACATAACCTCAAGATGGCGGCTGTGCGAAATATTTCACCGGCATTCTTTATCTCTGAAACTATTAGCGGCATCACCCTGCAATTTTGTACGGAGATAAAGGGCACTACTGGAAGTTCACCCATAAGACTTTCAAAAACTGCTTAACTACAAAACGAATATGGCGGCCAAGGGAAGTTGAAAATTTTAAATAGACCTTTCTCGCGATTTAATGATCTAAATGCAATGAAACTTGGTACAGGAAATGTTTATACACATTGTAATCCACTAGTATTTAATTTAGTTCAATTGTTTACATAACCACAAGATGGCGGCTGTGCAAATTTTAAAATTAAGTTTTTATTTCTTGTGTCGTAATCATGCGATTGAAGTGAAAGTTTGAATAATGAACCTACGCAATAATTTTCCTTTAATGGTACATGACTCTATGGCCTATACATTTAACAATCCAACATGGCGACCATCCGAAATATTTAGATGGATCTCAATATCTACGAATCTACTACAGCAATCAAACTGATTTTTTTATATTCATAGGGGCTATGAACATACGTTCAGCTATAAGACTTTCAATAACCTGGTGATCACAAATCCAACATGGCGGCGACGCGAAGTATAAATATTCACATGGTAATTTCTCGCGATTTAACCATCCGAGTGCAGTGAAACTTGGTACAGTAAATCCTTCTGAAAGCAACGGGAAACTACAGCCGTATGCTATTCCCGAGGATATGCACCTCTCTATGCATAATTACATGTGATGATGGCCTCCTCCCTTGTAAAATTTCAATCCGGAGGTAAACTAGTCCCCCGTTCGGATCTCCGGGTGGGGACTACTCGAGAGGGGGGGTTAACATCACAGAAGTGACAAAGAGGAAATCTGACATTCTACGGATCGGAGCGTGGAATGTTAGAAGTCTGCTAGGAAGTGGAAGGTTAGAAAACTTAGAAAGGGAAATGGATAGGTTGAGGCTGGATTTGGTTGGGTTTAGTGAAATGCGCTGGCAGGAAGAACAGGACTTTTGGTCAGGAGACTATAGGGTCCTTAGCACCAAATCAAACAATGGCCAAGCAAGGGTTGGTCTCATATTGAGTAGGAAACTTGGACAGCGGGTGGAATATTATGAGCAATATAGTGAACGGATTATTGTAGCAAAAATCAATACTAAACCTACGTGCACCACAGTGGTACAAGTCTATATGCCTACCAGTCAAGCTGATGATGAGGATGTTGAAAAGGTCTACGAAGAAATAGACGAAATTCTGAGGTATATCAAGGGTGATGAAAATGTTATAGTAATGGGAGATTGGAATGCTGTGGTAGGAAAAGGGAGAGAAGGGAAGATAGTAGGAGATTTCGGATTAGGTGAAAGTAATGATCTAGGAAGCAGGCTGGTAGAATTCTGCACCGAGCATGAATTGGTCATAGCTAACACCTTATTCAATAACCACAATAGAAGAATATACACATGGATGAGACCAGGAGATACAGGGCGTTACCAAATCGACTTCATTATGGTCAAGCAGAGGTTTCGAAACCAGATTTTGGATTGTAAAACATATCCTGGTGCTGACATAAACTCTGACCACAATCTGGTTGTAATAAAATGCAGATTAAAGTTGAAGAAACTGAAGAAAAGTCAAAAGCCAAAAAGGTGGGCAATAGACAGACTGAAAGAGAAGGATGTAAACGAAAGATTCAAGAAGAGTATAAAGGAAGGACTAATGAAAAACCCTAAACAAACTTCAATTGCAGACGAATGGGCACTTTTGAAGAATGAAATAACAAAATCCGCAGAAGAAAACATTGGTAGGAAAGAAAGAATAGGTAGAAAACCGTGGATCACTCAGGATATACTAGAATTGATGGATGAAAGGCGGAAACACAAGAATCTAAGAGATGAAATGGGGAAAGCAGAATACAGACGTCTGAGAAATGAGGTTAACAAGAAGTGCAAGGAAGCGAAAGAAGAATGGTTGAAAGAGAAATGTGCAGGTATAGAAAATTGTCTGAAATTAGGAAAAGTAGACACAGCTTATCGAAGGATTAAGAATACTTTTGGGGAAAAGAAGACTAAGTGCTGTAATATTAAGGACACAAATGGAAAGCCTCTAACAGATAGGGAAGAAAAGGTTGAGAGATGGAAAGCTTACATAGAGAGTTTGTATAAGGGAAAGGAGATTGAGAATCATGTAATGGAAAGGGAGGAGGAAATTGATGAGGATGCGAAAGGAGATTTAATATTGAGATCAGAATTTGATAGAGCTTTGGAAGACTTAAGCAGGAACAAAGCACCAGGCATAGATGATATACCGATTGAGTTGCTACGCTGCATAGGAGATGAAGGTCTGATCAGGTTATTTCACTTGGTGTGTAGGATTTATGAGACAGGTGAGGTAACCCCTGATTTCAAGAAGAATGTAATCATCCCTATACCAAAGAAAGTGGGAGCTGACAGATGTGAAGATTACCGTACAATCAGCTTGATTACTCATGCTTCAAAGATCCTGTCTAGAATAATTTACAAGAGGATTGAAAGTCAGATAGAAACGGAGTTGGGTGAAGACCAGTTTGGTTTCAGGAGAAATGTAGGAACAAGGGAAGCTGTACTAAGTCTTAGGCTGATTTTGGAAGGTAGAATAAAGAAAGATAAGAGAACGTTCAAGGCATTTGTAGACTTAGAAAAGGCTTTTGATAACGTTGATTGGACTAAATTGTTTGACATTTTGAAATCGATTGGAATAAAGTACAGGGATAGGAGGGTGATTTACAATCTATACAGAAACCAGACAGCAGTCATTCGAGTTGAAGGACATGAGAGAGAAGCTGGTATTCAGAAAGGTGTAAGGCAAGGCTGCAACTTATCACCCATACTTTTCAATCTTTACATTGAACAAGCAATGAAGGAAATTAGAGAGAAATTTCAAGTGGGAGTGAAGATTCAAGGAGAAATAATTTCAACTCGGAGATTTGCTGATGACATCGTCATCTTGGCCGACAAGCCTGAGGATTTGAATGAGTTTTTGAATGGTATGGACTCCGTCTTACGGAAAGAATTCATGATGAAAATTAATAAATGTAAAACAAAAATACTGGAATGCAGCCGAAATAAATCATAAACCTCTATGGACATCAAATTGGCAGGTGAAAAGCTGAAGGAAGTAGGAGACTTCTGTTACTTAGGAAGCAGAATAACCAGTGATGGACGAAGCAAAGAGGATATAAAAAGTAGGTTGGCTCAGGCAAAGAAAGCATTTCTACAAAAAAGGAATCTGCTGACATCGAATATAGATTTAGGTATTAGGAAGTCATTTTTGAAAGCCTTTGTCTGGAGCGTGGCGCTCTATGGAAGTGAAACTTGGACTATTGGTGCAGCAGAAAAGAGGAGAATTGAAGCATTTGAAATGTGGTGTTACAGGAGAATGATGAAGATCAGATCGGTAGATAGGGTTACAAACGAAGAGGTATTAAGACGAGTGGGAGAGGAGAGATGTTTCTGGCGACTGCTAATGAAGAGAAGAGATAGGTTGGTAGGACACATACTAAGACACCCAGGAATAGCAAGCTTAGTTATGGAAGGAAGGGTCGAGGACAAGAACTGTAGGGGTAGACCAAGGTTAGAATATGTTAAACAGATTGCCTCGGATGTAGGGTGTCTGAGCTATGTAGAGATGAAACGATTAGCTCAGGACAGGGAGGCATGGAGAGCTGCATCAAACCAGTCAAAAGACTGAAGACTCAAACAACAACAACAACAATGTTAATCCACTTACATCTAATTATTTTCAATTGTTTCTATAACCACAAGATGGCAGCTGTGCGAAATTTTAAAATCATGTTTTTACTTCTTGTGTCCTAATCATGCGATTGAAGTTTGAATCTTCATGTAACAGTACATAACTCTAGGACCTACATATGTAAAATCCAAAATGGCGACCATCCGCAATATTTAGTCGGTTCTCAATTTCTACGAATCTATTACAGCAATCAACATATGAGAATAGGCTTTATGTTTCTTCAGGGAACTACATGTTATTATTATTTTTAATTTTATAATCTTAATTTAATTTTAATTTTTAGTGTCCTTTACGTTTTATTTTAATTTCTATATGTATGTGTAATTTTATTGTTTAATTTTAATATTTTGATTATTTTTCCTAGTTGAAAGTTTATCCAGATATAATTTGCTTATCAGAAATGTTGTTGTAATTAGGCTGAAAGTTTGATAACAGCCTACAATATATGGACCATAACGGAGGTAATGGGAGACAAGCGCTGGATGTCCACTCGTGTGCGTCACGATAGCCTCAAGACGAGCGAGCGAGCGACCGAGGGCACTGATGATCGATATCTGGCGCATCGCGCTAAACAGATGCTGCTGTCGGCAGCCCGCCATTCCTCAAGCCTCGGGTTCAATTCCCAGACAATCATCTTCGGTGGTTAGTTTCACTCCGAACCCTACTCGCAATATTGTAAATCCCCTCCAGGGGCTCATATCTAGTGGGATGTGCATTGGCGACCACGGGATCTCAGCTGAGTCCAACATTGTTTCCACTTACTTGTGCCAAGCTCCTCTCCGTCTTCTTTCCTGTCGACCTCTCTGAGTCAATTCTTGTTTTCTTCTGAACTCAACGATATTAGGGTATCCGAGGTCTAGGGAGTCTCTTCTCTCTCATCTTTCCTGATCCCTCATTCTTCTAGAGATCAGCCTTCTTTTTCTTTTCATTTATTTCCTTTGCTCTTTAAGATTCCCGCCCTTTTTTCTGAATTGGCTCCCCGTGTTTCTAAATTAAATGTTGTGAGTATTTTCAGTGCGACTTAATTTTCGTTACGGTTTCCATTTCGTTTTCATTTTCGCTATCACTCAGACCATTTGGGGCCGATAACCGAGATGTTAGGCCCCTTAAAACAACAATTATCATCATCATCGTCAATATTGTAAATATAGACACATCAACAACATAGGTTTCCAGGTTGGTTCTATAAGTACACTAAATTTCGATTGTTCGAAACGTCCGGATTAACCAAATAGAAAAAAGAAAAAAATGGCAATGTAATTATTTCATTTGAGGGCTCGTACTTAACGAAAGTTATGTTAGTTATTGTTGTTTTAAGAGGCGGAACTACGAGGTCATCTGCCCCTCTTAACACAGATTAAAGAATACAATTTTGGAATTGAATTTAAAATTTTGAGGTGGACATGTAAATTTAAAAAGACCAAAAATTAATAAAACAAAAACAAAAAGAAATTAAATAAAAAACAAAATTATAAAAATAAACAAAATTTACGGAAAAACAAAACATTATCATTCAAAAACGAACAAGTCGTTGAGTCAATGTTCACTGGAAAATTTAGATTGCTGGCCCTAACCCACTCTCACTTATAAAGCGGATAACGCGATCAGCAGCCACCGCGTCATCGGCTAATATAAGTTTGAGTGTCATCTGCAAACCAAGGTTTCTTCGTAAGTCAGCAAGATCCACACACTCGGTGAAAATGTGGGCCACGGTAAATACGGCTCCACAGGTACAAAGTGGGGGGTCTTCCCTTCTCATTAGGTACGAGTGGGTGGATCTTGTATGACCTATCCTTAGCCTACACAAAATGACGGACTCTCTCCGGGCCCGGAAGGAGCTCCGCCACACGCGAGTAGTTCCCTTGATCGCTCTCAGTTTACTGGGCAGTGGGTCAGCTAGCCACTGACTCTCCCAAAAAGCCAGAACTTGTAGGCGTAACTGAGAGCGAATATCTCTAGCGGGTACCTCCATTGGTCGAGGTGGTAGTGATACCGCCTCTTTTGCAGCTTGATCAGCTAACTCATTTCCCACAATTCCCATGTGGCTTGGGATCCACAGAAAGGTGATTCGAGTGTCAGCGTGGCACAGCCCGGCTAGTAGGTCGTGGATTCGCTGCGGTGTTGCGGGAAACATGTAGCAATTGACTGCAACGAACTCAAAGAGTCGGTACACACGAGAAAATGGATTCGAGCATCCTGCAGAGCTTCATAGATGGCAACGACCACAGCAGTACTTAACGAAAACCATCATAAAATGCGTTCCAAAACCTCCATTTTAAGATTGATTTATAGACGGTGCCGTAAGCTCGCTTTATCGCTTCCAGATTGTCCCGAATTTGGATTTTCCATCAAGTTCGGATAATGGGGGACTTTCAGTGCTCATTACTACAATGTTAGTCATGTCGATAGAAAGCACACACAGCCAAGTACACGTGACCACATTGTCGCAGTGAGAGTGGTCAGACGGATTTTTTCTTCTCGAGTTTATATATAGTACTAGCTGTTACCCGCAGCTTCGCCCGCAATAACATTTGGAATCCCGTTATAACATTAGTTATATAGATAGATAAGCATGGGTCCTAGTGGAAAATAATTCTATCACCTGAAACCAAAAATTCATGGGACGAAAAAAAAGACATCAAAATATCATGTTGGTTTCGGACCCTAAAAGACGTGAAAAATATAATAACAGTATTAAAAAACTATTTTTTGAAATTTCGTTCGAATCAATTTAATGTCATTCCTGGGACTTAGAAAATTCCGGCCAAAGAGTACAAAATCATTAATAACTCCCTAAGTATTCGTCGTATGATGAAATAGCAAGAGACAAAAAAGATGTAATGTGTTATTGTCTACAACATAGGCCATGTATAATTTTACACTCAGACATATTACCTGTTTTTTTCTTCTTCAGAATTTCACCCCTCCCCATGCCTTAAATTGGATTTATGAAGAAGAAAGAAAACGGTCAAACACCTATTTACTTATTTTTATGCTGATTTTTTTTTCGCTCAGTTTCAAACGCCTCGCCTATGTCGTTTAAGAGATACACGCTCCGTTAGGAATCCTTCAATCCCCACTTTTCACCCCTTTCACCTCATAATATACACCACATCGAAAAACCCTCAGACACGTGTCTTCTTATTTTTAATGATGAGTTTATATGCCGAGTATCACATCCCCCAATGAAACCAATCGGGAAATGCAGGTCTACTCCCTTAACACCCCTTTAGAACCTGAATATCCAAAAATCATTTCTTAGTGAGCGTTTGCGGCCCTTGAGGAAGCTGCATACCAAATTTCATTCTAATCCGTTCGGTGGTTTCTGAGATTTCGTGATGAATAAATGAGTGGTATTTGAGCTTTATATAATAGAGATAGATAAGCATGGGTCCTAGTGGAAAATAATTCTATCACCTGAAACCAAAAATGCAAATATATTTTAATTGGTGCACCTGGGCGAAACCTCGCAAAGGACAAGGCTAAATCCTAGATGATTTCCTTGAAGTACGCAGTATTTTTCATTAATCTCATTTCTAATATTGCACTCCCTTGCACAGACTATAGAAGTGCTCATGTCCACAGAGTGGTCCTCAGCTCAATGAGTCCTTAAGGATCATAACGGGCAAATGGCTGCTCGTCCTCCTCCACAATTGAGACAACAACAAGCAGCTGCCCACGCTTGGAAAACTTACATCTGTTCTGACTTCAAGCACCTTCCGGTTCACTCAGTACCGAGTAATCCTCCACCCATGCGCCTGAAATCCAGGAATCCTATTTGGAGTGATGACATTATTAAGCAACATCAACAAAATCTGGAAGGAAAGGTGGAGAGATTTTTCTTCACCTCGCCAAATCCACTTAGATGATCCTTCCCAGGAACTGATCTACCAAGAGCTACGCGCTCGAACTGGGTGGCTAGAATCACCAGCTTGTGACTGCGGAGCTCAAGAACAGACGATGAACCACATCATTCGGGAGTGCCCACAGCGCAGCGTACTGCTCGAGTCTAAGCTGCGTGGACCTGAGAGGAATGTGCATCGCAGACTATCAGTAGTGGTGGTGACGAGTGATGCGGTTTCTCGGTCCTTGCGTAGTAACAGAAGCAAATACATTAGTCGGTGACTCAGTCACTCATTCCCAACGCCACACTGGTTTCAGAAAAGACCTATGTTAGCAGTATTGGAATAGACGAGAATGTCAGGTAACACGGCGGGCTGTCGACAGGCTTCTCAATTCTCGCCTGCTCCTACCCTGCCTCTGCCCTTCATCCCGCAAGTTCACAGGGCTTGGAACCGGGCAGCTTTGCAGGCGAATGGGAAGAGTTCATGAAAGCATCAATGCTTTCCTGGTTGAAGAGCCTTGTTGTTCATTTCTGATTGCTATGTAGATATTTTGCCGGCCCCGTGATGTTGGGTTAGCGTGGCTGCTTCTCACCCGGAGGCCCCGGGTTCGATTCCCGGCTCCGTCAGGGATTTTAGAAAATGACGTGAGGGTTGGAACGGGGTGCACTCAGCCTAGTGAGGACAATTGAGTAGCTGTCTGACAGTGAGGCAGCGCCTTGTTCACGAAAAGCAAGATTAACGGTCGAGGGGACCCGATGCGCTGATCACGCGTCACCCCAATATCTGCAGGGCAAATGGCTGGGCAGCGGTCGCTAGGTAGGCCTAGGCCCTTCATGGGCTGTAGTGCCAGGATTTAGGTAGATTTCATTAGAAAGCTAATTGCAATGGGTACCATGTTTCGACTTCCGGAATTATTTTTTAAAATGTAGGCTACATATTTGTTTGCTAATCATGTAGATTATTTGTCACGATGGGTGAGTGGATAGCGTGTCGGTCTACTAACCCCAAGATTGCAGGTTCGCTCCTGGCCGTGGTAAGTGGTGTTTTTTTTTTAAGGCGGCCAAAATACGATACGCATGTCATACGATGTTGGCATGTCAAAGAACCCATTTGAATTCAGTAGGCCGTGTTCATAATGGGAAAATTAATCTCGGGAGTTTCCGCCAACACAAAGTTCCTCATTTCTCTACTAGAAAGCGCTATAGTGTTCAAGGAGCTTAGATATCTAACCTCTTCTAGATGTTAGGCCCCTTAAAACAACAATTATCATCATCATCATATCTAACCTCCTTGACTTCATAGTGATTCAAGGAACAACGAAATTCGACATGCAAGCTACCCTCTGGGTGTCAAATTACAAAGCTTGGCACCCGGCACCGAGGCCATACGATATTATTATTATTATTATTATTTGTACCATACGAAAAATAAATAAACCGCTTGCCCTTGTAAGTCTCGTGATTGATGTGGACAGTGCCGACTCAGCAATGATAGCGGATGATAGAGAAACCTGCAGGTGCTGGAGGCGGGATGGGTGACTCAGGCGTGACTCACTCTGGTCTGTCTTCCCGCAACATCGATACGGACATGGCCTGGCTACTCTTAGTTATCAGCAGAGCCCGGATGTTGATGACATGTCATCTTTTTACCGAGCTGCCTAAAACAATGCTGAAGTACATAGAAACTCCGTCTTCAAATAGGCTATGTCAGTTTTATTTTGCATCTAATTTCATATTTTGCTATTTTTCCATTTTAAGAGCATATTTTTTAAGTTTGGTAGAATTTTTTGGGTCTTATTTTAGAGAAATCGGCCTTTTAAGGTCTTTTTTTTTCTTCAATTTAGTCACGTCACAGCTTTATACGAGGGAGTTACGTCTCTCAGAATTAAGAAGAAGCTAGTAGCTGATACAAGATAATTTAAAATATTGAAATATTGATTCCATTTCCTTAATCAACCGGGTGGAAACTAAGTCTTAGGAACAATCGTGGTGCGGGTATTGCATCAAAACTGAAAAAAGTGCTGGGCTAAAACACCGGGTATAAAACATTCTGCAAAATCTCAGGCATTCCCTCTGGTGAAAACTACTGCACGGATGGGATTGAGGAGGATTTAGCAGCAAACGACCTTCCTCACTTCAAGTACGCTCCGTTCACATCAGTTGATGTTGGACGCAGCTTTTCGAGATATAAAAACTTGTTGGCTGATAACCGCACATCATTTACATTTGACAACATCAGAATGACATTCGTAGTGCAGTGCAACTCAGAGTAAAGTGAACATAAGCCTTTAGTTAAGGGCTAGAAATCTATTTTCAGTTTGAGCTTAAGATGTCATTTTTGAAATATTGGCGAGTTTATTATTATAAGATCATTTTCTCCATACTATTGTGCATTTTTCGAATTTTTAGATCATTTATTACAGTCATTTTTGAAAACTTTAAGTGCATTTTTTAAACTTTTTTACTGCATCAACATCCGGGCCCTAGTTACAAGCAGAGACCGGAAGTTGGCTGGATATTCTAACGAATCAGATAGAGGTAAATATGTTTCTGTGCATTTGGGGGCGGTAGAGCCGGTTTATATCTTGCCTTTTTTATTTGCTTCCGTTGACTATTTTAAGTTTTAAAGCCTTTTCTTTGGCCCGTTTTCAATCATCATACATTTTTCTGCGATTTACGCATTTTAATCCTTCACAGGGCAAACTTACTTTTTATTTTTATGTGTTTTTACATTTTCATTTTGTGGTTCTCTAATTTTAATGTTTATATATTTATTTTTAATTTTCAATGTATGTTCTTATAGATTTAATTTTGATATTTATATTTAAAAACAACCGGACTTTAAAACGTAAGCACCAAGAGTCAGAATTAAAAAAGGCTTCTTTGTTGTTGTTGTTGTTTTTTATTTACAAATTTTCAACCTTACTTTCATGCCACAGAAGGATTTGGTCCAATTTTTATTAGAAATGGGTCAAATAACACTTTATAATTATGTCTGAAGGGGGCGTGCCCAACAGTCAGCTGTCAGAATGCTTCGTCTTACTTTATATTCAGACAGGAGAAGGAAATCCTGCTACTTCAAAGTATTGAAAGCCTTCATAGGGAGGTTAAGGCTGCTTGACCTTTTAGCTCTCGCAGTAAAGAGGCGCAGGTGCGCTTCATAAAAAGGGACGTAGCGCGCAGTTCGCTACCCCCGTGGAGGTCCATGCACGGACACCAAGACCCCGCCGATGAGCCAGTTGGTGTTCCTAGGCGAACCCCACACAAGACAACGCACAAAACCTTTTAAAAAATGCTGAGTTTTAAGACTCACACTCCTTGTAATATATCCACATAGCAACATTTCTGCAAAGGACGGGATCAACGGCGAATTCAGCAGTTAGACGCAGCCTGGAGCAAATGAAATTCACGAGAAAACAGCCCAAGGAGGTGAAATTGGGTGAAGAAGACGCCATAAGAGAAAAGGATGGGAAATCATATGGTTCTGGGGACTTTTATTAGACAGTGGGTGAAGAAGAAAAATTTCTAATGTTTTAAAATTGTTTTGCTGCACAATTCATTTTTTACCAACTAATCAGTAGCAAATATCAACCAATCTCAATAATATTTTTGTGAAGATATCTCCCATAATTCTGTGCATCCATATTAGTTAAAATAGTTATCGTTTATTTTTAAATAATTTTTAACTATAATTATTGGAAATAAAAATTAATTTCGTGAAAAATATTTTTTATTTCAGGAACTATTTCATATTTTCCAAACCCATGCACAGATTATTAGTCTGTGCTATGAGTACATAGCGTAAAAACAATGTTAAGTTTCAGTAATTTTTAGTGGTATCAATTTCTTTAAGGAAAGGAGTATCTTTTAGTAATTTCTGCCCATACTGATCAACTGAAAGGAATAATTTTGCACGTTTTACTTTATGAAAGATGTTGGTCGTATGGAAATAAAGTTTGGTGCAGTTTGGATCACTGGGAGCAAAAAATAATAATTTGGGTATAGTGTCCCCTTAACACCTGAGTAAAAGAGGCCTCGGCGTTTTGTTGCAGTTTTTCTACGACATATTCGTGTGAAAGTGCGTTTCCTGTTATGGCTAATACAAAAACAGTTAAACGTGGAAGTTTGAGAATGTTAGACGAGGAACTGCATCCGACCCGATATAAAGCAGATTTGTAATGATCACCAAGCCCATAGCAGTCATTGAATTGGAACATCAAGGTGCAAAATGTTTAATACAACCTATTATAGACTACAGGGTGCGGCAGAAATAACTGACGAATTTCAAACGTAAATAACACAGCAACGCAACACGATATTCACAAATTTGTTGCGCAGTTTAAAAGAGCAGTGTTTGCCATTTGCATCATATACACATGCACACTAGGTTATGAAAATAATGTCATCCAAATGCCGACCGCCCTTTTTTTGCACTTCTGAAGCCTCTCCCTGAAGTTCCTCATGACCCTCCTAGTCATGTCTAGTGGTATTGCCTCGATTTCCTCACGGATAGCAGCTTTCAGGTCGTGTAGTGTTCGTGGCTTACGTTGGAAAACCCAAGCCTTCAGGTATCCCAGAGAAAGAAATCGCACGCCACGATTAGCCGATGTCGTCACCGGTTTGGGCATTCCAGCCTCCGGCTCGTTACTTTTTGAACGCACCTTATTCTTTTTGTCACAGATGCGGCACCTCGCCTCATGGGTTGAAGAGGTAAGAAGTTTGTATCCTCACGTTTCGAATACCAAGAGAGTCTTTCTAAAATTACCCTCCCGAATCCGGGTTTTCAAGGACGTGGCACTAGACAGCCAGTTCTCACCAGTTGCGGAACCTGAATCTAACAAGGGGAGTGGGCCTATCAGGTAAGACAGGTCGAAACCTATCTTGAAAGTTTGTGGACCGAATCGTTGTACCATAAGAGGACAAGGTGCCGAAAATCAGCCGCCAGATTGAACTGCAAGGCTCCGACATCCTGTGGCGAATCTCGCATATAAATCCATGGGAGGTAGCGAGTACCGTACATGTTGGAAAGGACAGCCCTGACCGCCCAAGCACTCAAGGCCGGTGCGCAGTGGGTCAAAATCGAAATCTAGGGGGACAAAATTATGTTTACGTTTTAATCATGAATTTAGAGTGAAAGCAACGTATATAATTTGTTTACTTCATAATTAACATCAGTTGAGACCTTTTTAAGCTACGTCTACACATGCAAGAAATTGTCTATGACTAGGAGTTGGATAGAGCATTCAGTTATCTCTTCAGAACAATTTTCTAACCCTAGGCTAATTTACATTTAACAAAGTCAAAAAGTTCCACTTTTGACATAATCGTCGAAACCAGTGCTTCAAACAGTTGTAAACGTGTGAGAACTGGTTGCACGGCATCTTCTAAAACGTAAAATAACTAGGTACGCTGCAAAAGGATGCAAAAAATCATATAACAGGCGTAAACTACAAGACTTAATCTACATTTTAACATTAAGTAGAAAGTGACGCAGAGTGACGCGACATACTAAAAATCTAAGTTAAAATATTATTTTAAAAATAACAATTAAATATTATATAATGCAAATATAGCTAAAATTACGTAACAATTACGCCCATTAATAACTGAAACACGTTACAAAGATCAAACCTTCAGCAGCATGTTCCACCTTAAAGCATCACACTAACCACAAAGACAACCAAACCAGAACCACTTACATTCACCCTCCAATTCAGACTGCTCGAACAGTGGTGACAGATTTACACTAAGATGCGTTTATATCCCAGAATAGTGAGCGGCAATTATATGAGAATGCTGTACAAGTAATACATTTTGATTTTTTAATTATGAAAATGAATAATTTTATCCTAGATTTCGATTTTGACCCACTGTGCAGAGGGAAGGAGCCGCTCGCTTCAGTCAGCATATACGCCGCGCCTCGCTAGTACTCCGAGTGCCACAGGGATATCCAGCTCCTGCAGCCGTCATGTCCCTTGGACAGAAGAAAGCAATGAAGGCCCATTCCCATAAGGATGAGGAAATTCTGGACGCAAAAGAAAGCCAAATGGTCCTTGATGGCCCTAACGGTATTGCAGCAGAATATTTGCTTAAGATTCATCTACTCGGGCCTGTTAAGCACAGCTTTACTATATTCTCTAAGTGACTTGGTTCGTTTTTCGCGAAGTACACACGCAATTTTCACTTGGTTCATCAAAGAAAGTATTTTTGCATACTTTAAGGTGGAAGCTAAAAGTGTTATGGCATTCCGCATTTCTTGATTGTGTCTCGTCCAGTCTCTGTCCAGCATGGCGTCGCCTCTAGTGTTCCGACCCTTGCGAGGTAGTAACATAATGTACTTTAGATCTTAAATGAAGAAAGTTTCTTTCGCCAGTTCATACATCAGACGGTTTGGGGTTAGGTCACTTTTGAACCCCAGGCCAGTTGGCCTTTGCCGTTTCCAGGAAATTATAGGTAGGCTATGGGAATATGTTATACACACGTAACGGGAAAGTATTGTACATGGGGAACTATCTCAAGCAGTCTGGCTCTTGTGAGTCATGGGCTCAGTTGAGCTCGTTAAGAATCAGTAACCCAACACCAGCCGCATATTTATTGCTCTGTGAACACTCGGCCCACGATTGCCAATCTCCACATCAGCTCTATCGCACATTTCCACAAGCGTCCTAGCAGTGGATTTGTTTGATGGATGATCAGTAACACTTCGAGAGTGATGAGCCAAGTACAAAACTCCTTCGATTAGCCGAAATGGCATGTGTAATGATGAATAATAATTGTGGAAACGATGTCCCATTAGATGTCTTCTCCTCCGTTGTCTATAACCCGCCATCCCCTTTTTATAACACGACTTATGTATAGTGAAATTTCAGTTGTGTAGCTGTAGGCCATCGTGAGCGTGATGTATAGGATAAATAAAATGTTGCCAACCTCACGCATACGGTACCGAGGTGCGCTCGCTTCGTTGTGTTTCTAAGGTTTAAACGATGCAAACATGTTAAATTCTGTGTTAATAAGGTTTCCCAAACCCCCTTGCTTGTAGTCCAAGCAGTAATTTTCGGCCAGACAGAAGCCAATAGTTTCTCGCTACGCATGACCTGGGTCGTGTATTTTGTGTACCGTACATTGGCAACAGAGAAATGACGTTTCGATAACAAATGAACACGCCTGATGCGCATCTTTCAGTAGCAGTTGAGCAACGACAAGCAATGACAATTGAACAATATGACTGAAGTAACACATGTACGTAATTTAGCACACGTTCCCTGTGCATTAGTGATAATGGACAGTCATTTGACTCCCGGAATATCAAATACGGTATGAAATTCATACATATTAGCTAGATGAAAGTTTAGGATCTTGGTTCATCACTCCCAAAGAATTACTGAGTGACACATCATATTTACAATCTAATAGAAAAAATATTTTGAAAATAAGAGTGGAGGAATACGTTTTTGTGGTGGTTATAAGTCTTATAACGGATGGAACAAATCTACCCGATTCATCACTTCCCTAGCGGCTTCGGTGGCGTAGTCGGTAGCATGCTGAACTGCTGTGCCCAAGATAGCGGGTTCAAACCCGGCCGAAGTCGTCGGATTTTTTAAGAGCGTTAAAATCCTTCAGTATGCCTTCCTTAGGAGGGGAAGTAAAGCCGGCGGTCCCATGTCATAGATTTATGGCATGTAAAAGATCCTTTCACAGACTAAACTTGTGTAAAGCAAATTTGTTAGGTTAGATTTCGTCAGAACGCTCTATCAAAGTTCCAACGTTCACCTCTAGGTATCATTGATATCTGGTGGCGAAAGTTGGAACTACTTGAAATTGAACGGAACTTGTAGCTCACCCTTTAGGGTGTCCGCTGGAAGCAGCTACAGACTCAGGCGAGCCGAACATGTCCTCGGACACTCCCGGCACTAAAAGCCATACGATAAATAAAATCACTTCCCTGGCAATTCACTACGTGCGGTATATATACTTATTGCTTGATCGTCACATTAACAGTCCATACACCCACATTTCCACTCGATTTCAACAACTCGCCTCATTCTCAACAACCAAAAGAGAAAAAAACTGTTTCCAAAGAACTAACAAATTCAAGTTGCATTCTCTGTCTCAATGTGGTTTACCAAATCCTCACGAGGCGCCATTTTCTGTCCACAGTCCGCAAGGAGCAAGACTGCTGTTAATTTCTAACATGCCAGGTCATCGTCCCCTAATGATGATAATAATAATAATTAACATGGAATCCTGATGGGAGATTTCAATGCCCAACTTGGCAAAGAAAAAATCTATCGAAAAATCATTGGCAAAAATTCTGCACACCAAAATACAAACAGCAATGGCACACGATTGGTAGACATTTGTCATCAATTCAATCTCAAAGTTATGTCTACGCATTTCAGGAAACCTGCACACAAACAGAAAACTTGGCGATCTCCCATTCAACATCTCGGCGAATACCAAATTGATCATGTTGCCATCTCCCATGCACACTATAGAACCATCCATGACGTTCAAGTCCGACGAGGGGCAAACATTGATTCAGACCATTATCTCACAAGAATCAAAATGAAATTTTCACCTAAGAGGATTCATTAAAAAAAATATATTACATCCCAAAATTTGACACATCCAAAATTCAAGAAACAAAAATCGCAGAAGAATGGGATAAAGAACCAGTGAACAATTGGACGGACTTCTGCAGCAAAATTATCAGAAAAGCCAAAGAACTGATTCCACTAAAAAAGAAAGCAAAACACCGCTGGTGGGATTCCAACTGTGATCAAGTCATTATTGATCGCCGAATCGCATTCCAAAAATACAATAGCCACTAATCTCCAGGAATTTTACAACACTTTCTCGGCGTCCGCAAACAGGCAACCAAAATTATCAGGACAACTAAACGTAATTTTATAACTAAGCAACTTCAGTCAATCGAGGATGACTTCAGGAATCACAACAGTCGAGATTTTTATAAAACCTTCGGGAACAGAATTAAAGGTTACACACCGCAAAATTTGACTTTCAAGAAACAAGACGGAAATCTCGCACTCACTAACCAAGAAAACTGTGAAGAACTAGCACGTTATTTTTCTGACCTCCTCAATTGTCCTGAACCACCTGAGCAATTTATACACACAGTCCCAGAACACATACGACCCGAAGCCAAACCACCAACGCAAGAAGAAATCCATCATCACATCAAAAAACTCAAGAACGGAAAGACATCAGGAGAAGACGGAATCATCGCAGAACTATTGAAAAATCTAGAACCACGATCACTACAGGAAATCACACAGATCATTCAGGACATTTGGCGAAGTGAAAAACTACCGGACGAATGGAAATGCGCACTCATCCACCCACTCCACAAGAAAGGAGATAAATCTGATGTAAATAACTACAGAGGAATTTCCCTCTTAACCATCGCTTATAAAATCCTCTCCGCCTGTCTTTTACAACGCACGCAAGAACAACTCGAGCCACTCATCGGTGAATATCAGGCTGGCTTCAGACCAAACAGATCAGCCGTCGAACAAATCTTCAATCTGAAATCCACCTTGAAACTTCGAGCCACACGAAATCTCCCAACCATCTGTACATTTGTCGACTTTCAGAAGGCTTATGACTCCATTGATCGAAAATCTCTTTTTAATGTACTCGAAGAAAACCATCTCGATCCGAAGACGAGACGACTCATCCAACAAACCTTAACCGACACAATTTCCAAGGTCAAATTCATTGGAGAGATCTCCCAACCTTTTCCCATTAAAACTGGTGTTCGGCAGGGTGATGGACTTTCTCCATTGCTGTTCAACATCGTTCTCGATAAGGTCATCAAAGAATGGGAAAAAGAATTCAAAAGTCGCAACATATGGAAACCTGTCGTGTTAGGAAGACAGAAGGATAATATCAATGTTACATGCTTAGCTTTTGCTGATGATTTGGCAATCCTCTCCGGAGATGAACGAACGGCAATTCACCAGATTGAAATCCTCAAAGAATGTGCTGGGAAAGTAGGGTTGCAAATCTCCTTCACAAAAACTGAATTCACGGCTACAAAACACATTGAAACCCAAACTTTGGTAACAAAATACGGTTCAATCAAAAAGGTTAATCATTTCAAATACTTAGGTGAAATTATTACTAAGCCTCCGTGGCTTAGGCGGCAGCACGCCGGCCTCTCACCGCTGGGTCCGTGGTTCAAATCCCGGACACTCCATGTGAGATCTGTGCTGGACAGAACGGAGGCAGACAGGTTTTTCTCCGGGTACTCCGGTTTTCCCTGTCAAAATTTCATTCCAGCAACACTCTCCACTATCATTTCATTTCATCTGTCATTTATTTAATCATTGCCCCAGAGGAGTGCGTCAGGCCTCGGCAGCCAGCACAGTCCATATCCTCGCCGCTAGATGGGGGCTTCATTCATTCCATTCCTGACCCGGTCGGAGACTGGAAGCAGGCTGTGGATTTTCATTTCAGGTGAAATTATTGCACCTACAGGCACAGAAAGAATAGCACAAAGAACACGTGAACTCAAAATGCGGAAAGCATATGGGAAAACCTACAACAAAAAATGCATGAGCATTAACACTAAAATTCGACATTACGCGACGGTCATCAAACCCGTAACACTCTACGCCAGTGAGACCTTAAACCTCAATTATAAAGGGGATCTTGAAAACATCAAGAAAGCTGAAAGGAAAATCATCCGAAAAATTCTTGGCCCAAGACTTACAGATGAAGGATATCGTTTACAATCGCACAAGATCACAGAAAAATATTCAAATATTGAAACCGATTTCCGTAAACGACGCTTGAAATTTTATGGACGCATTATGAGGCTAGATGACAACCGATTAACAAAGAAAATATTTATGTACTCACAAAAATTAAAGACGACAACGGTTTGGATTAAACAAGTCCAAACTGATCTCAATAACGCCAACATCACACCCACAGATATGGAAGACCGCAAAACTTTCAGACATAAGATCTACACTTGGGAAGCTGCATCAGAAGTTAAGCCCAGCAGACCTAGGGGAAAATGGACTGACGAACGTCGAGCTAAACATAGCGACATGATGAAAGAATTCTGGAAGAACAAGAAAAATAACAGCAACAGATCATAACTTGCTTTATGTGATCCTGTATGGGTCGAAACATACTAAAGAAATAAATAAATAATTAACATGGAAACGGCTATTTACTAACAACTCACACATGCAATTTACTAACAAATTGAAAAAAAAAAAATTAGAAAGAGGAGTAAGTGAAATAAAAGATGCTGCCTATACGAGTATCTCATTGGCTGTTAGAAAAGTAGAGAGCAATAGTGTCGTCTTTTGCCACATAGCGCTGTAGGAAAATAATTGGAAGACTCGCCCCTAGCTAGCTCGTAAACTGTCGCCCCAGTAATTGAATGGAGATTGTTGGAAGAAATGAACACGTAAAACACTTATAGTGGGCGATGTATTGAAGATAGAGATATGCTCTCGTGGACTTTTTGTAGAACTTTTCATGCTGAACAATTCTTGATATCTTTTACGGTTTGCCCAGCGTAAGCTTAAAAAGCACACGGACGCCATGTGTTTATTTCGACATTTTCATTGAAATCGTTACTGCTCCGTTTCTTTTGATCATAAATAAATTATTTTCTACAGAAACCTTCCTCGAGAAATCCTTTACAGAATGGTGAAAACCGCATCATAATCCATCCGGTGGTTCTCGAGATTACCCGTGACATCCAAGAATCGGGGACTTTGTTTTATACTAAGTCGAGATTCTCAAACAACATTAACCTTTATACTGTCGTAGTCAAAATTCTTGAATACAAGTATTTTACGGTAATTGATTTCTTATAAGAAGTTGAGGAAAACAATCTAGCGAGTGTAGGCGTGAGAATGTTGACATGCCGTGGTGATTCCACAAGATTTTCCAAGTCATTGTTTACGACAGTGGCGCCTCTGTTGTATATTGTAGCAAGCGCATTGTTCCCAGCTGTGGTGCGACAATATGGTGTCTGTTATGGCAACATGGGCCGTACTGTTGATACACCAGACAACACAAATAAACTCGACGTTACATGAAGCATGCAGCCAGCAAGATATTAGTGGACTCGTACAGTCTGTGTCACCTTAAATAAGTTACCAAATGTTCACATCGTTAGTGCATGTGACACATCAAGATGATGATAATTGTTGATTTAAGGGGCCTAACGTCTAGGTTATCGGCCCCTAATGATCTGGCTGATAGTGAAAATGACAATGAAATGGAAACCATAGCAAAAATTAAGCTGCATTGAAAACGCTTACAAAATGGAACTCAGATTGAAATGTCTCACAAAATGTAGTTTAGGTTCAAAATACTTACAAAATGCAATTGAAATTGAAAATCCTTACAAAATGTATCGTAGATTCAAAATACTCAAAATATGTGGAAGCCCGCGATTTAAAATACCGGTACTGTACTGACAAAATGCAATTGACATTGAAAATACTTACTAAATGGAGTTGAGATCGAAAATATACTTACAATATACAATGTAGATTAAAAATAATTACAAAATGTAATTTAGAGACACGGGGAGCCAATTCATAAAAACAGGGCGGGAATCTTAAAGAGAAAAGGAACTATAATGAAAAGAAAGAGATGGCAGATCCGTAGAAGAATGAGGGATCAGGAAATATGAGAGAAGGCGGGAAAGGAAGAGACTCCCTAGGCCTCGGATACCCTAATACCGTCGGGGACAGAAGAAAACATGAGTTGACCAAGAGAGGTCGACAGGAAAGAAGACGGAGGGGAGACCGGGACAAGTAAGTGGAAGCAATGCCAGACTCAGCTGGGGTCCCGTGGTCGCCAACCTACGTCCCACAAGTTGTGAGCTCCTGGGGGGACATCAAGGGAACAGGAGTTGCGACGTTCATGAATCACTTTTCCCAAATTGTTACCATTTGGCACATTAATCAATCAATGCTGTAATTTGGTTAAAATAATCTGGGGCAAGCGACGAGTCTTGTTCTGCTTTGTAAATATTGATAACACATTGTTGGTGCCACCAGTTCGCTATGTTATAATCATTCTTGGGGGACGGGGGCGTGGTGGCTCAGCGGTCTAGCTGTATGCCTCTCACCAAGGCGGTCCGGGTTCGATTCCCGGTCAATGCATGTGAGATTTTCGAAGTGAAATGCCATGTCCTGTGGTTCGGATTCCACGTAAAAAGGAGGTCCCGTGGCTCATGATCTCAAGATTAACGGTCACGTTAAACTACAAGCTTCCTTCGCTTTTTTCTTTAAGGACGAGCCTTTAAATTAGAGAAATTCAATAAGTCATTCGTCTTTGCTTTGTCCATCACTGGTTATTCTGCTTCCTAATTAACATAAGTCTCCTACTTCCTTGAGCTTTTCACCTTCCAATTTGATGTCCATAGAGGTTTCTGATTTATTTCGGCTGCATTCCAGTATTTTTGTTTTACAATGATTAATTTTCATCATGAATTCTTTCATTAGACGACATTCATACGGTCAGCATTTTTCTGAGTTATTGAGGTTTTAAGGGGCGGAACTACGAGGTCATCTGCCCCTCTTAACACAGATTAAACTATACAAATTTGGAATGGATTTAATATATGTAAATATGAAAAAAATCGAAAATTAATCAAACAAAAAATTACATAAAACTAATAATTATAATAATAAAGAAATACGGATTTTCTGAGATTCAGGTCGCGTGTTGTGTCAAATGTTCTTTTCTGTTGTTGTTGCTTATTTTGCGATATCGTGGTCATGTGTGTGTGTCTGATAACCTGTGTCATTGCGATGGCCGTAGCCTACTAAATTGGGGATAGGACTGGGAAGGAAGTGGCCGTGGCCCTGAGTTAAGAACCACCCCCACCATTTATCTGGAGTACAAGTGGGAAACCACGGAAAACCACTCCCAGGATAACTGAGGTGGAAATCCAACCATCCTCTTATTAGTTTTGCTCTACAAGGCTAACTGTACCTCGTTCCAGCCCTGACACAAGAATTAAAATTTCTTGCCAGAGTCGGGAATCGAATTCGGACCTCTGCAGGGCGACAACCAAGAATGCTAACCGCTAGACAACGAAATGGTCAATCTCTACTTAGTGTAAAACTAAGTACCCGATTGTTGGATGTCACGGGTAATCTCGAGAACCACTGGTGGGATTATGATACGGGTTTCACCATTCTGTAAAGGATATCTCGAGGAAGCTTTCTATAAAAAAACATTTATGATCAAAGGAAGCCAAGCAGAAACTATTTCAGTGCAAAAGTCGAAAGAAAAAGTCTGGCGTCCGTGGGCTTTTTAAGCTTACGCTGGACAAGCCGTTAGAAATATCAATATACTATGAGCGTAAGAATTGTTCAGCATGAAAAGTACTACAAAAAAGTCCTCGAGAGCATATCTCTATCTTCAATACATCGCCAACTATAAGTGTTTTACGTTTTTATTTCTTCCAACAATCTCCATTCAATTACTGAGGCGACAGTTTACGAGCTAGCTAGGGGCGAGTCTATCACCCCAGTTACAGCCTAGCTAGCGGGCGAGCCTATTACCCCGCAAAATACACAGTCAAGTTAAGATTGGACGGAAGGGGGATTTGTGCTTCACGCACCTCGCCATTCTTAAATTACGTCTGACAAGAAATCGTTGCACATGCATCTCCATGATAATATAATAAATAGTCCAGTCAGTGATTTTAACCCATCGTGCCGAGACGAAAAACGGATATAGGCTATGTCGTAGCGCTTATCTCGTAAAATATTCATAACTGTTCCCGGGCGAAGCCGGGACGGGTTGCTAGTGTTTTATAAATGAGAATAGTGCTTTTCAAAACAAAAAGGGCGATCAGTTATGTAAATTGGTGGGAAAGGAGGGGTATCAATTCTGGTGGGAGTTAAAGCTCTCAATCTGAAATTGGCATGTTCCCTGACAGGAGCCCACTTCACAAGCCTACCCACACCTGTATCTGTGAATTGTGACATCAGGCTGGAGTCGGAAGGAACTGTGCGAGTCCCGTTGCGAGGTGCTTGGCTCGCTTCCCACGAGGACAGAGTAGTGTTACTTTGTCCTTTTCTATTAAAATAAACAGACTTGTTACCCCACAGCTTGAGTTGCTCTTTACCAACATAAATATCAATCTGAGTTTATGAAAGCTCGTCAAATTACAAACGTTAATGTTGATATTGATGATTTCTGAGTGGTTGCACGTATAGACACATCAACATATGATTGGTGGACAAACACTGGTTTAAACTTCGACCCGTAGGATATTAACATATGAAAAGAATATGAAAAACAAATCGAGAATATGTGTATCAATTATTTTGGTGTAGCCGTGAATGTTATCAACAGCTCAAAACAACATTCATGTAAATATTTTAAATCGTGGGGTATTTGTCTTGTAAACGCTGTACAAAAGCAGCTGTGAGTTTCGTGGTGTAATAATGCATATTATAAAATGTGTTTTGCGCATAATAATGAGTGAACTGTGTTTAATAACCCTGCAAAGTTTTATTTCTTTGCAACATACACTGTAGTTTATTAGATATACAAGGTGTCTCAAGAAATGTACTAACACTTTGAATGACTATAAAATGACTATTTATGAGCATAGAGACAAGTTTAAGAGCTTCAATTATAGAAGAGACATGTAAATAAAGACTCATGTCCACAAATGTTCAAATTGATCACCGTCAGTGTCGAGGAGTTCGACAAACCGCCACCAACGCACCGGACCATCCCTCGCATCAGAGATAAATTTGAAGCAGATGGAACCGTTCACAACGTCAACAAGAAACGTTCTGGACGACCACGGACATCCACCATTCCTAGAAAAGAAGAACAGGTGCAGGAAGCCCTCACTCGATCCCCACCGAAATCACTACGACAAACGGCTCGAGAGACAGACATCTCAAAAGATAGCGTCCATCGCATCATGAAGCGTCTGTGCTGGAAATCCTACATTCCAACACGAAATTGGAAATTGACAGACAATGTCACGAAATTCCAAATGAACTTTGTCGTAACGTTTGCGAATCCATTGCTTCACGTTTTCAGCGTTATCTGGACACCGACGGTCATCAGTTTGAACATTTGCGAACATGAGTCTTTATTTACATGTCTCATCTATAATTGAAGCCCTTAAACTTGTCTCTATGTTCATAAATAGTCATTTTATAGTCATTCAAAGTGTTAGTACATTTTTTGAGACACCTTGTATTTTTTTTTTTACTCGGTAGAATTTGTCATGCCACAAGTGGGCCTCCCCCCTTAATATCTTAAATATATTGAATACATTTTTTTAACGTATGTAAATATGAAGTTGTGCCATTTGGCCACGCTAGGCAATCACGGCCTACTTGATGACTACACTGCATTAGCGTAACGCACAATCAATGGAGTCAACTTTCCCTTCATTAAGCGGGCATTACCTGATCAGGAAGGCAGTGACTTCTCGTCTCAACAAATGAGTGGCGGGCTCTAGGGTTGGGTATTAACACCAGTAATGTCATTACAACGCATCTTAATTGAAATGTTCTCTCTTCCTGGAGAAGCGTCTTCCTCCTTTCTAAAGCTGTATTTATGGCAACACAGCCCATGAAGCGCCGTAACCTACCAAGCGACCGCTGCCCAGGTTACGGGGTGACGCGTGGTCAGCGCATCGGGTCCCCTCCTCCGTTAATATTGGTTACCGTGTACTGCTCAGCCCGGCGGTGAGACTAGTGCGCCTCGTAGCGTAGTGGTTAGTCTCTGCAGAGGACCTGGTTCCATTCCCGCCGCTGGCAAGAAACGTAATTCTGGTCTGAGGGCTGGAACGGGGTACACTCAGCCTCGTGAGGTAAAACTGAGAAGAGCTACTCCAGGCAAATGCTGGGATGCTTCCTAACTTAAGGCCATGGCCAACTCCTTCCCAATCCTCATCAGAATTACAAATACACATACTAGTACAGCCAATACAATAACACAGGTTATCACTCAAATTACACACACCCAAGTACACGGAGCTGTGTCGCGAAGCCCTTAAATGAATCAACAACAACAACAAGAACAGAAACTTACTCAATTGGAAAAGAACAATTAGATGGGGAAAGTTCTAAAATCCCTGTTTGATAACCTGTGTTATTGTGATGGTTGTATTAGTGTGTATATTTATAAGTCAGATAGCTTGCTACGGTGGTGAGTAGTTATCGTGTCGGGCTACCAACAGGTTCGCTCCTGGCCGTGGTAAGTGATTTTTGAAAGGCCACAAAAATCACGGTACGCATGTCATACGATATTGGCATGTTAAAGAACCGGTTTGTATTCAGTAGGCCGTGTTCATAATGGCAAAATTAATCTCGGGATTTTCCGCCAACACAAAAGTTCCTCCTTCCTCTGCTAGAAAGCGCTATAGTGTCAAGGAACTTAGATATCTAACCTCCTTGACTTTCATAGCGCTCCAAGGAACGACAAAAACCACGGAAAAACACTTCCAAGATGGCAGAGGTGGGAATCGAACCCGCCTCTTTTCACTTTTGACTGACAAGGCTGAGTGTACGGTGTAGTTTATACAATGAGGCTTCTAAGATCACCGACAGCGATAGCTACGCTCGCTAACGGGCAGTGCTAAGCCAAGCACTCTGCGGACTCGTTAGAGCCCCATCGTCGGCAGTCCTTGAAATGGTTTTCCATGATTTCCCCAAATTCAACTCGATGCAAATGCTGGGACGGTACCTTCTGACAGGCCACGGCCACTTCCTTCCACATCCTTGCGTAGTTTCATTCATTTCATCTCTCATGAGGTTGGAGTCAGGAAGGACATCCGGCCGTAAGAAAACAACCCGTCACATAGACTTTGACCGCATCTCATCCCCGAGAATAATTAGTACTGAATATGCAACGAGGTCTGGCAATATCCACTGCAGTTTGATGTTAAAACTACTGTGGTCATTTAGCCCCGTGTACTTGTAGAATTGTCTGATAACCAGTGTTATTGTGGTGACTGTAATTCTGCATTGGGAAGAAGACGACCGTGGCCTTACGATAGGAACAAGTCTGGCATTAAATTAAATTTCTTGGCAGAACCGGGAATCGAACACGGACAGTCAAGAATGCTAGCCGCTAAATTGCTTACAGTACACTGTATACGTGGATATTTTGGTAAGAATTCAGAAGAGGTACAAAATTCTCAAAGTACTGAAATTACCCAAAATACCTGAATTAATAGTAGGGAAAATATCTGGAGATGATGTAGACTAGTAATACATGTTTACAGGTCTGGCGTTTGTTTTTGGCCGGTGGCCGTGAAATCCGCGCATCCATTGTGCTAATCGTTCAACCTCCTTTCTGATCGTGCGTGCGTGCATGCAGTTGTTACAATAAGAAGGCATCCTGGCTGGTCGGAGACCTCTACGCAACAAGCAAGCACCGGCCAAAAACAAACGTCAGACCTTCTATGCCCAAGATCGCGGGTTCAAATCTGGCCGAAGTCATCGGATTTTTTAAGAGCGTTAATAATCCCTCAGTGTGCCTTCCTTCGGAGGGGAAGTAAAGCCGGCGGTCTCATGTCATAGATTTATGGTATGTTAAAGACCCTTCCACTAATTACACCTGTGTGACGCTAAATTGTATAGGTTAATAATGTAAACGTTCGTTGCGGTGGCGTCTGGTAGCTAAGTTCTGAACTAGTAGTCGTTGACGGTGGCGTTTGGCGGCAAAAGTAGGAACTATTTGAAAAATTCAAAAGTCTGCAGTCCTTACTTGAATTAAAAACAGATAACTCACTCTAATACAGTCATCACAATTAACACCGGTTATCAGACAGATTCTACACACCAAAATACACGGGGCTACATGACCGCGTTGTCGCTGCCCGTAAACTTAGGAACCAACGAACCAAACGTCCTCCGCTGTCTGTGACCCGCCCATCCGGCAGACCAATGGTTTTTTCCTGGACCAATAATGGTTAGGTAGCGAATATTAACACCCCTGGTTTTTGTCACGCATCAATAATCTTTATCCACGCCAATGGTTTTGCCTTTTATTTCATTATTCACGTGTCGTGTGGTGTATTTTGTATTGGACATGTTGGCGACGGGTATGACGTCAATGTGACATGGCGGCGATCGACAAATGAACAAGAAAGAAAATTGTTTATATACATAATAAAATAAATATTTCCGGTGCAGCAATGACAATTCAAATTGAAATGAACTTCTAATAACTCCCAGAAAGGTTTGTCAATCATAAATCATATATGTCCAATAATCTGCCTTCTGAAAGTTGTAGAAAGGGAAAAGTACATCTTCTGAAGGATTAAAGAGTACATACGGTGCCCCACAACAATGCACCTCAGGCTGTCTATTGTGAAAGGTAGACCTCGTGTTTGGATGTCGCTACCGCAGTGTGGTTTGGCGAGCCGGTCCACCTGTCTCAAGGCCTCACCTCCCACACCACACCGCACTTTATAGCGGCGAGTGGGCATCACATCACATACCTTGCCTTGCCTTCCAACCCCTCAGTGCTGCCAACAGTGCTCTAACACCTGTGTGATCCGTGGGAGTGAGGCCTGGAGACCTGGCAGGCCACATTGTGCGACTTGCACTTGGATAATTACTGCCCATTATCTCTGTATGCCAAATTCCTGCGTAAATATGTGTTTTTGGTTCTTGCGCATTCAACGACAATTGCCATGTTTGTCTCTTCAACTGTTACCGATGCGCACACGTTGACGTCACGAACATGTGACATACAAAAGACATCTTTGTAATTATGTGAAAAAGCATTAATTGACCAAACGATTGGTCTGCGAGTAGTACCGTATGCGCGGGGTTGGCAATATTGTATTTATCCCGTAACTCACGTGTATAATGGCGGATTCAGCTGGAATGTTACTGTATCTGTGATCTGTAAAGGTGATGGTGGGTGCTTAAGAGTATGCCGCCTATAGGCTATAGTCCCCCTCAATAGTTCATATTTGCTTATTACATTTGTTTTATACAACATAAGGATAGAGTTTATTGCCGTTTTCATCTTTTTTAAACATAAATTTCATTAAGTTTAGATAAAACTACAAATTTAATGGCTTACATAATAAATGTTATAATGAAATTAGTTATCTACTTGCTTTTTTCACTTACTTCTTTTAAGATTCGTTAAGGAATGAAACGGGTCAACAACAAAAAAAGTCAACCCCTGGCACTATCCAGCCCATGACGGGCTAAGGCCGACCAAGCAACCGCTGCCCAGCCATTTGGCCTGCAGATATTGGGGTGACGCGTGATCAGCGCGTCGGGTCCCCTCGGCCGTTAATCTTGGTATTCGTGATCGGGGCGCTGTCTCACTGTCAGACAGCTACTCAATTGTCCTCACGAGGCTAAGTGCACCCCGTTCCAACCCTCACGTCAGTTTTAAAATCCCTGACGGAGCCGGGGATCGAACCCGAGGCCTCCGGGTGAGAGGCAGGCGCCCTACCCCAACACCACGGGGCCGGCTAAATGAAACGGGTTTCGAACTTAATTAATTTGTTCTTGGAGATCAGTGATCACTATTTTACACATATTCTTATGTTTTAATACTAATGACTATCTTTTACATAATTGAAGAACTGTGTTCAATTTGAATTAAGTTGTCCTACACGGTGAAATGAAACTACACAAAATGTAGTCAATTACTGGTTTATTTGTTGAAAAATATACAAACTTCTCTAAAACAACTCACCCCACGTAATGTTCGTGTTCAAATTTACATAGCTTTCTTACGAGATTTCTTAATGGCAAACTCGTTAATAATGTCCTCATATGAAAGTGTTTTCGCTGTATTTGCCTCAATACAAAGTAATGAAAGCGAGTTTAACAGTATTTCATAAATACCAGTTCGCAGATAGTTCTTAACTCTTCTAAGGTAGGAAGAACTGTATAAGGACTAAAACATATTTTTAAGTAACTTGTATTCTTAAATTCGTACGCAACATATTATTAACGTCTGAAATACTTCATTTTAGCTTTTCAATGAATTGCCAATGTGCCGCCCCTTCTAGGCTGTAGCCTATTTAGAAATACGGCCCTGGGTGGGTGGGTTATAGATAGTGGAGGAGAAAACATCTATATCCACAATAGTATTCATAATTACAAAAGGTATTTGGGCTTATTTCAGTAGTCTATGTATAAGGTTCACCACACCGGTAAAACTTGACAAGATGTACTTTATAGGAGAAAATTCTTCAAGTACTGAAATTAACCAAATTACGTGAATTAATAGTCGGGAAAATATCTGGAGATGTAGTTTATAGATGTTTACTCCTCCGCGGTCTGAGACCCTCCCAGCCAGTCCAAATATGAACACGACTTATATAGGTGAAATTCCAGCTGATTCAGCCATTTTTGGCAACGTGTACAGTATTGCCAACCACACGCATTTGGTACTACTTCGCATCCGGTAGAGAAAAACAAAAGAGCGCCACCAAGTTAATGCGAAAGTGCGCAAAGTTTCAACCGTCAGTCTTACGCTAAACATGGATTGTGGAAGTTACGCGATAACTATCACCAAATTCAATGGTTTTCGCCTAGACCAATAATGGTTAGGTAGCGAGCTAAAGTAAACACCCCTGTTTTTTGTCACGCATCAATAATCTTTATCCAGGAGAATAGTTTTACATTTTATTTCTTTTTTCACATAATTAAAGTTATGTGTGTTGTGTGGTGTATTTTCTATCGGACATGTTGGCAACGCATTATGACGTCGTGTAGGACGTCAATGTGTCATGGCTGCCGTCGTCGAATGAGCAAGAATTAAAATCATTTATTTACGTAATAAAACAAATATTTCCGATGCAGTGACAATTCAATTTCTAATGACTCCCAGAAAAGTATGTGAATCATAAATCATATATTTTCAATAATCTGCGTTTTAAAAGTTGAAAAGCCAAAAGTAGCTGTTGTCAAGAGTTAATTCACAGCCTTCGAGTTAGGCCTTGAATGGTTCCAGAATGTCAGTATGGTAATGTTTCAAGAGCATGCTGCCGACGCGTGAGGGTTGTGTTCTGGCATCAAGAATGTGTGAAACCTCAACGCGGACCCCAAGATCACCTCTTTCTGTTGCTGTAGGACACTTTACATAGAAAGCATTTCACATTCTATCCCAGAATGTTGTGTCTTACTGATTTCTTTGGACTCGTCAATCATGTCATGAGTGACAGCCACAATATCGCAATTCCAGATTGCACTTCACAGTAACTTGACGGACAACCTTTGATAGAAAGAAGCGTTTTGCAATAAGAAACTACAACACAATCTTCCACAATATAAAGCCTGTTTTCGTTTGTCAAATGTTTTCGTCTAAATGCAAGACATAAACAAACAGGCTGCTACGTCACGAAATGCTTCAGTGCACTTCCTTTGCTCTTTGGACTTGTGGGGTTATCGGCCATTTCTTCAAAGAGAGTAAGAACTCCAAATCTCCCGCCGTAATTCACAACTTTAATCCAGTCAAGAGATCGTCCTATCTCCAAGCGGAATTTACTGTCTTCGACTGCGCGATATCAAACGTGGAACTGAGCGGAATTACCGTCATTGTTATCGAAAGTAATTTTATTAGAAACTAGCTTCGCCCGGAATCTTTAACGGTTTACCCAGCGTAAGCCTAATAGGCGCACGGACGGTAAGTTTTTCTTCGATTCACTGAAATCATTACTGCTCGGCTTCCTTTGGTCATAATCGTTACTGCTCGGCTCCTTTGGTCTTAAATGAATGCTTTTCCACAGAAACCTTCCTCGAGGTATCCTTTACAGAATGGTGAAAACCGCATCAAAATCCATCCCGTGCTTCTCGAGAACACTCGTTGCATCCAAGAATCGGGGACTTCGTTTCATATTAAGTAGAGATAATAAATGTGTGTTCATTTTCACTCGCGTGAAATGTTTCGTAACTTTTATTTAATTTCAAGATGCCTGAAATAGAAGCACATCACACGAGGCACATTAAATAAACAAGACATAATGTGAAATTAGCAACGAATCACATGAAAGCGGGAAATTGTATGGCGAAGCAAGAAATGAGAAACACCCATTGCTAATGACTCTACATTTCCCTTTCCTCGAGAACAAGTGAACGTGATTCGGCGCAACAATAATACACGTGACGTGTTGGCGGAAGTGTCCATGCATGTTATCAGCACGATGCGATGTCGACTTCAATAATAATAATAAGAGACGCATGGACGTGATTCAGCAACTGTCGACACATCATTTCATACCAAGACAATAGTGTCAAACACTGAACCGCATATTATTCAGTGGCAAACAAAGAACCGAACCGACACATTGGATGATAGAAATTCTGTTGCTTTAAAACATTATATACTAGCCAAAGAGTATACATTCACTTGCACAGAGTCCTAAATCTTTAAGGAGTAAGAACCACACAATAAATAAATAAATAGGCAAATAGTGGAAAAAGACCTCGCTAGTTTGCTCCTTAAAGCAAAAATAACTAACTTAGTAAATAATAAATAAACAAATAGGGGCAGATGACCTGACTGTTTCTCCCCTTAAAGCAACAATAACTAAGTAAATAAACAAATAAAACAAACAAATGAAATAATAAATAGCACTAATTTGCTTTGCGATATCGTGGTCATCAGCCCCGTGCACAGGCGCCCAGCAGTGGAGGTGGGTGTTGTCCTAATAAGGTACGCGGCTCGAGCCTCAACTGGCCCACTCTCACTCTTTTGTTTTACGAGTGACGGGACAGGACGGGCTGGAATGTTGTTCTGCCGGGCAGCGCAGGGGTGCCAACCCACCACACGCTAAGTAGCCATCAGTGGGTCGCTGTCAGCACCGAGATTCGAACCATCGATCTCCAGGCTTGGTGCGGCCGCATTTAGGGGCTTCTCGACATCGTTGTCACGCAGCCCCGTGCACTGGGGTGTGCGTGGAATTTATGTGATAACCTGTATTAGTGTGGTGGCCTCCACGGTGGCTGAGTGGTTATCGTATTAGACTACCAACCCCAAGCTTGCAGTTTCGCTCCTGGCCGTGGTAAGTGATTTTTGAAAGGCGGCAAAAATCACGGTACGTATGTCATACGTTGTTGGCATGTTAAAGAACCCATTTGAATTCAGTAGGTGGTGTTCATAATGGGAAAATTAATCTCGGGATTTTCCGCCAACACAAAAGCTCTTCATTTCTCTACTAGAAAGCGCTATAGTGTCCAGGAGCTTAGATATCTAACCTCCCTGGCTTTCTTAGCGCTCCAAGGAACGATTAAATTCGACATGCAAATCTTGCACCCGGCACCCGAGGCCATACGATATTATATTATTATTATTATTATTATTATTAACGCCAAAGTTGACAACACAACATAATAAACTCCCTAAGAGCGATGTCTAGACTCGTTAGGTGATAATAATAATAATAATAATAATAATAATAATAATAATAATAATAATAATAATAATAATAATATCGTATGGCCTCGGATGCCTGGTGCAAGCTTTGTAATTTGACACCCAGAGGGTAGCATGCATGTCGAATTTCGTTGTTCCTTGAATCACTATGAAAGTCAAGGAGGTTAGATAATAGATATATAAACTCCTTGAACATTATAGCGCTTTCTAGTAGAGAAATGAGGAACTTTGTGTTGGCGGAAACTCCCGAGATTAATTTTACCATTATGAACTCGGCCTACTGAATTCAAATGGGTTCTTTGGCATTCCAACATCGTATGGCATGCGTGTTGTATTTTTGCCGCCTTTCAAAAATCACTTACCACGGCCAGGAGCGAACCTGCAATCTTGGGGTTAGTAGACCGACACGCTACCCACTCACCCACCGTGGCAAGCTATACTAATAATGGTATTGGTCGTACGTCCCTTCTAACTGCTCTGGCTTTTAGAGTCACCGGAATTTTGCCCCGAAGGAGATCCTTAACGTGCCAGTAAATCTAGTGACACGGCTCCCTCAAATGCCAGCTGCATGCGCCAGGATTTGATCCAGCAACTTGGGGAACAGCAGGAGAGAATGTTACCGCAAAGCCACGCAGCCAGTTTACGAGCAATCATCGTTATTGTTCTATAACAATGGTCACTTCCGGGGCTCAAGTTTCCTGCACGAGCAGCGGCTGGGCCAGGAAATGCGGGTCCTACACTGACCGGCAAAAGAAAACGATACTTGAAAAATTCAACATTACTTTCATTCAAATCATAAACATGCACAGTATTGGCTCAGTACTTACTGTAGTTATAACATGGAAGTGAGGTTAATTGGTTCCCTGGATGTATTACAATCCTTCATGTCAATGTTTCACTTAACAATAGCTTCGGTGGCGTAGTTGGTAGCATGCTGAACTGCTGTGCCCAAGATAGCGGGTTCAAACATGGCCGAAGTCGTCGGATTTTATAAGAGCGTTAAAATCCTTCAGTATGCCTTCCTTCAGAGAGGAAGTCAAGCCGGCGGTCCCATGTCATAGATTTATGGCATGTAAAAGATCCTTCCACAGACTAAACGTGTGTGAAGCTAAAATTCTAGGTTAGATTTCGTTGGAACACTCTATCAAAGTTCCAACGTTCACCACTAGGTATCATTGGCATCTGGTAGCGAAAGCTGGAACTAATTGAAATTGAACGGAACTTATAGCTCACCCTATGGGTGTCCGCTATAAGCAGCTACAGCCTCTGGCGAGCCGAACGTGTCCTCGGAATCTCCCGGCACCAAAAGCCATACAATAAATAAATAAATAAATAAATAATTAAATAACCTTAACAATAGCGATTCTTTGACATGATGTTTACCGCGCCATCGCTATCGTCAACGATGCAATGTTTTATTTCTATTTCTTTTGCCACTATTGTTGGCATAGGAACGATCCTCAGTAGGTCTTGTGCAATTCAGAAACGAATATACGCTTGAGGCCAGAAGATGTTGTCAGGGCAGTGGTTCTGTTCGAAAATGGTGGCGCGCACATCTTTCCGCGGGAAACAGCATCATGTCACAGAATCGCTATTGTTAAGTGGAACAACGACATGAAGAATGGAAACCTTACTTCCAGGCTATAAACAGTAAGTTATGTACTAGGCCTCGAGTGCTCATATTTATGATTTAAACGAAAACTATTGGAATGCAGCCGAAATAAATCAGAAACCTCTATGGACATCAAATTGGCAGGTGAAAAACTAAAGGTAGTAGAATACTTCTGTTACTTAGGAAGCAAAATAACCAGTGATGGACGAAGCAAAGAGGATATAAAAAGTAGGTTAGCTCAGGCAAAGAAAGCATTTCTACAGAAAAGGAATCTGTTGACATCGAATATAGATTTAAGTATTAGGAAGTCATTTTTGAAAGCCTTTGTCTGGAGCGTGGCGCTCTATGGAAGTGAAACTTGGACTATTGGTGCAGCAGAAAAGAGGAGAATTGAAGCGTTTGAAATGTGGTGTTACAGGAGAATGATGAAGATCAGATGGGTAGATAGGGTTACAAACGAGGAGGTATTAAGACGCGTGGGAGAGGAGAGATGTTTCTGCTAATGAAGAGAAGAGATAGGTTGGTAGGACACATACTAAGACACCCAGGAATAGCAAGCTTAGTTATGGAAGGAAGGGTGGAGGACAAGAACTGTAGAGGTAGACCAAGGTTAGAATATGTTAAACAGATTGCCTCGGATGGAGGGTGTGGTAGCTATGTAGAGATGAAACGATTAGCTCAGGACAGGGAGGCATGGACAGCTGCATCAAACCAGTCAAAAGACTGAAGACGCAAACAACAACAGTGTTGGGCCACCTGCGCGACGTAATGACGTCACTAACGCCCAGGAATGTAACCATTGGAGATGAAACACCCCATGACGTAGTACAGCTTGTTGGAAGGCATTTCCCCGAGTTGATAATGAGAAAGCTTGTGGAGCAGGCTGTGTGAGGAATGCAGATAGGAACCCCGGACCGTAAGAAGAAGCCCGCATAACTCTGTTTCCCACGACCTTTCCCCCCGCCCCCCACTCGCTCGCGCTCCAAGCTAGACCGGTCAAGTGAGGCACCACCCCGCCTTCACGGCCAGGTTTATTAATACTAGCTGGGCTCTGGTCACACGGCAGCGTGAGCCCCATCGCTTACATGACACCTCACCTCCCTTGGTCAACAATTGTTCTCTAAGCTTAGCAATACGTAACGATATGAAATTCAATCTTATATTAGGAATGCATCGTTTTATCTAGAACTAGGGCAGGGATTCTCAAACTCTTTCTGTCCCCCTCCCCATTCTGAAACATGAAATATCTAGCGACCCCTCTCCCCCTTAAGGCTCGATCACACAGAAAGCGATCTGTCGCGGCGGGAAAGCGATATCTCACCAAGGCGGTCCAGTTGCATTTCCCAAAGTTGCATCAACCCTGGCACACAGAACGCGGTCTACCGACCCCCGCTAGTCTTTGTCGTGACGACGAGCGATCCGGTTGTACAAATTTACAGATTGCCCGCCTGACCGCTTGTGATGAGTAGGGCTCGGAGTTTTAGGTAAATACATATTTTAAGCATATTTTCTATAAATTCCTGCTTTTCACTTATTAGCGCATTAAAAGACATAATATTTACATTTTTTTAAATCAGTATGCAAGATCTTTCAGCTTGTTGCATTTTTGTTCTGTGTTACATCAACGAGGAAGAACCTGTGAGCTATCTAATCTTCATGCAGAGCGTATGTCAACTTGCAACTGTGTTATTCTTAACTTGTCGCCCCGTGCCACTCACTGTGGAAGCCGGGGATTTCCTTGTCCATAGCGATATTGCACTTCGTACTAGACCTCCCCCTCCCCCAGCTACCTGGAACCAGTGTCACTCACAATCTCACAAGCAGTTCATGTTTAGCCTACTTTTCACATTTTGCAAAAATGAGGAAAAAGTAGACTTATGAGATCGGGCAAATGTGTGTCTGTCTGTCTGTCTGTCTGTGATTCCCCCCCCCCCCTATCAACTCCTAAACGGCTGAAGCAATCGAAACAAAATTTGGTAGGAGTAAAGATCTATACCTGAATATCTCACGGCCATATTTGAAAATGATGTCAGTGCTACCAACTGCTAAAAAATCGCAATTGAAATTTGAGCTCCATGTTGGATATCTTGGAAGGTATGAATGGGAGCTATTTCAAAATTGGCAAACGTATAGATAATAATATTGCAGTTTAATTTCCAGGAGTCCATAGATGGCAGTGTTGCCAAAATGATTATAAGACTGCTGATAGGTCCAATTTTTAAATGCATATAACTTCTACACTATCAATTGGAATTCAACCAAATTTCGTATGTTGTGTGTGTACATAAGCAGATATGACTGAGCGTATTCTTAAGACCCACCAGGGCTGCCAACTGTTATAAATGCTCTTAATTTATTTTATCCAAATACCAATATATCAGAAAGTATGCAAGCCGACAACTTTAAACTATGCACAGGTATAGTACCTGACATTCTATATTAATTTGGAGTAACTTATATACGTCAGTGCTACCAACATGATTCTAAGCCTGCTGAGAGTTCCAACGTTAAATACATGTAACTTCCATACTATCATTTGGATTTCAACCAAATTTCGTATGTGCTATGTGTACCATAAAATATGACTATGCGTATTCTTAAGAGCAACCAGGGCTGCCAACTGTGCTGTCTCTATTTTTATTGTTACCCTAATATCAATATATCAGAAAGTATGCAAGCCAATAGCTCTAAACTTTGCACACGTATACTACCTGGCATTCTAGATGAATTTGGATTAACTAATATACGTCAGTGCTGGCAACATGATTCTAAGCCTGCTGATAGGTCCAATTTTAAAATGCATGTAACTTCTATACTAACTAATGGATTTCATTCAAATTGGCACAACAATAGATCATATTATTTCAGATTATTTCTGACCAATACATGCCTGACATTGTTGCCAACATGATTTTACGCGCGCTGTTAGGTCCAATGTTTAACTGCATGTAACGTCCATGCTATTCATTGGACTTGAACCAAGTTTTGTATTCTGTACCTGAAGAGATGGAACTAAGAATATATTCAGTCACCAGGGCTGCCAACTGTAGTGCTCTATTAGGCTGCATTATGCCAGGTATACAGTATTTCGAACTAATTAGAAATTTCGATATTACCAACTTAATTTCGTCATTATTCTAGATAGATCTATATAGATTAATCATTGGCATGAATCTTAAATTTTAAGAAAAGTAGGGTCTTTAGTTCGTCACGGAACTTCTTGTTGGCACTGCGAAGTGTAAGGCAGTTCTATGATGCCTAAAGTAAAAGAAACTACAAATTTTCGTCTACAGCAGTATGTTGCAGAATTTAAGGATAATTTTACTTCTGGTGGGGGCGTTCTGTTCTGCCAACCGTGTGGGAAAGCGATCAAGGCTAAACAGTGATCTCAAGTTACACAACACCTTAAGGGCAAGAAACATATTGCCGCAATTTCGCGCCTTCAGAACAAGTGTTTCGCGATAATCGTCGGTCATAAACTGCAAATTGTTTATATTTAGCTTAATAAACTAAATTATAATTAAATATTTCTACTTTTTTGTCAGATATTTCAGGTACTTTTAATACATAAAAAATAAATATTTTCCCGATTTTTAGCACCTAAAATTCCGAGCCCTAGTAATTACATCGTAGTATTTACACAAAATTTCAACCTTCTCTTAAACACAACAATATGTTTGGGGACAGCCTCTAAGTCTGAGGCAGGTAACGAGTTCCAATTATCAATACCACGGTTAATGAAAGAATATTTCCCATAATGTTTACGCTGTGTTCGGCCCTTGATCTGTCCTGCCCAGGTTGGTGGGATTTCCCAGACGTTTGCTGGACGATTAGTGTAAGTGTTCAACATAGCGTAAAGTCCGAATTTCCTCCTTCTATCTTCCAGAGATTCCCACCATAGTCTTTCCAGAGGTTTCTTCACGTTCCCGAACAGGTGATCACTTGTTGCCAAGTCGGGAGGGTATATGGCAGCCCATTTGATCAATGGCAGCGGTGGTGTGTGGGGGCGGGCATTGTCATGTTGCAAAGCACACCTTTAGCCCATCTTCCTGGCCGCTTAGTTTGAATGGCACGACGTAAGCGCTTAAGGGTTGCCACTGTTAATCGTGGCCCCCAATTCCAGCCAGTCGATGAGGATGATGCCCTTTGTGTCCCAGAACACTGATGGTACTGTTTGACATTTCTTTGGCGGTGGACTGTCCCTATGCTTCCATTGCATGGTCGCCGTTTTGCGCATTTTACAGAACTGGACTCAGCTGTCAAGGCTTGGGCACGCAACACTCCGGAAGAATGGTTTCAGGAAGGTCTGACACATCGATGGCAAAAGTGCATAAAGTTACCAGGAGATTATGTGGAGAAGGTGGACGTAACAACTGATGTGTAATGAACTTCATTTGGGTAGAAAAAAATAAAGTGTTAAACAATATAGTACGGCCTTCGTATAATTCGATTGAGGAGAACGACGAAATGGGTGGAGCAGGTTAAGAAGGACACAGAAGAAGTTAAAATTCCATCTGAATTGAACCTCAACAGAAAGAAGTTCAGAACTCAAGTAGATAATCACAACTGCTGAACAGGCCCAAACCCGTAATATTTGAACAGAGAAAATTAAGGAGTGAACTAATGTAGAAGTTCTGGGAAGAGAAAAGAAGACTGGCCAGAAAGCAGTAAGTTACACAGTTGGCCAAATTCGGAAGCAAGAAGAAATGTCATACATACATATATTTATTTGCAAATGTGGACGCTGTCCATGGAGACAAATTACAGTAACTAAGTCATTGTAATTGCGCAGTGTTCCTGTATCCTATCATCCACAGACATTTCCTTGGCCACGTGTATTGTAAATGCCACACGAAGGAATGGCTCTACAAATTGAATGAGATCATCTCCATCATAAATAATACGGGTGGTAGCAAGTGCTGATGAATGATTTAAATCACAGCGCAGGTCTCCTGTTGAATGTTTAACGCCCCTGCCCTTGAGCTTGATATCTTAATCACACAACTAACTGTCTGGAATACTCAATACAGCAGTGCGCACACCAATACAAAGTAGCCAAGTAATTACAACGTCATTCTTCCTCGAACGAGGGGAGACGTTTCATGCAGATGTACCCCAGTGCAAGACACGCCTACACAGGTCATGGTGCGTAAACCAAATACTTCTGTGTCGTACGCAATGTAGTGCTTGAACGTTAAATCGAGAACAATTCACGAGCGGCAGAAAATAATGCGATCTTTTATATAATACTAAGCAACTAATACTAAGCTTCGCCCGGGAACAGTAGTGAATGCATTACGTGATAAGCGCTTCTTTTTCGATGTCAATGAACAACGACCTATACACGTTTTCCGTCTCGGCAGGATGAGTTAAAATCACTGACTGTGGACTATTAATTATATAAGGTGCGTTCAAAAAGTACCGAGCCGGAGGCTTAATTACAGAAACCAGTACCTGTATGTTACAAGTATTGGCCCTGGCTGTTGAGGCACTTGTCCCACTGTGACACGAGGCGGTGAATAGCTGTCTCATACAATTCCCTAGGCTGCGATGTGAACCAGTTCCGCATGTACAGCTGGACGTCGGCGTCCGACGTGAATCGTTGGCGCCGCAGAGCCCTTTTCAGGGGACCAAACATGGCGTAATCACAGGGAGAGAGGTCCGGACTGTATGGAGGGTGGCCGAGAACCTCCAATTTGAATTTCTACAGGAGTGCCGCGACTGTGTTGGCCGTATGAGGTCGTGCATTGTTTTGGAGCGACCACGGCGGCTATGGCGTTCACTGTCGCTCGGCGGTCCTGCATCAACCAGCTGGACGTTGTCATCGGTAATGCAGAGGGGTGCCCCAGACCGGGCATCATCGGCTAACGACACCCGTCCTTCCCTGAAGCGCTTGTGCCACGCCTTGACCCTTGCAAGGGACATGCAGTGTTCGCCGTACACTTGTGACATTCGGCGATGGATGTCCGTTCCCCCTACTCCTTTCGCTGTCAGAAACCGAACAACACCTCTTTGCTCTTCGGTTGACGCCTCCATGTCACTGTTTGCAATGCGACTGGCAGCGTTGGACGATTGATGCATGCTGCTGCTTGCTTTGTATCGTCACGTGACGTGCACACGTGCCCTCTAGCGACGGGCTGTGACCTTCCACGCTCTGGTCGGAACCACACCTCGTTACACACGCCACGATTAGCCAATGTCGTCACCGGTTTGCGCATTCTAGCTTCCGGCTGGGTACTTTTTGAGCGCACCTTATATTATCATGGAGATGCATGTGCAACGAATTCTTGTCAGACGTAATTTAAGAATGGCGAGGTCCATGAAACACGAATCCCACTTCCGTCCAATCTTAACTTGGCTGTGTATTTTGCAGAACGAAAAGTCCACAGGCGAAATGAAGAAAAGCCGAGTTGCACTTCCAGAGAAACTCCAAACACAACCACTCTTCTCCGAAGTCTTAACTCAACATGACTCGACATTTTGCTGCTGGCCGTATCTGGGGTAATAGGCTCGCCCACTAGCTAGGCTGTATCTGGAGTGATAGGCTCGCCCACTAGCTAGGCTGTAACTGGGGTGATAGGCTCGCCCACTAGCTAGGCTGTAACTGGGGTGATAGGCTCGCCTACTAGCTAGGCTGTAACTGGGGTGATAGGCTCGCCCACTAGCTAGGCTGCATCTGGAGTGATAGGCTCGCCCACTAGCTAGGCTGTAACTGGGGTAATAGGCTCGCCCACTAGCTAGGCTGTAACTGGGGTAATAGGCTCGCCCGCTAGCTAGGCAGTAACTGGGGTGATAGGCTCGCCTACTAGCTAGGCTGTAACTGGGGTGATAGGCTCGCCCACTAGCTAGGCTGTAACTGGGGTGATAGGCTCGCCAACTAGCTAGGCTGTATCTGGAGTGATAGGCTCGCCCACTAGCTAGGCTGTAACTGGGGTGATAGGCTCGTCCGCTAGCTAGGCAGTAACTGGGGTGATAGGCTCGCCTACTAGCTAGGCTGTAACTGGGGTGATAGGCTCGCCCACTAGCTAGGCTGTAACTGGGGTGATAGGCTCGCCCACTAGCTAGGCTGTAACTGGGGTGATAGGCTCGCCTACTAGCTAGGCTGTAACTGGGGTGATAGGCTCGCCCACTAGCTAGGCTGCATCTGGAGTGATAGGCTCGCCCACTAGCTAGGCTGTAACTGGGGTAATAGGCTCGCCCACTAGCTAGGCTGTAACTGGGGTAATAGGCTCGCCCGCTAGCTAGGCAGTAACTGGGGTGATAGGCTCGCCTACTAGCTAGGCTGTAACTGGGGTGATAGGCTCGCCCACTAGCTAGGCTGTAACTGGGGTGATAGGCTCGCCAACTAGCTAGGCTGTATCTGGAGTGATAGGCTCGCCCACTAGCTAGGCTGTAACTGGGGTGATAGGCTCGCCTACTAGCTAGGCTGTAACTGGGGTGATAGGCTCGCCCACTAGCTAGGCTGTATCTGGAGTGATAGGCTCGCCCGCTAGCTAGGCTGTAACTGGGGTGATAGGCTCGCCCACTAGCTAGGCTGTAACTGGGGTGATAGGCTCGCCCACTAGCTAGGCTGTAACTGGGGTGATAGGCTCGCCCGCTAGCTAGGCTGTAACTGGGGTGATAGGCTCGCCCACTAGCTAGGCTGTAACTGGGGTGATACGATCGCCCCCTAGCTAGCTCGTAAACTGTCGCCTCAGTAATTGAATGGAGATTGTTGGAAGAAATGAAAACGTAAATACACTTATAGTGAGCGATGTGTTGAAGATAGAGATATGCTCTCCCGGACTTTTTTGTAGAACTTTTCATGCTGAACAATTCTTACACTCATAGTAGGCTATATTGATATGTTTAACGGTTTGTCCAGCGTAAGCTTAAAAAGTGCACGGACGCCAGTTGTTTTTTTTTTCGGCTTTTTCACTGAAATCGTTAGACTACTGTTTGGCTTCCTTTGATCTTAAATAAATTATTTTATACACAAACCACCCTCGAGATATCCTTTACAGAATGGTGAAACCCGCATCAAAATCCATCCAGAGGTTCTCTAGATTACCTGTTACATCCAAGAATCGGGGACTTTGTTTTATACGGAACTAAAAGTAGTATTACATATTTCATCTAATATTATTACATAACTATGTACATATTTTGCTTGTTGATATTGCATAAAATCCTAGTGATAAGCTTAGTCCCTGCGCTGCCTGCAATGCAAGAAACTAGGGTTCGAATCCCTGCACTGCGGTCTCATTCTCAAGACAGTGAACTGTGCTGGAATGTTGTGAACATCTGGTGTGTGTGTCACGTTGCGAAATGTCTCAGAGTCACTTGAACTTCAATTAATTATAACGACTTGAAAACATGGAGACTCGCAGATTGGTTTCAACTAGCTGCTCGAGCACCAGTGGTGTAACTGCTTTTGTGTTTGTTGTTTTATACTTCGTTCTTTCTGGTTTTGGGTGTGTTTCCTGCTTTTGCATTCCAATTTTGCTTTCCTTTTCTTTGTTGTTAAACCACAGCCCACTCGATCGTCGCCTTGCTCCTTGCTACACAGCCTTGACAATCGCTCATCAGAAACATGTTAAATCACAGCCCACTCGATCGTCGCTTTGCTCCTTGCTACACAGCCCTGACAATCGCTCATCAGAAACATGTTAAATCACAGCCCACTCGATCGTCGCTTTGCTCCTTGCTACACAGCCCTGACAATCGCTCATCAGAAACATGTTAAACCACGGCCCACTCGATCCACCGCTTTGCTCCTTGCTACACAGCCCTGACAATCGCTCATCAGAAACATGTTAAACCACGGCCCACTCGATCCACCGCTTTGCTCCTTGCTACACAACCCTGACAATCGGTCATCAGAAACATGTTAAACCACAGCCCACTCGATCGTCGCTTTGCTCCTTGCTCCACAGCCCTGACAATCGGTCATCAGAAACATGTTAAACCACGGCCCACTCGATCCACCGCTTTGCTCCTTGCTACACAACCTTGACAATCGCTCATCAGAAACATGCCATAGAAGTTGCCACTAAAGCGCTGCCTACCTTGACAAGGCCCGTTCAGCAAGAAAACACTATTGGCTGAGTTATGTGTGTCTGTTAATGCTACATTTGTCAAACAACAAGAACAAACAAACGTAAGCGAGTACTGTAAGTAGACGGACGTAATTCCTAACCGGGGAAGTGAGGTAATGTGTGTAAATTGAACACGTGCGAGTCAAGAATTGTGTGGGCTGATAATAGCTTAATAGTGGAGCGTTAGGGGAACCATTTCAATGAGTCATCCTCCGTTCTCTGAGCCAAGTATTAACTTATTTCTTAAGCTGAGCTTTCGATAAGAACTTGTGACTTGTTTCTAGAGACCTGTCATCTCGTCTAGCATTCTACGACTGTGTGCGTACCTTCGGATTACAGGGGCGAGGTGTGGGGCGTCCACCCCCTCCCACCACCGAAAAAAGTCAATCAAGTGTTGCTTTGGTAAAAGCATAAAATAATTGTAAATCTGGTTGTACCCTAATCTATTGGCTAAGTTATAAACAATATTAAGGTTGAAATTAGACTACCTCGTGGTGTAGTGGCTAGCTTTTCTTGGCTAGCACCCCGGAGGTCCAAATTCGATTCCCGGCTATGCCAAGACATTTTAATTCTAGTCTGAGGTTTAGAACGGGGTACACTCAGCCTCGTGAGGTAAAACTGAGAATTCCACAACACGGTACTTTTGAGAAATAAATTATCAATTTGTAAAAAAAAAAAACGGTTTACCTTTCTGCTTAATAAATTGAAAAATATTGATATACCCCCCGAAAACGAATTGTATATACGCCCCTGTCGGATTATACGCGATGCCCTCAGCTACATTACCTTGGCTCTAGGTCATGATGGGACACATAATTGTCACATCAAGTAGCTACTTAATTATCCTCACGAGGCTGGGTGCAACGCGTTCTGGTTCTGGCCAAGCTGTTGCCAGGAACCAGCGACTTATGGCCGTTATCACCAATGTCAATTATTCTCTTAATTCTATCATTTAAGGTTATTTAACTTTGCATGAGCATTTCATCAAAGAGAAACGCTCGTTAACTTACGAGCAATTACGTTAAATGGTCAAATCTGATCACTCAAGTCTCTAAAGCATCGTTAAAGTGGAGGGAAACAGCTGAACTCTACTTCCCGCATCTTGCAATGGCGGAAAAAGTGGTTTGTTCCTTGGGGATGATTCTCTTTGTCTTTCAATGAACTACGACCTATATCCGTTTTACGTCTCGGCGTGATGGGTTAAAATCACTGACTGGACTATTAATTATATTATCATGGAGATGCAAGTGCAACGAATTCTTGTCAGACTTAATTTAAGAATGGCGAGGTGCATGAAACACAAATCCCCTTCCGTCCAATCTTAACTTGACTGTATATTTTGCGGAACGAAAAGTTTACAGGCAAAATGAAGAAAAGCCGAATTGCACTTCCAGGGAAACTCTAAACACATTCACTCTTCTCTGAAGTCTTAAATCGACACGACTCGACTGTGTCTACGGTGATAGGCACGCTCGCCAGCCAGCTAGCTCGTAAACTGTCTCGAAGCTAGTAATTGAATGGAGATTGTTAGAAGAAATAAAAACGTAACAACACTTTAAGTGGGCGATGTATTCAAGATATAGATATGCTGTCTTTGTAGAACCTTTAATACTGAACATTTCTTACACTCATAAATTGGTTGGTTCCTCAGTTTAGGGGCTGCGACAACGCGGTCATGTAGCCCCGTGTACTTTGGGTGTGTGTAGAATCTGTCTGATAACCGGTGTTAATTGTGATGACTGGATTAGTGTGTGTTATCTGTTTTTTAATTCAAGTAAGGACTGGAACTTTGAAATTTTCAGATAGTTACTACTTTTGCCGCCAAACGCCACCGTCAACGACTACTAGGCCAAGTTCAGAACTTAGTTACTAGACGCCACCGCAGTCGGCTCTTGGCAACGAACGTAGCAACCTAAGAGCGTTGTTTACATTCTTAACCTATAAAATTTAGCTTCACACAGGTGTAATTAGTGGAAGGTTCTTTAACATGACATAAATCTATGACATGGGCCCGCCGGCTTTACTTCCCCTCCGAAGGAAGGCATACTGAGGGATTTTTAACGCTCTTAAAAAATCCGACGGCTTCGGCCGGGTTTGAACTCGCGACCTTGGGCATAGAAGCTCAGCATGCTACCCACTACGCCACCTCTCTTACACTGATAGTATATTGACATTTTTAACGGTTTGCCCAGCGTAAGAATAACAAGCACTTCGACTTTTTCACTGAAATGGTTACTGCTCGACTTCCTTTGGTCATAAATGAATTAATTTCTACAGACACCTTCCTCGAGAAATCCTTTACAGAATGGTGTAATCCATTCAGTGGTTCTCGAGATTACCAAGAATCAGGAACTTTCTTTTACACTAAGTAGAGATATATTTGTGTAAGTATTGACTGGCGTATGACAAGGCTGTAGACTGGACAGTGAGACGGTCTTTCACGATGTGAACACTGTAACAAGTAGTAATCAACTGATTATATACTTGCTAAGGGTTCTCTAATATACAATAGCTAAGACCAACAGCTACTTACTGTGTAGTACAAGGCTGTGCAATAGTTGTTTTGACAGTCTTTCACGATGTGGTAACTGTGAGTGGTGGTAGTCAACTGATGATATTCTTGCTAAGGGTCCTCGAATATACCCCTAGATAAGGGTAACAGCTGCTCACTGCTTATGACAAGGCTAAAGACTGGTTGTTTCAACGGTCTTTCACAATGTAAACACTGTGACAGGTAGTAGTCAACTGAAAATATTCTAGGCTATTTAGCTAAAACACACAACTGCGAGTTCTCCTCAAAACTTTGTTCATATTATTTTAAGCCTTTGCCACGAATACGGTCTTCTGTATTTTCCTTCCTTTATGATTATGTTCCAGAAAATATCAAGGAAGCATCGCTACACGCTTCTTGATCTGTCCACCATGTTTCTCCAGGGTGAAACCTAGTCTACCCATGCGTGAAAACCGTAAAGCGTATTTGAGTAGGCCTAATTACGAACCGGAATGGCTTTGTGAAAAGCATCCACGATAACCATCCGTTAACTCTTGTCTTCTTCTTCATCATTTCCCGTTTCCAGTTCCCTGGGGCGGGTTGCGAATCAAGGACCTCCACAGTTGTCTATCCCTCCACCATTCATTTCCTTCTTTCAATACTTTATTTTCTTTTACTCCTCTCTTCTCTTCACCATATCTATCCACCTCTTTTTGGGCCTTCCTCGTGGTCTTCTTCCTGGTATTTTCTCCATAAATATTATTTCTGGTATTCTATATTCTTCCATCCTCTTCTCATCATATCTCCGTACCACTTCAGCTGGTCTCTATCTTGTCTTGCAGTTTTGGGAACCCAGTTCCCTTCCTAATGTCCACATTTCTGATTTTATCCCTCCGTATCTTCCCAATTATTCCTCTAACGAACTTCATCTCGGCTGCTTGGTTTCGGCTTTCATCGTGTTTTGTTGTGGACCAAGTACCTGCTGCATTTGTCAAAATTGGTGTGTAATACATTGAGAATAGAACTTTCTTGCATTTCTCTGGGACTTCCAGGTTCCATACCTCTCACATAGCTTGTTGGATTCTTTTTTCAATTTCTTCATTTATTGTACATCTTCTGTGAGTATGCTCACCATTTTCACCATTTCCAATGGATTTCCATTGACTTCAATATTCTGTCTTCCTTCGCTCTTGTTTCTTGTCATCACTACAGTCTTACTCTTCTCCACACTTATTTTCATTCCATATTTCTCTATCTCTTGATTTCATACAGGAACTTGTTCTTGCAATTACTATGTCGTCTGCAAAGAGTAAGGCCCTAGTCTCCTTGCTTCCCATTCTTCGTTTCACACTCTTGTGGATTTCATAAACAGTATAGGGGATAACACACTTCCTTGTCGTATGTAAGTTAAATAGGAATTAACTAACTAGTCGTTAGTAAAGAGATGGTGTAAACGGCCCTTAGGGATGGATCGTCTCATGGTCATACTTTCTTTCAAGTCCTTTATCCCTCATTCTAGACCCTTGACTGCCCGGGCGGTGCATTGTGGGAGTCACAACTAGAGGCGTGAGTGTTTCGCATCTCTACTTAGTATAAAACAAAGTCCCCGATTCTTGGATGTCACGGGTAATCTCGAGAACCACTGGGTGGATTTTGATGCGGTTTTCACCATTCTGTAAAGGATATCTCGAGGAAGGTTTCTGTAGAAAAAACATTCATTTATGACCAAAGGAAGTCGAGCAGTAAAGATTTCACTGAATCTAGTCGAAGAAACACCTACCGTCCGTGCGTCTTTCAAGCTTACGCTGGTCAAACCGTTAAAAATATCTATGAGTGTAAGAATTGTTCAGCATTAAAAGTTCTACAAAGACAGCATATCTCTATCTTCAATACATCGCCCACTATAAGTGTTTACCCGGAGGTCCCGGGTTCGATTACCGGCTGCGTCATGGATTTTAGAAACTGACATGAAGGCTGGAACGGGGTGCACTCACCCTCGTGAGGACAATTTAGTAGCTGTCTGACAATGAGGCAGCGCCCCGATCACGAAAACCAAGATTAACGGCTGAGGGGATCCGATGCGCTGATCAAGCGTCACCCCACCATATGCAGGCCAAATGGCTGGGCAGCGGTCGCTTCGTAGGCCTAGGCCCTTAAAGGACTGTAGTGCCAGGGGTCATCATTATTATTATTATATTATTACTATAAGTGTTTATACGTTTTCTTCCAACAATCATCATTCAGTGGAAATTAAAATTACTAGCTTCGGAGCGAGCCTATCACCCCAGCTTCGGTCAGCATCAAACTGTCAAGTCATCAGAGAAGAGGAAATGTGTTTGGAGTTTCTCTGTTGTCCTCGGCGTTTCTGAATTTCGTCCATGCGCCTTTTAAGCTTACGCTGAGTAAACTGTTAAAAATACCGGGCGAAGCCGGGACGGGTTGCTAGTTAACGATAAAAAAGAGACTAAGAATATTTTTGGGATTCTGAAATATCTTGACGAAACATGCGCTTCTAGTTGACAATACCGTAGTGATATTATGCAAGTGGATCAGAGCGATGAGACCATTTTAACAAGAAGTTCCGTGACGAACTAAAGAGCCTACTTTTCTTAAAATTTAAGATTCATTACAAAGATTAATCTATATGGATCTATCTAAAATAATGACGAAATTAAGTTGGTAATATAGAAATTTCTAATTAGTTCGAAATACCGGTACTGTATACCTGGCATAATGTAGCCTAATACAGCACTACAGTTGGCAGCCCTGGTGACAATATATTCTTAGTTCCATCTCTTAGGGTACAGAATACAACATTTGCTTGAAGTCCATGGACGTTACATGCATTTTAAAATTGGACATATCAGCAGGCTTAGAATCAAGTTGGCAGAACTGACGTTTATTAGTTACTCCAAATTAATATAGAATGTCAGGTACTATACTGTGTAAAGTTTAGAGCTATTGGCTTGCATACTTTCTGATATATTGGTATTTGGATAAAATAAATTGAGAGCATTTATTAACAGTTGGCAGCCCTGGTGGTTCTTAAGAATACGCTCCGTTATATGTGTTTATGTACATATGGCACGTACGAAATTAGGTTGAATTCCAATTGATAGTGTAGAAGTTATATGAATTTAAAAATTGGACTTATCAGCAGGCTTAGAATCATTTTGGCAACACTGCCATGTAAGGCCTCCTGGAAATTAAACTGAAATATTATTGTATATACGTGTGCCAATTTAAAAATAGCTCCCATTCATACCTTCCAAGATATCTAACATGGAGCTCAAATTTAAATTGCGATTTTTCATCAGTTGGTAGCACTGACATCATTGTCAAACACGGCATTGAGATATTCAGGTATAGATCATGACTCCTACCAAATGTTGTTTCGATAGCTGCAGCCGTTTAGGAGTTGATAGGGGACACACACGCACACAGTCAGACAGACACACATTTGCCCGGATCGATCTCATAAGTCTACTTTTTCCTCATTTTTGCAAAATGTAAAAAGTAGGCTAAAAGGCGAATATTTCGCGATATTACAGTGAAATTCTTAGAGAATAACGAGCCTAAGATTTTGTTTCAAGAAGACATGTATTTATGAAGAGAGAAAGATTTATCAACTCGACAGAAACCTGCTAGGTTTAATGGCATCACCTCATAGAGCGAATATTGTCCAGAGCTGCCAACCGAAGTGTTGGGAGTGAAATGTTGTCGTCACAAAACTAGGATGACGTCAACCACCGGCTGTTATCCGGTCGTTAGCGACTGGATCAAGGGTTGGTGCATGCTGGTTAAAGTATAGTAACTATAAGATGGTATACTGGCTTTCACGGCCAGTGAATTAAAACTCAGCCCCTCAAATGAAACTAGTATCTTTTTGTGTAAATTTGTTGCTTTCTTATCAACATGACTTGTATTACACAAAGGGTCGATGACGTCGATGTTTCCCTATTAAAACAACAATTCTCATCATTAGAAGAAGTTGTAGGTCGGTATCAGTTAAACTCTGACGGATTTCCGTGTCTTGTGTTTGCGCTCTGACAGACACCGGGATGTGAAGCTCCACCCAGCTCCTTCAACCCAGCTCAAAGCAAGACAATGCACAACAAAAGCTGCCAGCAGATAATACCGCCAGGTATTAAGCGCCTGTGGATCGATTCCCGGGAACTCATGCGGAACCGAGAATTCGTCGAAAACATGGGAAGGTCTGCTCGCCTCCTCCATTACGGGTCATGTTGATGATACATTTCAATCCCTCAATATTGCCGTCTTTACAGGAAAGGGACTAAAGTAAGATGATTATGATGATAATGTAGTTGTTTTAAGGGGCCTAACATCTAGGTTATCGGCCCCTGATGGTTTGGGTGATAATGAAAGATGAGATGAGAATGAAAACTATAACTAATACAAACTACAGACTAGAAGAAGAAATGGTAAATGAATAAAGGATAAGGCAAATAAAGGAGCCTCCATGGCTTAGGCGGTAGCACGCCGGCCTCTCACCACTAGGTCCTTGGTTCAAATCCCGGTCACTCCATGTGAGATCTGTGCTGGACAAAACGAAGGCAGACAGGTTTTCCTCCTGGGTACTCCGGTTTTCCCTGTCAAAATTTCATTCCAGCAACACTCTCCACTATCATTTCATCTGTCATTCATTTAATCATTGCCCCAGGGGAGTGCGACAGGCTTCGGCAGTCGGCACATTTCATATCCTCGCCGCTAGATGGGGGCTTCATTCATTCCATTCCTGACCCGGTCGGAGACTGGAAGCAGGCTGTGGATTTTCATTTTCATTTTCAAGGCAAATAAAGGACAGGAATAAAAGAAATGCCCTCTCAACCCTTGAAGAATGAGGAGAGCCATGAAAGGCAGAGGAAAAAGGGGACAAAACGGACCCAGCTCAGGAATCCCCCGGGGTCGCCGACTCCCGAACTCACCAGCCGTGAGCCCTTGAGGGTGTAGCACTATCCAGGGTGCACCTGAAGTGGTGGGGCTACACACACCCTGCCTCCTTGAGGGCCTTGAGCAGAAGGCAGGAGATATCATGAAAAGAAAAAGAAGGCTGACCCCTCGCAGAAGGAGGGACCTGGTTTCCAAGTGTTTATGGTTCACCAAGGGAGGTCGACAGGAAAGAAGACGGAGAGGAGCCCGGCACAAGTAAGTGGAATCAATGCCGGACTCAGCTGGGGTCCCGTGGTCGCCACCCCACGTCCTACTAGATGTGAGCTCCTGGGGAGACGAAAGTAAGATCTCGATATTTCATGAGATGAATGAAACAGGACAAGAAGTTGAAGGAAGCACCCGTGGCCTATCACAAATCACCGCGACACATGCAGATATCATAATGTGCTAATTACAGATCAGCATAGTTGACCTTCCATTAGGTTTGATGTATTGTTGGCGATATGTTTAGAACAGTCTTACAACATACATACAACATTATTTTGCTAGTGACGTTGGAGAAAGGCAATTCATGTATAATTCTAACTCTTCCCTCTAAATAGTAGTCTATCATATGAATACTTATTTTAAACTGATCATAATAGCAAACTTTTCTGGTCTATTTTCTATTTCTTCCATTCATTCTAGATTCTAGATGATATTTATAATATATAAGGGCATTTAATCTAATTTTATAACTAGACGATCTAAGAGATCGCCGCGACAAAACTGCTCTGTCTAAAAGCCGGGTTAAACATCGGGATCGAACCAATTTATTTGGTTCTTCAAACTCTTCATTAAACTGTAGAGATTCGAATCCCTGAGTGTAGTTCCCCACCCCACATTCTCTCCAGGCCAATGCTGCGATTGTATCCCTGACTACCCAGAGGTTACGAGTGAGTATTTGTAATAAACGCGATCCTTTACATTCTCACGAGTGTTCAGAAACATAATATCATGTTCATTGTCAACAAAAGAACGACGAAGTGCGTTGCCAACGAGATCAATAAAACGGAGCATAAAACCAGTAAGCTTTTGTTGCTGTTCTTTGTGAACAAAACAAGGACGGAATGCAAAGAGCTCCGCCACAACAAGCGCACGTTATTGGTCCCGACTCAAAGTGTGACTGCTAATACACGGGGCCGATGACCGAGGTGATTCAACCCCTGTATAAGGGAGTTGTTAGGTTGCCATGGACACGGCTCTAGGATTGGGTTGTGGGACGAGAACAAGAGTGAATCACAGGGCGCGGGCCAGCAGCAGAGGCATTAAGCCAAAAGTGCACTGAAAGTCGTTTACAAAACATCAACCTGTCTCTCACTGTTAATTTGAATAAACTTTTCTGATTATTTGACTTTTTTAAAGTTTCACTTGGACTTGTTCTCTTTTGAAATTATAATTATTATATTCCGCATTTTTTATTGTCTCGTTGTGCCCAACTAATGAGCTCGTTTGAACTTATTAGCACTTTTCTTTCTCCCCTTCCCAATATCTCTTCATCCTCTCGCAGTGTTCCCTTTTACGCTGTTCTTGTATTCTGTCGGGTGGAATTCTCAGAAAATTTGTGTTTGTGAATAAAAGTTCTGAATGTTGTTCTATCTTGAATGGTTTCTTCATGACTGTCAATTTCATTTATGTCTTCGATGATTTCTTTTAGCCGGTTGTTTTGATTTTTCATTGATAAGGCTTTCTCTTTTGTTATGATCCATTCTATATAGGCTAGGTGTCTGTAAAACTGTAACCGCCGTTTCCTCATGGTATCTTGATTTTTTCAGTAACTTGATAAATTTCATGCGATATCTTCTTCATCCAAATTCTATTTTCACACTTCAGTCCTGAAGATTTTCCTTTCTTATTTTTCGAAAATATTTATTGGAGATTTGCCACCAATTATAATAGTGTAACGTGCCACCCCTAGTGGCACTTTCGTTAACTGGATTATGGTGGGTAGAAGCACAACACAGTGGTCCTTTTAAAGAAAAAGTAGTTTTATTGCAGGTCTTAGCAAGTTACAGTTCACCACACAATAAACAGATACAAGCAATTAGTATCTCACTCTAGGTCCTCTCTGATTGGGAACACTCCCCTTTCACTCTCTCGAGCAGCTGTCCGTTCACTAATTAGGCAGGCCTGTGTCCAGCCAGGCTGTCGCTCATCAAAATACCTGTACACTTCCTTGAGTACACAAACTACCGTTAGGCTACTTACGAGTCTGCTACACACTGCTCCGCAGGCTTGGAAAGAATCTCACTGGGTCTCGCAATTCACACAGCACTTCACTACAATAATCTCTGTCGCACTGGTATACACTCTCGCTCAAAAAACACTGTCCTCCCTCGCTGGTGAGACCGCTTTATATAACAGGCTGGTGACTCAATGAATGCTTCTAGAACCGTCCAGGATTCACGGCTTCTCGAGATTTCCATCACTGGCTGGGTCACGAATGTTCTGGACCATCCCTTTTTGTCCTCGCAGCCCGTTGCGTAAGGCGCAGGTTACACAGAGGCAGAGCATAGCTCGGGGCGGCTGTGACTCACGCGGCGAGGCGACGAAACAAACTCACAGCCGTAACAATAGTTTCAGATGCGTATAGAGCTCCTGTTTTAACGACTGTGTTATAATGTCTTAATTTTGCCTTTGTTGCTATAGTTCTTTTATTGTATCTGTTCCAAGTAATTTTGTATGCTCTTTGCAGTCCTTCCTCTGTTAGCTTGCTGATTTAACCCTGCTGGTTCAATAAGTTCACCTAAATATTTAAATTTGTCTACTTGAGCGATATTCGCAGAGTTGGTGATTAATGGTTGATTGTTGAAACCTGATTTAGTCCCTTTGTCTTCTCAAATGGCATTTGAAGTCTTCTCGTTTCGGCCAGATATGGACCACTGCTCTCTTTAACATTCGCCCAGTAACGCCTCATGTGTTCTCGGCGTTGCTGATTCCTGGTCTCTTGCCTGTTGTTAGTTAAGGCTTTTCCTGGAAACTCTGGTGTTGTTTTAGATTCATCTTAAGGGGCGTACGCAACTGAATATCGTTGTATGTACTGTAATTCCAACCTCTTTTAAATCCTTTTCTACCCTTGTTTTCTCACCCAGAAAGTAAGTAAAGATTGGGCTCAATCTTGTTAAATGACCATAGAACACAATCCTCGTCTTTCTCATCACGTCAGTGATTTTGGTAGCGTGTGTGTAGTGTTCGTGGTTGTGTCTCCGTCTGTAATCACCGATTTCCTTGACGGGGGCCAAGATTTTCTGTAAGATCTCAAGAAAATCCTGCAGACTTAATTTCCCGAGGAGTTAAGCCTCAAGAGTTGCAGCAATCTACACTATGGTGGTCAGGCCCATCATGGTTATCAGATTCTAAATGCAACATGCCTCAAACATTATTATTATTATTAATATTAATTTTTATTTGTTTATCCTCCCTGCTCGGCTTCACTTACGGACTCTGCGAGAGATCATTCATCTACGGACGGTCACAAACACACTTGACCAGCAGATACAACTGGGGATGGTGACAGGCGACCGCTAACTTGGGTCAGGGAAGGGATTTTGGAAGGAAGTCGGCATTTGCCTGGCGGTGAAAATGGGAAACCATGAAAACCATTTTCAGGACGACCGTTGTGAGATTCGAATCCACGCTCGTGCGTTAGCACTCTCGGCTACTGTGGCCTTCGGTTTAGTGAATTCTTATCAGCACAGTGCTACTTCGTTCTGTTGGATCGCACTCTTCTCTCTTAATCTGAAATCTCCCTTCCTATTGTTCGTTTGTTGTGTGATTTATTTACCTTGGGAGTTTCTTAAATTTAAATGGCATGTTTTTTTTTTTAATCCTCAACAGTTACGGTATTTGTAATTCTCTTATACCTACTGGACTGTGCTCCAACATCACGGCAGCCACACACTATTTTCAACATCCTTTCGTAAGTTTACTCATATATAGATTTCACTATTTTATCTTTGTAGTATGAATCCAGATTAGTTATATTTTTCTTTTACATTTTACTCAGAACATAATTCAAGTCGAAGTTCACCTCTGTGTCTGTATTCTAAATAAGTTTTATAGGCTATATAATCTTATATCGAATACCATAACGTACTCGCAATTACAAACCACTTGGCTCACTTGGAAAATAATACGTATGTTGAAACAAGTGCATCATTAAAGAACTTCTAGTATTGCATTTATTAATTTTTGGTGGATCGCTCCTAATAGTACGGTATGTGTTAAGAACAAGAATAAGAAAGATGGAAAGAGCGTGTGGCATAACAAGGTACACCTACAACAAAAAGTGTTTGTCTACAGATCTTAAGATGCAGCACTACAACCCCGTAGTCAAACCGGAATGCCTGTATGTCTCGTATCGAACTACAAATTGGATGTATTACAAGTAGTAGAAAGAAGAATTATGCGCAAAATACTCGGTCCTTTAAAAACTGCAGAATTCTAGAAATTAAGAAGTAATTATGAAATATATCGAAAAATAGAAAACATATCAGAAACAATACGGAAGAGGAGATTTCTGGATGACAGTAGGTTAACCATGCAGATCTTCACATTCCTGTGGAACAAGAAGTCAAAAAGGATTTCGAAAGAAACAATATCAGAGAAGATAAATAGAAGGATTCCAAGGGTGGAAGGGAAAGAAACCCGGCTCAAAATGGTCCGAGGAAAGGAAGAAGAAACATAGTGAGTTGATGAAGGAGTACTGGACGAAGAAGAAGGACAAAGCATTCAAATTCGCTCGTGGTCCCTAGATGACCGAAACGAAAATAATAATAATAATAATAATAATAATAATAATAATAATAATAATAATAATAATACACCAACTGTTGCACTTCATGTAAGCTGCATATTTTATTTACCGCGTATTATTGTGAATTTGCGCCATTATTGACGTACTGTTAGCATAACGAATAGAATAAAAAGTGTGATCTCTTCTCCCTCAATAGCATGTAATGAATACGGATCGGGTTGGACCTCGCCGCTACGCAGCGCTACAGTCGACTTGAGATTGTTGATTTCCACATATGTTTATGTGCGATATATTAAGTATTTAATCGGTCGGAGTGTTTTGGTGGTGTTCTGTGCAAACGTTTATTGATATAAAAGTGCTTACACTATTACTTCATAGTATTAATACCTGAAATGCTATTGTAGGAAGCATTAACTGAAATGGAATTTAATTTCTTGTCGTGTGTTGACGTTATCTTCGTGTGTTAATTTTATTGTTATTTAATGTAAGTAAACAGCAGTTTAGCCCTTACATTTTCATGAGTGCTTAATGTGAGTAGTGAAGATGCCTTGCTGTTTTGTACCAGGATGCAGATCTAGCTATGGGGACTGTAAAGAGGTCAGACGGTTTTTCAAACCTCCTAAAGATAAGGAACGTTTTATCAAGTGCAAAGGGGCCATACCAGGGAAGGATAGGGAACTTACTAAAAAGTCCTACATCTGTGATGCTCACTTTTCAGAAGATTTAATTGTTAAATTTGACAAATTTGTGATAGAAGGGAAGGAAGTAGTACTTCTTTTGTTCCACATATATTTCCTAATTTGCCTAAGTATTTGTCCAGTATGGTGTAAATAAAAATGCTCTTGATGCCATTAAAGACTACTTCTGTGAAGAAAGGGATGAGAATAAACAGACAATGAGTTTAAAAACATATATCTACCGTAATGCTGAAGGAGGCGTGATTAGTTTTAGGCAATAGCCTACTCTAAGAAGGGGTGATGACTGTGCCTTCTATGTCTGTTTAATGTTATGTTCTTCTGAAATGATGGTAGTTTACTGATTTTGGTGTTTTTGGAGTGACATAGTTATTATTGAATTTTATATAGTAATCTACGGTAAAGTTGAAAGTTGCGTTCGTACGGCATTTTTTTTGTGTGGCTGTGTTGCAAGACTGTTAAGGGAATGTAAAATGTGTAATAATGTGAAGAAATCCTTTCTGATAGCAAGGTTAATTTTTTCGTTATTTTTTTTTTCTCTTAATTTACCGTTAGCCGGCAAAACTAATTGCATTTTGAACTTGCCCCCTGTCTTCGCTTAATGTCGAAACTGGACTATTACAGGAGACTACTTATTAAATTATAATTGGGCACAGTAAAGTAAGTGGAGATGTCGAACTTATTAGCGCCTATGAGGACTTGCGGTGTTTTAACATGTAAAACAGGTCGCAAGGTTTTAACAGTATCTTAAGCGCCAATGCTAACTTACATCGCAGATCGGAGCCAGCGCTACGCTGCGCCGGACCAGGCGTACTAGGCCAGTGATCTCACTTCTTATTCTATTCGTTATGCTGTTAGGTTGTTTCAGCGTTCCGTGACGGTTACCAAACTTGTCAAAGAATAAATGTCTTGCTTTCTATTACAGTGCAAGTAAAAAGAATGGAGTAGCCTTCAATGTTTGCACAGCTCACCGCAGGCCAGACGAGGGTGGCGCTGCATTCAGGTCGCAGGGACTTCAAAGTAACGGATAATTACAGTCGGGGAGATCCTGCTGCTCAGTCTGTCTAGGAGTTTCCAGGAGCGGCTCGTAAATATCCACTGGTTACCATGGCAACAAGGCCTACGCACTCTAGTTCAGTAGACAGCTATGTTGCTATCTTATTACTAGACTACTAGTTATAGAAGGTCCTGGCTATTGGAATATCCTGAACTGACTTTCTAATACCTCAATCTATATTCAATGTCAACAGATTCCATTTTCTGTAGAAATGCTTTCCTTGCCTGTGCTAAAACCAGCCTACTTTTTATATCCTCTTTGCTTCGTCCATCACGGGTTATTTTGCTACATAAGTACTTCTTCTAGCTTTTCACCTGCCAATTTGATGTCCATAGAGGATTCTGATTTCTTTCGGGACGGCTTCGGTGGCGTAGTTTCTATGCCCAAGGTTGCGGGTTCAAACCCAGCCGAAGTCTTCGGATTTTTAAGAGCGTTAAAAATCCCTCAATGTGCCTTCCTTCGAAGGGGAAGCAAACCCAGCGGGCCCATGTCATAGATGTATGCCCTGATAAAGAACCTTCCACTAACTACACTTGTGTGAAGCTAAATTATAGGTTATCTTTGACTAACGCTCTTAAGTTCCAACGTTCGTCACCAGAAGCCGACTGCGGTAATAATAATAATACTATCGTATGGCCCTGGGTGCCCAGAGGGCAGCTTGCATGTCAAATTTGGTTGTTCCTTGAAGCACTATGAAAGTCAAGGAGGTTAGATATCTAAGGTCCTTGACACTAGAGCGCTTTCTAGTAGAGAAATGAGGAACTTTGCGTTGGCGAAACTCTCGAGATTAATTTTTCCATTATAAACATGGCCTACTGAATTCAAATGGGTTCTTTAACATGCCAACATCGTATGACATACGTGTCGTGATTTTTGCCGCCTTTCAAAAATCACTTACCACGGCCAGAAGCGAACCTGCAAGCTTGGGGGTTAGTAATCCGACACGATAGCCACTCACCCACCGTGGCAAGCTAGCTGACTGCTGTGGCATCCACTAACCAAGTTCAAAACTAGTTGTCGTTGACGGTAGCATTTGGTAGCAAAAGTAGGAAGTACAGATAACACACACCCAAAGTACACGGGGCTACATGACCACGTTGTCGCAGACCCTAAACCAACGATTTCTTTCGGCTGCATGCCAATATTTTTGTTTTATTAATTTTCATCATGAATTCTTTCCAGAATCCACACCATTTGAAAATTCATTCAAATCCTCTGGTGTGTCGGCTAAGGTCATGAGTCATGAGCAAATCTCAGAGTTGAAATTATTCCTCCTTGAATCTTTACTCCTACTTTGAATTTTCTCCAATTTCCTTCATAAATGTCTACTAAATGACACGGAGGTTTTCTATTTGCGGTGGGTGGGGAAGGGTTTGATACACGGGCCCGGAAGGTGTAGTTATGGGCCCCGCGGACGCTGGCTACGGCCCTGAGTAGATATCACCAAAAGTGAGTCTCCCGCTCGGTGGAATGCGACACAGGAATGCGAGTTCACCTTGAGCCAGTCAGCCCTAAGCGCGCCTTTGTTGTGTACGTTCCATTCATAAGCCAACTCTCCTTTACAAACCTTTTACGATCGGGCCCAAATATCACCAACAGCAAGTGCGTACAGGCATCGACCCCTTCCCAATTCATTCCATTCCATTATAATTTTTTTGACGTGACGACTTCAAATAAATCGTTCAATACAGTGAAAAGGTGATGATATCGAGTGTCGCTACTGTCGTTTTTGGATGTCACGGGAGAACCTCTGGAAAGATTTTGATGCGATTTTCACAATTCTGTAAAGGATATCTCGAGGAAGATTTCTGTAGAAAATAATTTATTTATGATCAAACGAAGCCAAGCAGTAACGATTTCAGTGAAAAAGTCGAAAAAACCTGGCGTCCTTGCGCTTTTTAAGCTTACGCTGGGCAAACCGTGAAACATATCAATATAGCCTACTATGAGTGTAATAATTGTTCAGAATGAAAGGTTCTACAAAGACAGCATATCTCCATCTTCAATACATCGCCTACTATAAGTGTTTTTACGTTTTCATTTCTTCCAACAATCTCCATTCAAATACTGAGGCGACAGTTTACGAGCTGGCTAGGGGCGAGCCTATTACCCCAGATACAGCCAGCAGCAAACTGTCGAGTCGTGCTTAGTTAAGACTTCAGAGAAGAATGGTTGTGTTTGGAGTTTCCCAGGAAGTGCAACTCGGCTTTTCTTCATTTCGCATGTGAACTTTTCGTTCCGCAAAATGCACACCATCCCAAAGGACGCCTTCTTGCAAAGTTGCCAGGACTATATCGCTGATCTCAGCATTGCATAGTTACGGGAGGGGACTATATTCGAAGGACAGGAGGGTCACTGTCGTGCATTGTTCACCTATAATGATAGTACAGGACTATTCACCGAACTTTATTGTCACAGGTTGTACTTTTCACAATTAATCTGGCACCATTTAGGAGCCCTTGATAAATGTTCAGATTCCTAAGGCGCATAACTATGGCTCGAACATTTAGAGTAAGAATATATGGAGGCAACTCACTTAATTCCAAGGAATCCAAGAATTATGTAGGAAACTGAAGTAGCTGGCTTTCATCTTCATTATTTCATCTCTTAACGCTGGTGTATATTTTTGTTACGTTAGCGTTTTAAATATAGATGGCAACGTAAATCGCGGAGAATTCCTTAGTTTACGGGAATGCTAAAAGTAAAATATGTTTTGACAACGTAATAGCAATAGGAAAGAAGAATACGAAAATAAAATAAAACATGTCGGAGGTGGGATTCGAACCCCTTCCATTCCGCGATGCAAAAATTCAGAGTCCTCGACGCTACCAGCTGAGCTACCAAATCACTGGTAAAGTAACGCAATATTAAGGTAGTTAAAAACATACACACTCAACTGTCAGTTTAAGTTCTTTAACATTTCCCGTCTTCTATTCCAGTATATATCGTGGAAACAATGTCCCCCTCCTTTATAATTCCTATAAATAACTATCAAATTAGACGCGATGGACTTCAAACCGCCATGTCTGTCATGAGCCAAGGCGATTGTGCACATGCGTGCGTGGCAATAATTCTGCATTTTTGTTTATTAATTTAAAAATATTCTGTAATATTAGTTTATTTTAAAAGACACTCTGCAAATCTACAGGCCTACAGCTTTCGTCAGATTGCTCTACGAAGTGAATCGGTTCAGCCGTTCTGTGAATCTCGCGGTAACAAAAATCAGCTTAGCAACCCCCTCCCCCCGACTTCGCCCGTGAACAGTTAAGAGTACATTACGTGATAAGCGCTTTTTTGTCTATGTCAATGAACTACGACCTATATCAGTTTTTCGTCTCGGCACGATGGGTTAAAATCACTGACTGGACTATTAATTATATTATCATGGAGATGCAAGTGCAACGAATCCTTGTCGGACGTAATTTAAGAATGGTGAGGTGCATGAAACACAAAACCCCCTTCCGTCCAATTTTAACTTGACTGTGTATTTTGCGGAACGAAAAGTTCACAGGCATTGTTCATCTATGTTTTTAGTTCAGAACTATTCACCGAACTTTATTGTCACAGTGTATGTATGAAAATTGCTTGGATTTGGAAATAATAAGTGCAGATAATATTGGGCAGAACTGTAATCCTTCGACTTCATTTCACTCCATCCGATAAAACACTTCCATTTTCTTTTAAGAGGCATCAATTTTCAATCGCTTGGCTTACTTCATCACAATCAATAAAGCTCAAGGGGAAACTCTCGAACGTGTAGGTCACTATTTGCCTCGACAAGTTTTCAGTCATGGCCAGTTATATGTTGCAAAGTCGATCTTTCTCTGTAATCGTACAAAGAATGCATATAAGAAAATCCATCAGTAAGTATGACCGTCATGTTTGTATATAAGTTAGCAATGTCTGTGGTGAAACAGATGACTTGACATCAGAATCCGGGATAAGGCCATGCAGTATGCAGATCATCTACTTGACAATCAGTCACCTCGCCAGCGGCTCTTCACAAGACAGCGTGAGTTGAGTTACAACAGGTAGTCGCGGTTTCGATCTGACTGGCTTCAAGGATTCCTGAAACCTACGTCTCAGAGTATGTTTTATACACTCAAGGATTTGTTGTTGCTTCTGACCCGTGTGTCTCATAGCCTGTGGCATTCTGATGATTCTATTAAGAACTTCGTATCACCTGAAATTGATTTGATTGTAACTCGTCATCCTTACCAACGTTAGTTATTGTTGTTGTTTTAAGGGGCGGAACTATGAGGTCATCTGCCCCTCTTAACACAGATTAAAGTCTACACATTTGGAATGGAATTTAAAATTTAGAGGTGTAAACCTAAATTTGAAAAGACCGAAAATTAATAAAACAAAAAAATGAATAAAAACCAATAATTATAGTCTAATAATAAACAAAATTTGCGGAATAAACAAAAAATCAGAATTCAAAAACGAACAAGTCGTTGAGACAATGTATAAGGTGTGTTCAAAAAGTAACGAGCCGGAGGCTGGAATGCGCAAACCGGTAACCACATCGGTTAATCGTGGCGTGTGTAACGAGGTGTGGTTCCGACCAGAGCGTGGAAGATCACAGCCCGTCGCTAAAGGGCACGCGCGCACGTCACGTGACGATACAAAACGAGTAGCAGCATGCATCAATCGTCCAACGCTGCCAGTCGCATTGCAAACAGTGACATGGAGGCGTCAACCGAAGAGCAAAGATGTGTTATTCGGTTTCTGACAGCGGAAGGAGTAGGGGGAACGGACATTCATCGCCGAATGTGACAAGTATACGGCGAACACTGCATGTCCCTTGCAAGGGTCAAGGCGTGGCACAAGCGCTTCAGGGAAGGACGGGTGTCGTTAGCCGATGATGACCGGTCTGGGGCAACCCCCCCCCCCCCCCCCCTGCATTACCGATGACAACGTCCAGCTGGTTGATGCACTCATTACCCAGGACCGCCGAGTGACAGTGAACGCCATAGCCGCCGTGGTCGCTCCACGACAATGCACGACCTCATACGGCCAACACAGTCGCGGCACTCCTGCAGAAATTCAAATGGGAGGTTCTCGGCCACCCTCCATACTGTCCAGACCTCTCTCCCTGTGATTACGCCATGTTTGGTGCCCTGAAAAGGGCTCTGCGGGGCCAACGATTCACCAGTGGGACAAGTGCCTTAACAGCCAGGGCCAATACTGTACTTCTAACATACAGGTACTGGTTTCTGTAATTATGCCTCCGGCTCGTTAATTTTTGAACGCACCTTATACACTGGGAAATTTAGACTGCTGGCCCTAACCCACTCTCACTTATAAAGCGGATAACGCGATCAGCAGCCACCGCGTCATCGGCTAATATAAGTTTGAGTGTCATCTCCAAACCAAGTCGGCAAGATCCACACACTCGGTTAAAGAAAACGGCTCCACAGGTACCAAGTGGGGGGTCTCCCCTTCAACTATCCAACTCCAGTTAATTGAGATCGATAATATTAGGCTGATCGTGTACGGGTTGGGTTTTGTTTGGTTTTTAAAGAAACCCGTTTGTAATTCAAATGAATTCAATGTCCTTTATTTACATGATATATAAATGCAGTTAACATTCAATGCAAAGCTTTCTTGTAAACTACGTTTTTAGTTTTGTTTTCCGGCGCGGAAATAAACAAAGATGACGGCTTTCCAAACGCTTGACATTCAATTGTCGATGCGCGAGACACGGAAGCCCAAGTTAATTCCGCAAACTTCCAACGACTTGCCTTGAGATTTGTTGATGGTCATTGCGATGGCCAGACGCACTTGGAATTGTAACCATTTAAAATCGTTCGTTGGATGTGTGGAATCAAAACATCCCCTCATTTGTACTTTTCCTTGATAATCGTCGCATCGATGACGTTGTTCATAAGCATTTTCAGAGCCAGTCTCGTCCTCTCCTTGGCATTGCAATAATAATAATAATAATAATAATAATAATAATAATATCGTATGGCCTTGGGTGCCCGGTGCAAGCTTTGTTATTTGACACCCAGAGGGTAGCTTGCATGTCGAATATCGTTGTTCCTTGACTATGAAAGTCAAGGAGGTTAGATGTTAGATATCTAAGCTTTTTGAACACTATAGCGCTTTCTAGTAGCGAAATGAGGAACTTTGTGTTGGCAGAAACTCCCGAGATTAATTTGTCATTATGAACTCGGCCTACTGAATTCAAATGGGTTCTTTGACATGCCAACATCGTATGACATGCGTATCGTATTTTTGTCGCCTTTCAAAAAATCACTTACCACGGCCAGGAGCGAACCTGCAATCTTGGGGTTAGTAGACCGACAGGATATCCACTCACCCACCGTGGCAAGATGGCATTGCAGTGAACACTGTAAAACGACACGGAATTGTTTTCATAGTAACTCAAAATGTATCGAACTCTATTACTGCGCATAACCTCCAAAATGCCTCGAAGCCGTTCCATCTTGGTGAGAGGCAAGCAGCTAACGAATGACCCAATATCCTGGAGGGCGGTCAGTTTTAACATGAAACCTCCTCACGAGCTGATCCTCTCCGCTGGCTATTATCAACGTGTGAGTTTGTAGTGAGTGCGTAAGATGTCGCTATTTTAATAAATGTGCGATACATTTACTGGAATACGTCAGTCTGCAACTGTGACAAATACCTGACAACACACTTGAGATTATTGTTGTTGTTTGAGTCTTCAGTCTTTTGATTGGTTTGATGCAGTTCTCCATGCCTCCCTGTCTTGAGCTAATCGTTTCATCTCTACATAGCTACCACACCCTACATCCGAACCAATCTGTTTAACATATTCTAACCTTGGTCTACCCCTACAGTTCTTGTCCTCAACCCTTCCTTCCATCACTAAGCTTGCTATTCCTGGGTGTCTTAGTAAGTGTCCTACCAACCTATCTCTTCTCTTCATTTGCAGTCGCCAGAAACATCTCTCATCTCCCATTCGTGTTAGTACCTTCTCATTTGTAACCCTATCTACCCATCTGATCTTCATCATTCTCCTGTAACACAACATTTCAAATGCTATAATTCTCCTCTTTTCTGCTGCACCAATACTCCAAGTTTCACTTCCATAGAGCGCCACGCTCCAGACAAAGGCTTTCAAAAATGACTTCCTAATACCTAAATCTATATTCGATGTCAACAGATTCCTTTTTTAAACAAGAGTTTAGTGCTTTTCAGTCGGTCAACACGAATGTACCCAAAAGAGATGGGTTATGCCCTAATCCTGAAATAAATTACATGAGATTAATAAAACACTAGGATGACCAGTTTCGATCGTCAAGCGATCATCATCAGATCCATTACACTTAGGCTACAAAATCTATGTTTGAAATACAGGTGAAAATTTTTACAATATGTACAATTATTTAGTTGCAGTATTGGTACTGCAACTGTCAGTGTATGCTAAATGCAGTATATATGTTAGGTGAAATGCTAAATGGTGATAGCTATCCGGAGATTGTACTTTAGAGAGATTATATGGTTGTAAACTATGGTTAAACTATAAAATTTTGGCTAACTACTTATCTGATTGTCTTCCGTATTACAGCTACTCGCAGTTTTCATGCTCACTGGAACTCGCTGTGCGGTCGACTGCGGTGGTTATCTTAACGACTGGTTTTTCCCCTGCCTCCTCCCCCCTGTCCCTACGTGCTGTGGGGAGTGATAGCGATGTGTTTATGTGAGGTGTTGCCAACCTAGATAAGATGTATGTTATTGAATGAGGTGGGTCCACAACTATTAAAGACCGTGGATTGGCCCTCGCCACGCGTGGAGCATAACCCATTCGAACTAAGCGTTGACGGTCTTATGAGGACGTCCCGGCATCTTTAATACTGCCGCGAATATGGGCCTTGGTTTATTGCAGAAGTAAAGTACATCGTACACCTGATCCAGATAACATTTACCTATTAAAAACCCCCTAATTTCCCCCCTTTTTTATCTAGCTTGGCTGTGTCGCTAAATTGTGTTTTGTTTCCGACAGGGTGTGTTTTTTAGTAGCGTGAAGAGGGGTGAGCTCTCCATGAACGTGTGTTCATTTAGATTGTTGGGATTGTTTCGTTTGGCTAGGTCTATCTCGATTGCTTCCTTTATGTCAAGAGCTCTGCCTTTCGATTCGTGATGGATTATTTTAAGGTCCGACTCTATGTTGGTAAAGCTGTGCCCTGCGTCACACATATGTTCGCACACGGCTGAATGTGTTCCGTATCTTATCGCATTCCTATGTTCATTATAACGTGTGTCTACTCGCCTTCCACTCTGCCCGATGTAATTAGCTTGACAATCGGTGTCTTGGCACGTTATAGAATATACCCCTGACCTTGAATACGGGTCACGTTTATTTAGATTACTATTTAGGAGGTGCCTAGCGGTTGTGTTTTTCGTCGTGAAAGCTATCTTTATGCCTTGTTTTTTGAATAGGTTAGTGATTTTATATGTATTCGCATTCACATAGTTGAAACGCGCAAATTTTTTCTCATTACTCTCCGGTTTGGGAATCGTTTTATATTTATTTTTATGTTTGGCTATAATTTGATTTATTTTGCTTGGCGAGAAGTTGTTTTCCTTTGCTATTTGCATAATAGTTCTTATTTCCTTATTATAGTTGTCTTTTGACATGGGTATGTTTAAAGCTCTGTGCACCATTGAATTGAAACCCGCTAGTTTGTGCGTACTGGGGTGATTAGACTGATTGTCGATTGCATGCGAGGTTTGTGTTGCTTTCCGGAATATGCAATATGAAAGGTCGTTGTCTTTACGTTCAATAGTTATATCGAGATAATTTATTTTCCGGTCTATTTCGGATTCCTTAGTGAATTTTATAGAGTGGTGAAGGCTATTAATGGATTGGAGAATTGTTTCTTCGCTTGTTAGTTCAGTATCGTAGATGCAAATTACATCATCTACGTATCTTTTCCATATTACTATTCCCTTTGTTGAAGTCTTTTCTAAGAACGAATTTTCTAGTGCATTGATGAAGATGTCAGCGATTAACCCACTTAGTGGCGATCCCATTGCTAGGCCTTCTCTCTGTGTGTATATTTTATTGTCGAATTGAAACACGTTTTGGGTGAGAACGACCCTCAGTAATCTCACAATCTCTTCAATTTCTTTTACCGAATTGTTGGATTTTAAGTTGTTTTCGATAGTGTTGATAGCTTCAATAATCGGAATATTGGTGTACATGTTAGTTACGTCGAAGGATACTAGCCTGAAGCTAGGTTTCATTTGTAGGGTGTTCAATGCTGTTACTAGTTCTGTTGTGTTCTTTACAGAGTTGTTTTTGTCGTTGGAAAGACGGCATTTTAAGATTTTTAGTAACTCTTTGCTGATTTTGTAATTAGGGGCATTCCTACAATTGACTATTGGTCTCATTGGGCATTCCTTTTTGTGTATTTTTGGTTGTCCCCTCAATGACGGTATTTTCGGGTTCATGTTTATTAGTTTTGATTTTTCGGCTTTGGTCAGTATGTATTCTGTTTCTTTTAGCGATTTTTTTTTGTTTTTGGAATTTGTTGGTGGGGTCTTTTGTTAATTCCTTGATTTCGTTGTTGTTTAGGAATTCGACTGTTTTTTCAATGTATTCTGTTTTGTTCAAAATTACTGTAGTGTTTCCCTTATCTGCTTTTGTGATGATTAAGTCATGTTCTTTTATTTTTTGTTTCAACGACTTTATTTCTTTGAGCTGTTTGTTGTTTTGAATGTTATTGCTATCGCCCTCTCGTTTGAGGATTTTTTTGGCTTCGTTGGTGGCGAGATTTTTGGTTAATTCCCTGTCTTCTGCTGGGAGCTTGTGACTGGCTATCTCAATATCTGTGATTAACTGTTTTATATTGTGGTTCGTGTGTGCGTCTGTGCAGTTGTATTTCAAACCTTTGTCTAACATATTCATTTCACCTTGAGAAAAGGTTACGTTCGTTCTGTTGTTTACTCTGCTGTGGAAATTGAATTCATTGTTATTCGTGTGTTGTTCGTTAGATTGATGGTTCTGTGTTTCTCCTAGTTTTCTTAATTTATTTTCTAGCGTTTCATGCTTCCTCGTTGCTCTGATTTTGATGTTGTCATGTAGGTGCTCGGTGAAGCTGTCCCATTGGGCCGCGTGCCAGAAATTACTTAGTTGCAATTGAATGTCGTATAATTGTTGGTTAATTTTTTGCTTTCTTATGTATGCAAATCTTAATTCGTTTTTTATCCAAAGCGCTTTGGCTTGTTTGGTTGAAATGATCGTGGCTGGTGTGTTCGGTACGGTTTTAATTGGTACATATTTAGGGGTGAGGTTTAGTTCTATACATTTTTTGTTGAACCAAATTGACTTGTCTAAATTCATGAGTTTAAGCCTGAGTGATTTGAATTTCTTGGCTTCACGATTTGCCTGACTAGCCGTGAACATTGTGGTGTTTGAAGCCATATTTTCAGTGTTGCCTTAGTAAACAAGAGTTTAGTGCTTTTCAGTCAGTCAACACGAATGTACCCAAAAGAGATGATCGCTTGACGATCGAAACTGGTCATCCTAGTGTTTTATTAATCTCATGTAATTTATTTCAGGATTAGGGCATAACCCATCTCTTTTGGGTACATTCGTGTTGACCGACTGAAAAGCACTAAACTCTTGTTTACTAAGGCAACACTGAAAATATGGCTTCAAACACCACAATGTTCACGGCTAGTCAGGCAAATCGTGAAGCCAAGAAATTCAAATCACTCAGGCTTAAACTCATGAATTTAGACAAGTCAATTTGGTTCAACAAAAAATGTATAGAACTAAACCTCACCCCTAAATATGTACCAATTAAAACCGTACCGAACACACCAGCCACGATCATTTCAACCAAACAAGCCAAAGCGCTTTGGATAAAAAACGAATTAAGATTTGCATACATAAGAAAGCAAAAAATTAACCAACAATTATACGACATTCAATTGCAACTAAGTAATTTCTGGCACGCGGCCCAATGGGACAGCTTCACCGAGCACCTACATGACAACATCAAAATCAGAGCAACGAGGAAGCATGAAACGCTAGAAAATAAATTAAGAAAACTAGGAGAAACACAGAACCATCAATCTAACGAACAACACACGAATAACAATGAATTCAATTTCCACAGCAGAGTAAACAACAGAACGAACGTAACCTTTTCTCAAGGTGAAATGAATATGTTAGACAAAGGTTTGAAATACAACTGCACAGACGCACACACGAACCACAATATAAAACAGTTAATCACAGATATTGAGATAGCCAGTCACAAGCTCCCAGCAGAAGACAGGGAATTAACCAAAAATCTCGCCACCAACGAAGCCAAAAAAATCCTCAAACGAGAGGGCGATAGCAATAACATTCAAAACAACAAACAGCTCAAAGAAATAAAGTCGTTGAAACAAAAAATAAAAGAACATGACTTAATCATCACAAAAGCAGATAAGGGAAACACTACAGTAATTTTGAACAAAACAGAATACATTGAAAAAACAGTCGAATTCCTAAACAACAACGAAATCAAGGAATTAACAAAAGACCCCACCAACAAATTCCAAAAACAAAAAAAAATCGCTAAAAGAAACAGAATACATACTGACCAAAGCCGAAAAATCAAAACTAATAAACATGAACCCGAAAATACCGTCATTGAGGGGACAACCAAAAATACACAAAAAGGAATGCCCAATGAGACCAATAGTCAATTGTAGGAATGCCCCTAATTACAAAATCAGCAAAGAGTTACTAAAAATCTTAAAATGCCGTCTTTCCAACGACAAAAACAACTCTGTAAAGAACACAACAGAACTAGTAACAGCATTGAACACCCTACAAATGAAACCTAGCTTCAGGCTAGTATCCTTCGACGTAACTAACATGTACACCAATATTCCGATTATTGAAGCTATCAACACTATCGAAAACAACTTAAAATCCAACAATTCGGTAAAAGAAATTGAAGAGTTTGTGAGATTACTGAGGGTCGTTCTCACCCAAAACGTGTTTCAATTCGACAATAAAATATACACACAGAGAGAAGGCCTAGCAATGGGATCGCCACTAAGTGGGTTAATCGCTGACATCTTCATCAATGCACTAGAAAATTCGTTCTTAGAAAAGACTTCAACAAAGGGAATAGTAATATGGAAAAGATACGTAGATGATGTAATTTGCATCTACGATACTGAACTAACAAGCGAAGAATCAATTCTCCAATCCATTAATAGCCTTCACCACTCTATAAAATTCACTAAGGAATCCGAAATAGACCGGAAAATAAATTATCTCGATATAACTATTGAACGTAAAGACAACGACCTTTCATATTGCATATTCCGGAAAGCAACACAAACCTCGCATGCAATCGACAATCAGTCTAATCACCCCAGTACGCACAAACTAGCGGGTTTCAATTCAATGGTGCACAGAGCTTTAAACATACCCATGTCAAAAGACAACTATAATAAGGAAATAAGAACTATTATGCAAATAGCAAAGGAAAACAACTTCTCGCCAAGCAAAATAAATCAAATTATAGCCAAACATAAAAATAAATATAAAACGATTCCCAAACCGGAGAGTAATGAGAAAAAATTTGCGCGTTTCAACTATGTGAATGCGAATACATATAAAATCACTAACCTATTCAAAAAACAAGGCATAAAGATAGCTTTCACGACGAAAAACACAACCGCTAGGCACCTCCTAAATAGTAATCTAAATAAACGTGACCCGTATTCAAGGTCAGGGGTATATTCTATAACGTGCCAAGACACCGATTGTCAAGCTAATTACATCGGGCAGAGTGGAAGGCGAGTAGACACACGTTATAATGAACATAGGAATGCGATAAGATACGGAACACATTCAGCCGTGTGCGAACATATGTGTGACGCAGGGCACAGCTTTACCAACATAGAGTCGGACCTTAAAATAATCCATCACGAATCGAAAGGCAGAGCTCTTGACATAAAGGAAGCAATCGAGATACACCTAGCCAAACGAAACAATCCCAACAATCTAAATGAACACACGTTCATGGAGAGCTCACCCCTCTTCACGCTACTAAAAAACACACCCTGTCGGAAACAAAACACAATTTAGCGACACAGCCAAGCTAGATAAAAAAAGGGGGGAAATTAGGGGGTTTTTAATAGGTAAATGTTATCTGGATCAGGTGTACGATGTACTTTACTTCTGCAATAAACCAAGGCCCATATTCGCGGCAGTATTAAAGATGCCGGGACGTCCTCATAAGACCGTCAACGCTTAGTTCGAATGGGTTATGCTCCACGCGTGGCGCGGGCCAATCCACGGTCTTTAATAGTTGTGGACCCACCTCATTCAATAACATACATCTTATCGAGGTTGGCAACACCTCACATAAACACATCGCTATCACTCCCCACAGCACGTAGGGACAGGGGGGAGGAGGCAGGGGAAAAACCAGTCGTTAAGATAACCACCGCAGTCGACCGCACAGCGAGTTCCAGTGAGCATGAAAACTGCGAGTAGCTGTAATACGGAAGACAATCAGATAAGTAGTTAGCCAAAATTTTATAGTTTAACCATAGTTTACAACCATATAATCTCTCTAAAGTACAATCTCCGGATAGCTATCACCATTTAGCATTTCACCTAACATATATACTGCATTTAGCATACACTGACAGTTGCAGTACCAATACTGCAACTAAATAATTGTACATATTGTAAAAATTTTCACCTGTATTTCAAACATAGATTTTGTAGCCTAAGTGTAATGGATCTGATGATGATCGCTTGACGATCGAAACTGGTCATCCTAGTGTTTTATTAATCTCATGTAATTTATTTCAGGATTAGGGCATAACCCATCTCTTTTGGGTACATTCGTGTTGACCGACTGAAAAGCACTAAACTCTTGTTTACTAAGGCAACACTGAAAATATGGCTTCAAACACCACAAAGATTCCTTTTTTGTAGAAATGCTTTCCTTGCCTGAGCCAACCTACTTTTTATATCCTCTTTGCTTCGTACATCACTGGTTATTTTGCTTCCTAAGTAACAGAAGTCTCCTACTTCCTTCTGCTTTTCACCTGCCAATTTGATGTCCATAGAGGTTTCTGATTTATTTCGGCTGCATTCCAATATTTTTGTTTTACATTTATTAATTTTCATCATGAATTCTTTCCTAGAGACAGAGTCCATACCATTCAAAAACTCATTCAAATCCTCAGGCGTGTCGGCCAAGATGACGATGTCATCAGCAAATCTCAGAGTTGAAATTATTTCTCCTTGAATCTTCACTCCCACTTTAATTTTTTCTCCAATTTCCGTCATTGCTTGTTCAATGTAAAGATTGAAAAGTATGGGTGATGAAGTTGCAGCCTCGCCTTACACCTTCCTGAATACCAGCTTCTCTCTCATGTCTCATTATATTAAACAAGTTATCCGTCGCTCGTTGGTCACCATTGCTGTTCATTTTGGTCATGGACACGGTTACTGCAGATCTACAACAAACGTTACCTTGCACCATTCTTTACGCTGATGACGTTATGTTGGCCGCTCAAAACAAGTTGGATCTCCAACATCAAGTCCAGGAATGGAGTGATCGGTTAAGTCAATATGGCTTAACAAAGCCAAAACAGAATATTTGACATCGGATGCAGAAGAAATCGGAACAATCCAAGTCGACGGCGATGATCTGCCTCGAACCACAAAATTTGAGTTTCTTGGCTTCACGATATCTGCTGAAGGTCGTCTCACCGAGGAGGTCAACGTAAGAATATTAATGCTGCGTGGATGAACAACGACAGGTGTCATGTACGATCGCCAGATGAAAAACCACCTAAATTCGAAGATTTACCGCACTGTCATTCATCCAGTGGCGCTTTATGGTACTGAATGTTGGCCGACCACCAAGGAAGCAGAACGTCGGCTAAGTGTCATGGAGACCAAGATGCTTAGATGGACAGCTGGCATCACTAGGTTGGATCACATCCCCAATGAAAATAAGGGAACGATTGGGTGTCGCGGCAATCAACAACAAAATGCGTGAGGGTCGTCTGCGATGGTTTGGGCATGTGCTACGGTCAGGAGAGGACACCATTGCTACACACTAGAGGTCGCCGGAAAAAGACCAAAGGGGCTACCGAGACAACGTTCGGCCGATACACTGCACAAAGAAGAAGATATTAAACTAATCCTAATTTGCACACCTATACATTAGTACACCACACAGAATATACACAAAACTGAATTTTTAGATCGCTCTTTGAAGGGACAATGCATTTAGGGCCTTTGATTATACAGAGAAAACTAATTACGACTCCCACGCTATGTTTAATTTCTGCCACGCGCAAAAAAAAAATGCTTTCGTTTCTGCTCCATCGTTCCATCTAGAACGTGTAAATTTGGAACATTCAAGGAATTTAAAGCAAGCAAACAGCTTAAAATCCAAGGAAGATATAAAAATTCCACCAACGACCAATAAGAAACCGGCAACCTCCAACCAATCAAACAGTGGTGAATCAGCTCGTCGCTACCTGTGGCGTAGTTCCAGTCTGCACTCCACAGGTAGCGCGAGTGTCACCCAGTTATTAAGTTAGCAACTCGCAGAGCACAACTTCTCCCGGTAATTAGAGCACAGGGCGGCCCGCAATATTCTTTCCCCAACAACAAAAACCAAACTCACGCGACATCTTTTAAATAAGTTACTACCAATGTAACTATAAACATGTTGCCACTCGTGGCGTACCGAGGGGGTTAGGGTTTAACCCTCTCCCCAAAGACATTTACATTGTCCCATCTATCAGCTATTTCACACTATCGCTACTGATGCTTCTTTACTCCTGTATAACCGGGTGAGTTAGCCGAGGTCGTTGCGGCATGACTGTTGGCAGTCGCTCACATCCGGGAGGCGAGGAGGTTCGAATCCCCCCGCCGGCAACCTTGAAGATGGTCTTCTGTGGTTTCCCATCTTCCTTCCAGGCAAATGCCGGGGTTGGTCCTTAACTATAGGCCACAGCCGCTACCTTCCAACTCCTCGACCCTCCCTTCCAACTTTCCTCCCCAACGGTACTTGTAGCTCACCCATTGGGTGTCCGTCTCGAAGCAGCTAGAAAACTGGCGAGCCGAACATGTCCTCGGACACTCCCGGCACTAAAAGCCATACGCTTAAATAATAACTCCTGTATACAGGGTGATTCATAATTCCTATTACAGACTTCTGGGGATTGTAGAGGGGACTAAGTAGATCACAGTTTGAATAGGAACCTTTGTCAAGACATTTATCGTTTCGATACCAAATCGGTTTGAAGATCACTTTCATTTTAGATCGCCCGCTTCACAGAATGCAAATAACATTGGCTGATGGCAACCTTTGCAGTCCCCTGATGGCATACAGTACGCATGTCTTCTGTTTGCAAACCGTAGTGACAGTGAGTCCGCTTTGACAGGTCATAGTCCAATTTCGTGACCACCACGATCGCCAGATTTAACTCCCCTCGACATTTTACTGTGGGGCCACACGAAGAACTTTGTTTATGAGACTCCTGTCGAGTTGGAATAAGATCTCGTAGCACGCGTTCTGGTGGCAGCACACATTATAGAACACACACCAGGTCTCGTGGGACGTGTGTATGACAACATGCTCTAATGAACAGTAGGGTCGCCACGTGGAACAACTCTTGTAGTGCATACGTGTCTGTAGTGAAGTGGGACATGTGCAATCGAGTCACTGATTTGGTATCGAAACTATACATGTCCGGACATGGGTTCCTATTCAAACTGTGATCTACGTAGTCCCCTCGACAACCCCCAGAAGTTTGTAATAGGAATTATGAATCACCCTGAATATTTAATTGTGATCATATTCTACACTTGGTGTATACCCTACAGCCTACACTCTCGCAGCGCGACTCCTCCTTCAGCTTTGCCATGGGCCAGTTTTGCTGTTAAAGCGTGCGATCGGTAACTTTCTTCACGTCGCTTCGGGCAGCTTTAAATGTGCACATCTGTGTCACTGTGTGTTAAAGATAATTCAGTACATGAGGAGTTTCTGCAATTTATCCCTATCAATGATGCAGATAAAGCCACCAACACAGGCGGTCAGTAGTAATGGCAATTAGAACACGGAGAGCAAAACCATATCAATAATATAAGCAGTCACGTATGAAAGAGTTGGTACCACTGTATCATTTCAGTTTTATTATTTAAGTTAGTTCCTGTTATCGATATTTTTTATTGAATTTGGAATTTTTTATTGTGCAGGGAAATATAATTAAAATAAAACTCAGCCATTCTTGTGCCGTGTCTGCTGATGAGCCCGCTTATGAGCCAGCTTGCTGTCCTAGGCGAAACCCTACACAAGACACGGCACAAACCTAGAAGAATTGATGAGTTTTAATTCACTGGCCGTGAAAGCCAATAAACCATCTACAGGGTCTTTAATATAAAGTACGAACGGGAAGCGGCAGTTTTGTTATTCGCTGGTGCGGTGACCTTGGCCGAGCTTGTGGCGCGCCATGGCCCCCTGCTGTACCATTGAAAGCGCGCGCATAGTACATAGGAGGGCTGTTTTTTTTTTTCAAGTTCCCATGGACTGTATAAAAATAACAGATTGACATACCAAACTGATTTTACTATTAAACGTTTGCTTGTTTTATTCTCATGTCTCAAAAAATCGCCAAAACGATTGAAACATTTGTCGTATCGTTACACCAGCTTTCCAATGCCCTCTGAGGTGGACAGTCTCCTGAAGTGTTTCCTTTCTGGCGAGGCGTTGCCCCCCAACCATACCTTCAATTCTCGAGAAAGGTGAAAATCATTCCCGACCGCACTATGCCAACGTTACGATAGACTTTTTCAAAGAATTCAAGTGTGAAGTTTTGGACCATCTGCCGTTTAGTCCAAATCAGCACTGAATGCTTTTCACCCTTTTCGGGAATTGAAGGTAGTCTATGGTTGGGCGGCAACGCCTCGCCAAAAAGGAAACACTTCAGGAGACTCTCCAGACGTACCCACTTCAGTGGCGGCAGAGGGCATTGGAAAGCTGATGTAACGATACGACAAATGTTTCAACCGTTTTGGCGATTATTTTGAGACATACGAATAAAACAAGCAAACATTTAGTTGTAAAATCAGTTTGGTATGTCAATCTGTTATTTTATACACTCCATCGGAACTTGAAAGAAAAAAACAGTCCTCATATATATACTATGCGCGCGCTTTCAATGGTACAGCAGGGGGCCATGGCGCGCCACAAGCTCGGCCAAGGTCACCGCACCAGCGAATAACAAAACTGCCGCTTGCCGTTCGTACTTTATATTAAAGACCATGTATAATTAATATAGTATTTATGCAAATAGAATGTTTATTTATTATTGCCTTTTATGAATAATAATCGAAATATCATTTTAATAATGCACACAACTTAGTAACAAATAAGTATACAAAACATGCAGCAGAATCTCAGATACCATACGAAGACGAAGGGTTACATTCTTTGGACATGTTTCAAGAATGCCTGGCGACAGACTCACTAAGAAAATGTTTAACCACTTCAACAAGCCCAATAGAAAATGTAACTCTTATGAAAAATGATTTGCTAACACCAAGAAACATCTACAAGAAATGAACATCACTGATCCGTAACAGAACCACTTTCAGAAAATAAGACACACACATTAGAGGGTTTCCTAGAGCCAGAAACAGCGACCTAGAGGAAACAACATTGGACAGTTGACGCTGTGAGCAAGACAATGAAGGAAAACTGGCGCCAAAGAAAACTGAAATCATGAAGAGTTATTTACGTGATCCTTAGTTGACCAAACTCGATTACGATGATGAATGTACACAACTACTACACTGTATCCCCCCCAGGAAGGATATCTTGTGTACGCCACTGCTCGTGTAACGAAGTCATCATGTTTGCAGACACCGGAACTCGAAAGCTGGCAGCATGAGCAGGGTCTCCAATCTTCACATTTATTGGTACTCGGTTAACAACGCAATAACATAACATAACCTAACCTATAAAGCAACATCTACTTCTACTATAACTCGCGAGCTGTTTAGCAAATAGGCTACAAGTTGTTGCCACATTGTAAAATAAAATAATAGGCAACAATGTTTCTATACGAAAGACTGGCTGAGTGCCTCAGCGGTAACGTTCTCGTCTGTTGTGCCTAAGTTTGCAGGATCGAATCCTGGCGAAGTCAGTTGTCATTGCGTAAATGCGAGGGAAAATTCAATCACCCCAGCGTCTCTAAAAGCCTGATCAGTTAACGCAAATAAGTAAAGGAATGATAACTTGCCCAACCGTCTCTCTGAAAGAACTGAGTTAAGTGCTGGAGACCTCGATTCAAAACTCGCCACACCCATTCCCGAGTTGTGGTTTAGCCATTTTATGTTCGTGGCCATGATTCTCTCTCTCTCTCATGTTAGCCACGGTTTTAATACTGTTGTGTCTGACCGCGACGGGCGCCACATAACGACCATTATAGCTCGCTGGCGAGATATAGGCCTAGACTTACGCAGACTGAGTCAATAAAAATGTTCATCTGAATCATTTCATCAGTCATGCCAACATTGATAGGTTTAACCACACTTTATTAATAACCCGTCCAAAATTTGACTGCTCAATCTTTGAATGGTTTTACTTTCTATTTATTGGACCTGTCCTGAGGGGATTGAAATCCAGGGCAATCAGTGCACTGCTACTTTACCGTAAGTTCCGCAGATTACAGAGTTCGAGCAACGAGATAACATGTGCCCAAACGTCTGGCAGTTGTAATGGTGGTTACCATGGCAACAAGGCCTGTGCACTCTGGTTCAGTAGAGACATCTATATGTTGCTATAAGAACATCTGTGCTCTCCAGGCCGTGGGTGTAGCGACTACCATTCTTGGCTGTGGTTTTCCGTGGTTTCTACCAATTCTATCCTATGCAGGTTGGTTGGTTCCTCAGTTTAGGGGCTACGTAGTCCCGTGTACTTTGGGCGTTTGTAGAATCTGTGTTAATTGTGATGGCTGTATTAGTGTGTGTCATCTGTAATTCAGGTAAGGACCGCAGATGATCAATTTCAAGTAGGTTTTACTTTTGCTACCAAATGCTACTGTCAACGACACCTAGCTGCAAACTTGGCAACTAGATACTACCGCAACCAGAACCTGGCGACGAACGTTGGCACTTAATAGAGCGTTAATCAAATTTAACCTACAAATTTTAGCTTCACACAAGTGTAGTTAGTGGAAGGTTCTTTTACATGCCATAAATCTATGACATGGGACCGTCGGCTTTACTTCCCCTCCGAAGGAAGGCATACTGAAGGATTTTAACGCTCTTAAAAATCCGTCGACTTCGGCCGGGTTTGGATCTGCGATCTTGGGCATAGCAGTTCAGCATGCTGCCCACTACGCCACCGAAGTGCATTTATTAATCTTTTTTTAGGATTAGGGAATAACCCATCACAATTAGGTACAATCGTGTTGACCGACTAAAAAGCACCAAACTTTGATTACTAAGGCAACAGTGAAAATGGCTTCAAACACTATCATAATAATAATTTATGCGTATGTCTGTTGTCAGCCATTACAGCGCACAGAAGTCAAACTTTTCCATCTATTTGAACAAATGAATAGCGTAATTCACATCACCAAAGAGCAGGTAAGTCGACATTAAAAACATCGCCTCAAACAGCTGGAATGTGAAACTATGCTTGGACAAGGGCTAAAGTTCAAAATGCAAATATTTTACTCCGATGACAGGAAGGTCTGTGGGAGGCCAAATCGCCAAGGAACACCAACACAATGTGAAACGCGGTATTATATGAACACGTGGCTGGGTCGTGATGGTCAGCCTTATCCCATGGATGAACTTGGAAGGCGTGACATCCCGCCGATTAGCAACGTTCATTCTTCATAGCCTTCTTGATCGTCTGAATAGATCATGGCCGCGTTTCAGCTAACAATTTGCACAGCTTCCTAACATGCAGTATAGTAACAAAGTAAGCCGTGAGATGAACAGCGATAAACTCGCAACACTCTGCCAGACTTAATTACCTTCGCTTTCAAACTAGCCACTAGATAGCAGCAGGACTCCCCCACAAAAGTGTGTCAAAGCCTGCCAACACACTCAGTCCTGTTTACTTCCGTGCTTTGACGGCCTGATCTTCTAACATCACGCCACTGTACAATTCAATCAAAATTTCCTATCGCTTTGCACGGTAACCAAATGTTTTTAAAGATACATTCCCAGTATAATTATTAACATTCAACATGTGAGAACAGCAAATAAAATAAGTTTTCCAGAATAATCTCTTTCAAAAAGAAATGAACACTAGTGTCAAAAGTATCCTGTAAATTAATTAACAGTGAATGTTGTGATTCTTATTGAAAATCCACAGCCTGCTTCCAGTCTCCGACCGGGTCAGGAATGGAATGAATGAAGCCCCCATCTAGCGGCGAGGATATGGACTGTGCCGGCTGCCGAGGCCTGACGCACTCCTCTGGGGCAATGATTAAATGAATGACAGATGAAATGAAATGATAGTGGAGAGTGTTGCTGGAATGAAATGTTGACAGGGAAAACCGGAGTACCCGGAGAAAAATCCTGTCTGCCTCCGGTTTGTCCAGCACAGATCTCACATGGAGTGACCGGGATTGGAACCACGGACCCAGCGGTGAGAGGCCGGCGCGCTGCCGCCTAAGCCACGGAGGCTGTTGTGATTCTTATTATTTCTATTAAATATTTACTCCTCATACGTTTTGTAGCAGGCTTCTATGGATTCACTGTACATGTATCAAGTGATGGTTGCAATAAATAACGCTGTATCCACCACTGACCGGATCGGATTGAGGTCAGGAGAGTTTGGTGGTCACTCTCGGCAAGGCAACGTCCCGGTCATCGTGGTACACTCACCTTGGATCTTGGCGGCCGTGGACGCGAGCAGTCCCTCCAACGACCGCGAGTTGTGATGCAGGAGGCCCTGGAAGTCCTTGCGCACCAACAGTCTCAAGTTATCCTCCATCTCTTGAGTACAACAGCTGCTGGTGCTCTGACACACTCGCAGATCCGCGCCTGCGCACAAACAAAATGCGAATTAAACTCTCTGAGGGCTGATCATTTGAAGGGCACAACATCCAGGTCATCAGCTCCTAATTAGTACTACTAGAAATAATATGTTAAAATAAAAGCAAGGGTAAAATATTAAGGCAAAGAAAAGAAATGCCCTAAATCCTAGAGGAATGAGGCGCGAGGGATTTGAAGGAAGAAGGGCTAGGGCAGGCAGATAGTAGATGGCTCCCTAAAGTCTCTGGCTACAGGGAGAAACGAGCACAGAGAGGGAATCCTTCAGTCGTCAAGGGATATACAGGAGCGGATCAGCTTAAGGGGAAACCCTTCGAACATAAGAGTTCCCAACCTAAGTCGACACTGAAATTTGGAGAGGCATGGGCAAAAGAGAGAAAGGAACAACACCGTCTACGAATGAAGGAATACAGGGCCAATTTTAAGCTAAAAGGAAATAGTTGAAATGCCGTGATCTTTAGTTGGCCGAAACGAAACAATAACAATAATAAAATTAGAGTATCAACATGATTAGACAAAAGCCATTAAATGAGACACACCAGAGTGCCGTCGAATTTTTTAAAAAATCTCGAGAACCACTGGATGGATTTTGATGTGCTTTTCACCATTCTGTAAAGGATACCTCGAGGAAGGTTTCTGTAGAAAAACATTCATTTATGACCAAAGGAAGTCGACCAGCAACGATTTCAGTGAATCAAGTCGAAGAAAAACCTGGCGTCCATGCGCCTTTTAAGCTTACGCTGGACAAACCGTTAAAAACATCTACATACTGTGAGTGTAAGAATTGTTGAGCATGAAAAGTTCTACAAAGACAGCACATCTCTATCTTTAATACATCGTCCACTATAAGTATTTTTACATTTTCATTTCTTCCAACAATCTCCATTCAGTGGAAATTTAAATTACCAGCTTCGGAGCGAGCGAGTCTATCACCCCAGCTTCGGCCAGCATCAAACTGTCGAGTTAAGACTTCTGAGAAGAGTATTTGTGTTTGGAGTTTGCGTCTGGGACCTGCTGTCCGTGCGGCTTCAAGTTTATGCAGAGTAAACCGTTAAAAACACCGGTCGAAGCCGGGGTGGGTTGCTAGTTTACATATCCTGATTATTATTGTTATATTATCGTTGTTGTGGAGTAATGAGTGTATTTGTAATTGAGACAAGTCAGCCGTATCCTTTAGTTAGAAACCACCCGGGTATTTGGCTCGAGTAGAAGCGGGAAGCCCACCTGTTCCCAGTTCCACAAGATTACATTTCTTGGCAGAGCAGAGATGAAGATGATAATAATTATTGTAGTTTTAAGGGGCCTAACGTCGAGGTTATCGGCCCCTAACGGTCTGGGCGATAGCGTAAATGACAATGAAATGGAAACCAGAACGAACATTAAGGTAGACTGAAAACACGTCCTAAATGTAACTTAGACTGAGACACTTACAAAAGGCAAGTTAAATACTTACAAAATGCAACCCACGAAATGCAATTTAGATACAAAATACTTGCAAAACTGCAATTTAGATTGAAAGTACGTGCAAAATGCAATTTAGATTGAAAAAACTCACAAAACGGAATCTAGATTGAAAAGACGTACGAAATGTAAAAGAAAAAGAAGATGGAACCCTCGAAGAATGAGGGATCCGTAAAGATGAGAGAAGGGCCAATTAAGGCGGGATAGGAAGATACTCCCTAGGCCTCGGATACCCTAATACCGTCGGGGTCGGAAGAGAACGAGAGTTGACCAAGTGAGGCCGAAAGGAAAGAAGACGGAGAGGAGCCCGGCACAAGTACAGTAAGTGGAAGCAATGCCGGACTCAGCTGGGGTCCCGTGGTCACCAACCTAAGCCCCTGGGGGGAATTGAATGAAACCCGGACTTCGTAGGGTGACTCCACGAGATGGGCATGTTGGCTCGTCACTTGTTGAACCGCCCTCGTGCGGGGGCGAAGCAGCTTAGCCTTGACAGCACCATCACGCCGCTGTATCTTCATTCATTTCATCACTAGGTTAACCTCAGGAAGGAGATCCGTCCATAAAAACCACCCGCCACGTAGATATTCATCTTTCTACTTTCAAGATTTCGCCGTGGGTATTATTATTATTATTATTATTTTCGTTTCGGTCGTCCGGACCACGAGCCAATCTCCTTTGCTGTTCCTCCAGTAGTCCTTCCTCTTCCTTTCCTCGGACCATTTCGAGCCGGTTTTCTTTCCCTTCCTCCCTTGAAATCTTTCCACTTTAAGCACTTTTTGTCTAAAAATATCTCTCTGTGGTGTATCTTCTTCTCTTTCCAAATCCTTTTTGACTTCTTGTTCCACAGGAATGTGAAGATCTGCTACTGTTGTCCATCCTGTAGCAATCTCCTCTTCCGTATTGTTTCTGATGTTTTCTATTTTTCGATATATTTCATCATTACTAACTTCTTAATTTCCAGAATTCAGCAGTTTTTAAAGGACCAAGTATTTTGCGTATAATTCTTCTTTCTACTACTGATAATTTATCCAAATTGTAGTTCAGTACTGTAACATGTTAGGTTATGAAAATGACTACTCTCTGCTTGTGAGCTATTGCACAGCTATTTGAGATAGAGATTCCTTGCGATAGTAAAGGAGAAGGGGACCTCGCCAGTAAGGCGTATTTTCTATGTTCTTTTTACGATGGTGTTTTTTATTATTATTTATTCTTGGACTTGGTTTTGTGTGGAAGGATTGGAAGTGATTCTTGGCTTATGGGTTGATTGTTGAATGAATAGAATAAATGGAGAATAATGTTTTTTTAAAGTATCCCTCATTATGTATTAAACAACCACACCCCGAATATGTACAGTTACAGTACGAGACATTCAGACATTCCGGTTTGACTACGGTGTTGTTAAGTCTTTAGACAAACACATTTTGTAGTAGGTATTCCTAGTTATGCTACACGCTCTTTCCATCTTTCGTATTCTTTCTTATACAGCAGATTTTTATTTTTATTAATAATATTGTTATTATATCGATTGTTCCCCTTGAGGACAGCGATTGAAATTGAATTCACGATTTCACCTTCGAGCGTTTTCCCTCTTTTCTTCCCAAAATCTCTCCGTACTCTAGGAATGCTCCATCTTCCGCTCAGCTGTCCATTGCTGTCGTGATGTTCTTTGCTCAACCTTAACATTTGTCATTTTATTAAAAGTATTCAAGCGTTTGGGATATTGCCGTGTGAGAATAAATGTTAAAACTCTAATAAAAGTTTCGAAAGGAACCTTGCCTCCTTTTTCAACAGAATTAAACCAATGTGGCCAAAGAATGTGTGTCAATGAGTGATGTAAAAAAAGCCTCTTTGCATCTACCTACTTTTCTAATCTCCTTGTATCTATATTCTTTGCTTGTATCTAGTCAAAAAAGAATGTTTTGTTGCTATGATTCCTTTTCGGCATCTCTCATGTGTGCAATGTATTGCACTGTTCCCTGCTTCTTTGAGTTTAATAAAGCCTTATTAAAGGCGATTACTATACTACATTACAATTTATTGAACTGAAAAATAAATTTGCCAACATGGAAAATATAATAATGTGTGTCAAAGAGCTTACAAAAACTAGAGAAATTCCCCTGTTCGTCACCAGAGAGCAGCCACAACAGACGAACAGGGGAATATTTCTCTAATTTTTGTAAGCTCATTGACACATATTCTTTGATTTTGATTTTGTTCCGGTCCTCGAGATTTTCTATGTTGATCTGTTGTAGATCCCTCTGTCAGCCCTTCCGTGCAGCATTTACTCTTTGTTGTTTGTTGAGAAGTTCCTTTGCCGTTCTGGAGTTTGGTTGGTTGGTTGGTTGGTTCCTTAGTTTAGGTCATGTAGCCCCGTGTACCAGGGGCGTATATACATTTTTCGGGGGGGGGGGGGGGGGGGGGGGCTGACTATCCTGGAAAATTGTGAGCACTTAATGAATGTTCTATTATAGCCTGTGGAGTATGAATGGCAAGCATCTAAATGGATTACTTGTTAATTTATTCAGCAAATTTTACAAATTGAAAAGCATTTCTTAAAAGTACTGTGAAATACATTGTATTTTGTACCCAAGTTGGCTTTTTCGGGGGGGGGGAGCCCCCTCAGCACCCCCCTTATATACGCCCCTGCTGTGTACTTGGGGAGTGTGTAGAATCTGTGTTAATTGTGATGACTGTATTAGTGTGTGTTATCTGTTTAAATTCAAGTAAGCACTGCATACAATAATTTCGAGAAGTTCCTATTTTTGCTACCAAATGCTACCGTCCACGACTCCTAGCTTGCGGACTTGGCTACTAGATGGCATCGCAGTCAGCACCTGGCGGCGAACGTTGAAACTAATATAACGTTATCAACTCTAACCTACAAATTTTGGCTTCACACAAGTGTAATTAGTGGAAGGCTCTTTTGCATGCCATAAATCTATGGCATGGGACCGCCGGCTTTACTTTCCCTCCGAAGGAAGGCATACTGAGGGATTTTTAACGCTCTTAAAAAATCCGACGACTTCGGTCGGGTATCAACCCGCGACCTTGGGCATAGAAGTTCTGGAGTTTTCCAACCTATAGATGTGTGTGTGTGTAAAACTTTGTTCTGCGTTTTCTGATTCTTCCGTTATTGTGTTGGTCCTTTGATAGAGATCGTTCTGAGATCTCTTCATCCAAACGCCCTTTTTATTGACTGCCCCGTAACTTTTCGTTCTTGCTTTTCTATGTCCTTAATTTTGGAATGACCGTCGATCGCCATTGTTTCCGCTGCATAGGTTGCTTCTGGAAGAATCACTGTTTAATAGTGCCTTAATTTTGCGCCTATCGAAATGCACTTTTGTGTAGTAGAGCCATCGTTACTTCCGACTTGACGTTTCAGTGCTACACTAGAGCTATCTAGCAGTCAGAGGTGAAATCACTTTAACAAGCCAATCACAGGCAACCATTCTGACCACTAGATAGCTCTAGTGTAGCACTGAAACGCCAAGTCGGAAGTAATGATGGCTTTACTATAGTGAGCCCACGTTAGCTTGTAGGCCTTCTGTAGCTTGGTGATTATTCTTTGTTCATTGGTGATTCGGTTTAGTCCCGAGGACTGTATGGTTTCCCCCAGGTATTTAAAATGGGGGACTTTACCGTATTTTGTGATTAAAGGGGATTTATTTTCTGGGTATTATTATCATCTTCATCATCATCATCATCGTGGGAAATTAATAAATAAAGCGAGTTATTCCGAACTTACAGGAATTGATTAAATCCACAAGCTGAGGACACCGGTCGCTAGAGGTTCTGGTGTAATCAAACAGCGGGTGCCCAATACCCGGGGCCACGGGGAGTCCATCTACCTCAACACAAGCACAGCAATGAGGGATTTACCTGGGACGGGCACGTGACCTACTTATTTTAATACCTCGGATTTGATTTTGGAATTCCTAATGAATCGCCGAATGGATTCCAATTCATACAGACGTTCTCAACTCGTCTTTGGCCGGCATCATGACTAAGCGGATGGAACACCTGGAGATTCTAGGTACTATTTTTGGAGAACTTGAATCTTTTTACTTCCAAGATTCCACCGTGAGTAGTAACTTCGTTTTATTAATTAAGTTACCCGATTGAGACGAATACAACATTCAATACATCGTCCTCAGGGCCCGTAGGTCGCCCACGGGGTGAACTGAAAGACCTTCAGCGTACATCTCCAGAGCCCACACACCATTATCATGCCGTTAGTCAGCTGTTTTCATCAGGTTGTGCATATCGCTGAAGACAGTATTCAGCAGACTGTGCTTTGCACTAGTAACTTGTATTAAACAGCTTCAAATACCCCTTGTAAGTAGTATTTAGGAGGCCTTGCATTAGTAACCAGCATTCAACAGGCGTTGCATATCATTAGTAACTTGTATTTAGCAGCGTTACATACCGCTAATAATTAGTATTCAGCAGACCGCGCTTTCCCCTCGTAACGAGTATTTAACAGCTTCAAATACCCCCTCGTTAGTAGTATTTAACAGGCTTTGCATGTCATTAGTTACTTGTATTTTAAATTAGCAGCGTTGGATACCCCTTGTAAGTATTTAGGAGGCCTTGCATTAGTAGTCAGTATTTAACAGGCTTTGCATGTCATTAGTTACTTGTATTTAGCTGTGTTGCGTACCCCTTAAGTATTTAGGAGGCCTTGCATCAGTATTTGCATACAGTTGGTAACTTGTATTTAGGCGCTGTATTTAGCCAGCCGTGCATGCATAGTGCAATGGTGCGCCGCACACCGCGCGCGAGGCGACGGTATTTAGCAGGTTGTACAGTATTAATACAGCAAGTCGTGCATACCGCTAGTAACTAGTATTTAGCAGGCTCTGGACCTTGAAGACGAGTCGAGTCGCGCGCAGTCTTGGCTGCACGCCAGGTCATTGACCTTGGCTGGTCTGGTCTCCGCCCTCGCTTAATGAATTTACCCATTACAGCAATCTGGTCCCATTCTTCAAGGAACTGACCCTCAGGGTCTAGCACATTCAAGGAAACTTCCACAACTTGACAAGGAAGTGGACTTGCGTGTAAAACAGAAGAAAACACTCATGTCAAATGCATATCTGATGAGACTTCGCAGTTCCAAACAATCCAAGGTTCAAAATAACATTTGGATTTTTAGCCTACTTTTCACATGTTGCTTACATGAAGAAAAAGTAGACTATGAGATCGATCCGGGCAAATGTGTGTCTGTCTGTCTGTCCCAGTCCGTCTGTGTGTCCTCCCCTTTTAACTCCTAAACGGCTGCAGCAATCGAAATCAAATTTGCTGTGAGTAAAGATCTATACCTGAATATCCATATTTGAAAATTATGTCAATGCTACCAACAGCTGAAAAACCGCAATTGAAATTTGAACTCCATGTTGGATAGTTCGAAAGGTGTGAATGGGAGCTATTCCAAAATTGGCACACATATAGATAATAATATTTCAGTTTAATTTCCAGGAGGCTATCCATGACAGTGTTGCCAAAATGATTCTAAGCCTGCTAATAGGTCCCATTTTAAATGCATAGAATTTCTACACTAACAATTGGATTTCAACCAAATTTCGTATGTACTAGTGTACCATAACAAATATGAATATGCGTATTCTTAAGAGCAACCAGGGCTGCCAACTGTTAATAAATGCTGTTTCTATTCTTTTATCCTAATATCAATATATCAGAAAGTATGCAAGCCAACAGCTCTAAACTTTGCACACCTGGCATTCTAGATTAATTTGGAGTAACTAATATACGTCAGTGCTGCCATCATGTCTCTAAGCCTGCTGATAGGTCCAATTTTAAAATGCATGTAACTCCCATGCTATCCATTGGACTTCAACCAAATTTTGTATTCTGTACCTTAAGAGATGGAACTAAGAATATATTAAGTCACCAGGGCTGCCAACTGTAGTGCTCTATTAGGCTACATTATGCCAGGTATATTTCGAACTAATTAGAAATGTTGATATTACCAACTTAATTTCGTCATTATTCTAGATAGGTCCATATAGATTAATCATTGGCATGAATCTTAAACTTTAAGAAAGGTAGGCTCGTTAGTTCGTCTTGTTAATACGTGGACGAGAGGAAATAGGGCCATGAAAGGCAGAAAGGGTGTGTCAACGCCACTGTGAAAAAAGAAATTATGGGCTTTGTCAGGAATCGTTCAGGAAAAACAAAACATTATCATTCAAAAACGAACAAGTCGGTGAGTCAATGTTCACTGGAAATTTAGATTGCTGGCCCTAACCCACTCTCACTTATAAAGTGGATAACGCGATCAGCAGCCACCGCGTCATCGGCTAATATAAGTTTGAGTGTCATCTGCAAACCAAGGTTTCTTCGTAAGTCTGCAAGATCCACACACTCGGTTAAAATGTGGGCCACGGCTCCACAGGTACAAGGTGGGGGGTCTTCCCTTGTCATTAGGTACGAGTGGGTGGATCTTGTGTAGCATGTCGCAATGTCTAGCAAAGTGTACCGTACGTGTCTGCAAGAAGCAACAAGACAGACAGAATGCCGAGCTCAGTCGCTGAGGATGTGCATTCCATAACCTGTCAAGGTCAATAAAACATTCACTATACATCTTAGCGATGGTGGATCCTGGGCTTTGGAGATACCAGTTACAACACAATAGCCGAGTAGAGATAGCTCCAAAAATTCGGTTAGCATGCAAACGGTGGAGTAATTTTGATTTTGATGACGATGATAATTGTTGTTTTAAGGGGCCTAACATCTAGGTTATCGGCCCCTAATGCTCTGGCTGATAGCGAATGAAATGGAAACCAGAACGAAAATTAAGTGAGACGGAAAATACTTACAAAATGTAGTTTAGGTTCAAACTACTTACAAAATGCAAAAGGAAGGGAGGAAGCTTGTAGTTTAACGTGACCGTTAATCTGTAGATAGGGCCCGGATTTTAAAAAAATGCATATGCGCATATGCAAATGCATATTTAGAACGTTAGTGCATATATGGATATATTTTTCTCTTGTGTGTGTGATCGACTACGGTAATCCAAGATTTCTGAACGAAATGAAAAATCTAATGAACTCCATATGTTGTGCATCTCTTGGCAGCACGATAAGCCTTCCCTGATCAGGAATGTCGCAAAACAGAACAAGCCGGTAGATGGATAATGACCCTTTCACAACAGCTATTTCCTTCAGTCCTATGTACTTCCTCCTAACAGTAGCCTCCCAAGGTTTGCGTAAACAAGTGCGTTCATCTGTTAACTTGCTCTTCGTCTATTGCAGTGTTTTACCAGATTAAACTGTAAAAATGCCTAAAGATAAGAGCTCTAGGTCATTTTTAATAAAACAGTGGATATCAAGCAATAGTGACGGTGATGTAGTGTACTGTCAAGTGTGCGAGAAGAGTGTAAAGTGCGATAAAAAAAAACCAACTTGAGCAACATTCGAAAACAACTTGACATCTTAGATCAAAAGAACAGAGTAAGAATACGCAACAGCTACTTTTAACCGACATTAAAACACGGTGTGAAGTTAGTACATTTTCTGCTGATCTCTGTGAAGCTTTTGTATGCAGCACCATTCCACTGCTTAAATTGAGTAATTCACATGAACGCTCGTTTCTTGAAAAGTTTTGTGCTAATCAAAGGATACCAGATGAATCTACCCTTAGGAAGAACTATTTACTTTCACTGCACGCTTCTGTCGTGGATTCGATACGGTCTGACATAGGAGCGAACTGTATATGGATATCGGTAGATGAAACACCAGATTCGTGTGGTCGATACATTGCGAACTTCATAGTGGGTAAATTATGTCCAGAAGAACCCGGCAAACCTCATTTACTTTCGTGCAAAGTGCTAGAAAAAAACAACCACGCTACAGTTGCAAGATTTGTTAACGATTCCCTACGACTTATGTGGCCTAGTGAATCGGAAAGTGATTGTTACAAAGTGCGCCTTTTAGTCACAGATGCAGCTTCGTATATGTTGAAAGCTGGTCAGTCTCTTGGAGTATTTTTTCCAAATCTCATCCATGTCACATGTTTGGCCCATGAATTGCATCGTATTGCAGAAGAGATACGTACGCTCTTTCCATCTGTCAACAAAGTCATTTCAAGTGGGAAGAAACTGTTCCTAAAAGCACCGGCTCGTGTACAGTTGTACAAAACTCTCCTGCCTCAGGTTTCTCTTCCGCCGGAACCTGTTCTCACAAGATGGGGAACTTGGTTATCCGCAGTAGCGTTCTACCAGGAGTACTTTAACCAAGTGAAAGATATAGTTACAAGTATTGACGATAGTCATACTGCGTGTGTCCGTGAAGCAAAGTGCGCATTTGAATCTGAAACTGTATATCAAGATATCAGTTTCATCCATGTGCATTATTCGTCACTTTCGAAGGCGATTATGGGCCTAGAAACTCGCTGTGCACCCCTACACGAATCCCTTCAGTTAATTCAAAACACCATTAGTTCTTTAAATGGCGTCCCTGGTGAAACTGGAGAAAAGTGAAAAGGAAACTCAGTGCGGTGTTGGACTCAAACCCAGGACTGAAGAAGATTCAATCCATAAGCAACTACATAAGTTGAATAGGGCAGTCTTTACCAGAAGAATGTTCAGAGCAATCAGTACCGGTGTACAAGTATTGCCCAGTTACGTCCGTCGACGTAGAACGATAATTTTCAGCATATAAATTAATTCTGTCCGACAACAGAAAGTCATTGACCCCTGAAAACATTGAAAAACTATTGATAACCTAGTGACATGCAACATTTTTCAAGGAATGAAACATGTGTATCAATGTAAAGCTGAGTTAAAATTAAATAATACATTTGGTAAGTGTATTTTGTTTTATTTTTAACATTTTTAGTGCATATGAATGCGGGCCATAATTATGAGCCACGGGACCTCCATTTTACGTGGAATTCGAACCACAGGACATGGAATTTCACTACAAAAATCTCACATGCATTGACCGGGAATCGAACCCGGACCGCCTTGGTGACAGGAATACAGCTAGACCGCTGAGCTTACAAAATGCAATTTAGATTGAAAATCCTTGCAAAAAGCGGTTTAGGTTGAACATACTTACGAAATGCAATTGAAATTCAGAAAACTCACAAAAATGGTACCCCTACATTTAAAGACTTACTAAAAAGCAATTTAGATTGTCAATCCTTACAAAATGCAATTGAGGTTGAAAATACTCGCAAAATGTAGAGTAGAGTCAAAATATTCACAAAATATAATTTAGAGACACGGAGAGCCAATTCACAAAAACAGGGCGGGAATCTTAAAGAGAAAAGGAAAAATAATGAAAAGAAAACAAGAGGTCTGACCCATCGAAGAATGAGGGATCAGAAAAGATGAGACAAGGGCCAATTAAGTCGGGAAAGGAAGATACTCCCTAGGCCTCGGATACCCTAATACCGTCGGGGTCGGAAGAGAACAAGAGTTGACCAAGGGAGGTCGACAGGAAAGAAGACGGAGAGGAGCCCGGCACAATGGCGCCGGACTCACTAGATGTGAGGTATGATGTATGTATTGCCCCTTCCTTGTCCACCTTCTTGAAAATACAGCCAAGAAAATGCAGTTTTTCCTCCGCAACACACTTCCAGTACATTTTAGGCAAAGTATTGTTATTACCAATTTGAAAGGACGCTTAATTTCCTGCAAGTTTCTTATATAACACGTTCAAAAATTCGGAACAGGTACTGACATATGGGGACGTGAACATTTGCAAACATGTCAAAAAAACAAAACTGAAAGAAAACATTAAGTTCTAGATGCAAAACTCCCATTCTCCACTTTTGTTCGAAATTGAGTTGGCAAGGCGTTCTTATTCTTCGTTCCAAACTACACACGACTATCTTAGTGCTGAAAAGCCAAACCCACAATATCCAGAGGTTCTCAAATGCCAAAAACTCATTTTGGATGCTGTTTAGTTGCAAAAAGCACATTCTCCCTGTTGGCCAATCACCAGACAGCTTCTGGTCATGTGACTTTCTACAGCTGCAAGCCAATTGTCTCTTCAACTCGTAACCTCTACATAATAAATAAATAATAGAAGTGTATTCCAACAATGCAATTGAAGTAATTAATTTTGTTTAGTGCCAAAAGTAACATTCTCCAACTTGTTCAGACACAAAACTCACAGTCCCCAATGTTTGGATGTAAAAGTCACATTCTACAAAATTATAACCTATTTTTCAGATAAATTAATATAAATAATGAAACATAGTTTATACTAGAAGGTGTAATTAAGTACAACCTGCAACAAAAGCAAAGTCTCTTAGAGATTCCATTAGTTCCTGTAAAATTAGAAGAAGTGGAGATCGTGAGTTTTGCATCTAGAGAGAGAGAGGTGTTCGCGATGCTGGTGGTTAAGGAAGGAATGCAAGGCTACAGGACAAGCGGCAACACGTTAAGCGCACAGCACCTGCGTGGTCCTGCTCCCAGAAAGAAAGAAAGAATAACAATAAGCTCGCTTGAACTTGTTGACTCGGGTTGATGGAGTTTTCCTCTTCTTCTCGTCCCAAAATCTCCTCATGAACTCGCTATGCCCCTTCTTACGTTCCTCCGTCCATTTTTCCAGTGTTCTTTTTAGCTTTTTCGGCGAAAGAGTAATTTGTAACTAGAGTTCCAAGAGTCATGCGATTCATGATGATATTTATCTTCTGTGATGTTTATTTCCTTCTAACCTTTCTTCTAACCAACTGATTTTGACCTTCTTTGAATTAATTATATCGAACAGGTTTTTTTTTTTTTGCATATCTGGTGTTGTCCATTCTACAGATGTGACCATAAAATTTCAATCGTCTCTTGCGCACGGTGTCAGTGAACTTATTGATTACTGTGTACAAGTCTGTGGTTTTCCTTTGGGCCATATATTTTCCTGAGAATTTTACGTTCCTGGATTTCGATTTCACCAATTTGAGAGGGGCCTCCTAGAGATATAGTTTCGGAGACGTACAATGCTTCCGGAAGAACAACTGTCTGGTAGTGCCCAAGTTTTGCATTACGTGACATCACTCTTATTATAGTGATTCCATGTTATTCGGTATGCTTTGTGAGGTTTATTAATTATTATTATTATTAATACATGATTGTGTTAATCAGACTATGATGTAAAAGTGTCCAGTTAGCGTGACGCAGCTCCGTCTGGTGACACGCTAGGTGTGAACACATCGCGCTTTCTGGTTATACACCGGATCTTTCTATAGTTTAAAAATATTTCTTTGAAATGGAAGGAAGGAAGTTTGTAGACATACGTGACCGTTAATCATGTGATTATGAGCCACGGGATCTCCATTTTTACGTGGAAACCGAACCACAGGACATGGTATTTCACTTCAAAAATCTCACACGCATTGACCGGGAATCCTTGGTGAGAGACACATCTCCCTGCCTGCGGAGGTGGCGATGGTAAGAATAATTGCTACCGATCCCAACTTACACTTAATTACAAGCTGAAAGTAATGGAAAGGGGGGGGGGGGGGGTGAGGAGGAGGAGGTACACCTCTCGCATGACAATTTCTACTGAGTTAAAATGTATATATCTCTTAAACTAGATGTTGCAAAGAAATAAAACTTTGCAGGATTACTAAACACAGTTCATTCATAATTTCCATACGAGTGTCTTAATTACCATTATAGGCGAGTTGCATACGACTGTTTATGTTCGACGATAATTATTATAACTATTTTATGTTCGAACATATTAATATTAATAAATATCTGTCGAGATTTCGGCAGTTTTATGTACTGAACAGAGCGCATGAGACGCAGAGAATGCCTTGTATTTGACTATGGCCTCCTCGATTATCCTACTATGACACTAGGACAGGCAGTGAAATTTAAATTAGAAGGCCATGGAACTCAGCGCATCTAATTATCTAATTGGCCAAACAACTGTTTTTTGAGCTGTGATTGGTGGGAGAAACTGTTTCATATTGAAAAATAGTGTTATAATGAGCCTCATTATAGTACAGTTTTCTGACATATAATAGTCAGGGTCGAACATAAACACTGTTTATAATATGCTTGCATTGTTATACCAACAAACTTTTAGCTGTTTCTTGTACAGTTGGACACCGTTTATATGACAAGTCCCCCACAGTTAAAATTATTTACATGAATGTTGTTTTGAGGTGTTGGTAACATTCACGGCCACAACTCCAAAATAATTGTAGTTTTCATATTCTTACTCTAAATGTATATTTTGTTTACTTTTGTTGGGTATGAAAATCCACAGCCTGCTTCCAGTCGACCAACCGGGTCAGGGAATGGAATGAATTAAGCCCCCATCTAGCGGCGAGGATATGAACTGTGCTGGCTGCCGAAGCCTGTCGCACTCCCCTGGAGCAATGATAAAATTAATGACAGATGAAATGAAATTATAGTGGAGAGTGGTACTGGAAGGAAAATTGTGACAGGGAAAATCGGAGTACCCGGAGAAAAACCTGTCCAGCACAAATCTCACATGGAGTGACCACGATGTGAACCACGGACCCAGCGGTGAGAGGCAGGAGTGCTGCCGCCTAAACCATGGCGGCTCTTTTGTTGGGTAAAAAATATATTCTCTTAAATACACAAAATATTTTGGTATATGTTGTACAATGCACAATCATCTCCAATAGTAGTATTTGAGTTATCATGTAAACGCTGTGTGAAGTTTTCGGGAAACGGGCTTCAGACTTACAGCAACTGACATTTAGCGGCATATCTCTGGAAGTATTCAAGATATTTGCATTTTGTTTTCACCAAATGAAAGTTACAATATTAGTCATTGAAATAATAAAAATCATTAAAAAATCACAGTCAGTCTGAAAGACTAGACGTTATATCATTTCAAATGACGCATGCTACAAATGTTAGAAAGGATCAGGAGGGCTTCGAGCGAAAGGCTTCCCACGCGGGCACCTCTTTAAGGGTCACCCTGTATTTGAGTCTGACATCTTTTACAACTCTTTAAGGGTCGCCCATTATTTGAATCTGATATCTTGCAAACCTCGTTAAGTGTCACCCGTATTCTTATCTGGCATCTTGTATATCTCTTTAGAAGTCACCCTGTATTCTTGTGTGACATATTGTACACCTCTTTAGGAGTCACCCGGTATTCTTTTCGCTTCGCTCGAAGTCCCAAGTCGCTCGACGCCCCAGGACTCTTTCAACAGACTCTATTAACGATTAACTTAGGCTTCCCGTGCGGCTGCATGACGTCATTGCTCCGTAACGCATAACTTTTGATTCAAGCATAACGATGAAGTCGACAAGATCATCTGAAATGATAAAAACAATTAACATTTTTGGATCCTGAAAGGTGTACCTCGCCCCTTAACTTGTGTGATCTCTTCTCCCTCAATAGCATGTAATGAATACGGATCGGGTTGGACCTCGCCGCTACGCAGCGCTACAGTCGACTTGAGATTGTTGATTTCCACATATGTTTATGTGTTTATGTGCGATATATTAAGTACTTAATCGGTCGGAGTGTTTTGGTGGTGTTCTGTGCAAACGTTTATTGATATAAAAGTGCTTACACTATTACTTCATAGTATTAATACCTGAAATGCTATTGTAGGAAGCATTAACTGAAATGGAATTTAATTTCTTGTGTGTTGACGTTATCTTCGTGTGTTAATTTTATTGTTATTTAATGTAAGTAAACAGCAGTTTAGCCCTTACATTTTCATGAGTGCTTAATGTGTGTAGTGAAGATGCCTTGCTCTTTTGTACCAGGATGCAGATCTAGCTATGGGGACTGTAAAGAGGTCAGACGGTTTTTCAGACCTCCTAAAGATAAGGAACGTTTTATCAAGTGCAAAGGGGCCATACCAGGGAAGGATAGGGAACTTACTGAAAAGTCCTACATTTGTGATGCTCACTTTTCAGAAGATTTAATTGTTAAATTTGACAAATTTGTGATAGAAGGGAAGAAAGTATTACTTGATGACCTTGATGCTATTAAAGACTACTTCTGTGAAGAAAGGGATGAGAATAAAAAGACATTGAGTTAAAAAACATATATGTACCGTAATGCTGAAGGAGGCGTGATCAGTTTTAGACAATAGCCTACTCTATGAAGGGGTCATGCCTATGCCTTCTATGTCTGTTTAAAGTTAAGTTCTTCTGAAATGATGGTAGTTCACTGATTTTGGTGTTTGTGGAGTGAAATTTATGGTTATTATTGAATTTTATAGTAATCTACGGTAAAGTTGAAAGTTGCGTTCGATTCGTACGGCTTTTTTTTCTGTGTTGCATGTCTGTTAAGGGAATGTAAAATGTGTAACAATGTGATGAAATCCTTTCTGATAGCGAGGTTAATTGTTCCGTTCATTTTTTTAAATTTACCGATAGCTGGCAAAACTAATTGCATTTTGAACTTGCTCTCTGTCTTCGCTTATTGTCGAAACTGGACTATTACAGGAGACGACTTATTAAATTATAATTGGGCACAGTAAAGTAAGTGGAGATGTCGAACTTATCAGCGCCTATGAGGATATCTTGCGGTGTTTTAACATGTAAAACAGGTCGCAAGCTTTTAAAAGTCTCATAAGCGCCAATGCTAACTTACATCGCAGATCGGAGCCAGCGCTGCGCTGCGCCGGACCAGGCGTACTAGGCCAGTGACATCACTTCTTATTCTATTCGTTATGCTTACAGTATACTGAGGGGGTAGACATGGCCATAAAACTCGGCCGGTGCAATAACAGAAGAGCAGCAAATGTATTGTAAGGGTGCAGGCCATCACCATGAAGCAAACTGGACGACAGGAAGCTCATGGAGAGATAAGATATTTACGAGCACTCTTGTCACACTAACAATGCAATATTAATGTCTCGACTCCTTCACAACAGAGCGCGCGCGAGATCTTCGCAGTTCACACAACATGAGTGCTTCATGAGCAAACAATAGCCTTCAGGGGCTCTCTAAATGGAAACCAACGTTTTCACCTACAAAAGATGCGTGGTCGACGATTTTGAGGTTAGTGTCTGTCAAGTTTCTCCATGTGAGACGGCGTGGTCATGGCTATCAAGGTCAAGGGGTAATAAGGAGAGGCCCTAACGGCAAGGAAGTTACTCCTTCACATATGCTCAAAACATTGCGGTAGTCCCATAAGAAAAGCATGTAGTGGTGTGACGTACGTACTTAAAAGTGGTGATATTTCGCGTGTGGGTCGAAATGTCGACACATGGGGCATATGTTTGCACAAACAGAACTCCCACCTGCCAAAGTAATGTCATTTCTCAAGAAAATCCACGTTATTTGCTATTTATTGTGTTAAGTTTTCATCCTTAGAGTAGCCACCTTACGGTACTGTTCTAGTATCATTCGTTAGATGTTCAAATATTGGCATACGTGTCCACCAATATAATTATTTCGATTGCTAGGAATTAATTACGGATATTTTCCTCTGTTTCTTACTGGAAATAGTTTCTGCTTGTCAATTAATGAACGGTATTACTGTAATCTAATTACCCCAATCTATTTTCAACGTGGCTTGAGTTCTAGATTTATTGCTCGTGGGTGTTAGAAGATTGATATGACATTATTTGCATATTTTAATGTGTTAATCTCAAACCTCATCCTAGACCTTGTTTAGCTTGTTATCGGAACTGAACTGGCCTATTTTTTAAAAATCATCGTGCAATAAAAACAATAACGCCACCACCCAATTAGTTCGCATGCCTTAATATTTTAAATTTATTTAATACGCATTCGTGAATATAATGGCAGGCCTACTGGTATCTCGGTAATTATTTGCCTATTATTTGGCATAAGTTAAGAATAGTGATGGGTATCTGGTTGCCTGAAATCCCACAATAATTACAGGCCATAAAAACTGCATACCGGTATAATACATTCATTTCCCATGTGCTATTAGTACATTATGCAACGAGCCTATAATGGCTATAATTAAGACACGAGTATTTTTATAAAACGAGCGTATGCGAGTTTTATAATTTCCATACGAGTGTCTTAATTACCATTATAGGCGAGTTGCATACGACTGTTTATGTTCGACGATAATTATAACTTTATTATATGTTTTAACATAAATATTCATAAATATCTGTTGAGAGTCAGCTACGGTACTTGAATTTTGTGATCGCAGAGCGAGCGTTGGGTGTTATATCTCTGTCTTTCAAGATCTTTGAACGACCGACGCATGCGCTCTGTGTGCTTGCAATGCCATATGCAGCCATATGTTTACATCAGCCGTCCCTCAGTAATATTGTCACCGGTGTCATTTGAAGACAATGCGCTGTGCAGAAATTAGCGTTGGTGATTTTAAGGTACAGTGCTATTGCTTGTCTCATATTCGCCAGTTTATTTACGCGAACATATGGACGGTGCGTATTCCATGTCGGTAATTTATTATAGTTCGATGTTGTGTTTATGTCCGACATGTTGGATTTTGAGCGCATGCGCGAAGGTATCGTTACCTAATTGGTCAATGAACGAGCTCTGATTGGCTGGAGAAACTGTATCATAATGGAAAACAGTGTTATAATGACCATCATTATGATACCGTTTTCTGACACGTAATAGTGAGGGTCGAACATAAACTATATTTCAGATCGGTGTATTGCTCTAGTTTATATTGTAAAATTAAACTTTTATGGCAGTTTACATGATTCTCGATTGCGACGAAAAGTATTGTGACTGGCGTACACTTAACGCTAGCCAGCAAAGATCAACAAATATTCCTTGATTTCCATCGTCATATAGGCCTACCTTACAATTTCGTAGTATAGGCCTACCTGCACACGAATCTTTTCTTTCGTAGTTCCGGCCCTTAAAGCAACAATAACTAACTAACACGAATCTTTTACTAGTAATCATACTTAAATCCCACTAATAAATAAGTCTACGGTACCGTAAACTCAATTTACCGCTCGAGCCGGGCAAGTATGTTGGCGTGGTCAGTGCTTCAACTCTCCGCGTGCTATAGCGCTGACAGGGCGCCTCCTTATTACTCCTTGATCAAGGTTGCCAGACAGGATAGTTCCGAATTCGTGCTAAATGTCAATTTCTTATCCGGGACGGTTATTGTCCCGTATTTCCGAGAGTTTTGAAACTATTTCCTTCGACTAGTTCTCTTTGGGTCTTTATGTCCAAAGTTTTTATTGTAAAGAGTACTTACTCGGTAGCCGGCCCCGTGGTGTTGGGGTCGCGCGCCTGCCTCTCACCCGGAAGCCCCGGGTTCGATTCGCGGCTCCGTCAGGGATTTTAAAACTGACGTGAGGGTTGGAACGGGGTGCACTCCGCCTCGTGAGGACAATTGAGTAGTTGTCTGACAGTGAGGCAGCGTCCCGATCACGAAAACCAAGATTAACGGCCGAGGGGACCCGATGCGCTGATCACGCGTCACCCCAATATCTGCAGGCCAAATGGCTGGGCAGCGGTCGCTTGGTCGGCCTAGGCCTTCCATGGGCTGTATAGTGCCAGGGGTTGACTTACTCTGGTATATTCGTTCGTAAAAACTAAAGAAACTCTTTGCTTCATTGCTTACAATTTTGGCGAGCTTTGGATTAGCCAGCCTGGTGGGTATAATGTAGTGCCCGATTCTTGGATGTCACGGGTAATCTCGAGCTCTCTCTCTATTTGGCTGATTTCTGTCGAAAGGCATGTATTAATAAAGTGCCCTGTGATGTCAATATAACTTGTGTAAAATCATTCTTTAAGGAATGATCATGTCACGCACCAACAACGCACCTGTCCGTTATTTTGTTTTCAGGAATCTTAAGCTACGGCACAATAACCAAGCACAATTTTAAATATAGGAGCCATTTTACAGTGTTGGCTAAGTAATGTATTATCACAATGTTGCTTTTCATTTTGTCAAAACGTTTGTGCGTAATTAGATTGGATGCGAGGTAACAAACAAGTTTCCCATATTGCTGGCGAAGAGTCGTAGTAGTCTCAAACCCATTATACAGAGTTATTCAAAATGATTGTCGGGGTTACAAATATCCATAACACACAGTGCAATTGTCGTAGGAAGACGAATCGTGTTTTATTGTGTACTGTAACTTAAAAAGCTCGATATGTGCGCCTCTACACACATCAAGTCGAAAGTCCATCTCTTCACACTCACGCCCCAACATGACAGTGGTGATTATGTCGAAGGCGGCTCGGATACGCTGCTTCAGTTGCAGAATATTCGCCGGTAGAGGAGGAACAAATACCCCCACATGAAGAAGTCATACAGTGCTAAGTCTGGTGACCTTGGTGGCCAGGATAAGAGCATCTGATCATGTTCCGTTCCACGATGGAAAGTGGCTTCGTAACTGGAAACTAGCCTGTCAGAAAATGACTGTTGTCTTCTTCTTCTTTTTCAAAACGTTGTTCCAGTTCCATGCAAAAATTCCAGCGTAGGACTTTGTCATTGCCTGTTAAAGCTTGACGCAGTTGTGGGCGATATGGCGTTACATGCAGACGCTTTCGTAACACACGCCATACGGTGTTTTGAGGAACATGCAGTTCCTTGTTGCCTCTTGTAGTCGATTTCTTAGGACTACGGAGATAAACGTCCCTGATCCGATTCACGTCTGCTTCTGACACGCTTTTCCCTTTACACAAGCAACCGGTATTCATGAATTACGCATACCATCTGCGAATAGAGTTGTCGGAGGGAGGGTCTTTCCCGTACGTCGTACGAAAATGGCGCTGGACTATGGTAACGGACCGGTGTTGATGAAATTCGAGAGTACAAAGCGCCTTCTCCTTACTGCTGACCGCCATTTTGTCAAATACTGCTGTTATTGCCATCTGGTGGTTATACATGGTACTAAATCGATGTAGAACGAAACTTAGAGAGTTAGTGTAACCGTTACTGCAACAAATACAATGGTATGTTGTCCACTGTTTCTACTAAAAATCACGAAATCCCGACAATCATTTTGAATAACCCTGTATTAGTCGTTCTTGCGTGCGTGTGTGTACACTTGCCTGTATTAATGACGGTGGAGACGACCCGGTGAACGTATGCACCGATTCCAACAGGGGGCATCATGTTTGGTTGCCGAACCCCTCTTGTGTACATCCCAGGGCGCATGACAGGGATACTGTAGTGAAACGCTATGCTCACAATTTCAGCCCAAATTTCACTTTCGTGGAAGATAACGCTCGCACGTGCCCAATAATCGATGAGTTAGCTGTGGGTGGTCAGAAGAAGATGTGTCACCAATCCACCGAGGCACCGCCGATGATCAGAGAATGAATAGAACCACTGCATTTTTCTCGAGGAAATGTAGGAAAACCACAGTGATAAAATAAGTCAGGTTAGCCTGTGCATATTGTGAGCCAGCGAACTGCACGCCTCACTACCTGTTGGATGCAAGATGCAGGCAGGACATGATCTCTTGCCAAGTCTGTGTCTTGTCTTGTCTTGGCTTTAAACAGGATCCGGATTGACTCAAGGAACTTTTGGATGTATGCTAATATGAAAATCTTGTAATTTTCTCCTCGAATGAGTTCAAATCTATTTTTTGATTAGTTTTCCATTTTTTTCCCTATGATAATAGTTTTTTTAGCCTATTTTCTTTTTATGAAAAAAAAAAGGCTTATGAGATCACCTTTTGTCCGTGTGTGAGTGTGTGTGTGAGTGAGGTATGTGTATGTGTCTGTGTGTGTCCCTAACAACTTCTAAACGGCTGGAGCGATATCAATGAAACTCGGTAAGATCATAGCACTATTCTGGCCGACCCAGGCCGTGTCCTTCACATTTTATTGTGTCTCACCAATCCAACATGGCGGCTGTGCAAAATATTTTACCAGCATACAGTATCTCCGAAACTATTACCGATATCGCCCTGAAATTGTGTACGGTGAAGGGCACTACTAGAAGTTCACCTATGAGACTTACAAAAACATGGTGACTACACAACCAACATGGCGGCCAAGCGAAGTTGAGACTTTTAAATAGACTTTTCTCGCGATTTAACTATCCAAACGTAATGAAACTTGGTACAGCAAATGTTTATACACATTGTATTGCACTAGAGTCTAATTTAGTTCAATTGTTTACATAACCTCAATATAGCGGCTGTGCGAAATATTTCACTGACATTCTATATCTCCGAAACTATTACAGATATCACCCTGAAATAAGGTACTGATACAAGTTTGTCTATGTGACTTTCATAAACCTGTAAAGTACAAAACGAACATAGCGGCCAAGCGAAGTTAAAACATTTTAATAGACTTTTCTCGTGATTTAACTCTCTGAGCGCAGTGAAATGTGGAACAGTAAATGATTTGACATATTGTAATGCACTGGTATCTAATTTAGTTCAATTGTTAACATAACCTCAAGATGGCGGCTGTGCGAATTTTTTAAATTAAGTTTTTATTTCTTGTGTCGTAATCATGCGATCGAAGTGAACGTTTGAATAATGAACCTAGGCAATAATTGTCCTTGAATGGTACATAACTCTATGGCCTATACATATAACAATCCAAAATGGCGAGCATCCGAAATATTTAGACGGTTCTCAATATCTATGAATCTTTTACAGCAATTAAACTGATTTTTTTTTTATGTTCATAGAGACTATGAACATATGTTCACCTATAGGACTTTCAGTAACCTGGTGAGCACAAATCCAACATGGCGGCGACGCGAAGTATAAATATTTAAATGGACGTTTCTTGTGAATTAACTAACCGAGTGCAGTGAAACGTTGCACGTTAAATGCTTATACAAATGTTCATCCAAAGGCATCTAATTTATTTCAATTGTTTGCATAATCACAAGATGGCAGCTGTGCGAAATTTTAAAATCTCGTTTTTACTTCTTGTGTTCTAATCATGCGATTGAAGTTTGAATACCACACGTACACAATAATCTTAATGTAATAGTACAAAAATAAAAATCCAACCTGGTGACCATCTGAAATATTTAGACGGTTCTCAATATCTACGAATCTATTACAGCAATCAAACTGAAATTTTGTATGTTGATAGAGGCAATGAATATAAGTAGGATATATGAAAATAGGCTGTATAGTTCTTCACGGAACTGCTTGTTTTGTAGTCAGTTTACCCTCCAGGTAGACTTTCCCCACGGACTCGGCGAGGGATGCCACCTTTACCGCCTCTACGGGCAGTGTCCTAGAGCTTGACATCGAGACTGGGGATACAACTGGGGAGGTGGGACTTGCGCCTCGCCCAGGCGGCCTCACCTGCAAAGCGAACAGGGGGATACATATGGGATGGGAAGGATCAACAAGGAACAGGGAAGGAGGCGGCCGTGGCCTGACGGTAGGTAACATCCCAACATTTGCCCGAAGACGAAGTGGGATACCACGGAAAACCACTTCGAGGATGGCTGAGGTGGGAATCGAACCCCCTATACTCATTTGGACCACCCGAGGCTAGACCCCGTTCCAGTCCTAAAACGACTTTTCAAATTTCGTGGCAGAGCCGTGAATCGAACCTCGGATCTCCGGGGTGGCAGCTAAGCACGCTGACCACTACGCAACGGAGGCGACTGAAATGAATGATGGCGTTCCAAACCACCACTGCCCGTGGGAAGAAAATTGAAACATACTAAGTAAAAAAGTACGCATGAAGTGGGACTCGATCCCCGGTCCTCTTACACCACAGTAGAGCGCTCCACAATTCCGCCAATTAGACACTTCCTTGCTACGTTTACTTTATCTTTCCATTTCTTTTACATATCGGTGTTGCCACTACAGAATATCAACTACCGTAATCCAGTCGAGTCTACTCTTGCCCATCAATAACATGGATTGTGATAGGCTTGAGCACATTGCGGGAGCAGTTCCATTACTGCAGAACTCACGGCCAACGAGAAACACTGGCCCTGACGCGCATTGTACACCACTTCCTGTAGACTTCTGTGTATAACTAACTCTTGAGTCAAGTAAATACAGAAATACCAGAACACTAGCCTAAACCCGATTTGCAACCCAGATACTGCGAATCCATGAATTAAAACATCATATTAGCCTGGCTGTAGCATAAAATATCCTGTAACTCGATTCTAACTAAACAGAAATCGTAATTAGACCACACTTAACTTATTAATTGCTTTATTCCACTGCGTGAAATCAGTAATTCACTGAAATCGTTACTGCTTGGCTTCCTTTCGTCATAAATGAATGTTTTTTCTACAGAAACCTTCCTCGAGAAATCCTTTACAGAATGGTGAAAACCGCATCAAAATCCATCCAGTGGTTCTCGAGATTACCCGTGACATCCAAGAATCGGGGACTTTGCTTTATACTCTGTAGAGATCATTGTAGATGATGCTTGCCACGGAGGGTGAGTGGTTATCGAGTCGGACTGCCAACCCCAAGCTCCAGGCCGTAGTAAGTGATTTTTGAAAGACGACAAAAATCACGGCACGCATGTCATGTTGGCATGTTAAAGAACACATTTGAATTCAGTAGACCGTGTTCACTATGGCAAAATTAATCTCGCGATTTTCCGCCAACACAAAAATTTCCTCATTTCTCTACTAGAAAGCGCTATAGTGTTAAGGAGCTTAGTTATCTAACCTCCTTGACTTTCATAGCGCTTGAAGGAGCGATGAAATTCGACATGCAAGCTGCCGTCAGGGCGTCAATTAAGAAAGCTTGCACCTGGCACCCGAGGTCATACGATATTATTATTATAGTAGTTGATAAGAAAGTATTAGGCTGCCTTTTGGGAATATGCTCGATAAATAACGAAAGTTAATTTCATAGGTGGTTGCTTATTAGTAATGCAGAGTCATTTGATGGTTATTAATTTAGCGTATAGCTTTTAGTGCCAGGGTAGTCAGAGTTTGTAGCTGCTTCTATGCGGACACATATGGGGTGAGCAACAAATACCATCGCGTGTGGATGAGAAGAAATGAATGAAGACGAATGAGCAAGTTCAATTAGTTCCAATTTTGGCTACCAAATGCCACTGCCACCTAGCGGCGAACGTTGGAACTTGATGGTTAGAACAATGTGAATGGTGCCGGAAAATGTATGCATGCATAATTCAATCTAATATACACGATCATATTCTATGGTCTTTCACTTCTGTGGTTGTCATCTTGCGCGTTATTTATCAAATTTATCACATACTATTGTGGCAGCACTTCCAATGAAGAAAGAATACGCACATCAAAGAGCATAGAAGACCAAAGATAGACAAAGTGGAATTATTATTATCTCATTGTATCTGTTTATAAGTTTCATTGTTTTCTCTAGATTATTACAACATAGTTAATAAACATCTTGACTGACAAGCAACTAAAGTGGTGACCCCGACGTGATCAGAACAATACCGTGCTGCCACACATCTTCAGAGTAGGAAGTGATGTGAGTACGGTTCGTAAGTTTGAGAATTAGCCGTTGCGAGTGTTTTCCGCCGTTCTCTTCTATGAAAGTACTGTTTACATTAATTTCACTGCAAGATTCCTTGATCTTATTAACCTCGTTTGGTCATAATTTAACTCACAACGAAGGTCACACACAACTTGCAGCCCTTGAATGCCAGTCTGCGTCCAGTTGTATAACGAGTAACTTCAAGAACTAGCGCATTTTTATAAACCAATATAACTTAGCTCATTCAACGACAATTGCCATGCGCATGAGGTCTCTTCAACTGTTACCAATGCGCACACATTACTGTTGCAACATGTGACATACAAAATACACCTTGTAATTATGTGAACAAGCATTAATTGGCAAAACGATTGCTCTGATTAAAGGTTATTGATGCGTGACAAAAACCAGGAGTGTATATACCCCCTCTGCCTGAAAAGTTCGGTGAATGGTTCTATATTACGAACGGATTGTTGGCTTACCTGAAACAGCCGTTACTGTCCTTCGAAGTAATCCCCGTGGATAGTTATGCACTTCTGAGAACGACTGAACAAGTCCTAGAAACTCCTGGCATAGTCTTCTTTAGGGATAGCCTTCAATTTGGGTCGTCAAACCTCTAAATTGAAAGCAAGAACGTGCACACCTGTTCGACGGGTCGCAGTGGAATGGAATGGTCCTGAAAACCATCGTCACGGGTGACGAGACCTGGTGCCTGAGGTACATCTCGAAGGCAAGCGTCAAAGTATGGAGTATCGGGGTCTAGGATCGCCGAAAAGCCCTGAAGGGCCAGAGGTTTTCGGACATTTCGGACATCAACGTAATATGACGACCCAACTGAAGGCTATGCCTAAAGAGTTTCCAGGACTTGTTCAGACATTCTCAGAAGTGCATAACCATCCACGGGGATTACTTCGAAGGATAGTAACGGCTGTTTCAGGTAAGCCAACAATCCGTTCGTAATAGACCATTCACCGAACTTTTCAGACAGAGGTGTATTAGCTAACGCGGCCCGCCGAGCGCTATCTAGTAATTATTGGTCTAGACAAAAACCATTGGTGTGGATAAGGATTAGTGACATATGCACGAGGTTGGCGATATTTTATTTGTCTCGTAATTCAGGCGAATTATAGCAGGCACAAATGGAATTCGCCTGGAGAAGAAATCTCTTCTATGTCTTACCTTACGAGGCTGAGTGTATCCCGTACCAGCCATCAGACCAGAATTCAATTTATTCGTACAGCCGGGAATTGAACCCGGACCTCCGCCAGAGGGCGCACCGTTTTCAATACCACAAACACGCTATATGAGAAACATGAACGAAACTTCTTGAAGGTTTTATTCTTAATTATTATAATATTGACAGACATTGAAAAACAAAAAGGAAAATTCTGAGAAAAAATCACGGCGGTGTTTTCAGAGATAATTTCTGGCAAAAAGGACCAACAGAAACATTATACAGAAATATTGAATCTATCACGACACTCATCAGAAAACGCAGAGTTAAGTTCTTTACACACATCGCCAGAATGGACGACACGAGACTGACTAAAAGAATATTCAACATAATTTCTACGTCGAAATTGGGTACTTCTTGGTACAAAGAAACTACGGAAGACTTACAACAATTACAGTACATGTCACCATAGAAGACATCCACGACCTCAGCATTTGTAGACAGATTCCCGGTCAATGCATGTGAGATTTTCGAAGTGAAATGCCATGTCCTGTGGTTCGGATTCCACGTAAAAAGGAGATCCCGTGGCTCATGATCTCGAGATTAACGGTCACGTTAAACTACAAGCTTCCTTTTCATTTGTAGACAAAAAATCAGAAACCAGAAATTTGAATTTAGATCACAGCCCAAAGGAAATATGCGTAAATGGTCAGAAGAAGGCTCACAGTGAACGGATGAAAGGTATTTTGGAAGATAAAAAGAAGAAAAGAGCCACCACCAAAAGCTAGATTTTTTTAGCGCAAATAATAATTAAAATAATATTGACAGACAGATTTAATTGTTAATATATAGTTTGTTGGTCAATACGTACACTTTTTTTCATTAACCAAAATGGTAGTTATTTTAGTTCCCCTCCGTTAACCCGAATATATTCTGCACAGATTAGCCTTAACCAGCCGAAGAGTTGAGCCAAGTTGAGGTTTCTACTTTACAAGAAGTGTAGTGAGCAGGTGCTGCTCCCAACTTTGTGATCACGGGGCTTGCAACTTTCTTGCCAAACTCCAAACAATGGCTCCCAGCCCGAGGCCGTTGCCATGGTAACCGCCGCTAAATGGAAACGAATATTGAACGTGCTCTATCTCTAATGTTCCTTGCTTCATGTTTATGTTATTCTGCTCAAACAGAAATCTTATTTTCATCTTCAGAACTGGATTACTATTCAATTTTAAAACCACAGTCGAGCGGAGTGGCGCAGTTCTTTTGGATTGGGGCTCATTCTGACGGCATTTATCATGTTTTATTGAAACAGCATCGTGTCAATAGATTCTGACACTGGCTCACATCGCGCAGCCTGGAGACGGGAATGAATGCGACCGTTCACTTTACGACATCATCTCCCATAACCTGTTCAATGGCGATGCCTGCACTAGTTTGTGCATTTGTGATTGTGGGCAGGAGGTGACCGTGGCCTTAATTTATGTACCATTCCGACATTTTCTTGGAGTAGAAGTAGGGAAACCACTTCCATGTGGGAATTGAACACAGAATCCAGTCAAGAATGCTAGTCGCTACACCATTTGTGTTGGGGAGTCAAGCGTTACTTTTAACAGTAACGATGTTCGTTACTACTTCAAAATGGAGCAATCAATGTCACAGGTGTTTTATTTAATTCTTTTTCTTTTTTCTTTCTTTTTAGTGATTTGTTATTAGCATTTTTTTCCGAAGGAAACATTAACAAGTTTATTTTATCACCCACTAGCAGTAGTACCCGGCTTCGCCCGGTGGAATGATGATAATGTTTTAAGGTCTCCTTAGAAATATAATGGACTTAAAATCTAAGTCATTTGCCCCCAAAGACAATGAGGGAGTAATATCTAGGTCATTTGCCCTTTTGATAAGGATGATAATAAAAACTACTGTTGAATTGACACGTCAAACTTACAAACTACCGTAATAGAAATACATATTTCAAAATTCACAGGCGAGGAAGACTTATTGTGTGTGGTGATTAATGGTGGTGTAATGGGCGTAACATCTACTGTAGGTCATTTGCTCTTATGATGAGGATGATAAGGGAAACTACTACCGGTATTGAATTGACACTTCAACGTATAATGTACACAATGTACTGTAATAAAAATAACTATATGGCGGCTTCGGTGGCGTATTTGGTAGCATGCTGAGCTTCTATGCCCAAGATAGCGGGTTCAAACCCGGCCAAAGCCGTCGGATATTTTAAGAGCGTTAAAAATCCGTCAGTATGCCTTTCTTCGGAGGGGAAGTAAAGCCGGCGGTCCCATGTCAGATTTATGGCATGTTAAAGAACCTTCCACTAATTACACCTGTGTGAAGCTAAATTGGATAGGTAAACAACGCTCATAGATGTCTACGTCCGTTGCCAAGAGCCGACTGCAGTGGCGTCTAGTAGCTAAGTTCCGAACTTGGCCTAGTAGTCGTTGACGGTGGCGCTTGGCGGCAAAAGTAGGAACTATTTGAAGAATTCTAAGTTGCAGTTTGTACTTAAATTAAAAAACAGATAACACACACTAATCCAGTCATCACAATTTACACCGGTTATCAGACAGATTCTACACACACCCAAAGTACACGGGGCTACATGACCGCGTTGTCGCGGCCCCTAAACTTAAGAACCAACCAACCAAAAATAAATATTTTAAAAATCACAGTCGAGAAAGACTTTATGCGGCGGTGATTATTGGTATGATGCGCGTAACATCTAGGTCATTTGCACTTATGATGATAATAATAAGGTAATGAAAAAATGACTACTAAACGAACATGGTGTTATTTTAAAACTGATATAGGTAATTCAGGTGTCTAGCTTCGATGTCTTCCAAAGTCTCAACCTTATTTTCTGGCTTAGGCCTGTACTGGATGCGTCTAGTGAAAGAGCGTACTGCTCGGCAAAGACAAAGAATATAGGTCCAAGCTGCACGAACCTGAGATGATCGCAGATGATGACGAAATATGATGACACACGTTCGGGGTTCCCCGTCCTATACAGATTGACCGGGAATCACTCACTGTTTCGCAACGGCCCTGTGCTGGCATCAGCATAGACAGCAGGAGATAACACGGCGGGCTCTGGAAAGTATTCTCAAGTCACCTCGCGATGAATCAGCAAGCTATTCTCACAACTGACCCCCCCCCCAGGGTCTCACAACTTGTGGGACGTCGGTTGGCGACCACGGAACCCCAGCTGAGTCTGACATCGCTTCTACTTCCTGGTGCCGGGCTCATTTCAGTTCTCTTTCCTGTCGGCCTCCCTTGGTCAACTCTTGTTCTCTTCCGACCCAGACTGTATTAGGGTATCCGAGGGCTAGGGAGTCTTTCAATTTCCCGCCTTAATTGGCTTTGTCTCATCTTTCCTGATACCCTCATTCTTCGAGGGGTTTGCCTTCTTTTCCTTTTCATAATATCTCCTGTCTTCTGCTCAAGGCCCTCAAAGAGGCAGGGTGTGTGTAGACCCACCACTTCTGGTACACCCTCAAGGGCTCATGACTGGTGAGTTAGGAAGCTGGCAACCCCGAGGAATTCCTGAGCTACATGCAGGGAATGGAGTGGTATGTCAGAAATTTCAAGTGGACAGTGTTACGCATCGGGTTCCAAAGGGTAAGTATACACACTTTGTTTTCGATCGGTGAACGATGTAGATTTGTGCCAAAGGGCCTAAATGCGTGGAATGGAGTGGTCTGTCCGAAATTTCGAGTGGACAGTGTTACTCGTCGAGTTCCAAAGGGTAATTATGTAAAATCTGGCTGAGATCGGTGAAACGGTGTAGTTTTCTGCCAAAGGGTCAAAAAGCAGGGAATGGGGTGGTCTGTCCGAAATTTAAAGTGAACAGTGTTACTTGTCGGGTTCTACGGGTAAGTATATAAAATTGGGGTCAGATCGGTGAAACGGTGTAGATTTGTGCCAAACAGCCTAAATGCAAGGGATGGAGTGGCCTCGCCGCAATTTCAAGCAGACAGTGTTAGTCGCAGTGTTCCAAAGGGTAAATATACAAATTTTGGTTGAGATCGGTGAAACGGTGTAGATTTGGGACAAAGGGCCTAAATGCAGGGAAAGGAGTGGTCTGTCCGCAATTTCAAGCAGACAGTGTTACTCGCTGGGTACCAAAGGGTAAGTTTCCGAATATTGGTTCTGATCGGTGAAACAGTGTAGATTTGTGCCAAAGTGCCGAAATGCAGGGAATGGGGTGGTCTGTCCGAAATTTCAAGCAGACAGTGTTAGTCGCAGTGTTCCATAGGGTAAATATACAAATTTTGGTTGAGATCGGTGAAACGGTGTAGATTTGTGCCAAAGTGCCTAAATGCAGGGAATGGGGTGGTCTGTCCGAAATTTTAAGTGGACAGTGATACTCGCAGGGTTCCAAAGGGTAAGTATACAAAGTTTGGTTCAGATCGGTGAAACGGTGTGGATTTGTGCCAAAGGGCCTAAATGCAGGGGATGGAGTAGCCTCTCCGCAATTTCAAGCAGACAGTGTTAGTCGCAGTGTTCCAAAGGGTAAATATACAAATTTTGGTTGAGATCGGTGGAACGGTGTAGATTTGGGCCAAAGGGCCTAAATGCAGGGAATGGAGTGGTCTGTCCGCAATTTCAAGCAGACAGTGTTATTCGCAGGGTTCCAAAGGGTAAGTATACACATTTTGGTTCAGATCGGTGAAACGGTGTAGATTTGTGCAAAAAGGACCTAAATGCAGGGAATGGCGTGGTCTGTCCGAAATTTCAAGCAGACAGTGTTAGTCGCTGTGTTCCATAGGGTAAATATACAAATTTTGGTTGAGATCGGTGAAACGGTGTAGATTTGGGCCAAAGGGCCTAAATGCAGGGAATGGGGTGGTCTGTCCGCAATTTCAAGCAGATAGTGTTTCTCGCAGGGCACCAAAGGGTAAGTATACAAATTTTGGTTGAGATCGGTGAAACGGTGTGGATTTGGACCAAAGGGCCTAAATGCAGGGAATGGGGTAGCCTCTCCGCAATTTCAAGTGGACAGTGTTACTCGCAGGGTTCCAAAGGTTAAATATACAACTTTTGGTTCAGATCGGTGAAACGGTGTAGATTTGTGCAAAAGGTCCTAAATGCAGGGCATGGGGTGGTCTGTCCGAAATTTAATGTTGACAGGGTTACCCGCAGGGTTCCAAAGGGTAAGTATACAAATTTTGGTTCAGATCGGTGAAACGGTGTAGATTTGTATACATAACAGACAGACAGACAGACAGACAAACTTTGTGCTTTATATATATAGATTCTCCCAGCTCGGCTCTGCGAGAGATCATTCCTCTACCGTCGCAAATACGGGGATACAACTGGGGATGGTGACAGGCCGATAACTTGGGTCTAACCAAAGAAGAAAGTAGGCCGTCGACCTGTTGAAAGGAACAATCCCAGCATTTGCCTGGTGGTAAAAATGGGTAACCACAAAAACCATTTTCACGACGGGATTCGAACCCACGCTCTCCCGATGCCAGCAAAGACCGAGCTATCGCGTCACCGTTCTCAGCCACCGCGGTCGGTCAAGTATTTAAGTACTTTTTAAAATTTCCGTTTATCCAAAATTGATTTTTCCCTGGAACTCCAGAAATAACACCTGAGAGTGACCTCGTTAGTCACCGGGAAACTCAGGATATAACAATTAGGATTTACGAGTTGTAAATCAACAGATGATGATAATTGTTTTAATGGGCTTAACAACTAGGTTATCGGTCCCTAATGGTCTGGGTGAAGCGAAAATAATTACAAAATGGAACTCAGATGGAAAGATTCACAAAATGTAGTTGAGGTTCAAAATACTTACAAAATGCAATTGACGTTGAATATACTCGCAAATTGCAATTTAGATCGAAAATATTTCCAAAATGCAACTTAGAATGAAAATACCCAAGAAATGTAGTGTGGATTCAAAAAATTCGCTTAAGGTAATTTTGATACACGGTGAGCCAATTCACACACACACACAAAAAGTGCTGGAATCTTAAAGAGAAAAGGAAATATAATGAAAAGAAAACAAGAGGTCTGACCCCTCGAAGAAGGAGGGACCAGGAAAGATGAGACAATGGCCAATTAAGGTGGGAAAGTGAAAGACTCCCTACGCTTCGGATACCCTAATACCGTCGGGGTCGGAAAAGAACAAGATAATAATAATAATAATAATAATAATAATAATAATGTTATTGGTTTTACGTTCCTTTTAACTACACTGGCTTTTAGAGACGCCGGGGTGCCGGAATTTTGCCCCGAAGGGGATCTTTAACGTGCCAGTAAATCTACTGACACGGCTCCCTCGCATTTGCGCACCCTCAAATGCCAGCTGACTGCGCCAGGTTTCGAACCTGCAACCTTGGGCTCAGCAAGCGAGAACGTTACCCCTGAGCCACGCAGGAAAAAAAAGAGAACAAGAGTTGACCAAGGGAGGTCGACAGGAAAGAAGACAGAGATGAGCCCGGCACAAGTAAATGGAAGCAATGCCAACCCAAGTCCCTGGGGGTACAATCTACAGAGATGAGACTGTCACAATAAACATGTATTATTAAATATGATTTAGCCTACACGTTTCCAATTCTTGTTTTTACAGATCACTGGAATCCACTGTTCCGTCCATATCACATAGCAGCGGGGAAAGTACGATTATTATTAAGCAACCTAACGGAAAGGTGTTACTTTGCTGCTGGCTGCTGTCGGTGTGGTCAGGACAATATGCCAGGGCCCAGGTCACACACTAATCCCTGCGGCTGGGAGCGCTTTATCAAACTCGCGGCAAAGCTTGGCTCAGCTCCCCGTAATGTGCGTTCATTAGACACACAGCTAAATGAATGAGTGCTCTTTCTATTTATATTTAATTGCAGCAGTGGTCAAAGAAGTGTGCATATTCTGTGCACAGCTTGGGTCCGTGCTCTTCATTTCAACGGGAAGCATACTTCGCTTCGCTGTAAAACATTCTAATCATTAATATGATTAAATCAAGAGTTCTAATGTGCCATTTCGTTTCAAGGAAACGAACTGAACGTTAGTAAGAAGTATTTAATGACACAAAATTACTACTGTATAACTAACTTCGAAGCTCAGCTTTCTTTGCGGAATGTTTTAAACGTCCATGTCGAGGGCATATTGTCCTGTGTGAAGCAAACCAACAGGGCCCCATTCCATTGACCGTCAATCCGGGTGATAAATAGATCAATACCAAAGGTGACTGTGTGAGTTCGCTTAGCATGGTCACTTATTAATGATGTCCACTAGTTCCAAGCGTTACCGCTACTATCGCTGCGGACTAGAGGCCGGAGCAAAAACAGTTCAGCTTCATCGTCCATGAAAGCTGGTTAACAATGTGTTTAGCCATCACCGTCTGCTTTGCTCTAACAAGACCGAATACAATGTCTTGCTACAATAATATCAGACCGTAATACGACAATCGATTTGGCAAAAAAATGGTGGCAATCGTAGTGGAAGCAATCGAGTAAAGGCGGTTTGTTTGTTGAACAGACATAGAGTGGTTTCTACTGCCAGGCGTATACATGGTATATTTCTCGCGTGATCTCGTACTGTTTATCATGTTAATGGTGTACCGTAGGTAGTATAGTACATTGCAAATAATAAATACCGGTACCATAATATAATGCGAAGTGTTGTGATGTGTCATGAAAGGGGTCGTACATGCTATGTAACGAGCTATCTGTAGATCGAATGATACTGTTGCAGGTTATTTCAACTTTTACCTTTCATAAAGACCAAACAGTAAAGGAGAAGTGATAAGAAATATACACAGGGATGATTTCAAAGTAGCGCCAATTGACAGTTTGAACATACAGTACATTTATGGTTAGGGAAGGCCCGAACTGAAAATGGTGAACCAGTGTCTAATTTGTTGGACGTAAATGCATTCTATAAGAATATCAATGTGAGGTGAAATGGATACTGCAAGCTGGACAATTTGGTGAGCCATCTTTCAAATTACAATAACTGATATGTACTTTTGGTATGATGCAAATGTTGGTAAAGAAAGCCCTCTGTCTTGATTGTTTTCCGTGTTTTCTAACCTGTACTCCAGGAAAATGCCGAGAGGGGCAGATGACCTCGCTGTTTCGCCCCTTAAAACAATAACTAACTAACAAATATCAGGGGCAGATGACATCGTAGTTCCGCCCCTTAAAACAACAATGACTATACCGTATAACAAATGTCGAGATGGTTCCTAGCTTAAAACTACGGCCACCTTCTTCAAAATCCTAGCTTCAATTATAAATATACACACTACTACAGCCATTACAATGACACAGGTTATCAGACAGACACATCTACAGTAAGTACAAGGGGCTATAAGACCACGATATAACCCCTAATATAAGCAACAACAACAATGTCTATTTGCATTCTTGTAGCTCCATTTAGAAGTATTTGCATTTTGTAAATATTTGTCTTATCTTTGCTTTATTTGTGTCTGTCACCTCAGGGGCTTACATCTAGTGGGACGTGGGTTGGCGACCACGGGACCCTAGCAGAGTCCGGCATTGCTTCCACTTACTTGTGCCGGCCTCCTCTCCGTCTTCTTTCCTGTCGACCTCTCTTGGTCAACTCTTGTTCTCTTCCGACCCCGACGGTATTAGGGTATCCGAGGCCTAGAGAGTCTTTCACTTTCGTGCCTTAATTAGCCCTTGTCTCATCTTTTCTGATACCCTCATTCTTCGAGGGGTTATCCTTCTTTTTCTTTTCATGTTATCTCCTGCCTTCTGCTCAAGGCCCTCAAGGAGGGAGGGTGTGTGTAGCCCCTAACCCCACCACTTCTGGTGCACCCTGGATAGTGCTACACCCTCAGGGGCTCACAGTATCTCCTGCCTTCTGCTCAAGGCCCTCAAGGAGGCAGGGTGTGTGTAGCCCCACCACTTCTGCTGCACCCTGGATAGTGCTACACCCTCAGGGGCTCACAGTATCTACTGCCTTCTGCTCAAGGCCCTCAAGGAGGCAGGGTGTGTGTAGCCCCACCACTTCTGGTGCACCCTGGATAGTGCTACACCCTCAGGGGCTCACAGTATCTCCTGCCTTCTGCTCAAGGCCCTCAAGGAGGCAGGGTGTGTGTAGCCCCACCACTTCTGGTGCACCCTGGATAGTGCTACACCCTCAGGGGCTCACAGTATCTCCTGCCTTCTGCTCAAGGCCCTCAAGGAGGCAGGGTGTGTGTAGCCCCACTACTTCTGGTACACCCTGGATAGTGCTACACCCTCAGGGGCTCACAGTATCTACTGCCTTCTGCTCAAGGCCCTCAAGGAGGCAGGGTGTGTGTAGCCCCACCACTTCTGGTGCACACTGGATAGTGCTACACCCTCAGGGGCTCACAGTATCTCCTGCCTTCTGCTCAAGGCCCTCAAGGAGGCAGGGTGTGTGAGTTATGTATTCCGTCTAGGGTCGAACTCCAGACCCCATTCTAAACTAAGACTTATGATTATTATTACTGCAGATGTGTATCTGTCATTCTGTATATCTCGATATATTCTATGCCGACTCATTAGGACCAGCCTTAATAATTAACGATTATCACCGGTTCATGTTTCATTTCAATTTAACGAGTTTAAAAGAATCTTATAATAATATTCAAGACACTATCTCAAGTCTCGTATCACGAAGCAATAATACTTTTCCTTATCTAATATCAGAATTAAGAGAATCAATTAAAGAAACAAAAAAGGAATTAAATAAGTTGCTGCCTGCTACACCTAGAAGTAAGAGAGGTCTTATAAATGGTTTAGGTAGTATAATTAAATTCATATCAGGTAATCTAGACCAAGATGATCTAGACAATCTACAGGAACAATTAAAAGCATTAAAACAAAGTAACGCCAAAGAAATTAAACATATTAATAAATTAGTATCATTCAGTAACTCCATTGCTCAAAAGTTCTATAATGAAATGAACCATGTAAACTATAATATGAAGGTAATTAAAGGTATTTTACAAGAAGAAGACTTCAAGATTAACCTTCTGGAACATCAACAATATGTGCTCTTGTGTACGAACAAATTTGATAAAATCATACAAGTGATGCCAGATACTATTAGCTTGTCATTTAATGAAATGACAAATATCAAGATGTTCTCCCAAAAGGATTTAACAAATGTTGTATAACATTTACAACTAATCTACCCAACAAAAACTATAATTCATACTGACCAGTATCATCAATTTGAGAACCTTAAACTGTCAAAAACGCAAGTTCTCATGATGAACGAAGAAATGGTTGTAATATTATATTTGCCAATCACTGATGCTAAAACGTATACATTGTATAAAATTTCTCCTGTACCTAGCAATAATCTAATATTAATCCCTCCGGGAAAATATTACTTGCAAGGACCTACCTTAAGATGGTCTAACGCACCTTGTATAAAAATTACTCAATATTACGCATGTATACTCTTTAATACTAGAATAACTTCATGTAATTTAACGGACACTACCAGATGTCAATTTGCCACTGTAAAAAACGAGGTACAACTATTTCAACCACTAAATAAGAAGCATAGCCTTTTCTCTAGCAAAATTCCTCAAATAATCTTGCAAACCTGCCCAGAATCTCAGAGAACTATAAAATTAGCAGGATCATATGTTATATACTCAAATGAGTCTTGCCCTATTACCAGTATGGGCATAACTTTGCAACAGCAACCTACAAATTATGTGCACCTGTTTCCACTCCTGACAACTCCAAGTGATCCATACGTTAAGACCGAAATAAATTTCCATTCATCCCACCTCGATGTGAAAGGAATGAAGTTAGATTTAAAACCCATTCAAGAATATAATACTAAAATGAAGACTTTTGTATCTGTGAACACAAGTATTATAATACTTATTTTCTGTGTTATCCTGTTAATATATAGAACAAGGATAAATCAATGTATTAAATCTGTAAAAAATAGATTTAAGAAAATTGTTACCGAGGACGATAACGATCAACAAAGGGTGGAGGAGTTATGTATTCCGTCTAGGGTCGAACTCCAGATCCCATTCTAAACTAAGACTTATGATTATTATTACTGCAGATGTGTATCTGTCATTCTGTATATCTCGATATATTCACCCCACTATCTATGAGTGTGCACTTCATGGAATTCCTGTTATCGGAACCATGAATCAATGACGCACATGGCTCTCTCCCTTGTGAAGGGAGGATTTGTATAAAAGCCCCTATTCAGAGAATTCTTATTCTCGGAACCAAGGAAATGACACACTGCATATGAGTGTTCGTTTGTATTCAATTCAGAGAATTCTTATTCTCGGAACCGAGTAAATGACACACTGCTTATGAGTGTTCACTTCATAGAATTCCTGTTATAGGAACCATGAGTCCATATGCTGTATGACGCACATTGTCCTCCCCCTTGTGAAGGGTGAGTCCATATTCTGTATGACGCACATTGTTCCCCCCCTTGTGAAGGAACTGTATAAAAGCCCTGCGCTGAGGAGCACACACACTCTTCCAGTTACAGCAGCGACCGAACAGGTTGACTGTCTGGTGTTAACTTGTATATATTGGATTGTCAAAGATTAATAAATACATCTACAAAACTAACCAACGAGTTCTCATTCATAGAAAGCAGATACTACTCATCAGAAGTAAGAACCACGAGACCTACTGACTTAGCAGTAGCGACAACTTCTTAGTACATCACTAAAGAAGACTGTTAAGCGACAAACTTAACTTGTGTAGCCCCACCACTTCTGGTACACCCTGGATAGTGCTACACCCTCAGGGGCTCACAGTATCTCCTGCCTTCTGCTCATGGCCCTCAAGGAGGCAGGGTATGTGTAGCCCCACCACTTCTGGTGCACCCTGGATAGTGCTACACCCTCAGGGGCTCACAGTATCTCCTGCCTTCTGCTCAAGGCCCTCAAGGAGGCAGGGTGTGTGTAGCCCCACCACTTCTGGTGCACCCTGGATAGTGCTACACCCTCAGGGGCTCACAGTATCTCCTGCCTTCTGCTCATGGCCCTCAAGGAGGCAGGGTATGTGTAGCCCCACCACTTCTGGTACACCCTGGATAGTGCTACACCCTCAGGGGCTCACAGTATCTCCTGCCTTCTGCTCAAGGCCCTCAAGGAGGCAGGGTGTGTGTAGCCCCACCACTTCTGGTGCACCCTGGATAGTGCTACACCCTCAGGGGCTCACAGTATCTCCTACCTTCTGCTCAAGGCCCTCAAGGTGGCAGGGTGTGTGTAGCACCACCACTTCTGGTACACCCTGGATAGTGCTACACCCTCAGAGGCTCACAGTATCTCCTACCTTCTGCTCAAGGCCCTCAAGGTGGCAGGGTGTGTGTAGCACCACCACTTCTGGTGCACCCTGGATAATGCTACACCCTCAGGGGCTCACAGTATCTCCTGCCTTCTGCTCAAGGCCCTCAAGGAGGCAGGGTGTGTGTAGCCCCACCACTTCTGGTGCACCCTGGATAGTGCTAAACCCTCAGGGGCTCACAGTATCTCCTGCCTTCTGCTCAACGCCCTCAAGGAGGCAGGGTGTGTGTAGCCCCACCACTTCTGGTGCACCCTGGATAGTGCTACACCCTCAGGGGCTCACAGTATCTCCTGCCTTCTGCTCAAGGCCCTCAAGGAGGCAGGGTGTGTGTAGCCCCACCACTTCTGGTACACCCTGGATAGTGCTACACCCTCAAGGGCTCACAGTATCTCCTGCCTTCTGCTCAAGGCCCTCAAGGAGGCAGGGTGTGTGTAGCCCCACCACTTCTGGTGCACCCTGGATAGTGCTAAACCCTCAGGGGCTCACAGTATCTCCTGCCTTCTGCTCAAGGCCCTCAAGGAGGCAGGGTGTGTGTAGCCCCACCACTTCTGGTGCACCCTGGATAGTGCTACACCCTCAGGGGCTCACAGTATCTCCTGCCTTCTGCTCAAGGCCCTCAAGGAGGCAGGGTGTGTGTAGCCCCACCACTTCTGGTACACCCTGGATAGTGCTACACCCTCAAGGGCTCACAGTATCTCCTGCCTTCTGCTCAAGGCCCTCAAGGAGGCAGGGTGTGTGTAGCCCCACCACTTCTGGTGCACCCTGGATAGTGCTAAACCCTCAGGGGCTCACAGTATCTCCTGCCTTCTGCTCAAGGCCCTCAAGGAGGCAGGGTGTGTGTAGCCCCACCACTTCTGGTGCACCCTGGATAGTGCTACACCCTCAGGGGCTCACAGTATCTCCTGCCTTCTGCTCAAGGCCCTCAAGGAGGCAGGGTGTGTGTAGCCCCACCACTTCTGGTGCACCCTGGATTGTGCTACACCGTCAGGGGCTCACAGTATCTCCTGCCTTCTGCTCAAGGCCCTCAAGGAGGCTGGGTGTGTGTAGCCCCACCACTTCTGGTGCACCCTGGATAATGCTACACCCTCAGAGGCTCACAGTATCTCCTACCTTCTGCTCAAGGCCCTCAAGGAGGCAGGGTGTGTGTAGCCCCACCACTTCTGGTGCACCCTGGATAGTGCTACACCCTCAGGGGCTCACAGTATCTCCTGCCTTCTGCTCAATGCCCTCAAGGAGGCAGGGTGTGTGTAGCCCCACCACTTCTGGTGCACCCTGGATAGTGCTACACCCTCAGGGGCTCACAGTATCTCCTGCCTTCTGCTCAAGGCCCTCAAGGAGGCAGGGTGTGTGTAGCCCCACCACTTCTGGTGCACCCTGGATAGTGCTACACCCTCAGGGGCTCACAGTATCTCGTGCCTTCTGCTCAAGGCCCTCAAGGAGGCAGGGTGTGTGTAGCCCCACCACTTCTGGTGCACCCTGGATAATGCTACACCCTCAGAGGCTCACAGTATCTCCTGCCTTCTGCTCAAGGCCCTCAAGGAGGCAGGGTGTGTGTAGCCCCACCACTTCTGGTGCACCCTGGATAGTGCTACACCCTCAGGGGCTCACAGTATCTCCTGCCTTCTGCTCAAGGCCCTCAAGGAGGCAGAGTGTGTGTAGCCCACCACTTCTGGTGCACCCTGGATAGTGCTACACCCTCAGGGGCTCACAGTATCTCCTGCCTTCTGCTCAACGCCCTCAAGGAGGCAGGGTGTGTGTAGCCCCACCACTTCTGGTGCACCCTGGATAGTGCTACACCCTCAGGGGCTCACAGTATCTCCTGCCTTCTGCTCAAGGCCCTCAAGGAGGCAGGGTGTGTGTAGCCCCACCACTTCTGGTACACCCTGGATAGTGCTACACCCTCAAGGGCTCACAGTATCTCCTGCCTTCTGCTCAAGGCCCTCAATCCCCATTCTTCAAGGGTTGAGGGCATTTATTTTCTTCCTGTCCTTTATTTGCCTTATCCTTAATTTGTTCACCATTTCTTCTCCTAATAGGCCTTTGAAAGTTTGTAGTTAGTACCTATTAGTTAGGCTATAGTTTTCATTTTCTTCTCATCTTTCACTATCACCCGAACCATTAGGGGCCAATAACCTAGATGTAAGGCCCCTTAAAACAATATTATCAATATCATCATTATTTGTGTCTGTATTTTTGGCTACTGTCTGTTCGCGTTGCTTGTAGCGAAGTACGCCAAGGTTTCATATTGAATTTGTGCCTCATTGCATAAAATCCTGTAATTTCTGGTGGAATTTAATCAATTATGCGAATGTTTGACTTCGAATTTGCCGCTATTTCGATGGCGCCGTGCCCGCCAGTCTCAACAACTGTTCCCCTACGATTGCCACCATCTTTGTTTTGATATTACGGTCTGAGATATTGTAGTCGGTCTTGGCTCTAATATTCGCCTTCCCATTCAGCCCGAGTTGACGATCTTCCCACCAGTAGCGCTGCTAGGTTGAACCGATTGTGAGCCTGTCCAAGCACGCAATCTCGCTTACACTGTTTTGTGGCAAAATAAACGCAACCTTGCAACATTTCCGTTTGTTGCTTTAATTTTGGACACCAGTGCAAGTGTTGCAGCTGATGCGTTGATATTTTGTATTACTTTCAGATAGTACAGCATTTTCACTAAAACTCCATAATTTTGTCATGCCTATGGAATATACAGACAGTATGTTCATTTAATTTAAAAACCAATCTTATGTTGTGCCGACGTAATCTCTGGAGTATCAACCTAGTAGCGCTGCGAGTTAAGTGGTGGATCATTTTAGCACTCCTGCATGTTCGCTATTTGGAGTGAAGTGGGGAGGCGACATATTAGAGCATAGCAGACAGCGTGGTTTAGCGAACGCAAGCAGCGATCGTAACAGGGAAAAATTCCAAACTAGCGGATATTGTGACCAAAGTTTCCGACTTTTTGATCTACCAAAATACCGTAGGCTACTTATATTAATAAAAGATCGTGTCCGAAATGTGACCCTAAATCACTAACATGTGCACATGACCGACTGAAATGGAAGCGTGAACATCCGCACTATTCCACTCTTTCAGTCGGACTAAAAACGTACAAGAATTCGCTTAAAATGTGCCAATAATAACGTTCCATGCCTCTATTTTTATCACAGCTCGCTCTATGCTTTACGTAGTTCTTTTGTTCACTAAGAACATCGACAAAGGTTCTATGCTGGGTTTAATTGAAGAACACCAGTTTGGATCTTACTTATGTCTCGCGAGCACAAAGTGCGGTGCATTTTTCGTGTACAGTCGGAACGTTTCGGCAACATTCGGAATCCATAGAGCAACAACTACTGGAGCATAATAGGGATAACCTGAACTAGCACCAACATATAGCGCACAGGTACTATGTGGAACCATTTAAAATAAAATTCACAAATAACACACAATATGCTATTACAAACGCTTTAGAATGAAGATTTACCATATTATTAACGTGTCATTCTTCAAATTCGATGCGTATAATATGCCAACGGAAGGGAAATCAATTGAGTCCCACATAGAACAGCCATGACATCTAGCGGAAAAGTTTCGCATAAGATAATCTTATTGGATCGACTGCCGCATGATTCAAATTAGAATTATTATTATTCATCCTGAGATGCTCAAAATTATGATCATTACACAGTAATTCACTAATCTCAGGGCGTCAGGAGTTTATTAGTATTATTAAGAAGGCAGATAGATTCCTTGGTAATTCCACCGGCGCGCGGCGGGGTTCACGTGTCACTCCCAACTAGTATCTGATGGAACACAGCAACTTAACAAACTTGGACCCGACTCGTCTGTCGCTTGTCAAGTTCGTTCGCACAATTTCCGCAACGAAGTAGAATCAGCGGTGGCACAAGTCGCTACGTTATCAGTAGGAAGAAAATATTCTACCTCTATCCAGGTTGAAGGTAGAGAGAGGTGTGTTCCATTTTGGGAGGCGTTGAGATTCCTCTGTGGCTTCAGCTACTGTGAAGCAAAAACTCGAACCATAATACTTTAAGTATACCGTAAGTATTAACTCAGCTAATAAACTTTACTGATGACATCTGTTAATACCATTTCTTCTTCTTTCGAATAACGCATTTGGAGGGTGCGATGAATCAACTTTGGCCATGTTTCATCTTACCTTTGCCTTCTAGAGCAGGCAGGCGCGGATCTAGAGTTTGGCTTCGAGGGGGGTCAGAGAATCGAAATTGTTAAGAAAAAATGTATCACTAAAAACGCAATCACAAAATAACCAAACGTACTGAACCCTTATTGATCTTCGATAAATAAGTATTCATATTTATTATTATTATTACTACGGCCCAGGCAGCACATAAGGAAGTCGACTTGGATATTAGGGAGGCCAGCATTTCGTAATGATTGCAACAGAAGCTGAGTTGGTAGCTATTCCTGGGGGACGGCCAGAATTAGTCGAGTTCAAGGCCAAATTGTGCAACTACTGTACCAAAATTGGAGACATAAAGGAAGAATCACGAGGTCCTCTCAACGAACATACGATTGAATCAGCCAATCGCAAGAGACCAAGCCGTGACCACGAGGTGGACGGCGTCAGTAGTAAAAAGCGCGCGGAAGTGTGTATCTAAGGAACCGCCGAACGGATTAATCTCCGCTCGAGTAATTTGAGACGTTGGATTTATTTGGAGAAGAATGACACTAGCCCCATCTTTGTGAGACAAAAACTCTGGAAGTTTTTATCCGACTCCGCCCCACTCCACCGCCCTTGTCAGTTTCTCATAAATAGTCTGGCCTGACGCCAATCTGAGTACTTATCGTGTGGAGCCTTCAGAGGCATACTCCACGCCAGTTTGAAGTGTGATTTTGACGCTCGAATTTATCGGAGTACTATTCTTGTGGAGCCTTCAGAGGCATACTCCACGCCAGTTTGAAGTGTGATTTTTGACGCTCGAATTTATCGGAGTATCTATTCTTGTGGAGCCTTCAGAGGCATACTCCACGCCAGTTTGAAGTGTGATTTTTGACGCTCGAATTTATCGGAGTACTTATTGTGTGGAGCCTTCAGAGGTATACTCCACGCCAGTTCAAAATGTGATTTTTACGCTCTAAAATCAGTGAAGCTAATTCATTTTCTGAGCTCTGGGAGCTAAAGTCGCAGCGTTTGCAGTATCGAATTTTAAAAGCTATAATACATTTTGTTCTAAAATCAACTAAATTGTGTGATCTAAATATTTCACGCCAGCGCGTGATAAACTGTAACATTCTTTTAAAGACGACGAGTTCAACTTTAAGGGGGAAGTATCGTATCACCCTAATTAGCGCTTACCAGAACCGAAGTCCAAGACGGGACGGAAATACCGGACGAGATAGCGACTGCTGGTGCAGCCAGGATTTTGAACTTGTTAACGAGCCAGTGGCGCGGACTCGAGATGTATATTTTATGTATAAATTGTGTGTATTATGTGTGTTTTTATAGTGCGTATGTGCGATATAATTAGGGCCAGTCTTCGCTATTAATCGCAGTAGGACAATTGTGGGTGAACTGAGTAGCCTGCAAGCGATTATAGATAGGCAAATATTTAACATTGAACTTTTCTGCCAAGGAGTCGAGACCAAGATGATCAGCACGTGGTTTGAAGTTGGGATGAGCTTCAAGAAATCAACGCAGACGACTACTATGGAGTGCTAAATTGTCCATAGGGCAATGGGTTGAGGAGGATGTCCTTAGTCCTACATGCAGAAGCGGTGATGTACTAAAATTGGATTATTTCAATTATGTAGTTAGATTTGGCCGGGGAACTTTGTAAATAGTCATGTTTTTCTTTCTTGTTTTATAGCTGTTTTTCTTGTACCGACACTATATGTTTAAATGTCCGTTGGCGCGTGGCCAAAGTGTTTGTTGATATTTTGATTTTTTTGGAGTCATGTGTAATGTACGCGGCGTGCGTGCGTGATTTTTATCCTTGCAATTGCGGAACCCGTTACATTCGATAAATGGTGCTTTATTAACGTTAATATTTGAAATAGGAATGGGAGGAAATGATTGTAAAACATTTTGCTGAACAGGTTATTATTCATGTTAGGGTAGCCGAGTGCACCAACTTAAAAGTAATTGTAGAACACCTTCGTTCTAATTTGATAGATTTTTCTTGAGTCCTTTTCAGGTGACTAGTCACGGCATAGAACGATGGCACCAGCATGTGGATATTATTTGTGTCTTTTATTTCAGGGTCTGTCACAACCCATACGTGTGATTAAGTGTGTGTTGATGTGTCTAGTGTGTGTTGATTCTACGTGAGGAGGGGGTAGTTGTCCTACCGCCCTTATATATTTTTGCTGCTGTTGTATTTTAGATGGAAAGACAGAGTGCTCTTGGGAGACTGCTGATTCTTGTCCATATGTTTTTCTGACACACACGTATTATTGTGCTTTGGGGCACATTTCTTCGAGGTTCGACCCCATGTTCTGGGAGGTCGAGGTTATTGACACGTGGGTTGACAGACATGCAGAGTTCCACAAACCGCCCGTTTTGCCTGTGACTTATTTTGATAGGCAGTCCTATTTTGTCCGACTGAACCCTGTAAGCTTTCATGCAGCAAACCTGTTCATTGTGATGGCTAATTTTAAGCCATAATTAATTGGGGAGTTCGCCATGTGTGTAACGGATTGTTGTACCTTGTATGGATAAGAATATTGTGATTAACGTAAATGTTGGCTGTTTGCCTATTGCTTTGTTGATGACTCGATTTCATGTAATTTTGTTTGTCACACCCGTTTGGTGTAGTGGTAGAGTATTTGTAAATTTTGACAGCGGTCATTTGAGTATTTTTCTATTGGTCACGTGTTAATGTACTTGTGTTGATTTGTGTGAGAAGTCCTAAGTTTTTAGGCAGTAAATGTTGCTACGGCAATTCAAGTCCAATTTCACACGGAAATTTTTGTGTTTGTTTATAGTAGATTTAGGAAGTGTCGGTTTAATTTAAGTATTGTAGTTGTGTTCCCTCGTGTCGGTCTAGCTCTAGGAAATGCGGATTCGTTGTCTGAAGGGTCATTCTGGATGATAACGAATCACGCATTCAAAGTACACATCGTGGTGCATGTAGAACGGCGTACGCACTTATATGGTCACTTTTTGTATCTTTTATTTAAGGACACTTGGTCCAGGTAATTAATCTCTCCAGAGATATCGCCTAAGTTTTTGGCATTTTTATTAAGCGGGAGTCAGTTGGGAGTTTTTGTTGTTAATTGTTTATGTGTAAATATGGTGATTTGTTATTAAATTCAGTTGTTTTAACCCTGGCTTCACTCTTTCCTGCATGTTATTTTGTTATATGTTACCCTGCAAGTTAATGAAGCGCCCTGACAGCAACTTACGAATATGACCTGTTACGCCCCGAATCTGAGTCTCATATGCTTCTTTGCAAGGGTTCAGTACAAAACCAGACCAATTTTTTTTTTGCAAGCTACATGGATAGAAATTTGATGCTTTTAGCGCACCAAAAATATTCGTACAAATTGCAACGGCGTGTTTTGCGACTTTTACATCGAGCTTCGAGAAAAGTATCAAGGTACGTTACAGTTTCGGCAAGTCGAGTTGGTACCGACAAAGGGAGAAAGTCACAGCTTAAATTGCCAACCAAGCTTGCACTTTGGACGTCGGCAAAATTTGTTGGTGCGAAAAAAGCCCCAAATTCCTATCCGTGCATTGCTGCACATTCATCGTGACATCACTATAGACATCGATCACAAGGTTTGCTAAACAAAATAGACGAGTTGATTTTGTTATATAAATTATCGTTTTATATAACAGGTATGAAGTTGTAAATATGTACAGTTGTAACAGAACATAATAATTGCAATCAAGATATTTTCAGTATTGAATAAAATGAAAAGAAAAAAACACACTGTTTTTCAGTTAAAATTCGTTAAGTTTTATTTGTCTGGTTATTGTGTTTTCGTTTTTTGAGTTTACAAAAAAAAAATTGGTCTCCCGTTTGAGGGGGGGGGTCATGACCCCCGTGACCCCCCCCCCCCATGAATCCGAGCCTGAGAGCAGGGGTGAACACCCTTTTTATAAGTGTCGGACTGCATAGGCACTTGACAAACCCTTCCGCTAAAACTAATTTTACTATTATCTGAATAACGTATTTTACCAGCAGACAAAAAAAATGTGTTTCAATACCATTTCTGTGTGCTCTAAATGGTTTAAATCCACTTTTGAAGTTTTTTTTTTTTTTTTTTTTCAAATTGCGTTACCGTATTAAGTTATCAAATTACCGATTTACAATCAACTTACTCCTAATTCGAAAAGGTTTAGAGGTATATAAAGTAAAATAATACTATCACAAGGTTTTAAAATTGTTATTTTTACAAAAAAAAAAATCGTAACATCTAAGTATATAACAAGAAGTTCCGTGACGAACTAAAGAGCCTACTTTTCTTAAACTTTAAGATTCATGCCAATGATTAATCTACAGTATATGGACCTATCTAGAATAACGACGAAATTAAGTTGGTAATAATGAAATTTCTAATTAGTTTCAAATATACCTCGTATAATGTAGCCTACAGTTGGCAGCACTGGTGACTGAATATATTCTTAGTTCCATATCTTAAGGCACAGACCATATCTTAAGGCACAGACCATATCTTAAGGCACAGAATATAACATTTGGTTGAAGTCCAATGGACGTTACATGCAATTAGACACTGGATCAATCAGCGCGCGTAAATTCATGTTGGCAACAATGTCATGCATGTATTGGTCAGAAATAATCTGAAATATTATGATCTATTGTTGTGCCAATTTTGGATGAAACCCATTTGTTAGTATAGAAGTTTTATGTATTATATTTTAAAATTGGACTTATCAGCAGGCTTAGAATCATGTTGGCAGCACTGACGTACATTAGTTACTTCAAATTAATATAGAATGTCAGGTTATATACGTGTGCATAGTTTAAAGCTGTCAGCTTGCATACTTTCTGATATATTGGTATTTGGATAAGAAAATAGAGAAAGCATTTATTAACAGTTGGCAACCCTGGTGGCTCTTAAGAATACGCTCAGTCATATCTGTTTATGTACACATGGTAGCCTAAATACCAAATTTGGTTGAAATCCAATTGGTAGTGTAGAAGTTATAAGCATTCAAAAATTGGACCTATCAGCAGCCATATAATAATTTTGGCAACACTGTCATGTATGGCCTCCTGGGAATTACACTGAAATATTAGTGTCTATATGTGTGCCAATTTTGGAATAGTTCCTATGCATACTTTCCAAGATATCAAACATGGAGCTCAAATTTCAATTACGGGTTTTCAGCAGTTGGTAGCACTGACATCATTTTCAAATATGGGCTTGAGATATTCAGGTATAGATCTTTACTCACACCAAATTTGGTTTCGATTGCTGCAGCCGTTTAGAGGTTGATAGGGGGGGGGGGGGGGGACGACACACACACACAGCCAGACGGACAGGACAGACAGACACACCCACATTTTCCCGGATCGATCTCATAAGTCTACTTTTTCCTCATTTTTGCAAAATGTGAAAAGTAGGCTAAAAATGAGAATCATTCTAGAATCTAGAGTGTCGTTCCTTCTCTTGAGCCCACTTTCTTCTAGTTGTTAATTTCTTTCTCTCGTGAAATCCTGCCATTGGAGTAACTTCTCGAGAGAGTGTTCTGTTTTCTATTGTGTCTGTTTTAATTGCAGCGTTTTTCATATCCTTTCTCAATTTCGACGAATCATATTAACATATGTGTTTGGATTTGTACCTGTTCAGTACAATGAAAATCTGTTTAATTGCTGTCCATTCTGTAAATGTGTAGTCTTCTCTTCCTCATTACGTCAGTTAATTTTTCAGTTTTCAAATATAGCTCTCTGTTCGGTCTTAACCTATAATCTGCATTATTATTTCGTTAAGCCCCCAGTATTTTTCTCGAAATGCTTCTTTTGACCTTCTATAATGTTTCTAGATCTCCAATTCTTGTTAGTTTAAGTGTTTCTGACCACTGTTTAGGTAAAATCACCCTGTAAACCGGAAAAATGTCTAACGCGGAAACCGGAAAGAAATTTCGGAACTGTAGGTGTAAATAACCTGACTAAAACGGTTTATCTGATCCATAATACAAAGCTATAGCGCGACTGTACTTGCACCAAAGTCCTAGGAAACAGGTTTGCCACATTTCACATCATCTGTACCAACCCTCTCGTGATACACACAGTTTCCTTCTGACAAATAAGAGTACAAGAAAACAGTGAACTGGAGTAATATTCAAAGGTGTTCTTTTCACTGGGCACTGCATTTATTTACGTACCTGCAGCCGAAATAAATCAGAAACCTCTATGGACATCAAATTGGCAGGTGAAAAGCTAAAGGAAGTAGGAAACTTCTGTTACTTGGGAAGCAAAATAACCAGTGATGGACGAAGCAAAGAGGATGGCTCAGGCAAGGAAAGCATTTCTACAGAAAAAGGAATCTGTTGACATCGAATATAGATTTAGGTATTATGAAGTCATTTTTGAAAGCCTTTGTCTGGAGCGTGGCGCTCTATGGAAGTGAAACTTGGGCTATTGGTGCAGCAGAAAAGAGGAGAATTGAAGCGTTTGAAATGAGGTGTTACAGGAGAATGATGAAGATCAGATGAGTAGATAGGGTTACAAACGAAGAAGTATTAAGGCGAGTGGGAGAGGAGAGATGTTTCTGGCGAATGATAATGAAGAGAAAAGATAGATTGGTAGGACACATACTAAGACACCCAGGAATAGCAAGCTTAGTTATGGAAGGAATGGTCGAGGACAAGAACTGTAGGGGTAGACCAAAAACAGATTGCCTCGGATGTAAGGTGTGGTAGCTATATAGAGATGAAACGATTAGCTAAGGACAGGGAGGCATGGAGAACTGCAGCAAACCAGTCAAAAGACTGAAGACTCAAACAACAATTCAGTGACGATGACTTTCAAACTTACACTGCAGGAGGAAATTAAAATAATTCAAGAACACGAGAAAAACTACAATTATTTCATAGCAATCCTATGCAATAATACAATTTAGTATATTTTGTCTTAAATAAAGTTCAACCCTTTGTTTTTGTCATAAGAAACATCCTTTCCAATTTGTGCACTCGAGTTTCTATAGCTGTCTTTTCTGTAGTGTTGTTCGTTATCCATTCTCCTAGGTATTGAAAGCAATTTGTTTTACATATTGCGCTGTTATGAATTGTGATATTTTGAGGGGCATCATTGATGGTTGTCATGATCATGAACTTTCTTTCCTTCTAACGATATTATTTGTAGTCTCACTTTGGCTGCTTGTTTTTGTAATTCCCTGATTTGTTTATTTCAACAGAACAACAACAATCAGTATTTCTCCATAGATTACATTATAGGCACTGCTAACTTTATCATGTCCACAGCTACCTATATCATGTCTCCTGCACCTACAAGTCAGTTATGTTATATTATTTAATGTACCATGTTTTCAACCCCCATCTTCAGCATGGGTTGCTTTGCTCTAACATAACATAGGGTAGAAAACGCAAAACACATTATAGCAAGTAAAAGATAAACTCTAAAAATAATAATTGACGTTGACAATTACGACTAGTTCTTGGCAACGATCGTACGCAATGTTTAATGTTCACTCACGCGCGGCTATGGAGGTTGGTTCCTAGGTTTAAGGGCTGCGACATCGCGGTCATGTAGCCCCGTGTACTTGAGGTGTGTGGTAATTGTGATGGCTGTATTAGTGTGTGTTATCTGTAATTCAGATGAGGACTGCAGATGATCAATATCAAGTAGTTCCTACCAAATGCTACCGTCAACGACACGTAGCCGCGAACTTGGCTACTAGATGCCACCGCTATCGGCACCTGCCGTCGAACGTTGGAACCTAATAGAGTGCTAATCAAATCTAACCTAAAAATTTAGCTTCACACAATTGTAGTTAGTGAAAGGATCTTTTACATGCCATAAATCTATGACATGGGCCCGCAGGCATTACTTCCCCTCCGAAGGAAGGCATACTGAGGGATTTTTAACTCTGCGACAAGCAGATGTATCAACACTTAGGGCATTCGAGATGTGGTGCTGGCGACGACTACTAAAGGTACCTTGGACCGATAAAGTCACGAATGAGAATGTTCTCAAAAGAGCAAAGGTGACGCGTACCTTGGTTGAATCCTTAAACAAAAGAAGGAATAGTTTTGTTGGCCATTTGATTCGTCATTCTGACTGCTGCACCACACTCTTCGAAGGGAATCTAGAAGGAAAGAGGAGTCGAGGAAGACCAAGGACTCAATTTATAGACAGCATTAAAGGTAAGCACACTGAAACTCCAGGCCAGAGAAAGAAGGCGTTTTGGAAGACATGCATGTTACCTACCAACCTAGCGATCCTGGGCATAGAAGCTCACCACTATGAAGGTAGCTCGTGCTGTTTGAAACAGAAGAACGGTGTTAACAGAAAGAAGCGGGTTCGTTCATAACTTTGGTTCGTCATGGACGGAAAATGAATTCACTCGATGGAAAGTTTCAAATGATTAGATTCATTAGCAAAAGTCTGCAGGGTAATTAAAAAGTTTGACAAGCGACGTCTGGAGATGGCGCTGTAACGACATGACACAGCTGTCAAAGACTTGACCTTAACCAGGGAGAATCTCTGGATGGATTTTGATGCGGTTTTCAGCATGTTGTAAAGGATTTCTCGAGGAAGGTTTCTGTAGAAAAACATTCACTTATGACCAAAGTAAGCCGATCAGTAACGACTTTAGTGCTCTTCGGTTGACTCCTCCATGTCACTGTTTGCAATGCGACTGACAGCGTTGGACGATTGATGCATGATGCTGCTCGCTTTGTATCGTCACGTGACGTGCACGCGTGCCCTCTAGCGACGGGCTGTGACCTTCCACGCTCTGGTCGGAACCACACCTCGTTACACATGCCACGCTTAGTCGATGTCGTCACCGGTTTGCGCATTCCAGCCTCCGGCTCGTTACTTTTTGAACGCACCTTATAGAATGCCGGTGAAATTATTTCGCACAGCCGCCATTTTGGATTGGTGAGACGTATTCAAATTTGAAGGGCACGGTCGAGGTCGTGATTTAATCATCTGAGCGTAGTGAAATTTGGTACAGTAAATATTTATACACATCGTAATGCACTGGCATCTAATTTAGTTCAATTTTTCACATAACGTCAAGATGGCGGCTGTGCGCAATTTTAAAATTAAGTTTTTATTTCTTGTGTATTTAATCATGCGATCGAAGGGAACGATTGAATAATGAACCTAGGCAATAATCGTCATCTAACAGTGCATAACTCTAAGAATCTACGAATCTATTACAGCAATCAAACTGAAATTTTGTATGTTGATAGATGCAATTAATATAAGTAGGATATATGAAAATAGGCTGAACATTATAGAAAATTCACTTCTCAGTCAAAAAGCTAAAATAATTATTAAAGACGAAAATATAAGGTTCCAAGACAAATCTACACTAAAAACCAAACACATCATCTTGGAAGAAGATCAGTGAGAATGCAGAGTTACTGGGCGCTAAGGAAGGAACAACACAAAGAGAAATGATTGATTCAACATGCTCCAAAGAGGGTGAAACGAAGGAAGAAGGAAGAAAGATGATAATAATAATAATAATAAGTAATGTCGAACATCAAGGATGATACAGCACAACTAAACACCAAATATGGAACGATAAACCGTGTTAATAAATTTAAATATCTTGGGGAATGGATCCAGCAAAATGGCCTTGACAAGGAAGCCATAGAAGCAAGATTCAAGAAAATGGAAGTCGCTTTTCAAACCACCCGCAACATATATAAAAATAAGTGCTTTTCTATGAACACAAACATTCGTCACTACAACACTGTCATCAAACCAGTAACGCTATATGCATCTGAATGCCTTACCCTATCCGAGAAATGTTTGCTCGCGAAGTTAGAGAGAAATGAAAGAAAGATCCTACACGTCATACTTGGCCCGGACTACAAAAATGGCATCTACATCAGAAAATCCAGGCAAGGATAGAGAAGATCACAGACACAATGCGAAAAACGCAGAGTTTGCTTCTACGGTCATATACGACGGATGGTCGACTCCCGATGGACGAAACGTATCTTCAGTATATTCGACTCAAAACCAAAAACTACAATGACATGGTATGTTAACGTCCAGAAAGATCTGAAAGAAATGGGGATACGAGCAGAAGATGCACAAGACCGAAATCTTTATAGACCAGCCAACAAGACGTTTGGGACTTTCCGGGACGAAAAACGGACAACTGGTGCGAAATGGAGAGAGGAACGTCGTGCTAAACACAGTGAGCTCATGAAGACAATGTGGATCAAGCGAAAAATGAGCAAATGCCAGAATGTAAAATGAGGCTTATCGTGGTCCCTAGTTGGCCGATTAGCGAAATTGAATGAATGAATTATAATAATAATCACAAAGCACGACTTCTCACATCAAATGACTCCAAGTTGAATAAGTAACGCGGGTAGGGGAGGGGGTGGTCAGCGACATGACGAAAGGGGAATGTGTATGGAATGTCGGGCGTCACATGATATGGCAACAGCGAGTTCCACATTATTAATGGCAGCCGCGCCAGTCGGAGCTGAGCTGAACCGAGGCTAAGGCTGAGGCTTGCAAAAAGAAGTCCTCAAGTGAGGCTGCGGTGCAGCAGGGCTGGCCAACCTCTCGCAAAAACGTGTGATATTACTCTGCCGCGCGAGATATTGCATAGAAACGGACTCATTAAATCAAAAAGACCCTTCACGCCAGGAAAACATAACTTGGGAATTTAAGATAACAAAAGATAAAGAATAGATTAAAACAACCACACTTTAATTTCATTTAAGGGGGCATTTAAGGTATGGGGGCCATGATAAGATCTTGGAATGTGGTGCCGTCACGGATTTGTCATTTGATGTTGTATTATGTTGTTTTAAGGGATCATCGTGTGTTAATTGTGTTACCAGTGTCAGTTCCTGTTATCTCATGAATCTGTGCTCTCATTATGCTAGTTCCCTCAAATGCACCATCCAGTATGTTTGTGTGTCCTAAATTGCAGACATGTTTGTTTATCTTGCGTTGATTTGATATTTCGTAGTTCTTTGTATTCATTGAGGAAGAGCACACTGGCCTCCACCGCCTTCTATATCATGCCCAAGATAACCCGCACGTTTGTGTGAGGTGACAGATCTTTATAGTTGACAATCAACGTTTACAATTTTAGGTTATGTACACATTCTTCCCCTTGTAATAGCTGGTGATCCCTACCTTTTGAATTTTATATGATCCTTTTTTTTTTTAAATCCGGACCAATAGGTATGGGTAAGGGTAGGTGAGACTCTATGAGCCGTGACCGTGAAGAAGGTCACTTTGATAACAAACCGGGTGGCTCAGCACCTTAGATGGCAGCTCCATCACTGAGCTGATAACCTACCAGTCTTAAATTACAAGATCAAATAAAAAGCCAAAAGAAAATATCGGACGCATCAAATATGGTTGACGACAATGGATTGATTAAGGGAATGTTTGGTTTGTAATATTGTATACCGTATTTGAACTGTTTGCTATGTTTCTTTGCCTGATGATGATATACACAACTATAGAGAGTTTTTGCACATCATAGCTTCACTAATATGTAACTTAGAATTATGAGAGCTTAGAAACAAATCCCTAGGGGAGTGCGACAGGCTTCGGCAGCCGGCACAGTTCATATCCTCGCCGCTAGATGGGGGCTTCATTCATTCCATTCCCTGATCCGGTCAGTCGACTGGAGCAGGCTGTGGATTTTCAGAAACATGTTGCCAAAACATAGGGCCCTTATTTAATATATGAAGGAGTGCCGTATTAGTACATTATGCAACGAGCCTAGAATGGCATACAAGTGTCTTAATTACCATCATAGGCGAGTTGCATACGACTGTTTATGTTCGACGATAATTATTATAACTATTTTATGTTCGAACATAAATATTCATAAATATCAGTCGAGATTTCGCCAGTTTTATGTACTGAACAGAGCGCATGAGACACAGAGAATGCCCTGTATTTGACCATGGCCTCCTCGATTACTCTACTATGACACTAGGCCACGAAGTGAAATTTAAATTAGAAGGCCGTGGAAATCAGCGCATCTAATTATCTAATTGGGCAAACAACTCTTTCTTGAGCTCTGATTGGTGGGAGAAACTGTTTCATAATGAAAAATAGTGTTATATTGAGCCTCATTATGATACAGTTTTCTGACATATAATAGTCAGCGCGAACATTAAAAAAAGTATTACGGGATTTATTGATAGGACAATATCTGTGATATTTTAAATGTCATGAACCACAAAAAAAACACGATTTTATACCAGTCTGAATGGAATGATTTTACTTTCATATAAAGAAAACACATGAATACCGAGGATGAACCACCATTAATGTTATATTGTCAACTAGCAACCCGCCCCGGCTTCGCCCGGGAACAGTTATGAATGCATTACGTGATAAGCGCTTTTTTTCGATGTCAATGACTACGACCTATATCCGTTTTACGTCTCGGTATGATGGGTTAAATTCACTGACTGGACTATTAATTATATTATCATGGAGATGCATGTGCAACGAATTCTTGTTAGGCGTAATTCAAGAATGGCGAGGTGCATGAAACACAAATCCCCCTTCCGTCCAATCTAAAAGTACTTATAGTGGGCGATGTATTGAAGAAGGTCACTTTGATAACAAACCGGGTGGTTCAGCACCTTAGATGGCAGTGATGGAGATCACTGAGCTCGGAAGGCTGATAACCTGTAGCAATTTTCATGATGAACAATCTAACACTCATAGTATATTGATATTTTAAATGGTTTGCCCAGCTTGAGCTTAAAAAGCGCAAGTACGCCAGTTTTTTTCGACTTTTTCACTGAAATCGTTACTGCCTGGCTTCCTTTGATCATAAATAAATTATTTTCTACAAAATCGTTCCTCAAGAAATTATTTACGGAATGGTGAAAAACACATCAAAATCCATCCAGTGATTCTCGAGATTACCCGTGACATCCAAGAATCTGGGACTTGGTTTTATACCAAGTAGAGATAGTATGTCTTTTTTAATATTTAATTTGTCTTTCAAAAATAGTTTTTGTTAACATTTCCAAGTAGGCTATATCTTAATTATTTTTAATATAATTTCATGAATGAGGTTCATCCTCCGTAATTATGCGTTTTCTTTACAGGGAAAAAGAAATATTCAATTTAGACTGGTATTTATTGTTAACTCGTATTTTGTGATTCATGACGTTTAAAAAATCACAAATAATGTTCTATCAATAAATCACGCAATACTTTATATATTAAATAAAAGCCCTATGTATTGGCTATGACTTTGAAAGCTCTCATAATTCTATGTTACATATTAGTGAAGCTAACGATTTAATTGTTAACTGTGTGTGAAAACTCCCACTCGCGTCCTTAAATCTGTAGAACAAGTTCCATTTTAAAAAACAAGTGTTTGCCGATTCGTTCCAGGTTCGTTGCTGATCTTACTACCAAACGCCTGTAACATGTTGGCGGCACGATGGCACACACTAAACTAACAAGTCATGGACAAGAAGCGTTAGACCACATCCTTTGTCACATGTAGTTCACTAAATCTATCACTACGAGCGCTAGTGTTGACCCATACATGGTCAAATTAATTTCATTTAAATCTGTAGAACAAGTTCCATTTTAAAAACAAGCGTTTTGACAATTTCCCGGGTCTTCTGGCATAATTGTGAAAATAGCCTAACTGGATCCTGAGTGTTCTTAGAGGAATTAAAAATAATAATAATAATAATTGAACATTAAAGCATCACCATTTTCCTTAAGAATCAATCTCGAGAACCACTCGATGGATTTTGATGTGGTTTTCACCATTCTGTCAAGGATATCTCGAGGAAGGTTTCTGTGGAAAAACATTCATTTATGACCAAAGGAAGCCGAGCAGAAACGATTTCAGTGAACCAAGTCTAAGAAACACCCATGCGCCTTTTAAGCTTACGCTGGTTATAGTCTACTGTTAAGACATACCGGGCGAAGCCGGGACGGGTTGGTAGTATATATTAAATCAATTGTAATCGCATATTTCATTACTTTGTCTTGACTGACTGGAAAGCTTTTATTATTATCAAACATGTAATTTGTTTGATTGGAATGTTTGGCTAATTGTAATTTTCTGTAGATCCATGTAAGTGCCCCCTTAAGAGCAGCGGTGGTGTTCCATTGAGTGGCGCTAGAGTCGCGAGTATTTTTAGTGTGGCCTACATCGTGCCAGGATATGTGTGACTCTTCCGGTCGACTCGACAACTCTTCGTTCAGGATACCCTACCCTTCCCTGTCCGCGCTGCCAACTCTATAATACACTATACCAATCCTTATTCGTGCTACCAACATAAGATTTTAGGGTTAAAAATGAAATTTCTTGGAAAGAGCTAATTTAAATGCGCGACTAATCTGGGCCATGCATATGGTTACCATGGTAACAAGGGACTCAAAATGGCCGTTTATTATGAATTTACATCAAATGTCGCTTCACTAAATTAAGGCACTATCAAACAGCGGTCAGACCTGAAACTCTGTATGCGGCAGAAACACTTAAATTAACAAGATCTGGTGATTTAGACAAATTAGAGAAGACTGAAAGACGAATTCTTAGAAAAATACTGGGAGCTAAACGAAATAATAACACAGTAAATAGGTTACGACCAAATAGAGAGTTATATTTGAAATGTGAAAAATTAACTGATGTAATGAGAAAGAGAAGATTACAGCTTTTCGGGCACATTTATAGAATGGAAAATAGCAGACTAACTAAACAGATCTTCAACTTACTGACTAGTTACAAATCCAAACCCACATGGTTCATTGAAATTGACAAAGATTTGACAAACGCCAGAATTCAGAGACACAATAGCAAACAGATCACTCTTCAGAGAAGCTATTCAAAAGGCAAAATTTCAAGAAAGGAAGAAACAAACAAACAACTGGCAGAAAGTGAACTCAAAGAGGAGAAAGATCGACACTCTAGAAGGATGAAGGAAATCTCGAAACAAAGGAAATTGGATATAATGGACAATAGCCAACGTTGTTCCATCGCACCCTCCAAATGGGTTATTCGAAAGAAGGATAATAATAATAATAATAGACTAATAATAATAACAATAATAGGAGTGTAAGAGACGATTGACATTATATGTTCACATCTGCAGAAAGAAAAAGAAAACAGATATGCAAAAGAAAAAAAAACCGAGCCTTACAGTAGTCGCATATGATGTGTAACATCTGACATAGAAGAAACCTCACGTGAAATGTTGATACACCAGTATTTTATACTATTATTGGCCCAAATATTAATCTATTGTAAAAGGGAGTGTTTTACAGATATTGTAGTTTATAATACGGAACTCATTTTATTAGATGATTTGTAGCTTCCACCAGCAGTAGCCTAAATAAAGAATACGACATGGATCAACTAGATTAATAGACGCGACACCGCTCATAACCTTAAATTCCTTATAAACAGGTCCTCTGCATTCACAGACCAACACGTAATTTCATATCGATTCTGTTAAAATGAGTCATATTGATATGATAAATATCGTTCAAAATGATAATCTGGTAGCAAAAATATCTACCCCGTTCGGGATTCGAACCTAAGATATCTAGATTCACAGTCATAAGCACTAACCCCACGGCTATTTCGACTACGCAAATATTGTGCACAAGATGGTGACTTATTTCCACGTTCCAATAATACTGCATTACGGAATTAAGTTTCATTTATATGTTGCTTGTTTCGATAATGTTCCTGCGTGAAATTGAGTTTAAAATGCCTTACGAATAGGCCCTCTTGTGAGTTAACAGAATGTATTCAGCAATAGTTCATGAAGGCTTGCTCAATTCTCGTATAACCACAACGATTATATTATATTGATGACTGCATTACCGTTATGTGGGTTAATATTTGAATAGCCATTGTGCAGAAACATAATACCGGCAAAGCCGACTACTTACAATGTTTGATATTAAGGCATTTTACCATTTAAATACTGATACGAAGACTTCGAACATGTGCCATGTCATTTGTTTCAATCACTTGACACCAGAGTTCGCATGAGCGTTTTCTGTTCAGTATGTCATATACATTCCACATGGCCGAGAGTACGTCATAGTATCAATTTCCGACACCGGGCGCTCATTGTTTCTCGTACCACTGCCAGCTGGGTCTTACCACTGCCCGCTGGATCGATCGATCGAGTTGGCAGTCCATCTTATACTTCCGTTCGTTCCACCACTGTCAGCTAGTACACTTCCGTTCGATTGATCGAGCGGGCAGTGCATGCTTCCATTTTTCACCACTGCCAGCTAGTACACTTCCGTTCGATCGATCGAGCGGGCATTGCATACTTCCCTTCGATCCACCACTGCCAGCTCGATCGTTCCGATCCACTTCCGTCCCCAATTTTCAAAACCACCCCCACAAAACTATCCAGCAACCGAGCGGAAAGATGTTACACATCAAAAATAACTGCTTGATATAGTGAATTCAAAGAAGGTCAAAATCAGTTGGTTAGAAGAAACCAAACAGCACAGAAGATACCATCAGGCTTTAGGAGCTCTAGTTACAAATCACTCTTTCACCGAAAAAGCTAAAAAGACCACTGGAAAAAATGGACTGAATAACGTAAGAAGGGGCATAGCGAGTTCAAAGGTGAGTGGTTATCGTGTTGCACTACCAACCCCAAACTTTCAGGTTCGCCCCTGGCCGTGGTAAGTGATTTTTGAAAGGCGACCAAAATCACCACATGCATGTCATACATTGTTAGCATAAGCTTGCCACGGTGGGTGAGTGGATAGCGTGTCGGTCTACTAACCCCAAGATTGCAGGTTCGCCCCTGGCCGTGGTAAGTGATTTTTGAAAGGCGGCAAAAATACGATACGCATGTCATACGATGTTGGCATGTCAAAGAACCCATTTGAATTCAGTAGGCCGAGTTCATAATGGCAAAATTAATCTCGGGAGTTTCCACCAACACACAAGTTCCTCCTTTCTCTACTAGAAAGCGCTAGGGCAGCTTGGATATCTAACCTCCTTGAGTGTCATAGCGCTCCAAGGAATGACGAAATTCGACGTACAAGCTGCCTTCTGGGCGACAAATAACAAAGCTTGCACCCGGTACCCGAGGCCATACGATATTATTACAATGCAATCAGGCTACCAGTTTAAATAGGAACAGTTGATTTAGAAAATAAATAACCAGGCGCGGATTCAGGGGGGGGGGGGGTTATGACCCCTAAACGGAGACCAAATTTTTTTTGCAAACTCAAAAAACGAAAACACAATAACCAGACAAATAAAACTTAACAAATTTTAACTGAAAAACAGGTTGTTGTTTTTTTTTTCTTCATTTTATTAAATACTGAAAATATCTTTATTGCAATTATTATATTCTGTTACAACTGTACATATTTACAACTTCATACCTGTTATATAAAAACGATTATTTATATAACAAAATCAACTCGTCTATTTTGTTTAGCAAACCTTGTGATTACCGAATCGATGTCTATAGTGATGTCACGATGAATGTGCACGGATAGGAATTTGGGGCTTTTTTCGCACCAAAAAATTTTGCCGACGTCCAAACTGCAAGCTTGGTTGGCAATTTAAGCTGTGACTTTCTCCCTTTGTCGGTACCAACTCGACTTGCCGAAACTGTAACGTACCTTGATACTTTTCTCGAAGCTCGATGTAAAAGTCGCAAAACACGCCGTTGCAATTTGTACGAATATTTTTGGTGCGCTAAACGCATCAAATTTCTATCCATGTAGCTTGCAAAAAAATGGTCTGGTTTTGTACGTTTGTTTATTTTGTGATTGCGTTGTTAGTGATAGCATTTTTCTTAACAATTTCGATTCTGTGACACCCCCCCAAGCCAAACTCTACCTGTACGTTGTCTCCACCGTCATTGATACAGGCGAGGGAGTGTACACAGCCAATATACACGCACGCAAGAGCGACTACTACGACTCTTGGTCAGCATTATGGGAAACGTTCCTTGATGTGTGTAAAATTAACACATTACACAAGTTCCTACGAACTTATATTTGTGCAAAGTGTAAACTCATTAAGCCTACGTGAACAAGATCTGAAGATGAACTTTTATCGTTAGAAATATGTCATCCAATTTGAGGTTAGGGCATGTCAATAGGCCTGCTTGTTTTCCCGCCTATTGTAATTGTGCACAATTCAATGTTCACCGACTGCAAAGCTTTATTTAGTAGGACTTCTATTATTTCCACTAACGAGTATATACTAGGTCCCTCAATGTCACGTGAATACGAGCAGAAGAATTGATAGTTTGATAGAGATGATAATTGTTGTTTTAAGGGGCCTAACATCTAGGTTATCGGCCCCTAATGGTCTGGGTGATAGCGAAAATGACAATCAAATGGAAACCATGACGAAAATTAAGTTAGACTGAAAATACAAAATGAAAATGAAAATCCACAGCCTGCTTCCAGTCTCCGACCGGGTCAGGAATGGAATGAATGAAGCCCCTATCTAGCGGCGAGGATATGAACTGTGCCGGCTGCCGAGGCCTGACGCACTCCTCTGGGGCAATGATTAAATGAATGATAGATGAAATGAAATGAGAGTGGAGAGTGTTGCTGGAATGAAATTTTGACAGGAAAAACCGGAGTACCCGGAGAAAAACCTGTCTGCCTCCGCTTTGTCCAGCACTGATCTCACATGGAGTGACCGGGATTTGAACCACGGACTCAGCGGTGAGAGGCCGGCGTGCTGCCGCCTAAGCCACGGAGGCTCATGCAATTCAGAAAACTCGCAAAAAAGGTACCCCTACATTCAAGGACTTACAAAATGCAACTTAGATTGAAAATACCTACAAAATGTAGTGTAGTGTCAACCTATTCACAAAAAGTAATTTAGATACACGGAGAGCCAATTTATGAAAACAGGGCGGGAATCTTAACGAGAAAAGGAACTAGAATGAAAAGAAAATGATGGCTGTTTCCTAGAAGAATGTGCGATCAGGGAAGATGAGAGAAGGGTCAATTAAGGCGGGAAAGGAAGAGACTCCCTAGGCCTCGGATACCGTAATACTGTCGGGGTGGGAAGAGAACAAGAGTTGACCAAGAGAGGTCGGCAAGGAAGATGACAGACAGGAGCCCGGCACAAGTAAGTGGAAGCAATACCAGACTCGGCTCTGGTCCCGTGGTCGCCAACCCACGCCTCTAGGGGGAGGATAGTTTGAAGAGCCTTCGAATTCTCATAAATGTAGCCTACCGAACGTTCACTAAGCGGGCGGTAGATAGAGGTTACGTATTGACCTAGTGGCAGTGGTGTTTAATCTCGCGCCGCACAGGGCAGGGGTGGTGACGTCACCAGCAGCTGGTAACGGTCGATATTCGCCACCCTTTGGCCCACAGCGCTAGCTGCGCCCCTTCCCTTGGAAACATGGCCTATCTGTGGTTACCATGGCAACAAGTGTTACATGTACACGGGACTTCAATTAGGTTATATATCGATAGATGTATTGATGGGCAGTCATTGTCATCTTTCTGCAATCATTGTCCTCCACAGAGAGTGTCGCTACTCTTTCCTATCTAGAATATTATACGAGGCGCATCCACGGAGTAAACAGAGAGAACATACCGTAGTTATATGCAAAACTTTATTGGCTACAGGTACAGCAATGTGTTGGTTGGTTCCTCAGTTTAGGGGCTGCGTGTAGCCCCATGTACTTTGGGTGTGAGTAGAATCTGTGTTATTTGTGATGGTTGTATTAGTGTGTGTTATCTGTAACTCAGGTAAGCACTGCAGACGATCAATTTCAAGTAGTTGCTACTTTTGCTACCAAATGCTACCGTCCAAGACACCTAGCTTGCGGACTTGGCTACTACATGGCATTGCAGTCAGAACCTGGCAGCGAACGTTGGAACTAATAGAGCTTTATCAATTCTAATTTACACATTTTGGCTTCACACAATTGTAGTTAGTGGAAGGTTCTTTCTTATGCTATTAATCTATGACATGGGACCGCCGGCTTTACTTCCCTTCCGAAGGAAGGCATACTGAGGGATTTTTAACGCTCTTAAAAAATCCGACGACCTCGGCCGGGTTTGAACCCACAACCTTGGGCATATAAGCTACGCCACCGAAGCCACCTACAGCAATGCGTCATCTATTTGACATGGCGTGGTATCAACTTTAGTGTGAAAATGCTGACCGGAGAACAGAAATTCCTTGAGGTACAAGGAAAGGTGGTAATAGTTGGGAGCAAGATCAGGGCTGTATGGTGGATGATCAAACAGCTCCCAGCGATTTCCACCTTTCCTTGCACCTCAAGGAATGGCTCTTCTCCGGTCAGCATTTTCACACTGACCAGGAGCTGCAGACTTATATGACAAGTGTCTCAATTCGTTTGGTGCCTGCTGTACCTGTTGCCAAAAAGGTTTTGCATATAGCCTAACTTACTTTGGATGCTCCTCGTAGAGTATATGACCAGAGAAACCTCCAGTTTACTTTCTGTGTGGCATAGTAAACTGCCTTCCTTTATGAACCCAGGAAGGACGGGCACACAAAGTTTGTAGTTAACGTGGAGAATACCAGAGCTCACTTGAGGGGTGAGCCGGAGAACTCGGCCTTCCATCGTTGCCATGGCAACCTGCCTACTACTCGGCAGAATGTATCGGCCCGTTGCGCAACAAGTAGAACGAGTAGGAAGCTACAAAGGCGCACATCGCTGATCCTCAGCCAGACAACAAGACGACACTTTCTAGGCGCCTATTAGTATAGATCGCGATGCGTTACACTAAAATATTCCCCAAGTCACAATATGGGGTCATGGAAGACACTAAAGCTTTAAACAATGCATACATGTTACATTCTAAGTGTTAAGACTTAAAATACAAACACGAACCAAACCTGGGGCGCAGCGGCCAATGGCTTTAGAAGAGTACGGTACAGTGCAACTTTTTCAATTATTTAACAAATAAAAGTAATTATGAACATTCGTAACTCACCTCACCAAAGCATCAAACAAACGAACATAACGTCCGCACGTCATCAACTACACTAAATATTTCCCCCAGACACGTACTGTACGTATCGCGGTATATACTTGAACCCCTCTGCCTAGCATTCACGTGAGCTCCGATAAAGAACTCATGTTTGCAAAAGCGGTGACCTCACCTCGCCTGGTTCATTGAATAACCCCGTCATCTTATTGGAGGGGTATCACCTTGCTGTCCATTCCAAGCAAAGTGCTGGCGAGAGTCATCCTGAATCGTATAAAAGACTGCGTAGAAAAAAGGCTTCGGAAGGAACAGGCTGGATTTCGACAACATCGCAGCTGTGTGGATCTCATCAACACCCTCCGAATCATCCTGGAGCAGAGTGTGGAGTGGCGGAATACCCTTTACCTCACATTTGTTGACTTCGAGAAAGCCTTCGACTCCGTAAATCAAAGAATCATGTGGAAGACCCTCGAGGAATATAAAATTCCAACAAAGATCATCAGAATCATGGAAGAGATGTACGAAGGGTATGAGTGCCAGGTTCTTCACGAAGGCAAATTAACAGAAAAGATAAAGGTCAGTTCTGAAGTGAGACAGGGGTGTGTCCTTTCCTCCACTCTGTTCCTGTTGGTCCTGGATAGTGTGATGAAGAAGGTAATGGGAGGACGGAAGAGGGGTAGAGGGGTATAAATGACAGGCTTGAAGATCTGGATTTCGCAGACGACATTTGTCTTATGGCACAACGGTACCGAGACATAGAAGATAAGCTGGGGGGGTTGCAGAGAGAAGCAGAACGTGCAGGACTGATGATCAACACCAACAAGACCAAAGAGATGAGGATAATAATTCTGACATCACGACTAGTTTGACAGTCAACGGAAAGGACATTGAGCGAGTTGAGTCCTTCCTCTACCTTGGAAGTATAGTCACAAATGATGGGGGAGCAGAGGAAGATGTTCGAAGCCGTATCAGGAAGGCAAATGGTGCCTTTGTCCAGCTCTACCCCATCTGGAGAAATAGAAACATTTCCAGGAAGACCAAGCTCCGCCTTTTCAATAGCAACGTAAAGTCGATTCTTCTCTACGGCTGTGAAACATGGAAAGTCACAAAACCGATCAACAACCAGCTACAGGTGTTCATTAACAGATGTCTGCGTCGCATCATGAATGTGAGGTGGCCGGACATTATCTCAAATGAAGATCTTTGGACCATCACCAATCAACAACCGATTAGCATCCAGATCAAGGAGAGGAAATGGCGCTGGATCGGTCACACACTAAGGACGCCGGACGGAGCTATCGAGAGGGCGGCGCTAGACTGGAATCCTCAAGGCACCAGGAAGCGAGGTCGACCTAAGAAGACCTGGAAGAGGACGATCGAAAATGAAATTGCAGAGGTGGACAAGAACTGGAGTCAAGTGAAGAGAATGGCCAGGAACCGTACTGCGTGGAGAAATTTCGCCAAGGCCCTATGCTCCGGAAGGAGCGGCAGGAATTAAGTAAGTAAGTCATCTTATCGAGTACAGTAGTGCTGGCGCGCGCGAGAGAGAATAAGTCAAAGACTTGTGAAAAAGAAAAGCACATTTATTTCCGTGTCAGTTATCTTATCTCGTGTCTGTTGAATCAAGGTTGTGCCGTTCCTTAGGCGCGATCCGCCACAACATTCTAAATGTATGTCTTAGTAGTGGCCATTTGCCAGACATTCATTAATGTAAAGAATGTTAAAGAATCTTCCACTAACTGCAATTGTGTGAAGTCAACATTTGTACGTTAGAATTGATAACGCTCTATTAGTTCCAACGTTCGCCGCCAGGTGTTGACTGCGATGGCATCTAGTAGCCAAGTCCGCAAGGTAGGTGTCGTGGACGGTAGGGCATTAGGTAGCAAAAGTAGGAACTACTTGAAATAATTGTATGCAGTCCTTACTTGAATTAAAACAGGTTTTTTTTAGCGTATGGCTTTTAGTGCCGGGAGTGTCCGAGGACATGTTCGGTTCGCCAGTTTTGTAGCTGCTTCGAGACTGACACCCAATGGGTGAGCTACAAGTACCGTGGGGAGGAAAGTTGGAATGTAAGGACGAGGAGTTGGAAAGTAGCCGCTGAGGCCTATACTTAGGTACCATACAGGCATTTGCCTGGAATAGAAGTGGAAAACCACATCCAGGATGGCCGAGGTGGGATCGAACCCCAGCTATTGTCAGTCCTCCTACTAGTTCTAATCCTCGGACCAGAATTACACCTCTTAGCAGAGCCGAGAATCGAAGGCGGACCTCCACGGTGACAGCTAGCCACTACGCTATTGACAGCTACTCGTGTGAGTAAGACCAGTAGCTAGAAGGTGCTGATAACGCAGCGTTAATCTTATCATGAACAACGAATATAAGAATGGAGGACATTCGAGCACAAAACCACTCATAGGTCGTTCGTGTGCTTGCAAGAGTCAAGCTCAAAATAATCTACGAACCCCATAATTAAATGTCAGTATTAAACACAATCTTAAGCTAGAAAATAATAATAATACCTAGAATCATTAGAGCAGTGGTTCTGAACCCGTAGAAGTCTGCGGACCACTCAGCGTGAAATTGAATCATGTACGGACCACCCCTCCTCCCCTCTTCACCCCCCTCTCCCCCGCAATACACCTTATCAGTCGTAACACTTCCTCAATACCACTTATTTTAATGATATTTCAATTCAAAACCTGATAGTCATCGCCGCGAATACATTCGGACGATTCTCGTTCAACGCACATCGTTTTCGAAATCCCCATTTATTGGCCACTTTTTTTATACGTGCCGGTGGATTCTTTTTGTACCAATTTTGCAAATCGGTACATGTTCATCTTATCTTCGAGACGCAGCGGGAGGTCCAGGTCTGACCAGATTATCACGAGAGCATACACCAGGGCCCTTCTGAGAATTCCATTCACCAAGTTGACGTCTGGGTACTGGTGAAATGAGATCGCCTAGCCCTTTCCGACATGATTTGTGGCCTTGTGTGTGCTGTCACCTAAAGGTTTATAATAAATGGAAAAGAGGGATAAGTCAAGCTTTGATCCGTGAACTTTTGAAAGGTGAACAATTCCTGTCAGTTTCATTCGCCAAGCCTTCTGCCAGGATTTCTGCCCTTCGTGCGAACTGTCACTTAAAGTATTGAAAAGCGAACATTTACTGTCAGCTGCATTTCGCCATGCTCTTATTCTGAGAAAGATCTTACAAAGGACATTGTGTAACACCTCGACTCCTAGAAGGTTTCTACGCAGTAACCTGTATGGGGTGATATTCTATAGTACCCACTCAAGACCTTGAACCCTGGCTTTTGTGCAACTAGTCGCAGTTGGTGCTACTGGAGGTTTGTGGTGGGGATAGGCTGATATACAAGGGTGGAATCGGTGACTCAAGAGAACAGTACGAGAGGAACAGGGTGTGAGGAAGTTTGGTGACAGAAAGACTCTTGAGCACTTGCCTCCGGGGAAAACGTGTGTGCAGTTTTCCCCGGAGGGTTCGAAGATACCAGGTGGTACTATCATGATTTAATTACTAAGGGGCATAACCAAGGACTATCAATACAAACTTTGACTGCTAAATTTTGTAACGTCTTTTAAGGCCGCGTGTCGGCGGTCCGTAAGCTTAACTAGATAAAGTCTATTTTAGCACTTTAGTATGTAATCTTTTGGAGGGTCTAGTAATACTTTGGTGGTACCTTAATATGTAATTACTGCAGGGTGGATCATTATTATCCTATTTCCGGTTAGCTGGATGGGACCCTCGTGGTTTTAACTTTGGTCAGAAAGGCTGCTGAAGATGTTAAATCAAAAGCAGGCTTTCGGACCGCCTTAGTCGTATTAAACGGCTCTTAAATTACTTATGTAACCTTGTTTTGGAAGTGGCACAGAGTCTAACTTCATGTTATTATTCCATTAGTTTTGACGTCAGGGGAATCATTCCTGATAAATTCGTTTCTATCACAAATGTAGATGTGTCAAACCTTGCCAAACGGGCAAATGTCTGGTTTGTTTAAATTAAGTCATTCTTTTGTGTTTAATTAGATCATATTTGTCAGTTAGTTAATTAAGTGGTGGAAGCCCGTCTCTTGTAATTGTTTTATTTTACTGCTCAATACATGTTAGCTTATTTCGATTTGTCATATTATTTATTGCATGAAGTCACTAGGAAGATTATTCCCCTTTTCATTCTTCATCTTTGGCAGGGTCAATTTAATACGGCCTGCTGAGGTACGCATTCAGCGTTCCACCCAACAAGCTGGTCTTGACGTTGGTTTCGTCCCGCCTGTTCTCTCTTTTCTAAATCAAATTGGGGATGTTCTTGAAAACCAAGCAAATCGGAACATTCGCTCCTAGGTTTTTGCTGTGAACTCAGCTGGCCTAGCGAGTAATTAAATTAGGCCTTTCATGTGTTTTTTTATTATTAATTCTGGGTGTGGTAATGTCATGTGATCATTTATTTTGATATGCTAATATTATTATTATTATTATCATTTTGGCCTATAAACAGGGTAAGGAGGGATGGGGCTAACCGTTACAATGGTAGCAGAGCGTGGTTTTGCTCTGTGATCTTGCCATTAGTAAACAATCCTTCCTATTGACTGATTGCAGTAATTAATTAAAATTAAATTCAGTAACTTAATTAATGTAGATTGGGCCCTCCATACTACTAATCTTTTCTCCAATAGGTAGGCTAGTAATTAGAGCAGAACCTAATACATGTTGTGATTTGATTTCATGTAAAATAACCGCTGTGTACACCGAAGACCAAATGAACAATTCTGTCGTCAGCTGTTAAGACGAGCAGATAGCCGAAAGTGGCGATCACGTGCGCTGGACGAAATCAGGACTGACGGGAGAGTAATGGCCGTGCTGCGTTGCCAGATTGACGAGTAGACCGGCTGAAGGAATTTCACACGTGGTGAGTTTTGATATGCTGTTTGTATGGTTTTGGGGTGGTTGTATATTCATTCTGTTCTTGTAGGAACTAGTCCAGCTCAATTTTACTGCACCTGTGTTAAATCTACACCTCGGGAAGTGTTGTTTTGACTAAATTGTGTCACGTGTTTGAAATAATAAAATGTTTGTCTGGTTGGAAGTAGTGTTGGTAAAATTTAAATTATTGACGTTTTAAATTCTCTTGAAAATAGGCTGAAATTGATAAACTTGTATTTCCAGTAAGAATAACTTAGTGTCTGTTTTGATGTGCGTTTAGTGCACGCCTGTTGAATCACGTAGTGATTTTGAACCATCATGGCAGACGTCTGTGACAAGTTATTATTTTATACAACTGATGTCAGTGAAAATGTGAATTGCGTGTGTGGATTTATCATCAGCAGGTTCCTTGGGGTAAATCTGTAATTATTCTTAATAATTGTTAGTGATGTAGGGCTGAAATTCTGCGATTCGCTGTGCATAATACGTGTGAGGTATAATTGGTAGTGATCAGCTGTTCATTAGGCCAAATATTTCAAGTTTTGTTGTCATTTCTTTAGCTGGGGGTTAATTATTTCGCTGTTGGTAGTTCTGTCAAATTAAATTGGACCGTGAGAGTATTAAAATTTGGTATTGTCAACTTATTCTGCGTTAAATTAATTCTGGAAAATGGTCGAATTGCTGTCTATATGTACGTTCGGTAATTGTGTTTTGAATGATGTTAAATGTCGAATTGCGTGTGTGCTAATTCAGTATAAATGAATCAGGTGAGTGTTTATGTATGTATGATTTATGTTTAAGTTTGCTTAGTAATTGGGGGGAGAGTAAATAGTCTTGTTGTGACATGGGGATTTTAAGGTTAGATTGTCATCTAAATTGGTCAAGTATTAAATGGCTTTAATATTCAGTATATTAGTGTGTTTTCGTTGAGTGACTTACTAAGTGGGATATTTCTGGGAGGCAGTCACCTTCACGTCGCATCTCATTTAGGGTGTAAATAAATATTTTCCCCCGATTCGTGTCTTTCGTTTTAGGAAGTTTTTTTTTACGATGTAAGGAGAACTGTGATTTCAGGGCTACAACTTTGGGTTGTTTTATCAGGTCCTTACGTGAGTTGATACTCCGTTGGCGTTATAGTGTCTTGACGATCCGAATACTAACATACTGATGTAAATGGGGAATTTTAGGATTGTCCAGGGAAGGGAGCATGTATGTCTGGTGGAGGTATGAATGTATTTCTGTGGTTGATTGTGTTCAGGGTGAAAGAGTATGTGTGATGCGATTTTTATTGCTGCCCTGACTAGGAATCGAACTGGTGTTCTTTGGTGGTCAAAATTGTATTTATTTTCTTTTGTGATCCTTCAGTTTTTTTTAAATCCTGCTGATTGAATGAAAGTCATGTGTGAATGAATTGATGTAGGTTTGCAATTTGAATTTGGGTGGGAGTAATTGAGGCCTAATTGCCAGTAACGTAAAATGGATTATTATTGATTTTATATTAGTTGTATTAGTTGTATTTTGAAAATGGACCTATTATGCAGATGTGCTTCGTATGGGGATCTACTGCCAGGAGTCCATTTAATTTGGGGTGTGAGTACCATCTTGATTGGGCCCGGGCAGGGTGTATATAGTATTTGCCCGAGTCGAGTGACTATAGGTATGGGACTTCGTTATCTCGCTGACAGGCAAAATTTTTTTGGGGGGGTAGTTGAGGAAGCTCAGTCAGTGGGGAGTCGGGGTTAAAAGACCTCTACGGAGGCCCTCTTGGTAAGAGTCCGCAATACCATTAGTCTAGGTTCATGATATTTGTACGATTGCTAATTTGCATAATTGAATGTAATGGGTTATTGTCGTGGGTGGTAAAATCTTATAATGATATGTTTGAGAAGGATGTGTGATGGATGATGGATGAATGTTAGGAACTGGAGTCCTGTGTTCGAGTTCCAGTGATGAAGTTGGTAACTCTGGGAATACTTGTTGATTGTTGGTATATATATAAAAAAAAAATTTGGTAGTTCGGTTGGTGAAAGTTTTCCTTTAGGGAGATATCCTGCGGTGGCATGCTGAGCTGTCGTTGTATGTCAGCTGCTGTGTTCACTAGTCTGATTTTGAGATTTTTGGGAGGTTGCAATGCTTCGTTTGCGATGGCATTGAAATAGGCTGGTTCGTTAGTTATTAATAACTTGCAGTTTCTTGCTGTTAGGCGGCTAGGTTTTTCTATTGTGGTCGCATTTCTGAAGGGTTGTGGGTTCGTGAGATTTCATGTAGACTCCCGTTAGCTTGGGTGTGTTCACAATCAGCTGTTGTAGGCGTTCATGCATATTTTGATATTTTGATTCTGGAGTTTTCACTCGAGGGTGCTTCAGAGCATTAGTTGGTTAGTTATTTATAACTTGCAGCCTTGATCTGTTAGACCGCTAGGGTCTCTGTTGTAGTCTCAACTCTGAAAAGTTCTGGGTTCGTTAAAATTTCGAGTAGCCCCGTCATCTTGGGTGTGTGTGTGAGTTCGGCTGTTGCCACCGGATGTTCTGATCGATTGTGAGCCTTAGTGACAGTTAGTGTCCTGGGTAGTTACTGGAGTAATCATGTTTGGTGGTAAAAATAATTTAAATTCTCTGAGTAATAGAGTGTTGATAGCTCGGCAGTTTTTTTTAGTGCGAGGTTCCAATGTGGTTAGGTGCGAGCTGGATTTATGGACTTATTTTGAAGATTTTAATTGCTTCGTGCCTTTTGAGATGTAACATCTGTCACTGCTGTGATTTGTAATTCTGAATAATTTAGTGTTGATATTCTGGGAGGAATTTTATTGGCGTTAGCATTTGGTGAGATACAGACACGTGTTGTTAGTCAAGGAGGTTGTGAATTTTGAGATTTTAAGTAGCTTCGTGAAGTTAATGTTTTAAGAACGTTTTGATGCCAGTGGTGAGTTGAAGCATCATGGGTTCGGTTTGAGTGTGGTCATAAAGTGTCACCCGGTATTTGGATGGTGAATATTAATGGTAGGTGACACACGTTGTTAGTTGGAGACGTCTGTAGTCTGTGGTAACGCCACGTAGAGAAATTTTCGGGGTTGTGATTGTCTGTGTTGTGTGATTGGAAGGTGAACCACGTGCACTTGGGTGTGTGTGACGCTTAGTGGGTGCCCTACCTTGTGTCGAATGTGTATTTATGTTTTGGTAATGTGTTGTACTGTCATCTTCTGAGGCGGCCATGCCTTTGTAGGGGAAGATGTTGATTACCCTCTGTGGGGTCGTGTGTTGATTCGGAGGGGGAGCTCAGGTACCGAGCTGATTTTGTCGTGATGGCCAGGGTTTGGTGGCGCAAGAGTGATGTTCCTCCCGGTGTCATAAGGGAGAGGACCTGTCATGTGAAGGACAGGGCGGTGTTTGTTTGTGTAGTGTGTGAATGACAGTGCATACTGTTTTAATAATTCACGTCAGGTTATGAACTGCAGTCCTCGTGCTGTTTTCCTGGTTCGCTAGTTGTCCTATGGAATTTAGGGTTATTTATGTTTTGTGTTGTCGCCGGGAACAGGTGCCCGTAGGCAGTTATAGAGTGGGAGACGTTGTGTTGTCGCCGGGAACAGAGCCCGTAGGCAGTTATGGAGTGGGAGACGTTGTGTTGTCGCCGGGAACAGTGCCCGTTGGCAGATATGGAGTGGGAGAAATATCGGGGTGACAGCCCGATGGAATTAAGGGCATTCTTATTATTAAAGTGTGAATGTGTGTGTGTGAATTATGTGGGTGACGTGGTTTTTCCTTATTTTGTTTGTCTTGCTGCTAGTGTGCTTGCGTGATAGGATGTTGTGGTCTCTGTTCCTCCTGTCCTTGGAGGCCACTGAGGGCAGTGTGGGTCAGGAACATGTAAAATTGAGCAAGACATGTAATTTGTGTTTGTGTGCATATCAAAACGAGCTCTGTGTGATGCCTTCAGTGCGGTAGGTAATTTTGTAATGTATTAACTTGAGCGGTGTCACGGGCGGTATAGTAAATGTAGTTCTGATGGAATGCCCCGTGCGGCATGTTAATGTAATTGTCATTGTGAATTTTGGAAATAGTTACGTGCTGTCCTGATTTCGTGAAGTCGCAGAAAAATGGTCCTTCGGTTTTGTTAAAGTAAATTCATTTTGAAAAATTGTTTAAAATTTTTGGTGGGCAAGTTTGTAGGTGCCTTTGATTTGCATATTCTAAAGAAAAATTCTGGGTTCTGTACACCTTAGTTAAATTTTAGTTATTCTTGCTAAGTATTGTAGTGAACTTTCAATTAAGCTTGTTAACGTCAGTCATATCGTATAGTTGGTTGCCCCTTTCGTGTGATTTTAATACTTCAGTGGACCTTTAATTATGCCCTGAACACTATCTCTTTGCGCAGAACCTTGTTTGAAGCATCAAGTATCCCTTGTGATTTGAAAGACTCTTAAATGAACTTCGATGGCACACTAATGCTTCGTGTGATGTTTTTTTTTATCCTTCCTGGGATAACTTCAGCTGTTATGGGCTGGTTGGCTGGCCTGGAACGATTGTTCCCCCTAAGGGAACTGTATTTGGACCATACGCTGCTGTTCTGATGTGTGTTTCAGTGGTCACTATGTGGGACGTGTGCCACCAATCTGGGCCCAGTTTGGAGGTACCATCTAGGTCCCATGGCATCTTTCTACCCGAAGAGATCTACTTCAAGGTCCGCTGGCGGGGATTGGAGTAGCCTCTTCAGCTGCCAAGAGACCAGCTGGACACCATCACCCTGTTCATCATCCCCCCATCGTCTTCCTTTGGAGGAGGAGGATGTACCAATTTTGCAAATCGGTACATGTTCATCTTATCTTCGAGACGCAGCGGGAGGTCCAGGTCTGACCAGATTATCACGAGAGCATACACCAGGGCCCTTCTGAGAATTCCATTCACCAAGTTGACGTCTGGGTACTGGTGAAATGAGATCGCCTAGCCCTTTCCGACATGATTTGTGGCCTTGTGTGTGCTGTCACCTAAAGGTTTATAATAAATGGAAAAGAGGGATAAGTCAAGCTTTGATCCGTGAACTTTTGAAAGGTGAACAATTCCTGTCAGTTTCATTCGCCAAGCCTTCTGCCAGGATTTCTGCCCTTCGTGCGAACTGTCACTTAAAGTATTGAAAAGCGAACATTTACTGTCAGCTGCATTTCGCCATGCTCTTATTCTGAGAAAGATCTTACAAAGGACATTGTGTAACACCTCGACTCCTAGAAGGTTTCTACGCAGTAACCTGTATGGGGTGATATTCTATAGTACCCACTCAAGACCTTGAACCCTGGCTTTTGTGCAACTAGTCGCAGTTGGTGCTACTGGAGGTTTGTGGTGGGGATAGGCTGATATACAAGGGTGGAATCGGTGACTCAAAAGAACAGTACGAGAGGAACAGGGTGTGAGGAAGTTTGGTGACAGAAAGACTCTTGAGCACTTGCCTCCGGGGAAAACGTGTGTGCAGTTTTCCCCTTCGAAGATACCAGGTGGTACTATCATGATTTAATTACTAAGGGGCATAACCAAGGACTATCAATACAAACTTTGACTGCTAAATTTTGTAACGTCTTTTAAGGCCGCGTGTCGGCGGTCCGTAAGCTTAACTAGATAAAGTCTATTTTAGCACTTTAGTATGTAATCTTTTGGAGGGTCTAGTAATACTTTGGTGGTACCTTAATATGTAATTACTGCAGGGTGGATCATTATTATCCTATTTCCGGTTAGCTGGATGGGACCCTCGTGGTTTTAACTTTGGTCAGAAAGGCTGCTGAAGATGTTAAATCAAAAGCAGGCTTTCGGACCGCCTTAGTCGTATTAAACGGCTCTTAAATTACTTATGTAACCTTGTTTTGGAAGTGGCACAGAGTCTAACTTCATGTTATTATTCCATTAGTTTTGACGTCAGGGGAATCATTCCTGATAAATTCGTTTCTATCACAAATGTAGATGTGTCAAACCTTGCCAAACGGGCAAATGTCTGGTTTGTTTAAATTAAGTCATTCTTTTGTGTTTAATTAGATCATATTTGTCAGTTAGTTAATTAAGTGGTGGAAGCCCGTCTCTTGTAATTGTTTTATTTTACTGCTCAATACATGTTAGCTTATTTCGATTTGTCATATTATTTATTGCATGAGATTATTCCCCTTTTCATTCTTCATCTTTGGCAGGGTCAATTTAATACGGCCTGCTGAGGTACGCATTCAGCGTTCCACCCAACAAGCTGGTCTTGACGTTGGTTTCGTCCCGCCTGTTCTCTCTTTTCTAAATCAAATTGGGGATGTTCTTGAAAACCAAGCAAATCGGAACATTCGCTCCTAGGTTTTTGCTGTGAACTCAGCTGGCCTAGCGAGTAATTAAATTAGGCCTTTCATGTGTTTTTTTATTATTAATTCTGGGTGTGGTAATGTCATGTGATCATTTATTTTGATATGCTAATATTATTATTATTATTATTATCATTTTGGCCTATAAACAGGGTAAGGAGGGATGGGGCTAACCGTTACACTTTTCTCCCGCGGACCACTCCCGAGGCAGTTGCGGACCACCTGTTAAGAACCACTGCATTAGAGGAATCAAGGGATCCAATTACAAGAATGGCATCCAACAAGGAGGTCTATATTAAGAGAAGTTTACAGACACGATCCGTAAAAGACGGGCGCGATTTTATGGCCACCTCAGACGAATGACGGCAACAGCTTGACAAAGATCTTTAATTGTTTTGATTCCAACCACAAAACGACGATGCCCTGGCTAAATAACTGGAGATATATTTAAATAAACCCAAATTACTAAGTTAAACAAAACAGTGGAATTATCCCTACATCTAAATCAGTTAACTATCAGTAACTTCAATTTATCTGCAGACCCAGTGTGACGTCATGATGAGTCCACGTACGACTATAATATCAGTCCATCATATTCCCTGGACTAGTTTCCACGTAGTTTACACATTAAGGTTCACGGTAGCGTATCTCACTTGAGAGCCGGCCATAGCTTGATGACAGCCGCCATCTACGGCGGATGTGGAACTATGGGAATTGTCACGGAAAGCAAAGCAAAGCAGACTCTGGATCCCTAAGGAATAAAGAATGGCGAGTGTAAAGCAAGCATCTGTTCATTAAAGTTGTGTGAATTACGTGTCTCCCTGGAACGTAGCAGTATGTTATGTCGCGATAAGCGCGCTCATGGGGATATAACTTAGCAAGGAAATACAGATACGAGTGTTCGTTCCTCCGGCTATCGGTGATGGGCATGCTTCATGCTTTCAGTGACTCCACAACTTAAGATTCACGTCAGGTTTGTTAGACTCACTAATATATCATCAGTAATTCGCGGCATTAAAACAAAATACTGTATTGCTTAATACACTGACCGGAAAAAAAAACCGATCACTTGAAAAATTCAACATTACTTTCATTTGAATCAAAAATATGAACGCTCTGGGCCTAGTACAGTACATAGTGTAGTTATAGCATGGAAGTAAGGTTAATTGGTCCCCATTCTTCATGTCATGTTTCAATTAACAATAGTGAATCTTTGACATGATGCTGTTTCCCGCGCCATCGCTATCGTCAACAATGCAATGTTTATTCTTTTTCTTTTACCCCTTGTTGGCATAGGGAAAGATCCTCAGTCGTTCGTGTGCGATTCAGAAACGAATATGCGCTTGAGGCCTGAAGATGTCGCTAGGACAGTGGCTCTGATCGAAAATGGTGGCGCGCACATCTTTCCGCGGGAAACAGCCTCATGTCAAAGAGGCACTATTGTTAAGTGACACAATGACATGAAGAATAATTGATAATACATCCAGGAAACCTTACTTCCATGCTATAAACAGTAAGTTATGAACTAGGCCCAGAGCGTTCATATTTATGATTTAAATGAAAGTAATGTTGAATTTTTCAAGTGATCGGTTTTCTTTGTCAATCTACTATATAAAGCTCAAATACCACTGACTGACTGATTCATTCATCACGAAATCTCAGAAACCACCGAACGGATTGGAATGAAATTTGGTATGCAGCTTCCTCAAGGGCCGCAAACGCCCACTAAGAAATGATTTTTGGATATTCAGGTTCTAAAGGGGTGTTAAGGGGGTAGACCTGCATTTCATTGAATAGCAATATCTCCCGATTGGTTTCATTGGGGGATGTGATACTCGGCATATAAACTCATCATTAAAAATAAGAAGACACGTGTCTGAGGGTTTTTCGATGTGGTGTATATTATGAGGTGAAAGGGGTGAAAAGTAGGGGTTGAAGGATTCCTAACGGAGCGTGTATCTCTTAAACGACATAGGCCAGGAGTTTGGAACTCAGCGGGAAAAAATCAGCATAAAAATAAGTAAATAGGTGTTTGACCGTTTTTTCATAAATCCAATTTAAGGGGCCCATGGGGAGGGGTGAAATTATGGGGGGAGGGACGTAATATGTCTGAGTGTAAAATTATACATGGCCCATGTTGTAGACAATAACACATTACATCTTTTTTGTCTCTTGCTATTTCATCATACGACGAATACTTACGGAGTTATTAATGATTTTGTACTTTTTGGCCGGAATTTTCCAAGTCCCAGGAATGACATAAAAATTGATTCGAATGAAATTTAAAAAAATAGTTTTTTTAATACTTTTATTATATTTTTCACGTCTTTTAGGGTCCGAAACCAACATGATATTTTGATGATTTTTTTTCGTCCCATGCATTTTTTGTTTCAGGTGATAGAATTATTTTCCACTAGGAAACTAATGTTTTAACGGGATTCCAAATGTTATTGCGGGCGAAGCCGCGGGTAACAGCTAGTCAGTGTATATTCACAAGTTAAGACTAAGATAGTCCTAATGATTATCGAACGAACCGGACGCTTTCAATGAAAAATAACTCATATAAGCTGAATCAGATAATATTCAGTACCGTAGTCGACAATAATTAATTAACAGTGAATAAAACGAGATAATGCAAGTAATTAACAAGGAAAAGTTGTTCATACAGATGTAGAGATAGAATCTGCGTACGAACGGATTGTTGACTTACCTGAAACAGCCGTTACCATCCTTCGAAGTAATCCCCGTGGATGGTTATGCACTTCTGAGAACGACTGTACAAGTCCTGGCATAGTCGTCCTGAGGGATAGCCTTCAGTTGGGTCGTCACATTACGTTGGATGTCCGAAATGTCAGGGCCTTTTGGCGATCCTGGACCCCGATACTCCATACTTTGACGCTTGCCTTCGAGGTTGTACCTCAGGCACCAGGTCTCGTGACCCGCGACGATGGCTTTCAGGACCATTCCATTCCACGGAACATTCACCCTTCTCACTGCCACCCGTCGAACAGGTGTGCACGTTAGGCTGCATAAATTCACCCTTCTCACTACCGCCCGTCTATCAGGTGTGCAAGGCAGGGTGCATAAATTCACGCTCCTCTCTTGCTTTCAATTGAGAGTTTTGACGACCCAAACCGAAGGCTGTTCCTAAAGAAGACTATGCCAGGAGTTTCCAGGACTTGTTCAGTCGTTCTCAGAAGTGCATAACTATCCACGGGGATTACTTCGAAGGACAGTAATTGCTGTTTCAGGTAAGCCAACAATCCGTTCGTAATATAGCCCATTAACTGAACTTTTCAGACAGAGGTTGTATATTATATTCTTTTGCAATAAAGAAATGGTCACTGCTGATATTTAGGAACATGGAATACACCACCTCACATGTTAGCATAGGTGTGGTCATTCCTGAGCCTTAACATTGATAAAAGGATTTCTTTTGGAAGACGTTAATAATAATAATAATAATAATAATAATCCATGACTCAATGTTTCCCAGTGTAGCTTAACCCTTTCTTTTATATGGAAAAGTATTTCCCCTTTTGCTATAAACGTAATTTCAGAAGTGACGTTGGGAAGGATTTGGACCCGCATTTGTAGGATATTTCCTCTTTTGGTATAAACGTAATTTTAGAAGAGACGTTGGGAAGGATTAGGGCCCGCATCCGTAGGATATTTCCTCTTCTCTTAAAAAAGTAATTTTAGAAGTGGCGTTGGGCAGGATTTGGACCCGCATCCGTAGGATACTTCCTCTTCTGTTAAAAAAGTAATTTTAGAAGTGGCGTTGGGAAGGATTTGGACCCGCATCCGTAGGAAGTGCTCGCTATCTCGACTGGTTTCCAGAGGCTCGGTCTTCCATCAAACATGCTAGAATTATCATTAAAGGGCATTTCTCACCACTAATGGATTTTATGATACCGGTACTTGTTTGAATGGGTGAAAATTGCCTCTATACTGTAACCGTACGTTATTCTTTTAGGGTTATGGTGGAGGGGCGAGTGTGAATTCACACCAAGGAGTATATAGTTTTAATAACGAACGTTTTCCTTCTATATACTGTATATAATCTACTTACATTTGGACATATACATCGAGGCATGATCTCTCTTTCTCTATTTCTCACTTGACTTCTGCAACTTGTAGCCTTTACTTCATTCATTTATAAGCCATATTTCCATTTCTTTATTTCCTCTTATCAACAATACCACTAAACTCCTCTTAGCAAGCCATAGAATCACTTACAATCCTTCCACAGAGAACCAAGTCATATCACTTCTTCCCTTATACCTTTTCTACAATCACCATAGATAATCTCCACAGATTCTCACTAATAATCAGGCCTCTATCAAAATTTTACAGCAAGGAATAAATAAATAATAATCAAAGATATATAAAAACAAAAGAACAACGTAAATAGATAAATATACAGATATAAAACTCAACTCCATTATGCTTGGCCCTCTTCTCCTTTACTGGTGAACTATTGCAAAGAATCTCAAAGCTCAGCGCTCAGGCCTTACAATAGCCACCAGCAAAGAGTAGCCATGATCCTAATCTAAAAGATCACAGAAAATGAACAGTGACAATTCATAAGTGAGAATGATTTTGGTGTGTGAAGCCAATTTTTAGTGTTGCTTTAGTAAGTGAAATTTAATGTTTTTCAGTCGAGCAACACGATGGTACACAATTGTAAAATGTGGTCCCCTAATCCTGAAAAAAATTACATGAGTTTAATAAGAAATCAGAAACCTCCATGGACGTCGAATTGGCAGGCGGAAAGCTAATGGAGGTAGGATTTTCCTTAATTCTACATTTTTATGGACTTCGGTACATTTTTCTCAAAAACTGTTAGACATAGAAACCTAGTATTTGGACCATCTATTGTTTGTGTATTAATGAGTGCTGGTAAGTAATATTATGCAATTAGGCCCAATAGTTTCTAAGGTATTAATTTTTATTTTGGAGAATTAAACAGTATTTTTTTGTGCATGATAATTATTTTCTTTAGTTAAATATATTTAAGTTACAAAGTTGAATTTCCTTATCAAGGACAAGTGGCAATGATAGAAAAAAACATGTGAATATCTCAAGCCTATTTCTCGAAATCGTTTCTCAAAAATTGTACCTAAAATGTCAGAGATATTTTGAATTTTCAAAAAAAGTTCATGATTTATTTTACCGAGAAGATTTTTTTATGTAGAGTAATGAAATAGTACACACACGAAAAATACTAAAACGAGATTTTAGCAACTAAATATAAAACCTTCATAGTGGAAAGAATCGAACATGAAGCTCAGTGCCTAATCTGTCCTTGAGGACGAATCAGTTGCTCTTTGAATTATGAATGATGTTCCACAATAGAAATATATAACCAGAATAATATGCAATAAATATTTATCATTTTACTTTTGACGTCACAACAATGTATTTGATGTTCGCGAAAAGGTGATGATATCTCTCTTCTGCTGCAACGCTCGAGTGTCGCTACTGTCGTGTTTGGATGTCACGGGTGAACCTCTGGAAGGATTTTGATGCGGTTCCCACCATCCTGTGAAGGATATCTCGAGGAAGATATCTGTAGAAAATAATTTATTTATGATCAAGGGAATCTGAGCAGTAACGATTTCAGTGGAAAAGTCGAAGAAAAAACCACATGGCGTCCGTGCACTTTTTAAGCTTACGCTGGGTAAACCGTTAAACATATCAATATACTATGAGTGTAAGAATTGTTCAGCATGAAAAGTTTTACAAAAAAACGTCCGTGAGACGTCTATCCCCATTCAAATACTGAGGCGACAGTTTACGAGATGGCAAGGGGCGAGCCTATCACCCCAGTTACAGCCAGCAGCAAATTGTCAAGTCGTGTTGAGTTAAGACTTCAGAGAAGAGTGGATATCTTTGGAGTTTCCCTGAAAATGCAACTTGGCTTTTCTTCATTTCGCCTGTGAACTTTCCGTTCCGCAAAATACATAATTAAAAAATATACGAAGCTGAAATTTCGCAAGAGCGACAGTTTAAAGAAATTAGTCCGAGAATACGTTGTCACGCATCCTCGCTCACGCCCAATAATATTTGTTAGTGTTACATTTTGTGAAGTCCTACATTTTAGAATATTACGTCCTACATTCCGCAAAAAGCATGTGGTAACCCTAGTTACCAGAATGTGCTAGGCACTGCCAGCTGGATCGCATCCCTCCTGGCTGCTTTAGACTGCCTGCCCATTCAACGATTACAGCATTGGTTTATGCGTACATCCTCGTTTCCAAATATAGACACTAAGAGCAGCACCAACACACTGTGATCACCACTTTTTCAAGTCACTGTTGCAGACATTTGTTTTGTATTGATGTTAATGGCGTCAATAATAATAGCCTGTTCTTGATTCGGTGTTAACTGTATTGCAGAAGCATAACTTTTCTGGGAGTTCTTGGGCACATTGTGGGTAGAAGTGTCGGTAAGGTTAGGTACGGTCTGACTTCCTTGGTAAGAAGCCATTGCTTTGAGTGTGAAAGGCTTTGGAGCCTCACTGAATTACGATGTTCAACCGTTTGTTGTTTGTTTTCCGCGAAGTTGTGGTTTGGTTTTTAGAATGCCGTACTGCTGCGTGCTCTTTTGTAAATCAGAAATGAAATATGCAATTAATATATATCTTGTACGCCTCTAAGTGTTGAATGGGCAGGCAGTTTAAAGCAGCCAGGAGGGATGCGATGAAGCTGGCAGTGAAATGCAAACTATCTTGTACGCCTCTGAGCGTTGAATGGGCAGGCAGTCTAGGACACCGATCTAAATGAGTGGTTACGATCTATCTTTTGATCAATCACAATGTCATACTGAATGTAACCTACGAGGACTTTTGTAGAATGCGTTGTTCGTTACCTACTGTTATTGTGTATTGAAACTCACCATCCTCTTCGCAAATGACGAATCCTGGAGGCGCACAATTTTGTAATATCCAATTATGTTAATGTTATTTTAATAGGAATGTTGCCATACGAGTGACTGTTCCTAAGGCGAGTGTAATAGCCTCTGTACATAACCTAAAATGTTGCTGCTGAATATCAAATAGTTAACTTAAATGCTCTATATGTGTGCGAAATAGCCTTTGAAAGTGCTTACAATAGTACAGGACAGCTGGAATGGTTTTGTTCCAAAAACTGTGCTATGGTTGGCTTTTTGTAAATCGTTAGAAAAGCACAAAAAAAAAGCTTAACTCTAAATTTTAGAATAATTTGCACGATCATTTTGTCGGAAAAACTCCAAAAAACATTGAAAAGCGTTTTTCTCTGAATCGACGTATTCTAAAGAAAAGTTTTTTAACCAAAACATGTAGAGGACATTGTCACCTACAATTCGTCTCATTGTGGTTATGTCATACGTTTTGAAATGCAGAAGCTAGGTGGCGCCAAAGTTTCCAAAAGTGTTTTTTCACTTTTTGTCCTAGAAAAAATAGTTTTTTCACAAAAGAGTGAATCAGAAATTTGTTCCTCTCAAAATTGTCTGCAACATTTATTTAAACGTTTGTTTCCTCCGACTTACCGTTCCCAAGTTATAGCGCAGGAAATGCAACGCTGCGTAGTCAAGGCTACTATTGTTACTGCGGAGAGAGCGGTGGGCATAATTTAGACAGGGACCGGTGTCGGACAGCTGCCTAAGGCTCGGTCGAACAGGACGCGGGCTGTGTTTGTTAATTAGCTCAATCATATCTATTTCAATCGCAACGTATCAATTATAACTGTACACATATTAACCTTAATGCCATCTGAATAGTACAATTTTCACATTTCGGCAGACTATAACTTTGGAACGGTTAGGCGGAGGAAAAAAATGTTTCAATAAATGTTGTAGACAATTTTGTCTGTCTGTTAGGTAGTCAGCCCGAAGGCTGGTTGGATCCTCAAAAAGTACCGCCGTTACGTTATGTGAGTAGATACCCACAAAAACCCAAGGCAGCCCAATTTAAGGCGTTCTAGGCAATTTTTAAGAGGAACAAATTTCTGATTCGCTCTTTTGTGAACAAAACATTTTTTCTACGACAAAAAGTGAAAAAACACTTTTTTGGAAACTTGGGCGCCACCTAGCTCCTGTATTTCAAAACGTATGACATGACCTCAATGAGACGAATTGTAGGTGACAATGTCCTCTACATTTTTTGTTTAAAAACTTTTCTTTAAAATACGTCGATTCAGAGAAAAACGCTTTTCAATGTTTTTTTTTAAGTTTTCCGACAAAATAATCGTGCAAATGATTCTAAAATTCAGAGTTAAGCTTTTTTTGTGCTTTTCTAAAGATTTACAAAAAGCCAACCATAGCACAGTTTTTGGAACAAATGTTTTTTTTTCTGTGCAGCTGTACTGTACTACAATGAAAGACGAATAAGGAGGCGCAGGAAGGGAGGGGAAGGCGCTAGATATTTCATGTTTCAAAAGGGAGGCGCGACAGAAAAAGCTTCAGAACCCCTGGAAACATTATTCACGTGAGGGAGTTTGGGCAGATACTTAGTGTGATAACACTGCTTGTATTGATACCTGACTGAACATTAAATTCAACTTGATCATTGATTATTTTTAAACTGCAACATTTTAAGAGCGATTTCGTTAACATTTCCAACTGGCAAAATTAGACTCAAGTAAATGTTGAGAAAAGAACGAGTTAAAATATAACGTATAGGCTACAAGGATGAAGTACATCTAAAAATTACAGCTTTCTACGTTGAAAAGTTCCGGGGAAAAATAAGAAAACATTTTAGTGAGAAATTGGAATCAAAGAATTGTTGAACTCTATTTAAAGCACAAGCATCCATTTTGCTCTTGCTCGTAACGCAGCCTCTTTAGTCGCGCATGGGTCTGATAGCCCCATTTAATATCAAACCGACAGTTCAAGTTATGATGTTATCGTCTTGCGACATCTTACACCATACCTTAGTAAGCATTTAATTGTCGTTATTATTATTATTATCGTATGGCAAGGAAATTATATAGGCTACATAATATATACAATATACACACAATAACAAAGAAACATTGGTTCACTTCAGGCATTAGTGTTATCTGTTATAGCTGAATGTCCAACTTTTGAACCCACTGCAGTGCCTCCGCTGTTGGTGATAGAAAGTCTTTCAATCTACCTGAATAAGCCCGTGGTTGACACTCGCTTAAAATGTGGGGAATGGTCTGGCGATGGGCTCCACACTCACATTCTGGAGATGGTACAAAGTTCCACTTATAGAGAGAATCCCTGCACCTTCCATGACCTGTCCTGATCCTGTTCAGTCTGGACCAAGTTGCACGCGGTAGTTGGAATCCGTTAGCAATTTTTTCCCCTAAGATGTTATGTAGGGGCAAGTCAGTGGAGTTATTCCAGTGGCCTTTCTATTCCTCCAAAGCATCGAAGTTGGTGGATGTCTTCAGAGCAGCATCACAAAGAGGTGGATGTCGTGATTTCAATCTTTGGAGACTAAGAGCTGGTATGTCGCCTAGAACAGGTAGCAGAGGATTCTTGCAGATCTTGTTGTACCCTCGAACAAGAGCACTGGATATTCTTAAGTCAGGTGGCATTATACTGGAGTTGGTCTGATGGTGCCAGATATAAGACGCATGCTGGTATTCAATTGTGGGTCAATATACTTCGTATAAGGGCTCTTAAGCCACACTGCAGTACAATAGTCGGCAGTAGAGAAAACCAGTGCTAAGGCTGAAGAGCTCAGGATGTTCGCAGCAGATCCCCAAGTTGTACCAGTTAGCTTCGAATAATATTCTTTCGGGTTTTCAGTTTCTTCGACAAGTTCAAAAGATGTTGCTTTAAGGATAAAGTCCGATCCAAGGTAACACCAAGATATTTCGGAAACCTATTGTGATCACAAGATAATACCTTTCAGGAGTATGTTATCTATCCCTGGGGTGGTTGCTTGTTAATTATGTGGAATTATTCGACAAAGTGTTCAGGAAGGTTATAAAAATCTATGAATGGCACCGGAAAATGGATGTATGCATGTATAACTCTTATAGAACGATATACATAAATGTATCAAACATTTTTGTAATAGAAGGGTATTCACGAACATAATATTCTATGGTCTTCGTCTTACTGCCGGTGTGGTAGGCCTACCGTAGTAATCTTGTCTACATCATTGAACCTGTATAAATGTCGGAATTCATTTACCACTTGTCTTCATAGAAGGTTTTTTTTTTGCGTATGGCTTTTAGTGCCGGGAGTGTCCGAGGACATGTTCGGCTCGCCAGTTTTGTAGCTGCTTCGAGACGGACACCCAATGAGTCGTTACTCGGTGGCGAGTGTATTCCGCAGATCTCTTCTATGAACGTATTAATTTCTGTTCCGCCCCTTAAAACAACAATAACTAAGTAATACTTTCACTGCAAGATTCTTTGATCTAATTATTCTCATGTCCACATAAGTTACTCACAACGAAGGTCACAGGATCTACAACTCAACTTACTCGTTGCAACTATTAAAGAGATATTGAAGACGTCACACATGAATACAGGGTGACTTCTAAAGGGGTGTGCAGGAAGTCAGAGCAAAATACAGGATGACACTTAACGAGGTGTACAGTATGTTAGATTCAATTCAAATACAGGGTGACCCTTAAAGAGGTGTCCGCGTGGGAAGCCTAAGTTAATGGGTAATGGAGTCTCTTGAAAGAGTCATGGGAAGCCCTCCTGAGCCTTTCTAACATGTGTAGCATTTGCAGCATGCGTCATTTGAAATGATACAACGTCTAGTCTTTCAGACTGACTGTAATCTTTTTTTGTAACGAGTAACTTCGACAGGTAAATAGTCTATAGCTGGCGTAGTTTTGTAAACATATACAGTATAAATTATCGTGTTTGAAAACACACGGAACATCTAAACTGCATCCATTTCATGAATATCAATGTATAAAACATCGCATTTCTGGTGCTCATGAATTGTTCTCGACTCCAACGTACATCAATAGACATCAAATTGGCAGGTGAAAAACTAAAAGAAGAAGGGGACTTCTGTTACTTAAGAAGCAAAATAACCAGTAATGGACGAAGCAAAGAGGATATAAAAAGTAGGTTAGCTCAGGCAAGGAAAGTATTTCTATAGAAAAGGAATCTGTTGACATCGAATATAGATTTAGGTATTCTGAAGTCATTTTTGAAGGCCTTGTCTGGAGCGTGGCGCTCTATGGAAGTGAAACTTGGACTATTGGTGCAGCAGAAAAGAGGTGAATTGAAGCGTTTGAAATGTGTTGTTACAGGAGAATGATGAAGATCAGATGGGTAGATAGGGTTACAAACGAAGAGGTATTAAGACGAGTGGGAGAGGGGAGATGTTTCTGGCGACTGCTAATGAAGAGAAGAGATAAGTTGGTAGGACACATACTAAGACACCCAGGAATAGCAAGCTTAGTTATGGAAGGAAGGGTTGAGGACAAGAACTGTAGGGGTAGACCAAGGTTAGAATATGTTAAACAGATTGCGCTATGTAGAGATGAAACGATTAGCTCAGGACAGGGAGACATGGATAGCTGCATCAAACCAGTCAAAGAAATTAAGACTCAAACGACGACAACAACGTACCAGCACTACATTGCCTACGTCACAGAAGGATTTGGTTTACGCGCCATGGCCTGTCTTTCTCCCCTTGAGATGCTGTCAGAGAAAAGAAGAGGACTGAATCCACAAAAATTGAGGTTATCTGAAAAGGTTTTCAGTTGGGCGGGTAAATGAGAGAGTGGATGTGGAAGTTGTGAGTCCCTGAGGCAGCTGGCGACAAATGCCAAGGCCTCACTTGTTTATTTACGCTCCTTGTCAACTATTAATGAATCTGGCACGAGCTATATAAAGCTACGCCCACTTCTAAGTGGTGACATTTCACTTCCTCCTCCTGCCAGCCTAAACCATCGCAGCATTCTCCTGGAGGACATGTGGGGAGAAAACATCAGGGAATCTTGATATCTAGCGCTACACCAATGAAGGCGGGTGTGAAATAATAATAAAAATAATATCGCATGACCTCTAGTGCCGGGTGCAAAATTTAAAAAAATAAAAGTCGTATATTTTATTTCATAAATAATTTAGCGATACATTTTGGAGGACAGAAACTATCTGTGGAAGTCACTGTAGATTTTGTTTTGCATGTTGGAACTGATGATGCTCGCTTGACGTGTCGTCCCTTAGTTTTCTCCTTCTTCAATAGTCCATAACAATATAAAATCTTAATCACATGGAATTTATCAGGATATTTTTTTCACATATCCAGTAGACTAATTGGAATTGTTTCATGTGGACCGACTGAAAGCTAATATAGAACATACAGGACCGTATATTAACGATCCGTCCCCCTTCCAGAAGAAACCCTTGCTACGCCAGTGGTATAGATGTGGGGCAGACTGGGCGGTGCATCTCATTAGGTACTTAGAGTGATTCTTGTCCGCTACTGCACAGCGCTGTGGATAAATAAACTGGGCACACATGAATATCTCGTGCGTTAGTGTACACACTGTTCACAAAATTACCAGCCAGCAAACATGTACACATTTCCATTATCTATGACTTCATCTTCTCCCAAACGGCAGGACAAATAACGCCATACTGAAACTTATGTTTGTAACTAACTTAGTAACTAACTTAGTTACTGTCCAGGAACAAATATTTGGCAATGTTTAATTTTATATTCATTGCTTTTAGGTAGAATTTATAAGAATGGACACCATGTTTCGACTTCCGGAAAATTTCGACATATCTTTGCGTTTCACATCCCCCAGACCCCAAAACCACCGTCAGTTCAAAAGTGTATATATCACTTTCTTGTGGACAGGATAACTACCGCCATTTTACACCAATCATGTATACATTAACCAACCAGAATCTCGGTCGATTTCGTTAATGGACAAAGTCGGACCAACGGGTTGGAATGGGGGGCCTTTTTTTTTCTTTCGAAAACTTCAAATATTGCTATAACTTTTTAAATATGTGAAAAAACGAATCCATTCAAAATTCATACTATTCTTGGGATAAGGACCAAAAGCTTATCTTGGTAAAGGTTTTTGATAGCACCACCATTGACCAAAGGGGTGGGAAAAAATTAGTTTTTTAATAGGCACAATATCAAAACCGTTGAAAATTGCCAATAGTCCTCTATACAGTACCTAAAACTTCTTTCTGAAAGATGTTGTCGATGAAGATGCCAAGTTGATGAGGAACTAGTGGTACGTGGGTTGGCGACCACGGAATCCCAGCTGAGTCCGGCATTGCTTCCACTCACTTGTGCCGGGCTCCTCTGCGTCTTCATTCCTGTCAACCTCTCTTGGTCAACTCTTGTTCTCTTCCGACCCCGACAGTATTAGGGTATCCGAGGCCTAGGGAGTCTCTTCTTTTCCCGCCTTAATTGGCCCTTGCCTTATCTTTCCTGATCCCTCATTCTTCGAGGGATAAGACCTCTGGTTATTCTTTCAGGTATCTCCTGCCTTCTTCTCAAGGCCCTCAAGGAGGCACGGTGTGAGTAGTGCTATACCCTCAGGGGCTCACAGCTGGTGAGTTCGGGAGTTGGCGAAACCGGGGGATCCCTGAGCTGGGTCCGGTTTTTCCCCTTTTTCCATTGCCTTTGGCTTTTTTGGCTATCCTTCCCTCCAGGTCCCTCAAGTCTCTTTCTTCGAGGGCATTTCCTTTCCTCCTATATTTTCTTTATATTCTTCACGTTTTTGTTCCCCATTTGCTCTCCATTGCAATAGGCACTGTAGCTTAGTAATGAAATCTACCTAACATGTATGTGGATTGGCGATGCGAAACGTACCATGTGCCATGAATATTTGTACGTTGAACAAGGCAGTAGGCCTACCGATTTACGGATGAAGACGTGATCAAAACGTAAGCACAGTGAATGAATTAAGTGAAGATTCTAAACGCAGCATTGGCCAAATGATTTCTGACGCAATTTCCAGCCAGTATGTGCATTGGCCGGTGATGTCGATCATGACGCGATATAATATCTATCGATTCTCCACCTGGGAAGTGTTGCTTGTGACGTGCAGATATGATGATGATGATGATGATGATAATTGTTGTTTTAAGGGGCCTAACATCTAGGTTATCGGTCCCTAATGGTCTGGGTGATAGCGAAAATGACAATGATGTGGAAACCAGAACGAAAATTAAATGAGACGTAAAATACTTACAAAAAGGAACTCAGATTAAAACTACTCACAAAATGGAGAGCGGTAATACTCACAAAAGGAAGAGATTGAAAAATATGTACAAAATGCAATTGATATTCAAAATATTTACAAAATGCAATTGATATTCAAAATATTTACAAAATGCAAATGAGATTGAAAATACGTACAAAATGTACGGTAGATTCAAACTACTCAATTGGATAGACAATACTTACAAAATTCAACTGAGATTGTCAATCCTTGCAAAATGCAATGGAGGCTGAAAACACTCGCAAAATGCAATTTAGATCGAAACGACTTACAAAATGCATACAAAATGGAGTGTGGATGCAAAAAAAATCGCTAATGGGAATATACATACACGGGGATCCAATTAACAAAAACAGTGAGGGAATTTTAAAGAGAAAAGGAAATATAATGAAAAGAAAACAAGAGGTCTGACCCCTCAAAGAAGGAGGGATCAGAAAAGATGAGACAAGGGCCAATTAAGGCGGGAAAGTGGAAGACTCCCTAGGCCTCGGATACCCTAATACCGTCGGGGTCGGAAGAGAACAAGAGTTGACCAAGAGAGGTCGACAGGAAAGAAGACGGAGAGGAGCCCGGCACAAGTAAGTGGAAGGAATGCCGGACTCAGCTGGGGTCCTGTGGTCGCCAACCCACGTCCCACTAGATGTGAACCCCTGGGGGAGATGTGCAGATATCTTGTACGACACAGACAGAGCCAATTCCCGCTATGATTCAATAGTTCTTGTTGAGGAAAGTGAAGAAAGGTCGTGCTGAGGGATGGGAATCTGTTCTTAAGCTGCTCACTCTAATTTACATATTGCTCCTCTGGTTTAATCCACACGTAACACACACAAAAGAAACACGGAGAGACATCGGTTGGTTGGTTCCTCAGTTTAGGGGCTGCGTGTAGCCCCGTGTACTTTGGGTGTGTGTAGAATCTGTGATGGCTGTATTAGTGTGTGTTATCAGTAATTCAGGTAAGGACGGCAGCCGATCAATTTCAAGTAGTTCCTACTTTTGCTACCAAATGCTGCCGTCAACGACACCTAGCTGTGAACTTGGCTACTAACTAGATGTCATCGCAACCAGCGCCTGGTGACGAACGTTGAAACGTCATAGAACATTAATCAAATCTGACCTACAATTTTAGCTTCACACAAGTGTAGTTAATGGAAGGTTTTTTATCATGCCATAAATCTATGACTTGGGACCGCCGGCTTTACTTCCCCTCCGAAGGAAGGCATACTGAGGGATTTTAGACCCAGCTCAGCTACGCCAGATTGCAAGTCGGGAACGGCGCTCGGACATGGGGCGGTCATCTTGAATGTTGCAGACAGATCAATGGCGGGCGCTCAAACAGCAAACAGTCTCAATTATCGCGCTGCTTGCTGTACTGTAGTTGTTGTTGCTTCCTCAGCGGCTCTGTGGAGTGGAACCAAATATCAACTAATTGCGTTTCTGCTTTGTGCTTTCTGGTTTGCTTTTGAGTTTGTTTCATGCTATGGCTTTTCTTTTCGAATTTTGATTTTGCATCGTGTTTTTTTTCTTTTTTTTTTGCTCTTGGTTTTGTTTTCGAATTTTGCTTTGTGTTTTTTGATTGTATTCTGCCTTTGCTTTCGAATTTTGCTGTTTGTTTTGTGTTTGTTTTTCTGCTTTTGCTTTCGAATTTCGCTTTGTGAGGGGAGCAAAATAGGACAATCAATGAAAGCTAACCTACAGCTGTCAATGTGCGGCCCAACATTCTTATAGCTGATGTTGCCATGGTAACCACAGAGCGGCCCTGACGTCGTATCAAGGTGCTCAGCCTCGCGAGGTCAACTGAGTAGCTGTTTGATACGAGACGTAACGCCCAATACCTAAAATAAACAAGTTGATGCGACTTAAGGTGTTGTTACACTGGCCACAACTCATACCGGGGATTCTTCGGCAACAATGTAGCGACACCGAGGGAAGAACTGAGTAGCGAGCCAACATTTGGCAACCTTGCTATGTGATTCCTACGTTCAGTAGTTGGTAGCAATGGAGCCACACGATCCATAAAACATGACGCTCGTCTATTGTTTGCGATCCCAAAAAGAACACGTGTCGACAATTGAAGCGCGCAACTTTTTAATGTCCTTTGTGTCCCAGCAGTAGTGTGACGCATTCTTGGCTGTCACCTCTTTTGCAGTACGCTTTTGGGCCGATGACCTTTGTGTTCGGCATCTTCCAGAAACAACTATCACGGTCTTGAAGCCGTGATCGCAATTCCTATCGTCCCGGATATTATCAGTGGCGCTTTCCAGAAACTTTCAGCATAAACCTAAGTTTCAATATTTGATCTGCGCGACGACGCCATATTGCGGCTCCCACAGGAACTAATGTAAAATTATGATCATTCAGATGTCACCAAACTTGGGACATCATGGACATTAGCCTCATATACTCCAAAGCGTGCTGAATTTGCCTGTTTGTGGTGTTATTTGTTGTTGTTGTTGTTGTTGTTGTTTGAGTCTTCAGTCTTCTGACTGGTTGGATGCAGCTCTCCATTTCCCTGTCAGCTACATAGTTACGACACCCTCCATCCGAGGCAATCTGTATAACATATCCCAACCTTGGCCTACCCCTAGAGATCTTTTCCTTCCATAACTAAGCTTGCTATTCCTGGGTGTCTTAGTAAGTGTCCTACCAACCTATCTCTTCTCTTCATTAGCAGTCGCCAGAAACATCTCTCCTCCCCCACTCGTCTTAATACCTCTTCGTTTGTAACCCTATCTACCGATCTGATCTTCATCATTCTCCTGTAACACAACATTTCAAATTCTCCTCTTCGCCAACAGTCCAAGTTTCACTTCCATAGAGCGCCACGCTCCAGACGAAGGCTTCCAAAAATGACTTTCTAATACCTAAATCTATATTGGATGTCAACAAAATCCTTTTCTGTAGAAATGCTTTCCTTGCCTGAGCCAACCTACTTCTTATATCCTCTTTGCTTCGTCCATCACTGGTTATTTTGCTTCCTAAGTAAGAGGGGTTTCTGATGTATTTCGGCTGCATTCCAATATTTTTGTTTTACATTTATTAATTTTCATCCTGAATTAATTCCATACCATTTACAAACTCAATCAAATCCTCTCTGGTGTGTCGACTTAGACTTAGACTAGTCTTGTAAAAGCCGAGTAAGTAGTTTCTGGACAGAAGTTTCGCCTACTGGGTGTTGATGATGAAGATGATCATCATAATTGTTGTTTTAAGGGGCCTAACATCTTGGTTATCGGCCCCTAATGGTCTGGGTGATAGCGAAAATGACAATGAGACAGACACCTTAACGAAAAATAAGTTAGACTGAAAATATTTACAAAATGGGGTTGAGATTCAAAATACTCACAAAATGCATAAAAACAGGGCGGAAATCTTAAAGAGAAAATTAACTATAAAGAAAAGCAAAAAAAAGCTGATCCGTAGAAGAATGAGGGATCAGGAAATATGAGATAAGGGCTAATTAAGGCGGGAAAGGAAGAGACTCCCTGGGCCTCGGATACCCTAAAATCGTCGGCGTCAGAAGAGAACAAGAGTTGACCAAGGGAGGTCGACAGAAAACATAACAGAGAGGAGCCTGGCACAAGTAAGAGTGGGTGTTGGAATAGACCCGTGTCAGTAGTTGAAAGGGACACACTGTGAAGTCAGGGAAAGAGAATAGGCTACCTGGAACAACACAAATGTCTCCATTCCATCCTCAATTAGCTCGCACCGTTGCCTAGCAACTGCACCTGCCGGCCGTCACCTAGCAACCCACGGCACGGCACGGCACGGCACGGCACAGCCGCCTTGAAGTCTAGTGCCCTTTAAACCAAGACTCCCTCTATCGCCCAACCATTCATGTTCCTTTTTCTCACCAACTATTCACAGGAAGTAATCGATTCTTTTTCAGGGATGCTCTTCAAGGGTCTCTCCTTACTTTAACACAAGCTTTTTGAAAACAAAATGTATTTCTGAATTTTCATGAATTTCTTTTAAAAATTGCATAACTTTAACAGCAGTTTTCATGAACATTTCCATCGGGAAAAATTAAACTGAGTCGCCTCCGTAGCGTAGCGGTCAGCACGGTTAGCTGCCGCCCAGGAGGTCCTGGGTTCGATTCCCGGCTCTGCCAGGAAATTTCAAAAGTGGTACGAGGACTGGAACGGGGTCTACTCAGCCTCGGGTGGTCCAAATGAGTAGAGGTGGTTCGATTCCCACCTCAGCCATCCTTGAAGTGGTTTTCCGTGGTACCTACCGTAAAGTCACGGCCGCCTCCTTCTCATCCCTTCAGCAGGCCCCTGTTCGCTTTGCAGGTGAGGCCGCTTGGGCGTAGTGCCGGTCACACTCCCCAGTTGTATCCCAGGACTCAGAGTCTCAAGCTCCAGGACACTGCCTTCAGTGGCGGTAGAGGTGGGATCCCTCGCTTAGTTCGTGGGAAAAACCATAGCGAAGCGTAAAAATTAAACTGAAGTCCTTTTTGCAAAACGGACGAGTTAAAATATAACAGATACAAAGAGGAATTAAATCCAAACATTTCAGCTTTGTAACTAGAAAAGTTCCGAGAAAAAAGGAACATTTTGTGTTTAGAAAAACAGTTAATTGACTTTCCTAGTTCTATTATTCGATGATTGAAATTACTCGATGAAAATATCAGCCCTAGTATTATCCTGGAGGGAGTGTCGATGAAAGAGAGGAGCCCAGCTTGTTGTGAACGATTACTCAAGAGAAATAACTAGAATTGTTTTGTCGCGCCAAGCCTGAGTCACCAGTCTTATCATCGCGTGTTATGGCTTGGAGCATTCAACTGTTGGGAAACTTGGCGCCAGATGGCACTGGTGTTGCTCACTTTATTATTATTATTATTGAAATGTGGTGTTACGGAAGATCAGATGGGTAGATAGAGTTAACAAATGAAGAGAGTGGGAGAGGAGAGATGTGTCTGGCGGCTGCTAATGAAGAGAAGAGATAGGTTGGTAGGACACATACTAAGACACCCAGGAATAGCAAACTTAGTTATGGAAGGAAGGGTCGAGGACAAGAACTGTAGAGGTAGACCAAGGTACAGATTACCTCGGATGTAAGGTCTCGTACCTCAGGACAGGGAGGCACGATGCACAGGGGTTGCTACCCACGCAACAGGCAAGTTAAAAGGGTTGCATGCATAACGGCGGAGACAAACCTACTCTCGTGCTGAAGTTAGCACAGTAGGTAGGATATCCTTTTGAGAGAGGAGATACAAGTAGTTACCATGGCAACAAGGGCCAGCAGATTTGGATCGCAGTTGCTGAAGAGTGTTGCATGGACAAGTAGTTACCATGGCAACAAATGCTTAGATCGCGTGCTAAGTGTGACACCTGTTTCTCGTCTGCCTTTCATGGCACTAACTTACGTCTTTTTTTAGCACACGGTCCCATGTTATAGATGTATGGCATGTTAAAGAACCTTGCACTAATTACACCTGTGTGAAGCGAAATTATATATATAGTTTAAACATTCGACGAACGCTCTTAGGTTCCGACGTTCGTCGCCAGGAGCCGACTGCGGTGGCATCTGGTAATCAAGTTCTGAACTAGTAGTCGTTGACGGTGGCGTTTGGCGGCAAAAGTAAGAACTTGAAAAAAATCAATGTCTGCAGTCTTTACTTGAATTAAAAACAGATAACATACACTAATAGAGCCATCACAGATTCTACACACACCCAAAGTACACGGGGCTACATGACCGCGTTGTCACAGTCCCTACACTGAGGAACCAACCAACCTTAAGATCCCGGAAATGTTTCGAATTGTGAGCCTTAGAGAGCTCTATCAAACTAAAAAGTGACAGTCAGTCTGAAAGACTCCTCGCATCTCCTCTACGTTACCAATAATATTGAGTTATGGACCGTGTTCGAGTCCATGACATTAAATGATGTTTTCAACAATAAGTTGCTTGCCTGCAGGGCTACCAACTGTAGTTCACATCTCGCTGTTCATAAGAGGGGAGGTACACCTTTACAAGTGTAAAAACCACAGATATTTTAAATAGTTTTCCTCTGTATCCCTTTGTTGTGTTGATATGAAAGTTGGCACACTTTTAGAAGCGTTCTTTATCTTTAGTTTTCAACATGAATTTTTGCAATTAACTTTCCCTAATTAGGTTGATTGGTTCCTCAGTTTAGGGGCTGCGACAACGCGGTCATGTAGCCCCGTGTACTTTTGGGTGGATGTAGAATCTGTCTGATAACCGGTGTTCATTGTGTTGGCTGTATTAGTGTGTGTATCTGTTTTTTAATTCATGTAAGGACTGCAACGTTGAAGTTTTCAAATAGTTCCTACTTTTGCCGCCAAACGCCACCGTCCACGACTACTAGGTCTAGATCAGAACTTAGCTACCAGACGCCACCGCAGTCGGCTGGCAACGAACGTAGGAACCTAAGAGCTTTGTTTACATTCTTAACCTATACAATTTAGCTTCACACAGGTGTAATTAGTGGAAGGTTCTTTAACATGCCATAAATCTATGACATGGGACCGCCGGCTTTACTTCCCCTCCGAAGGAAGGCATACTGAGGGATCTTTAACACTCTTAAAAAATCCGATGGCTATCTTGGGCATAGCAGTTTCCCAAGTTATTAAAAATAATAATTTCAAAACATTGGACTAATTTATACATTGATCATGCTAGTCCTTGATAATTTCTACAGAACTTCACATTTCTGGAAAATTATTGTTTTAGAATGTTCATAATGCTTGTGTCAACAACGTGAACTAACATCTTTTGTTTATCTTCTGAAATAATATTTTCTCCCTTTTTTTATAGGAGTAGATTTTTGTGATAATTTTTTTTACATTTCAGTGAGTTATGTCTACTCAGAAAATACAAAAACCAAATGTGACAGCAATGGTTCTAGTCCACATTCTTAAGACACAAAATATAGCCTACATGTGAATATAAAATTTCATCAAAATATCTGAAAAACTTTTCCTCCCATTGGTAAGTTTAACGCTCGTTCCCCAAACTTTTTTTTCTTTTGTTTCCCTTCATAACTCAAACAGTTGTTGAGATATTTTGATGAAATGTTGTATTCGCATGTATCTCGTGGACTAGAACCATTGCTGTAACATTTGGTTTTTGTATTTTCTGAGTGAACATACCTCACTAAAATGTCAAAACAAATGTACACTTATAAAAAGGGAGAAAAAAAAATATTTCAGAAGATAAACAAAAGATGTTAGTTCACATTGTTAACACAAGCATTATGAACATTCTAAAACGATAATTTTCCAGAAATGTGAAGTTTTGTAGAAATTATCAAGGACTAGCATGATCAATGTATAAATTAGTCCAATGTTTTGAAATTATTATTTTTAACTAGCATTACCCGTCCGCAGGATCATGTCGTAAAATTAGTTATTTATTTATTCGTTCATTCCCCAAAAGGAGAGCGTTACACAACCAATGTTCATATTGTTTTGTTTTATTTTTGTTTTTATTCTATTTTGTTTATTTTGCTTCATTTTGTTTATTTTCTTTTATTTTGATTTTCCAAAAAAAAACCACAAAACAAACAAAAAAGCAAAATTCAAAATAAATCAAAAGCAGAAAACAAAACCAAAACCAAGAAAGAAAAGCAAAAAGTAAAATTTCAAAAGCAAAAGCACAAAGCAAACACAAAACCAAAAACACAAAGCAATAAGTATAAAACAACAAACACAAACGATACGTGAGGCAAAGTCCAGAGAAATGTTTCTCATGAAAATGATTCTCACTAATACAGTCATCACAATTAACACCGACAGATTCTACACTCGGGGCTACATGACCGCGTTGTCGCAGCCCCTAAACTGAGGAACCAACCAAAATGATTCTTATTCACAAGTGGATTTAAGGACTTTTGCAACTGGGCGACTCAAATACCTGTCAAGAACAATGGCGGGACGGGTAGCGAGTCACCCCTACAAGTCAGGACAAGTTCGGCTCAAGCACAGCGACGGACCAGAGCGGTTCTACTGGGCTTGGCTCTTCCCTCATCAACTTGGCATCTTCATTTTGCTCATCCCTTGGCGTAAGGGTTGGTCATATCAAAGAACATATAGCCCACTTTCTTCTAAATGCATGGGTATTGTTATAACTCTTTGTCCTTTTCAAGGAGTATAATTGAATGTTGGTTGTAGTAGCTTGTTGAAATACAACGTGCTATAGGGATATTAAACATGAATATGAGGTGCCCTTTGCTAGTGCTACCTCTCTAAAACATTTCATTCAATTCGGTTTCACCGTGTTTGAATTGATATGGTGAATCGATTTGCACACACACATGGCCGCTATCTGCAAATTATTGGCTGATGACCTGGTAGTTCAGTCAAAAGATGCTTTCCACAAAAAGGTATGTTGTTGCAAAATTTGGTAGACATCAAATGATTAGGTTGGTCGTAATTTGATTTAAGCTTTTAACATTTGGATGGCCGCCATTCCGTCTCCGTCAAGATGGCGGCGATATAAAACATGACACTGAGTTACCCTTTGCTAGTGCTACCTCTGTACCAAATTTCGTTCAATTTGCTTTTACCGTGTTTGAATTGATAGGGGGAATCCATTTGCACACATACATGGCCGCCATTTGCAAATTATTGGACTGATGACTTTGTAGTTTGGTCAAAAGATACTAAATTTGGTAGAGATCATATTATTAGGTTGGTCGTAATTTGATTCAAGCTTTTAACATTTGGGTGGCCGCCATTACCTTTCCGTCAAGATGGTGGCGATATTGTAACGTATTTTTCGTGGGGTTTTATGCAACTGGCATAAGTCAGTAGGAAGCCATTCTATATTTATTTACGCGGCAAATTGTTCAGCCAAGATAATTTTTCATGTTAATTTATTATTATTATTATTAATTTATTATAATTATTATTAAGGTATTTTCGGAGCATTTTATAAAAATTATTAGCATTCAGATAGGTTTTCTATGTCTTAGAAAACGCTATCAAGCAAATTATTACGAACGACGATATCATAGAAAATTATCTGATTACGGAATTTTACGGAGTTTTTGTCAGTTAGGGTATTTGAGAGAGATGACTCACTGGGATTTCAAGTACACGCTGAATCTTGTCGAGGAGCATGACGCAATCTTGGGTCGCAAGGTCTAGAAAAGGCGAATTGTGGAAACGGAAATCGACTTCTCCCTCCCGCGGAGTGTAATGAGGAAGGAGTGGGGATCTAGCGCGTAGAGTGCAGCCAATCAGTGGCGACGACGTAAGCTAGATGTCGGTACCATGGTGGGGGAGCCAACAGGTGCATATATCGTTCGACGCGCCGTGAAACAAGAACAATCTGTGTAGTTCTTGCCGAGTGTGGATATACGCGGGAATCGCTCCGATGTTCCGTGGAAGAGGACCATCTGTGAAATACTTGAGGTGTACGGTCGCAAGTGCGTGTCGCTCCGATGTTCAGTGGAGTTAGCGACGAACTTTTGTAAAACTTGGTTGTACGAGTGTTTGGGTCCGAGGTACGGACCATAGAATTATCTAATCTACCAGAATATCATCAAATTCCGACGGAGATGACGACGTCCAGGAGACTGTGGGAAGCTCACAACATCTTCAAGAACGAGGGAAATGCTTTGGCAATTTCCAGTGGTAAGCGCCAATGACGCAGAAATACGCAATCTCTCATTTTCTTTGTTCTACATTTCATATTTCAGTAACTTCATAGCTTGGAAATAAGAGTAAAATCAATTTATCAGACTCCGTTTTCACGTAATTTTCTATCGGTAATATTCAAATCACAACGCTCCAATTTAAATTTTATACTTATTATTATTAATTTTGCTATTCTTGTTTTATATAATAAATTCATTTCTTTTACAATGCAATCTTTGCTTTCAGTAGGTAGCATTAGATATAGACCAATTCCTTCTCCTGATACAATTGTTTGTTGGGTTAATGATCAAATCATACCACGATCTGAGTGAATAGAGTCTTGAAGGTGTTCTGCCAGAGCTAGACGTTGTTAAATACAAATTTAGATTTCAACATTGCGTTGAGGTCTTGGCGCCCATTAAAACAACATAGCTTAGGCAAAGGTAAACAGTTACATTTCTCACCCAACAGTTAGGAGCTAGCAAAACGTCTCATTTGTACGCTCAACGTGGAGCAAAGTAAATAACGTTTCAATATAAAACATGACATTGAGGTGCTCTTTGCTAGTTCTACCTCTGTACCAAATTTCGTTCAATTCGGTGTCACACACACAAACAGACACACAATTTTTGGCCCTGTGTAGATCTCATAAGTCTACTTTCATTTTTTGCAAAAATCGAAAGTAGGCTAAAATATTTCAGACAAGGGTTTTAGGTAATGGTTAGAGGACTATTGCCCATTTTAATCGGTTTTCATATTGTGCCTATTAAGGAAGATTTTTTTTTTTTAAATCAAGTTTTCGCATCAGCGAGATCTCGGGGTCATATTCGATAACCAGCTAACATTTGAAGAACACATAGAAAATTCTGTATCCAAAGCCAGGAAATTCCATGGCCCTTCTCAGAAATATCAAATCCCACAGTTCTTCGCCTCTATTACCAACCCATTGCAAACTACTACTGTCTTGCCCGTCAAACATCGCTAAATTAAACAGAATTCAACCCTTCTTTGCTGCCATTGTAAGGAACAGAACACACTTCACCACTAAGCAGGTACTTTCAGCCATAAACATCCCTCCCCCCAAACAAGACAGGACAGGTAACTGACCTGTCCTATTTTAAATGGCCATTACCGTTCGGACTACCTGCTGTCATATTTCAAACTAAGAGCTCCTTCTCATTCCACCGGGCTCAAAGATATTCTCCACGTTCCATAATCCAAAGATCCTTCCAAAACCGCGTATCATCCCTGCACTGGACTTATCCACAACCAAGAAGCAGGTGAGCTGTCATCTTGGCCATTGACGACAAGGACATTCTTTATCTGGACTTGTTAGCCTAATTTCATTTATGAAAAGGCTTATGAGATGACCTTTTGTCCGTGTGTGTGTAAACGGCTTGAGTGATTTCAATGAAACTCGGTAAGGTCATAGTACTATTTTCGCCGACCCTGACCGTGCACTTAGAATTGAATTACGTCTCACCAATCCAACATGGCGGCCTAGCAAAGTTAAAACTTTTAAATAGATTTTTCTCGTGATTTAACCATCCGAACGCAGTGAAACTTGCTACATCAAATGACTATACAAATTGTAATGGAGTGACATCTAATTTAGTTCAATTGTTTACATAACCTCAAGATGGCGGCTGTGCGAAATTTTAAAATTAAGTTCTTATTTCTTGTGTTTTAATCATGCGATCGAAATCAACGTTTGAATAATGAACGTACACAATAATAATCATCTAATAGTACATAACTCTATGGCCTGTATATACTAATATCCAACAGGGCGACCATCCTAAATATTTAGACGGTTCTCAATATCTACGAATCTATTACAACATCAAACTGAAATTTTGTATGTTGATAGTGGCAATTAATATAAGTAGGATATATGAAAATAGGCTGTATAGTTCGTCACGGAACTTCTTGTTTTGTTTCGAGATTTATTAAATTTGATTTTATATTTTGCTTCTATTATTTGGTTGTTATTTGTGAAGGGCTCGCATAGCTGTAGTTTGGGCTTTGATTAATAAATACATAAAAAGTAAAAACCCCTATGGTGCTATCAAAAACTTGACTGAGATAAGTTTTTGACCCTAGGAAGATAAGTGCGAACTTTCAATGGATTCGATGTTCAGAATGTTATAGCCATATTTCAACCCCATTTCAGTATTTTAGGGTATATTTGCCTGCAAATTTCTCGTTTCTTTACGTCCTAAACATCCGAATCTTAGTGATGTATAAACTTTTGAACTGACGGTGGTTTTGAGGTCTAGGGAATGTGAAACCGGAAGATATGTCGAAACTTTCCGGGAGTCATACCATGGAGCCCATTGCAATAGTTAGCTTTCTAATGAAATCTACCCAAAAACGGAGATAAAACTACAAGGTCTTTTCCTTTTTAATAGTTGTTGTTGCCCGGCGACCTTGATTTGATATAAGCAATCTGAGGTCACTCTATTCCACACGTCGTAACGGAACATACAAAGACAAGCCCACACCTCTGGTACAGTAATAAACGAGCTGGGATGAGATCACCAGCACCTGTCAGCAGAACTCCAAACAAGAAGCAACTCAAACTTCGTCAAATTCAGCTCACTAGAACAGAACTTGCAATAGTCTTTACTTTGTATAAAACAAAGTCCCCGATTCCTGGATGTCACGCGTAATTTCGAGAACCACTGGATGGATTTTGATGCGGATTTCACCATTCTGTAAAGGATTTCTCGAGGAAGGTTTCTGTAGAAAAACAATAATTTATCACCAAAGGAAGCCGAGCAGTAACGATTTCAGTGAAACGAGTCGAAGAAAAACATTCCGTCCGTACGCCTTTTAATCTTACGCTGGGTAAACCGTTAAAAATATCTGTATACTATGAGTGTAAGAATTGTTCAGCATGAAAAGTTCTACAAAGACAGCATATCTCTATCTTGAATACATCGCCCACTATAAGAGATTTTAGGTTTTCATTTCTTCCAACAATCTCCATTCAATGGAAATTTAAATTACTAGCTTCGGAGCGAGTTGAGGAGATTGTTGGGAGAAATAAAAACGTACAAACACTTACAGTGGGCGATGTATTAAAGATAGAGATATGCTGTCCTGCTAGAACTTTTCATGCTGAACAATTCTTACACTCATAGTATGGAATAGCCTATTGATATTTAACAGTCATTTATGACTCAACGAAGCCAAGCAGTAACGATTTCAGTAAATCGAGCAGAAGAAAAACCTGGCGTCTGTGCGCCTTTTAAGCTTACGCTGTGTAAACCGTTGGTTTATTTATTTATTTACATATGTTGTGGCAGTTTGGCTAGCCCACACTGTTGGGAGATAAATGTAACTGTTTACCTTTGCCTAAGCTATGTTGTTTTAATGGGCGCCAAGACCTCAATGCAATGTTGAAATCTAAATTTGTATTTAACAACGTCTAGCTCTGGCAGAACACCTTCAAGACTCTATTCACTCAGATCGTGGTATGATTTGATCATTAACCCAACAAACAATTGTATCAGGAGAAGGAATTGGTCTATATCTAATGCTACCTACTGAAAGCAAAGATTGCATTGTAAAAGAAATGAATTTATTATATAAAACAAGTATAGCAAAATTAATAATAATAATAAGTATAAAATTTAAATTGGAGCGTTGTGATTTGAATATTACCGATAGAAAATTACGTGAAAACGGAGTCTGATAAATTGATTTTACTCTTATTTCCAAGCTATGAAGTTACTGAAACATGAAATGTAAAACAAAGAAAATGAGAGATTGCGTATTTCTGCGTCATTTGCGCTTACCACTGGAAATTGCCAAAGCATTTCCCTCGTACTTGATGATGCTGTGAGCTTCCCACAGTCTCCTGGATGTCGTCATCTTCGTCGATGTTTGATGAGATTCTGGTAGATTAGATAATTCTATGGTCCGTACCTCGGACCCAAACACTCGTACAACCGCACTGGTTAAGTTTTACCAAAGTTAGTCTTCCACTCCACGGAACATCGGAGCCACTCGCACGCGCACCCATACTCCTCAAGTATTTCACAGATTGTCCTCGTTCGACGGCGCGTCGAACGATATATGCACTGTCGGCTCCCCCACTCTTCAGCCGGCTTCAGCTTGCGTGGTCCTCTACGGATTGGCTGACCCACCACGCGATCTTCCCCTCCTCTGGGTCATTACACTCGGCGGGAGGGTTCCGTTCCAACAATTCGCCTTTCCTGGACGATGCGAGCCCGCTTGCGTAATACTTCCCGACAGGATTAAGCTTGTATTTGAATTCCCAGTGAGTCACGTCTCTCAAATACCCTAACTTGACAAAACTCCGTAAAATTCCGTAATCAGATAATTTTCTATGATATCGTCGTTCGTAATAATTTGCTTGATAGTGTTTTCTAAGACATAGAAAACCTATCTGTATGCTTTAAAGTTTTATAAAATGCTCCGAAATATCTTAATAATAATTATAATAAATTAATAATAATAATAAATTAACATGAAAATTTATCTTGGCTGAACAATTTGCCGCGTAAATAAATAGAGAATGGCTTCCTACTGACTTATGCCAGTGGCATAAAAACCCCTCGAAAAACACGTTACATATTCGCCTCGGATCATCGGATGATTTACCGTGACGACGGTCCATTATCCGATTATCCCAGACACGTTAATAAACCCCATCCAAAATACATATTACATAAATGAAATCACCCTAAATCACAGATATATATATACACTCATAATTTTTCTTCATGCACTTTGCGTCAAAGTTTGTTGTCACTATGGATTGCACTTTGCAACCAGTCCAATGTTTTACATATAGAATAGTGTTCCACGGATATTTCCGCCTCTCAAATTTCTCTATGATGGAGAAATAGACATAATTAATGTGTGAGCACTATGTATTTATGATGTCATATCACACGCATTGAAGGTGTTCTGATATATTTATATCACCATAGAACTTCCTAATTTCACTGGAGGTCCCTTCCTTATGGTGAAATTTAATCTCACTTAGCACTGAACACACGATCACACTATTGTGGCAGCGCCTCGTGACCATAATACTTAATCTCTCTTTAAAGTAGATGATTAAATTAATATTGACTTCTGAAAAAAAAAAAAAAAAACAGTAAATGTGCATTACATATAACACCAAATATTTCTGTGCCGTAATCGCCCTGTCTTGTTAAGTTCCCGTAGACCATATTCTACTTAATACTAGTTCTCAACACAGACCAGTTCTCCTCACACAAATAATACCTTTTTACAAATTACCTTAAATTACACACTTACAAATCTTACATGGCGAGGCCGTAAACAGAAATCACGTGTGCTGATATGTATGAGTTTCATGAAGGACTGTCTCGCATTCTGATGGCCCATCTTTTGCCTCGTGGACGCCTTAAGCAAAAATACCATGTACAAGCGCTCACCCATCTCTTGGAGGCAAATGGGAATTCACCAGCGCTACCAAATTCTGGCCTTGGTGTATCGAGACATTTTAGTGCTCAAGAGCATCCGACAATCCCGTCATATTTCCCTGTACCTTAAAAACTCTCATTTACTTACATACTACCCCCCCTGTGTGACTTCTGATACGCCTACCTTGAAGACCAGCTCCTCCCACGCACCAAATACCACACTTACTCATTTGATAGGCTGGCTCGCCAGCTAAACACACTCACTTTATGACACATATTTTCGTAGACTATGTATATTATACGTTCCGTATAATCTGTTTCCCTCACTATTCTCCAGCACATATGCTGTTTTCCCAATACGTTTGGAAACTATAAATGTTTCTGCGTCACCTGCTTCCAACCTTGCAAGTGGCTCCCTTAAATGAACGTCATCACGTTGCTCTACCTACCTATTTCTCAGTGTCTGTAACGATGCCCTGTTGCTACTGTCCACACATGCTAACCCTACTTTCCTATGGTGTCACACCTCTACTCGACACTCTATGACCTAAAAATGTCACTTCTGACTGAGAGAATGACGACTTAGACAGCTTCAAAGTGAACCCTGCCTGATCTAACTTCTGAAAAACTATATCTAAATGACGTAGATGCTCCTCAAAACTGCGTGAACTAATTACCATATCATCTATGTAAATGGTTACAAACTCTCCTGTGTCATCCCCTAATGCGATGTTTAAAGCCCTAATTAAAGCTGCTGAACTACTCTTTAACCCATAAGGTGTTCTACAAAATTGATAAAGGTTATATTTATGACTAAAAGCTGTAAATGGTCTATCTTCGTACATAAGTGGCACTTGCCAAAAACTGGAACTCAAATCTACACAAGTGAAATACTTCTTCCCCTCAAATGTTTGCATTAATTCCTCTATTGACATAGATTTCAGCTGATCTGAACTAATTCTACTGTTAACCAAACGAGCGTCTAAACAAATACGAACAGTGCCGTCGGTCTTGGGTACCGTGATCAAAGAATTAACATATGGACTCTTAGAGTGCTCAATAATCCCATCTTCAAGCATCTGGTTAATTTGTGCCTCAACTGCACTCTGATAAGCGAAAGGTACAGGATATCTATGTCCTGTGAATACTGACCTATCAATAACGTTCAATGAATGTGTATAGCAATTGGCCATACCAATGCGATCCTCAAACACTCTCCTATTACACCATAACACATCATAGAGCCGAACACACTGTTCATCCTCTATATTTCCCTGAAATACAGCCTCACGTAACGAGTCCTCTAGACTTCCGTTCGTAATCACACTGCCCACAAAACATGGAGAACCCCGCTCTACGGCTGGCGATATCTCATTTAAAGTACAAATCACACCTACAATACTACTTCTCTGAATATGGTCATTGAACGCTACTTCTACTTCAGAATCTCCCCATTTAAATTTCAAACTCCCTACATCATAACATAAGTTACCAGACACTCTACCTAGCCACTCTGAACCCAAGATAACACTGAATACTAAATTTGGAATTACAAGGCAAATCTGCTTCTCTACATGATTATTAATTTTAATGTCTACTAAAACTTGCTTAGAAATTACTTTAGACCTCTTCCCAACAGCTGTGATAACAAAAGTGCTTTTAATTGGCATCTCCTCAAAATTTACTCCAGTTCCTTTCATTTTATCATAAAATGCACTACTTATGCAACTCTTCATACAACCACTATCAATTAAAACATCTGTGTACGCCTCGGACACGTTAAATTTAACTATGGGGCTCTTACTAACCACTTCCTGAATAATACCTTCATCATTTAGTTCATGTAATAATTCATTTCTTACATTTAGGTCATAGGGTTCCTGTATAATTGTATGGACAGGGCATGCTACAGACTGAGATTCTGACCTTACTTCGCAGCCTGGTTCGCGTTTAAAGAACCGCTACAGCTGGCCGTAGTACTACTAACTACTAAACTGGTCTGGTTGTTCTGGGCTGTGTTGTCATTGTTTGGCTGTATATTACTACCACTAGGCTGTCCTCTTCCTTGACCCCTATTCTGGTTGTAATTATTGTCATTATAAATTCTCCCTTGATTTCCCCTGAAATCATTGTTCCTCCCTTGATTTCCCCTGAAATCATTGTTCCTCCCTTGATTACCATAGCCATTTCCTCTGTTCTGATTTAGCTGATTATTATTATTTCGAGCGTTGGCCCCTTCGCCACCGTTCCCTCGAACTTCTTGATGCCTGGCTTCATTAGGTCTATTATTACTATTACCCTGGTTCCGATTGAAATTGTCCTCATAACCCCCTCTCCCTAGTGCATCAAATGTGCTTAACAAACTTTCTACTTGTGATATAGTCTTTACATTCTGGATACAAGCAGCCTCCTTGATCCTATAGGGAAAGTGCCTAAGTAGCAACCTTACCACATCACTTTCCTCCTTCAAGCCATCCAGATATTTACACACTAATACCTGCCCTAAAAAGTATTCGGTCATGGTGGAGCTTCCTTTAGGGTTATATTTACCACACACTACTCCCTCACGATGCTGCGACTGAATAACCTCATTCCAGAACTTTTCACAGAATTTCATTTTAAAGTCATTAATATCAGTAAACTTGTCTCTGTAGACAGCAAACCAATTCCTCGTTTCCCCCACAAACACTTGTTCTAAAATTTCAACTACCTGGCACCACTCAATACTACCATTTTCCAACCTCTCCCCGAATTTATTTTCTATAGTGTTCATGAACTCCATTGGGCACCCCTGTCGATTGCTGAACTTACCCAGTTCTACCTCCCTGTGTGTGCTATTCACAAAAACTGGCCTATTCTGACTACTTTCTTGCCTGATCCTAGCTTTTAATTTTAATTCTAATTCTGCGATTTTCTCCTCAGCCTTCCTCTCAATACTGTTTACTGTTAATTTAATGTTTCCTTCTGATTCTTCTACTTTATCATATAGCTTTGCTTGTTTCTCCTCAATCTTGCTAATGCTCTCTTTATTACTCTCTCTTAAATCATTTACTTCTGCAACTATTTGTGAGTGGACTTTCTCAATTCTACCCTCCAGCTGTTCCTTAACTACCTGAATTTTGTCAATTTCTCCCCCCAATTGCTTTTTGACCTGCTGTGTTTCCAGTTGCACTAGTTCTTTTAAATTTTCAGCCTGTGTACTGATTTTAATTTCCAACTCCTCCTGTACTTTTCCTAATTTTCTGTCTACATCTGCAATAATCTCTTTAGCCTTTTCTTCCATCACCCCCCTGATCTCACCTCTAATCAGTTCGAATTTGTCACTCATTTCCCTACTGTTTTGTTCTAATTTAGCATTTAAAGTTTCAGTACTCTCTCTATTTTCCTTACTGTTTTGTTCTAATCTGGCGTTTAAAGTTTCATTACTCTCTCTATTTTCCCTACTGTTTTGTTCTAATCTGGCGTTTAATGTTTCATTACTCTCTCTATTTTCCCTACTGTTTTGTTCTAATTTAGCGTTGTTTTGTTCCAGTTTAGCATTTAAAGCGTCTGTACTTTCTTTATTTTCCCTACTGTTTTGTTCTAATTTTGCATTATTCTGTTCTAATTTTGCATTTAAGGCATCACTACTAACTTTGTTCTGATACATGAACTCGAGAAGTAAAGTTTTTAATTCTGGTTGGCCGCCTACACTCCCTGTTTCAGTATCGGGATTTACCTCCGCTACCCCGGTACTACCATCACTCGACATACTGCTCGTATCATCACTCTCCCGTTGATGACCACTACGTAACCTCATCTGTCTTTCTTTCTCATCCCCCATAATGATATACACTGATACAGACAAATAACCCCCAAAATACGGGCACAGAAATATATACCCTTCTCCTTCCACAAATGTTATTAGGTTTTCAGCCCCAAGTTGTCGGCGACAAATGTGGCAGTTTGGCTAGCCCACACTGTTGGGAGATAAATGTAACTGTTTACCTTTGCCTAAGCTATGTTGTTTTAATGGGCGCCAAGACCTCAATGCAATGTTGAAATCTAAATTTGTATTTAACAACGTCTAGCTCTGGCAGAACACCTTCAAGAATCTATTCACTCAGATCGTGGTATGATTTGATCATTAACCCAACAAACAATTGTATCAGGAGAAGGAATTGGTCTATATCTAATGCTACCTACTGAAAGCAAAGATTGCATTGTAAAAGAAATGAATTTATTATATAAAACAAGTATAGCAAAATTAATAATAATAATAAGTATAAAATTTAAATTGGAGCGTTGTGATTTGAATATTACCGATAGAAAATTACGTGAAAACGGAGTCTGATAAATTGATTTTACTCTTATTTCCAAGCTATGAAGTTACTGAAACATGAAATGTAAAACAAAGAAAATGAGAGATTGCGTATTTCTGCGTCATTTGCGCTTACCACTGGAAATTGCCAAAGCATTTCCCTCGTACTTGATGATGCTGTGAGCTTCCCACAGTCTCCTGGATGTCGTCATCTTCGTCGATGTTTGATGAGATTCTGGTAGATTAGATAATTCTATGGTCCGTACCTCGGACCCAAACACTCGTACAACCGCACTGGTTAAGTTTTACCAAAGTTAGTCTTCCACTCCATGGAACATCGGAGCCACTCGCACGCGCACCCATACTCCTCAAGTATTTCACAGATTGTCCTCGTTCGACGGCGCGTCGAACGATATATGCACCTGTCGGCTCCCCCACTCTTCAGCCGGCTTCAGCTTGCATGGTCCTCTACGGATTGGCTGACCCACCACGCGATCTTCCCCTCCTCTGGGTCATTACACTCGGCGGGAGGGTTCCGTTCCAACAATTCGCCTTTCCTGGTCGATGCGAGCCCGCTTGCGTAATACTTCCCGACAGGATTAAGCTTGTATTTGAATTCCCAGTGAGTCACGTCTCTCAAATACCCTAACTTGACAAAACTCCGTAAAATTCCTTAATCAGATAATTTTCTATGATATCGTCGTTCGAAATAATTTGCTTGATAGTGTTTTCTAAGACATAGAAAACCTATCTGTATGCTTTAAAGTTTTATAAAATGCTCCGAAATATCTTAATAATAATTATTATAATAAATTAATAATAATAAATTAACATGAAAATTTATCTTGGCTGAACAATTTGCCGCGTAAATAAATAGAGAATGGCTTCCTACTGACTTATGCCAGTGGCATAAAAACCCCTCGAAAAACACGTTACAATGTTACGCCCTCATTGGAGCACTTAACCAAGACAAGTATATACATGTCTCAAAAAACAATATTAAAGATTCAGCTTCTTATTTTTCTTCTTTTCCCAAAACATTTTCATTCTAGTCGACCTTGCCGCTCTCTCTGCATTGCTTATGGTGTAAGTCTTGCGGGTAAAGGTTTTTAAGGGAAGTCGGATGTTCTTGTTTTTCAAGATATTGTTCTCATCTTTGTTAGCAATTTGGGACATTGTCAAGCCGAGTTCATCCAGATCATTTTGAATTTCCTCGCCTTTTTCGCATAGTATCGACTATAGACTCAGTTTCTTTATAAACCACTTCATTTGGTAATAGACGCCATTGACCATCCACCTGATGTTTTTTATTAATTATAGTTCTGAGAATTCTTCTATCAGTCTTCTGTAATGTGTCAGTAACTGATCGAGTGTTTAACTTGAAAAGTGTTTCACAAGCATATATTGCTTCTGGTTTAATAATTGATTCGTAATATCATAGTTTGGCATTTATGGAGAGTGATTTTTTGTTGTAACTGAATTAAACCGTCGGTTTTATTTAAAACTATATAGATTTCAACTATATTTAGTTATTGCCGTTTTAAGGAGCGGAACTACGAGGTCATCCGCCCCTAGATTTCAACTATCATTTTACCGGGGATATTTCTGTCACCCCAAATAAAATGCTGAAAGTACGGTCTGAGGAACCGGTGGGGTTTCAAGTTCAGAACTGTGCCTGTTAACGACGGGGCCATTAGAGGTCACAACAAGATGCTTATCCCTGAGCAGACACTTCCTACTCACATTATCTTGTTATTGAGGAACTTGGGGCACCTAGATCCTAATATTACCCAATGAGGAAGTGTTTACAGTTTCCCAGCACTCCGAGTTGTCGGTTCGTAAAATACAATATGTGACATTTGGCGGTAGTAAGACTTATAAGTATCGGAGAACTGCTCTGTTCACATACACTTAGTTAATGTACGATGTTTATGTATTACTCTAAAGTACAGTAAATACATTTATGTTCGACCCTGGCTATTATATGTCAGAAATCTGTATCATAATGAGGCTCATTATAACACTATTTTACATTATAAAACAGTTTCACCCACCAATCAGAGCTCAAGAAACAGTTGTTTGACCAATTAGACAATTAGATGCGCTGAGTTCCACGGCCTTCTAATTTAAATTTCACTGCATGGCCTAGTGTCATAGTGGGGCAATCGAGGAGGCCATGGTATTCTCTGCGTCCCATGCGCTCTGTTCAGTACATAAAACTGGCGAAATCTCGACAGATATATATGAATATTTATGTTCGAACATAAAATTGTTATAATAATTATCGTCGAACATAAACAGTCGTATGCAACTCGCCTATGATGGTAATTAAAACACTGGTATGGAAATTATAAACATACTCGTGTCTTAATTATTGCCATTATAGGCTCGCTGCATAATGTACTAACATACAATCAGTATTTTGACTGGTTTGATTCAGCACTCCATGTCCCCCTGTTTTGAGCTACCACGTCTTACATTGAGGTAATCTGAATAACATATTCTAACCTTGGTCTACCCTTACAGTCCTTGTCCTTCCATAACTAAGCTTGCTATTCCTGTGTGTCCTAGTGCGTGTCCTACCAACCTATCTCTTCATTAGCAGTCACCAGAAACATCTCTCCTCTCCCACTCTTCATTTGCAACCCTATCTACCCATCATTCTCCTGTAACACCACATTTCAAATGCTTCAATTCTCCTCTATTTTGCTGCACCAATAGTTCAAGTTTCACTCCATAGAGCGCCACGCTCCAGACAAAGCCCTTCAAAAATGACTTCCTAATACCTAAATCTATATTCGATGTCAACAATTTTTTTTTCTGTAGATATGCTTTCCTTACATGTACTAACCTACTTTTTATACCTTTGCTCCGTCCATCACTGGTTATTTTGCTTCCTAAGTAACAGAAGTCTCCTACTTCCTTTAGCTTTTCACCTGCCAATTTGATGTCCATAGAGGTTTCTGATTTATTTCGGCTGCATTCCAATAGTTTTAGCCTACTTTTCATATTTTGCAAAAATGAGGAAAACGTAGACTTATGAGATCGATCCGGGAAAATGCGTGTCTGTCTGTCCTTCTGTGTGCCCCCCCCCCCTATCAACTCCTAAACGGCTGCAGCAATCTAAACCAAATTTAGTATGAGTCAAGATGTATACCGGAATATCTCAAGCCCATATTTGAAAATTATGTCAGTGCTACCAACTGCTGAGAAAACGCAATTGAAATTTGAACTCCATGTTGGGTATCTTGGAAGGTTTGCATGGGAGCTATTCCAAAATTGGCACACAAGTAGATAATACTATTTCAGTTTAATTTCCAGGAGGACATACATGACAGTGTTGCCAAAATAAGTTTAAGACTTCTGATAGGTCCAATTTTTAAATGCATATAACTTCGACACTAACAATTGGATTTCAACCAAATTTTGTATGTAATATGTGTACATAAACAGATATGACTGAGCATATTCTTAAGAGCCACAAGGGCTGCCAACTGTTGATAATTGCTCTCTCTCTCTCTTTTTAAAATCCAAATAGCAATATATCAGAAAGTATGCAAGCCTACAGCTGTAAACTATGCACACGTATAGTACCTGGCGTTTTAGATTAATTTGGAGTAACTTATATACGTCAGTTCTACCAACATGATTCTAAGCCAGGACCAATTTTTAAATACATGTAACTTCTATACTATCAGTTGGATTTCATCCAAATTTCGAATGTGCTATGTGTAAAATAACAGATATGACTGACTATAAGTATTCTTAAGAGCAATCAGGGCTGACAACTGTTAATAAATGCTGTCTATATTTTTTACCCTAATATTCTAGATAGGTTCATATACTGTAGATTAATCATTAAGAAAAGTAGGCTCTTTAGTTCGCCACGGAACTTCTTGTTTTGTTTTACATTTATTAATTTTCTTTGAATTTTTCTCCAATTGCCTTCATTGCTTGTTCAATGTACAGATTGTTATGGGTGATAAGTTTATATTACAGAAGTTTGTAAGGTGTCAGACATTATTGCTCGCTTCTATGGTTGTTGTGTAATTATTAATCTAGTTTGAGTATGTTAACCTGTGATCTTATTGCGACTAACTTCAGTAGTGATGCTGTCTCCATTATCTTGTTATAATTCAACCGTTCCTTTTTAACCCGTTGAGTGCTTCGCCCGTCTATAAACGGTGTTCAACAACTTTTATTTTTGTTTCATATTCCCCATTCGCTTTCAAGTGCCAAGTTGATCTTTGACATGTTCTGCCATCTGTTGGGCATTATGTAATACTACTTGAGTTTGTATATTTGATTCCGTAGTAACTAAAAGAGCATTTTGTAGATGTCTATCCTCTACAGCTGGAGTCTATCTGTGATGTGAACAAGCATGACGGAATTACAAGCAAATTCTTCACACGGCGTTGTGATTGAATATCAAAGAATATCATAGATTTTCCTAGTAAGGGGCAACAAATATTACTTGCTGACTGATTTTAGGAAATACTATTATTTCGGGACCTGGTATGGAGATTATTGCAAGCGCGGGCACAAAAAAAAATAGATTCGTCTTAAAATGAAAATGAATAGGCATATAAACATATAACTTTGAATTTGTATTTATATTAAAAAAAGATCCAAAGTCTATAGGCATTTTAACCCCCCTCGATTAGTTAAAAATTACGAATTCTGCATTTTTAAAAGCAAATGAAAATAACTCAGCACTTAAAAGGTTAAACTGGTAATGTGGTTATCTTGTCAATGTAGCGAATAATGAATCCTGAGTCGTATCCTACGTTCGTTGTGGCACGCGACTCGGAAGTTTTTAACGCTACGAATTTTAATGGTCAACGACCAAAATATAAAATGTTTACTAAACCGATTGTTTGCAACTATAATTTGGTTTGTTAGTATTTTGTTAATAACATGACGAGCGATATTTTATTATTGAACTGAAGAAAGTGGAGAGTTTCAAGTATCTGGGAAGCCTGATACAAGATGATGGAAGAAACGATAGAGAAATAAATGAGCGGGGGAGACAGGCAGAAGCATTCCGGAGGAGTGTGAGAAACACGTTATGGAGCAAGGATGTCCCTCAGAACAGTGAAAAGATCATATATCGGACGTACTATGTCCCTATCCTGACGTATGCCTCGGAGACCTGGGTTGTGAAAGGAAGGGAGAAGAGCAAAATACAGGCCAATGAGATGAGGTTCTTGAGAAGCAGTATTGGAGCTACAAAGATGGACAGAATAAGAAATAAGAGGACCAGAGAATTAATGAGGGAAGAACCATTACAGGATGGTATAGAGAAATCTAGACTTAGATGGTATGGACATTTAAAACGAATGGAGGAGAAGAGGATACACGAGACGAAGTGGGAAGGAAAGAGACCGAGAGACAGGTGGCTGAAGGGGGTGGAAGAAGAGAGGAGAAGACTGGACAAGGGTGGAGGCTGAGAGATGGTGGGAAGACAGAAGACATTGGAGAGGCTTGTGTTCCAAACAGACCCGCCCAGTGGCTGGAAACTGTGCAAGATGATGATGATGATGATTACTTTAGTCCAAATTGCTACTTGTTGATATCGGTCAGAAACATCATCTTTAAACAAATTACCACAAAGTGCAGAGTCTGAAAAGCATACAGGGTGGGCACAAAGTCCCGTCACCCCTCCTTAACCATTGATGCAAGTTTATATCTGTAACGTCTAAACGTGTTTAATGGACAAACCTTTGCTGCTTAAATGTTTCAAACTTCAGGCTGCATGCCATCGTTTTCAGAACACAAAATAATGCGTCGCCAGGTTCGGTGAGACATTCTTCGCAGCATTGCTGGAGCAACCCGTCCGAAAGCAGATCTCACAGCTTCTTTTAAGTCTTCAATGGTGTCATAACGTTGCTCTGCAACAATATTCTTGATAAAACCCCAGAGTGAATTGTGACATGTCGTTAGGTCGGGACTTCGAGGCGGCCAGTCAAGTGGAGCTGGCCATGCAGGAGATCCACGCCCATTTCAGCGTTCTGGTAACACATCATTGATATATTCTCGCACTGAAACGGCAAAATGGGGAAACCCAACATTCATCCTTCACCTCTCTGGTTTCAAAAATGGGAATGAACCACTCCCTTAGCATAGCAAGATATACATGTTGGTTGTCAGGTCCATCAAACAAATATGGACCGTAAATTTGTCTGCTGTCGATGGCGCCCATATCATGACATGTGGAGGGTTATTCTCAATCTCCTCATAAAAGTAAGGGTTCTCCTTTGACCAGAAGACGATGTTACGTGATCGGGAGCTTCGGTATATGGCACATTCATCGCTACAAATCACTTTACCCCGTT